>JAXCHO010000164.1:37321250-38681666 GCA_036630365.1 Acanthiza pusilla | reverse complement strand
CCAGCAGATAAGGGTGACAAACCTTGCATGACACTGCTTCCATTTTCTGGTGGGTCCTCATGATGTGTAAATAAATCACCTCTCTCCATATAAAGTCCCATTCTCCTCTGTGACCATTGAGTCTGAATTCCAACCCCAAAAAAAGCAAAATGCCTCTCTGTTGATGAAATAATTATACAGGTGAAACAACAGCATTCAGAAATGCTGAGCTGGTATTCCTTTGACACATACCCTATTGGTTAACAGGGAAAAAAAACCTTCCATTTTACAAAATAAACCTACTATATAGTAGGTTTATTATAGTTAATATTTTTATTATAGTTCATTCTACATATAGGAATATCCTACTAGAAAATGCAGGTTTTACTGTAATTAACTTAGAAATTACCTTAATATAAACCCTATGATATTTTAAAATAAAACTGTTTTTCATAACCAGGTTTAGCATTTAACCTTAAAATATCAGTGCAAAGAGAGAGCAAGTAAAAAAAAAAACCAAAACCCAACTACAGGAAAACCCCAAAACCTATTTCCCTTCCAAAATGGGTTTTAACTTTTTGACATGTTTTGGGGAATAGCATAGGAATTTCCTTCCAAAGCAATGCATCACTGCATGAATGTTTTGATAAGGATGTTGTTTTAATTGCCTGCTTTTACATTAGGAACACATGGCAAACCGAGGTGCGTGTGCAAATACAACATTCTCAGCACAAAACTGTGAGGGTGCATCTACAGTGACCTGCTCTGAGGAGCTGTGCTCTGAAGCTCTCAACAATGCCAGAGTAGGCTTCTATTTCAACTTGTGTTCAGCACAGCTGGAAAAAAAAAAGCTGCATAATTTGTTTCTCATTTCTTACAGAAGAACAGTAAAAGAATGCTCATTGTGTAATATTTTGCTCCTTCCGTAGAAAAATGCTCACACAATACAGTTTGTTTCCTTCAAAACTGCAGTTTCTTTCACTTTACGTAAATCATCACAATCTTTTATTGCTAAAAGAAAGACCTCATTGCCAAGAGATGCAATGGATTGCCTGCTCTCCTGCAAGGTCTCTTGGCTTGAGAGAGACCTAGATAGGAACTGAGCAACACCTCCTGAGCAACAGAGCCAAGACAGCAGCTGGAACCCATTACAGAGTGGGACAATCCTGTCCAAACAACTGAATGCCAGGATCTCAGGGTGCAAAAGGCTTAGAGGACATTGCCATAAAAAACTCGGATCATCAAGAGAGTTTGGATTTTTGGGTTTAAAAGAAGTTTTGCTGGCTATTGAAAACATTCCTATAATTTTGGGTTTTTGATAATAATGTGAAAGGAGCAATTCCCCTAGTACGGTGGCTCTGAACTATCAATGGTCTTCCGGGAGAAAAATAGAAGTAGACTGAAAGTGCTTCACAAAAAAAAAAAAAAAAAGAAAAAAAAAAGAAAAAAAAAAAAAAAAAAAGGTAATTTATTTTTAATTTTTTTTTTAAACTTAGAGCTAGCAAATATCTCCTAACACCACTCAGAAAACAGAAATTTTACCCCGAAGTGTTGCAAACCTCTGTTGTGACATGACAGGTTTGCAATCATTTTCAATAACTACAACTTAGATTTCAATGAGACTAAAGTCAAGCAATTCTATTCTGAGAAACTTTTGAAGGTAATCACTTTATGGTAAGGTCCAAACACTGGAGAAAGCTGAAAGATAGGAAATGTGTAGATAACCATCTACTGCTGGAAAACAATTCAAAACTTACCAAAGGACAGTTTGGAATAGAAATGCTTCAGTTAGGAAGTGGGAGTGAGTGGGGTCTCTGAAATAAGGCAAGAGCACCAATCAGCACAAAATACAGCAGTCTGTGCAGTCTCTCCCTTAGACAGTTCCAAGACGCTGGTTTTCGTCTGCAAAATCCTTCCTTGCGGTAGTCCCAAAGAGCTGCTGCTGATTAGCCCACATCAGGAGCAGAGGAAGACTGAGGAAGATGAGCAGTTGGCCACAGCTGTAAAAGCCATGACACAGTGACCCAGCAGGAAAGACAGAGAGCTGCCAGCACCCACTCACCAGCAGGATGGAATTCAAACCCTTCATTTCCACCCTACATATTCCCCCAACATGGAAAACTCAGACTACAAACTAACCCTGATTGCCGAAACAACAGCACCTGAAATGTGTTTTGCTCCTTGTTTATGCTGTCTCAGTTTCTGTGAGGCACTTGGATACAACAGCCTGGGAATAGAATGCTATTTAGTGAGGACTTATAGCACAGGATAAACAACCGCAGATAGAAACCTGCTGTTTTCTGGGTCTGCCAGACACAAGCAAATACCAATGGCAATTTCCTCAAATCACTCATGGATTCTGTTGCATTTCCCCTCTCATTTTTTATAAACTTTGAATCAAATAGCCAGGCTACCTTCTCAAATGGCCATATATTTACCAAAGGCAGGGCAAGAGGAAGATTTGGGCCATATTTTTCATTACACAACTGCAAAAGCTATGACCAGCAAAGCCGAACTCCACAAACAGCTGCAACTGAACTGTACAGGCAGTGTAGGCTCTGCAGGGAAACCACCAGAAAGCAGCAGAGAAGAAAAGGTGGGAGAGCTGAGGTGGAGGAAGGAGAGCCCAGAATGAGAAACAAAACTACCAGAGCAAATATGTTGGCAGCGGGTTAGTTAAAAATACGCCTCTGGCCTAGTTAAGTGATGGAGGGAGAAGAGGAATGTGGCATCTCCTAGGACAAAAAGCCCAGCCTGCTCATGATAGGGAGTTGATGCTCATGGGAGGGACATTGCTGCTCTGGCTGTGCCTTTGGGCTGGCTGCAAAGCATGCTTCCTGCCACTGTGGGGTCATGAACAGACTTCTCCTGTGGGAAATGATGACAGGACAACTCTGTAGTTCAAGCTTGAATTCAGGTGAGAGGAGAGATTAATATCATCACCTTCTTAATGAGCTTGATTGTGGCAGACAAAGCTTGCAGGCACGAGAGGGTTTGCATGGCACAAGGGAGGCTGCCCAGGCAGGGAGGCTAAAAACAGCCTTAAGCATCTGGGTCTGCTGCTTAAGTGGCCAGAAGAGACTGAGAAATGAGGAAAGGAAAATGATTCAGGGCCCCAGAAAAGAGCCAAAAATGACATTTGTCCAACTTCAGGCAGCTGACAGATTCTCAAGTTTCTGGGTACAGAACCCAATACAAACTCAGGAAAAATAAGCTCATACTTTGAAGAGCTAATGTCTGTGCACAAAACAAGGCGGAGTATCACACTTTGGGACACAGGGATATTGGGGACTCAAATATGAAACTCAAGATGAGAAACAGGCAAGGAAGGAAAATGGTATCAACAATTTCTGGCTTTAATCACCGTTGAAGAGCCCAGCCTGGAGCAGCTAAGACATGTGATGACTGCTTGGATCTCCTTAGGGACAAACTTGGCTCTCAGAGAAGGAAAACTATCCTTTACACAGGACGGATGGGAGCATGAGCAGGTCCCAACTATCATATTCCACCAGCAATTTATGGTGTTTGACGTTGATGCCCAATAATATTTGCTCTTCAGATTCTGCTTCCCCTTTTTCATTAAGGAACGTCTATGTATGCTCCTATCCATACAGCTTAGAGAATTCACTTTTTAAGAATACAATTTAAAAAAAAGTTGAGTTTATTGTAAGAACACATGCATACTTCCAGTTTGGTGAGGCTGAGAAGGGCGGTAAGTAACCAGCTACTGGCCTCGTCTATTGTAGATTTAAGGTGATAAGGAGAAAGGCAGTCAAAGACTCAACACTGTCTTGCCTTTGGAGGCTCTGCAGCTGTGCTGTTTCACTTTGCATGTTTGTAACAAGCCCACAGTTATAATCCCTAGTGGAGGTGGTGCTCCTACGATAGACCAAAATTAAATTAAAGTGAGAAGCACTGTTTGTTTGTGTCTGGGTCAAGAACTGTTGCAATCAGACCTCACATTTCATGACCATGATCAGAACCAGACCATTTTACGCAGGGGATGTCAAATATACCCAGTAAAGTTATTTTGATTTTTCTTCATTTTTTATTTTCTTTTTCCCCCCCCAAAAAAATATTTTATTTGATGGCACTGAACAGTTTTTGCATCTTCATGAAAAGGATTTTTTAGAATTTCAATCTCTATTGTAAAATAAACCTGCAGGCTAAATCGGAAGATACTCTTCTCCTTTCTGAAAGCCTTGTGTGCAAGTTACACTGACTAAATTCTAGTCTGTTCACACAGATTTCCTAACAAAAAAAAAAAAAATTAAATTAAAAAGCAACAAAACAAACAAAAAAAAACCCCTGTGAAAGCTGCTAGTGTATTCTATATGCTTTTTATCTATTTGATTATGATAGTTGGCTCACAAATGGTTGCGTTGGGGTGCAAAGAAATGGCAGAAAATTCTGAGTGCTCAATTGTTTCTGTAAATTTGGCCATACGGTAATATTTCCTTTACAAATTACAAAACCACTTTACTTCCAGCCCTAGCTTTGTACTAAAGCTGTGTACTCCCCCATCTGAGATCTCATTTGATTTGTTAATCGATGGTTTACAAACTTGGCAAAAGAGAACAGATCAGAAGTACAATCCAGTCAAAATTATACTTAAGGTTATTTATGTATAAGCTATACTATACAGTTATTCTTAAAAGAAATGCAGACATACTGGGTAACATTTGCACAGTTAAGCATACAAACAACTGTATTCACGCCTTCCTAATTCCATGATACAATTTTGATTGCATTTAAAACATTTGCAATCCTAGGTCAATGTAAACCTGTTTTTAAGGACTTTCCCCCTGCATTCTTACTTCATGCTATTAATAAAGGGAGTTAATTGTGTTTAAATGTTCAGATTTCATTTCAATGTTCAGATTACTTTCAAGGGTGGTTATACCTGAATGTAAGATTTATTGTAGTTTATAATCCTTGATTTGAGTATAGTTCCATCATTCCTGCAACTTCTTTATCCTTAAGTCTTTAATTTTTAATATTCTGTAAATATTCCTTATTTTATACATGACTATAAATGGTATCATATATGGTATTTCCATTGTTTGAAGATATACAGTAACAGGCATACATATATTTTTATGAACATATTCATGGCTGTATCAAAGCAGATGGTGCGTATCTCCAAATAGGAAAAATTTACAGTTAGTAAACCATCAGGGGATCTATGGAGCAGAGCAAGACAGCTGAGATCAATGAGCAGATCTGGTTCCTGGTATGTCAGCTGGAAGTTGATTGCAATAGATGTGCAAGGTTGGCATTTACTGATAGGGAAGACGGAGTCCCCTTCTCACAATGTCTTGGGGCTTTCGGAATCTGTGATTGCCTAAGCTACCCCAGAAATGGTGCCTAATGAGCAGTGAAGCAAAAGGCAAAGATGCTATGGGGAGCCTTTCAAGCACTGATGGATAAGCTGGTGTGCAATACATCAGGACATCAGCAATCAAGCTTCTTAATTAATGAAAGACAACTCTTTATGTGAATTATTCCAAATTATTCCTGATTTCTCCAAAACCAGCCTTGCTGCAAGATTTGGCTTACATTTAACTACAAGAAACTGAAATGCAGACCATGAAGTGCTTAACTGAGCATTACCAACACACAGAGTTCTGCATTTAAATGAACACATTCTTTTCAGGAAAACATCTCTGTACATCTGATGTCATACCTCTGAGATACCAAAACTGACTGGTTAATCCATCATGAGAAATAGCTAACAGACACCTTCAGAAGTAGGGCAAGTCTCATCTTAAGCATTTTGAAATGCTTAAAAAATCTTTGTTCACAGAGTAGGACTGCATGGACCAAATACACCATACACGAGCTTCAGTCAAAACTTATTTGAAGGCAATTATATTAAAGGATCCACTGCTGGGAAATACCCAGGCAGTCACATCTGCACTGCCTAAGCCTGTGCCAGGAGTCTTTGCTAATAACCGTTTACATTTTCAGTTTTCTGGTTTTTACCTTTCCTTTTAGGATTTCCACCTTCATGACCTGCTTCTGTAGTTGTGTGACTATCAAAGTTTTCACTATGAATGCTATTCCAACTTGTTGAAGTCAGTCAAAGCTGATGACTAGCAGCATATAATACAGGCATGGAATAAAGAAATTTTAGTCCTAAGAAATTTGGTTCCCGAGAATTTGCGATTGGCTTCAGTGGATTCAGGATCTCAATTACTGCTTTTAGGCCTTCCAGAAAACATAACAAAAAAACCTCTACAACACACAAGCTCATTGTTCTAAACCTTGAAGGGATACAAATTGTAGTCTAGTATATATAAACTCTTCAGATTACTTAACTGCTTTTCAGTAAAAAACCCCAGTAAATATGGGCAAACCTATAACGAAAAATTAAGTAAAATAATATTTTTAATTTTTGAACAAATAGAGAAACTAAGAGTTGTTAAGCAAGTCCGTAGTATGGACACTGTATTTTTTAGTGTTTCATAAGACTTTTAACATGTGGTATTATAGAAACACATGTACACCAGCTGTGAAGAAACGAAAATAAACTTCAGAACTCCAAGGACCCATTTTGAGGTATCTTTTAGGTCAATCCTCTGCAAACTAAGAGTCTGAATCTGTACGACTTAGGAAACTAAAATCTCCATGATTCCAGCTGCTAAATAACATATCCTGAAAAGTCTCCAATGCATAGAAACTCAAGTACTAGAGTCAAAGGTAGCAGGGTAATGTGCAGTCAGCTAGTATTTTCACTTTGATGAAGTGAAATGCTTGTCTGAAACACTCCCCACTCTTGGAATAAAGAAAGGAGGGTTGATCTTCATTGCCCCACACAATCCTCTCTTCCTACAGGTCTCAACAAAATTATGTTTGGCACAGCCTCAGTGCTGAATATGGACAAGCCTCTCGACATCCCCCCCCCTCCCCTCCCCGACTGCCATCTATGCCTGCCTGGTCAGCTATTGTACAGTTTCACACTATGATCAAAATGATACCCTTCTCTTTGAATAAAGGTTGTTTCTAGGCTTACTTTCTGTAATTTAAACATAATCTTCTAACTCACTGCTTTACAAGTAATATGGAGCAGGTCAATGAAACTAAGCATTTCCAGTTCAGGTAAATGGATTAATTTTGCAGCATTCATCCAGTGCGGCACTGGAAGGAAGATCACAGTGACTTCGTCCAGCCAATAGTGCTGCCAATTCACTGCTGAATATAAAATCATTCCAAGCTGGGGCTGCAAAATAAATGGAAGGCCTGCCAGCTGCAGGAAATCTAGGAAAGAGGAAAATGTGTTTTTTACCATGGAGAAGTTAAGGACAAGCCAACATGATGGTGAATTGCTTTGAGAGTACGCTGAGTCACGAGACAGGTCTGAGGTGAGGTAGGGACAGGCATCATCACAGCCCTCAGGGAACCTGCACATGGATGCATTCCTACTACTTGAAATTACTGAAGCTCAACTGAAGTTAACTTTTAATTAAGGACAAGCCTAGACTTAAACGAGAGACTCAGAAGACATCTGACCATATCAACAGCTCTCATGCCCATCTGAAAAAATATGTTTAATGTAACTATAAATGCACACAAAACATAAATTTAAACAGCACTAATAGCCAGAGATGAGCTGTCTTCACAAACTTTGACATCAGGTGGTCTTTTCAAACATACCAAATCTCAGCAGGTGTGTGACTTTGTATCACAATAACAACCTGTGAAAAGAACTTGTGGGGCCTAAGAAGTTCCTTTTAGACAATCACGTCCTTCAACATCATTCTCACTACCGCAGTGTCTCTCCATGGCTCAGTGATTCCTGCCGTGGTGTGTCCAAGTGGTGCCCAGGAAGAATGGTGTGAAAGGTGTCTAAATTAATCTTTAAATGTCTTCTCTATGAATACAATCACAGTCTGTAGAAGGGCATTTAATCAGCATCCATTCTTTTGCAATGTTCATACTGTGTGGAAGTTTTCCAAAGTATTTTGTATTCATCATTCTCCTCTCCAAACTCCCAATAATTCATATTTAGTACAAATAAATGTATTTTCTCTTAGTCAACAAAACAAGAAATGTATTGTTGTCAAGAAATGTCTTGAATTTCAACATTTTGTTTAATGAAATGAAAGTAACAGACACTGACTATTCAATCATTCATTAAGATTTCAGTTATCTGTGATCTGTGAGCAGGACTACACTATTTTCAAACAGATTCAGTTTAAAGTCCTTACCCTGTTAGGCTTTAGATTCTGCACTTTCTACTGAAGCTCTAGGAAAATTCTTCTCATCCTGTCAGCTGAAAGTTCTACTTTGTTTCCTTCCATTAGTGTGTGAAATGCCATTAGTTTTATCATCTTTGCAAGACAAAAAAAGGTGACAGGTGGATTTTCAAAAGTACCTTCTGCTATTTTCACATAGGTTTTGCTCACAAACTTTCTCTTTTTTTTTTTTTCCTTTTTAACTCTTAAACTGTATTTAAGCATTTGTTTCCCACATTCTAGAAAGGTTTTAGCACATTATACATCTTCCATATATTGCTATAAAAATGTTGTCCTATTTACTGAGATACTCAGTTGCTAAAAATATCTAAGATTTATTGTTGAAGCTACAATAAGAAGTAGGAAGTTTCCTAAAAACGTCACAAACAAATGGTAATTAAAAGGTTTAATTATTGTCTTGCTACGCTATTTTTCAGAAAGTCCTTTTGATTACATATTTTCAGTAGTAACAGACCTGAGATGCTGCTCAAGTAATTATAAAAACATACAGTTGCAGACAGTTATTTCCTCTACCAACTGACTTTTAGAAATTATCCTTTTCATTATATAGACACACAAAAAATATCTCCTAAGCATACAATAAGTTTTTATCCACTTTATATGCCTCCATTGCACCATTTCTTCTGATGGAGGACATCCTAACGCCTTCTAGCATTGTGATAAACTAGCTCAATAACCAGGATTTTGCTAAATCAGGCCAATGGCTGCACCCGTTAATCAAATTTCCAGTTGGCTGAAGGCTAACCAACAAACAACCAGAACAGAAAGAATTATGGGCAGATAAAAGACAATTTTGGTTAAATTGGGTTTGAAGAAGGCATGTTGCAGCAAAAGCTAAACAGATCCCAGAAAAGGAGAAGCTGGCAATGGGGACAAGAAATGCTGGGACATGTTATCAGCCAAAGCAAGAATACATAATCACAGACCCCATGTCAGTGGCCAGGAGTTCAAAGTAAACCACAAATAAATGCATCATGTTCATGCACGTCTCCAAGGGTTGTTTAATGTTTTCGTTCCCTGCATTTCTGCATGTTCTACAAATAAATCATCCTGCATTTAGGAAATGTGCCTGGCCTCTCCAGTTCTCTAACTCCAAAACATTTCTATTGCCAGTGTTACCATATGATCAAGAAAACGACCATCTGTCTCTTCCAAATGTGGTCTTACTCATTTACCACTTCCACCTTACAGTTTGCATATGCTGCTTGTCACACACTTGCTTCTTCTCCCCAATTTCTTTCCAAAGCACAGAAAAAAGAATAAAAAAAGGCCACCATAACGAAACAACACGTGGTAACCACAATTTAAGTTTTTTTCAGATTAGCATACAGGGATTAAACTTTCATTTTTTCCAATTTGCACATTTTCATAGTTTCAGATATGTATGCAAATATATCTCCCTCATATTGCAAGTTTTTGCTAATTAACTTCAGAATTTTCAGAATAGAAATGAATATTCATTGAACTCAGAAGAGCATTTACAGCATTATCATGCAACATTGACTCTCAGCTGCAGTTTCTTCTGGTGCTCAGATGTTCAAAACTTTTACAGAAGCAACTAGCAGAAGCGCCACTCTTTCTAAAATTGGATAATACAAGAATACACCCTTTTTGTGGTTAGAAAATTGCTGCTGTGTCTCGACGATGCAAAGAAGAAATAAACCTGCAGTTCTTCTTCATTTTCGGAAGATGTATACCAGAGCAATATCCAGAATTTCCCTGTTGACTTCGCAGCAAAGAAAAGAAGTGTCTCTGTACTGATACAGGCAGTAAGTATCCCAGTGCTTACGTGTCAAAGACACAGGGAGGAATGATATTTTCATTTAGTTTAGAGAATGTCACTATGCAGTGACAAAGTTTAAATAAAAATGGCAATTTTTTTCTTTATGGATGGAGAAGGAATATTTTCATTATTTATTGTAAATAAATATATGTATATATTATATTAAAAATTATATATTAATGTATAGATATAAATTTTACATATACATAATGAATGTACATGTAAAAAATACATCAGGCTGTATCCAAAACTTGCCACCAAACCATCCACTGAGTGCATACCTCCAAAGAATCAGCAATTTCAGGAGCATAAAGTGCTAAAGCAGAAACATGACAAGAACCACGATGTAACGCAAAAGTAGAGACAGATTTGTAGATGTTTGATCTCTCAAAATTGAAAGAAGCCTGGACCTCCAGGAATGCCATTGAGCATCCTGGCGTTCTGGCGGAGATGAGGCGGAGCTCCTGAGGCAAACAGGCTCACACATACCATGCTCCCTACCTGCACTCTGCACCCCTGCTGCTGCTGGCTCCAGGACCCCTCTGAGCTCAGCCTGTGCTCACTCAGGGAAGGTCAATCTCAGGCTGCCTCCAGATTCCAGGTGATGTTGTGGCTGTGTTTTTATTGTTTTCTAGAAAAAGAATCGGAGGCAATTCAAACTTGCCTGTAAGATGCTACAACATTGTATCCAAGGGCAATACAGACCTAAGCTTCCTCTGCTGGCACACCCCAGTGCTCGTCTCAATCCTGTGCCTATGTGCAAGTTGCCTTCGTGTTCATGTAGAAGTTTGCCACCCTAGCCTTACATATAGTGCAATTGTATGGAAGATATTAATGATTCACAGAATGGGCAATTCAAAAAGTGAAAGGAAGAACATCCCAAGGAACAAGCAGTCACAATTCAGCACCGTATTATCAGCACCGTAAAAATAACACTATTACCTATCTCCTGTGCGAATGAATCAATGTAGCATAATCTTATAGTTCAAAACGAAACTATAAATCAAACAGCTTATTTTCTGTAATCTTACATTTTTTTGGTTAGAAGTCTCAAAATATTGTATCAGCCTCTATACTCCACATTTAGCATTTTCATACAGCCTATTAGAATAGACTTCTTTACAGAACTACTGCTACTGGCTCTGTGCCCCCAGCAAGTTGTGGATCACCTGTGGTTATGAGTACACTTCTCTGTAAAGCACAGATTTGCCAATGCTCACAGACCCATGAGTCCACATTCCTGGTCAACATCTGTAATTATTTGCATCTCAGACTGACTCACTGCAATAGCTGTCAGACCCTTGTGGGATGGCGTACAGGCACCTTGTCTTACCAATGTCACCACATGGTACCACAGCAAGACATTACAGGCTATGACACAAAGGACTTGGCCAGGTAGACCTGACTGTTGCTGGGACTGTCTCATCCACCAGGCAGGTTAAGTTACTACATTTGTGAAAGTGGTTGTGCAATCTGAAGCTCTGCCCTCTTGTTTCAGAAACTTGAGACACTCCTTGCAGACCCAGGCAGACTTTACCACCAGCAGCTGGGATATGCTAAGCTATCTCATAACCAAATGTGCATTTGAGGTTACACTACAAATACAATACAAATTTGCCCCTGAAGGTTTTGTAGAATTTTTCACAGATTGTGCAAGACACAAAAATTATTTTTCATGTTTATATTGCGAATATTTAGTTACCTATGTCACCTTTTGCTCCTGCTCTAGAATCAGTAAAGTCCTGAAATGTACAGCTGATCTTTTTTTTTTTTTAATACAGGTAATAGAAAAAGTCATTAGAGGCAGGAGTTTCTGAAATTTAATTTTTATGAACATCAGGAAACTTACTGAGATTGTAGGCAGCAATTACATTAGCAAAAATCTTGAAATGCCTGAATTCACCTGGTTCAGGATGGGAAAATGACGAACAGGAACACAAAAAGGATCTATATTTAGGAAAACAGGCTGAAAAAGCTAAGCAAATTTGTATACAAGACTGCAACTAAATCAAAACAAGGTAAAAGGACTCCAGGAAAGTCACCTTTTCCTAAAAGACACAAATCAAGACATAAGCATAAATTTCCCCTACAAGGCAGAAAACCTAGAGAAACAGAAGATCCTCTTGGCTAAATCATGAGGACTTTGCTGACTTCAGAATCAAAAAGCATGGGAAGTGCAACTCAGCTTAGACCACTACAGATGAAATACAGGCATACAGGGGCAAAATCAGAATGAACAAAGGTGCTTTTAATGTCCCTTGAGAGGGATGGCAAGAAAACACTTGAAGGAAGAAAGAGGAAAACAGGAAAGCAAGGAAGAAATTTCAGGGAGATGACAACAAAAATTGAAGATACTGTTATTAAATGCAAGGCAAATATATCCACAGTTATTACTTGAGAAGGTTAATAGGTTCAATGCCTCTCTGCTGCAGTCTTTGCTAGGAAAGATAGTGTAATCAGATGATTAAAATAATCATGGATAGACTAGAGGAAAACCAGACAAGATAAGCTGAGACTTTCTCCTGTCAGCTGGGCCAGATGAATTGCACCTGAGAGAATTTCAAGAAGTCAGTGAACTAATCTCAGACCCATTACAGGCTTTCTTTGAGGAGGTACAGGCCATGGCTGAAGATTCAAAATGCCAGGAGGCATAGCGCCTGTCTTTAGAAAGAGGAGCACAGGAACAATCCAGACTTGCAAATAGTGCCGCACCATGGCAGAAGAAGCAAGTCCCGCACTAGGAATTACAGACAAATATCTCGTGGGAGAAACAAGGAATAATCCAGTCTTCCGCTCTGCAGAGACGACTCTCTTGCCGTATTGCTCCTCATTGTGACCACTGCACTTGAAGAAACACATGGAAAATTTGGAGAGATCCCAGAGCAAAGTGCCCAAAATCATCACACAGCTAGCAAAACCAAGAATAAGAGACCTTGGTTTGTTTAGTCTAGGGCAGAGAAGACAGGAAGGAACAGGGGAACATTTTTCAAATACTTTTCTTCGTCACGCTTTACCTAACAGACTTTTCTATGGCCAGTGAGGCTGGGGTCAAGTTGCAGGAAGATTTAAGGTACTGGATGTTAGCAGAAACTTTTGGTAGTAAAAGGAGTTACGTACTCGATTCTCTAGGAAAGTTTTGAATGTTTTAGGAGAGTTCATAGCAGTTTTTAAGAACTGTGCAGAGAAACACCTAGCGTTCGGCTCAGGGTTGGTAGATGCATTGAGGGATATTTCAGGATCCTGTCAGACTCCAGCTCCTGCAGTGCATAAGACCTGGGACTTGGGAGCATGACTGTCTCTCCCTCTGGACACAGATGTACATATAAATACCTTACCCAATAAACTCTAACAGATGTATCAGTACGAAAATGCTGATTCTGTGCCTCCTTAATTCAGTTTATAGATCTTAACTGTGACAAACAGAGGAGAACAAGGAACTCAGGGCACCCATTTATACTATGGGTGGGAAAGGACATAAGATTGCAGCTAGGATTTCTCCCCATGATGACCAACCTGCCCTAAATGGAAAAGGAACATGATCTACCAGACACGACAATGTCGAATAGTTCCAGATGTGCTCCCAGTGAACTTGGCAGTAAAAATCTGGTAAAAATTTGTCAATGCTGTAATCTAGCTAGGGGATTTGTTGTAACACAGAATAACTTTTGCAGAATGTTCTTGGTCCAACCTTACACGTTGATAAGCATGGGGTACAGCAAGAATGCTTGTCTTGCCTGTTTCAATTTGGCTGCCCACACTGACCCACTTGAGATTGAAAAATAACTTAAATTAAAATTATTTTAATTAATCTCTTCATATATTAGAAGAATGGAATAGAAATAGGATCATGTAAGATGCTTCAGGAATAGGAGAAAACAATCATAGCTCAACAAATTAGACAGAGAGTCAGGAAACTCTTGTTTCCAACCCTATATTTTATGGCCCTACCCTTGTTATCCTGAATGTTTCACAGTCTCTGTTTTCACATCCACAACTTTATGATGGGGATGAAAGCACTGATCAATCTTTACATGGAATTTTGAGATACAAGGCTGGAAGATAAGAGTCAAAGTTCCACAACTAGAAATCATGAATGCATTTATCCAAGGATACTGCTGATTATATGAATATGGTTGGCATATTAAATAAAGGTGTGAAGCAGAGGATGAGATCTTCTTCCCCACCCTGGCATCATGCAAAGGGCTGATATGGCACAAGGGAATCTGATGACTCCTTATATTTTCAAGGGAGACATTCTGATACAAAACTCTGGCAGATTACCATAAGACAGCCCTCCAAAGAATCTTTTCGCAGTTGTTGTCATATAGAAAATGGTGTCCAGAGAAGAAGCCGACATAGAAATTCTAAACAACTTTGTGTCCCTTTTAGTAGCTTTTAGATGCTGCATTAAATCAGGTCGGCTCCAGCTTGTTTCTCTTAAGACTCTCCCATTACCAGAGCAGTGCATTAAGTAGGAAGATGAAAGGTGATGCAAAAGACATCCAAATTCAACACAGTCACTCCTTGTCATATTTTGACTTTGTCTCTGCTTCTTAAGAGCTACGGACCAAAATTGTATTCACTGTATTTCCATTTTTCATTTGGGAAATTTTGTGATACAAACACTTTTTTTCTTGTATGAAAAGCTTTGGTCAGGGGAAAAAAAACCCCAACAAACTAACAAACAGACAGACTGATTCACATGCATATATACATATATATACATTAGGCAGAAGCACAAAATTACAAACCTGAAGGATGGAAAATTCCTACAAAGTAACCAGTCTTTCCTTTTTGCCAATAAATATAACATCATGGAGCAGGACTAACAAAATTATGTGTGTCTGACACAGGTGGGATATCTGAAACACTTCATTTCAAGTTGGAGATAGCCATCTCCTCCTGCTAGAGCATCTCTTAAGGTAGGGAACAGAGTTTTGGTTTTCTCATTAGGACAGGGAGATGATCCTCACGAGAATCCTCGATCTCATTAATTCTTTTTTAAAAACCCCAAAAAAATGGAGCCCTTAAACTGAGACTGATTGTGCTTTCTAGCTCATGGTAGATGGCAGCATTCTCTAAGGATGGTTACCACAGACAGACCCACAAAGGTTACCAAAATTATGGAAAAAATTCTCAGCTGGATTAAAACAACACAGATGCTCATATGGAATTACACCAGTTCACTTCTGTTAAGAATTTGCCAGTGGTTCCAGATTGATACATCCATCCACCTGAGAGGTTAACAACTTGAAGCCCCTCAGATACCATGATGACAGCTCCAAAGACAAATGGAAATTGTGCTCTTTACTTGAAAGCTCATTGCCTTTACTTACTACTTACACAGCATCACTAGCATGTACCTTGGGACTTAACAGAACCTGCCTACAAGTCAAGATCAGTAAGTACCCATTGCTGTTGTCATTCTAGAAGGTGAGCAATGCTGTAGCCCCTCTTTTCAGTTTAATTACATCTGTAAACATCACAGCATAGAGTAGCATAAGATCATTTCCAATCCTAGGCTTTGTGCACCAGCTTTCTACATAATGAAGTGAAAACAGTACAAAAATGTTTTTGGAAATGTAAATATACTGAAGGAAAACCAAGCATTTTCAGCATCTAAAAACCTTACACTGGGACCATCCTGGAAATCTGAGAAAGCACAAAAGAGACAGTAAAGCCTGCATGAAAAAACATACCTGTCTGCTTGGACCACAGATGCCAACACTATTGTAAGCAAGATTTTTTAGGTGATACAAATTGTCAGAGCCATTGCAGAGGCATAAAACAAGATACTGAAGATCTAACAGAAAAAGCTGAAACTAATAAGATGCTTGAACTACAAGGCACACAGCTCTTCTTTGAATTGCTCAGACATGACTCAACTGACCTTGAAGAGCAGAAGATTTGAAATTGCATAAGTGGGAGATAGAGAGGAATAGATTTCCAGTTCACTCTGGGCCTTGCAAAAGCATCCCCACACCTTTTAGCGATTTTCAGAGCAAAATGCCCTTTTTATATTCTTGCTAAGAAAAAATAGCATGCACACCAGAGCCAATAATTAGCGCATACAAGCAAAATAACAGAAAACATGCATTCTTTTTGTGGGTGAGCCTGACTCCAAGTGCTGCTCCCTATGTAGTCAGATACAGAAAACGGTGCTGGCATTCACCACATCAGAAGATGTTAGCATTCCAGTGCTCAAAACAACAGAGTGAATTTGCTATACCTAGTTTTCCATGTTTCAAACTACACAAGACCTTCCAGACTAGCAAGCATGTTGAAGGCAGAGGAATAGCTGCAACCTATCATCTGCCAACAAACAGGAAGGGGTTTCGCCTTAATTATCAGTTGTTAACGGCCAGGACTGCCTTTATCAACAATTTGGACTGAAATATCTGCATGCTTTAATAAGCTAATTTTTTATTTTTATCAGCACAAAATATTTTCTGATAGTTGATATTTGTGTTAGTCTCAACCTTTTTCAAAATACACTTTAAAGTGGGAGGTATGACTAACTTGAATTTTTCAAGCTTTTGGTGCCCAGCATGTAGTGCTTTATTATAGTTTGGATATCCACTAATTAGAACCAAAATAATATCTTTAGAGGTGTTGGATTTCCACAAAGTTTGAAAACTTTACTATCTCAGTTTTAATTTTAGACGGTTACAGACAGTTTCGTACCTTTACTTCTCTCTGGTGACCAGTGATGGAACCCAAGGAAACAGCATGAAGCTGTGTAAGGGTAGGTTTAGGTTGGATATCCGGAAAAGGTTCTTCACCCAGAGGGTGGTCGGGCACTGAACAGGCTCCTCAGGGAAGTGGTCACAGCACCAGCCTGACAGAGTTCAAAAAGTGTTTGGACAATGCTTTCAGGTGGTGTGACTCTTGGGGATGGTGCTGTGCAGGGCCAGGAACTGGATTCAATGATCCTCCCTTCCAATGCAGCATATTCTGTGACTGAACATGCAGAAACTGTAGGCTCTTTTCCCCTTTCTACAGATTACCAGAAAGATCCTTGTGACATCACATCATTGCTGCCAGGACTGCAAGAATACGTACATTGGTATTTGGTGGGAAAGAGGTGCTTAGCTTACAAGAAAGCGGATTTAAATAAGTTCTGTGAAGAGCTGCATTTTGGTACATGAATGAATTCATGTAATCCCACTTCTAGGGATTTAGAGCTGAAGATGATGAGTGGGAGTAAGGGTCCTTAAGTTTTCAAAATGAAGGTGACATAACAGGTACTGAATTAATGAACACTGGCAATAATCCTAAGCAAGCGGAGATAAGTATGTGGGAACATTAGATGATTTAAGAAAGTAATGACTTCCAGCTCTGGCAACGTGGTAATACTTGTATGTCTCAAATACCAGACTTGCACAAAATAAAGTTTTGAAGGGGCTCTAAATGCAGGGAAGGAGAAAGCTGCAGAAATAAAGGAGATGGAGCACATGGTCTGAGAGAATGAGAGACAGCAAGAGATTTCCACAATGATCCCTGACACAAAAAATAGGCCATACTAGAAGAAGAAGCAGCCATTTTCAATTTGAGAAAGGCATTCTTAATATTTTAGGTCAAATTGCTCTAGTGTCAGAAACAGTTGTTACATTACAGCAACCTTCTCTTTAAGTCACAGTACCTACCCATTTTCTAATTTAAAAAATGTGCTTCCATCTATTTCAAATATCCCTTAGTCCTGCAGTTTATAAATCCCAGAACACCCGTCTCCATTACAGTGCTATTGTCACTACAAGGTCCACCACTAGCCCTGAAAATCTTGTAATGCTGCAATAGCTGGAGAACTCAATGGCATATAATGGAAGGAGATTAACTCTGAGAAAAGCAGGTTTTTAAATTTTCTTGTACTGGCCACTCCAGACACAGGCGCTACCCTAAGCTACAGTGTGTTCCTGTATGCTCTTCACTTTTTCTTTGGGTTCTGAGTAATTTCCATTTAAGAGAAAACAAAACCAAATAACCACCTTCCTCTCATTCCTGTTTAGGTTTGGCATTTCCAAAGTGCAAGCACAATCTCCACACTTCTTACAGTATTCTCTCTAAGTATATGTTTTATAGCAACGATTTTAAACTACAGAAAATTCTACAAATATGTAAAAGTGCTGAGTTCAGATGTTCATAAAACCTGAGTCACTACATTCCTGAATAAGAACAACAGATGTTTTCCATTTGCTTCTGTGCTACTGTATTTATTTAGCTACCCTTTCTTGTAAGAGCAAAATTCAAGATGAAAGGGGAATGCATGGTATAACCAGGCAGTGAATCATGAGAACTGGATTTTTAGCAGAAAATGTCTCCTCTACTTGAACAGCTTCAGTATGGCCATTTCTTTATGAAAGAACCCCCCAAAACATTGAAGTATTGAAAGCAACCGACCTCCTTAAAGTCCTTGAAGCACAAGCATTAAAATAATGGAGCCAACCCAATTTTTTCTTTCACAAAGCAAAAACAAGACTATGAGGTGGATTTGACACATTATCTGTGTGTTTGTAGCTTACAGCAAGGTCAACATCAAGTAAAACGAAATGATGAATCCTAGGCAGGGAGTGAGAATCAAGTAAAGGAATCTGACCCAGCTATCTGTAGTTAGAGCAATTTAATTACTTAAGAGTGTTGTGCAGTCAGTCAGTCCCTATGGCATCGACTAGCAATCAATTATTTCTCTTCCTGACATTTTTATCACGTATTTTTGTATTTTGGTATAAAAAGAAAACATAGTTACTGCACTAACACTTTTCAAGTTATATATTAAGTGTTTTTAACATGCTCAGAAAAGCATGAAGTGAGTTTGCTGTTAGCATAATCTTAAAGAATAAGTAAATTTTGATTGCATGATAGAATTTTGGTTATACAAATAAGTTTGTTTCAGTGATATATTTTGATTATTTTAAAATATAAATTTAAGATTAAAGCTTTGGGGTCATATGCAAAATATTCAAAAAGGCTTCATACATACCCACTCAAGGTCTAGAAATAAAGACTTCTTTGCCTCCCTTCATCCCCAGCTCTGCCTCTCCCACCACACCCTCTCATCCATTTAGCTCTCTGCTGTTGCCAAGGTCTGGAGAAAGCATGGGAAAGGAGATGCTTTGTGTGGAGTGGCTGGGAGGTCACCCAGCATATAACTGCTCCCAAGCGGTGTGCTCTGCTCTCAGGCTCCTTGCCTTCAGACAGCAGGGTGGTCGACTTCAGCACCCTGTTCCACTCGAGCTGATGAGACAGGCAGCCAATATTCCTGTTAGCATGAGCCAACTGCCCAAAAATAACAGCTTAAACTTAAGCAAACTGCAGTCAATAGAAAGGGAAACTGTAAAGGAATGATACAATCACTGGGAATCTCTCCTAGTAAACCCACATTTTGCAAGAACTACAACTAGTGAGTTACCAGCAGCCACCTGCTATCACAGTGCATAACAAGCACCGTCTTTTCACTAACGAAGTCTGCTGTTTCTTTGATTCAGTTTTTTTCTGAGGTGAAGCAACACCTGGCACAGCCATTAACATCAAAACACAACCAGGACTGATAATGAAGGTGCAGGTCTGCTTTGAATGTACTAAAATGAGAAGTGCTAGGTTGCAGACTGCATGCTGAGTTCTTTGGACAATACTTCCATTTTACAAGTTATGTATCATGGGATTCACAGTACTAGACACTGAATAAGAGGGAAACATCACAAAAATTTAAACTCGCATCCTACTGTAGGAAGATTAACTTCATGTGGATTTATGGATTTATACTGAGTTGAACTGCAAAGAACTACCCAAAGCTTTGCTTAGAATATCAGGAAAGTTTTATTTTTAGCTTAGAATATCTACCACCTCTAAAATGAGGTCGTACAGACAAAAGAGAAGTCACTTTTTTATCCATAACAGCAGCATCAAATAGAATGAAAGAGCTGGAGATACTAGTATTTTAAAGCTACTAAAATAGCCAAAGAGGATGAAACCTGACATTATATATTAAAACATAAAGTCTCATCCTGCAATCCACCATTATAAAGAGGCATTCACCTTATCAAACAGCATATTAACATTATAGCACTAGCTGTCAGAAACGGAAGGTATTTGAGTTAAATTTTTAATCACTTCCATCTTCTTTTCATGGCATGGGAACATCTAAGGGCTGAACACTGAACTTTTTATGTTCATCTTTATGCAAGATACTACTGCTGGCAAAGCTGGAGCAGAAAGAAAACTCCTCTTATAACCTCAATTTAACTTCAGACGGATGTACATGGTACAAAGCCAGTGAAGTGATAAATAGTTTCTGGCAGCTCAGCCTTCCTACCTTGAGTAGTGTTACAGTTTATCATTGGGACTCGCCATTCACCACAGGAAACAGGGGAAGCAGTGTCGTGTTGTCTCAGGCTATATTCACAGATACTTCATAGAAATCCTTGGCAAATAGTCAGCAAGTACTAAAAAGCATAAAAAGTGTCTTTATTTTGCGAATAGATATATCTCAAAAGGATCCGCTAGGAAGCCCAGGAGAGGGGAAGCCAAGGCTGGGGTTAAAATAGCTGGTTTATTCACTTCTGCACAGAGCACAATAGTTTTACTGATTCAATCCACTAGTCATTTGCTAATTTTGCACCTTGGAAATGAGTATGGACACACATACAAATCAACATTTGCAGCAAAGGCATGTGAAATTGCTATTTCTCAAAGCAAATATCAGTGAAAACATTTTAATGATCTTATTAGTACATGTAACAGCTTCTTTGACAATACTGTAACTTAAGAGCCCAATTCTGCAATCATTACCACCAAAAACTCACAGCAGCAACTTCAGTTGACAATTTGCAAGAATACAACTGAACTCCAGTTACAGAAGAGGATCTCCGGTAATCTGAAAAGTTGTTATTCTCCCAAAAGCAAATAAAGAGGCATTAATACTCTCTCTTCAGTACTAGCCCTTAGCAAAACAACAACATTCAGAAAATCGCCTACAAATCAGTACAAAAGCGGGCCTACAAGAAAGCTCGAAAGGGACTTTTTAAAAGGGCATGTAGTGATAGGACAAGGGGGGAGAGCTTTAAACTGAAGAAGGATAAGTTTAGATTGGATATGACAAACAAATTCTTTACTGTGAAGGTGGTGAGGCACTGGAACAGGTTGCCCAGAGAAGTTGTGGATGTCTCATCCCTGTTCAAGGACAGGTTGGCTGGGGCTTTGAGCAACCTGGTCTAGTGGAAGGTTCACAGCAGCGGGGTTGGAACTGGATGATTTTTAAGGTCCCTTCCAACCCAAGCCCTTCTAAGATTCTATGACTCTATGAAATGACTTGCCAATAAAATTATGGCTGATGCCACTTTTCTGAGATCTCAGATTATTCCTCTTTTACCACCAATTTTTAGATGACAATGCTATTTAGAGAAGTTAATAAAAAAACCCTGATCTGAATTTAATGTCACAGCCTAAATGACCCCTGCTGTAATGCCACTCAAATCAGTTAAATGGTTCCAGGAGTTAATTGATGTCCATGTGCTTAACATTTGTTATTTGAACAAAGAATGAAAAAGGTGCCAAATTTCTTGACACTGTATTTCTAATTAAACCAGCCATTGTGTGAGCCTTTACATCTGCAGGATTCCTCATGGAAAGAACAGATCATGTACAGCGTAATGAATATCAAATGTAGTAAAAATGC
This sequence comes from Acanthiza pusilla, assembly GCA_036630365.1. Taxonomy (NCBI): domain Eukaryota; kingdom Metazoa; phylum Chordata; class Aves; order Passeriformes; family Acanthizidae; genus Acanthiza; species Acanthiza pusilla. The sequence goes on along the minus strand of JAXCHO010000164.1, from coordinate 38,659,975 downwards.
ACAATAACCTTTGTAGTGCAGAATTTAGAAACTGGCTGCTCTTTTGAAAATATCTGATCCTTCTCCCCTTCCCAAAACCAAGACTTGTCTTCTGCACTGGAAATTATAATTCAGTGAAGGAAAAGTAAATAAGTTAACTGACAAAATAAATGCCTTTTGTTATTGACAAAAATAAATTCCTAATGGAGACAGAAAAACGCAGTTCAATTTCATGACCGTAATAAAAACTGTTCAGTAACATCTCACACAACAGAGTAAAGCCACTCCCACATGTTTTTGCTGTTTGCAGAAAGCTCACCATCAGATCAGACCTAATGCTCAGAGCCCCCAAAGGGTCTGTATTTAAGAAGACAGCAAGGACCACTGTGATGGGAAAAGTTCAGGGAAGGCATGACCCAGCAGGGCTCAGAATGTTTGTACCTTGACTTCCTGGTCCACTGCACCCTGTCCTAGCAGGGCTCCTCTACACCACCCACTGACAAGAAGACAAGCCCCCGTACAGGTTCAGTGGTGTTAACAAACACTACCACTGTCACCAGCACAACTCTGGAAGGTCCCACAGCCTTGTTCCAGTTCCTCCTAAATAGGCTGGATCAAGCTGATGGCCACGTGTTATTTCAGCTGCTTCCTCATCATCTACAGCTCCTACTCATGACGATAGCCTCAGATCCCAAAGCCTGAAAGATAGATGGCTTTGTTTCTTTCCACTCTACCACTTTTACCAAAGCCCTCGGTGATGGAGGCCTTTTTTAGGTCAGCAGAAATATGGTTTCCCCCCCACCCCCTCATTATTAATGCTTCACAGAATCACAGAATAGCTGGGTTGGAAAGGGACCACCACAGGTCTTCCAATCCAACCCATCTGCCACAGGCCGGGCAGAGCCATCCTTCACTAGACCAGGTTGCTCAGAGCTCTGTCCAGTCTGGCCTTGGACACTTGCAATCATGCAAATTATTGACAACTTCACCACTCGTTCTAGACTGAGCCTTGCTCATTTTAGACCTCACTGGGACCACTTTTGGAGGAAGGGCTACCTTTGACAGTATGGAGGGAGTTTTGTAGCAGTTTTTGCCTTTCTATGCAGGAAGACTGCAAAATTGCCTGGGGACAGTAAAATTAGACATTCCTGAAAAACAGATTAATGACCAGCATGCAGGTGAGACTGTCACAGGCATGTGATAAAAGACTGCCACATGACTACAACTCATCATGAGACTTTCAGCTCTCTAGAATATCCAATGTACAGGACTATACAGATTGACTATTTTATACAGAACTACAAATACATATAACCTGCATTTACACTAGATAAAATATAATAAATGAAGTAGGAGATCATTTTTCCTTCAGTAATAGACTAAATGAGAATCAGTTAACCACTCTAAGACTGCTCTTGCCATCAAAATAGAGTATTTTTAATGTCGAACGGGAAGACCAAAATGAAATTCTGTGCCTGATCAATAAAGTATTTTGTACACAATCTATTTTTCTTTTGAGACTGGAAATGTCATTATCAGCACGATCTGAAGTATGCATGTCTGTGTGTACATATGCACGCATATGGACACATTTTAATGCTGAGAATAATGTAACTGATCACTTTCCAGACAGGAACATGTGGCTCCCTTTCTTGCTGTGTGTCACGCAGCCAAGCAGTGAATTTAGACAGGCTTTCTACTTGGAGGTTTGGGTTTATTATTTTTTTAGAAGTGCCTATGTTTAGAAAATGTTTTTGCAATAGGAAAATGCCTGTAACTAACTGGAGAATCATGACACATTTTGAAGACAGCCTCAAGTTACTTATTGCTATTGAAGTCAGATACTGGAGCAACTGAGCAGGAAGGCACATGAATTTCTAGCTGTTGGGTGTATATAGTATGTATACTATACAGTTATGGAAAGAAGTCTTCCTTCTGGTCATTTTATAACATGAGCTAATTCATCTATTTGAGAATGATGACAAGATTTGGGAAACCCTCAAAAGAACAGACAAAAAAAATGCACCCAACCTGCCTTGGCTATGAGATTAGCCATGCTTATTTCAGCTGATTTTTTCCTAACTCCCAGCTTTCAACAGAAGTTAGCAAAAAAAAAAAAGCACATCATCATTCCAAATATTTTTCATTAGTCTAAAAGATATCGTCTATCCTTGCTGATGCACATTTTTCACATTTTTCAAGAGAACAGGAAATCATTTCATTGGTCTGGGGACTGGAACTTTTACTGAATAGGAAGACGTGGAAACTATTTCACAAACACATGAACCATCATGACTCCCACAGGATGAAGTGAATGGATGGAGAAGTACACTTAAACACTGTACAGGTGAAACCCTAGCTCTGTAATACTCAGTGAGAGCTCTGCCATTGACTTCAGGACTGGGACATCATGCTGCTCTCTCCCACACTCTCCTGTTGAAATTAAAGTATTTTTATTCTTTCCAGTCTTTACTAGTGAAGTCACTAATTAGGGCCTTTTGCTATTCAATGTACATTCCCCTTTTCTCCTGATATTTTAGCAATTTGTTTCAGTAACACCTCTGTATCTGACATTTATTAGAGCACAAATCTATGTTAGATACTTGCTAGCTCATCAGGCCCAGCAGCAGACTACTTGAGTCAGCTTGACAAATGGCCAGAGTTCAGAGTCTTTCCATAAATAATGACTTTGTGTTGTCAGTTATTTTGGCCCACGCTTACAGCAATGCGTTTCCAGAGCAGATGGAGCCGCTCTCGGCTGCCATCCCCTGTCTTCTGAACTTCCTGTTCTGTGCATGGTTCTCATCAGCACCCATTCTGCAGAGATCACCTACTTCATAAAGTTGAAATACGTCTTTTTTAAAGCAGAAAAAAAATGGATGAATATCTTCTGTGGTTATAGAATTAAAAAACCTCCAAACTAATGTGCATTTGAATGGAAATTTTAACCACACTGAAAGCTACGCATTGTTTCAGTTCAAAAACAACCCTAATCTGAGCTTCAAATGGACTTAAATTCTATGAAAGATTATTCAGAAACTTCATCTCTTTCATGTAAAAATGCTTTTATGATCTTTAATTCTTGCTCACACAAATGTTATTGAAGTCACTCTTATTATTAACTTCTGCATTCATAAAAATATTTATTAGTTTCTTCTGTCTTATAATTTTGATGGCTGATTTGCACAGCAGTGTCTAAAGTGACCTTGAAAGTTAAAAAATGCATCAATTCTCCACAAACCACCTCCCCTGCTGTTGCAGTACATTATGTGCATTGTGTGATTCCCATACACAGCTGTTCACAATTCAAACAGCTACATTTTAGACGCCACTTTGCAAAGTCTCTTTATTTCAGTGACCTTAGAAGTTAAATATGGGAAAAATCAATTTTAAAATACTGTAGATTTGTGGAATTATCAATTAAATGGAAGTTTTAAAGATGTTTATATTTACAACAGCTATGTTTCCTTACAGAAGTTTGGAGACAGATGTGTAGCCAAATCTAGCTACAATCCTAGATAAAAATAGTTTAAGGAAAAAAATGCCAAAGATGTATATTTTCTAAATCTTTCAGTGCTGGCGCTCCCAATTCTCATCACTTTGAACTGCAGAAAGAAGCCACTCCCTTCTCTTACTTCAGCGTGTAACAAGCCCACGTTGTGTGGCACAGGACCATTGCACTGGATGGATGGTTCAAGCAGACCTGGCCTGATGACGCTGCACAGTCACGGCATGGAATCTCTGGGCATGTGCACACATGGCTCACATATTTCAATAAAAGAAATGTCAGCTATGCAACAGTCTGTACATGTGCCGTGCAGCCCATCCAGTGTGTTGGGGATGTGCCAGGCCTATTGTGCACGCAAAACATAAATGCACTGCATAGTTACTGCTGCACAACTACTGCTTTGGTGGAAAAGAGAAGAGAGGGACACTATGGAACAATGAAACTCCTTCCTGTTGCCCCAAATTATTCTCTTGGTCTACTCCACATCCTTATTGAGTCATCGATTTCTCAAGTCATTAAGAAGGGAGATCCCAATTACACAGGTCTTGGCAGTCAGGCACACTCCAAGCACCCATTCTTAAAAGGAGGCTGAGCCCCACCATCCATGCTGAAGCCAGAGACATGAAGATGGAACTGGATAGAGCGTGCTTGGCAGACTTTGCAGCTCTTCTACAGACTAATTTATTTGGTTCATCTCACTTTACAACCACTCTGAACATCTTCTGGACTGTATTATAAACAACAGCTTCTAGATATTGCTAAAGTACTATCAATCACTGTTTGAATCTATATATTTCTGGCATGTAATGATGCTGTAAAGCCAAAAAAGACTTATTTTGCCTTTTTGTTGGAAAGCAAGATATAAATGGGAGAATCTATATCTACTGTTAGGGAATGCGCCCATATTAAAGTGGATCCTGCTCTGACCATCTTAAAACTGTAAAGATTTTTATTGTATTTGTAATGAAGATTTGTAAAATATAAGACCTTTGTTAGCTAGAAAGAATAGGAGCCCCTTCTCATCTTCATTCAAGATGGTTTCTCAAAAGGAATCTTTAACAGTGATTTTTGGTAGGTAACAAACAATAAAAGCTTTGAATTGTTCAAATGCATTATTATAATAAAATTAGAAAGAGCTGAGAGGAGGAGCATGGAGCAGAATTTCGTAAGGGAAATCCTCTCATCACCTGAGTGTTTCAAACGAGCTGAGAGTACCTGCCTTTCTCCTTCAGGGAAGAGTGGTGCGTGTTCAGCAAAGCTGGAAGCAATGCTACTCAGTTTAAACTAAAAAAGGGTAGATTTATATTGGCTACAAGGAAGACTTTTTTATTATGTAAGTAGTGAGATACTAGAACAGCGTCCAGAGAAGCTGTGGACTACCCATCACTGGAAGTGCTCAGTGTCAGGTTAAACAGGGCTTTGAGCAACTTGAGATAGTGAAAGATGTCTAGATGTATGAGATGATCTTTGAAGGTTGTAATTCTGTGAGTCTATGATTCTCTTCAGTTCTTCTCCTCTGACTGTAATGTCACACAAGCAACTTCACTAAGGCACTCCACTTGGACAGAGTGACAAGCTGAGGAGCGTATACACACGTTTCCTGGAGGGGAATTGAATCAATAGGCCTTGCAGGAACAATCTGGAAAACTAATTCACCCTCTATTGTAACCCCTGCCTTCAGCATATCTACCATGGATCTAGATAAGTTTTTAAGTGAGTTACGTTACTGACGCTCTGCTGTTTAGAAATATTTTGTTGAGCAGAAACATTCAAATGGAGGACTTATCTGACAGGATCAACTGAAGCATGAACTTGTGTCATACTGCATTTCCCAGGGTCATGACTGATACTAGCAAGGCTGGGAAGCAGGAATTCCTCAAATGGAATCTAAGTCCAGAAGGGATGAGAGGACTCCAAGACTCCTCCTTTGCTGTGCCTTTGGCAGAAGACATGGAGTTTTCTCAGAAATTCCAGGGAACAGGAAGGGGATGTGGAAAGCTCTTGATCACCTTTTAGAAATTCATTTAGACTCTGCTGGTGAACCAATCAACAACTGCTATTCAAAACCTCAGCACAGATTCAATCGCAGGTACCTGAGCAGCAAACATTTACTGTAAACAGAGATGTATTAGAGCTGACTCCATGTCAAAAAATGCATGTAGAAGACTTTTCTGGTACCTAGGAATGGGTTAGTTATAATTAAAGCAAAATCCCCCAGGAATACCCATATGTACCCATCAATGTAAATGGAAAACTTTGGTAAGAGAAAATAGCAGATAAGAGGATGGTCTACTTTGTTGAAAAAAAAGTAATCCTATTTCTCTGTCTGTGTTTTAAATAATATTCTATAACATTTACCTAAAAGCTCAGAATGACCAAAGTATTTCTATGTATCATAAAGGCATACCCAGATGAGAACGTCTGCATTTCATTTTTTCTCCCCAGTATCATCTGACAAGCATCTTTGCCATCATCTAGACTTCTCCATGTTGCAGTCCTACAATTTTACTTTTTTTCCACCAGTCTGGGAAAATATGGTGAAGGTGAGTGTTTCCCATGTTCTTGTTCTGAACAGTTCTCCCTTTTTGAATCACGTCATGAATGTTTTATTTTGGTCTTAACTTTCTCCAGCTCTCTTCTGCCCAATTAGAGGTTTAAATTCTGTGCAGTCCTAGCATTCTGTAAGCATGGATCCATGCTGTGCAGCTCTCTGTCTCCTAGAGCTGCTTGTTCTTTGAACCACATTCCAAACTGAGCCTGCTCACTGTTAGTTACATGACAAAACCTCATCTGCACACCCAGGAAGGAGCACAGTGACATGACTGCAGGAGGAGGAGCCCAAACAATATCCTGCCCAGCTACTCCTATGCCCACCAGAGGAGATGTTTCAGTGCACCAATGACACATCTGCACAAGCCCAGAGGAGCACTGGGGCACAATGGCAGGCAGGGAACCTCAACAGAGGACTTAGAGGAAAGGATTTATCTATATATACACTGTGTGTGCATGTAGCTGCTGGGAATACATCTTCAGCCTTGCTACTGGTTGAACCTGGCGACATGGAACTGCAGGAGCTTTGCATCTCATGGGTTGTCAGATCCAACATATTTTTCCCCTACAAGTATGGCAATATATTTTCATTTTTCTACTAGGAAATGCAATTTCAGAACAGAAAAGAAACTCAGAAAGTACTTTCAAAAGCTTGAAAGAGATAGCGAGAGAGATATTATAGCTAAGGGTTCCCTACATACCTTGTGTTTAGCTTTCTGGTATCTTGTAACTTATGAACAAAAAGGACTGGAAATGTATCTCCTGACAATTATCAGTCCCTTGTTATTAATTTCTTATTTTGTAGTCCACCCTATTATACAGTCCTACTTATTCAGAGCTCTGTTTGGAGAACAGGATGTTAGAGGGGGATTTCTGCACCCTCAGACCTACATACAAGTTTGCTATTCCACAGTCAGAAACTTGCTACTGGTCTTCTACATTATTTATGATCAGGTTTATGCTATTTGTTTTTACACTAGTATTACCCTCTGAGAGATGCAGTGTACACCATTAATTGCTTGGGTTTTGGCTCCCAAGCATATTTATATAGAGCATCCACCTTCTCTCTTTGCCTTTGTAATACTATGTAATTCAAACCAGCTAGTCCCCCATGTAATATACTCCTGCTTTGCTTCCTACTCTTAATCATTCTCCAGCCTGTAAAATACATGTACCTCTTTAGAATCCAGAAACTCCTTCCTTAACATGCAACAAGCTCTCTTCTTAACTTGTTCCAGCTACAGTCAACTTCTCATGTATGTGAGCAAACAGAACTAGAGGAAATCTCCTAGCCCAAATTCAGCAACATCTGCCTGGCTGTAATTTGTTGCCTGACCTGCACCAACAAGAAGCTATAGTTCAGGATCACCTTTCTGTGATCCCATGGCAATATACCACAGTCACTCTTTCTGGACAACATACCTCATTAGTAGTCTCAACATCTATTTTGACCTATGAAATTCCACCCAATTTCTAGTTCTTTGAGACTATCCAGTTCCTTTCTGCATGACAGCCCACCTTCCCCTGTATGGACAACTTTGGGTCACCAGCAACCTACATGAGTGCAACCCTAATATGCTAAAGCCATTTATAGGAGCCTACAACTGTCCTGAGTGCATCACCATCGAAGAGCTTTGCAAGTTACCTCCCTGGATCCCAATCACTTCCCCCTCAGCATGACCCACTGTCGCCTCCACATCCGACAGCACTCTGCTCAAAAAACAGAGCCTTAAAAATAAGATCTGAAATGTGCACAAGTACACAGCTATTCAGGACACAGAGTCCTTGCAAATGACTTTCTAAACCATACCTGTTTTCTTGAGACCTTTCTCAGGCTTCGTTCTCAGGCACCAGGAACTGATGCTCCATTTCTTTGACTGCTTTGTTGTAGAACAGAAACCGCACATAAATAAGTCAGTTCTAAACAGACATTGCTTTGAAGAGACTCTTCTCAAAACTGATCTAGCTGGCAGATACTTAAAGAATTACTACTTTGGCCATACCAAATGCACCCTAAAAAACTAAACAGAAATATACACTCTGGAAAGTCGTATAAACTACCAGATTGTTATCAGGGAGGAAGAAAGTTATCTGGAAGTGTCATTTATACTGACTTGAGAATGGTTATCAGGAATAAACAACGCAAGATCTGTTGCAGAACAAGCGCATCCTGTTCAGAAAAGCTATATAAGGAAGATTCTGTGCCCCAGGCACAGAGGCTATATTATCAGGTCTTTACAGCACACTTGAAATAGAGCCCTGTGTAGTTCTGTTTTGAAAGCCTCTGAAAACCTATTGAAATGAAGGATAGGGAGAACTGAAGAGGCATCTTAATTGAACAGATTTGAAAAAATATCTTTCTTCCTTCCAATCATTCATGGACAAAGCAACCAGGCATTCCTATGTTGGCAAGAGTAAATATTCAGGAGTTTTATTTCAGCTATGACCCTGGGAACTTGGCCCTTTCATCTTGGTGTGGCAGAAATACCTTGAATATGCTCTTTTCTTGTAAAAACGAAAAAGGGAAAGAAGAAAAGTCCCTTCAAATACCTGCCAACATGCATCAGGGCTTTACAAAGCAGCTTTCCTACTGTAAGGGTTTGCAAGAAACTGTGGGAACTTGCAGTAACCAGCTTCATTCAGACATCATTTGCTTGGAGGAATAAGACAGAGAAGTAAGCTTAGTCTGTGGAAAGACTAGAAGATAGGACTCATATAATCAAGGCAACTAGCAACTGTCTGATCAGTACAAAATTCCCAAACTCTCATCCTCTGTAGGATTTGGAAAGGCCACCCAGAATTAAAATTCTGCTGAATTCAGCAGAATCCATTGCTGCCCAAGCGCCACATGGTAAACACCAGCCTCTCAAAATGAGTTTGGTGCCAAAAGAGAAACTTTACATCCAAATCCAGCCCCCCTTCAAAACTCCAGCAGCAATTAATAGTTGTTGCATTTTACTCTTCCAAGGCAAAGCACTGCGGAGAAGACACAGATATTTACGTTCAGTAGTAACTGGAACCTGGAGCTCACACCAGTTTCTCAGTTTGACACATCAAGCCTTTTGTCCTCACCTTTTTGAGCACATTCAAAGTAGCACCCAGCTACCAGACACTGCATAACCTCAGCACACAGCTATCAGGAGAAAAGTTTTCCCCCTTTGCCAGCCAAGTTTTACATTGCTCTTGAGGAGACATATTCATAAACACAAGTCTATATAAAAACTAATTCTGATGTAAAATTCTTAGAGAAATATCGGTGCACTTGAACTTTTCATGCTGAAAAAGGTTGTGACACCTTAAATCCTGAATGAGTGCTCCAGTCAGGAGTTTTGTAAATACTGTTTAGGTGACCTGTGACATGAAGCAGATCAGAGGATTACTGGGAGAGGAGTATCCTTTGAAGTGTTCAACTGTGAAATACGGCATTTTTATTTTTATTTCTACCACCTCATTACTGCTAATAGATTTCAACTATCTTGAAAAAAAAAAAAAAAGTATGTGTGTGTGTATATATATATATATATATATATATATATATATATATATATATATATATATATATATATATATAAAAATTCTGGCATTTGAGGGCTTTTTTCTGATTAAACGGTGCTAACTTTAAAACCATGATACCTGACAATCTGAAATATCAGCATGTGTTCCCTGCAATGTGACTGTTTGCATCCTGCAAATTTTACTCCCAAAAAGAGCTCAAGAAAGGAATTCAGCATTAACTAGATCCTGCCTCATCTCTTCCAGCCATGGGTGGATTTCCCAGGGCACATACCTTCACGGAAGTGTGTGAAGGTGCATATGTGCATCACCCAACTGAGTGGGTCTCCTGGGTCCACACTAGAAAACTAACACTAAAGCTGTACCTATACTGAAACATCTCCATTGACAGCATTTAAACTATCATTTTAATTTCAGCATGCCCATATTACAGGCAAATAAGAACTCTGAACACAATTCTTCATACAAAAACTCATAGTTTATTTTTGTTTTTTCTTCTGTATTTTTCAAACTTTCCTACATAACCTTGGTTCCTTGTGTACTCTTCGGGCTATTCACTTCCCGTTGCTTCATTTTTTATCCTTTCTATCAGTTTATAGAACTGAACATAAGAAAGAGAAGGATGATTTCGTTTGTAAGTGTCAATCTCAACTTAAGCAAAATAAAACCCTCAAAAATTGCTAATAATTAATTAATTTATCTTACAACCTCTGTCCAGGCTTAAAACACGCTAATCTACTCGCAAAAAACCTAATCAGATGTTATTTTTCATTGGGCACAGGCAAAAAAGAGAGTTATATATTCTTTCCTGCATTTCAGAACAGTGAATTTCTATAACCTGTTTTCTAACTGCATAAGACTATCACAGTATTTTCACATTTTCAAGCAGGATAAAGAGGACTATGCACTGAATAGTTCCTTCCTGCTCCCATCACAGTGTGAGGGAGGCCCTTCAGCCCATTGCTGATGATCCAGGTTTCTGATGGCTACTGTCCTTCCATCAGGAGGAGCAGGACTTTATCTGCAGTGCCATTAAAAACTGGGGTGAATTCCTGCATGGGTCATCGCTGCCTCCTGCAGCCCCAGGCACTGCCCTCCCCTGTATCCCAGAGGTTTCCTGCCTGCACTTATAGGTCTCAACAGCCATGTCCTTCTCCTGCCTTTGTACTTCTCTCTTCAGTAGAAAAGTGCCAGCAGGAAAGATGGTTCAAAACTGTACCCACTTTCCTGAATTAGGCATGCTGTCAGCCACACCTGTTTCTTTGTTGAAGTAATTGTTTCCAGTAAGTTGCATGTGAATGTAACTCAGCTGCTTCCTGTAATTCTTCCAGTAAGCTTGGAGGAAGACTCTCCACTCCTAGTGCCTTACGGAAATCATGCTTCCCTCCCTGGCTTAACTTTTTTTCAATTTTAAATAAATACCTGTCTCTGCTGGCAGTTAACCTCCATCACCTGCACTGACATGATCTTATGGAAAGCCTGTGCTAACTTCAGAGACAAAAGGATCAATAAAAAACAGGTATTAAAACCTGCCTCGATCAACAGTTTCATTGAAGTTGAAATTTTTTGCTTATTAAGTTTTTCTGCTTATTAAATTGAGATCATGCTATTTTTTTTAAATGGCTATACTTACATAATAATCCCCACTACTGTGCATTTGGTGCTGAATTTTCAAAGAACATCAAAGTACTAAACTGGCAGAAATCACTGGCTGAATCCTAGGGATCCACATTTTTTGAAGTATTCATCTTTTGGCAGCTGCAGCTTCTTCTGCAGGTGCAGGGAGAACATTTTATTTAAGTCACTTTATTCATGTAGCTCAATTCAAAGGCTAGTTCACTGGAAGCTGAGAAAATCCTTGGTTGTTAGATACAGAGAACCAATTTCCAATTTACGGATAAAAAACAGATAGCAACGGATGAGGTCTAGTCAAGTGAAGCTTTTAGGACAGTATGATCTGTCAGTTCTATTATTAACTAGAAAAACTTGCATTTAAATTTATCAAAATGCCTTTGAACTCAGTTTTTAAAAGCCTTCAGCATATTTAAAGAAGCTTTGTATAAATGATTAAAAATAAAACTGTTTGCAGTTTTAAAATTTAATTTCACATTTCATCTGGGCAAAGATTGATACAATTTATGGGGAAAAGATAATCTACAAAAAAAAAATGCAAACAGAGGCTGAGGTACGTAGTCTGTTAAATAAATGTGGCTGGGTAAGACATAATTTTCTCGGGAACAAAGTAAGTCTAACTATTGTGTTGAAGCATTAGTCCCTTGTGGAGCAGCATAACAAACAGCTGCTTAGAAAGAATAAAGTATGAAAAAATACTGCAAGGACTTTAGCAAGCACATTGCCAGCACTGTGATATTACTTTGTACCAACCCCGTATCCTAGAAGCTACGTTCCTGAGGGGGGATTTAAACATGCCATACTGAGGCACTATAAAATTCCAAGACAACTGGAATACCTGCCTCAAGGGACCATTGCTAACTGGTTCTCTTGCTTTATTTATTGGAGGTATGTGTTAAAAATGCAATACTTTATAGAATCATAGAATGGTTTGCGCTGGAAGGGACATTAAAGATCATCTAGTTCCACCACCTTGCCACAGGCAGGGACACCTTCCACTAGACCAGGTTACTCAGAGTCCTGTCCAACCTGGCCTTGAGCACTTCCAAGGTGGGGTACCCACAGCTTCTCAGGGCAACCTGATCCTTAGAATTTTTTCCTAGTATCTAATCTAAACCTATCCTCTTTCAGTCTAAACCCATTCCCTCTTGTCAAATCACTACATGCCCTTCTAAAAAGTCCCTCGCCAGCTTTCTTGTAGGTCCTCTTTAGGTCCTAGAAGGTTGTTATTGGACCTCTCCAAAGTCTCTTCTCCAGGCTGAACAGCTCTTGCTGTCGAAAGGCAAAACACAGTTTGTGTTTCAATCATCTGTGTTCCACAAAGCATAAAACAGGACCTTCAGCAGCACAAGTTATCTCCCCGAGACAACTCTCAGAGGGCCAGGGGAGCTCCCCTCGGCACGACTTCCTGTCAGGAAGAGAAGAGAATGATGTAAGGGAGGTAGATTAGATTAAAATGAATAAAGGAGAGTATATAAAGATATAACCCTTAGAGTAAAATGCTGTGGGGATGGAGAGGAAGAAGGGAAGTGAGGTTTAGCACCCATCCAACAACATAACTGATAGGATGCATTTCTGCCATTACGAGGAAATAAAAGCTGCAGGACCATGGTAGCACCAGCTACGTGCTGAAGGGCACCAGAGGGACTGACACAACTTCTCCTATCTCCAAGAGGAGTGCCTGCTATTTTATTTCACCAACAGTTCAACAACCAGGGTAAAGACTAAACAGAAAGAGCAGGAGGATGCTGTGGTGAAAGCTAGGGAATTCATGAATTTGGCTGATTAAGTGCTTATCATGTGGAATAGAGTTCACGAAACAAATGTTTGTCTAGGCTGCCCAGCAGGCAGGATGACGGCAGGAGTCCTCAACCCTCCCAGCACCCTCTGGCACTGCAAACCAACTCCCTCAGCCATGCCAGTAAAAGCTGATAGACAAGCTGCACTGTGAAACAAATCAGGGAATTAATCCAAGTTAAAACCAACAACAACCTGTAAAAAAATGCTGTAAACTACTATAATTCTCTGCTGATTTACAGTGATCAAGAATGGTTACAGTTTTTCATTAGTTGTCCTTAAACTAATGGCCATAAACAATCTCGTTTCTGTTGAATTGTCCTGCATAAGGAAATAACTTCTTTGCAGGTATTTAAGAAAACAGGTATTTAAGCAAGCATTTTGCCTTATTATGTTAGTATTTATAATAATTAATAACTCATTATGGTTATTTCATGGTGACCTTTTGCTTTTTCTATGCTGACCTTTACAAACAATGGCACTTGCTCATGGTGTTGCATTTGCCTGGGTAAACTGAGCAATCTCATCGGAACAAAACACCACTTGTACTCATAAGTAAGAACATATGCTATAAAGCATCATGCACAATTTAATGGTATAGGGAAAAAAAATCCGCGTGTTCCATTCTAAACCATGTAAACACTTTCATTCGAGAGTATCTATAGAAAAAATCTACTGTTTCTTATGAAGTGCCGAAGATGCCAAAATCACACAAGAAAATAAACCATTTATTTCCATTTCCCCTTGGTAGAGAGAAAACAGAAGCAAGACACTGCTTGCAAAGAATGCAAGTTGATTGTGTGAAGGAAATTATGAAACAAGCTAATGGATAAGGCTGTGTTTGGAGGAACATTTCCTTCTCCCCATGTATTCCCATGCAAAAATCCAGATAACAATGATTTGAAGACCAGCAACACTCCCTTCTCACTTCTGTGCTAATAAGTACCTTCCTCTTTGATAAACAGGGTTTAGGAACAAAGCCACTATTCACAGCGTGCACCTCTCCACTTTAATCACCAGCACTTGCCCTGCTCTCCATCCAACCCAGACAAGGTGAGGGAAAACACAGACTCCAGGGCTCAGCTTCTTCTCTTAGATAAATCTGAACTTCAGATGCCCTCAGTGATGTGTGGTGCCCTCCCAAGGGCCTTACAGCTTTATGGTAAGTGTCCAGAAAACTGAGCTGAGATCCTCTCTGGGCCCATATGCAAAATATCAGAGATGCAATTTCTACCAGAGCTGGGACTGCAAGGGAGCACTTTGCCCATGGTGACTGCAAATTGTACTGAAGTGCCTTCTGTGATAATCTTTTCAGAGCAGCTGGTGAATTATGTTCAAAGAAACTACTCCATCAGCTGGATCCAAAATAACTTGAAGAAATCACATGGACTTGATTCTCAGGGGTGACGAGCACCAATCTAACCAGTCCTCACTCCTGGGCCAGTAGCAAACATCTTTGGAGAATCTGCCACCAAAATCGTATTAATATGAACAATTAACTGCTAGTAATACCAAGGTACCTCTGCTACTGAACTGTATAAAGTGTGAAAGGCTTTGCCCAAACAGCCCTTTAGCAGCGGTTTCCTCAAGCACTGCTACACCTTATATACAGTATCTGAAACACGTTGGAAAAAATGTACCCACCAGAGGTAGGAGCCCTGACGGCAGGCATAAGCTAGCACGATTATTTCCACTCTTCAACAGTAGTAACCCAGACACAAACAAAGAGGTTGATTAATCATACAATGTGATGTATAAATATTTTCTGTCCTGTTTGTTGAGGGAATATTTTAGCATGGAACAAAACTGGAAAGCAGACAACATGTTAGCATAATGATATCAATTTATTTAAGTTTCCTTTTCATACCTTAAAAAAAAGCTATTTTAAAAATTACACTAAATAAAATTAGATGTTTTTAATATTAATAACCCATTTCAGTAGCTTGTGCTTTTTCTTGCTGCAAAGATAAAAATTCAGCATCACACAGAAAAAAAGGTGCACTATCATTAAGGTTTCCAATAAGGTTAATATATCTACTAAACAAAAGCAACTAAAAGGGTTTGCATTTTCAGACCCATGAGTGAAGTATATACATGTTAGTATTTTTGCCAACTCTCAGTTCAGACTGCAGTTTTCTATCTAACAATATTTTTCCCCCGCTATGAATATTCCTCTTGTGCCATTTAGTAAGGGTCTGAACAGAAATTAGCCTCATTTAATGTAGGAAATATTATTCCCTAAGCCTTTTCAGAGAGAATGACGAAGATGCTTGCCTTAAAATTAAGCTTCAAAATCAAGTTGTCTTTTTTTTTTCTATCGCACAAATTTTTATTATCCTGAATTCATTGGTTGTCTGGAATATTTTTAATATTTGGGTATTTTTCTTCCCTTTCTTTTATTTATAAAGCTATTTTTAAGGATTACTCAGTTATAATGTAATGACATGAAAGGGTTAAATACAGCTTTCTGATTTGTTTTTTTTGCATACTGTCACATATTTCTTAACAGTACAATACAGTACAATTTACCTGAATTCTAAATTTTTAGGCTACTGAACCTTCTATTCCAAGTATGTTTTCATGGTTCCTGATACAGGGCTTCTTAATTGTTGCTATCATCTTCACCACATCTCTCCAAACATATGCATTATACATATAATTATTCTATCATGATCAAAAGACTTCCAAAACAAAGATCAAAATGCTTTTTTTACTTCATAGATGAACCAGTGTTTGCTTAATGATGAAACGCTCACGCTCCAAAATCTTACACGGTGTTTTATCGCCCACCCCAACCTCTCATCACTCACACTGGTGTGGGCATGGGGCGGAAATGCCAAGATGTTTTCACCACGGTTAGGTGAAAGGTAACTCCAGCTTTTCTAGCGGGGTGTTTATCTTCCACTGGGTTGACTGGAGATAGAATTAGTACTTCAGGCTATCGCTGGATTGTACCGCACCAGTTTTTATGCTGTAATCTCTTCTGGTTTGGCAAGTGAACACAACAGTTTATTAAGGGCATGACCTAGAGCATGCTGATGTAAGTGAAGAATTCATATTGACTTCAGTGATCTTTGGGCTGATGCCTAAGTAAACTCAAAGATACAAGCCCTATTTAGTTAAAAATAGCAATGCTCTTGAGACTCTCCAATGTTTCTAGGAGTGAGAACCATTCAAAAGATAATTTTTCAGCTCAGTGTTAAGGATCCTATGGACAGCTGCCATTAGTAACTATACTGGCTCTTCAATAAACATTTAATTTGCACAACCTGCATAGCTTAGACACTTGACTGCATGACTTGCACGCTAAACCAATGGGAAATCAGATTTGCCGTAGATTTAAACAACAGCATCAAGTGCTTGCACAATTCCACTCAATTGCTTACAAGTGCTCTTTTGGAAATATTGTGCCTTGGAAAGAATGTGAAGGCCATCTAATCACTTTATATTAGAAAGTTGTTGCAGACAAGAAAAAAGTAATTAAAATTAAATTCCACTAAAATTAAGAGGAACATAATCTGTGCTAAGTTAAAAGGAGATAGAAAATCTTGTTAAGGGATGTCTTTGGAAAGTTCCAGTCTTTAGAAAAAAAATCCCAGAACTTTTTTCTTATTTGCTTTCCACTTATTTAAATGCTTTTCCACATAAAGAAAAGCTTATTTGTCATACCAGAGATGCCTACATCTTATGTGAAAGAAAAGCATAATTTCCCCTCTTCCAGAACTCTTTCACTATGAAATCTTTTCAAATTAAATAAAAACCTATCAAAAAATCAAGCAGAAACTCACACAAATTTTCTGGTATATCGAATACAGAAATAGATTAACACCTACATCCCTAACAATAGTAACTTATTTATTGGTGCTATATGCCAATTAAAATAAATTAGTATTATTAGCTCACTTATATTTTTTGTTTGTTATTTTTAGTTCATATCAGCTACTTAGACTCTACACCTAAACTCTCTTTAAAATGAAAAGGCAGATTTTTAACATCAGGGAGATTAGATAAAGATATTTAATAGAATAGTAGTTTAGGAAAAGAAAAGAGATACTCTGTTAAAGCTGAGAATATGTTGCAGATGTTTTTATTTTGGCTACATCTTGACATAGTGAGTCTAAGAGAGAGAGTTTCAGGCAGTGTCTCTAAATGGAGCAGCTCTCAAAGCAGGGTCTCCCTATGAGTTAGCCTGACAGGAGAAGCTGGTACATAAACAGGGCCAACCAGGGCACAAATCTGGAATCAGACTGCCCAAAAAAAAAGCTGGGAGTTGCTAATTTGGCAGACAGATTTTCCTGAGAACAATTTAAATGCAGCACGCATCTTTTAAACCCAACAAAGTAGTAGGAATAAAATTAAAATCTAGACACACACGGCAAATCCTTGATCCGATTTTGCCCTGCTTTTTTTTCCAGCATCTTCTTGCAAGAGCTCTGAAGCCATTTTATACAGTGAATACTGCAATGAAATTCACCCTAGTGCAGCCACTTGTCCTTCAGTTTAACCCTTATGGAGTCTTTACAATTAAACAGTGTTTATGGGGTGTACAGTCTGTGATACCAATTTGTTGTTAGAAGTCAATACAGGATAAGGTAGCTTAGAAGGTACAAGCAACTTTCTTCTCAAAAGTCTACCCCTGAAAAAAAAGGCAAACTAACATCCGAGAGATTTGCAAAAATGATCAGGCTTACCACTAAAGAAGCAATTATTAATTTGAATTGACGATTGTCAAAACAGTCAAAAGACCATGCAGAACCCAAAATTACCACCAGAGTAAATCCTGCAACTGCTGTGAAAACAGCAAATAAATTTATTTGATGCCACTAATTACTATCTGTAAAGAAATCCCTACATTAAGAAAGGGAAGTTAAAAAAAGGGGGGGGGGGGGTGGGTGGGAGGGGATCATTTCTCTGAGATTAATTCTGTGTCAACTTTGGAGCCTTGAAAGAGTGCCAGCTGTCCGGGCGTACATATTTTACCACTGAAGTATGCTTTTGTTTCAGAGCGGTTGAGACCCCCAAAATGATGTAATCCCCAGCGGAAGACTGACAAGCTTTGAGATATTCCAAAACACAGATGACAGACGAAATAGCAAGTAATCAGTGTAACTATATTGAATATTATCTTGCGAGAATCCAACAACACAAACCTAATGCACCAGATAAGAGCATTGCTTTGAGCAAACCTCGAGTAGAACATCACAAAGATTTCTGCAAAGAAGAAATCATTCAAGAAGGACAATTATCTACATGGGTGAAGGGAAGAAAGATGGAAGGGAACATATGCCTTTCATAATTAGGGGCCTGATTATACTGTAGCCGAAAGGGATTTTTTTACATTTTAAATTTGATTACGTTTCAGAATGAAGCACACTAATTGGTATTTCTGCAGTCTGTTTGAAGAGAACTTCATCTACTTAGGGAGGGGGGAAAAATAACAAAAACCAGTGACCTTCATACCATCTATGCCTAATATCAAGCACTTTTGCTTGAAGCACTCATGGTTTCTCTTCAATTGCTGAAGCTATCTCTGGGAATAAGAGCTTTATTACTCATCTCAGTTTATCTCCAGAAAACCAGGAAAGAGATACTAGTAAATATACTAGAATCAAATAAATATTAAATCCAACAATCACAGCTGCTACAAGGAAAAACAAATCAAAGCAGTCCATCTACACACCAAATAAGAGACTGGAAGAAATCATTTGCACAAGCTACACCCAAGATGGCAACTTAAAGCCAGGGTCATTGAGAGAGTTAAGGAAGGGACATGTGTATTGAAAAATGTACAAACCCTGCCTCACTACAAAACCAAAGGCATGATGCACTTCCAGTTCCTGCCTACCTGCCAGAAACACCGTGTTGAAGGAGAAGATGGTAAATTGGTGTGAGAAACAGAAGCAAAAGTCACAAAGAATGTCTGATAAAACTTGTAAAGTAGTATATATCATCACATACACATGTTCTTCTTTCTCAAACACATGCCAGACAAATGCATATTTCTTGTCTAAGCCAAAGAACTGAGAAGGAACCAGCATAAACATAACTTAGGGGCTTAGTTTACTCAAAGTAAAATATCCAGACCTTTGGACAAAGACAATGTTGGTCAAAGGAGATGCACTTCCAATATAAGACTATTTCTGAAGAAGAAGGGTTTTACAGAATGTAAAGGAAAGGGAAAGGCACAAATTAATAATTATGAACAGAAATAAAGCAACATCCAAACTTTGCAACCTGACCTTCATTGATGAAAACCCCTAGAAACAGACAGGGAACTGACTGTCACCATCCTGCTGTGGCCCCTGGCGGACAAACCATAAACCAGGCAGGGGTACCTGCTCTGTAGCTACATAACCAACTTGGTGAAGGATGGTTCCCACAGCTCTTGGAAATGGAGGGACAGGTACTTCCTAAAGCTGGTTCAAGACACCTAATTAAACAAGATGAGTCATGCCCTCAAAAGGCTTTTTCTGTGTGCTGTAAAAAGACAGACAGACAGACAGACAGACAGACAAGATTCCTATTTTAAACCTGCCTTGAAGAAGGGTGACAGGAACAAACTCAACATTCTGCACTTTCATCCCTGATCAATACAAGTAAGTGTTTTGGGGACCTAATATAGGAGGGAGTTAAGGTAGAGAGTTTTAGAGAGCTATAAAAAAATAGGCAGGTCTTTGTTTTATTTTCTTTTTTTTCCTTTTTAAAATTTAATTTCATAACCAGTTGTGGATGGAACTGTCCTAAGTAGCTTATTCTAGGGAATAGAGGAGATCTACAAGTGGGATAGCAAGAACATGGCATTTTCACCTGGACACAGCAACCAGCCACTGAAGTCTCCACACAATAAATGCCTGACCTGACCTGAAATTAGCAATAACAAAGAGTAAGAAGATACTTCACCTACATGAATTCAGCAAAGGTACCAGAGAGAACTCTGGGGAGATCAAATGCAGACTTTAGGAGAAGGTAAACAAAAAACAAGTGTAGCAAGGAGCTAAGGGCTGGATACATGCCAGGGATGGAGACAGAAGAACTAAGGCAGCTGGCTGGAAATGGGGGCAGATGTAAAAACAGATGGACAGGGAGGAATTTGAGATGGATGGTGAAGGCAAAGAGTTGTGGCATGAAGAGACAAAAGAAACTAAAAGAATATAGGAGAAAATCTCAAATCGAATTAATACTTCATAAACCTCAGTACTCTGTGGCTGTCAAATACCTGCAAAGCCGAGGTGGTCTGTTTACCTACTGGTAAGCATTTGGTCCATTTGGAAAACAAGGAAGACAACCTGCTATTGCACTGATCACCCCAGTAGTGCAAGCAGCAGACAGCTACGATGTGCTGCCGAATTATTAGAACTTGCGAGCAAAATAGGTATCATTCTCTACAGTCAAAATGTTGTTTCAGCTTTTAAGTATTTTGTTTGCTTACTTCAGAAATTATGTTGGAAGCACCAAAGGAACAACAGTGAGTTTGCAAAGGCAAGCGCTCAAAAGTTAACAAATGGCAGAACTACAGTTCCTCAGCATGAACAACATTAAGATACAGAAGCAATCAATTAGCCCCTACTACTTCTTCTGCCTTTTCTTCTTAGTGCACAGGATTTGCAGGAATGTGGGCTGACTATGGAGAAGATGTCAGAAAGGCGCAAAAGATGAAGAAACTGAAGAATTTGTGTCTCTTTCTCTGACTCCCAGTTCTCACCTGTTGTTAGGCAAGGCAACTGGAGGCATGGCTTTTTCCAAATTTTTGTTAGGTGTTTCTCTTTTGCAGCCTCCAGTTTAATAAAGATAACATGAGATACCTGCTTTAAGATAACACAAGAGTGCTTCTGCTACTTCTATATATTCTCCAATTGCTCAACATTTTAAGAGAAGAAAGTCAGAAATCCCTCTGGGATCCTGGCATATCACTGGGGAGCCTTCTGGGTACAGACATGCTGATACTCAGTAACAGCCTGGAAAAGAAGATGTCATCTCGGAAGTGCAGCTTGGTGAACTGGCAGCAGCACATCTCTGTGGCTATAAGCATTCCCAAAGACTGTTTTAAAACTCTAAAACCTCTCTCCCCCTCTCTTTTTTTAAGGTCTTGGTGGTTACATCAATATGCCCAGTGTACACAGATCTGTAAAACAAATATGCATAGACAGCACCAGAAACAAAAGCCTGAGGAGATTTGAAGCAACCAGGAACATTCACACATTATATCGACACATTCCCCACTTTAACACAAATCCATGCAAGTCAAATCCATATATGTGTTGTTTTTCACTAGATAAATTTGTCTAATTAGTTATGACTGGCTGTTGCCACCTCTCATCAGGCAACTACTTTCACAATAATGTTTATTTTAATGAATAAAGTGGGAAATCAATATAGAATGAGACATCTGATACTAAACTAGCCTCAGTGATGCATTTGGCTTCTTAAAATTGTGTATGACACAAACATCATTCTGTTATTTACACAAAACTCTCAATTAACAAAGCTCCCTCGATCCAATTTTACAAACATTACTTTCCTTGCCTGACAAAATGATATCCGAGAAAGAAAGGGGAAGGGGAAAGAAATCCTTAGGCTATGATCTGTGAGCTTTCCTGTCTTGACAAGCCACAGTCCCAGTGTCTGCAAAAGAGAGCAGAAGGGTCACAGCAAAATGTAACTTGACCTGAACTTTAACCACCAGAGGTGACATTTACTCAACTATAAAATTTAAAACTAAACAAGAACAAATAGGGAGAAAGGACTATGAGAGTGCCTTCTCCATGTTGATTTAAAATTCAAGACCATGAAAGGTCTGCTTCTCAGTGCTTTCTTACTAGAGTTTGAGTACACATGAAGAGATTTGTGAGAAAGTGCTGATTTAATAAGAGAGAATTTTTGAATTTCTGTAGCACAGGATAATATTTGTATGTTATTGAAAACAAAAATGGTAGTAGCATTAACAACAGTTCTAAAGAAGGCATTCCATTTCCATGTGGAAAAAGAAGTTGCATTAGGCAAGTTGACAGACCAATGAATATATTTAATCCTGCTCATCCCCTTAAGTCAGAATTGATCCATAGACAACACCAAAATAATTTGATCCACCCCTTAAACTTGAGCTCAGGACTCTTCCAAACACAAGGAGAACTATATGTTTTCACACCAATTTATACAGAAGCAGAACCTAACACCTAAAATATTGTGTATATGTATATGTGAAAGTACGTAAGAAAGCAAATTATCTTGACTAAAATGAGCAGTTGAACAGATGTCCAGAGCCAAAATCCTTGAGTCTCCAAAAGCCTGAGATGAAGAGGGGAAAATCAGGGCATGCTGACTGAGTGAACTGCACAGGTAAGTGATGTATATTTAAGCCATAAATCTATTTATGAGATATTTAATAAATTCTAGAAATTCTTTCAAATGTGATTTTTATAGTCCTGGTTCTCCTGCTGAGATAGTAACCACACAATGACCAACACAGCAACAGTATTGCAAGATAAAAGATTTCTTGGTTATTGTCCATTATTCAAAAAGATTTGGTTTAACACTGCAGTAACGCAGAACTGTGTAGCTTCATTTTATGTGTGGGCTTGAGTCCTCATAAAACTGGATTTCAACATATTGTTTACCATTAAAATATGTGGAGATTGTTAGCGTTACATAGGTTGACTGTTCAAAATTCAAAGAACAGAATTCACTTCTGGTAAAAAAGCACAAGAGAATTACCACTACCACTGAGCTGAACAAAATACCTAGAAATATCTAAAGAGGGTAATTACTCCTCCTTGCCTCTGCAGAGGGAACGCTGTCTGTCCTTGCGCCATCAGATCCAGCATACATCATGCTATTTAAACCAGATACCAAACTGACAAGAATTAGAATAGAATACTTAGAAACTCTTACAAGAAACCACTCAAATGAAACAAGCAAAACTTTGCAATCTATAGCAAATACCTTAACATTTGTGTCTGTATACAAAAGAAAAACAACCCTAAAACAATTTCACTAGTTTTCTGTCATATGGGTGGTGACTAACAAATCTTTCATTTTGTTTTGACAGTTATTTAATACTTCACCATTTTTCATTTCCCAGGCTGGGTGTGCTCTTGAAAACAGCAAGAATTTACTCATAATTTTACAACATGACGTCAAAACTTGAAGGTTTGACAAGGAAGTGACTTGTATGAAAACAAGAAAAAAATTATATACCATGCCATATACATACAAAAGTACCTTTAAAAAGTTGCCTAATTCTAAAGAAGCTTCTGTTTTCATTTTATGCTCAAAGCAAAGATATATTTGCTGTTAGAAGCATCTTCTAAATGCTATTGA
The DNA here is from genome assembly GCA_036630365.1 of Acanthiza pusilla. Taxonomy (NCBI): domain Eukaryota; kingdom Metazoa; phylum Chordata; class Aves; order Passeriformes; family Acanthizidae; genus Acanthiza; species Acanthiza pusilla. The sequence goes on along the minus strand of JAXCHO010000164.1, from coordinate 38,636,679 downwards.
AATTGCATGCTGAAAAAGAATATAAATCATTAATGAAAATTGCAGCGTATCAGTTTCCTGTTGCCGTTGGCTGTCTGCTAAGTTGGCAGCGAGACAGTGGCCTGCAGAGCTGCAGGCATATGTCTAATGTTAAAAAAAGAAAAAAAGACTTGATGTTATAAACACTTCAATGAAAATTACTATCCAGTTTGGAACCAACTGAGAGCAGGTGTTGAAGACAAAATAAACAGACAACATATGAAAGGTTAAAAAAAATCCCAAATGCCAGTGGCCTTCCATTGGGATTGTCTTGTACCATAGATTTTAGTGTACATCATGGAATCCAAACAAAGTATACCTGCATGTGTAGAAAGCAACCAGATTTTTTCATGTTTAGAACCATAGCTTTCTAACAGTGATATTTAAGTTATACTTCATATTTTAAAAACCCATAAAAAATATGCCTCTACAAATTTAGATATAAATGAATCCAGAAAACTACTGCAATTTTTCTTCCAAACAATTCACTAGAAACCCCTTCATGATTCCCAGCTGAGAAATAGGCCAGGAATCCACCCAAGCAGTGACACAAAGCCTGTAGTCAATTGATATGGCTCACTCATCTTCCATTTGCCATCCACAGATTTTGAACAGAAATAGGAAAAAGCCTTTAGAAAGGTACAGTGGTCTTGGAGAGCTCAAGGATTCTAAGGAGAGCTGATAAAACTGAGGACACATGCATCAGCAGAGTCAGTGGCTAAAGCAGAGCAGGTCATTGATTCAGTGCATACCCAATTTCTCCTTGTTTTTGCAGAAATCACAAAAATCCCCATGAATCCTTCTGACTGTTGTGTAAATCAGATAAATATCTTGGGACATGTGAAGTGACCTTTTCTTGCCCAACGGCTCTGTTAGCATGAAGCAAAGGACTGAAGCGTTGCAGCAGTGGCAGCATCTCAGGATTAATTAAACTGCAGGCCCTCCCTACGCAGCCCCTCTCCGCTGGCCAGATAGCAGCTCTGCTCCTGTCTTCCCAGTGCTCCTGGCAGGGTGAATGTCACACCCACCATCATTTGGGGCTGCTGGACCACAAATGCTTTCTGCTGGATTATCTCCAAAACACACTGAGAAATAGAGATATCAGGAGGTCATCTTACCCACAGTCAGAGAAGGGTATTTTAGGTGTCTATAAAATCAGCTGGTGCAACTGGAAAAAAAGTCTCCTGAACATACAACTTTCATTTCAGAATTGTGAAGAAAATTATCTGGATTATCTCTGGCTACAGTCATAATGCCTGCATGGTGGCATGATGAAACTATTTAGCTCTAACAACAGAGACAACATTTTGTTGCCCAAACCAAAAGGGAAAACTCATTTCAACTGCATCTTATCTGCATGCCATCCTGGAAGGGCTCTGCAGGACAAGGACCTTCTCCTCTCTACTGAGGGAGAGACAGGGAGCATGGGAGAAAGAAGCATTGCCATAATCTGAGTTTCTTTTCTATCATTTGCTCAGAGCCATCCTATAACAAAGTTTTTCTTCTTTGAAATGCACCCATGGTGGAGGCAGCAGCCCTAATGTTTGCACAACCACAGCACAGCAGCATTTGAAGCTCCTCTCTGTACCACAGCCGATATATACAGATAGCTCTACACAGATCATACTCTGTGACATTTCAGGCATTTGCCCTCACTACAGAGCTGTAGTTATGACTTGCTGGCAACAGAACAGAGATGACCCAAATAATGCAGCTCACAATCATTCACATAAACAGCCTAACCTGGTGGAAAGAGGTCTTTTTCCAATTCCAAACCAGAGTGCAAAGCTGTCCCACTAATATTAGGCATGGAAATTACCCTTTAGCAACAAGGACAAGAAGAAGCTAATCACTATTTCTGAGAGAAGCCTGTTTGGACCTTCAAAATGTTTAGCTATTTGATGTGTTAAGGTATTTTCCCACCCTCTGTAACCCTTGTGAACTTTTAACATGAACTGTTTAGCTTATTGTGCTGGTTTGGGCTGAGATACAGTTAATTTTCATCCATAGTATCTCGTGTGAGTCTGGTTTGGATTTTTGCTGAAAACAGGGTTGATAACAGATGGATATTTCAGTTACTGATGAGCAGCGCTTACAGAGAGTTCAAGGCCTTTTCTGCTCCTCAGCTCACCCCAGAAGGAGTCTTGGGGTGCACAAGGAGCTGGGAGAGGACACAGCCAGGATAGCTGACCCCAACTGACCCAAGGGATATTACAGACCATATGGAGTCGTGCTCACCACATAGAGTTGGGGAAACAAGGAGGAAGGGGCGGGGGGGATGACATTTCTAAGGATGGCATTTTTCTTCCCAAGTCACTGTCACATGTGATGGACCCTGCTTTTCTGGGGATGGATGAACACCTGCCTGCCCATGGAAAATAGCAAATGAATTCTTTGGTTTGCTTTGCTTTTGTACACAGCTTTTGCTTTACCTATTAAACTGCCTTTTAAAAATTTTATTTTGGATAAATATTGCCAGTTACTGTTCCTGACATAAATACCTATACTACACTGAAACACCAGGTTACCCCTTCTCTAAATTGTCTACATGTTGCCATTAATGTGTTTCATTTTTTTCAAGTCATGATTATTTTTTCCCATCAGTTCTGCTGCAAAACTTACAGATTACTTGGAAACAAGTTAGTATGCAGGGAAGGGGGTGGGTTAGCCTTCTGAAGGATTTATTCCTCCAGCTTTCTTCTGCAGTAAAGTAGACGGAGTCTCTGCATTTAGTTCCAAAACATCAGGGTTTATTTCTTGGGGAGAAAAGGTGAGGTAGGGTAGAGGAGAGGTCCACCACGTGGCCGCTTTTCGCAGTCACGCGGGGACCTCAGAGGAGATGGTGTGGACGGGGAGAGGGAGAGAAGCGAGAGAGCGAAAATCCCGCTCTCCTCCAGGGATAACAGATTCCATCATGAATATGCTAATCTCTATTAACCAATCAGGGAGGAGATACAAGTTCTACGTCATTTGTGTATAGCCTATGAGAGTTCTCAGATTACCATAGCAGCTCCAAGTTTGGATCTTTGCAAAGACTGGTTTTTCCAGTTTGTGTTTCAATCAGCTGGTATGCTTATTTTTTCTCTAGCTCAAACTCAGTTTTTAATTCTATTCTTTCTTTTGCTGAGTAATAATATGTATGAGAGCTTTCTGCTCCTTCTTCTCCAACAGCCTTCCACTGAACTAGTGCAGACTCTATAAACTTTACAGAAGACACTTGTGGTAAAAGCATGAAAATTTTGAAATCACTCAGAATTTACTCTTGGATTTTATGTTTTAAACAATGGTTTATTTTTCTGAACTGTATGAATGTGTCTGGGGGAAAATAAAATCACTACCAGATACCTGAGCTATACCTCTGCTGTGAAGCTGGGAAAGCTCTCTCCTACACAAAACAAGTGGCACATTCAGTCTAAAGGGGCTACAGTATAACCTCAGCCAATTTCATACCTACCTACTTACTCACAATATAGTCACGTTTGGGAAATTGTTGCTCCAAACCAGCAGTGAAGACCACAACCAAATAAAAGTGTGTATGTCTGTCCTCTGAGAGAACTGGCTGTCCCTGTTTCGGAATGCAAATGTTTATTGCAAAACCAGGATTGATTTTAGGATTAATGATATGTAGGCCACACTGGCATTAGCATGCAACTTTAGTAATATGGAACATCTGCCCCAAAAATCATGTGCTGATGACAAGCAGAATCAGCCGAGCCATATCTAATCCAACATGGCAATGCCTACACTTCACAGAATCATGGAATCACAGAATGGTTAGAGTTGGAAGGGACCCTCTAGTCCCAATCCCTCTGTCATGGGCAAGGAATCTTCCACTGGCCCATAATCCCTACTCCGTTCTTTCAAATTTAACCCAAATCTATGAGAAAAGAGGAAGAAATAGGACCCAACCTCTCCCCCCACAACGGCCAAAAATTCAGACGTATCTCCAGACAAATAAAAGATAAAGAATTCTATGATTCCCAGTCCCTAGATTTATACACAGGTCCAAAAGGCTACAATACACACTTCAGACAGCTTGTACTTCTCTTACGCAAGACTCTAGACACTGAAAGAACTCTGCTTTTCCACTTTGGTCTTTACTTAAAGATTTCTCAGTTTGCTTCCCCTCCCCCCTATTATATAACACAGAGAATTTAGAAAAAGCAAGAGAAAGGTCCAGAAATCCATTTTGTGATTAAAAATTCCAGCAGTTCCTCGCACAAAAGAGTTCCACCTGTGCTCAAGAGGATGCAACTGATACAGCCCTGCCAGGTGAAAGTTACTGCATGTGGGCAGCACAGCCAGCTGCCCATGCTGGGGCTGGGCTGCTGGTCCTCAGAGCATACCACAGAAGGCAGATCTGCTCTACAAAGCTCCCACAGAGACCTGCAGATGAAAAAGAGAAAACGGCGCAGCTGAAAAAATAGACTTTTTTATTGCTTTGGGGCTCTATTAGCATTACATTTGCAGACGTTTGCAGTTGCACACAGCTCTACACAGACATTTAGAAAACTGGACGGACAGATAAGATGATAAAATAAATATGCTATTTTGCAATTGTTTTTTTCTCCAAACAGCTGCCAAAAAGCCCCACCCCTAAAGCTCCCAAACCTAGCATTCTGGGAAAAGCATAGTTTTCCATTATGCTCTGGCCTATTCTTTTCCTCCTCCAATTTGTAACATTCTGCTGGAATCAGTGATGAAGAACATATGTTTGAGGTAAATTACACCCAGGAGAAATCTTGGAACTGTTACATTCAGTTTTATTACCCAAGACATTAAGATAGTCTAGCACTACACTTCTTTTTTAAGAGTTCCATCAAACAAGACAGGGCTAATGTACTTTTATATTATTATGCATGCAAAAATTAGTATAATATTTGTTAAAACTCAATGGGTGATTAATGCACTGCGTTTTCATTTTATTTAACAGTTCCAGGATATTTTTCAGTGCTTCAATGAAACAAGGTGTCACATAAATGCAGAATGTTATTGTACAAATATTTGGGAAAACATATGTTCAGGCAACAGTGAGGTTGAGTATTCTAACACTCAATAGCCAGGAAATTGGAAGGGCTTGTGCTTCTTACACAATGTAAGCTTGTGCAAGTGCTGCATCTTTAACGTATTCTGCAGAGGGTTGTAACCTAGGGTGCCTTAGGGAAACCTAGTGTGGCCAACGGGACAGACAGGCCCTGTCTCTGACAATAGTTTTCTTTCCACTCCTGCAAGTTATTAGTCCAGTTTTGCTAGGTAAAACCAAATAGCACAAATATCCGCTGTGCACCTATGGGCTGCCTCTTTTGGGGGAGATTTGCACTAGCTCTGTGGGGTAGCCACATAACTGGAGATTTCCTATAGGCATAGACTCAGGCAAGCATCAGCAAGTTTACATTTAACAAGTATAACAGGAATAAAAAACAACTAATATAAAGCTGACTATTACTTTGACTGATAATTTGATCTCAAAAGACAAGTTGTCTAAAGTTTTTATAAGGTTTTTCACTATATTTCTCAAGCGGTTCTACAGGACCAACAAATAAAACCAAGAAAAATGTGTACTTGTCAAGACTGCACAACTTCCACACTTTGCAGAAAAGAAGAAAGCAAAAGGCTGAGGCAGCAGTTCAGAGCCCCAGCGAAGATATGGCTTTTAGTTTCAATTTAAATCAACCACAGAGCCTTAATACAGTGTTGGGTCCAAGCTAAAAACATCAGGCACTAGGTGCATCGGGAAGCAGAGCACAAAGTCCCCTCTGTTCAAAGACATGTAATCACTAATACCTCAGAATGTAATTTCATGACTTTCTGCTTCAAGTTCCAAAATGAATCACAAAGCTGAGAGCACCAGTCCACTTCATCAACTGCAAACTGAGAGCCAGAGAAGTTACTTGCTGAATATCTTAAGAGTCTCACTTACTATATTAGTACTTCTTCCCCATGTGAATAACAAGCTATATTGTTCTAGATCTCTGTGGTGTTCAGTCCACACAGTGCATGCAGCCACAGCTCATAGAAAATACCCTATATGATCATGAAATTGAAGACTGTGCTACAATGCACACAGGAGTCAAATGATGGTTACATGGGAAAAATATTTATTGGCATTTCTCAACTTTGAAGTGCTTGGATTTCCAGGCTACATATTATTACTTCTGTGTGCCTTTTTTTACAAGCAAGAGTGAATTTTGCTATCTGTTGCTATAACTCAAGCTGTCCAATCATGGATTACCAGCAGGGTTTGAAACTTCAACCTGGAGGTGAGGAATGAGCCAGCAGGTGGTGTCTCAAACCCACCCAATAACTGGCACAGTTTTCTCTCCTGATACATCCCATTTAACATTCTTCCTATTACTTACCTTGATGGACTGGTGAAAATAAAAGATCATGAACATTTTACTTTGTTCTAATCATGAGTGAATAATTCTAATCATTATTGAAATTTATTTTAGTGTAATTAACTTTTGTGGCCCGTTAAGAATGAAAAAGGTTTTCTTGTTTCTGACTTAGAAGCAAAATGAAGGCAGAATGCTGTAGGTCTGGAACATGATCTATCCAGACTCATGGCTGTTGCCAATTAACAGAGCTGAGTTGACTTCATGAAAATATACCAACTTGCATCTGCTAAAAGGAATAGTCAGTCTGTAGTTCATAGATGTTCTGCTGGTAGCAGAAGATGTCTCGTCATTATATCTGACTGTACAAAAAGGAGAAACCAGCACGGCTCTCTATTCCCTGACTTTTAGCTCTGCTGCAAGGAGAATCCTCTGTGTCTTTGAAGGAAAGCTTGTGGATGCTCCTACAGTTCTGACTTGCTTTGCCTCTCAAGTAGCAAGCAAGATAGCTAAGGTTCAGAGGACAGCAGGCTGTAGAACACAGGCCTGGCAAAATAAAGATCAAGGAGGAGTAGGTCTAAGGCTGGTCAAGTTTTAACAGTCTTCCCAATTCAACTGTACTGCAAATACAGGAAATTGCAAATTCAGTGAATTCCACTAGCGCTGAGAAAGCAAATGGTTGGATAAATAAAGGCTTGATAACTATCTATGGAGTATTCCTAGAAATTTCATTTTATACTTTGCTGCCAACATGATGCTTACTTCTGGTCATGACAATAGATGTTAATTTTCTTTTGCCCCCTCCCATGAATAACTCAAAAAGAAGCAAATAAAATGTAAAACCAAAAAAATGCTGATGAACCAAAAAGTATGTAAGCAATAAGTATGGAAAAAGTATGCAACACTATCCCCTATTTGTGCAGATTGCACAGACATGGCTGTGCTAAAACACAGATTCAGAAATAAAAGGATGCAAAGACTCTGCCTTTCTGTTATGCAATTAACTTCATCACATAATAATGATGGGCTTGGTCTAAAACTACCTGTACTGGCTCTCTCCTCAGCTTCTCTTTGGTACTTGACTGAAGTTTTAGAGACTTAAAATCTTCCCTTATTTACATTAAGCACAATGAGGAGAAACTGATAAAACTGTGAAATAAAACATCTATGATTACAGGAGAAAAATATGAAAATGAAGATTTAGAAATTACTACATTGCATCCACTAGAAGACAACACTGAAGTTGTGAGGGAAGCACAATTTAGTGGACAAGATGTGCAGTACATCTTGAAAAACAGAAAAGCAAAAGACTACAAGAAGCTTGGAACACTATGGGCACTGTGGCCAGGAGTATTAAAATAACACCACAGTGCAAATATGACGGAGTGAGCCCATTCTTAATCTAAGTCTTAACTATTACAGTATTTTACACTCAAAGCAACAGCAGACTAGTAAGACCACACCTGTATTTTGAATTAGACGTGTCCACAGGGAATAGTACCAGAGTAACTAACAGCAGTATTATTCCACTTCCCTTGAGACTCCCCACTTAGGCCCATTCTTTCAAGGCTTTCAATTTTAAGTTCCTCTCAACATCTTGATTTACATTCATATGCTCCCTACCTCAAAGATGACCTCGTCAATGACCTGCTTAATATTAGTAAACACAGAGAAAACTGGTACCAAAAGGTGAGATCCCTTCTGCCAAGCTAGGCCACCCCTGAGCCACAGTTCATTCATTTAAAATTCAGTTTTTAACGATTATTTTTTTCCAAAATGTGATACCAGCAACAAGAGGTTAGGGCTTTCCTACTCTATGAGCGCTCATCTAAAAAAAGGCTTAGCATGCTATTTTTAAAGGCTAATGTTCATGTTGTTTCAGCAAAAAGCTCAATGTTGGTTTTAGACACATTTCTTCTTTTATGCCATACAAGCCAGCTCCTCGTATTCACAAAGCAACTGTGGTTCACTGAACATGTATCCAGGATTAATTTTGACTTCCCAGGGTCAACTTTACACCAATCAATGAAAGAAATTGTGGAAAAGATTACCTTACGAAAACACACAAACTTAGCCAACCTTTAACAAAAAGAACAACTTGTAGAGCTTTCATCAGACTCAGCACTCTTCAAGGACAGCCTGTCAGCATTTGGCATATATGAACACAGGAGATGGAACAAATCTACAGGAAATCCTTGTGCTTACTCATGTACTCTCAGCACCACAGACAAGTCAAGCCATTTTTATACACTTCTCCCAGTTCACACGTTCCCAGACATCCAATTTCTCACCACACAAGCAGAATCTTACCTGTAATTTTCTGCAACAAAGGAGATGGCTCTGGCTCATCACAAATTGCCTTGACTAGGGCCTTTTTCACCTCTTCTTCAGCTGAGTCCAGCTCTTTTCCACATTTGATTTCTCCAACAACAGAATATATGTATACCAGCAAGACAAGGAAGTCCTCACAGGTATAATCATCTTTCGTCCTTTCGTTGTAAGACTTGATCATTGGCAATAACTGTTTCAAAACACTGGGCATTTCTGACTCGCCAATAGTCTGAAAAACAGAAGGAAGATTGTGTCAGATTGCCTCCATAGTGCTTATCAGCTAGGATCAGACATACTCCTGCCTGCACATCATTCAGTATTCACATTCTCAGTACAGTAGGTGGTGCTGTGATTTATTTGCTGCTCAGACAGCAAAGTTATTAGTTTACAGTTTTTTTCTTAGGGATTCATGATAGCAGCATCTTAACACTTGAAAAGCTTGATGATTAGATCTTCCCCAAGTACCAGTCTGATGAGAGGATGAGAGCATCCATCCCTTGGTATGGGTAGAAATGGTACAAAGCACAACAAAACACTTCCTCTAAATTTTAAGCTTCCTCCTCAGGTATGATTTTGTACTTGAGCAGGGCGTTCAAAGACCAGCTTCCATTGACTTGCTGATACCCACATCATGCAACACCAGGGCTGGGTTTTAGATGTATTGTGCAGGTCTCTGCCACTCAGTGACTCATTGTACCCTCAAACTGCCACCCTCACTGAAACTTCTGCATGCTGATTTTCTGCTGTGGCTGAGCTGGGAGCTCAGCAGCAGGATCAGGTGAGACGTGGGGCCACCGCAAGGCACATGGGAGAAACACGCTGCTCTTGTGTGGGGAAGGAGGTGTGGGAAGCAAGAACAGTCTCTCTCCTGATGGTAGAGATGGCTCACATCCATCCAGGAGGTCTCCTGCAACACCACTACCTTGCCCTTTGTCCTGGGATCACCCTGTGAAACAGATCACTCTGTGAAAACCCGTGGGTCAGTTCATACTGTACATCATAGTGAAACATCAAATAATGTGTAATCCAAAGAGTCAAGTCTGCAAACATTTATTCTTGGTTGTTACTACAGCAACTTCACAGAGTAGTCATGGTAAATAGGCACCACACCCCATAATATACCCTTTAAATTGATTCACAATAAGTAAATAAAATACAAATCAAACATACTAGGAAGAGACACAGGTTTATACAATAGCAAAACCATGCAATAGCTTTAGGAACACAGAAACTGAAACTTTATCTCCTGGTGTACTCCATACAAGACTTCAGGGGGTCTGGTTGTATTCTGTTTTAGCTATTCTTTGTCAATCTTAGAAACACTAAAAAGCATGTCATAAACTGTCATTTTTATACCTACACTGATCCACCACAGATCTCAATCATCAAGAAAGCATGAATTACTTCAGCTCCAAGAAACTTTTTTCCAGGCTGTGCTACAAGGAACTACACTTCTGTGGACTTTTGTACCCCACCCGGGCATACAAGTTTTGCCATGGACCCATGTTTCAGGGACTTCAGTGTGGTCAGATGTTATGTTTCCATTTGAATGCATACCTTGGAAAAGAATTTTCTAACTATCCACTAAACTTAACAGTAAGTGCAACTGCAGACTTGAAACAGTAAATTACAAAATTGCAGTGGTCAAAAGCATGTGGGAGCCAAGAAGGAACATTCTGAAATCCAGGAGGGGTTGGCACCCTCTGTGTTTGGGCAGGGAGTGCTAAATCACATGCACAGTAAGTCCAAGCACTGCTCCACCCGGGAAACAAATCTGTGGTGTTTGGCACCAGTCTGGCATATGCTGGTAGCTGGGCCATCCTCAAGACAAGGCTGTTAATTCCCAGATTTCAACTCAGCCCTGACTCAGTTCAGTATTACCTCTTCCTGAAATCTGACACAAATAAATTCTCATCTAGATGCCAGTATAATAAATACTAGACCATTCATATCCTAAGATGGAAAAAGACAAAGCTTCAAGGAATTCAGAGGTATGCATCTATCATAAGGAAGCCATCTGCAAAGGATAAAAGCCTGATCAGTCCTAAAAATCTAAGAAATCAAGATAAACTCAGATGGAGTTATTCTGGAATAGAGGAAAAACATCAGTCTATATTAATCTGAATTCACTTTTATGGAGATGCAAGGCCTATGCCAGGTGTTAGTGAACATCATCTACTATCTACTGGCACATCATCTATTCCCCTCCTCCCCTTCCAACACACAAACTCTACTTCATCACTCCATCTCTAAACATCCCATTGCATGCTGCTACACCATCAAAGATGAGTTCTTGAAAAAGCTGTATTTTGCATGCACAGGCACAGAGTACTGAGGATGCACATGGTCACATAGAACAGCAGAGTGAACAGCTCCTGCTTGAGGATAGTAGCTCCTGCAAATACACATGTACAGCATCTTTGGCAAACTTTCAAACATACATGATAAAAAATCATGTCTAAACTTCAGGGTGATTTACTGTAGGGCAGGCTAAAACTCAACAACTTCAAGTAACAATTGCCACCTCTTATCTTCAAAGTAAAAATGAAAGAGGGGAAAAAAATTAAAGAGCTGTAATAAACCATTAACTTCAGAATGCACGTAGGGTCTTTCTGGGGTATGAACTTCTCTGGAATGTTTTTTCCCCTTATCTCTTGGGAAATGGCACCGCAGAGGACTTCAAATGGAACTGCCAAGTTTCAGAGGCTATTTTGTCCAAACAGGCCAGTTGGACTGGACCGTGCATGAAAAAAAAGGACTCACAACCTCACTGAAGAGCATGGCTCCACAGGGAGCTGGGAAATTTGTCTCAAACAAAATCCACTGGAAGATTGTCATTATCTGGCCACCTCCAATGATTTAGGGGCTCCCTGCACCGCCTAACAATCAATCAATTACCCTGACTGAACAGCCCTAGAACACAAGTTTTAAAAATGTAACTACCCATGACCCAAATTTCCTGCTGGTTATGTTGGCCTCAAGTTAGCCCTATTTGTCTATCATCAAGGGAGCCAATAAAAACAATAAAAACAGGTCAATTCTGAGCTTTCCAAAGCCTATATAAAAACATTGATGCTGCTTAATGCAGAGCCAGCTAAAAGGCCCAAGCTCTAACACTTTCTGCTCCGTTGCATTGTTTGGACATTTTAATGCTCTAATCATATATTCTCCAGAATTCAGGGAGAGTTTGTGACAGATTTTTATTGTTTTCTTTCTCTGTCCTCCACCCTCCTTAGTTATTTATTTTTAGAACTTAAGCCATGTAATAATTTGATGTCCCTAAGGGTAAATAAACTGATGTCAATTTGCTGATTTTTGCAAAAGACCTGAATTTTGGCAGATGGGAGAATAGTGAAGAAAGTACAAACCAATTTTTTTGGGGGTTTTAAATACAGAACATGACATTGTGCTTCAAAATTTTATTTAAAATCTCGTTTATAGGATCTGCAGGAATTAGGAGGAAGTGTAATAATCCAAGGAAAAATGTTTTGCAATTCTGTGAGAGGCATTATTTTCAGTATAAAAAAACCTGTAAGGATCTAAAGCCATATGTATCAGACTTATTTTGCACAATAGAAAACAGAGTGAGTTTGGGAGGAAGAGAAGAGGAGGGTCAGAGTTCACTTGAATCAACATGTGTCCCTGACAAAACTGAGAAGAGAACTGAGCACTCTAATCCCTATTCTTCCAGCCACTGTCCTCAACTCATCATTAAGAATATTAAAGCAAAAATCAACTTCAACCAAGTGGAATTTATTTTCTTTTAAAATCCAGGAGGAAGATGGAGATAAATCTTTTTAAGACTACTTCACTATGTAAATATTCTAGTGGCTTTCCATTTAGGAAGCAAAACATGTTTAATTCCTTCAGAGGCCGCATGAGTTAAACATCATTTTTTTTGAATGGGAACCACACAGCTTTATACAAGTGAAGAATTTTATTGGGGAAAACCAAAACTAAAAAACAACCCTAAAACCCAGCTGCAGGTAAAACCAGCAGAAGAATCAGTGGAAACTCACAAGCCCTTACTAACAGCTCCTTTTATTGATAACTTAGGTGGGAAAAGAGCTGTGAGATAAGCAGCTTTCCAATGTTGCCCTATTTGATTTTTCACGTTTTACCTGGGTTTGACTTTTTGTTGTTTGTGATTTTGCCACACTGCGTATTAACTTCCCCACTGTGCAGACAGAGGCAAGACCATTCTAGCTGCTAAAAGTGACAATGGCACCAAGGGAGGACCTCATGGGTATATGAAACTGGCTCAGACCCTTTGATGGCAATAGATCTCTGCAGCAATAGTCATCTTAGTGAAAACAACAGGCGCTGCCAAGCTAAGGAGGAGTCCTTGCTGCCTGCAGCGCTCAGCTGCCCATAAATCAAATGCTGCAGTTCTGCTACTTGCTGTTTTATACTGTTTGGCCATCTGAGATTTGGGGTTGATTGCACATAATTTCCATATGGGTGGGAAGATGTCTGTACTCCCTGCAAAACAATTATTTCATGTATTTAGTTTTTATTAAATGGCCTAAGAGTGACTAGTAATTTGACACAGTTAAGTACGATCTTACCATTCAAATTATGGTTTGCCATATGAAGCTCTAGAAATCATAAAAAATTATTGACTTAGGCATGTTTTGATAAAAATGTACCTCTGCTTTGTCTTCTCTTTACATATTTGTATGGTATGATTCAAGAATAAGTAACCCAGAACACAATACAAAAAAATAAGTTCTTCGAAGCACCACTCTCTCACTATTAGGAAACACTTCAATCTGTATATGGCAAATTACAGAGCATCCAGTTATTCAGACAAGAGACTTTAGATAACCAAAGTTCACTGTCTATATATTTCCTTTTGTGGAAAGTAAAGTTTTAGTCTCAGACTTATGTTTCCAGCTGGGGAGGGGCTGACAAAGTGTCCACATGCAGGGAGAATGAGCAAACTTTGGCCTTAAGGGAAAGCAGACAAAGCATTGAGTCAACTCACAGCAGACTGAGAGTGGAGGTGTAAGATGCTGGCAGTAAATGGCTGCTTCCAGTAAAAAAAAAGTGTAAGCCATTAAAGATCAGGAGAGAGATCAATCACCTTTTGCTGGAGACCAAAACAGCTTTATGACTTGCCCCTGCCAATACCAAGAGACTGCATGTTCCTCTCCTTAAAGGCACTGTCTGTCTAGTCACTCAACAAACCACACAGAATCTCACCAAGATGATGCATATAAAGGAAACAGCTAGTTTCCTAACTAGTTAGGAAAACTAAAATGCTAGTGAGAGACACAGGAAATAGTAAAAGAATCTAGGACCTGTCTCCCCTGCCATTACTTTTAAAAATTCTTCTGTCTTTAATGAAATATCCCTACCAAATCGCTCTCCTATTCTCTTTTCTGCATTTATCACCCATTCCAAACATTGCCCAAGGAACTATGTTATCAAAACTATTTTCAGGCTCAAGACAATTTTCAGGATCTTCTTGTAGAGAGACAGCATCTTAAAATTTTACTGTAAACAAATAAAAGACAAAGAGTAAGATTTCCAGAAGCTATTTTTAACCTAGCTCATGCTGTCAAAGATACAGATGCACATTCATCTTACATGCATGCTCTCCCAATCAGCCTTCATTCTTGCCTTCCACTAACCACAGCAGCCTCTTCCTTCTGCACCTGCTGGAATGTTTCTGTGACTGTGCATTAAAACAAATCATTTTAACTATAATGGTTCCTTGCTTGGGTCTACTGCTTGGCCACAGAAACACTTATACTAGTGGTGAAGGAGAAAGATTGGACTGCCTCCTTATGCAACAGTGCTGGCTTGAAGCCTGGATGAACTAGAGTTTAGGGTTGCCATGAGATAAAAGAAAATTATATAAATAATCACCTGCTCATCGGATGATTTCTTCAATACACTGTCCTATGGCCTGATGCTTAATTAGTGTCTATCAGTCAACACAACAGACATCAACAGTCATTTGATATACCTGATGAATATCTACCCAGGATGTTAGCAGTTACTGCAGAACACAGTGACAAGTCAAAAGCAAGAAAAATTTACTGATAACACAGAACTTTTTAAAAGCATAATATTTGTAAGCTCTTCTGATCAGAGATAATTTTTAATGCGTCTTGCATAATTCCAAAAGCACAGCACTGACACTTAACAGCTAATATGTGATAACAACACAAGTATTTAAAACAATCTCTTCAAGCCCTATCATTTCTAAAACCAAAACAAAAGCAAAGCCCAGGACAGTTTTTTCTGCCAATAACTCCCTAGCCCATGATCATGACCTAAGCAATTGGATTCCATCTACATCCCACAGCCAAAGTAGTTTATTCCAGTATTTTTCTTTAACCTAATTTCCTTAGGACATAAAAGAAATTATATTTTGAACAACTTAATTAAGATTTCTTTGTAACACCTTTCTCCTGTCTTTACTGAGCTCCACAGTTGCTTGACAACAATTTCCTGGTTTTAATCATCTTACAACTTCTTCAGTTATTTTTGTTTCTGCTGCTACAAGAAGCTGATTCTGTCACTATGTCAGTACTGCAAGACTTATACATACATTTTAAAAAAATTCAAATGCCCATTGATATCTAATCTTCCACAGCGGCAAAATCACCTCATTGCAGTGACTTACGCTGTTGGGCAATATATCATTTCATCATATGGTCCAGTTTTTCCTTCTCTCTTTGGAGATCATCTACATGTATAGCTGTGTTAAGATATTTTAATGGGTTCATGGGGGCTCAGCTGCAACAGTGTACTGAAAGAAGGATATTTAATAAGTCTGGATTTTATTAGACGAAGCTCTGCAAGAATAAGGAGAATTTTACTTAAATCACCTCATGTTTGACGTAAGAGACTCATCAGCAGCTTAAAAAGGGAATACTTCCAACCTACTCCATCAAAGATTTTAGCTGTGATAGGTTCTATAGACATGTTTGGTAAAAACATGAATCAGCACAGCAAAAACAGTGTCAGAAGAATGAAAAAGCAACACAGGCACAGCCAAGATAAAACCTGTATCAGAAAAAGATCTTGGTGCTATGCAGGTCAGGATTTTTTGTGTGTGGTTTTTAAGGCTGTTTGTTTCTCTAAGCCTTGGAATATTGAGAAAATTGCCAGAAGATGGTAGGGGTTCAAAACTGAGAAAAGGGCACAGGGATAACGTAATATCCTATCGGGTTAAAACTCAAATCAGCTTTGAGGAAAACAATAGGAAAGCATTCAACCACTACAAAGCAAAGGATACAAAACCAGAGGGACAGAAAACAAATAAAAGGGGCATAAATCAAGAAAAATACATTATAACCAATTCGGTCATTCAATAGTGCAGATCATGTCTGCAGAAGGAGGGGACTCTATCCCAGGAGATGGTTACTGAAAAAGACACAAGAGATGCCCAGGACAAAGAAAAGGATTGAATGCCTGCTTAGATCACTAGCAATAATCCTTCAGGCCAGAAAAATAGATGACCCAGTGGAGTGAAGAGGTCTAAAAAATCATGAGTGGAGTAGAGAAGGCAGGTAGGGAATGACTGATCACTCTCTGTCTCAACACAACAACTAAGAAACAATAAACAAAGCTGGCAAGAGCCAGTTTAAAGAGCAAATTAAACGGAGGTAGTTTCTCGTGCAATTTGCTCAGATGTGGAACTTCTCGCCAAATGTTGTGCTGCTAAATTCTTACTTGGGCTTGTAAAGATGATGGGAAAACTCACAGGGGAAAAAAATATTAGTAAATACACAGAAACCACAACTGTTACAGAACTCATAATGGTTGGAACAGGGAGAGTATCATATAACCTTGTCCTCTTCTCTTAATCGTCTGTAGGCAGCTGCTTTTGAGCAGAAGTGAACGGTTTTTTGTTAGAGAAAGCAAACTAGCTCAGCTGCATTTCTGATCCAATCCACAACAAACATACTTACCTCACCTCATGCCCATGGCAAAAGGACCAATATAACTATAAAATACAGCATCCATGGGACAGAAGTAGGAAAGCAGGTTTATTGCAGTATGTGGCACTGTCAGGATTAATTCCTATATATCGTGCCCAGTCCTAGAGTCCACTTTTTAAGAGGATGTGAAAAACCAGAGATAACAGTGAAAGGAGTTACAAAAAAATTGAAAGGGTAAATTTCTTCATAGTGAGACACAGTTCCTTATCAAAAGGACGAATAACAGTTTATGCACGTCTCTCCGGATAGAGGAAAATTTCAGAGTATTGAGGCAGTTCTTGAATCTAGTCAAGAAAGGCACATGAGGAAAAAGGGAAGTAGAAACTATGATTTTTAGAGTTCTCAAGTTGATGGAGATAATCTCAGTGGTGTGCACATTTTCACAAAGACTTTTGAGAGTGAAAGGGCATAAAACAAACAGAAAGCACGGACTCAGTGGTCACACACAATCAAACACTGTGCATTAAATGCATCTGGTGAATAAAACTATAAACTGTTTGGCACGGTTCTTAATTGCAGTGAAAGGAACTGGGAACTGTGAGGGAAGAATACTTCAGAAATAGCAGAAGGGATGAAGGCAATACATGCTGTGAAGGCTGTAAGCAGTGAGTCACAAAAGGAGACTGACAGTCAAAACAAGCCCATCTTGTGCTTTTTCCTCGACAATCTTGCCTTTTCTACCATCTCTTTTCTCTCAAACCTTCATTTTAGGCACTGTCCTTCACTCCTACACCAATCTAACATCAGATGTTCCAGAAACTCCTCAGGACTGCAGGAAAACCTCCAGACTTTTGGTGATGGGTCAGATGACAGTGGACACTGGTACCAGAAATGAAAAATGAGGGCTGTGAGTAAAATGGAAAAAACCAGTCCTATCAAGTGAAAACCAAAAGGAGTTTGGAGGCTGCATGACTGTTTGGGTCCATTTGAAAGACATTTGTTTTCTAATTGCTTTTGCCTTTTTAAGTGTGTTATCTTACCATCAAACTCTTTTAAACAAATCCAGTCAATTTTTGCCCCTACAAGTTTGCTATTAACAGACAACCAGTATATCAATCATACATTGCTACAAGCCACAGTGCCAGTTTACACCAAAGCATTACACAAATCATGAGGTCAGCTAAGGCTGGGCCAAACATATACCTGATATCTTTTAGTGATGCTTAGAGATCATACTATTACATAAAATATGCTGAATAAGGGTACTGTCTTGACCAAAACATACCCCATTTCACAGTATCCCTGAGATGCAACTTTCTGTTGGGTATTTCAATGGAAATGGATTCAGATCTGAACAAAGCAGCATTCTCTCTCCCTATACCTTCTCTTTTGCTTCTTTATTTTTTAATAAAGCAGCCAAGAACCTTAGTGAAAATCTACCACTAAGACAAACATACCTACCAAAAACTGTTGGAATTTACCAAAGTACTAGTAACTGGAACTCCTACGTGTCAAGAAACTTGAAAGACATTTAAAACATCAACTTGCATGTTGTTGTTTAGATGGTTGTATGAGATTAGATGCCGGACCATGTTGTTATATGAATTTAAACAATAGCTAATTTGAAAATGTTTTGTGCTGTATTTGAAATATTTTTCACCGTGGTATGCCAATAGACAAAGACATAATACATAAAAATATATGGACATGGGAGGTTTGCAGAGGAGATCCAACTGCTCTGTCCACAGCCCCAGCTGGAACCACAGGAAGGAGACACAACGGCAACACAAAGACATGCGAAGGCAGATTATCAGTCCACTGAAAAGCACCACGGCTGTTAATCAGTACAGTAAATGTTATCACAATAGAGTACTGACATTTCTAGCCCTTGTACAAGGCTCACTATGCTTCAAGCAGAATTCAGGCTTTCATGGTGATTAAATGCAGATGTCACATGTGTAAGTAAGTTTATACCTTCGAAGTGCCGAGTGCATTTCTGTGTGTGGAAGGAATCTTTCATTCACAGGACATCTTCACTGGAGAATGCTCACTGTGGCATGATTTGCACAAGGAAGAACATTTTTCCTCCCTCTTCAGGTTGGGGAGAATAAAAGAAGGTAGTTATACAACCATGTATCATTTTATCCCATGAAATACATGAAGTTAAAACCTTAATTTTCCTGTCCAGTTGTCTACTACCATGAAAAACTAATCAGGTTACCATCTTTCAGAGAGCAGCAGACGGCAGAACAGTAATACTTCAAAGAAAAGGACATTTTTTCCCCATAAATGTGCAAATTGCAGCAACAACAACTACTCAGCATGTATCCAATATTAAAGATCCAGTAAAATACGGGCATACGCAAAATGACAATTATGGTGAAAAACTACTGAAATCCCACTCTTTTAATCTTCTCATCCCATCTTGGAAATGCTTTCCGGCTCTAGAAGCTAATAGTTGTCTCTTCAAGCACAATTTAACTCAACTGCCTACAAGCTGTTTCTTCAGCCCCCTAACTGAGCAGGAATCTTCTGTGCTGGTATTAATCTGCAGTGGTGACCAGACTGCACAGTTGGGGCTGGGCACACCTGTGCATGGGTATATGAATTTTTAGGAGGCTAGTTATTAGAGAGCACACACAACACCCGCTTGTCAGTCATGGTATTCTTTGACTCTTGGCCCACATGTCCTTCCTTTGGTTGGCATGCGGCAAGTCCTCTCCTCTTTTGGTTCCTTTCATCGTTCCCATCATGCCTGTGTGGAGCCAGGCCATCTGGGTGGCACTAGCAGTGGTTTTGCTGTGGCTCCTTGCTCTGGGTAGAAAAGACGTCAGACTGCTTTCCCACCGCCAGCTGCAAGGGCCATGTGAGGGCATCCTGGCTGCCAGGGATTGCTTCTGCCACACCTCCTCCCCATCCATTTGTCCAGCATGAGCTACAACTAGAAAAACAATCCCACTTTTTCTCCCCCTGGGATTTCCCTCCCACTCAGCCAAACGCCTGAGTCAGCATAGCTAGCCCTCATGATATCCCGTTTGTGCAAAGGGAGACGACTGGAGCACAGGACATCTGGTCCCAATATCTAAAAACACTTAAATCATGCATGTCATTCCAAACATTTAAGGACTTCAGAAGTTTTCAGTTACTTTCATATATATTTCCTAGTTGCTTCATGCAGAAAGCATTTTTTATGTTCCAAGTTTCTCTCTGAAGATCTGGGCAAATGTATATTCCACCTCATTTTAACTAGGAAAAAAAACCCCCAGCCTTAAAGATAAGACCAGACCTGGCTTAGGCTACTTTTATGTTAACTGTTTTTTTAAAAAGTATTTTAGGAGAGTATAAAAATGTCCTGAGATACAACACAACTCAGACTCCATTAATAGGCAGAAAAAGGCGGTTATTATGTGCAATATAAAAAAAACCCCAAACATATCTAGCAAACAAAGAAAAACCCCACAAATTCAGTTGTGTATGCTAGAAGGTAAGGTTCCAAGGTGTTTTTCAGTTGGCTACCCATGGTGATTTTTGGAAGCAGAGGAAGGAGTCATGGCCCAGTGGGCAGCACTACACTGATACTCTGGAGACCAATGCTCAGCTCCAAGTCCAAATGTGAGCTTCTTGCTTTTCTACACCTGTAAGCAGTGGTAGCTTCTCATGCTACCAAATGTTAATTCGAGTGCTGTGACAGCCTGATGCTGAGTCTTGGCTATGGGAAATAACATTCAGTGCAGCCTTTATGGCCCCCACCCTCACTGTGAGTCATGGTATGCTGATGTCAATACAACAGAGACACACTTGAGTCCACTGTAACCTATTTAGTGTGAGCATCAACAGCCATTAAGCTGTCACAAGATAGAGCTCACTATCAACTGGCTTTTTTTTTTCAAAAGCTGGTATGGGTATGTCTGTGTATCTCACAGTCTCTCTTGCACAGCTCTTACAAGAGAGAAGATACAGCATTTTGATATAATTTCTTCTTATCTGGCTCCCCACACCTCAGGAAGGGAGTGCTTCCAACCTTTACCACTGTAGTATACCCATATCACTACAACAGCAGAAAAATACAAATTTCTTCTTAAAGAACTACTAGAAAATTCTTCACCCCTCCACAGCACAGAAAGCTCCCACTTTTCTAACAAGCCATCTGTCAGTACGCTCTCAGGAGATGACAATCAGACATTTGGGTCATAAGTGATACTCCGTATGGAGACACCATCGCAGCAAAAAAAAGGAGGTGTGAGACACCTCAGCTTGATGAGAGAATCCAGAGGACCTTAGTTATATATCATAATGCACAAAATACTTTAAATAATTTATCTGAATGTTGGATCGCATTTTGGAAGACAGACTAGTATTACAAAGCTCTTTTAGACACTGTTTATTAACATAAAAATGAAATATGAAAAGCACTTTCTGTTAAATCCAGGATCTGAACAACTCTTATAATGTACCCTAAACACAGTAAAATGGTATTGCAACAGCCAGAAATAAAATTGTGTTATTACTAAAAATAAAACCAGTTTTTTTACTTCACTAATGTATGTTTAATCCTTCTAAAAATAAATTTTAAAAACAACATCACCACAATTACATTACCCAGAAATGTCACAAGGTGAGTAGCCACTCCAGTTATCACCTGAGACACTCACATCCCAGACTACTTCTAGTTTTCCTGGAGCAAACATTTTGCTCTGCCCAGCAGACAATGCTGCAGGCCCTAGCAAAGATCACAAACCCCACAAAATTTCTGTGCTACTGTTTTAAGAACAGCAGCATCCACCAGGGAAGGGGGTGGGTGGAGATAAATCACGACACAGTTGTTAGGCTTTAAAATGTCACCTTTTTGGTTTTTCTTTATAACCACTACAAAAACGTAAACCAGTCTCAGGACAATCTTTTCTCCTGCATCCAAATAATTTCCTTCTGCCACCTCAGTCATCACCACTTTTGTCAGACCCCAGCAAACTACTGGTTGGTGGTCTCGCTGTTCTACCCTGAGCCGTACTTTAATTAGTAAGAGCACTGAGAAAAGATTAGTGTACAGATACTGGCGAATCTTCAAACAAGAGTACACGCTGTCCATTTTATTCACAATGAAAAAGCTCTTAAAGAGATTTCGATAAAGATTTGCCTCCTGCTTGCAGCCCACGTTTGTAATGTTTATATAAGTGAGGGATATAAATCTTTTTCAAATGAACCCCACGGTTTTTAAACCAGCCTCGTTATAAACTGCCTGTTTCCGTTTTGCCTGCCTAAGCAAGCAATGCAGAGCCTGCTTGGGATAGACTGGAACTAATTTAATGTGCTCCAGGTTTAATCCCCATCCTCCTGGCTTTTACTGGCAGATTTTACACAGAGGACTACTGCTGACTTTAACAATGATTCATGTGATAAGTGGGTTTGATTTGTTTTGATTTGTTTTTCCACATCAGAAAACATGCAACAGAAATGCCACCAAAATAATTTTAATAAAACATGACCGAGACGGAGACAGGTTAAAAGAAATAAGAATAATTAAACTTTGACACAAGAACTGTTTCGCCGTGCTTGAATTTGTAAAAATGAATTTCTAGCTCGCTTTATGCAGAAGAGCAGAGAGAAGTGTACAGAGCTCTAGGCTGGTGTGGAAGGAGGCGGGTTGGAGCGTGGGACCGGGCTCTGTGGGGAGGACGTGAAGCACCGGTACCGAACCGCCCCGGCGGCACCGGCACCGAACCGCACGCTCGGCTCCCGGCGGCACCGGCACCGAACCGCACGCTCGGCTCCCGGCGGCACCGGCACCGAACCGCACGCTCGGCTCCCGGCGGCACCGGCACCGAACCGCACGCTCGGCTCCCGGCGGCACCGGCACCGAACCGCACGCTCGGCTCCCGGCGGCACCGGGACAGAACCGCACGCTCGGCTCCCGGCGGCCCGGCCGGCGCCGCGCCCTGCAGGTGGCGCTGTGGGAGCGCCGCGGGCACGGAGCCGTCGCCTTGCATAAACCGATCCAGGCTGACCTCGGCCTCCTGCAGCAATTACCCAACACCAGGACAACCCTGCTACGTCGTTTCTGCTAAGGACATGCTGCTGCGCTATCTTCTATTTTTCTTTTTTTTTTCCCCCCTTAATTTGTTTTAAATTCGCAGAAGCAAAACATGTTCATTAACACGGCACAGTGAAAAAGGTTCAGCAATTACAGATGTAATAAGTGTTTATTTTTACAAAACCTAAGCGAATGACTGCTGCAGGGACCACATAGATACTATTTTGCAATAATTTTCTCGTGTACCGAACTCCCTGCTCATTTACATAAACCAGATGTTTCCCCGACAAACCGAATTCCTTGCAGAAAAACAGAAGTTGCTATACTTCATGTCCAAAATAAAAGATGATGTGAATGTTCCATCAGCCACTAAAGATAAATGTATACATTAAGTGCAACGGTTTCCTTTTATTTAGCACAGCTTTTGTGAGGGCTTAGATGATCCTTGGCAGAAGCGTTACAAAAGCAAAATGAAGCAACTTAAATTTACCCACTGGTCTCAATGGCTTCCACTTCCCTTGGGAGTGAAATGTCCTTGCCAGATCTTGACACTCAAACCAGTCCATGGAGTGGACAAATACTCTGAAACAAGTAATCAGAATTCCTCATTCCTGCAGGAGTGTTGGGTCCTGGAATCTTTCTTTCTGGTACCAGATTCCCAGAGGATCATTGAGGAATAAGAAGAATGACTGTTTTACTGGTTTAGTGATAATTTAAAACTTGCAACCTTTTGGTACACAAAGTGAAGGACATGAAAAATATATATTTGCTGTTACTGAAAGAAGAAACAATAATTAGGAAAAAATTCTAAAATCTCTCAGTTACCCCTAATTCCTACTGCTTTTACCAAAAACCAGCTTGCTAAAGTTCTAGATTACTACAGGAACAATAATGTTTTACATTGAATCTGAAGGGCTGAATTCATGAAAGATGTCTGAAGGTTATACTTGTTACTCACTTGTTACTAACCTGGAAGTTACGCACTTCCAGAGCATACCTTTATCCTTCCCATACATGGATCTACCAGCTTTTGCTGTGAAGCTATTAAAATCCTGGTAAGAAGGGGAAATCCTCAGGCACAGAGCAATAGAAAATTGACAATAAAACCAAAACATTCAGCCTGACAATAACTAGGAGGTGACTAATCAACAACCAAACAACCAATAACAACCCAAACATCAAGAAAAGAGCAAGGGTGAGCCACAAAAGCCAGTGAGCTACAAATGCCAAAGAGTGCTATGAAATGTAGAATATGTAGTGCCATGGCCATGAAATTCAGAACAGGCTCTGATGCTGCACATAGGAACACAGAAACCACACAGCAAAGGCAACTGTTGATGGCAATGGCAAGACAATGGGTAAAATTTCTTGATTTGAAAAAATTTTGGGACTACTGGGACATCCAAACTCCCTCTTTATCCTGAGATTGAGGTATCAATGGGCTTTTTGCAAGAGCTGACTCAGCTTTCAGCTGTAAGAAGCTCTCCTTGGAACCAGCACAACCATGTTTTCTTAGCTCTTTGCAGCACAGGCTAGCAAACACCGAGCCAACTGCAAAATAACTGAGAATTGGACATAAGGAACCACTCCACCAGTTGTCAGTCTTGAATTAGGTTACATGTTTCACTAGTGAACTCTCTCATCTAAATATACAGTGAATTGAGGAGACAAGGTTATTAAATCTCTATATCACACCACTCAAAGAATGTATGTGGTAACTTCAGTAAAGCAAAACTGAAACAAAATACTCCAGAACAATGTGTTACCACGACCCTTTCCTATCGGTCCTTTCAAAAGACACTGTGGCCTTAGAAGAGTTTTGTGGCCCTAGTGCATGGCAGCCATGTTTCCCTCGCTGGACAACAGCACAGCACTGCCACAACGCCCACAGTGCTCACATCCAAATGCTCTGGCACTGGCCATTGGGACAGCCCTACAGACTATGCTAAATCCTCCACACGCATGAAAGCTGCACTGGGTGACTCAAAACCCTCTGTACTTATGTTCCCACTTTCTGGCAAGAATGATTACATGAATGTGATCATGTACAAAAGGATAAACCTCTATCCACAAACTCAGCCTCCTGCCAACACAGACAAAAGAACTGACATGTATAGCAAGGGAAAAAATGCTAAAACACTATTTTGGCTGCATCCCTCCAAGCTGCAATGAGCAGTTAGCCTTTGCAAGACATTCCTCCAAAATCACAAATTCTCAACTTACAGTTCTCTCCACATAAAATAATGTGGCATCGTCATATGCTGGCAGAAATTTAACTCAATCATTAACTAAGTCAGCATTTATGCCTTTTTTTTTTTAAGGGGGAAAAAACCCAACCTCTCAGCATATCTATTGAAAAGATTGCTCACGTAGTTTGTTCCCAACACTCATCAGTAATACACACTAATTACCATCAGAGGTTCACTTTACACATCTGATATCACAGGGGATGGCTGAACCCAAGCCCACACTACATAATTAAATTCAGTGTTTTCATCTTAGAGCAAGGACCAGATTGACAGCATGGTGAAGCAAAACCCCTTATCTACACAACTGATAAAGTAAGTATGCAAAAGCTCAGGAGGTTAGGGGGTAGCCTGAGCTCTCTTACTACTCAATCTCTGCCAATTTGGCATCAATTAGACCCCTAAGAATCAGACTGATATTCTCAACTTACTTGGTATGCGCCATGAATAGCTAGGATGCAACATTGCCTTTAAACCAATGGTCTAAAACTCCATTTCCTTACTTATTGCTTATCAAAATCAGTGTCAAACTGATTCTTTCAGCCACATCTGATGTATTTTAAATAATCAGTAATGATCATTGCCTGACTGGTACATTTGTGATACACTGCTTTATCATTTAAATAGTGTTGTAGTTTGCCAGCTTCAAAGCTGAATTCACAATGTCAAGACTTCATGCTATTGGTGGAATTTTAGTATTATTTCTACCAGGACTCTTGTCAGAACTTAACTTTTATATTTAAAGCTATCCACTCATGAAGAACAAAGAAGTCTCTCCAGGGATATGATATAGACACTCTTTTAAAAACCATGGTGCAAAACACAAACAGCTGTAAAAATTAAAATATCAAGTCAATTTTCCTAACACTACATAACTGCTCCCTAGAGTGTGTATCTTGTTCATAATAAACTGTAGATGTGTGAAGAACTGAAAAAGAAACTTAATGTATTTTTCTCAGGAAGTTTTTCCCCAACAGATTTTTGTCAGAATGGCTCTCCTGGTCTGTATAACATCCTTTGCTTCTCAGTCTTCGGTGCCTGGTACATTATTCAGCTGCTAGACTGGTGAGTTATGAGGTTATGAATAACATGATGTTCAGTATTTATATGAAGACTTACACTTAAGATGCTTTTTTGGAAGAAATGCAAAAGCAGCTTGCTTCTCAACAAAAAAAAAAATAAAAGCACATGCTGAAACAGACAAGGAAGGATGACATTACCAACAGTGAGGAGCACTTGGAAGTTCTGCAATGGGTGGGGAAAAGTTGGGAAGGGCGGCAATTAGAAATGTTTTGGAAGAAGAAAACATTTTTAAGGGTGAAAGTTAATTTTTACTGTGCCAATCACAATTTAAGTTAAATTCAAGTTTATTTTTCCTCATTCAGTTTATGATCTCATCTAGTCATCAAGGATGATTGATGATGTTTCAGCATTTGGGCATTTGCCAGTTGCAAGTAAAAGGGAATTATTTATTTTTCCTTAGCACTACACTGCTGCCATTAACTGTATCCCACCCCTTCAGACCCTTTTGTTTACGGTCTGTCACTGAAGCCACAGCTTTATTTTAATGTGGTATAAGCTCTTGTCTGGGGTTGATAGTGTAAGTGATCCAGCAGACTTTTTGCACAAAGAGCAACATTTTGCACAGAAAACACACAACCTTTACTTCTGAAATTATCCCTGCCACTGATTCAGACAGGATTGTCTTCTCCCATTAAAATGTGTACTTCAAAGCTGTAATTGAGCAATGGATGCTGCCATTTTCCTTGTGGTAAAACTACATTTATTTAATCCCTTTAAAAACAAACAAACAAGAAAATTACTTTGACCTTTGCCTTGGCACAAGGATTTTGATTTGAAATGTGTATTACATGTCTAACGCCCTGTAACTGTGTCCAGCTGAACTGGGTCAGATTTATGTGCAATTAGGAAAAAAGGAAACCAAAACAATTCCATTTTCATCTTTGTTAATATCAAAACCTCTTGTAGGAGCATTAAGTTTTAACTGAAATGCACAGAATAAAGAAAAAAGAAAATATCAGAGAAGGAGTGGTCTGATAAAAACTGCATTAAATAAATAATATGGACTGTCTCACTTGCATTTTTTGTGAATTAAACTATTCAAAATGTGTGTTTGAATGTCCCCACTTTGGCTGTTCATAAGCCACAGGGAGGTTTTTTTGCATGAACTCTTCAACCTGAGAGTTTTAGCAGAAAAGCTTCTTTACAAGGCTTAATTAAAAGCAGGTTTAAGTCGGGGCCCTCACTCAGTCTGGGTTTTATTTTGACCTTCTCTCTGTGTCAGAAGTCAAGTCCCAAAAGAGAAATGAAGTTCATTATTGAGTCAGGAGAATATTTTCTCCTTCATTCTAAGCCCAACTAAACATGGTTCAGGTTTGAGTTTGGGTTTAGGTATCTCCAAACGAGATTTTATATAATATGCACCTAAGGGTGAAATGTAAGAAGATGCTAATCATGATCTCTAACTTTGCCCTACATAATAAATAATGTGTGAAAAGCACACTGCAATCTTCTTTGCATGCAACTGGTTTGGTACAGGGAAACGTATATTCTGAACAGATGGTGTTCACAACGAGTATACTTCATGCCATCAGACGTTCACGATAAATGCAACGTCATTGTCATGAAGTGTGGTAAGTAGTCATGCAGTCACACTATAAAATGCACTGAGCAATGTACCAAACCAGAACAGCACTGGCAGATCTCTCGGAAAACATTCAACTTTTTCCAGAATGTTTTAAGTAGTAGATTCTTGGAGACTTTTGACATTGAATACTATGCTAGTGGTTTTTAAAGCATGCTGTGCTCAAAAGCAAGATTATATTTTAGCATGAATAACTATAAAAAAGTTCATTCCTATCAGTCATTCTAGTGCAAGGCACAAGGGCCAACAGTCAAGCAGTTAATCACTTCAGTTAACAGGAAATGTATTATGTTATCACTGGTGATTTTGTAACGACAGTAGGCACAGCCTAGTGCATCCTGTTTGCAACCAATAGCAGAAGCAGATGCAAGACCGTGATATTTGTCATAAGCATTTCTAAGAACAAAAACATGGCGATGTTTTTTCAAAAGGCCCTTCAATGTTCACCAGATGTGGAGCACATGTGGCCCTTGAATGTGAGAGAATAATGCGACAATAAAGTTGAATCAATACAACATGTGCCAGTAATCACACCAAGATGACATGCAAATGTTTCAAAAACAAAAATATGTAAATTATTTTTAGTTCTTCAGGACAGAAAAACAGGTCACCTAGTCATCTATGAATTGCTGTTTCCATCATCATTTGACAGCCCATCTGCTTGAAATATGTTTCTCCCTGTGTGAGACAGCATCTAGCTTTTGTATTTTTACGTAAAGAAATTCCATTCCCATGCCATTACTTACTGAAAACACTTAAGAGTTAAGAGATTTAAAAGTATCCTCTGCCTCTATGTATTTTATGAAAATAAAACTCCTATGAACAACCCATACAGGAAAAGGAGAAGAAAACTAGTGCCAAGCCAGAGTGATTTAGTGATGTATTAAAACTGTATCTCCACTTTTGACTTACAGAATGAGAAGAGGCCACTCCATACTTTACTCCTCTAAGTCCACCCATCAGATACTAAATAAACAATTCATTTTCTGCTAGTGATCACTTCTAAAAGAGATCTTGCTCAGGCTATGGATAAAATGCATATGCACACAGTGATAGGCTAGGAAACAATTTCACATAGGCAATGAAACCATTTGCAGATGCTGATGTTTGAAGTTCAAACTGATAGTCTTACATGGGTGAGTTCATACAGAGAAAAAATTTCACTCTATATAGCTCAAAAATGGGGTGAAATCAGAGCCCAAAGCAAAACACTGAATTTTTGCATGTTGTTAACAGACTTCTCATATATTATGTCCTCTAAAACACATGGTGGCTTCCCAATCTATACATTTGTTGCCAATGCTTGCAGTCAGACCCCTACCAAATAAATGCAGGCACGTATGTCTTCAGTATGTTCAACTCTTCTCTGCAGTGAACAAGCAGATGAAACTAAACCAGCACACAGACAAAGCCAAAGTTGGCGTACGCCAGCAAGTGACACTCCCTTGAGCAGCAGCATTGGCTGTCCCTGTGCATCTGCTGCCACCTCTGTCGATGCAATGAGAAGATGTCATGGACCATTTCTCTCTTACACTAGGTACCTCCTCAAACAGCCTTTTCTTCCAGGGCACAGAGAAAAATCACAACTGTCCAGTACTTTAGCAAAAGCCAAAGTCTCACCAAGACAAGCTTGGAGGAACAGTAGAAAAAGGACACAAAAGGTGCTGATTGAGTTGTTCTAAAGCTCCCCAGAACTATTGTGGAATTCAGAGTACTTGCATGTTGTGTACTGACTCCTTGAGTATTGAGTATTTTTTAATGGAATTCCAGAAATTAAGTAACCTGGTCAGAAAACACCTACAATCTCGGAGAAAACCTACACAGAGGGGAGGCAGGATAATCAAATTAAGTGATAAAGTTAAGTGAGCTTTTCACTGTTTGTTTTTTTTTCTACAAGAACATTTTGAAATTTATTCCTGTGTATCATATAGTTACAATCAGAAGAATTATGCCCAGCTGAGGCTACTGTCCATTAGAGATAATGAATTTTAAGTACTGATATGTGAGAACAAGAATTTTAGCTTTTAAAATATTCTTTGTTTCTGATGTAAGCAGAGACTTGCAGAGTTTTTTCATAACCATATCTGTTAAAACAGATATAAGAATGAATTATTTAAAAAATATACTTTCAAAACCAAACAGAACTAAAATCACGCCTGTGAGAGCCTGGTCACCAGGGACACCAAAGCCATTACTAAAATACCTGTTAATAAAAAAGCAGTTGAGGACCCATGCCTGTCTTCCTGGGGGATCCTTTATGTTAACCACACTCTGATACTATTACTGGAAAACAATATTCTGAGCAGATACATTTAATATCCAGAGCTATTAATAGTTACAAATATCTTAATACAGTATCTACATCTTCCCAAATTCAACTGTCCTATCTCTGTTTCTCTGTTGCAGAAGAATACCAGGTTAAGAAATCCAGATAAAGCCAGAGAAATTTTTTAAAAACAGAAAGAAAATGCTCCTTGTCGTTTATCAGAGAAGAACATTTCTGCTTCGTTCAGAAAAGGCAACACTACGATGCAAGTGTAAGTCAGATGCAACTACGAAGCATGCCTGAATCCTCTGCTGCCTATCGCTTAGCAGCTATTTAATTTTCCCTAGACTTGAGGATGGGTAGGGAAGAAATACCAGAAGAAAGACTGATGGATAGAATAAAGTCATGTTTGGAAAGTTTCTCATCTCTGGCACATTACCTTTTCCTCTTCTCTTCCAAATGCCCTTGTTAAAAAGAATTTGAAACTTCTCCCTTCCCCAGAGACTCAGACAATCATTTATGACTTATCCGTTATCTACATTTTATTCTCCTGAAGGATAAACCTAGATCAACCTGACAGTTGTGCTGAATGGCAGTGGTTTATGGACCCAGTAATTTATTGTAACTACAACCATATGTTTTAACCTGCTAGAAAATTATGAAATACTTCCCATCAATAATCAGTCCAAGTTAGATTTCTATACTGAATTGCCTAATGTGAATGTACAGCATTTCTGTACTTCAAACAAACAGTGTGAGGACGTAAACAGCAGTTAACTGTATTCATGCCTTATTAGACACAGCTGCACAAATGGGCTGTCGTATTTCATTAGAAAATACTGTACAGATTTTACATGTGCATAGTACCCTTCATTTCTGCAGGCAACATGACTACTTTAAATTACAGGAACACTCAGAGAACCATATGATATTTGTTTTAAAGGCACACAAAGGCAAACAATCTGGGATGAGGTGGTGCAGAGGGGACATCCAGAGGGAAATTTAATATTTTTCCTATGCCTACTATATTTTTATTTAACAAAGCATTCTTATTAAATACATGAAAGAGTAAACACAGAGAATACAATGCTACAGAAGCTCCAGAATAAGTAAAAGCATGTAATTTCTAGGTATGAAGTAAGTACTTCCTTTTGCTTTTTGGGGGAAGGTGGAATACAAATGACAATGAAACGGTCGTGTTACACCAGTGTGGCTTTTACAGCCCTCACACTGCTCTGCACTGAGCCAGGAACACCACAGCCAGCAGGCAGATTTGTACATAAATCCACTTTTGTCAGGCCTATGGTGTGCTGACTTTAATGTTCTTGTGCTCAAATATGGTGCCATGGTGAAATAGGCAGGCTTCTGAAGAGGCATCCTTTTAGACTGAAACAGTCCCTAGAGAAACTTCATGGCAATGTAAGGTAACTTAGCTGAAGCGATGTGAACTGAGAAAATCTAAAGACAACCTCTAGAGGAAAATCTCTCTTCATTTCCCAAGAAGACTCAGGAACATGTAGGAAACACCTACTAGGCTGAGTCATTTGTCTGTTACACATACCCGTGGAACAACAGATGAAGTAGTAACCTCTGATAAAATTTTAATATTCTTCACCTCTCTAAGAGGGAAGAGTTAGAGAAACTACTCTGTTTTAAGTAGAGCTAACTGGTCAACTCCAAAAAAAAAAGTCAGCAATAAGTACTATACAGGCAGAGCTCTGGAAAGCCAGATTTGATTTTAAAAATTATTCTTTATGACCTACTACAGAGGTAAAATTCCACTAATATTTTGCTGGCCAAGTCAGCATGTTGCTTACAAACATGACTTGCTTTTCTAACCTAGACAAGGAGAGCTGAGCCTGCATTCTTTACTGGAAATGAGCAAACAATATCAAAGAAGTCTCTACAACTGCAAAAATGATGTAATAATTTATAATGAACAAAAATCTACCACGGCTCCATAGCTGGACTGAGCCACAATCAGCTTGTTGTGTAGTACTGTCTTTTTGTGTAGCTTCCTTTGGGTGTGGGGTTTTCATTGAAAACAACAGAGTTTTGTGAGTTCTCCAACACAATGCCAGCTCCATTTCACCATGTAAAAGGCGCAATCCTAAATCAGGAAAAGAAGTCCTAGACCACCCTGATCTCAGCTGGCCTGAAAACTCAGAAAATTAATACCACCTTGTTTTCCATCAAATAAGCAAAATCAAATTTAAAGATATAATTGTTTTCTTACTGAAAGTAATGTGCACCTCTATGTCTGTGCATGCTCCATGTGCTCAGAAATATCTGTGATCCAAGGAAGTGTGGGGGCCAATGGAAAGTTAATATAACTCATTAAGGTGCAGAGACAGAGGAAATGCAATGTGGCAGCCCCACTGTTAATTTTGGATATTGCCCACAGTAAAGTTTTCACTAGTTTTCAGCTGTGTTGTTTCTCTGCTTTCTCCTTGCCAGTCTGTAGGACATAATCAAGTATATCCTACAAAGGAAGGAAAACCGAACTGACAGACTAATATAATCACACTCAAACCCAGATATACAGAGTTGGCACTATCAAACTGGTTTGCAGATAAGAGATTTGATAGGTGATTGCTGCCTTTGAGCTAAGAAACACAATGATAAGCAGTTCCTATGAATAAAGCTCTCAAAAAAAAAATTACACCAAACAAGTATTTTTATCAAATAACCATGAGTAGCATAATGAACGAAATGGATACAAAATAAAATGCTAGAACACAAATGGAGCTGTCTACTTCCCCATCTCCATTCATATATGACTTTGTCTGCCAGTAACACAAAATTAACATCAAATTAATGAGCTTATTAGCAGAGACTTAACACCACAAACACACTTGATTCAGTACTCAGCAAAACCTTGACAATTAACTTGTCCATCAGGAGGCTGATGAATGGGCATTGCTAATGGATTTCTGTAATTACGAGGCAAAAATATGAACTATAGGAATCTACACCCTTGCACTGCTTACCTGTGACCTTCTAAAAAGGCACTACTTACAAGTCCTTGCCTTCCAATACAAAAGATGCTGCCGCCAAGAGGGCTTGACTCCTCCACTTTGTTAGGTTAATAAGCCATGAGATTTGTCCAGTCTAGTGGAGACAATTGTCATGTTTTAGGAAAAGTGCTTTTTAAAACACATTTCATGTAGGACTCAGCCTGTCCTGTGCAAATAAAACCAGAAAGAAGCAAGACAAAATTTTTTGTGAGGGTGGTACCAACCTCCTTAAGAAGGAGACACTGGAAACCAGATCCTACATCTAAAGGAAAGGAGGTAGTATGGCAACTCTTACCACTGGAGCACCATGTAGAGCAAAGCAAGGACTTAATGGGAGTACATGCAATAGAAGCTTTGCCTCTTGGAGCACAATTATCTGTGTAAGAGTAAATGATTCCTTCAATATGGTTAACATTGTGCCTCCTCTACATACACTGGCATGGATTGTGGGCACCTGCCCTTTGGCCCAGTTAATATTAACTCTTACAGAAAGTAAGGAGTTAATGCTACATTCTAAGGAGAAACATCACAGAGGAGAAAGAATGGGAAATGGCAGGCAGAGCCGAAGCCCCACGCAGGGATTCCCAGGACTGGCGAAGGACTCCAGGTTTCACTGGGGGCAAGTGTTCATATGAAAAGAGTCATGCTGCCATTCTGCAGCACAGGCTAACCAGATTATCAACTGCCATGTCATCACAGCATGCATCTAAAAAAAAACTGTCAAGAAAAAGGTATTAATTGTTTAAACTTCTAACTAAAAAGAAGAGTGCATGCATATAGAGGGGGTGATAGTGGTTTTCTGCTTTCCCCCCTGAAAAGCTGTCTCCTATCACAATCATTTATACATTGGGATTTTTTCATTTTACAACAAGCATTTTGGTTTTGTACATAGAACATTAATTAAACAGTTCCAATTGACTTAATATGTTTAGCTTCTTCCCACAAGGCTTTTAAAGTTTTATAGATGTTGACATTTGTTCAGTTAAGAAAGCCATTTCTTCATTTAGTGCTCATTTTAAAGGCTCTAGGTGACCTGTGTCTGGATACAAAATATTAGCCCTCTCACAGGATGAGGGGGGGAAATCTTTGTGTTTTAAATGGGAGCCATAATGGCAATACTTGGCAATTTTCAGACCAAATGCAAACACATTTCTTTGACAAGAATACCAAAAGATATTCTTAACTCCCATGTGATATGGTAACCACACTTGAAATATTTTAACCTTTTGTCAGCCAGAGTTAGAAAAACTTCAAATAGTTTTCTTTCAACAGATTAATGAATTGTCAATGAAGATAGCTTCTGTTCACTTTTAAAGCATTTATTTAATGTTAAAACAATCCTTACCTGTATTTTATTTTGTACTTTCAAAGTAGTCTGACAAGAGCATTCTACTTACGGGAAATTATTTTGACTAGAAGAATTCTATAAATACATATAGAATAAAATAATTTATATGTGTATATACACACACATACACATCTTTCCGAGCAAAACTACTTGGAATGCCTTAATCCTGACATGTCAAACCTAGGAAATAGCACAGAATCAAGCTTCCTAAGCCCATGGAATATGAATTGTAACCAACAAGCTCCCCCTCTACAGTGTCACAGAACCAAACACACTCAAAAGAGCTCAGCACTTCCTCAAACTTAGTCCACCGTTTTACCTATATTGCTGTAGATGCCTCCAGCAGTTTAGAGCTCTGCTTTATAGAAAGGTATAAAAACCACATAAACACATCTGAATTCCTGTAAAAACAAGGTATCATGAGCATAAGAAGCATTGAGCAAGCACAAGAAATCAATGAAGTGAGATCGTGTAAGACAGGTGTCAAGAAGCAACACTACTTCTGGGTTTGCATATACCACTTTTTACAAAAGGTCAGGAAATTTAACATAAATTTTATGTAGAATAAATATTTGAGAAGTTAAAAATATCGCATGTATACGGGAAGAATCCAAATAGGCTTACATGTTCTGGAAATGACTCCAATGTAAATGCAGCAAGTCTAACAAACGGATGGCTAAATAAGAACTAACAGTAAATAATTTGGAAGCTTAAGTAAATGATATATGACTATTTTCACTTCATCAACAAATTACATTTGATTGTCTAGTTGTGTAAGACAGAATGTGTACCAGTGTCCAAACTGCAATCTCATCCAAAAGATACCAAATTCCAGAGGATGACCTTTGCAATCAACATGGTATCGTGAAAGACTCCCACTAAGACAATTAATTCCATATGTAGCTTTATGTTGAAAAGTGACTGATCTAATTTCAAGATTTATTTTTTTAAATGTAAAATCTCTAATTATGGGCAGTTAACACTATGGGTCCTCTTTCCAAATACTGTCGCAATATCTCTTCTAAAGACATTAGTTGATCAACATTGTAGGCCACCAAAAAGATAATTTATTGCACTGAGCTGAGCTATGTAATTATAAATTACACATAGAATAAGCAATATAAATAAAACCATCTAATCTGATCTCAATCTATTCTATGTAGAAATAAAGGTCTCTCAACAGCTGACCTATGAATTATTCTTGCAGAGCAAGAGGAAGCAGTCCAAAAGCTTTTCTATTTTCTCACTTCTTTCTATCAAACTGCTTGCTTCAGCAGACCGAAGCCCACGCTTAAGCACTGAGTTTATACCGGTTTAGAGTCAATAAATGTCACCTAGTAACTACTGTATCCTGTAGAAAAATTGAGAGGTCTGAAAACTACATTGAGTTCTAGGCAGGGAAAATTTGTAAGCTGTCTGAAGAGTTTCCAAATTTATTGGCACGGGATTCTGTGCAGGCATGCATATGTGAGGAACGCCTAGCCTATTATGTGCCAATAAATAATAATGTCACCCTTGATTAAGTAATAAGTTGTGTACCCTTCATTTGTAAAAATGGTAGAGAATCACAGCACAGGATGACATGGTTATTAACACCCTACCTGTTAGATCTTGCTGCTGAAACATTAACTAAAATATAAAATACTCAGCAATATTGCCATTTTCCCACTTTCTTTTTGGTGAGTTTGAATGCCAATATTCATAAGAGAAAGAATGATGTCATTGATTAAACTCATAACCACTTTCTGCCAAAAGAAAAATAAAAACATTGGAATGACATCTGGCATTAAGTTTCTGTTTCCTTAAAAACATGTTTGTACTTTCTGTTTCTCAAGACACCAAGGACAAAAATAAAATCTGTATTCTGACAATTTTTAGAGCACCAAATTAGCACTAATTAGTACTTGGAATTTTAAACATGAAAATACTATACTGTCAAGAGCTCTCCATCTAAGTGTATGTACACAGCTTCCACCACCAGAGGATTTGACCTACTTATATTACCAGAAGTGACTAAAAATTCCAGTTGCTTTTGTTAAAATATTAGAGTATTTTCTTTTTTATAGTAGCTGAAAGGATTTTTAGCCAGATAGGCATCATAAAGACAATTATATCCACTGATCTATAGGATGAAACTGTGAATGTGTTAAAGATTTTTGGTTATGGATTGATTTTGTGAATTTGCTGGGTTTGTGGTTTTTTATAGTACCATTTATTATAAATTTAAGTCAAATTACTCTTGAGATTATATGACATTAATCAGCATCACAAAACAAAACTTTGACAGTTCTGAGATACAATGGTGGCATCATGGTTTCTAGGTCAATACTGAAGCTGTCTAATTTCCCATGAAATTGTGAAATGCACATCAGCAGGTACAAAACCTTTGTGGCACAAAAAAGCCTCAAGATGCAAGATTTCCCTCTCTAACATTATAATAATAATGAATTTAATAATCTTCCAGATATCCTTATTTTCAGCAATCCAGCTATTCTAAGACAACAATGCTGGTACATTTGCAGTCGTAGAAGTTTAGTCCAGATATCTTAAAAAAGAAGAGAATGTCCTCATCCTAAGGAAGAAACACAGATTCCTCTTTTGGGAAGAGGTCACGGAAAAAAAACCTAATCTTGGAATTTAAATGGTGGAGTTATTAATAAAATAGACTTCTACTCAGTATGACAAGTATTTTACTCTTTGAGAATAAGTTATGCCAGAAGGATTCAGCCAATTCTAAGAGGCAGCACCCAACCGTGGCAATTTTAGAGCAGTGCCCTTCAAAAAGGAGCAGCACTTTCCCTTGGGGCACATTATGGTCCCATTCACACTATCTACTGGGTACTTTTAAACTGAATTTGGAGGCAGAAATCCCTGCTCAGTAAATATATGAGCAGTATATGTTAAAACCAGCAAAAGTATTTCTTCCCTCACAGTGTCACATTTTGTTTACTCTGAAGACAGCTCCTTTTGTGTTTTAGTACTTCATAGGCCCATATTGCCTAATAAACCTGCATTAAAGACATAAATTTTAGAAGAACAGAGAATAAAAACAAAAAGTACGTGGCAACATAGGAGTGGCAACACTTTTTCTTTACTTAGTTACCTCCCTAAATATTAAAACTTCACTTGAAGGAAAACAAGGAAGCAACATGAGGAATACTGGGGAGTTACAGGCAGTGTGGTGCAGCATTTAGTCTGTGTTCCCTTTTCCATCTAGCAGTTTCATGGATGGTCATGAATTAGAAAAAATAGAGGATCCCAAGAGAAGAAAAATACAATGGGGTAAGATATCTCCTTGGTAAATAGGATAAACTGTTTCAATTCACACAGCACTTAAAACTCCTCCGTAGGTGAAAGCTCTATCAAGTGCAGAGGTAGAGCAGCAGAACATAGAGGAAACTTGTGATCGACAAGATGAATCATTTTGATGCATTACTCTTAGATCATAATCCTCTTTCCTCTGAGGTCATGTCATGATTCCATTGAAATCCAGTTTCACTCTCAAACCATGCATCCATCGCAGTAAAGGAGAGAACTGCATGTGTTAAGCATGCAGCTGCTCTTTTAGCAGACCTTCAGTCAAAACCAAACTTCCTTGCTGCAGATGTAAAAAAATTACGGAGTCAACAGAGATCTGAAGATTGTAGAGATCTTTAGTTATGACAAAATAGTAGAACTGGCTTGTTTCGACCTCTAGCAGGCCATTTTTAGAACTGACTACTTGCAACTTGAAAAGGGTAAATCAAGAAGAGAAAAACAGAAAAGGTTATTCAGTGTAATAGTTAGACTAAAGGTTTCTTATCAACAATGTGGTTTTTTTTCTGAAAAGCACAAAGTAGACTAAGCAGAGAATCATGAGAGCCATCAGAGAGATCCAGTAATGACAGAAATTCCAACACTGTGCGATTTATTTTTTTGAGAAATCTGAGATTCTAATACCAGCTGTTTTTATTGGGTTATCTCCTTTAGCATCAGCTGAAGTCTGACATGCATCCATCAGCAAAAAATCTAGAATTCCTACATTGTCAGAGTCTAATAATATTAGTCCCAGTAGATCTTTCATAAACAGTTGTCTTCTATGTTGTATCAATATACAATAGAAATAATACTACTTTCATGTTGAAACAAGTACTTTTTATTGAGGATTCTTTAAGATTTATTATTTTAAGCTATATGAAACATAACAAATATGCTAAAGAATTTTTCAGTAGTACTGCTGAAATAAACTACCACAGCATCAAATTTAGTGCAGTGCTATGTAACAACCATTCACAATGTAATGTCTTGGTTGATTTTATTAAAATAAAAACTTCTCTAATGTCTTCTGGGCCTCAACACTTTGCTTTCCCTATAAACCTCTGTCAACAGCTCAAAGACAGGCTATGTGCTCAGAAGCAGATAATGCATTTCAGACTGTGTCTTCAAAATAGAGTCTATGTAATTCAAAATAACTGTAGTTTGAACTACTGAAAATAAGTATGTACTTAAGGAGCAGATACAAATGTTAGCCTAGCAAGTTTGCTTTGGTTAACACAGTTTACCTTAATATGATGGGTGGAAGGCAGAGGGTATAATCCAAAGCCACCTACGATTATGAGAGTGCTTGTTAAACATTTCTTTTTTATGAAATACATCATTTGCTTGTTCCTTACCTCTGTTCTCCCACTCCCTGCTGACTTACCGCATGGCTTTTATATAGGCAGCTGTCGTGAAAACAATGCTGAGCTTGCAGCTTTATTTTGATTCTAAAGCTGAACTGGTTTTAAGATGGAACTGAGGCAGCCTCTGAGGAGCTATGTGATGTGACTCACTGAGGGACAGAGAAGGGGGCTAGGGGCTGTCAGTCCCATCTTCTACAGTCCAGAAAAACTAAAGAATGGCTGCAATGAGTTCTTTTACCTGAGGTGTGTTTACTTTTTAAACAGAGAAAGAAAGTTGCCTCAAAAATATTTCAGTCTTATCAAGAGAGAATAGTTTTCAAAATCAATGTAGAAAAGAGCTTGCTAGTATCTGAGTTTTGCATTTTTTACTCCCAAAACCTTGCAGAAACTCATTGACTACAAAGCTGTGAGGTATGGGCATATTCTTCTTGAAGGACCAGGGATCGTACCCTGCTGCCATATATCATGAGGAGAGTCAAACTGGTTGGTTGTTTTGGACACGTAGACAAAGACAGCTGGTTTTTACAAAAGTATCTGGTTTTAGATGAGAACCACACTGTATATTTCACTCATTTAAAGCTGACTCTAACTTCACTAGAAGTTTGCTCACAGAGAGAGTTTACTAGGGTTTCAGAAGATGGTTTCCCTAAAAACAGTGAAATGGCAAAGACATAGCACAGGAAGGAAAGTTTTGAGCTTTCTGTGAACTTCAACAGAAATTAAGTCTACTAGGTTCTTAGAAAAAACTCCTCATTTGTTTGGTAGATCTCCAAAGGTTAGTAGGATAGAGTTCAATATACCAGTAACTCTTAATTTCCTGAGAGAAATCCAAATGTGAAACAAAATGGTATGTAAATAACACTGTGGTCACAAACAGGATGCCATAAAAATGTGGTGGTGGGAAAAACTGAGGGTGGATGACAGTTGTGAACAAGAGAAATCTCACTCTCTTGGTGCATGGAATTTCCAAATATGCTTTCATCTACTCAGCAAATTACATAAATTTTACACTTACATAGTAACAAACTCCTCTCTGCATTTGATTCAGCATGTTACCTCAAGAAGCATATAATAATAATAACACCAACAACAAAAATCCTACCCAATGCTAAAAGTTATATCAACTTGAAACTTCGTATAATAAACTTCATGTCACCCAATTCATATTACTTATAAGCTTCACCTTTAATGCCTACTCTTTCGTTTATAAAATTTCTTAGACAAAGCTATAAAAGATTAAATATGTAGGTTCCCATTCCTTTTACCCATTTGGTAACAAGGAACGGCTCTTTAGAACGACATCCCAACACACTTCTTCATAAAAAAATACAAGCTACAGAATGCAATGGAAAACCAAAAAATTAAACATAATGTGTACCTGCAGAAGTAATCTCTCAAAGGCAAGGAAATTGTCCCATTTGGAAGTCTGGGGGTGTTTCAAAGTCTGGACCGTGGCCAGCACAAGCTGTAGAAGACCACAGTGGTTCTCCAAAGCTTTGAGATTGTTTCTGAAAAGCTGAATGTATGAGCTGAGCTGTTCTGGGGTGACTCTGCCTGTAGAAAGGAAAACAGGACACAGCGTTCAGTGGTAACAAATGCAAAACTGAATTTTTAAAATTACAATGAAAGGGTTACAGAGAACTTTAGAGGCCTCTCCACTATGGGCCTGATCTTAGCTTCACTGCAAGCATTGGGAGTTTCAGCTGCAGCAACAGGCCAGAACAAAGACATCATCCATGAAATGTGCCTTGAGGTATGTAATATGGCAGGTTTTTAACAATGCACAACAGATAGTGACATAAAGGGTAATACAATTTCTTGTTTTCAGACATAGAGGGATATTCATTTAAGCTAGAGAAATAATACTTGATGACCACTTCTAAACAATTGTTCCGTTTTTACCAGAAGTCCAATGGGAATCTGTGAGCCTTTTACCTTACAGCAAACTCAAACCTTCTCACTACTTCCTGAGGGTGCATTTTTGATTAGTCTTGACTCAAAAAATAGATATAATATTAGTGATGCAAGGAACTGATTTCTGGGGTTGTTCTTGGAAGGGACACTTCTGAGGCGTGACTCTTCTGTTTCCAACATGCAGGAACTGCAGCATGATTTCACCAGCTATTTGAAAATAAACACCCCAGCGCCCACACATGGGCCTGCACATCTCTCCTTATTAGAAGAGCATGAGGGACACCATTTGGGCCAGACAAACACTACAGGATTAGCTGTTGTTCCATCCAACGTTAAAATGCCAGCTGAACTGCTCAAACAATTTATATTTTAGAAGGCATCTCTTTCAGGAAGAAAGGCAGCTCATCTACCCCAATAAAATAATAACAGGCAATTGCACATGCCATCAACAGGTAGGCAAAAATGGTGTCAAAACACCATCCCAGTTACAGGTCTGGATTGAGACCCAGTCCAGGGCTGGCTCCCGGAAGCCTCTGCCAGTAACAAGTCATCTTCCTCAAGAAAACCAGACCTAAAGGACAGGGATATACAAGATAGAGTGAGGAGGATCCTTTAACTTAAATAGGACAATCTTTGGTGCCAGGAGGACATGAGTTCTGATGCTAAGTGGTTCATAGCTTACAACACTGATCATTTTAGTCACAATATTTCCATAAAGGAAAAATTTGACACTGTGTTTCCTCTCTGTGTTTGGTTATATCATCACTTAACAAGGCTCCCCATCTGCCTTTATCCTTTCAGTATCATATAAATGGCGAATAAATGATTCCAACAGCAAATAAATGTTGTTGAAAGCTCTTCCTCTTAGTTTCAGTGATACCAAGGGCAGATTTTGGAAGAGCATTTAGATTTGGGAATGCTACTAAATAAAGCAAAAACACATAGACTCTTTATGTGAATTTTAATGGAAAGCATCAAACCGAAAAGTCAGCAAATTAACACACAAATCAAGCTGACACCACTCAGTAGGCTGGAGGGCCGACAAAAGGCTTCCACAGTTAGCCCACATAGGCTAAAACAGCAACCACGGCCATGTGTGTTTTTAGACTAAACACTGGAGCTTTCAGTCTTGTTTTATTTCTTTTAAAGCTGTGTCAGGCAGATTTACACGGTGACTTGAAAATGTCAGTCCATGATGCCTTGCAGCATACCTTTGAAAATGACTGCATTATTATCCAGAGCAGTTCTGATATATTGTAGCATATTCAAAATCTGATAACTTGCTTCAATTGAGAAAACATGCAGTTGCCAGCCCTTCCCTCCTACGAATCAGAAAAATAGGAGGGCTTTCAAGAGTTCTGATTTCAATTAAAAAAAAAAAATCAGGAGTTTTGTTCCACATTGTTCCTTGTGAAAGTGAATCCAGATGCAGCACTGCATCAGTTTGAAATCCATTCAGCACCATTTTAGATAAACAATCAAATTCTTTCCCACCCTCAGTGTACCACCAAAAGAAAGTCCAACACATATGTAAGTACAAGGAAAATCCTGACCTTAGCAAGCCATTAGCAAAACTTATATTGGCATTGAGGAGTCCAGCATCTCATCTGTGATATTTACAATACCCATAGAACCACTCAGATCCAGGGTTTGAGAGTTCCAGCCAACTTCTACACAGCATCCTCCCTGGACAGCTGGCTGAAAAATACAACTATTCCAGTAGCTGAGGAAAGGAATTTGGGAAAGTAATTGGTGGTAATCAGCAATTAAATTACTTTTCCTGAGGCCTAAATCGTCATCATCTTCCCTGCTGCTTGCTCACAGAGGGAGATCTCAGCACAAGAGACTAACATTAATCTAATCTCAACCCTACCTGCCTGTTGGATTTTTAAAGTGCCCCTGTTGTTTCAAGTGATTTCATTGCCATGTGGCAGACAGGTTGTAAGAAATCAAGAGGAGATCAATTTCAGCCACATCATGTCTAACTTTGCCACTAATG
This sequence comes from Acanthiza pusilla, assembly GCA_036630365.1. Taxonomy (NCBI): domain Eukaryota; kingdom Metazoa; phylum Chordata; class Aves; order Passeriformes; family Acanthizidae; genus Acanthiza; species Acanthiza pusilla. The sequence goes on along the minus strand of JAXCHO010000164.1, from coordinate 38,593,953 downwards.
GTTATCAAGCAGAATGTGTGAAACAGGTACATTTGTCCCAAACTCTGTCAACTACATTAAATCCCAATCCAGGACTTGATAGAAACAACATTTACTGAAAGTAATATTAAAACAAAACAAAAACCAACCACACACACAAAAAAACCAACAATCACAAACCTCAACAACAAAAACACAAATCACCCCAACACTCTGAACCTTCATGCCTCTTCACAAGTATAACAGAGAAGATAAAATCAGTAAGTAGTCACCGGGAAGTATCACAGTAAAACCCAAAAGTTAACAGAATATAGGAGGATGGGGAGCAGGGAAGAAAAACAGTGAGTAATGCTGACAGACTAATGATGTGTGGGAACAAATTCAGCTAAGAAACAATGAATGGCTAGTTTGGCACAATTAATGTATTTGTGAACTAAAGAAATAATCTTGGGAAACAGAACAAAATAATAGTGTGGGGAATTAAACTGGACATTACAGAAGTAACAGAACCATGATGGACTAGGAACCAATCCCACTACTGAAGGACTTGTCCCATCCAAGAAACACTGAACATCAGTGTGATGAAGCAGCCCAGAATTAGCACTCTGGTAAACGGAAAAGTAAGTCATAACAGGGACTAGGCTAGCCTAGAAAAAGAGAAAACTAACGTTTGTGCCAAAGAAATTGTGAATTTAGCTACCTTACTAGCTGACATCAAGAGTAGGACAAGTTTCAGGAAAAATGTCCTAGAAAAAAATACCTTACATCACACAAAAAAGTGGGATAAAATGCAAAGTACATTTATTAAAGAATATAACGTAAAATCTATATGTAACCAGTTAATAAATTAGTTACAATGTACATGGATTTAGCATAGCATTAACTGTGCCATAACCATACTTGAGTGGGAAAAGACTAGGATTTAGAAGAATTATAAGATACCTAAGAAACATCCAAAAATGAATGGCAGGTAATATGCTATAGAGAAGCACTGTAGCATTAAAAAAAAACCAGGGTAAAATAAGAGTGTTCTTCTATGTGCATGTACATATTTACAGTACAAATATTGGTAATAAATGGCACCAAAACAGGTGCTGTCAGAAGTTTGTAGAACAGCTGGATTGCTTTGAGCATTGGACTAACATAAGTGGGGTGAAATTTAACAGTATAAAGTGCAAAATGATGCATATTGAGGCTAGGGTAAGAGCATCTACTGCAAATATGGAGTTAAAGCCTGAAAATGACAGAAAAAGGAAATAATGTCTAGGCTTCTTCACTGTAAAAAAGCAGGTACAATCCCTATCAAGTGATAGATTTACAGTAAAAACAGGGCCTCTCCCTTCTGGAGCACTGTGTGCAGCTCAAATCACTCCCATTCCTGGAAGTTTAACTCAAAACTGTGATGCATGTACAGAGCGGTTACTATAACAATTAGGGTGACAGGACTGAAGTTAGGAGAGCAAAACAGAAATATCTGGCTTATATGGGCTCCCTGCCTCAGCTGGAAAAAAAATGAGGTCTCTATGAATGCATAAAAAATATTTACATGAAGTTTCAATACTGGTACTACAACTAATGGGGATAAATAATGAATATATTTACACAAGACATTAAGAAACATTACTGCATCAACCAATCTTCCAGTAGTGGAGACAAGAGTTGAGGCAACAAATTTAACTTGTTCTAAGGTAAGGTTTGATGAGTGTCTAATGAAAAGCTGCATAAATGTTCACAAGACTTAATTGAATGTAAATGGTCCCCTTCAATCCTTCATTCCTATGATAATTAATTTGGAAACATATTGGTTGAATTGCACCTCCGACTTTCAAGAATTCAGAACAGATGCCAAAAAAACTGCAGATCACGTTTGCCAAGTTCTAGATTACAGAAGCTGTTGCTTGGGTTTGGTTTTGTTTTGGTTTTTTTAAATAATTAATTGAAATAAAGAATTTGTTTTTAATTATGAAAATAGCAGTACTGAATATCAACATTTGCAACATTGTACCATATCAACTATACACAGTTCATAATATAGGTACAAATGATGACATGCAAAACTAGTCTGAAGGGAAGAAGTATTTATGTTACTTGCAAAGCAGATCACTCAAGATAGTCATACTGTGGCAGAAATAACTAGCAACTGATAATAAATGTCTGTCAAAAGTCTGGTTTTGAGTAGTAAGAGTAGACTGAGTGGAACAGAAAGACTTTCACCTTAACAGTTAAACAAAACATCAACTGGACAAACCATATTTGTAGACATCAAGACACAATTCAGCACTATGGCCTTTTTTTCCATTTGAAATTAATGTTGCAGTCTATGTAGCACAATGCAGGAATTGCTTCAAGAATATAATTATTTTTCAAGATAGATTTACCGGTCAAGGAATTTTATTTTAATTCGGAATCCAAAAGTACTTATTTTTTTCCAAAAATGCTTATTTTTTAACATAAAAATTTATGGATGAACAAGGTATCTAAAGAGCAAAGGTCAGAATTATCAATGCACTGTTCCAAACATCTAGACCTTATTTTTTTCATATAACACTTAGTTAATTATCTCCATAGGGACAAGGAAACAAGTAAAGAGGAAAGTATATTTTGTGACTGAGTAAATCAGAGGATGCTCTTCCAAGACTACAGGAACCGCCAAATACACACAACTTTAAACTCTGTTCAGTTTCATGCAAGAACACAGAGCTTCACTGGCTGGAGTGCTTCTGCTGAAGTCCATTTTTCACTTGAAAGAACCACAAATAAGAAACAATCTTGGCATGCTTATGTTCACAGATGAGATTTTTTAAGTCAGTAGAGGGCTGAAGAAATCCAGATAAATTGTTTTCCTTGTCCACAGTCTAAGGAACATAGACCTATCTCTCCCAGTAGCAATGCCGGATACATGCGAGGAATGTAGAAAGCTCTTGTACTCCACAAAGCCAACTGGCCAACTGTACTGCTAAGGGAGTTGGATATTTGACAAACCAAGTGAGAGCAATTTAGCAGGACAGATGATGCCCCTTATGTCTCCTTGTTAGTGTAATTTCCAGATGTTGTTATTAACTCAAAATGCTTTCGTACTTCTTGGGAAGCTCCAATAACAATATTTAACAGCAAATGCCAGAAAAATAATTTAATCTCAACTTTTGTTTAGCTTACTTCAAAAGTCATCCAGCCCTTAAATTGTTAATAAAGAAGAGAAGAACATCAGCTAATCCCTAGTTCTTTGGAGAGAAGGAAAGTAGGGCAGCATGAGATGCTGTTTGGCTGGCTTCACCAGCATAAGGCTCTGGACCTGAAGAGCTGTAAAACTTACGGCAGACTGAAAGCAGATGTTCCAGGCTTATTTCTAAGAGCGCATGTTCCTCTCCCAAAAACATGAACCCATCTGCTCTGGGGCTGATGGACACTTGTAAGCCTCCCCCTTTTTGTGGCAGAAACACCAGTACCCAGATAACCCCTGGTCACAGGTATGAATACAGACAGCAAGTCCCCACTAGAGCAATCCCTGGATAAACCCATTTTGGGAGTCTGAGCAGTCCCTGAAGTAGAGCACCACAAGGCAGTGGCAGCCTCCTGCTGCCTGCTCCTGCAGCACTGTGCCATCAAGGAAGAGCTGTGACCAGGCCTTACTGGCTCCCATTCCTCCTGCCACCTTAACAACAACATCTGCAGGACACAGGCACTGGAGGTCAGCCACTCTTCCCTGTCTGTCATAGGCTTTCCAGTGCATCTCAAGACCCTCAGGGAGGCAGAGCCTGCCACATCTCACATTTGAAAGTGTGTATTGCAATGGCTTTCATGGAGCCACTGCCAATGGTGACAACTACGCTGAGATCTAGCAAATTTTGGAATAGAGTGTATGATTTATGATTTATGACGCCTAGATCTACAGTTTCATGTATTCCAATACATCCTGAAGGCTTTGGCAAATATATAGTTTAGGTGTTTCAACAAGAATTGATAATTTTTTTCTTTTCTGTCCTTCAGAGGTTTGTTTTGGAATGTTCTGGCCCTTCAAAAGACTGTTTCCCTTCTTTATGCACTCTACCATTCAGCTTTCCCTCTTTTGATTGTTAAGTCAGTATGCACAAAAAAGTAGCAACCATCTCTGGCCAGTGTCTACAATATCCTCTGACTGCCCTCCCAAATATTAAAGCAAATTTCAGAACTGTTTGAATAAACAGGTGAAATCTCATCTTCCAGAATTAAGTTTCCCAGGGGTTGTCATCAATATTAAACTTGTAATTTAATAGTGGCATACCAGAGTTTACCAAATACTCCTCTTAATCTTGAGTAAATATGCATTGGGGTCGGATTTTATTACTTACTTTTCCATCAAGTCAATAAATACAGAGCACTAAGCCAAGTCCCAAACAGAGAGTCTCTAGCCCTTAAAATGCAGTAACCCTTGAAAACAGTAATTCACTGTGACTCCAAAAGGACTTGAAATCTACAAATTTGGTTGAATTATCTCCAGAACACTTTAAACTTCTCACAGAAATGAATCAACTTGTTTGTCTTAAAAATAACATTCCCAAAGGAATGTCAGGTGGTTTGCGTATGTCCTCATTTAGCACTAGGACATATGTTCTCAGACACTGAAGCACTTCATTGTGTTCTTGGCACACTGCCCCAGAGAGAAGGCGGTCATTGTTCTTCTTTGGTACATTATTCACAGGACTGATTATTTCTCAAATGATTTCTGGAAGACTTCTACAGTTGAGAATATCCTAACAATCATTTTGGGTGGTAAGCAACTAAATAGGGATGGAAAACATGATGATGTATGAGTATGTACATATGTAATTCACCATGTCTCTTGTGTAACGAGTCATCCTTTGTGAGACTGAATGAAGAGACTTACACAACCATGCTTGGAAAAAAACCACTGGGCAACCCACACAGTTTTACTGAATTGTCATGTTCCACCTCAAGTTTTACACATACAGACTTTGCAAGCACACCAGCACGTATTGTATCTTTGGTTTAAATCCTTAAGCACAGGCTGTTTTCAGTGACATTTTGCTCCTTCTACATCACTTTCAACCCCTTCAAGTTTGTTCCCTCTCCTTTTTTAACAAAAGGGAATTCTGAAGTCCTTTCTGTGATCATCAGACACACAAAGCACATTACTTAGTGCTGACACAACTGCCACAGTGTCACGCCAAAGTGCAGGTGCCATGTGTTTCCACTGCACACCAGAATCGGTATCTCCCTACCCATGCTCATCAACTCTTCCTTGATGTAAAACACAGCCCTTGTGGCTGATACACCCTATGAAATGAAGATACCACAGCACACATTACAGTAAGTGCTACCTTATTTTCAACCTGGCTGCTTCCCCACAGACATTAAGAACAGCAATTGCAATGTATTTCATTTTCCGAACATGAAGTATTTTATTTTTCACCCAGCTAAAAAGAGGCTTAAGGGACCTGCTCCTTTATTTTAACCATATCTTGATTATCACAAATGGACTGTCTACTGTACAGTGGCTATAAAAAAAACCCAAACCCTTCAAATGAAAAAAATTAAAAATATTTACTTTCAAGACTGAGATTATATAATAGAACTCAGTATCAACAAAAAACAAAGAAAACTTACTGGGCAAAAAAATCTTTGGTGCTTACCTGAAAAAACCCCACCAAATAAATTTTAGCTGGGAACAGCAGACGGCAATACAATTACTTCTTTTCAGGAAGTTGCATCAGCATTCAGTAACTGATGAATAGCATCTTTAATATCTTACTTTACAAATACGTGTGTGTGTATATGTGCATGTGTGTGTATATTTCTCTTTTTTTGTTTTTTTAATTAGCTTACTTCCACAGAGAAGGAATTTTGATCTAGCTTCATCAGAACATAGATTCATAGCTACTCAAAAACTGGAACAAGCATTTCAACTTTTCCTGCACAGTTTGGTTCGTTTGGTATAAAAGTTGTTTGTTTAGAGACCTTAGAAACACTGACTTGCTACCGCAGCAGATTCCAGAAAATGAAGAAGCAATGTTAGTTGTGAAATCCCTCAAAACACTACTAGTTGCCAGTATATGTAAAAGTAAATGCTATTTAAATTTTTAAGCCTTTAACACAAAGTCATTTTCTTTTGATTTAAACAGTACAAAAAAATTAGTAACCATGTAAATTTACATCAAACCTTTGTTTCAAAACTTCACAGATGTTTATCTGTACATCAGTGTTTACTCCCAAGTATTGTGAACATCATCTAAATTGTCTAGAAAAAGACCCTATTAACATAGACTTTTCCTTATACTTTTTTGAAGAAAAAAAGACTTCATACTGAAGTTTATGTAAGCTTTGCATTATTACATAAGCAATTAATACAAATAATGACATTATACATTTGGAGAACTTCTGCAAGAGCAACACTTCTGTTTACTTTTAAATTTTTAAGAATTATCTTCAGTTCTAATCACAACCAGACACAGAAGGAGATTTGGGCCCACGTTCATATTTGTTTCAGTTTATTTTCTAGGGAAAAAGTTGACATAAAAATAAGGGAAAAATTAAAACTTCATCCAAAAAATCCAGGCACATAAAAAGACTAATGTCACCTCACTCCCTTCTTAAAAGTAATAGTAAGGTTAGCCAAATAGTCCTGCATCCATGTTCCAACTACAATATAATCAGAGAAAACATGCTACCAACATATTTCGCTGTTTCCCATCACTGCACAGGGTTCTGTGTTTCACTTCCATCTGCTAACTGTTTTATAGCAGTGAAGTGCAAAGCAAATGAGGTATGAGACACCAATATGACATGCTTTACTATTTTATTGGGGCTTGCACCACAAGAAACTATTTAGCATGCAGCACGTTATTCACAGAACAACAAGAGACAGTTGACACAAAAATACCTTTACTGACAATTTGAAAACTAACTTAACCTAGGAGCTACTATTTTTGCAAGAATTTGAAGCCACAGAACTAGAAATAAAGTAAAACAAAAATACAGCAAAACCTTAGGGTAAAACATGGTACTTGGTACTTCAGAACCACCTGAAATTTTTCTTTAAACTTAAATCAGGATTGAAAAGTCCCAATATTACACTTCTTTTTGTAAGGTAAATTCACAGAATGCATAATTCAGTAGCTATTAGACAAGAAAAAAAACCCCAAAAAACTATAACCCAAACCAACACACAACACTCAGAACAAATTTGAAAAACACTTGATCTGTTAAAGGAGAACAGCTAAAAGCCATTTACAGTCACCTGTAGGGAACACCTTCCTAAAATATTGAGGAAGAAATTTTGTGTCTAAATAAAATTCTTGCAATAGAGAGGCTATGGAATGCTCCACAAGAGCTCTTTTTTTTTTTTTTTTTTTTTTTTCCTTCAATACTATTCTGGGTAATTGCAGTTTTGGATTAAAATATCTCTGCTAACCTATTCTGCTTAAAATCTATTTAATTTTGTTATGAGTGTACTTCACATTATCAATCTCAGTCTCCTTCTCTAAATTTGGCATGTTTTGTTTAAGCACAGGGCAGAACTTAACTCCTAGGACCCTTCCAAACTCATACTCCTAAGTTGTAGCTATTGATGCAATAGGAGAAGCCAGTGGGATTGCACAGTCCAAACCATTCTTTTAATTTCTACAATTAAGGTGGGGATTCGGTATTCCAAGCTACTTTTTTTCAGATTGGATGTGTAAATGACACAGATGTCCTAGCAGTAATGTTTTCCTCTCTTCTCACTTCAGTAAGGTGGGTTTTAGTGCATACATTTCCCAGATAAAAAACTCCTGCACTTTGAGGGTCAAATTGATACTCTGCCATTAAAGATAATACAAAGCAGTGAACAAATAACAGATAGATGTGAAGTAGTGTTTTCCTCAACTCATAAAGGAACATACCCTACTCAAAGACAATTCAGTAGGCAAAGGAGGGAAGGGAGCAAGGAAAGGTAAGAGACAAACAAAAGAAATTTGTAAAAGTAATTTGTAAGTTGTTAAAAGAAGAATAAAACAAAAACAGAAAGAATTGACTGAATTAGCTGAGCAGCTACAAGATTGACAGAGCTGGATAAGAACAAGCTATCTACAGCTGTCTTTTTCATTTTAAACTTTTCTTCTTCCTCATGAAATACACTGTATTGCCCCACTGGTTGAGAGTTCCTTCACTTTTAAACTCATTGGTATTAAAGCATAACCAACTGTGTTTGGGCCTGGCACTGCCTCTCCTCATTGCTCACACTTTAGCCCAAACAAAACAATTTCTGTCCTAAACTGGCAAACCCAGATCCCACCAGAAGATGGGGTCTATTTAGTTAGTTAGGTGAACCCCCAGCAGAGTTGAAGCCCTGAACTTCAACCTGTTGTAACACTGCAAGGTGAAATAGCCATAACATCAATGTCTTTCTACAGTTCTTGATGTGGTAATTACTGTTCAGAAACCATCTTCATCAACAGTTATCAGGGAAAGCCTAACCCCACTACACTCAAAGAGCGCTCCCCTGGGAATGCAAAGGCCTGTACAGAAGCCGCCCAAATAGGAGCATTCCCAAAAGCTTACAGAAACACTTCAAAGTCTTCAAAAACATTTAGCACACTGAGAAGCAAAAAGCCTTCCTGCCTCCGGGGGTGAGTGATGCAATGAAACATCTGCTGTATTGACCATCACTGAGGTTGGGAATATTTGCTCCAGGTCAAGACTACGTTTTTAGTTGCACTACAGGGAGAAATCAGGAACTCAGTATTGCAATAGGCTGGAAAAAAATCCACTTGGCTAGAAAGTCCCACACTGCAGGACTTCCCTTGCTTTTAAAGAGACAAAGAGCAGACTAATTTAACTTAAGAACCACCTGCTTAGGATCCAGGCTGCACAATGGAAGGAATTCAGGTCAGAGAAAAGCAGTGTTCCCTCTGCTTGGAAAAATACCCTGAGAAGATAAGGGAGCCCTTGGAAGAGCACTGTGTGACCCACCATTAGACATTTGGGACACCTCAGGCTAAGCCAGGCCTGTGTCAGTTGAGTTGGTACAGGAAGCCACTCACTTCATGAGGATGCCTGGAGGAGAACTTTGGCTGCTGCCTCACTGATTCTGCAGCTTGCTCTGCCAAAGGATTTGGAGACCAGGTAAACAGGCATCAGAGAAACGTAATAAGCATCCCAAGAACCAGTCTATAATATGATGTCTTCTCTGCAAAACAAGGGGCCATAGTGCCTCCAAACCCAGCAGTTATCCATGCACCATACCCATCACTTACTCAGAGCTGTGCTGCACAACACCCCACAGACCACACTGAGCTCTGCAATGATGACCTTCCTTCTACTCCCTTGCAAGGACCTCAAACTCAGACTGGTATTGTCTCACTACTTGTCTCTATCACAAAATTGTCCTGTTGGCAAGGGTGGATTTTAGATACTGAGATCAGACTTGTTTTATTTAGAAAGATATATATGTACTTACCTACTTTATAAGCCCATTTTCTTGGCTGGTAGCTTTTATCCCTAAAATTTTTTCCAGAAATTTATGGTGTTGAATATTTTCACATTGGTCTAATAAAGAACAAATAGGATGTTAAACACTGTTGCCGTCCAATGCAACTTTTCATTAAAAGGAAAATAATGCACATTTTATATGCTTCATGTTTTTGGATAAAGTATTGATCTACTGTATTGATCCTGTCCAATTTAACCTACTGCTCTAAACTCAATGTGTTATTTCGTATCATCATGCTAGAATGTCAGCATCTTCTGAATTCTACCCAAACAAATACTAGAGTTTAATTCAATCCACACAAACCACCCTATGTGAAAAAGTTACAGTACTCTTTTTTTACTTCACAAAGACTGAGGCTTTGCTAATTTTATAGTGAGCTTGGTTTTTAAAACTGTATTTGTACAGTTCAAATGGAAAGAAACCAAATGGCTTTTCTTCTGCTAACAAGGGCTTGTGTAACAGCACACTGCACTTTGTTTCTGTTACTATACCAGTGTTTCGACTTTCATCAGTCTCCACGCCAGTAAAAAGACACAATAAAGGAATTCAGACTCAATCAAGGTTTACTGTGCTCTTTTCAAAGAGAAGAGTGAGGGTGTTGCTAAAGCCACAAAAGAACATTTGTAGCGAAGTTTTTACCACGGCCAAATACTATGCTAATAGCAAAGCTTTCAATGAGAGATTCAGGAGCTGCCATGCTCAGAGGATGATTAAGATATGCATCAGACCTATGAAGAATGGAGCAGGAAATTCAGGAATGGAAAAAGCAGTAACCTCTCTGCTGCTCCAGAGCAGCTTTGTTACAGTCACTTACTAAGGAGTGGGCAGAAGTAATCCCTTGCCAGTATTTATAATTTCACTTAAATTCAGCACCGTGCTGTAAATCTTACCAAAAAGCTATTAAGACAATCCTGTCTTCCAAAGAGCTTTTCAAAAGGATATTTAGTTTTTAAATGAAATACATTTTAAATGCCAGGATTTTTATTATGCCAAAATAATTTACACCTATGTATTTACACCTACACAATAGGATATCTGACCAGAATTTGGCAAGTATTTATCAACACTCACCTGGGTAAATAAAACAAAAATGCAGCTACCTCAGAGTAAAAATGGAGCTGATGTATTTCTTAGAAAGTGTTGCCTGTTGGCTTTTGGTTTTTTTGAAGTGTGTGTGTGTGTACAGACTGACATGGAATATTTTAATGCCTCTTTATTTAAATGGCATCTGGAAAAGGACAGCTCCACCTGTTTACATGCGAACAAATATTCGGACATCCCCATTACCACTTCCCTTGATACAATTAAAACAATGAATATGCAAATTAAGAACACCTGAAAGCAGAGCTCCAATCTACCCAGCTCAAAAAATGTGACCATAATTGTATCTTTTATTTCTCTTTCTTCTCCTTCATCAGATCTCCTCTCCTTTCTTCCTGCTGATCTCAATGGAAGAAGATGGAGCTCCCAGTGGCCTGCAGACATTTGGAGGTGTGGGAGAGAAATGTCCCCTTCTACAGTTTTCTTACTCTCCTTCCTTCTCAGGAGGAGGACACGCTCAGAAGATATCAGAAAGCGAGAGCTTGAGCTGTGTGTCCTCCCAGAACTGTCACTGCTCCTGCCACAGGCAGCCAGGCAGAGAAAGAGGAGAGCTGGGCATCAGGCACATTGCTTGCAGGGGAAACACAGGCAAGCACACGAACGCCTCAGAGCAACGAGCAGCCTTTCAAAGCCCAGAAAACACCAGCATTAATTTTCCCTTCACTGAAAATACGGAAACAGGATGGGATTGAGTTTCCCATTGCTGCAAAAGGCTCCCATGCTGCCAGTGTCACACGTGATGCAGTTTTTCAGGCAGGTGGCCACTGCAGGAGGGCTCAGCTACACCAAATGGAATTCAAAGCTTTGCTTTCAAATGTAATTCACTCCTTATTTCCAGGGGGGAAAAAAAGCAAGAAAGTAGTAGTAAGGAAAATACTCTTACCATCTGACACAGCTGGTCTTAGTAAAGAGAGTAAGAGGAAAATTTAATGCTAGAAAAACTCTCTGACATTTAATATTAGGGCCATAAAAAACTCAGAAAATATCCTAAGTGTTGAGAAAAACAATGTGCAATCCACCGAGATTGTCCAATACAGGCAGAACCTGAAGTAAAATCATAAAAACTGAAGTCTAAGCACAGAGCACAGTAAAAGCATTTCCCTCCTCTCCAGCCTGTGTTGCCTCACATCACAGCTGCAGTGGAAGGAGCCTTACAAGAAAACACAGCAATCAGGACCAGAAAAGGCCACTAGAATTTTTTCCTTCTCAGCAAATGCAGCAATTAATGAACAACACTATTACCAGCTTCCCTACAGAAAGTTAAGATGTTCTGTAGCATGATGAACAAGCAGTGAATGCTGTAAAGACGTCTGTTTTAGAAAGTCATTAACAAATATGTGTAATATGGGCACAATATGTAAACAATATGACATCTGGGTGTGAGTTTCAGGTTTTCTGCATTTCTGCTCAATAAGAAATTGTTATTTTGGTGACTGTACTGCCCCCACTTCCACGCTTCTGATTTTATTCCTGTTTATCATTTACAAGACCGCCTCGAACTTTATTTCACCCTTTGAATTTCAACTACGAAGTTAACAACTGATTATGATTCTAGTGCAAGATAAAGACATGATTCACAGAAGAACAAAATTCTGTGAATATTCCTTTATGCTACATTTCAGAAACAACAAAAACAATCAGAAATTTGTTTCACCATCAACTCCTGGTGTTTCCATACAGCACTGTATCAGGCCCATGTACACCAGACACTCAGTAAATGCCAGCTACTGTGACTAAGAACTGGGTTACTGCAGCCTTCACTGGATACCACAGGAAGGGGGCACAGAGGAAAGGGTGGCTAATCTAATCATTCACACAAAGGAGCAAAGGTCACAGATGTCTCATTACCTCTCAAAGACAAGAAGTAATTACTTTTATAACAAAGGTGAATTTCAACATTAATAATGATTTTTTTACAGTGTATGGCATAGAAAAATAGTGGGGGCTTCTTAACACAATTATGGTGAATACTCACACACACACTGAAAGCTTAAACAAGATTTTATTATTTACTGAACCTGTCTTCCTTCAGACAAATTTGTAATAGCCTTTTCTCAGCTGCTCCTTTTCCACTTCTTTAAAACAGCTTACAACAATACTGTTGCAGAAATCTAGTATTTCTGATTAATAATCTATTAAATGCATGCTCTAGGTATTTGAAAAGACCATACAATATATTACATGTTATAGCTGTTAAGAGTTCATGACTTGCTTGTACTACAAATTCTACAATATCTTGGCAGTTTACTCTGGAGTAACAGATAAAAGTCTATTAATCTTACTCCATGAGGACCTTCCTCTCTTGATGAAAAGTTCAGCAAAAAAATAGACCTAGGAGTATACACAACACAAAAAAATATTGCTGTGTAGAGGCAATACCAGTTTTTATATGCTTAACCATATATCAATTCCCACATTTCACTGAGTGTGGTACATAATGAGAACAAGGTTCTAAAAGAGTCAGTATGTCTTAATCTGTCTAATATTTTGAAAAATTCAGGTTTAAAGTGTGTCCAGAAGTGGTTTTCAGCTTAAACTCCCCTGAGCCAGGCAGCCTTACTTGACATAAACCTCATCACCCATATAATGTAACTACTACCTATATAACGTCATCATATGCAAGAGATGCACAACTCCCAGGTGCTATTTACAATGCCTGCCTTCAGGACACAAATCTTGCTGGCTTTTTTAGAAAACCCAAATTCTCATGCTTTGTAAAATGAAAACAGATAGCATTGCTAACCATTTACATGCCTTTAAAACCCTGCTTCTAGAACTCCATTGCTTCTCTATGGCTCTCAATCTTTTTAAGGCTGTTGAATTTAAAAAATAAAAAAACCCCTGTCTCTCACTTATATACCAGAAAGATTCTATGGTAGCCATGATGGTCACCTGAAATCTGTTGACAAGGGTGAGGATGAACCAAGAACAGGTTTTCCTCAAGAAGGTTATGTGGCAAAAGTGGAGCTGACATCATCTTTCACATTACCACTACCTAAGGCAGACTATGTCACATTACTCACCCATGCTCATCTTAATAGGTAAATTTTCTCTGCTCGCAGCTTCCACAAGGTGTCTCCTGGCCTCCATCACAGCCTCCTTTTGTTTAAGGTTCATGAAGGACTCCCAGAGAGCTTTGGCAGCTGGATCACTATAAGAAAATGACACAGTTACACTAAACATTGCTTGAATAATGGAGTAAACTTAAGACAACATTTATGTTTTGAGATGAATGCTTCTACTTAGTAATCTCTCAGGTGGGCAGGATACAAGCAAAAATAAAGTGATATAAAAGCTTGGTTATTCTTAGAACAGTTGCTACAGTTTTACAGAAAATAAACTGGATTTTTTTGCCACCAATTCCAAGCATTAGAATTCACATATAATAAATAATCATGTCATTCTCAAAGTAACAACTACTGTTCAGCCAGGGGAATATCAGTCCAAACTTCTTCGGTTACTAAAAAGCTATGGAAAGGATGGGTTCTAAGTTCCCCATGAGGGTTTATATCCCAAAGCTGGTACTTCCAATGCTCAGGGCTGTTGTTAAGAATTGATGAACTACTGTCACTTTGGATTTCACGGATTCTCCATATGTGAAATGAATAATCCATAGCAGAAAGTAACTCTCCTTATGATTTCTGTAATTACAGATTTCATTTTTATTGCTGCTGTTGCTAAACTTCAATTAGGCATTTGGGTAGCTCATCTGCACTCAGTTCCCTATCAGTCTTCTCTTTCCTCCAGGACACTGCATTGGTTGCTGGTGTGAATGAATTCAGTGTTCTCTCAGTGGCAGGGGAGGATAAGAGAAGAAAATCCCTTGCTTGGGGCTAACGCCACACATTGGGATTAACTACATTGATTTTTTAGTTTTTTTTAAATTATTTTCTGTTTTAAAGGAAAAGCTTCCCTCTGTTTTTCCTCGGGAGACATTTAACTCCTGAATACATTTTGATGCCATTTACAACATGCTTATAAACATGCCAAAACAAGCTTTGTTTCATGGAAATAGAAATCCAGAGTAGTTGATTTGATACCCATCCCAGAGCAGCTGTTCTTATGCTCTGTTGCAACAGCAGAGCTGTATTTACCAAATCTGTGCTGTCTCCCAAACCAGGTGAGAGGGTAGCCAAGCCCCACTCCTGACATCCCAGCAACCCACATCCTCTGTCAAAGCTTGAGTGGGTGGAAGGACCGTGGGAAGAAGGTTGAGTTACCCTTCTTCTGAACAAACCACAAATGAATAGGAAGCACAAATTTCACCCTACTGCCATGCTTGAAGGCAAAAAAAAAAAAATCAGATCACCTAACCCAGTCTTTGCATTTCTCTTTCACACTGCCTGAAAGCAGTGCAGCTTGACCTTCTTCTAGACATAGAGGCAGGGGGCAGCACCTCCCAAAAGCAGCTGGGGCACCTGTAGCAGCTCTCTCTACTCCACCACCAAGTGTGATCTGAGCATTGATGCTGCGACTGTTCATGGGCAGCAGTTCCAAGGAGATTCCTCACAAGAAAAACTACAATGATATGTAACATACAATAGTGCAAGAAATGAGAGATTTCCAAAGCAACTTGATTCTTCAATACAATAAAAAAAATTTCTTTATGGAAAGGGTTGTCAAGCACTGGGAACAGGCTCCCCAGGAAGTGGTGGAGTCACCACACCTGGGAGGGTTCAAAAATGAGTAGACCCAGCACTTCGTGGTATGGTTTAGTGGGCATGGAAGTACTCAGCCAAAGACTGGACTTGATGATCTTGGAAGTCTTTTAATGGCTCTGATTCTATGATCCTCAGGTATGCTATTTTTACAGGTTGTCTACTTAATTACAATGCAGTCGTCCCCACCCAACATCACTTTTAAGTGCACTGTACTGATCCTGTTCACATGACATTCACAGGGTATGTCTCGCTGTCATTTACAATTGTGCCTGACGTTTGGATTTTATAAGGCCACTGCATTGCTTGTTAACTAATCCCTTTCTGAACATACAGTTCCAATACCAAATCTATAGAGATCGGGAACTGGACCTGAAACAGAAGGAAGCTAGGTTTAAAAATATTTTTTCCCCTTTGTGGAAGAAAAGTCACACTTCTTTTTAAGATTTTTAACCTGATGTCATTTTCACAATTCTCTTCATCACCAGAAATGTAAACACAGAGTCTCAAATAAACAAGACACCAGGAGCTAAGCCTTTCAAAGGAAAACAAGCTACATAAGGAAGCTAAAATAAAAGCCTACCAGATTTTTCAAAGGTTTTTGTAGTCTCATCTTTCTCACTCCTATACTTCATAAAGATACTTAGCAAACAGTAAAGTGTGGGAAATTCATCCCCAAAGTATCTACACAAGTCAGGAAAAGTTAGAGTGTACATGATAAGGTTACACCATTTTTCCATTAACCTTGCTTGCTGCTCTCCCTTTCCACAAAACGTGTGGATCAGTCCTGTCACTTTAGATGGCAAGGTCTTTGAAAGCAACATGTATCATCATCCCATATTGTATCATCACTACAGGTCCCTGTTTCAGCTGGTACTTCTACTTAATAGGAGGAGTTAATAAACTGTAATACCCCTCTAAAATAACAGACTGATTATTTTAAACTAAACAAAGAAACAAAAAATAAGAATGAGTCATACTAATGCTTTAAGAAAATAAAGAAAAAAGGGAGGGGTGTGGATTTGCTTTTTTGCTTTGTAAACTCTTTCTTCCTCCTTTAGCCACAGTAGGTTTTTCTTTAATCCCAAGGACTAAAATTTGCAGGATCCCTGAGGGTTGCTTCAACATACCAAAAATAGCAAAAAGCAAAACAACTGTGGTACAGCCTAAAAGCAGATGAGAGTCAACCACACTCCTGTATGCTGCATCTCTGTGTCATCCAGAGCTTCTGTAGACATTTTTCTTCCCACTGCTTTGCAGAATACTTAGTGGCTTAGGTATCATATATGTAACTATATATAAGCAGGATGAGGTCAATGGATATCAATAGCTAACACAGTCAACTGACTAGGTCAATCCACAGAAAACAACAATTTTTAAGCTCAGCCATTCTTTTTCTTATGTAATAGGGAAGAAGAGCCACAGAAGTACTTGTATGTTTTCTGCTGCAAACACTTTTCCTGTTCCCCCTCTATTACCCTTTCCAAGAAGGGCTTTTGCTTTGAACAACTGCCCACTCTTAACCTTCATCAGTGACAAGACAGGAATGACTGCTGGGAATGAATGAGTCAGTAGGACACAGTACAGGGCTTTGGTGTTGCCTCTTGCCTGATCTGAGAAATTACCACAATGTTTTCCTTTTAGAGATTCCTAACACTTGGAAAATATATTATCTTATCTTACCCTTTTGGAGAGACATTTGTCTGTGACTGTCTTCCAGCTCTTGTTATTATGCCCTTCCCCTCCTCTTTTTCCCATCTGCAATTCTTCTGCTTTGGTGCAAGTGCCCTAATCTGGTGACACCAGTAATCAGTGATTTCTGTGGAATCCAGTACCCCAATTGATGTTTCTCCCTCCTCTTGCATTCCTTGACTTCCCAAGAATTATGTATTGATTTTACACACTATATAGTGAAACTCTGCACTTTGAAAGTAGTTTTCTGAAGCTAAACAGCTATTTGAAAAAAAAATTTAAAATATTCTATGCATTACAAAACCCTTAAAAGATATTGTCTGAATGATGATGTTTTGCTAAAGAAAAAATAAATCCTTTACAGTTACACAACAGCTCACGAACTCAAAACCATTCTTCAAAATAAATGTCACAAAATTAGGTAAATATTGCAGTACACACTTCTGTGCATTTCTATTACAAAATGTTTTGCAGGGCACAGCAAGCCTGACAAAGAGAAGAGAATGCTAACATTCAGGGGCCTCTCCAATTAATCAGTTTCAGTTTAGAGTTTTGCTCACGGATTTGATATCCTGTCCCTTCCTTTTACTGTTATGGTCATCGTACCTAATCAACAAGTCATCTCAGAAAACAGAATTTAATAAAAACTAGTGTAGCAGTAACGTGGTAGAAAGCTTATTTAAACAAAAATATCACATTAAGTCCAGAGAAAAAGCAGATGTCTTTGAAAAGCCCCATTGGACACAGTTATACCATTCAATTTACATAAAGCAGTCTCTGACAGACATCTCATAATTGCAAATTTCTCCCTTCCCCTCATACATGAATGTCACTTTTTTTAATGAGACATTCTCTGTTCCAAAACGAATTAAAATTTAACTGCATATAAATTTGTACTTTAAACCAACAATGAAAAATATTATAAAGAAGAGGGAGAGATCCAGACAAATAAAAGATGCAGCTTCCCTACTTCTGGTATTTGCATGCCGGTTTTCAAAGCTGAATCATGAAGACAGGGAAAGGACCAAATCATCAGACTCATAGTCTATACGAATCCTAAAATGAGACACCAGCTGGCAACAGTGCCAGGAAAAAGGTGCTGATGAGAACCAGTCAGACAGACTGGGATGTTCCATGCTGACTAAAGCTTGATGCAGGTGTTTCAAAGCAGCTCCAATCTGTAGCCTCCAGAGGCACACGTTCTTTAACTAAAGATAGAATAGATGGAAAAATGAAAATACAAATCAATAATAAAACAATTTAGCCATGAAGTGGCTAACTAGCTGGCTTCTCAAATTTACAATATCCAAAGGAAAGACCACACAATGAAATGCGTTGTTTACTGGTAGCAAGGTGCCAGGGTGAAAAAGCTAAAACCCTGAGCAGAAGTAAGGGTGCAGTATGGTAAGCAGTTCTTTTGGTGATGAGGCACTAACTTCAGCAACACTCACTGTGAGGAAGCTTGTTCTCATTCCCATGGAACTCCTTCCAGAAATATCTTCTGATCACTAAACTAATTTGCTTGATCTAGACATTTACAGGTTGATAATCAAATGCCTAATCTTGCATCTGTTAAAATAATTGTAACTCATTCTCTTGATCTGGTCTGGTCCAGTCCTGCAAGGACAACACTGCCAAATTTATGTGACAACAGAAAGTGCCCCTATCCATGATCATTTTTAGGCTTAGGTCTCAAAGCTACTCATTTTGAACAAATCTGGGGAGAACAGGGGAGGTTGGTGGCACTGAGATGTTGATATTACCAAGCTGCAAGTAGTAGTCTGGAAACAGGTGAAATCAAGCACCAGTCAATGGAGAGCAAACTCTCAAAGCAGATGCAAAACTAGAGGCAAAGACAGAATTTTGAGGGTACTTACTATCCTGAGGGGCTCCAGTGCACAACCCCACCATTTACCCTTGGCTGATAAGACATGCGTCTTGCTTCACACCACCAGTATAGAAAGATATTTACTTCCCTTACTGCTTCAGGTCTTGTCTATTATTTACAAATTATTAAAATATGGTCTTCCCAGTCTCTAATGCAAGAGCAAAAGGTCAGGAAGCGATAAGCCTATACTAGAAAATATGTTCATTCAGTTACTAAATGCTCCTCATTTACAATTATGTTTTCAGTTGTATGAATAGACCATTTCTAAGCCCCCAAGCATTTGTAGTATTAGTTTGGCAATATATTTCTTCAATCAGCATGAGTAATTAACCAATAAAAACAAGTCAAACACACTTGTTCAAGCAGCATAACATAATCACCAAAATTATCAGCCACATCTGTAGTCTCTGGCAAGCTATTGCGAAGTATTTTTGATGTGATCTAGTCTCCAGTCAAGGAAGAAAAAAGTGACATGTACATTATCTATTACTGGATTTTTGTCTGGACTTCTTTGCCTGATAGGACAAATTCAGGTCATCCTGTTTTCTTCTTATAAAACACTGGCATTATTTTCAGTTACATGTAGGCCTTGTCATGTCCCCAGGCTTACAGAAAACAGGTCAAGAGTCTGTTCCATAACCTTTTCAAAGGCCAAATTGAGAAATCAGTATCTACATACAGTTTCCTTCACAGATCTCCTGTAGCTCAAATGAAGTAAGAAAAAGATTATTTTGTACAGTTTTGTTTTGGTTTTAAACCTCTTGGGGTCAGGTGAAATCACAGCCTACATCACAAACAGCATAAATAGCAAAAAACCAGGCGGAGGACATCATCTGAACAAGACACTAAAGAAGAAAGAACAAGCAAATGTTCTTATTTATACACCTGGCAAAGGACACGTGATTTCAAACAGCAATTTGCTGACACAGGCTCCGAATAGACAGAAAATAACTGAGTGGGCTTCAAAAATTAATCAAGTGAAATGAAAGGATTTCAGCATAACAAAGTAGTTGTGTTTGTACTTTCACAGATTAAAAAAATTAAAGGGAAAATTGCAATAGTCTCAACACGTGACAGATTCTGTGGTTATTTTATCAGCAAAGCTTTCACCTTTAGTCTATATAGCTTTACAGCTCAGCTGCGCCTGTATATTTTCACAAGAGAAAGGGAAAAGAAAAATTCAGTAAAGATTAAATTAGAACGTCATTAATACCACAAAGCTGCCCAAAACTGAGTGACTGCTAAGAAGAAAACAGTGCGCTGCCAAGTCTTGCCTTTGCAATAACACACATTTGTTTAAAGACAACACAACAAAAAACAACACCAGGTGGTCAGAAGACCATTACTACGAGGGACAAATCCATGGCTGCAATATGTCATTCGAATACCGATAAACCGAAGAGAAGCACAAGCCTGTGATAAGATGCAATGATTTGGCTTTGAGCCTGGAGCAAAGGGCCACGTATCAAGGGACATCCTCCTTCTTCCAACTGCCCTGCTGTTTCAGAGACAGCGGAGGCTGCACCAAGGCTACGCCGGATATACTGTGGATTCCTGGGGACAAGCGCCAGCCTGACAACCGTGACGGGGACAGCCAAGTCCCTGACTGCACCCTGCTCCACATACAGCAGCCCCCCACTGGAAACAACCAACAACATCTGGAACAGCAGCTCCTCCATGCTGCAGGGATTGTGCGGGCATGATGCGCGTGGGGAATGCCGTGCCCATGTCTACACTGCCACGTTCCCAGAACACAGCTGGGCTCAGAGAATGAAGCTGCTCTTCATTTCACCCTTCTGAAAGTGACCAAACAGCTCCAATATAATTTACCTAAAATTTTCCATATAGAAACAGCTATCAGTATTTCCAGGAGTTCAGTCTCTAGCATGGCTGCGATTTGAGTGCATCTCAAGCATGTGCTCTTGATGGGCTAAGCCAATGCGTGTTCAACTAAAGATTTAGCAATACTTTCCTCAGAGAAAAACACAAAATCCACAACAATTTTACTTTCAAAGTTGCACATCCTCAGAAGGGACTAACATTATTTCTAAGAAAGTAAAATAACTCTTAAGTTTTAAAGTGGTTCTTAGCTGTGGACTGTAATTGTTCTGTTGAACATTTTGTACAGTTGGCAGACCTGCTTAGCCTAATTAAATGCACTTCAGACAGTAGTAACTAGAGCTATTTTCCTATCCATCCTAACCTTAGAAAAAAAGTACACAAAAAGCTAATGTCATCTTGGTATTGTCCTTGCAGAAAACTGCAGGAGCACGGATATTACCACCTCTGCCATAGATTACTAAAAATATTGCAACATGGCGTAACACACAAAATCTTTTAAAAAGCAAGTTCTTTGCAGCCCTTCAACTCAGAACATTATTCTCACATCCTCACTTAGATGTGCATTAAAATGTATTAAAAATGTATTAAAAAACCATGTATTGGTTTTTATGATTAGACTATATAGGATAAAAAACAGAAAAAAAAAAAAGTATCCAACAGCCAATATTAAAGAACATAAATATGTTACTGAATAATTTAATGCTTATTTCCCAGTTTCACTCCAAGCCCTCAAGGCACTCGGTGGGTGTAATCTGTCCTAGACTCAACTGCGGCTGTATACTTTGGCACTGAGTCAAAACAGAGAGGTTATTGTTTGATTTATACGCCAAGAGCCTCTTAGATAAAGGGCTAATGGCAGGCTGATAGCTTCAGCCTTTGCATATGGTGTTTATACAGACCCTTCTTTCCTCTCCCTCCTTTCTGTGTATACTCCAGGAAGGCTGTGTCACATCAAGATCAAGTTAATTAATTAACTCATACTAGCATAATTTGATTGATAAAACAATTGATTCACTAAAGGTCACACAGAGTGCTGTTAAAACACCAACTTTTTCTGTCTCAACAACACAAGGTTTTGAGATTTTCATTTTTCCACACTGGAAACAGGAATTGTAAAGAAATAATCTCACTAGAAAAACAGATGAAAGAAGCTATCAGAAATTAATCTGTCAATTAAACTGCACTGCAAAATTTAGGAGATAATCAGTGCTTCACGAGATATTTAAGCAAAAAAAAAAAAAAATCACATCCTACAACCGAAAGGGTTGCATAAATGAATTTTCTATATTATTAGTTTTGCAAACTATTGAAATTACCCCAAAAGAAAACTAGAGGCCCTGCTTGTGTGATATACTTTGCTATTTACTATAACCAAAGTAGGAGTATTTCCTAGTATATGTTTCTGTACTGTTAAAATACTTCAGAACATAGCCCCGTATGACTAAATTATTATTTACTAGATGTTAGAAAATTTATACAGTTAAGTACTTTTCTGTAAGACACAAGCACCATAAAATTTTAATTAAAAAAATATAATCTAATTTTTAAAATACAGAAAAAGTCATTAAAATAAGACTAAATTCTTAAGAGCCTTTTGTCACCAATTTATTTTAAAACATTTTTTTAACAACAGACATATAAAACAGAAGCTGCCAGGCATTTTAAAAGCAGTTCTGAAATAAAATTTGAAGTGTTGCAAATCAGCTTGTAGCCAGCAAGGCTGAAGTGCTTCGAGCAAAACCGGGAGCTGCTTATCTACCACCAGTTTAACAATAGATTCTCCTCTGTACTACCTGAAATACCTGTAGTGATAGTGTCACTTCTCACCTGTAGTGAAAGATGGGAAGAGACAGGAGTTTGTCAGTTCACTGTATGTTGTTCAATATCCAGGCATACATACCAAGGAAATACAGTATTTACTGGACTAATACAGTAGATTAATTCACGAAAGAGCAAGATTTGTCAATAGAAGTCAAAAATGTCATAATATTTTGCCTCTTCCCCTGTTTTTGCTTTGGCATGGGTCTCCTTGCGCCAGTAATACTGATCCAGCATGCAGAATCACTCTGCAAACCAAATCAGGAAGCAAAGAACTTCCTTTGCCTACTGCTTGACAGCTGGGAGGGACTGCCAGGCAGTTCTACAGGATACACCCCACGTTTTCCTTCATTACTGGTTTGGTTTACAGCTGACTCAACATAGCCATAAAAACCCCAACAGGTAGAGCACAGGGGTTACTCTTGGAAAGCTCTGGCCCACAAAAGAAGGGTTATGTTGTAGAGTGCACTAGGGAAAGCTGGTTCAAACACACCAATAAGACAAGGAGCAGTTACTATATACAAGTTATTATATTCAAGCTATGATATTTAGCTTCATAAAGGCATACCTACATACACTGACACTTCAGGGCAATGCCAGTCAAGTTAACTTGACTTTTTACAACCATTTGTAACTGGATGATAAAACAGACTACTGATTACCATTAGGAGAAGAGAAAATAAGATTCACAAGACACAACCAGTGACTAAGACCAACAGTAATAGAAAAGTGTTCTTTGCATTTGTTACTGAACATCGTATGAGAGTAAGTTTCAATTCATCTTACAAAGAAGCATATCGAAGTATGGGACAGGATTGTCACAAACACAGTGGCAAGGTCTAAAATATGTTGAGAATACACAAAATTAAAAGTTTATTTTAGACAGACAAAAACTGCGAAAAAAGTGATATCAAACCAGTTTTAAACAACATAATTTTAAGTCACAAAGCTACTGTTTTGCACAAACTAGAAACTACCATGTTCCAATAAAACCATGACCACTATACTCCAAACCAGGAAGAAATATGTTCCCTGTTATCAGCAGAGCATGGGAGAACTTAAAAACAAACAATTCAGGAGGCACTTATAAACACAACCCCAAACACAGCAACCCCAAAATGTCAAATGACTTCTCTGTTTACCTACAGCTTGTTGCTTTGGGATGAATTCCTTTTCCTTCCTTTACAGATAATGGACAGTAAATCAGAATTTCAATATTTGACACATTTTTGGTCCCATAGGTGAACTGAATTACAATAAAATTTAATGAGTAATTATTGAAATGTTGACAAGGATTCAGTTCACATCGGGAATTGATTAAAAAGAAGGGAAACAAATCCTCCCAACAGAAGTAAATGAGAACATAGCATTCTACATTTTGTCTTTTTTTCCTAAAATATTTTTAATTATCTAATTTTGCCTTTTCCTCCTTTTCTTAAATAAAAGAGAAACTTAACCCTTTTTGGCTTGTTCATATACCTACTTTACAGATGGCCATATTTATAAATTAAAATATGCACAGAAGTCTGATGAGTGTGGTCAACCACCATCTGAAGCACGTTAGTCTCTTGCCAAACCCACCATCTTCAGTTTTATCAAACGTTTCCTCAATCCAAGCATCATGTAAACTTGTAAGGACAAGCATTTTAATCACAGTCTTGTTACATGTTGATCTAAATATAGACGTATTTATGTATATATATGCTATGATACACATACAGTAAGTTTTTTGGCTTCAGAAAGCCAAAAAGTTTAACATATATACTTCAGCATCTGTGACACAAAACAACTTCACTTGCTAATAACCACATACATGAGACCATACAGCTGTGCATGAATGATCTTATTAAAAAGTAATGCAACTCCACTCAGTGCTGCTTCCAATATCAAAGAATAATAGTGTAAACCAATGACACCAGTGTGCATTAAACCAAAATAGAAAAATAATCCAAGACAGCAGAAAAAAAAACCCTGGACTGTATTTTACCATAATACAAATAAGCACAAATGCATGCATGCACATGTACACTGCCTGAAAACTGATTTAGAAATCCTCTTATTCTATTCCATTTATACAGACAAGTAATACAGAATTTCTGTTTCAGCTTAATATTAGAACAGTTACTTAGTGAAAAATTTATTATAAAACATCCAGAGCTTTTTTTTTTATGTAGATTTTTACACACACACACACACACACACACGCACGCACACACTGATATGGTCACATTCAATGATCTTCTAGAAAGACAGTATTTCTACAATGTTTCAGCTGATTATAGATGGCCAATACAGAACTTTCCTGTGTTAAAAACCACAACTACACAGTCCAACAAACAGCTTGGGGAGCTATGGGTTTTCATCCCTTTTGAGTTCTGTTTATCCTAGCTATTCCCAAGATCATTAATATCCACTTGAACCTGTAAACTTGAAGGTCAACAAAAGGTGAAACATAAGGAAGCAATATAATATGGAATATTCAACTGGATTATATACTGTGAAACATTAAGGCAGTTTCCTTAAACTACACTTTTAAAAAAAGTTTTCCTTAGTAGTAGAAAAGATGAGAAGATAAACTCCATATTAAGCCAGAGTTTAATTTGGAATATTTACAGAATGACTAGCAATTCCTTTTAGTTACTAATTTTAAAATGTACTAACTCTGCTTTTCTAGAAAATGCTATGCAATCAGAACAAAATGAATAGAAAATATTTATCAAACAGTCCAGGGACGGAACAAAAATACATGCCCAAAATTGTAATATTGTATAAATATCTTACCACTGTTACATGCAACATAAACTCTCCAACCTAAGTCTACACTGACTGTTGCTGTTAAGCTTTGGCAGTGACATGTTATGTTACATGTATAAGCCTGTGACCAGCAGCACTGAGAACACACAAAATCCTTACAAATACAACATGTCTCAAGAACAAAAGGGATCTGCTTGCAGACCAAATATCAAATAAAATCTTTGCAACTCCTGAATTACCTTACCTCTCATAGCTACTGCTCTGCAAATGACCCATGCCAACTCTAACAAAGCTATATGGACAGATAAACCAGATCATCTCTATTTGTGATATCAGAAGAAAATACAGCTATAAATCATCTTGCCCTACATGTGCTGTGGCATCCAAGTGCAGTACATCAAATCTGTAAAATAAACTGACTAAAGAGACGGACACTGCAGGGAGAACTCCTCATCTTCCCTAAACTACCCTGTGAAAAGGAGAACTAGTGCGTAATTCCATAAAGCCTTGTTGCCTGCAAATTACAAAATTACTGGCTTTAGCTTACTGACTGGTACACCAAATCTCACTTTGGAAAATTCTGATTTAAATAAACACTGAAAGATACACACACTGGAAGTCATGTAAGCAAGCTGACTTAGCTTTCCAATTTCATATGGTAGCTGATACTGCTACAAGATAATTTCTGTATCTTATTAGCTATCAAATGTTTTAGTAGAAGGAAAATGCTTCTAAACAAGTAAGGCTGCTCTGGCAAACTACTGGAAGAAGCAACAGCCCAAGCATGAAATGGCTGGAAAATGATCAGGCTCTCCCCAAATAAATTTCTGAAGCCAGCTCTACTCACATTCTATAAAACCAACTGCCAGCGATGTTTCACACCATTACATGACTACTGTGCAAACTGCAATATGTTTTTTGTCATCATGCTAATTCTGGAAGATGTTACCCTGAGGCAAGTCTTGAGGAAACAAAGGCACGTTTGGGAAGGTAAAGACCGTAGGAAAAGGAACCCATTCAGAGCTGTTGCTGCTCACCAGGCTGGGGCATGAGTGGAAGGGAAGCATTAGTCACGCAAACAGCCTGAAACAGAAGCCATGCCTGGCAATTGTACCAACAAGAAACAGATCATCATCCTCGCACGAAGTCCTTTTATGACAGTTACTTTTCAACTTCAAGAACTTCTGAAGTCTATAATCCTGCATGATTATTACCCTGCAACCAAAAGCCTCTGGTTGCCTTAAAATACATGAATTTCAGTGTGTCTCTTTCAAAAGTTGGATTATCTCAAAAACTTTACTGAAAGTTAAGTATATCAAGAAAAGAGGGATTTTATTAATCTTTTTTTAAGGCCTACTCTTTTTGATCTACAGCAAGTGTACTTAAACACAAGGTTGGATCATTTTTACCCCTTTCTGCTGACAGCCTAAGCAGAGGGAGCTGGCAGTTTACTTTGAGAGTAATGGAGAACAAACAAGATACATCTTAGGAAAGCAGGGCTGATTTTGACAGAAGCCAACTGATGTTTAGGTCTTACTAATCCTTGAAGTATTAAATCCCACTAAGCTCCATCTTATACATCTGTATACAGACATGATTTTGAGCATGTTCTGTGAAAAGAGAAAAGCAGATTAACTCTCCACTGGGCAAAGTGTCCTAGCTCTAAGATCAGGTGGTCAGGACACCTCAAAACAGTTTACCTCTATCCTTTCTCTAACCCCTAGCTATTCCTGTTTAAAATCATGTGATTCTAAAATACACAATACATACTATTAGAATTTTTATCTATTAATCAGCTGGTAAGGTTCCCTCCCTTCTGCAATAGCTTCACAGCACTTCTCTCTGCAGAAGAGCCTTTATTACAAGCAACACTACAACTTTTCCATTATTCAGTAGTACTAAAGGGGATCTTAAACAATTATGGTAATACTGGGGCACTCTGTGGATAACTGTGCATCATACTTGAACTTGGACATTTGGTTCCAAACAACTAAATGGTAGTGTTGTCACTTCTTGACAGATATTCAGGACCAAGCTTCTCTGTACTGACTCAGCATGGGACCAGATCTAGGAGTGCTCCTTCCTATTCTTCTCCTGCACCCCCACCCCTACAGCCATAATACATTCTTTGGAAGTTTTCAGTGTTCTCAAGAGGGTCTCCTGTAGAAAGAATACAAAGGTAAGATGCATAGCCTCGAACAGCATGTGGATTCACTGTCAAGTGGAGTTAAAAACCAACCAACCAAAACCCCAAAAACAAAACAAAACAAAACAAAAAACCCCACCCCACCAAAAAAAACCCCAAAAAACCTAAAAAGGTTATTCCAGCTGTCTTTCACCATTCAAAAGCAGAAACGGCACCTGATCTTTAGACCCCAGAGCAACAATTAAATTCAGGCTGGTCCAAATAAACAACCAAGCACACCACAACCATTGGAGGACTGCCAGAAACAACACAACTGATATCCAGATGAATGCTAGGGCCAGTTTGCTTCCTTCAAGACAAAGAAATAGAATTTCACTTTTCAGTGATTTTTTTCTTCTGTCAGAAGTAGAATTGTTTATTGTGACCTGATCCACCCTGTTTTGCAATTAGAAGATCTGGATATATACTACTTTACAAGGTAAAGGGAAGGTTTGATGCTTATATATCACAAGATATATCACAGTCCTCTTAGCCATTCTGGGCACTGTAATAAAGCAGACCATCATTCCAGCATTACCCCAAAATTCACTCTTGCTCCTCCAACAGTGGCCAAACTCCACAGAGGTGAAGGAAAAAAGTGCATAGAAATAATTTCTAAAAACTTTCTAATACTCATAACCATCACTTAACCCTGTCTGAGTTTCAACTGGCTGCCTTTCAGAGCAACAAAATGGTTCAGCAAAATGTTTCATTCCTACAAACTGCAGGACAGCTTATGCAGAATGCCAGACTAAGTTACTGCATGAATCAAGTTAATTGAAAGCTTCTGAGTAGGATTTTGTGCACTACAAGGTACAGCAAAATTCTTGGCAAGCAGCTCTTTGAAATGTGTATATTAAAGAGTTACTTGTCAGGGATTTTAATTTCAGTTTTGGACAAAGCAATGAATTATACTAAATATAAAGTCTGATCTTTACAACAAGCGTATTACTTGAGAATATTACATGCAACGCAATAGGTTACTTTAGAGCATTCTGTTCTGCGTTTTAAAGCTATTGCATAAGGTTATTTTAATAAAAATGATTCCAGGGAAAGAGCAGTTAGTAATGAGGTGCTGACAATTGAATCTACATTCAGGGATTGCACTGGAGTGCCAAGTCCACTTTTACAGATGTGCTGGTTAGCTATCCAGTAGATGTCCTCGAGGCATGTAAGACCAATGTATTTTGGGTCATGTTTGGCAGCAGAGATAGATTGAGACAAGTGAAAACATTTACCAAGAACACATCTGAAGTGTGTTTTTCTTATTAGAGAAATGTAAGAAAATAAACCCAGATCCATGGAATGCCAGGAATTCCTTCTCCTCAATGTTTTTGATTTGCAAGGCCACTCTTTGGTAGTCTCCTTTGACCTCCCTCCCTCATTTGCTTGCCTAATGCCTGGAGTCATCAATACAACCTCTTGACTAAGCCATTTTGAGGCCTTAATGTACAAAAATACATCTTCGTCATGGATGGAAACCAACCCTTTCCATTAATGATTTAGTTAGCACAAAAATCACTGCTTAGTAAGTTTTATGGTATAACTAGTTCAAACAGTCAAAGACACTCTTTTTATGAGTTGTGAACAAGTATTCAAGTAGATACTTTGAGTTCCAAAATAAATAGTAAAAAAAAAAATTAAAAGTCTGAAGCAGTCTTTACATCTTTAAGACAAGATGTTTAAACATGCAGGACCAGATTCTTTGCTAGCACATTGGTGAAACTTAGATCAACCCAAGGGCTGGGTCCTGCATGTCTTCATTATTCCCGTCTCTTACTTCAAAGTAGCATATTTGTCATAGTTGCAGTGCAAACCTAGAGCCCTAGCTCCCTCAGATCTCATGCAAACCTAATATGGACAATTCTAGCCTTCAAAACCAAACTGACAGCTATTCAGAAAGAATAAAGCTCCAGCCTCAGGCTTTCATTTTTATAACTATTTCCATACTCTGGTTGATCTGTCACAGAGAAACAGATAAGGACGTCTGTCTACGTTGCATATATTTACCCTCTGCTATGGGTGTCTTCTCACAACCCCTTCCTGATATGCTTCTGCCTGCCACTGAATGAGCGATGAGAGCAGAATTTTGTCCTAATCCAAAATCTCTGGATTTTCGGTTGCCATTCAATATTAACTCTGCATCATCCTCCTAAAAAGGGCTTCTATAATCAGTGTGTTTGGTGCCATCTAATTCCCTCCTCCTCCACACACCCTCTTTACCACCAAACCAAGTGTACCATTGATGGCATTTTCTGACCTGTCAAAGAAGGTCTGAAGCCACAACACATTCCCATCATTAATAAGAACTGCAGTTTTTTCTGTCAAGGTTAATTTCCCTTTTTTAAGGGGTAACTGGAGCTTGAGCATACACATTCCGTGTGTGTTCTGTGGCTGTTTCCAGTTAGTGAAAATGACTTGATATGGATTTCTTGTTAGTTATTTAAATAAGTACTACAGTTGTGCAGAGAATTAGGTAAGGTCATAAAACCTTTTCTCTCCCACAGAGGATGAGAATCTTTTCCAGTTGAAGATCATTTTAAAAATATATTCACAACCTATGGAAACTAAGTGGTACTTGGTGGAACACAGTTGTCCAGAACCTGCAGAAGTACTGCTTGGGAAGGACTGCAGTTCATCAGGATATTAAAACTGGCTTGGTTTGGTCAATTTTCACAACCACTTTTGAAACTGTGAACAGTTATAAAGTAGCAATACCCATTTCAGCATCCCTGTACTAACATCAGGAAAACACAAACACACACACACACACACACACACACACACACACACAGAGGTGAGCACTAGACCTAGGCAACATGAATTAGGTTCCAAAAGATCTGCCATCTAAATAACAGAAGCCAAGCTAAATATTATTTAGCCATGCTAAACAGCAGAAAAGAATGTTGGATTTTTGACTCAATTAAATTAAAAGCAATAGTTGTGCACATATTTATCTGTATAAAAATAGAGTATATTTCTCTGTGCAAGATTCTGTCTACTTTTCAAAGTAAATGCATCTTCAAGCTCTGACAGGTAAATAGCTCACTTCACATAACTTTTACCTTGTGTAAACTTTGATTCCTGGTTCATATTAAGTCTGGAATCATGAAATAACCCCAATCATATAGTCAAAACTTGCAATCAGACTTACTGCCAACAGATAATATGGTTTCCTTCCCAAACATTACTTCGTCATCCAAATGAGCAGCTGTCATTTGTTCTTCTCATCAGTCTATTAAGGCACATTTCTCTCTGTTGTAAGATACAGCAGGCTTACTTTATAACATAAGAATGATAAACTAAAACACCCCTCCAGGTCACTCAGTCACTCTCTGTCTGGCACTATGGCTGAACAGCAAATGAGTAATTCCACAGTATGTAATAAGGCCAATGCATATCACTGCATTTTAAAACCTCACTGTTGAGGTCATTCAGGAGGCAAACTTGAAGGGAGTTGGCCAAGCAGAGTAAGAGCTAGTCTTAGAAAAATCTCACAACATCAGCCAAAGCAATAGTCTCTGGGAGATCATATTATAATACAAGAAAGATCAGAGCTTACTTTAGAGAACCATAAAGTCTACTTGAACAGACACACTCTTTATGCTACTATTAAACTCTGAATACATCTGCAGGAAAATGCACTGTGGCCACACCAAGAGAAAGGTAGTTTCCAAACCTACATAGGGGAAAAAAGAATCTCACAAAATTCACAAACAAAAGCATTAAGGAACAAAAACTGATGTCAGTTTTAAAAGAAATGCTACAGAGAGCTAAAAAACCATCACCCCTAAGCAACATAAAGATCTTCCCTTTCTGTCCTGACTGCAGACATCAGTAGTTACTCCTTCTGATAAGTCATCAGAAGGAGGTTTGTCCTTCTTTATACCTTGCAAGGAATGAATCTGCAGGACATGGCACAATGGTAACACAGGATCAGATGGAAGATAAACTAGCTTAGGGGTTGTACTCACTGAATTTCTTTATAGGCATTAAGCTACTTTGCTCTGATAACCAGCTGAAGATGCAAGTACTCAGATGTGTTGCTGGCTCAAAAACTTCAGGGAAATATTAAAATTCATTGTGTCTTTCCATGGACAAAGGAAAAGTCAAAAACTTGGGACTTAATGACAGAACTCAAATAGAGATTATATGGAGAATAACATAAATACAGGGAGTCCTTCTTCTTCAGAACTAAAAATACGTCTTCAAAAAAATAAGCATGAAGGGCTCTAATTTTGCCATTTTCACCTAACTGATTCTACAGACAATGGCATCTCGAACCTCTTGAACCTCGTACTCTGAGGATTGCTATGATAGTGCCAGAGGGCCCAGGAAAAAAAATCTGAATTCTGTCTGAACACTTTCATTACTAAGCCTGTGTAGCCCAGACAAAGAAGGCAGTCAGAGGTTCTCAAAGAACAAGAATGAAGTCTCGAGCAGTCCAGCTTCCCACAACCCCCAGAAGTCCTTTTTGTGGGCTGAGAGACATAGATAAGGAAGAGCCACCCAGCCGATGCCAAGAGCTTGTCAGCCCAATTCACTCTTTATCTCAAGAAAAATAAGCTTCAAACTTCCCTTTATCTAGGACACAGGTTTCTGAGGCTAAGGCTTCTGAGCCCTGTCATAACATGCAATTGACAAAAATGTGGCACCTGTTAGGCAGGAGAATGGTCAGACAAAGAGCCCTCGTGAGATTCCTCTGCTGGTTACTTCAACAAACCCACTAGTTCAGCAAACTGGGGTTTTGCAGAGTGGCAGCAAGGTCTTCTACCAATGCTGTATGTTACACAGCACAAGGCAAGCTGGAGGTCTCGACCTCTTCCCAGAATTTTCCATTCTCAGCACAGCCCTCTCACTCCTTCATTTTTTCCATTTCAAGGAGGTCCCATGTTGAAAGGATCCAGGCAAATATACACATTTATTTTAAGATATAATAAATCTTATCAGCTTGTTCATCTCATCCTGTGGCAACAGTCAATTACATTCATTTGATTCAGGCTGGTTTGAAGCTGAGCAGAAAGCATCTCCTGGAAAGCTTGTCTTGACTGACAAACCCCAGAAGCTGATGTAGCCAGGGCTCTTATTTCCAACAAGAAGACGTCAATTCAGTACTGTGCTTAAAGACTGTATGAGTACAACAAAGTGGTGATCAGGAAGGCTGACAGTCCAGCAGCATGGAGGGGGGAGGGAGGAGGGAGAGATGCTGTATTTGGGTCATTCCTCCTGCCCAATCCACCACTTAGTGAAGCATCTCCTGGCTGGACGGCTGAAAAGGCCAAAGGTATCATATATAAAAATATAAAAATACCAAATATAAAAACCCTCTAAAGCACAATTCATCTCCCTGTAAATGGACCTTAGTGGCACAATAGGAGTCCTGGAAGCACAGGGCTGGGCTGCAACTTCACCTGTCATTGGTGAAAGAAAGTTTCAGAGATTTATTTAATGCAATGTGATGGCTGCTTTTCATATATTCTGCAATTAAAACCTCCTTCTCTCCCCAAAAGTGCTGCTCGCCTTGGTCAGAAAGGCAGATAGGAAATGGCTGTACCATGGGTGGTGGGGGTTTTTTTGAGTTGGTTGATTTTGGTTTCTTTTTGTCTTGGGGGGCATTGAATTTCAGTTTAAAACAATCCTTAGGAGCAGAGCTCAGCAGAGCACGGCAGTAGAGACAGCAGGAGTGTGCAGCTTCCACCAGGGGGAAGTGTCCAGCAGCAGAAAAGCTGGAGAAACACCCCAGCAGCAGGGACAGGCAGGGAGCACCCCGCTGTTGCTGAATCACCACCAACATACCGGGGCAGATCCAAAAGCAGTTTTTAGCACAAAACTGTCTCTCTCTCTGTCTGAAAGAGCCTTGCCATCCTTTGTTTTGGGTTACCCTTCCTCCTCTGCAAGACTCACAGTGGATATGAAGCAATATAGTCACGACATCTGGATTTTCTTACTGCAATAGTAATGTTTCCCCTTTAATATTAATATTCCAGAAAGGAAAATTACTCTAATTTATGCCAAAAATTTCCAGCTCATTCAAGAACAACACAGTCCCAAATTAGCTTCTTATTATAAGCTTCTAAAAACTTATGCATGCCAAAAAAAAAGTTGTGGGTTTTTTTCCTAATTAATATCTACAGCTGATGTAAAGGAAATATTTTTTTTAAAAACTCAAAATACCAAAAAGATCAAAGAACCCTTCTTTTTTAAAAAAAACCAAATCCAACAATATCCTTCAGATGCTTGTTCCGTGGTTAAAAAAACCAGACAAAAAAAACAAACAAAAAAACTCCAAGAGAATAAAATCAACAATTCAGAAAACATCTACTTCCCAGATTAAAGAGACTTTATTCTCCTCTTCAGCTTTAATTTTTGTTGCCCTTTTCTTTGCTATACACGCAAAAAAAAATCTTTCATTTGAAATTCACATCATAGGTGTGATTGTTCAAAGAATACTGCAGTGTGTGTTACACAGAGATCACTGAACTGTTTCATCCGTTCCCAGGAAAGGGGGCCAGGTGAATACAACTCCAAACTGTCTCCCTCCCCGGGGTAACAAAGCACTGTGAGTAGGAGTGGGAAGGACACAGAACCAAAGAAAGCACAAATGGAGATCCTGCATTTGTTAGTCCTGACACCATAACTCCCCTTGTATTCATTTGCACTGTTACTTGCACCCCCAAAGATCACAACCCCTAGGAATTTTGCCTTCAGTCTGCAACCTTGTATCCTGAGAAACTCCCGGCTTTAGTGGTTTAGAAAACAAGTTCCTTGGACAAGGACTACAAGAGCTATCAGATGCAGAAAGAAATTAAGTGAGCTGAGATCAGGCTGCAAGCTGAAAGCAGAACCAGGACTGGAGTACAAGTCCCCTCACCTCATGGCCTTCCTTTGCACTCAGGGTTGTCCAAGTCCCACCAGTACCAGAGGAGCATTGAATCATCTCATCATGCCCAAATGCAAAGATGCAGCTGGAGCGGAGCATTCTTCTCCATCCAAATTATAGCATTTGTAAAAAATACTGATCAGTCCAAAGCATGAATAACCACCTCAGAACTCAGAAGGATTGGCAGAAGTATGTATTTTCAACTGCCATTAACATGAGACATTGAAATTGTATCATTCCATCTCCAGAAATGTCCTAATTTTTAACCCATTCTCCCAGCCCACCTACCTTTGCACTCCTCATACAAAGACCTAAATAAAAATTTTTGAGGGATTCAAACATTTGGCCTGCATAACAATGCTTTCTGCATCACACCCATCAACATGGTCACTTCATTCTCAACTTGTTATTTCTCCCTCAAATGCAAATACAGATGATTTAGTGGCATCAACTGCCCTGTCAAAAGCACCCAGACAGCTCAGCTACATTGCTTATTTAATTGCTTTAGGCATAGCAGCCCAAACATGAACATTACATTACATTAAAGTTTTTCATCTTTATGGAAAAATGCTCACTGTAAGAATCCAATGGTGTTTTGTCTACTGCATTAAATACATATACATTTGAAATAAAAAATCTGGACTTCTTAGAAGATTTTAACACCATATTGAATTCTAAGAAGCCTGCAAACTTCAAACATGGGAGAAAGGAAGCAAGATTGGAAAAACAGGCAAGAAATCTCTATTCAGCAAGTTCTTGAAATGTGCATAAGCAAACGAAATATTCAGTTTATTCAGCAAAATAGGAGAGCACATCAAAAGTGTTCCTGGCTAATAAAAAAGCAGATTGAAAAAAGAGCAAACACAGATATTCGTTTGGTTGCCCGCACTGTCATATGAATTTTTACTACTTCTCACACACCACAGGCCTGTGACCAGGATTCAGGCATCTGAACCCTCATTTGGGGTTTAGGGAGCCATGGGGACTTCACGCACCTCAGCTCCCAGCTCGCAAGAGGTGGAAAAGATAAACCTACATCAAGATAAACTAATTACTGACAGCAAGATGCTTTAACATGCTAAAAAAGATTTTAAAACACAAGATGAGTGCTTTGAGGAACAATGTGGCCAAAATGTTATCAAATGTACAGGATGGATTGCTCACAAACACACAGAGCTAGATGTTCATCCAAGCAGGCAACACCTAGAAGCCACTACGTGTATTGGATGAATTCCTCCAAAAACACTGTATGGGTTATCAAAATACAAAGATCAGCAAAAGAACTGTAATCAAGTTTTCAAATCACCCCTACCACTAAGCTTTCACTACAACTTCACTTCTATTATGCATCATTTGTTTGAAAGGACAGGGTGGCTACTGCTTTTCTGAATCAGAAACCAGCAGTTCTGATCAAGAGTGGATGTCTTTAGCTAAATAACTCTGAACAGTTTCTCCTCTGTTATGTACATCCATCTGTACATAAAAATGAATATAATATTTTGATACAATTCTCAAAGAGCATAACTCTACTATCATCCACACTGGAACAGCAACATGCCAGTGACTACAGCAGGGCAAAAAATTACTCCGTGAAATTTTTGAGGCTAATAGGACTAATAAAATCAAGAACTGTAGAATAGTTTGGCGGGTTTTTTTTAAGAAATTCCCTTCCTCACAAAGAGAGCATCTTCAAAGTACAGTAACTCAAGCAGCATATGGCATTTGCATTTTCATCTAAATCTTTAAAGAAGCCCATTATTTCCCTAGATTTGAGAAAAGAACCCTGCTTTATTTCACCACACCAACCATAAATTATTCATTAATTCTGTTTGCTAACTCTGTAACTGAGCCCAGATGTTTCTGCTGGAGTGGCATTCCATAACAGAAGTTAAATATAGCAAGCTGTATGCAAGGACCAGACACTCTCTCTCTCCCCTCACTACAGCATGCTCAAATATTACTTGAGAGAAAATAATGAAAACCTTTAAAAGATATTCTGAATACGCGAGTCTGAAATGCGACTGTGTGATCACAAAATTTCATGTGAAAGAGCCCCCTCATATTTCATTTGGGTGTAACTGAAGTCACTGGTCCTGTCTCTGGGGAAAGTGCTGGCACTTTCACTCATCAGAGTAAACAGAAAATTTACAAGCAGAGGAACAATCCTTGCCATGCATGATTTACAAATATAAATGAAGACTTAAGTTTTCAATTACAAGAAACACTTCCGAGCCAGCTACCAAGGGCAACAACCAAATTGATGAGGAATTGCGAGCATCCTAAGGAATTTCCTATGGAATTGACACAGAAACTTACTGGTGGGAATTTTTAATCCATTTCAGTGCTTCAGAAAAACAACCATTTTACACTAGCAAAGATGATTAATGTTGGCATTTATAATCCAACACTGAGAATAGTCCTGTTGAACAGAATGGAAACTACCACCTTCAGCCACATAGTTAGCCACTGCTATGATTTCAAGCACTCTTCATCAACCGTCTTAAGCTAGTTTGGAAGGGCCTATTTTAAACTAGAAACTATTCCTGATTATTATATAGTTGGAGTAGAAGTGAAAGACAGGCTGGACATCACAGTGCCACCTTCCCTGGAGTTTGGAGACTCCTCTAAGGCCCAAAACTCTTCTTCAGCTGTGAACAGTGATCACAAGAGAGATTTTCAGAGGTTATCTAGTCCCTATGTTCTGCTCCAAGGCAAGATTAAGACTGTTTAAAATATTTGCCTAATCTGTTCCTAAAAATTCCCAGTGTAACAGATTCTGTACCATGACTTTGCAGACAGAGGGTATTTTGGAGAAGCTTTTATAGACTGTGTTAATGGCATCACTGCTTTGGTACCAGGCATCAGCTGCTACCATGCAACTTTGCCACAGTTGATTGTTGTAGCCAAATCCTGCTGTTCTTCCACCAGCTGTGTCCACGTGAGACTTTGCAAAATATATGAAGACTAACTACTGTTAACAGAGGGCACCTTCCCAATCAGCCAGCAAATAGGCAAACAAACCTTGATGTACATTTATACTACTAGCCACCTTAGAACATAGTAAAACTCTGTCCACCATTCCTAAAAACATGAATACATGACTGAAGTCATAATTTAACCATGGGAAGGCATAACAGCACTACCTTTAGTCTCCTCAATGCAAATAATGTGAGAAACAATGGAGTGGTAGCACAGGTCAACAATCTCAGGGCAGTAAATATCAATTTTTTTTCCTAGTCCACACTGCCAGAATTTTCTTTATTTCTGGTAGCCACGCAAAGTTAACACAAACACCACAGAGCTCTACCATGGACAATGACCTCTTCATTTTGTTGTGTAGACAGACCTTTAAGGACATCTCACTTCTAGTTCAGGAATCAGCTGGAAAGCAGACAGTGAGAAGAAAACCAGAAGAAATTTTATTTAAGCTAGTCACCCCAGCAGCAAGTTACAACTGAGTCCACCTCTAGGAGGAAATGTTTCCTCTCCAACTTCTACGGAAGAAGAGAGGTATGCAATGCAAAACCTAGAAACTGGACCCAGTTACAGCAAGTGTGGGAGATGGAAGGTGACAAAGGATCTGGAGGCTCTCAGAAAATAAAGACCACATGTTGGTAACCATGGAAATCTGTGAAATCTTTGTTGGGGGGAAGGGCAGAAAAGGATACAGTGCAGGTGTGAAATCACAAAATGAGTCAGAAGAACAGAAACTATATTAGACAGCCCATCTCAAAAAACCGTTCTCTAATATATGAGGAAAGCATTACAGTAAAAGAGAAAGAACTTATAATCTCCTTTGCACTGCATTAATTTCTAGAGCACTACTGAGACATTTTTTTTTCTATGAAGTGAAACCAGCACCTGGTAGGTTTCCTTGTTTTTGCATAGTAACAGAAACTGCAGGGAAGTTTTAGTTTGGACAACTAAATTTAGAAAGTGAAACATCAATCTGATGCACTTTGCTTGTAAAGTCTTAGCTACACATTATCCACAGCTAAGTATAATTGTTTGAAGTTACTGCTTTTAGGTTATTCTTGTTCAAGCAAAAATCAGGTCCTCATGAAGCTGTTTGTATACCTAAATTTGGGTCTTATTATCCTTCTCCACAGGTACTGTGTTTGAAAACAGGGATAAAACCTTAAATTAACAGGTACTCCAACAACAATTCAGCATGCAGCTAACTTTATAATTATAAAGAGGTTTACGGGAAAAGGATGTCACAATTAAGACCCACCTGTTAGCATGACCTGTTACTTAGGCAGAAAAAGAAATGTCACAAAGAGAATTCTTGTTGTTTAATCTGTACTGATTTCTCCTACAATAATCTACAGCAATTTAAACAACCAAAATCTAAAAGGCCTTGAGATTCTCCCACTTTTGGAAGTCTTATCTGGCTTGCTCACTTAATGCACACGTATAGACTATTACATTCCAGCAGAATTACTACCAGATGCAGTTTTGTTGTAGGCTTGACAGTTTTCTTTTGTTTTTTTAAAGATTTGTTCACTGTTCATTTTTGCACACAGCTACCAAACATATTTAACATCAAAACTTTAAAACAAAAAAAAAAAAAGAAAGAAGAAAAGAATGTTTACTTTGGTTGTGCTAAGCAGCCAGGTGCTATAATATTGCAAGTTTCATCTGTGGTCTGCAGTGCTGTAAGTTCCACCATGTTAACCATCACATCAGTCTTGTGGCCAGGAAGTTTTGGAAGCACAGAAAGAATCTTTTCTGCAAGATTGTCACCATGATGACCAACTGCTCCTGAGGAAAAAGGAAAAAAAAAAAAAAGATGCAAAAACTATCAGGTGCATAGCTAGAAAAACAAATGAACACAAGGAATTGAAAAGAAAATAATAACTACATGTTTTTGGAAGGACACTGGTACTAATAACATCGAGACCATAATTTAAAAAAACATTTTGCTATAAAAATAAAACTAATTTCTAGAATGTGTGAAGTTAAAAGCACAACATCTCAGGAAGATTCATTTAAAAAGCACAAATTAGACTTAGTTTTACAGCTGTTAGACATTCAATGATTTTACACTTTGACATGAAAAACATTTTTCTTTGCCTAATAGAGTTGTTAAATAATATTTTCAGTGGTTATTAAAAAAAGCAGGCAAATATTTATATATACACTCATATGCACACTGTACTTTCCTACATAAACTAACATGGCTGTGCTTAAAAGGACTGGATACAAGTTGCATGAATAGCCACCCAAACAGGCCAACCTAATATGAAAAGACACAATTACCAATGGCATGGTGCCAAAAGATCATCACTGTTATATGAACTGAGGGCAGATCAGGTGAAGCAAACATGAAATAACTAAACCAACCCAACTCACAGAGTATAAAATGTCAATCTGACCATATTCCAAGAGAAACTCTGAACTCCAGCTGGCATGTTTTCTTCAATTTTCCTGATTTCAAACACACATGCTTTTCTTTCCATTCATGAACTCTCAACATAGGCTCTACAACCAACTTTGAAAATATCAGGGCTGTGAGCCAAGTCAAAGCAGAAAAACATGAAATATACTACAGATAAAAAGGTCAAGAGAAAAGGAGCAGAAACGTTATTGCCTTTAGGTCAGGAACAAGTTGAAGGTATTTATATTCTGCCACTAAAGCTATGCTTCAGCCATCAACACAGTGCTGAACAGCAGTGCTGAGCTTAGTATTGTTCTCCTGGCTTTAATCACAGAAAAAGAGGAACTTTTGAAGCACCACTGAGAGGCAGGAAAAGGTTCTCTCAGGCTATGGTCCTACTCTATCCAAGTCTGTCTGTGTGGCAGCTATCTACTCTTATCTTTTCATCATTTCCAAAGATAAAGAAGCTCTCTTTCAACAGTTGAATCAGCTTCACATGCTCCATAAATCCAAACAAGGCCCTTACATCAAGAACATTGCTGAGGTCAGATTATTAAGTGCTCTCGGATAAGCAGAAGACTGTCTCCAGCGATTCTACAGGAGCCAGGTATCCAGGCTGTAAACCATGGTTTCCCATGGTTTATCCACTATTCTGTATTGCAGAAGAAGTTGAAAAGAGAAGCAAGGACAAAGAAGGAAGAGAAAAGTGAAGTCAAACTCTATGCTGGCAATGCCTTTATCCACAGAAAGCAAAGATGGTACATGAGTCCAGCAGGGGGTGGTACTGCAGTATGGACACCTGACCACTCAGCTGGTTTACTATCTATTTGTTTCACCAAAGACTGCAACAGTTACAGAATGACAGAAACCTTCTTTTCTACCATTCCCAGCCAGAGTTAGACCAGTGAAGAACAGATGGAATGAGCTGGGCTGCCTTTGTGACTCCCAAGCGATCTTGTTCTCCAATTTGCCTATATTCTAATTTCTGCTGAGGGCTGTTCCTTCCATGCGTGTTTAAATGTAAGCTGGTGTGCACCAGAACAGTATGCAAGGCATATCTGCATCTCACTATCAAGCTTTCTTAGCATCTGCTGTTTTACCTACTTTACAGACAGAGCAGTTCAGGACAGGTGATTTTGAAAGATACATGGACAAACCCATCCCAGTTTTCATGATATTTCAACATTGCACACTCTCCCAATGCTTTTCTGAATAATACCACCACCAGAAAGACTTCACACTATAGAACTCTAGTGGGACAATACCTATGAGGCACCTTTCTTAGGGAACATGTCACCTCTGTGAGAAAAGGGTTTAAAATGTCAGAAGGCAGAAACATTTACACCCACTCCCTTGAAAAAAAGATGAATACTTAGAGCTTCAGCTCCTTAACAATGTTTTGACATACTCTTCAATCCAGTGTTAGTTTCAGATGACTTTGTTAAAATGTGTTGAAAAGCAGCCTGTATGCTCCCAGGAAGCACTGTGCAGCATTAGAAGAAACTAGAGGATTCTGCTACCTTGCCAAAAGACAGATCTACATTCTCCTTTGTACAGATGAAAGAATATCAAAGTAGCCTGTTGCCTATCCCACTATGCTGACTACCGAATCTTAACCAACAAAAAAAGCACAACTCGTCCCTCCTCCAAAAATCAAAAAACAACCTGCAGTCCATCAGAAGGACAACAGAAATCCACAACCAAGCCCAGCAGCATCAGCATACTGACACAAAAAATGACAGATTCCCCATCTCTCACAGTCTGCTATTGCAACATATGCTAAGAACAGCAAATTTGGAGATAAGAAACACTTTACCTGTTCAAGGCTCATGTAACTTCTAAATCCTTTGCACTGACCTCGTCACCAGCATTTTTCTTTTAACAGGAAAAACTCATTCAATTTGTTTTCTTCTCTCTACAACAAATTTAACATCTGAAGCATTTAGACACCTATTATAAGAAGTTGTGTGCCTATTCCATGATAGCCAAATCGTTACAAAAGATGCAATGCCATAGCAGAAGCTGCACTCTGATCTGCAGTATTGAGTGTCCACACTTGAATTTTCAACAGCCATCACTCCTCACAGTGTAGTCTCAACCTCAAGTAACCATAATAATTTGAGCATCAGTTGCCTCCTCAACAGTTGCCCAGTCTAGTTCACAAAATATGGACTATTGTGCTCTACAGCTCTCGGTATTTATGTTTTCAAGGCCTCAGCAGCTTAGATGGTAAAGAAGAAAAAACCATAGGTTTGTTTCCTCTGAAAAGACATTAGTGCCAACCCACCAATACAGCAACTTGGAAGATGCTGCAAACAAAAAGAGCATGAGTAAAGCACTCCAAATCAGAAACATGATAATTATAATGAAAAAAATTATAAATATATAAATATAATGAAAACAAACACTATAGAGCAAAAATAATCAAAGCGATTAGTTAGAACCAGACTTTACCAGTAAGGCATGTTAGGCTTCACCCTCATCCTCCACTATGAATTGGATTATGCAGAACGATTAAGACACATTATGACTTTCTCATCACTGTGGGTGCTCCCAGGCACTGAAAGGGAAATAGTACCTGCACGTCACTGAGGAGCACCTGAACTGAGCCTTTTGTACCTGCTCAAATGCTGAAAACATTACAACCAGCACAAAGGTCTGATGCAAAGATGATGCCTAGCTGACAGTGAGGGAGGTGATACAGAAATTTAAACCCAAGTTTGCAGCCTTGACTGTTGGGAAACCTTACTATGATTTTGACAGACAAATGCAACAGTGCTAAAGTCCTGCTGTTGACAGCATTGAAATATCCAACTTCAAGAACACCTGTACAAGGGTTATTATTCAAAACCATAGAGTAATTGCACAGGCACCCCCTGCTATTCACTCTTCTCTGTCTTTTGCTCACTGTATTGAATTTCAAAATTACCCATGCATATCAGTGGGTGAGACCCTGTGCTTACAATAGTCCAGATCCCAAATGCTGCAAAGCGTGAAAGAGTGGGAAGAGAAACACGTCAAGCTGCTCTGAACACCAGTATCTGAAAGGTATCAATAAGCTCGACAAATGAGAACG
Organism: Acanthiza pusilla; assembly: GCA_036630365.1. Taxonomy (NCBI): domain Eukaryota; kingdom Metazoa; phylum Chordata; class Aves; order Passeriformes; family Acanthizidae; genus Acanthiza; species Acanthiza pusilla. Next base: position 38,551,234 of record JAXCHO010000164.1, on the reverse strand, counting down.
GAAACCTGGGAAACTGCAAAATACTACTTCATAAAAGGTGTAAATGCTGGCAAGGTGGTAACCAAGAAACGCATGGAAGGGGCATGGAGTTACAATATGGTACCAAAGCACAAATATTTAGGGGTGCAAATATTAGAGGAAGAAAATTAAGAGGAATTAAGATGACAGGGTTAGCTCTGACTTTTTACGAGCATCACTTAGGGTACTGCTCTAGCTGGGAGGATTTATTCTGCATTTTAAGCAGAGTAGGGAGCATTAAAACAATATGTAGGCAAACAAAAGCATCACTAAATATGCGTACATATAAGGGACACCAGTAACACAGTTTTATACTATCAGAATTCAAGATGTGAGCACAAAATACTAAACCAGCAACCCCCTCAGGGTATTAAAATATGTGTCCCACCTTCTGGGTAACTGGATTATCCATAAGATCCTACACTGCAGGGTAGGCAGTATCCATGCCATCCCCAGCTGAAGCCATGCCACTGCAGTGAGGGCAACAAAGGTCATAAAAAGAAGATCCCTGTTAGCTGATTGTAATACCATGCCATACAAAAAGGAGAATCCATTATCTTAATTCAGCATTTTTCTGTCTATTCATTAAATACAACGTGCATAAGCAATGCTGAACACACACACACAAAAAAAGGGAAGTAGTCAATAGAGTTCTAGACAAGAATGGAACATGAGCTAACAAATAAGACAACTGTTACTGCAACTCCTTTAGAAATCATCTAGTGCCATCTAAACCTGTACTCAATCCAGGCCTTTGAGCTAGAAAATACTTGCCTTCTGAGAGTCTATTCAGAGGGATTCAAAGTCACCTTGTTCAAAGCAGTAGCCTTACTTAGAAAGTAGCCCAGCATCTATTCTTAATGAACTTCCAGGTTGTTGTGGAAGTGCTTGGAATATGAAAGTATTCTCATAATTCATGGACACATAACCAACACTCATTTCTGTAGCCTACACTCTGGAAAAGATTCAGATATCAATACAACACAAATCAAACCCAAAATCTTGCATCTGTAGAGAGGGAAGATTTAAAAAGTTTGAAATGAGCTCCAAATGAGAAAGTCTACCTCAAAGGCTTCAGCTGCACCAAGCTGCCATTTGAAAAGAAAAATTACTTATTTTTACACTGCTGGCTGCAAATACATATCATAGCTTGAAAAAAGATCCAGTGGCCAAGCTGCCAATACCAAGCTGAAAATTTGCAGATAGAAAGCCTCAGCTTTTACAAAGTGTAAGGCTGAATGAAACTCAACAGACTCATTCACCTGAAGGCCAAGAACTGGAGTCAGAGGTAAGGGACCAGGGAAGAAAGTATATAAAAACCTGAACGTGCCTAAGAAAATTAAGGTCGCAGGTGCAACTTAATTCTGTCATTTCCATTTTCTTTAAAACTGATTTCACAATTTAAATGCTGGGGGGGTTGTGTATTTTTTACTGTACACTTTTTGGCAAACCAATGAAACAAGTCTCATTGCGTGGCACTAAATTCAGTTCTATATAGAGCTTTACCTCTGAAATGCACGGGGTTTTTCTTCCTTCTGTCTGCTTTGTAGTTGATAGCAACAGTATCATGTCCAAAGCATAGGAATACTTCAATGAAATTACCAATGAATTTTGGAAACCTTTATTGGTAACAAAAGAATGGTTGCATGAAGGAATCTTAATTTCAATAATGGATACTGAGAAGAGAATCTTAAAAGAACAAATCCTGTTTTTCTCATCCTTACTAAAAGAGCTTTGATGTTTCCTTCCAACACTGTGTCACTACAGCCCCGATGTTATCTCCAAAAAACCTTCTCCTCCTGACTTACAAGGTTCCACATTTCCCTTCCCAGGTTTAAGCTGGTACCAATTATCCCTCTTGATACCTCCTCAAGAGTCTCCTTGTCAGGCTGCCCCCTGTCATCCCACATCTGGTTCTTTTTCTTGTTTTTATTTCTTCTCACCATCTGAGTGAATAAATCCTTGCCTAGTTCCCACCCCCAACTAACACTCTTCTTACAATTTTATTTTAAGGCTTCTTATCCAAGTCCACTCTCCTACAGTCTTCCTCCAGTCAATCTTCCCAATCTCAGCAGAGCACTAACTGCCCAGATCTACAGACGCCCTTTAGCACACTGTTGACAGCTATGAGCCCTACAGCAGTGTAAGGATACACAATGGAAAAATTATGGTAGAAAAAAACTACAGAGGAAAATTCAGAAACAGATGAGTGCAACATTGTGCCAAGTACTTGCTACACGACATGTGGTGGCAAAAAATTATGACCTGAATTTCTGATTACAAACGGAACCAGGCCCGCACTCTGTGTACGCCAGTAGGAGGTACATATGATGTGCACAGGAAATGCAGCCACTCCTATATCAATATATACACATACAGAAACACTTTTATGTATACAGATATAGCTAAGGGTTATACAGAGATGTGTATCTCCTTAGACAGATATAAAGGGTGACAAGTAGATACACAGGATGCTTCACAGCAATCCATAAAGCTGAGTCGGAAACACGCAGACCATTTCCTTCACACCTCAGGGTAGCACATAGGCACAGTTAAGGTCTCTAGTTTGCAGCAAAAGGGAAGTGCTAGAAACAAACCTTTGGGTTTCCAGCAAAGCCTTCTGCTTTACTCTTCATTTCTGTGACCTACGGGACACAAGGATGTGCAAGCAACTATCATGGCCATGGCATTAAACATGCTCCCAGTGTTGCCAGGTTGAGGACTGTTTGTACTCCTGGTGGGTTAATACAATGATTACTCTTCAAACCACTAGCCTATGGAATGGAACTGCACAATGTTATCTCAACAGGAGCATGTTAAACATGAAACAAGAAAAATGAGAGAGTAAACAGCTCTGTTATGCCAAGTTTTCTCCTAATTTCGAAAGCAGCACCAGTTCATCAGGCAGTAAAGTATGACTCTGGGGTCTCTGACAACCAGGAACCACCACTTCACCAAACCGTTTGGCCTATTTGTGGATGAAAGGATGCACCTTGCACTAGGGGTATTGGCACAGCATTTGGGGTCATGGAAGCAGCCTGTAACATACTTTTCCAAACAACTGGACAACATAAGTAAAAAGTGATCTGGATGCTTGAGAGCAGTGGTAGCTGCAGTGCTTTTAATCCAGGAAGAAAAAAACTGACACTGGGACAAAAGATTACAATATACATATCCCACATGGTAATAGTTGTTTTCCACCTGAAAAAAACACATTGGATATCACCAGGAGAATGCTGAAACACCAAGTTTTCCTACTGGAGCAGGACAATGTCAAACTTATGGTAACTGCTGCTTTGAACCCAGCCAGCCCTGTTTCTCCAAGCTTCAAAAGACGCCCAGAGACCTACCATTACTGCCTGGTAACCATTTTACAAGTGTATTCTAGCAGAGCAGATATCAAGAGCAATCCCATCCAGGACCCGGAACTGGAGCTATACACCTATGGGAGGAGCAAAGTGGAATACGGATTTTTGGTAACACCAGGTCACCAGGGCTCCCACAACTATCTGACACCCTCCCGGTGGGGTGGGTATGGGCCCACTAGAACGACAGCCCATACTAGCTGTGGATTTCTTACCTGCGAGGTCCAACGTCCTGTCCACAAAGATGACAGAGGCCTTGTTGGTGGCTGTCCTCCTCCTGTTTCTGGCTGGGGTGTAGCTTGCCAGCTCAGCGGCGACGACCCTGCTGAGGGCCCCCACAGCGAAGCTCTCCTCCCGCAGGCCCAGGGCGGTGAAGAGAGAGTCAAGGTCGCCCACCAGGGCCCGCACCGCCGCCCGCAGCTCGGCAGGCAGCGCACCCAGCCCGACCTCTGCGGGGCCGGGGCCGCCGGGGCCGGGCAGCGGCGGGAGGAGCGCTGCCACAGCGGGCAGCAGGCAGAGCTCCGCCGACACGGGCGCCAGGAGCGGCGAGCCCCGCAGCACCACCTCGGCGCAGCCGCCCTCGCCTATCCACCGCCGCAAGGTCTCCTCGAGCTCGGCCGCCCCGCCGCCCTCCGCCTCGTCGCCGCACACCAGCACGCAGTTCCGCACGGCGCCCTGCTCCAGCACGCCGCGCACCGCGGCCGCCGCGCCGCCCCGCAGCGTCCCGCTCACCACGAACACCACACGGGCCGCCCCCGCCGGCACCGCCGCTCCGGCGGACAGCGCGCTCACGGCCAGCACCCCGGCCGCCAGCAGCTCGCCCGCCCCGCCGGCCCAGTGCAGCGCCTCGGCGGAGGGCGCGTCCATGAAAACGGCGGCGCGGTGCCCCCGTGCCAGCGCGGGCTCCCAGGCCCGGCGGCTCAGCTGCCGCAGCAGCTCCGGCACCGCCATGGCGGTGACAGCCACAACACGCCGCACGTGCGCGGCGCGCCGCCGGCGCCGCGCGATGACGAGGCGGGCGCGGGTTGGCTGCGGGCGGCGCGGGGCGGGGCGGGGCGCGCTCCGTGCCCGGGGAGCGCTGCGGCTGCCGCGGGTCCGCGGGGCTGCCTTGGTGGCACCGCGGAACAGCTGCTTCTCCGGCACTTTGAATGTTCAGCACCGGAGGGGTGAACCTCTCGTCACTGCTCTTTGCCCTACAACCGTGTAATTCTTGTGTTAGTTGTGGATGAGCTGGCAACAAGGAGTATTCGTTCTCAAGAAAAGCAACTTTTCTCTGTACAGTTGCAGACGTATGGCAAATTAGTTTAATTTCATTTCCCCCTTTAAAAGCTCTTGTTCTCTAAATCAGTTTCAAAGCTAACTAGAAAAAAACGCCATAACAAGCACCTACAGTTCCTGCTCCTCAGAGAATGGATGGCTTGCCTGCAAATCTGTGTTCTACGCAGTACTTCACTTGGGTAACCTCCTTAGTACACAGCGAGGAAGATACATTTTCTGACACAGTAGGATTATCAGCAGTATTAAAGAGATAAAATACTTAACTGCTGTTCTTAGGTCTCTTACAGGTTCCACTGGTTTCAGAACACTGAAAAGCATGAGTAATGCAGAATCACCAGATTTCCTGTAATTAAATCCTTTCCGTTCCACGTGCTCCATTCCCATTCCCACCCAGATGTGTTCTTCCCTATATTTGTGCTGTTCTAACACCAATCTGTTATTTTAACCTGAAGCCATATAACTTCATGATGCCAGAAAAATATGTAAGTTAATACCCTTCTTGACTAATTTGATTTGAAAAATGAATGCTAAGAAAGGGTGGGGGATAGTTAGCCACTCAGCCCCTGAGTTTATAAACAAGTAGAATTATCCTCCTCTCAGACTGAATTACCTCAGAGATTATGTATCTGAGCTTTCTTTTGCTTTACAGTTGAGTGCCACAGACAAAATCTAAATAAATTATGGCTTGCCCAACAATTTTAAAGGGGTTCTTTACCTTTAAAACCATTAAAAATATATGGGAGGGTTGAGGGGTTTTTTCAGCCATTATTGTCAAAACATAAGATACTTTTTTAAGGAAGTGAGTAATTTTTTACTTTATTAATACTGTATAGATTGCAACTAGTTCTGCGTATGCCAGTGTTGAAAAAAAAATTACTAGCCAGAAGACAAACTCAGGTCAATCAGTTTAAAGCACAATGGTTAAATCACAAAACAAAATTATCTAAGCAGTTTTTACAGCTTATTTTATCCTTTGTGCAATTTGACAACTACTGTGTTAGAAAAAAACTCTGCTAAAGGGTTCCCATAAACTTGGTATCTTTTTGTGGGCTTCTGGAATGTAACCCATGAGTGAAGATGGTGATGCAGCTCACAAAGATGTGTTCTGTCTTCAGCCTTTCAGCTACTCAGAGCCTTAGAAGAAACAATTTTAACAGGCCACAACTGTTCAACGTGGATTTTTATGTCACCACCAGCTCAGTGTGATTTCTCTTTAAAGGTTTTCACAAGGAAAACTGCTTCGACGATCTGCATCAAAGTATTTTAAGACATTCTATGTTCTTAGCCTGCTCTTGATTTCTATTTGTTGTGTTTTCCTCAAACATGGTTTTCTTTCTTCTTCCTTGTGTCTGCAGTCAAAGGAAATTACTAGAATTCTGCTGTGTCATTTCATGTCAGCCAGGATTGTTAAATGCCAAAGTAATCAAAACAGGAATGAAAATTCAGACACTGATGTCTACTAACAGGTACTACATATACGGATTTGTCTTATGAGGAGCAAGTGACTTGAAATGTTTTGGGTGAAAAATGCCTTGGCTGACTCAACAACTAGTTGTACAAAACATGAAATTGCAAGCTGAAAACCTACCCAATTACAGCACATAATTCATTATCTGTACACAATACTCAGACATTTAATTTTAGGTGAAAAAGGTTTTGAGTGGGTTGGTTGTTCATGTGAACTCCAGTGAAATGTCATGCCACATACGAAACTTTCAAATAAGCTCCCCCTACGGAGAGTTGTGTTTATGTTACAATCCTCTAGTCTTGTTTTTCCCAAACTGACCTGCTGTGAAAAACCTGGACCCTGTTTTAGTTTTCATACACATGCTAAAACAGCACAGCTTCATTTGTACACACAACTGGTCAAAATATGTTTGAACAGTTGTTAGTACTTAAATTTTCTAATGAATCTTGCAGTTGTCTAGCATTCACAGACGTAAAGTGAAAAAATCACCAGGATTTTAGTGAGGGAAGCTCACTACTTCCCACCGCTTTTAAAACAGAACAATTTCTTAACGAAATTCATAGAAACACTTTGGTACACTCACAGCACACTATTAATGTTAAACACTTACTGTAGCTAAAAACAAAATCAGGAAATTTGTGAAGAAAAACAAAAATCTATGAAGAGTTGTTAAACCTAAAATAGTACATCCAGCGGGAGTAGTCGCTGAGCCGGGAGCTGGACAGTACTAGCAGGAGCAGCGGCGTGTTTACCGCGTGGTTACGCTCTCCCGGCAGCTGCCATCACCCGCCAGTAGATGCACGGCACTGGAGTGTACATGTGTTTAGCCAACTCCTGCTTCTGAAGATAGGCAAGGATGTTCTCCCCGGATCGCCATGCCGCCGGTGATCCCTGCTGAGAGGACGGACGGGCGGTCAGGGACGCAGGAGAGCACAAGGACCACCGAGAGCACAGGGCAGCGGGAGGAAGGGAAGGCGGCTCTCGCAGCGCGCCTCGGGAGAGCGGCGAAAGCACCGCCGCGGTGAGTGGCAGCGCACGGCCGGTGCCCGGCCGGCTCGGCGGGAAGGGCAGGCCCGGGGCCGGGCCCGGCCGGGCCGCCCCCCGCAGCCCGTGCCCGGGGCGCCGCGGGGCCGGGCCGGGCCCGCTTCCTGTGCGTGTCACCACGCGGGGGGAGGGGAAGCTCCGGGCGGCGGCGGCGGCAGCGGATCCTCCGCGAGAGGCCGCGTTCGGCGTTCACAGCCGCCCGCCCGTGCACCGCCCGACCGCGGCCCGAGGCGCCGAGGGAGCCTGGGGGCGGCGCGGGGGGGCGGCCCGGCGGCGGGAGGCGCGGCCGAGGCCGGGCCCGCGCGTCCCGCGGGAGGCGGCCATGTCTACCGGCGAGGCGGAGCGGCTGTCGGCGGACGCCGATGGGGCCGCCGGGGACGAGGAGGAGGAGTGGCTCTATGGCGGTACGGACCTTCCCCGACCCCCGTGCCCAGCCCGCCTCCCCAGCGGGCCGGCCCGGCGCCGCCGCGGCGGGGGGGCCGTGCGGGGATGCGCAGGCCGCGGCGTGCGCCGCCTCGCCGGGCCGCTGAACGAGGTTCCCCAGTCCCGCCGCCCCCGTTGCTGCGCAGCCCCCTCTCTCCTCCCGACCAGCACCCGGTGGCGGCGGCTTCCGGCCCCTTCCCCTCCCCGGTGTCCGCCGCCGGTGCCGCGGCCCCTCACCCGGGCCGCGCAGGCCGAGGCGTGCTGGGCCTCGGCGGCGAGAGCCCCGCGTGGTGTCCCTGCCCCACAAGCACCCATGGGGGCAGAGCCTCTCCGTGGTGCCCTCCTGCCCGGGTTCCCGGAGCTGAAGTACTGAAACAGCCTTAACCTTTTATGCATTAACTTTTCTTAAAACTTTAAGGACTATCTTTACGTTCAGATGGAAATGAAACATGTAAACTAAACCTTGCCCATGTGGTGGACCTGTCAGTGCAGAGCACTGTGAGCACGCAGGGGTCTGCTCGACTGATTTCAAAATCGAAATGTTAAGAACATATCTCTAGCAATCTGAAGAGTTGCCTAATATTCTACATGCCAAGATATCTGTCACAGTTGATACCCTGGGGATTTTATTCTTAAATAGTGTGTTTCTTTTCTCTTATGGTAGATGAAAATGAAGCAGAGAGACCAGAAGAAGAAAAATCTAGGTGAGTGTCCTGACAACTGGAAGCTCTGTAGTGTGACTGCACAGAAATTGTATTCACTACATTCTTCTTCCCAGCTGCTTGAAATTTGGTAGCACCTGAAGATGCTCTGGTGTCTTTGAAAATGTCCTTAAAATAGTATGTTTGGACTTTGCTTTTCTGTGAAATGGGTGACTTAGGTATGAAAGTTAGTTTAACTGTATGGACAGCAATAACCCCTCACAAAATGCCAACAGGTACTTTATTTCTGTAACCATTGTGCTCTGTGGCTTTAATAAAGGATCAAGACTTGATTTGTTTGATATAATTTAGAAACTGAAGAACATCCTGTCTCCCAAAGAATTTGCAGTGTAGTTATAAAAACAGGAATATCAGGAAGCAGTGGAAGATTACCAGGTAGTTTAGTGTATAGATCACATCTACTTAGGCTTTTTTTTTTTTTTTTTTTTTTTTTTTTTTTTTTTTTTTTTTGGGTGGGTTTTGTTGGTTGGTTGGTTGGTTTTTTTTACCAGTAAGACAATATTTGAAAGAAAGTTAGGAAAGCTTTGGAAGTATTTGGGGGGAACGTGCTTGAGTTCCAAAGACCTGTATGAGAGCACAAAGATGCTCCCTTGAAAATCCAGCAAAGTTAATGGAGATTAGTAACAAGAACTGACTGAAAATGGGAATCAGTCCCTTGTGCTGAATGAAGGAAATCCTCATAATTGGTAAAATATGGAAATTGTTGATTGTCAAGATATATTAAATAAAGGGAAATTCAATACATGAAAACATACATTGTTACTTTCTATATATGTCTCCATTTTTTCAATGAGAAGTCTTGCATTTAGTTAACCTTGGTGGACTGCTTGTTCATAAGCTTGCTCAGCTGCTTTTTTGAGCTCATATCAACTTTTGACAAGCACAGAAGCAGTTACTAGGTGTAATTATTTGATTCCCATTATTTCTGTAGTATAAGAAAAAAAGTTGGTTTTTGTCACTTTTTGTGTGTCACTTAAGAGGTTTTTAGGCCTCTGTTGCATTCAGCTTGAATCCCATCTCTTCCAGAACAAAGAATTCAAGTTACTTATTTGCTCTTTGTTTAGAAGCTATTCCATATCAGTTGATTCCTTATGTTCAGTTATCTTTTGACCTGGCATCTTTGTTAAGAAAATTACTTGCGTGGAGGCCAAAGTGATCTTTAGAAACAGTGTACTCCAGTTTTTGGTCAATAGTGTCTAGTTTGACATTTGGCTGTCCCAATGCATAGTTCTGGACAATAAAGCATAACAAATACTAACTTACACATATTAGGAGTTGTTTCAAACTGTGGAAGTATGGCACCTGCCGAAAGTATTGGTCTCTGCCTCTCAGTTTTGGCATTGTTTGTGTATACAAAAATGGTGAGGTGTTATTTAGGCTCTGTAGCTTGTGTGTCATTTTACCAGGTGATGAAGTGAAGTGCTCAAGCTTGAATCCTGAGGCAATACCTGGGCTGTATTGGGTGCAACACTCACAAGTGCGTTGCCAATAGACTAGGGGGTTAGAATCATTCTATTCAATAAAAATTGGCAATTGCTTACTCTGTTTCAGAAATACCTTTTCCGTGAAGGAATATTGTTTCTAAATGGCTCCCTGCTTACTCTGCTATTTGTGGTATAGCATCCTAACAGCTAATGGGACTGTTGAAGTTAAAATATGGTTGTGTAAGAAACAGCAGTAGGTAGGCCCAGTGAGACAGCTCATTTGCATGGATGTCACAGTACTGGTCCTTTTAGATAGACCAGTAGTTTTAAACTTTTTACAGTTTTCAGTCTACAGTTAAAATATAGCTGAATTAGTAATTGAATTGTAACTATTCCATATGGTGCAAGAAAATTTCACAATGCCAATGTGGGAATTCTGTTTCAGTGAAACATTTTCAATGGGTGTTTAAATGTTTTTTTCCATTATGTTTTTGAAAAATGTCAGTCTGCTGAAAAAATAACTCAAACTTATTCTTCTTTTATATGTTGCAAAGTATTTCAGTTTGATTTCAAAAGAAGATCCAAGTGTAATGCCTCATTACTTCCAAATATTCTACAAACATCCAGTTAGTATGATTTATGATAGGTGAATCTTGCTAATATTTTTACTCATCTAGATTTTTTAAAATAAGTTAGCTTTTTAAAAATTAATTCAGAAGGCAACTGGAGCTTTGGCTTTTCACCTGGAATAATGTAGCAAAGCTTTTTCTCGTCATTATCTGATACCTGTGAAATAATACCTGCATAAATACCTAGTTTCATCTTTTCCTGTTTGTTTTTGTTTAAGTGCTCCACCCCCACCTGGAAGTGAAGAGGAAGCTGCCGAAAATGGCGTTGTGAAAACGGTAGTTTTAAATGTGTTCTTGAAATACTGCTTTAATATGTGTTGATTCTATGACTTAATAGTACTTGCAGTTTTTGGGCGGGGGGGGGGCAGAAAGATGGTGCTTGAAGACAGCTCTCTTTTCTCAAAGACATACTTTTCAAAATGGTGCTCTATTTTTTCTCTCTGAAAAGAAAATAAAGTCCTCTGATCATTTTTCTTTTTTGAATGTGATAAACAAGCAGCATTTGCAGAACTATGCGAAAGTATGAATCCAGAGATGAGTTACACATGCCTTTCAGAGGCAACATAACAGTTGTTTTGTAGTAGTCTTCAATGTTTAGTATGTCTGATAACTTCAGTGTTAGTATAATGAAAGAAATGACCAGGAAATTAAATTTACAGTTGCAGTGTTGATTAAAGGATTCAGATTACTGTGAATGGGAACAATTTAAGTATGTTTTATGAGAAAATTGTAGTTTTACTTCACTAGAATTTTTTAGCTTATATCTTGCAAGAAGTTTCTTTAAGTGATGCAGAAACCATTGTTGAGATATTTGTGCAAGTTTCAAGGACTGGCCTCTTAGTGAAGTACTTTTTTTCCAGTAACTCTTAAGGCTTTATTTATGAAAGACATTACAACCTACTTAAAATTGGGAAAAAAGGTATTAAAACTTTAAAACTTACTTCAGTTGTTTAAACTAAAAAGCTACTTAAAGTGCATCAAGGGTGTTTTGTGTAATCTTGTGTAAATTTGTGTTAATCTTGTGAGTGGGTGGTAAATTTCTCAGGTACAGGGCAACAATCATACTTTTTTGGACTTGCTGATCTTAAAGTATTTCTGAAAATCCTTATAGGCTCAGTTTTCTTGTACTTGCATAATTTTGTATTTTTTTATCTATATAGAGCCTAGCATTGTTAGGCTATCATCAGAGTATTTCCGTAAAATTGAGAACTTTGTGGTAAATTTTGTCCATGAAGGTTCAGCAGCATCTTAGAAAAATGGGTGTTGTACAAGTTGGTTGAATAGGAACGGGTGAATATTTTTGTGAGGAGGGAATTAAGAAAACATTCATTATAAGTGAAATCGGTTTTGGTGGAAAAGCTACATGGTCCAGACAAAATTATATTTCCTATTTGATGCCTTTTTGATGTCTCCTCTACTGTGTGGGTTGCCTGGTGAGTGATGAATTTGCACTTTTCAGCCTTATGGCATTGAAAGATTGTTTTCAGATGTTATTTACAGAATATCTTTACTGATCTAGACTTGCCCCCTCCCCCGCACCCCAAGAATGGACTCTTGATTGTTATGTAAATTATATTAATGTTATGTAGCAAGGATGAACTGCACTCCGGCATCTTATCTTCTAAGGAGCTGCTTATTTTTGTCTAATTTATGTACCAGGCGACTTAATAGATGGTGTAATAGATAAGGACTAGAACTCAGCTGTGCATGGATAACTACAGGCTGCCAGGGCAGATTCAACTTGGCTTCGATGTGTTCAGCCTCTTGCTGAAGGATTCCAGTATGTGAATAAGGATGACTTGGTTGGAAAAGTTCGCTTGGATTCCACAAGGTTTTTGAAGAAGTTCCTCACCAAAGGATTAAAAAAACCTATGCAGTTCAGAATGAGTCCCACATGGATAATTGATTTATAAAAGATAAAAAACGCAGGGTAGAAGTCAACGTTCTGTTTTCACAGTGAAGGAAGGTCACCTCCAGTGGGGATTCTCTGGAATTTTGTGCATAACCTGTGCTGTTTAGTGTATTTACTTGGAAAAGAGCTAAGTTGTGAAATCACAAGTTTTCTGATGCTACAAAGTTAATCAAGATAGTAAGAGCAAGGACTGTGAAGAACTGACTGGTTAATACATGGTTATTGAATTCTGTGTTGAGAAAGAAGAATGATGTTCATTGGGGGGAAGAAACAGATTTACAAATAAAATGGTCTGAACTGATCATTACCACTTAGGATGGACACGTTGTATGCTAGTCTGGAGTCTAAAAATCAGTTAAACTTTGCAATGTAGCAGAAAGTGAATATAGAATTTTCATTCTGTTTGCTGAAACATCTGGTGTTAGGAACTAAATAGGTTTCTCTGAAGTGCAGTGTTCAGCATCAACTGGAGAAGCATTTACTTGAGTTACTCTGGATATATAATTGATGATGGCAAGAAGCTAGTCTTGCATGTCTTTTTGTTCTTTCTTGAATGACAAGGTAAGGGTAGAACCAGTGTGTATGAACTAGATAGAGGGAAGAAGGGTGGGAACTCTTCCTGGGAATATACTAGATAGAGTTTCCACTATCTTCTTTCCACTGGGAAAGATTCTTTTTTGCTTGAGAAGCTGAACTTAGTATTAAAGACACTTCTCTGTTTTGATCCAGATGTTTCAGATACTTGTAACCTCTTAAATTTACTGTTAATGCTACTCAGTTCTAATGTCTAGGAAGAGAAGAATTTTCTTCTTTCAAAGATTTCTAGAATGGATAGTTTTGTCTGGATTGTTTTTCCATTGTGAAGGTAAGTGACTGCTTTTTGTCTAAGCAATGACTTTTTCTTTTGTAGAAGGTGGCAGAGGCTGAGGATGACAGTGATAGTGATAGTGATGATGATGAAGATGATGTTCAAGTCACCATAGGGGATATTAAGACAGGAGCTCCACAGTTTAGGTAAGCTGTTTGCAAACATAATCTGGGGAAACTTTTAAGATTATATTTAATAATTAACACAGTCTCTTTAATACTTGCCATTTATTTGCCATTTTCTTATATTTATATTTTTAATATATATTTTATATTTTTATCTCTGTATTTGCCATATATTTGCCATTTATGTAAAATTTGCCAAAATGTCAAATTGTATGCACAATTACTGTTAATTAAGAATCTTTTTCAGCTCTTTAACAATGTTTTTAATGATACAGTGGCTTGAAAACAAGTGAAATGTAATCAGTGGAGCACAAGGAAGAGTTTTGTATGAATTTAAATTATGTTTTCAGATTTTGAGAAAAACCTGTATCAAGTTTGTAAAAGGAGCAAGTTGGTTTTTATTATGGAATGGCTATATTATATAGCATTTTTAGGGTCGTTACTGTGACAGTGACATTTTTGTTTCAAAGGATAGAGTGGCAAGAACATGAGAAGTGTTTGTCCCTCATCCTGTTTGTAATGGATACAGTTCTAGTTAGACCTCTGTAGTTTCAATTCCTATTTATGTTCTCAAATAAGATTTTAATATACTTAAGGATGGAGTGCAGGCCTCTGGAGATTGTTTCTCAAGATCGTGGTTTAGGCATTTGTACTGTTCTTGCTTCTTTTATTACCCCATATCCTTCTGGTCTCGAAAAAGGGCTTGTTTTTCCCTGAACACTTTCATGTTAATTTTACCCAAAATTATGAAATAATATTTCCATTGCATGGAAATCTTCTGAGGGAAGTGGTTCGCTTGTTTTTCTTGGCAATCCAAATATTTTTATGCTTATTAAAACCAGAGTTACTAGGGTGCCATTTCTTAATAGAATTATGAGTCTGCAGGCAGGTCTGACTTATGTATATCATGGTGGTTTTGACTTTAAAATGCAGATGATTTACTCCTGTTTGAAACATAGTATTTTTAAACTTTCAGTATTTCATATCCTAAAGTACTATGCAAATCAATGCAATATAATAAAACCCCAATTCTTTCAGTTCTTTGTTTTTGTGCGTTCAATAAATTGCAGTATTCTTGTGGTCTAGGCCATGACTTCAAATTTTGTGGTACTAAAGCAAAACTAGATTTATATTCTCAATGGATTTGCTGATGCTCTTTCCATGTATGCAGGAAACAATGAGCAGATGATCCTAAATCTAATTAGAGCAGAAAGTTTTATATAGAAATGTCTATTTTCTGAAAAACTTTTCTTTCTGGGCAAATTGGACAGAAAGTTCATGGAAGGGCAGTAATCTAAAACAAACTGAACATTGCTGTTCATTTTAACTGCAGTAGAACAAGTTTGTTTTATAGGATTAAACAATTTTTCATATAGTAGTCAACTGTGGTTTAAAAAAAACCATTCGATTTGTTTGAAAAAGTCATGCACAAATACAGCATGGCAGATCAGAAGGTTAAATGTTTTGTTTCAATTTTGTGCTATTGTAGCACTTAAATGAAAACTAAAACTGCAGGGAAGTGGGTACTGTAAACTAGCCTTGGCTTCTAATGATATGCTAATCTCATTATGTTTATGGGTCACCTGTTGGGGTAAGTTACATTGCAAACCAATGGTATGAAGAGCAAACTCTTAATATTACAAATTAACAATACTGTAATTCCTAAAATAGGTAAATCTATTCAGTAATTAGAATTCTGAAAGCATTTTTATGAAGAAAGCTCTCAAGTGTTTTAGAAAGTGAAAAATTACATACTTTTCTGTTGGTCACAATGACAGATGTTTGCTAGAAGTACATTGAAACAGCATTTCAGTAATTTTAGAAAAATGCTTGTATTTTCCACTTCTGTACGGATTAAATGGAATGATTATGAAAAGAGAAAATGATCCATCTAAACCCTTCCTTTTTTTTTTTTTTTTTTTTTTTAATAATTTATTTCGTTTTTACTCTAATCCCCAGACTGTCATCTGTATCCCTAAATGAACTGCATTTTTCCTTTCTCTCTCTTCTTCTGGTTCTGTCCATTCTTGTTTCTATCAAGGTCTTTATCCTTTCAACTCAGGAAGAGTGGCTGGGACTTGCTTCACTACTGTTTATTAGTTGGAGAAGTTGCTACTGAGCATAGAAAGGTACTCTCTCTTCCTCCTAGGCTGATCTCTTTACTTTTACAGTTACCAGCTTGGAAAGCTAGAGATTCAGGATGGTGATTGAGCCTGGGTCCAATTTTTTTCTGGATCTAGCTATCTCTTATTTTGTGTTTTCTTCTTCTTTTAAAGTCTTCTTTGTCTAATTAATTTTTTTGTTAATTTCTTTAAGTTATGGAGCAGCACCTGTGAATCTCAATATTAAGGCAGGAGGACGAGCTTATGGATCTTCTGGTAAGAAAATTTACACAGTAATATTGGTGAAAAATAAAAAGAAAATTGGATTGTTTTGGATTAAGGAAATAATTTTTACTTTTAAAACTTTCTGATAAATTTGTCTGGCTTTTAATTTCTATTTTAAGTGTATTGCTACTGATAAAATTCCATTTGCTAGAGACAGAAGGCTCTAACTTTCTAACTTTTCTCCACAGGTGCAAAAGTTAAAGGACTGGATCTAGATGCACCAGGGAGTATTAATGGTGTGCCACTTCTGGAAGTAGATTTAGATTCTTTTGAAGATAAACCTTGGAGAAAGCCAGGTAATGTCTGGTTTATGTTAACTGATATGTGTGTAGATGGCATCTCACCTATCCCTAGGAGGTACTGTACAGTGTAACTTGGAAAAAGCAACTATGTTAACTTGTTGCCTTCCTGCTGTGCCACAGAGTGTTTGGGTGTGCTGTGTTTCTTAGTATGCATCCCAATCGTATATCAGGAGAAAGAAGCAGGCCATTTTTTTAATTCATGTGTATTTTGAACTCTCCTTGTAAGTCTGCATTTCTGTGGAGATTACTGCCATTGCTCTGTACCATGGAACACAAGATAAAGCAAAGTGGAAAATAGTTCTAGCAGGTTTTAGCTGGAAGAATGGTGAAACGTAACTGCCTGTGCTAGCTTGTGTTCACACATAGACATCCATGAGCTTTGAATAAGAATCTGGGACTTTCCACACGGACTTTCCATGAGTCTGCTCTGTATTGTCTTGTTGGCTCAAGTGATTTGTCCAGACCTTCCTAATAATACCAGCATTGATTGGTATTTTTAGTAGCAGCACTAATAATACCTAATAATACCAGCATTGATTGGTTTTTTTTGTTAGCAGTACATCTGGCTGCTGCATAGTTTTTTTCTAGTGTTTGTATATTGCTTTGGTAATACAAATAGTGTCTACAAAATGGAAAAATAAGAAGCCTTTAGTGATTATCTGGTGTTTGAGCTGTTAGCTGTATTAAATATATTCTGTGCATTTGCATTACACCTGTTCTTTCTCTTGTGATTAAAAATACTCCATGGCATCAAATGAAGCTAGAAGCCAAAACAAAATGAGAAGTCAAATACAGAACAAGCCAAACAAAAGGGAGTGATTCTTCACTGAACATACAGTAAACCTATATATATTACATTTATCTTATTATAAAGATATGGGGGAATTATAACACCCTATGATATTCTCTACTCTTGATCCCCACTTCAGGATACTAGGCAAGCTATTATTTCTGACTAAATTTTAATGGTTTTATGATCTTAGCCATGAATACCCTATGTCTACTGATGAATTGTACATTTCAGTTCTGCGTTTTTAGATCAATACCTAATCAGTTTTGATGCTCTAAATAGAGGTGTATATATGTTTAGTGGAGAAAAGATAAATTTTGTGATGTCCTAAAAAACCTATGCTTCTCTACTTAAAGGGGCTGATCTCTCTGATTATTTTAACTATGGCTTCAATGAAGATACCTGGAAAGCTTACTGTGAAAAGCAGAAAAGAATACGAATGGGCCTTGAAATTTTGCCAGTTACCTCAACCACAAATAAAATTACGGTAAATAGTGCTTTTTTTGTGTCGTATATGTTTTTTCTCCCTGTAAAGCTGCTCGTGTGTCGTAAGCTTGTTCTGCCTAGTTCAGTGCCTCTGTTAGAGTTTGCACCTGACTCCCTTCCCTGAGCCTCGAGTGTTACTGTGTTGCTTCTCTGGCAGTTGTGTGGATAGTGTGACAGACAGCTACAGCTAGATTGCATCTGTACCTTTATTGAGATTGTGGCCCATCATTTAAGAGTTGTATGGTATCTTAATGGGCGATGTGTTATTTAACTTAGGCTGAAGACAAAGCTATGGAAGTAAGACCAAGTGCAGAGATTCTCGATGGCAGATACCATCTTTTTAAGGTGAATTTTAGTAAAATTTTGTTGGTTGCTCTCATTTTTCTTGAGTATTGTTTCCCATGCCAGCCCAGACTGATAGAAGAACAGCTGATATGGACACAGCCATTATTTCATACTCTCATCTTACATCAGTGACTTTCTGTGTATGTCACAAAATGTGGATTAAAAAGTGTTGCTTTGTCACTCTTCTGCAAGCATGTGAGTTAGTGGCCTGGTGAACTAACAAATTTCCCAGTGAAATTAATTTTTCTTGATGTGACGGTTTATTTGTAGTTGTAGTGTGTTCGTTTGTGCAGATTAAAGAATTTAATCTTCTTGTGGGAAAGCTTTTGTAGATTATAGCATGTTTGTTTTTCCTGTGGTGTTGTAGCTCTTACTGTGTTTTGTAACAGTTATCCTTGACAACTCTGATATGAAAATCAATCTTCCATATTTTTGTGTTGTCCTTTTGGGATTAGCTGACAATAAATCAAGTTATGTATAATAATTTTTCCATTCATAAATGCTGGTTTTCAGAGAAAAGAAAGATCTACATGACAGTATTTATCTTAAGGATTAAACTTCTTTTTTATCTTCTCACTTTCTCATTTACTCTTTTGTTTGATACTAAAGTTAAAATTATAATATGAAGGTTATTTATTTTTCCTTTTCTCAGTATGTAGTCATTTTTGTTCTTGAACTGTCTTTGAAGTGACTTGAAACTGTTTCTTTCTGCTGTGTCCTCCTGTGACAGAACTGTCAATTGTGGATAGGTGTTTTTGTTCTCTCTTATATGCTACTAGAGGATATTCAGTTATTTTGATTTTTTTTTTAGCAAGAATAGATCAAAACTTTTCTGGGGCTTCATACCTGCTTCAGTTATCATTATAATAGTGCTGTGGGACAGTAGAAATAGTGGGCAGTAGGAGTTACAATTTGCAATTGACTATAATCTCAAACTTCTCTGAAATGTTCTGAAGGAGGAAGGATAAGTAATCCAACCCAAAACCTTCCCTATGTCTAGCTCAATATTGACTCTGGTAATCAAACAGTACAGGTATAATTGTGTTGTAAGAGTTTGTCCTGTTTTTACAATGAGTTTACATATAATTATTAATTTCATTAACTTTTTTTCCTTCTCTTCTGAAACAGTCTTATGTAATGTACATGATATTTACATATAGTTTAGATTAAGCTCCTGTAACTGGCAAGAAAGTCTCCTACATTTTCAAGTTACTCATTAGTTTGTAGAAGTCTTAGAGATTTTTCAGATAAATACTTACACCTTTTCCCCCTCATATTTCTGGATAGGAAACATTAATTCAATTTTTCATGAATTTTAACAATTTGTGTGCATTTTTGTGGGGTTGGGAAAGATGTGCCCATGTTTAGAAATGAGATTCTGCGGAAACATAGTAGTTCACTTGCCTACAAGCTGTGAGAACACAGCTTATATGATGTTATAGCATGAGTGAACTAGCTATGTAGAGTAATGTAACTGTGTGGTTGATACAATGGGTGTGACTTTAAAAATTGAATTAGTATAGATTTGTCTTTAATGCTAACCCATGTAGGTTTCTCTTTCACATATAGCTGCTGCTGACGTAAAACAATACTTGAAGTATTTGCACCAAAGGTTTTGCAAAACTTTAATATAAAAAGTGTCTGGAATTTTGCAGTACTTCAGAAACAGCAGGGTGTTTCTGAAGTATTTCAGTCTGAACTAATGAAAAATCTTTTACGGTTTGCATAGCCCAGTGTATGAGGTGACTTCCTGGTATGACTCAGAAATTAAGTGGTTACTAGATCTCATGATCAGTGAGGCAGGTGGAGAATCCATTCAATTTTCTTGTCTCATGGTTTATTGGTGGTAGATAGAAGGCTTTTTAGATATTTCTGTTAAGATTATGAAGATTTTTTTTTTTTTAATAAGTTTGCTTACAAAAATTAAGGTACAATTTTGTTCATACAGGAAATTCTTCAAGAAAATCAGTTTGGTCTATTCATGTACAAATCAAATGGTTGGAAATATTTAAATATTAATATATTTTAAATGTCTAATAATAAATATAAATATTTAAACTGTCTAATCTTCTGTAGCAATTGGCATATTGATTCTTGTATATATTAAATGTGGTACTTAAGTAATATATCAATACAAAATACGTAATTTTGCTTGCTGTGCAGAGGTGACAGTTTTGGAAATTCTGGTTAAAGTTGGACTTTCTTTTTGTGTTGGCTGTTATGTTGAGTGTTGGAGCTAGTATACTTGTGAGGGTAAACTAATGATGAAACATTATTTTGAAGGTACAGCAGGGCAGAACTGGAAATTTGGAGAAAGAGTTGGCAGTGCAGTCGACCAAACCTGATTTCACATCTCCTCCTGCCTTATTCAAATCAGGAATTCCAACAAACAGGTCAGTTTGCTGTAACTTAAGACCAAAAAACTCCTTTTACTGTTGCCTCTATGTCTTTGAAGTTTACAGTTTTTGTAGGAAAAAGAAGGAAAATATGTTTCTGTAACAGGTAGAAATGAGGGTAAGAGGTGTCCTAATCACATTTGGCATAATCACACATGAATACTGTGCTACCTTGGCTATTTGGAAAAGCGAAAGTAGAAGAAAAAGGGAGAAAAAACAGCAGGACCAAATAAGAAGACAGTTATAAAAATCCAATTGTTGATTCATGACACTGTGTTTTTTGTGTATAATTAGATTTACCATCATAATATTTCTAGTGAGGGTCCTTACGAGTATTAGTGAACTCATTTTTTTCAGTTAAAAAAGATGGAATCTGACAGCTGTGATTTTAACAAATGGAAGAATTCCTGGAACCTAATCTCTTTCCTGCAAGGTAGCTTTAGCTTCTCTATTTTTAAATATTTTATTACACTTTGTTTGAAATGAGATAAATTTTTTCCTTACTAGGGTCCTTCTCCCAGCCCCAGGCTTTAATAAGTTGTGTCCTTTATATCTACGCCACTGCTGTTTGTTATCTGGCACTTGGCTTAGGATGAATCTATGCTTCTGCTTTAGTTATTTAGCAATCCTGTTTAGAAGTTTTGGTTCTGTGCGACTTAAAAGCCATTGTATTACCATCATATTACAAGTGATGGTAAGGAAGGTAGAACAGGTTGTACAATCTCATTGGCAGCCATTAAAGGTTAGGAGCTATGACCTGTCTTTAGCACTGTATCCTAAGTTCCTTGCCTGGTTTAGAGGCGCTTGTGTTCAATTATTCTGTCCTGTAGGAGTCCAACACCCAAATGTTTTTTTCTTGGGTGGGGAAAAAAAAATCAATCATACCCTTGCCTGCACTTTTCTTTCACTTCTTGAATATTCTTTCTGGTAGCCTAAATTTTTCTCTGAGCCATCAGGTTATGTTGCTCTGTGTTTAGTAGATTTTAATTCTTTGTTTTTCTATTTTTCCTTATTAAAAAAAACAAGAAGAGTCTTCCAAACTTTGTGCCAACCCTGTAGCTATTTTTTAAATTTTCTTTTCTGAATTGCTTTTAATGCATGATGTTTCTGTAACAGAGATCTCAGACTGGAATGTGTTGTTCACAGGGTAAGGATTCCAAATCTGTATCTAGCATAGGTTTTGTTACAAGATTTCAATTCTTTTTTCCTCTCATTGGTGGACAGACAACCTCTAAACTACTTCAGGAATTAATGACCAGGATATTGAAATGTAGTCAAGTTTAAAGTTGCAGAAAAAATGCATTGCTTAGATTCCATGGTTGTATGAAATTTGCTGTTGTTGTGACAACTGGGTCACTTTGTGACACATCACTTTGACAATTGTATCACTTTTGCACTCCAGTGCTTAGAATACGTTCTTTTGTGTACATTTAGTGTGAATACTGTAATTATAAGTTGTTACAATGACAAAACTGACTTCTTCCCTTATTGAATGCCTGCTCCTATGGATACACTTGCTTAAAATAGATTCTTCTGTAAAGAAAGGCATTTCTGCTGAGTAGTTTAAAGAGATTTTGAAAGAGAAGTGTATGCTCAGAATTCTAAGAGGAGCTCAGTGAGTGAATATGTATTAGCTGTGTGGATTATATATACTTCTACTTTAATGACTTTTACATAATGCATTTACTATTTTCCGTTTATAAGAACTTGTATTACTAACCAATCAGTGTCTCATAGGTTTGGACTAATTTCTTTCTTTAGTTAAAGAGTTTATTTTAGGTAGGCAGAAAATTTTCAGCAATACAGCTCTTTGATAACTTAATTGCCTTTATGCCATGTGGCATTTGCAATAGCCTTGTTGAGAAATTGCTGGAGGCATTTGTCATGTAGGAGTAAAACTTCCCTCAGCTTCTAGCCATTGTTGATATATTTTGTGAAAGGGAGGGAAAATTGATACTGTTTGGTATAGCAGCATTGGTGTGGGGATTGGTAAGAAAACAGAAGGACCTAGGCAATTTACCTCACCAGAAGAAGCAGCAGCTCTTCTCAGTCACAGGCAAACACTGCCTCCAGAAAAGCCAGTTCAAGCATCAGAAAGTGGTAGGAGCAGTACAGGAGAGACCAATCATGGGAATTAAGGTAAAGGGGAAAAACAATTTAGGGCATGATGTTCATTTAACATTTTAGTTCATCACTTACTAGTCAGGGCTGCAATATTGCTTCATGAGTGATTTTACATGTGGACATTGTGTTACGTATTGCTCTTCAATTGCAAGTCTGGGGACAGATAGTTGTGTTTACTTTTTCTTGATTGGTTTGTAAAAAAACTTAAAAATAATTTTGTGCTTATGTTTTTACCTTTTTGATTTGAGTACAGTAGATGTTTGCATGTGATTGTGAATTGTCTCAAAAATAATATTACTCCTTACCAATATGGAAGTTGTAGCTGACAAAATAGAAACAGTAGTATTGCTCACCAGCAAATAAATGTTGTTAATGCACTAGAATTATATCCTAAATATGTAATTTAAAGAAAAATTCAGTGCTTATTCATACAATGTATCTCTGGGAAATGTTGCTTGAAGAGTGGCTGTCTTAACCATAGCTGAGGTATTAGTTGTTAAGAAATGACACTTGAGTTTCTTGCCTTGATTCTGTGATACTTAGGGCTATTGAGTAGCATAAAGTGTGGCATAACCCTGAAGGAGGAATTAGATCATAATGGAAATAGTTTAGTAAAGGGACATTGTATATGAACAGTATGGTATAAAATAAAAGCTTTGTTCTCTAGAGGAGATTAATTAAAGGTTTATTGTGTGCATTGTCACAATTATGGTAAAAACCTGGAGGAACCTCTTTTGTCTATAGTGCTATCTAGACCGTGAAGAGGATTTGACATATTTAAAATGTGTTCTAACCAACTACATCATAGAAATAACTTATTTTCAGACCAATGCTTTTCCTTATGTAATTTTTCAAGGACTGTGAGATAGTTTTTCTTTAGTAGCAGAGAAATAGGCATGTTTCACTTATAAGCTGGCTGCAAAAGCTTGTATTTTCTCATTCAAGTAATACCTGTAACAGCTCTCCATCACTAAACATTTTTTGCCAGTTTTTTGGTTTTAGACATCCATTTATGCTTTTACAGTTACT
Source organism: Acanthiza pusilla (assembly GCA_036630365.1). NCBI lineage: Eukaryota > Metazoa > Chordata > Aves > Passeriformes > Acanthizidae > Acanthiza > Acanthiza pusilla. The sequence continues at coordinate 38,528,099 of JAXCHO010000164.1, read as the reverse complement.
AAAGTGTATATTACATTTAAATGGGTTTTACTTCCAGAGAAATTAGCCCATCAATGCAGTGGGCTGTATGTCAGCTTTATCTGTGCTTAGGTCTTTCTGCAAACAGATTTTTTAATAGAAAATTGATTTCTGATCTTCCATTACTCTGAAAACATACCAGTTTCTCTTGTTCCATTAACTAGCCTTGCAAGACTAAGTGGTGGAAACTCAGATATTATTTAGAAAAAAAAGTCTATTTTCTATGCAAATGGTTTTATGATATAAATAAGAACCAAATAGTAAATCTATTTGGTTCTTATTTATATCAATTAGTGGTGAGCTCAGCAAAGTTGAGGCTGTCCTCAAGACGAGGACAATAAAACATAAAACACATAAGCAAAACAAGAAAGAAGAACATATTGAAGAATATTATAATTCCTTATGTATTAGACTAAACTGTAAGTCTACTAAATAAATGTGGCATCCAGTAGTTAGTCTGTTTCTGAATTCTGAAAAGTCATACAGGGGTGTTCCAAAAAGCAGATTATTTATTTTATCTGTGGTAAGGATAAGGATTTCTGAAGTGATGAACTTGGAAAATAATTGTGTCTGCCTTCTTTTTTTCTTCTTCTTCTTTTATCCCATTTCTCTTTGCTCTTTAGAATCTAAACTCAGCTTGCCAAATAAGATTGAGTTATCTTTTTGAATTAAATCTCCATGGAGAGTGGTATTCTTAGTGCAAATAGCTCATAAATAACCATTCTCTAATTAGAGTGAAATAACTCAGATTTGCTGGAATGTTCCTTTCAAGCTACACTTTGTGTGAACTCTGCTGTGGGTTCATGTGCATCCCACACGTGTGGATTGCCTTTTTATGTTTCAGTGGATCCACTGGGAATGCATCTGTATCCCAGGTGCCTTGCTCGCGTAAGGGACAAACCAAGCCCTTCCTTTTCTTTGCTTAGAGCACTGAGACAGAAACCGTGTGGTGCCTGCTTAACATCTTATCACTACTCTAGGTAATGTCTAGGGAGTCTTGGAAATTTCTCCTTGTGTCAGCTTGTTGGGAGTTAATATGTGTGTGACTTAACCTGGGATTCCAGGCGTCATCTGCTGCACCATTTGCAACTGAATCTATGCTCCCTGTTGTTCAAATTTAAGCTCTTTTAGCTGAATACTTAATGAAATCATTATTGCCGTCTTGGAAATAAAGAATTTGTCAAGTTCAAGGTACGATGGCAAATTCCCAAACTCATCCATCATTATGAAAATTAAATCTCTTGGCAGTTGTTGGGAAGAACAGTGGACATAACACTATACAACATTATTTAAATAGTAATTATAAAGCACCATCTCAGTGAGATTGAGTGAGCACAGGTGTACTCTTCAGAATCTTCAACAAATTAAGTGAAAGCTCTGTTCGTTTCAGTAAAATTGATGTCTAGGAACCAACTAATTTGTAGTCTAGGTTTGCTTCATTTGATGTTGCAGTGATGTATTTGGGCTGCTTCCCTAGTCAAAATATGGTTGAGGCATATATTGCTTTAATGCCCGGTACTCTTGCATTGGTGTCACTGTGCGTGTTTTCAGTGCTGATTCCAAGAGTTGCTGGCAGTGTGCAAACAGTACAAGAAAGTAAGAGTTTTAATTCTGCCGTGTCCATCGCTCCCAAGTGGAAGCCCTATAAATCAGTGGAGCAAGCCAGACAGGGACTTTTTGCTGTAGAATAGTGCCATTGTTATGCACGACGACTAAAACTAGGTAAAATGAGTTTTCTAGGATATGGTTTAGATAATTAAGAGAAGATACTAGTGATGGAGGAGAACAAGTGTCTTAGAACTCTAAAACCAAAAGAATTGTCAGTGAAAACTCAGACGGTGCGAACAGTTGTTGTTTTAATAACTGTTTTATAATACCTATGTTCTCAGTTTAGTTACTGAAAGCAAAATAATAATCCAGTGTGGCAGTGCTGGAAGGCCACACAAGACCACTGGGGAAGTTTAGAAAAGCAGATGTTGATTATTGGAACAATCTAACCTCTAGGATGTGGTATTAGACCAGAGAATTCCTTAAATTTGTGTTATTGTAGAGTGTATATTTCTGTATAGCATATACTGTTTTATTTTGCAGATATTTTCTCAGACTCTTGTACCATTGCACTGTTTTGGTTTTTTTTTGCTCTAAACTGTTGTGCTTAGTAAGCTTGCTTTAAAATCCAAGAGGAAGGTCTAATCCCAGATAGTGAAAATCTCAGAGGACAGGCATTTGGATCATCTTCAGTATGCAGTCTGCTAAGGAACTTCAGATTATCTCTGGGAGATCTGTTCCTTCATGCTCTAGTGTCTACTGTGTCTTTTTCAGTTGCATTGGAATCTAGGTATCTGAGCAATTGGAGTCCAAGCTTTCAGTCTGGCAGAACTTTGAGCCTGTATTTCCAAATTCCAGTTGTTCTGCCTAATATTTGTATTCATGCGGTTAGTAGTACACTAGATGTAAAACATACAAGAACTTGTTTTTTAAAACTGGAAGTATTTTTTTCTTTCTATGAATTTGTTTCTAAGGAAATTTCAGGAAACTTTTTTTCCAGTCTTTCTTTTACTGTTATATATCATGCTCTTGGTAAATATTGCCAGTTTTATCAACTGTGGTTTCCCTTATAGGTGAGACACAGATATGCCTTAACCATTAGTGCTGTAGTTTTGTACATCATTTTCTAACAGTTGACCTGGGTAAATTCTAGTTTTTAACTTCTTTTAGGAATCAACAATGGGCTACAGAGCAGGTAGAATCATAGAATCATAGAATGTTAAGGGGCTGGAACGGACCTTAAAAATCATCTACCAAAGCCTCCCCTGCCATGTGCAGGGACATGTCCCCCTAGGCCAGGTTGCTCAAGGCCTTAATCCCACCTGTTCTTTATAAGTCTTAGGCAGAGAGGTTTTGTTATAACTGTGTAAGAGTTACACATTTTCTATAAACCTTGGTTTCTGGTGTTTTAGGGCTGCAAACAGGAAAATTCACTATACTTTAGATTATTCCTCTCTTCAAAATATTGTTGTAAATATTCCCATTGTCGCAAATACCAGGTTTTAGTTTTACTAGGTGACATTCAGATACTTGTCATGTTTTCTGGTCTGGTGCCTGGAGTACTTCTTTTGTGTCAGTTTATTTCCCTATGGTTAATTTACTGAAGATTTTGAGAGATTGATTATACTTTGAATTTTACTACTTATGTTTTAAGCTTATGCTTTTTCTCCTGTCTTACCTTTGTTTGATCTTCCATGGAATCCTTCATTATGGTTTTATGCAATTTAGAAATTATTTCTAGTAGTTTATAGATATTTTACATTAGAATTTTGCAAAAGTTCTGTTTAATATATTCTTTTCTTACTAAAGTTTCGTGGTTTTTTTTGTTTGTTTGGTTTGGTTTGTTGGGGTATTTTTGGTGGTTTTGGGGGTTTTTTGGTAACAGAAGAGTAGAAGTATTATTTTTTATGGGGTGGAAGGAGACTGCTGTAGAGTCAGCCTTTGTGTTTCTTTATTAAAGGAGTCTTTTGCTACATTGTTTAGTTCTTTACACTTGCATAGTTCAGCAAATGCATCAGCTTTAATGCTCTTCAGAAATAGTCTTTTATATTTTCTACAGGAGAAAGAGCTTTTGCCATGTAGAGTGAGACAGGTCCATAACGCTTTCTTTCTCTTTTTTCTTTTTTTCCCCTTTTCTGATTCTGCTTGTTGATTCTGTTTTGTCCTGTGTTGCAGGCGAATATCTGGCACAATAGATGTGATTGGACAGACCATCACTATCAGCAGGGTGGAAGGACGACGTCGTGCTAATGAAAACAGCAACATACAGGTTTTACACTGCAGTTTTGTATTCTAATTTTGACTAAAAGATGTTTTTGCTTTGCCTGTAGCTTCTGATTAAAACATCAGTCTATATGAATGAAAAATACATAAATAGATTTAAGTTCAGGAATAAAGTTTTGGCAGTTATCAAAATATATTAAGATGAAATATTTGATAAATTTCAAAAGAGAAATATTTTGGTATATACCTCTTACTGAAAACAAATGAGCAATGTTGCAGACGTACAATCCAGGAGACAGCATTGGCTCTGCAAGATCTGCATGGTATTGTGTTTTGTTTATGGAGTGACAAAAATAAATATTTAAACTGCCCATTTGTCCCCTGTTCCTGCCAGACACTAACGCTGGAAGTGAAAGCCCCCTTTTATGCAGTTCAAGAAATGCGGTCATTTAAAAATAAGGTGTGAAGGCATAAAGAGTTGATAGTAGGTTATTTTTAATTATATTGTGTTTTTCCATGAATTGCAAGATTAGTCTTTACGGTTTTAGTCTTTAGACTTTTATTATCCTAAGAAAGCAACTAAATCTGTTAAGATGGAATAAACTTCTCTCCTGAAGAATCAGAGAAGAAAGAAAGATCAAGGTTGCTTGGTGCCTTAGTTGCATTTCCATGCCAACTTATGTTAAGGTTAAACTGTGAAAATAATAATGAATTGTAGTGCTGATATTGAAAACACTGCCATGTGTTTTTCATCTGTTCTCAGACTGTTTAAGTAATTTACAGTCTTGGGTTGTTTTCATGCTTTTCATATTGATTTTAAAGTATTTTCCATTGTATAAATTTAAGGTGGTGTTTTGGACCATATTCTTATGGAGGGCTTATGTTAAGAGGGCTTACATTCCCTCTTAGGTCTTGTGTTTGTTGTCCCCTCTTGGCTGCTCTTAGACCTTTAAAGGCACTTGGCAAATATGGGACACTGAACATAGGTATGCAGGTAGAACTTTACCCATCTGAATAGGGGTCTTTAGGTGTGAAGTGATACTTTCTTATTTTAGTAACTGGAAAGAGAGGAAACCTGTCTTCTACTCTTTTCACATGGCAATTGTAACTAGCGTTTGATATTTTACAGGTTCTTTCAGAACGCTCTAATCCTGAAGTAGACAGTTTTACCAAGCCACCTCCATTTTTCCCTCCAGGAGCTCCACCTACCCACCTTCCACCACCTCCTTTCCTCCCACCCCCTCCAACTGTCAGTACTGCTCCACCTCTGATTCCCCCACCAGGTAAATACCTGCACTACGTAGAATGTGAATAATGAGAGGTTTGTTAACTTCAAATGGTTGAAGTGCATTGTGCAGAATTTCAGAATTTTGTGTTCTGCTCTTTTCTTAAATATATCTGTAAGGCAAAACCAGAAACTTTTATTTTTACTTTCTCGGTAAGCATAATCCCACATAGTGAATAATTACCTGAGGACTAACTGCTGGTTCTTGTGTTCTTGAAAATATTTGAAGTGAGAAGCTGTTTTCTGTAATTCAATAACTGTTAATGCAATTGAGAGGTACGTGTTAACACATTGTTCTACAAACTTTTGAACTAAAAGTATGGCATACCATGAATTTGTGTGACAAGTTGGATTCTGTGATGTCTAAGGTCAGAGCAGCGAGGGAAGTTCTAATTCCCCTTTTCTCTCACAGCATGTACAAATTCCCGAAAGTCTGATAAGTACTGCATTTGCTCTGTATCCTCTCTTTCAGTCAGAAGTCTTATTAGTTCCTGATGTTTTTTGGTGTCTTGTGTCTATGAATCTTAGAGGAATCAAAGCTCTTTGAGAGCTCTTCCCATTTTTAATCTGTTTTGAAATTTACTGATATTTACTGAACATTTATTGAAATTTGATACATGTGGAAATTTACTGGGAGAAGTGCCATGGGCATTTGCACAAGTAGTACAGTTACCTGTATGTGTCACTTTAAGGCATTAAGTTCAAAAGGATTTGGCAAGAAACTAAGGAGAATGGTCCGTGAGAAATTAAAATAGATGGAGAATCTTTGTTGTGTATTTGATTAGGAAAGTGAAGCATTTGTCTACAGAAGAGACTGATTTAAGGTGGAGCCTCTTTCTTTATTTCTACTCTTCCTTGGATTCTTTTGCTTGACTTGTTCTGAAAATCATGCTGAGCAGTTTCTTTGCTATGCTGCTTGCACAGGGAATCTTTTAAAAGTTTCTCTATTAATATTCTTATGTATAAGTAAAGAAGTAATATTATTTGTGTACAGCTAAAGAGAGCCTTTATAGGATTTAAACCCTTGTAGAAGAAGTTGCCTCTTCAATTGTCCCTCCAAATTTTAAAATATAACTCATTCTGCCTGGCAAACTGGCTTTCCTCAGTGATGGTCATACACAAAAATCACAACACCTAGAAAACAGAGAAGAGATCTACAGATTAAATAATTCTCTGCCCCTTTCCTTCTTCTTAATTTTTTTTTCCATAAATATAAAAAAATAGGGTCTCTGAAGTGAGAATATGCTAGTGCTCTGGCAATTTTGTGAAGTTTCATTACTGCACCAGGGGGGCAGAAAGGGAAAGAATGTTTGCTGCAGTTTTAAGCTTCGTTTAAACTTTTCTGATAAAACAATATCTGTAATGCATTGCAAGTTTTTAGAAAGTAATTATTTTAATTGTAATTGGGTTCAGAAAAGGTATTCTAGACCCAGCCCCAAAGACACCCCAGATGCACTTGGTGCAGGGGTGTCACATACGGGTACTGGACTGTTCTTATGAAGCCCCTCACCTGTTGAGTTTTTTAAGGTGAAAGAAATCCACATATGTTGCAGATCAAGCCAGCAGGTTTGGCTTTAGTCTCATGGTTTACAGGCAGGTTTATGACCCAGACTGTTCAGAAGGTCTTCTGGAACATCCTTCCGTGCTTCAAGTAGATTTGAAAATAACGATTAAGAGCTGTGGATTTGGTTTCCTCAGGCCTGTGTTTTAATTGTGCTGTTGCCAGCTCTTTATCATCAAAGCCATTCCTAAAATAGATTCTGCCATCCCTCCTAGGTTCACTGGAGGAGGAGTAAAAAAACTACACTTACCCAATATTAAACTGGGACTACTTGCCAGAAAATTTAAGTATTCGAAATATAAAACATCCTCCAAAAGCGCCTTTGAAAAAGGATCTTACTTTGAAGTTAGGTCTCTTGTTCTGTATTCATTCACTCTTGTGATTCAAATCTTTTTTGAGGAACAAGTCGTGGAATAATTCAAAATGCCAAATGTAGAAAATTCTCTACTAGTCCTAGGAGATGACTGGCTGTGGCAAAAAATGTGCTAGTTTCTGTTTGCAAGGTTTATTGCTAGGTTGGAGTAATTTTCATCTAAAGCAAAACATTGGTGTTTGTTAACCAGGCTTTAAAGGTTTGTTTGTGTGCTTTGGTTTAAGTGTGTAGTTAAAATGTGACATGTATTTGTGATTTAAGGGAAATTTCCCTGAAATATTGAACTTCTGTTGCATAACTTTGCAATATATACCAGGGCGAGTGATTGCCTGTGGCAAGAGAACCAAGTTGAGTTATATTTCATTTCTGAGGGCTGTTAGACTACAGCTAATTTGCAGTATGTTGTTAAGCTCTGGCAGTGTTGTTCATGTTTGATTCTTTACTCCACAAGCAGAGCACATGTGGCATTGCTTTCCTTTAGTAAAACATACTTGATTTTCTGTAAATATTTAGCGCCCTTGAGTTAGCAGGATGGCATACAATGTCCTGCAAGCAATTTTGAGTGTGTTAGGTAAAATGGTGCACTATTGACATTTGGGCGGCTTTTGGCACGCGAGTCTGAGTATTTAGGTTTAGACTGAGTGCATCTTTGTGGCAGCATAACAATGTTGTAGACACATGAGAAGGTCTATACTTAGCCACCTTCTTGCACTGGTACAATGTAGTCCCTACATTGCAACAAATGACAAAATAGAGTGGTTTTTCTCAGAAGTAGTAATTGCCTGGTGGTGCTACAAGTATATTTTCATGCACTTAGAAGGCCAAGGAGTGAAAAGTTAAGAAATTATTTATTCTCCATTAACTGAAGCTTATGATTTCTCTTTCTTGCTTTGTGTCATATTCGTGTGTTAGTGAAGAAGGTGAGGAAAAACCTTTGTTTAGATCTTTTTAGATCTTTTAGATGTTTTTGTCAACTTGGCACATAGAATCTTTCTTCCTTTGTGATACCATCAAGTAAATTAGCTTCTGTTTTAAAATTATACAAGCATTAATCATGACTCTTTAAAAGTTCTTAAAAGTTTTTATGGGAAAAAAATGCCTATGTGTTTTTTTTTTAAGTATAATACCCTGCATTAACCTATTCATTAGAATTATTTGGACGTTTGGTCTCTGAGTATTAGTCGTATTCAGTGTGTCTTTATTTTGCTTGAATGGCTCTCAAGTGAAATTTTTCATCTGACTTTTAGTATTTTGGGGATATTTTTACTTTTAATTCTTCACAAGATAAAATTCTTGTGAATGAGGAATATATTGTTTAATATGAAATTTTTCCTTTTTGTAAAGAGTAGTTAGCTAATGGATTTCCAGGCAGTTGCACATGTGCAGTTTCAGCAATATACTGGTTTTAGTGCAGCAATTGAAACATTTTAAAGTATAAGGTGCAGCTAATAAATCACTTTGAAAGAACTTCTGGTGTTTTTCTAGCTTATGTTCTTAACATTATATAATATATACATGCTTAACGTTTCTGTATTTTATATATATATATATTTATATTTTAGGCTTGTGAAGAATCTATTAATTAGAACAATTAACCAAAAAAGATTAATGGTAAACACTTTGGCTGTGCAACAGTCTGAGTTCTTAGTCTTGATTTTCTTTCAGGAATTTTCATCAGGAGTGTTTGGTTTTCTAAATGTTACACTGTCAAACATTTTATGGTGTGATACCCAGTGTTCTTAACAATGGTAGTGCACATTGGAAAGCTTGTGTGCTGCTGAAGAGAAAATGGCTCATGCAGTTTAGAAGTTTGGCTGTTTGAGTTCACTGTCTCTTGATTTACACTTTGGCTAAGAGATGAGATTTTAAATCTTCAGGATTGGACAGAAACCTCAATTATATTTCACAGTTTGTTTAATCCTATAGGATTAATGCTGTTAGGAACTCATGTCAGTGATATCACTAACAATTAGTGAACTTTGGTATTGATCACTCTTCCTCAGCTTGCATATTCCAGAGAACCCAGGGTCATTCTTCACTATTCTTGCCTCTAAATAAATAAGATCTTAAAGAGTAAGAATTTAAATTAAAAGCTAGATTTCACAAGGCTTGTATAAAATTTTAACATTCGATATTAGTGTGAGATCTTGATCTGAGGACACAGAAAATATGTTATCATTCTTCTTAATCATATATGTAGAGAAAGCTCAGTCTGGTTTTAGATCTACAGATAATAAACTATTACTATATCTGATATTTGTTGTCTTTTTAGGTATACCAATAACAGTGCCACCACCAGGTAAATTTGCTTAGATTTTTTTCCAATTTGGTTAAGAGATGAAAACTTAACTGATGTGCAACTTACCAACTTTCTTTCAATTTTATAGATGAGAGGTCATGTATACTAAACCATATGTGTATACGTAGGCTCAGTTGTTTTGATGCCTGGCAGAAGAGAAATTGTATGAAAATGCTGTTCACTAGTGAACCTAGTTAGCCAGTTTTCTGGACGTATATTTCCTTCTTTAAAATCTTTTTTTCTCAACTGTGCAGTAAATAGTTTTGATTGTTGTTTATTAAAAATTGTTAGATATTCAGGAATTTTGCCATGCTTCTAAATTATCGTATTTTTAAGAATGATAAAGTTTTTAATTTGAAGCACTGATAATACATGTTTAATGATTTGCCTTTGTAAAGCTGGAAAGTAGTTCTTAGTCTGGCAAAATAAAACCCATTTACACAGAAACAATTTTTACTTTGTTCTCTCTGGGATTTGTTTGCTGTTTTATACTTAGCCTAGTTCTTTTATGTGTTTGTGGATGGTAGTTTTTTTTCTTCCTCCCCTCCTTACCTAATTTATTGTTACAGGTTTTCCACCACCTCCTGGCGGTCCTCCACCTTCCCTCATACCCACAATAGAAAGGTGATTATCTGTTTGGAATCTTACTAAGCAATCTGTCAGTATTCTGTAACTGAAATAAATGAATAAGTACTCTTGTGTGGCCCAGTGTTTTATGGATTTCCATCTGGGAGAAGGGAGGCAGCTTCAGATTTTTATAGTAATTTTACAGAAATGTTACTAGTCTCACCTATCATCGTATTCTTTGAGTAAGTTACTTGGCCACTTCTTTGTTTAGTTATGAGACAATATCGAAATAACTAAGTAGTTATGGTTTTGATGGTGTATCAATGCCAAGACCTAAGGTAATGATTGTCTAAGTATTCTTTAGCAGTCTGAACGCTTATTTACATGAACTTTTCAGCGATCATATCTTTTTATATAGATATACACAAAAATTTGAGCACAGATTCAAGCTCTCATAAACTATAGGAAGTGCCACAGTTCCATAGAATCCAAAGGATTTATGTTCTGTTTAGGTGTTCAGCTGTAATAGGCCTAAAAGTACTTTTTCCATACCATTTTTTAGTATGCGTTTATATGTATATGCATACATATATTTGTATAGATAGATACAAATATTTAGAAGGAAGAAACGCAGTCCTTGAAAAATATTTGCTTTTTGCTGGCGGCCAAATCCAGGTCATGTATAATACCCATTTAAGATGGTAGAAACCTCTTGTATATGTTACGTATAACATATATATTATATATCAGTGTATTATTGAAGGAGGTAGCTTTGTTGCTAAAGCTGAGTTTTTACATGTATCTTTAAAATGCTAAAACTGGTTTTCCATGTGTTTTCCACAGTGGACATTCTTCCGGCTATGATGGTCGTTCTGTTCGTGCATTTCCATATGGCAGTGGTAAGTAAGCAAGCTTGCTGGCTTTGGAAATTTTGACTAGTGTGATATCAAATTGTTTGATACACTTACAAGGATTTTAGCTAGAAGACTGAACAGGTCCCATCAGTATTTCATTATGAAAGCTCATTGCTGACCATTGTAAATAGATACATGCTGTTGCAAATTTAACCACCCTTGGTAAATACTATTGTTTTGCTTATTAATTTATATACTGGATTTTTTTTTCTGCTGCTTTTGCAGAACTGTGATTTTGAATCATTGTATACCATAATATGGACTGTAACTCAGGGAGAATTTTTCAAGGATTTAGAATCAGGAGAACAAGTACTGTTGAGATATCATCAGAATTTTAACCAGCAAGACCAATCATTCAGAAATCCTGAGTGATGTACCTCTCCTTTGAAAAACTGTTTGTCTAAGACAGTATAACCTTCAGCTATTCTATTGCATTCTATTGCAAAGTCAGTCTTTCTTTTATTTTATTATTTTTGTTGTTGTTGTTGTTTTTTGTTGTTGTTTTTTAATTACTGTTTTGGAAAAAAATCTGATGTTGGAAAACTTGACTTAGTGTTTTTTCAGTAAAAGTGAAATAAGAGTCAACTAAAATAAAAGCTTCATTGTGTGTCACCAAATGGGCATCCACAGAATGTATGCTGAGTTTAGAACTGTTACCTAGCACAGCTCTGCTTCTTGATTAAAAGGAGAAAATGGGAAGATAAAGTAAATAGAATGATAGAATGATTTGGGTTGGAAGGAACCATCAAAGCTTATCTATGTCCAGCCTCCCTGCCATGGGCAAGAACACCTTTCACTAGATGAGTTTGCTCAAAGTCCTGTCCAACCTGGCCTCGAACACTTCTAATAGTGGGGCATCCACAACTTCTCTGGGCAACCTGTGGCCCACCACCATCATCATAAAGAATTTCTCCTTTATATCCAATCTAAATGTACCATTTCTCAGAGGAAAACCATGGCCACTTGTCCTGTCACTGCAGGCCCTGGCAAAGGGTCTCTCTCCATCTCTCTTTCTTATGAGTCCCCTTGCATTATTGAAAGGCTGCAATAAGGTGTTCCTAGAGCCTTCTTTTCTCCAGGTTGAACAATCTAAACAATCTAGGAGAGATGTTCCAGCTCTGATAACTTTTCATGGTCCTCCTCTGGACCTGCTCTAGCAGACCTTATACTGGGGTCCCAAGAGCTGGATGCAGTACTCCAGGTGGAGTCTCATGAGGGCACACAAAGAATCACCTGCCTTAACCTGCTGGCCATTCTTCCTTTTAATGCAGCCAGGACACAGGTGGCTTCCTGGGCTGCAGACTCACATTGCTGGCTTGTATTTAGTTTTTGCCCACCACTATCCCCAAGCCCTCTCTGCAGGGTTGCTTTGAATCAGTTCATACCCAGTTTATACTGACTTTGAGGACTGCTCCCACCCAGATGCAGGACCTTGCATGTTGCCAGTCACTACATCTGCCATCCAGCCCCATCCCATGCCCAGTGCCTTTTCTTTCAGCTAAATTCTGTTGCCTTTCTCCTTGTTCCTTTGAACCCTAGCTAGTGAGAGGAGAAATTGTAGGGAAAGTTTTGTCCATTTCCGAGGATGTGTGATGTTCAGCAGAAATCAAATGTTCAGCAAATCTATTTCCTAAATGTTCTGAAGTCTTAAGCATGGATATACAAAATGACATTTTGTAATGGCTTGCAATTTCTTGAAGTTGTAGCAGTTCATGGAGTAACAAGCAGTACTTTGTTGATGTTGTAAGGATCCTCATCAGTTATCCAATGTTTGCTTTTATGTGTTGGAAGCTTGTTATGTTTTCAAGATTGCTTGATGTGCATAAACAGCTGCTCTACACAGACTTCTTTTTTAGCAGTAATTGAATTGTGTTTTCTGAAGTTTTAGCAAAAAGTAAAAGCTGAGGCATACAACTAAAGCCATGCAGAGTATCATAAGGAAAGCAGTCTTACTAATGCATACCAATATATGTATTTGGCATCTATTACATAGTTTTCAGTGTTTTTCACTTTGGTGTCTCTTTTGTTAGAATTTTCTTTTCTGTCAAGTACCGTCAGGGACATAAGAATATTTCCAAGTTTTATGTTGACCTTTAGAGATGATGGCATGCTTGTGTTGCTTGTGGTGCTTGTGTTGCACCAGTTTTAAAGGCTGACTGTTACCATGATCATGCCAACATTTAATTTGAACTTCTTCAGCAGGATTAAAAAATTGTTTGCTTTTATACAGTTAAGGAGACAAAGGAGCACAGTCTGCTCCTGTCTTGCCAGTCTGCTTCCTGAGTATCTGGTATCCCTGTTGCAGCAAAAGCTTTCACATTTGCTACACAAAGCAATTGTCTGTCTCTAAGCTGCCTCTGACATATGGGCTTTTGGATCTGTAGAGACCCAGTAGCATTTTTTCAGTGTTGCTCATCTCTTAGTTTTCCTGGTCAGCATCATACTCTCCCAGTCCCTGTTGTGCAATGCGATCGCTGGTCAGTGTTTTAGCAGTGCTGTCTGTGAATCAGAACTTGGGGACATTGAGAGCTCCACAGCACAGTAGGGTACAGATGGTCACTGTGATTTACAACCACTAAGTATATTTAATAACTGTTTTGAATGATAGCACTGAATCTCCAACCTGTTGTCTTCTTTGACGGTCTGTGCATTTCCTAACTTTGTCAAAATTGGAGGGGAAGATGAGCAAATGGAACACATTGCACAAAAATACCAGTCTTGATTAAGGTTCTAGCCTGTCTTTCTCCTATTCAAATTCTTCACCTCATGCTTTGGTGTCTCTTCCCTTGTGGGGAGTCAGGTTTCCCATTGCAAGCCCTTTAGGAAGGTTGCATAGTAAAATAATGTTCTTAAGTCATAGCTTCAAGAATGTCTGTTTTGTTTTTGTGCTCTTCCTCCACATCAATGTGGTTTCATCAATTTGCTCTTAAATGCTTTCACAATTCAGTGCTACCTTTGCTATCAGATCTTTGGCTTTGCTTGAGCTGCATTTGATCTGCCATGGAAGTGCTTTGTATTGAATGCTTGTTTGCTTTTTCTTCAAGCTGTTCTCTGGTCCATGCTCTAAACATTCTTTGTATCTTAGGAACTTGAGAGATATTAAACATTACAGAAACAGTTTGAGAGTCAGTGTTTTTTGAGGCACAAGGAAGATGCATTAAATAGTTTGCCTTATGCCATGAAGCTTTAACTTTTTAAACCATCTCCAGAACAGGGCTCACGTCGCCAGAACTAGTAATTATTCAAAGCTGCCTTCCTGTTTTAAAAATGAAATCATCTATTTTAAATGTTTTTTTTTTATCAATAAATTTTATCAATAAAAATTTATCAATTAAAAATAATCATAAATTTTTGAAGTGTCTTTCTTCTTTGTAGAATTTATTGGAATAATCCATGTAGAAATAATAGGAGTGACAAATTACTTCATTCAATGTAGTAAAAGCAGAACAGCAGTTCATACTAGAAAGTAAGCTTCTTGTGTGTTGTGAATAATTCCTGGTGAAAATCTAGATATAAAAATGTGCAGTGTGTCAAATTACTTTTTTATCTTTTTTTTACTGGGGTAAAAATACTTCTGTCTGGTGAGAATTACTCTAGATGTGATGGAGTATCCAAAATTTATTGTTAAAGTTTGTGCTACCATTAATAATTGTTTTATAGTATACATTTAAAGTTAAACTTAAGTTCAAACTTTAGATCAGAACACGCTGGCAGCCAGCGTCTCATAGACCATACGTGTGTTGTTGACATAGTGGCAAGTCAAGGAAATTAGCAGTCTTTTAAGTCCAGCTGTTTTTTTGCTATTTCTGGCTGCTTTCCTTTGAAGAATTTCAGGTTTTGGCAGCATAATGAGCAGCATAATATTGTATTAGGGCATTTTTTTCTGTTAACCCTTCATTTTGCCTGTAGACCCGAATTTAAACAATGCCAAGCATTTTATTAGAGGCAAAACCTTGTATAAATGCTTTTTTAAGGAATTATAATACTTTTCATTGCAAATGTATTTTAACAATGAAATGTTTTTTCTTGCTCCACCGCCTGCTCTAAAGGTCTTTTGTATTCCTCCTCTGGATGCTTGGCAAACTGCTCCCTTAAGCTTCTGCCAAAGCTTTCTGGGGCAGGCATACCCCAGACGTTACAGGCAAGGCAGTCTGAACATAGCTGTCAGCAGAAGCCACTGGTTTTATAACTCAACAGTATTAAATACAGCACCAGTAACACCCTTTACATTGTTCAGTGGATATTTATGTTAATTGTACTGTTAATCTCTTTGTGACACCATGAAGTCAAGTAAATATTGTTCTCGTATTATAGATGATGAAGTGGAGCTCAAAACAAACGATTTATTGAAAGTTAGGAAAGCTAGCAAGGCAGATAAGCAGAAAGGGAGAAGTCCTCAGTACTGTAAGTCCGCTAGAGAGTGCTGTTTCCAGCTAAATGCTCAGCCTTGTTTTTCCTTTACAGGATGTGTTCATGGGACTTCTGGTGCGGGAGGGCAGGACAGAACAATTGGGGCATTAAGAGCAGTAGTTCTGTATTACATCGAAGTTGTCAAGAAGCAGTGGAGAAGAAGTTCCTTCTCTCCATTGCTAGCTATCTAAAAAAGATTGTGAGACAGAGTGAGACTTCCTTTTTAACATTTTAACATATCACTTCTAGATTAAGACTATGCTTAATTTTCTTAAACTGTTATATTTTAGTGGTATTAATGGTTGTGCTGAGTATTCATAAATGTTATCTTACAAAGCACAAGTGGGAGCGTTATTTCTTCTCCCCAGATTGAGTTTATTTCCAAAGCTCCTTTTACATATGTAATCAGAAAAGTATGACAAAGCACAGTATAGAATATAAATTACTGAATTAGCATTTCATAACTAACATTATATTTCAACTACAATGATTTTAAAGTAGAAGAGATAAAAATAATAGCATTTAAATGTACGGTTAGAAGTGGCCTTTTTTTTTCTTTTTCTGAACTGAGCTTTTGGAGCACCTGAGTTTCAAAGGCAGCTTGTTTTCTGGTTGTTTTTGTTTTGTTGTTCCCCAAAATAAAGCCATTTGACCATATAAAATCAGATTCTTAGAGGAAATATTTGCACAATTTTTTTTCCCCAGAAGTGTTTAGACAGACATATATTTGGGGTATATATCCTGGCTCTGTACATCCTCATAAGAAGTATTAAAATGAGTGCCAGAAGCTTTTATAATCACCATGGAAAAAAATACAGTGTTGGCTTAGAACTAACACTAATGTGGAAGGGGAAGATTGAAAAATGTTATTGGAGGAAGTTGACAAATGTCTGTGTTTTCATGCAGAAGTTTCCGTATGATATTTGATTTTGTTCTTTCTAATACCTACATCTCTTTCTTCAGTCACCTTTCCACACCCTGCAGGTTCTGCACCCTCATGGTCTAGTCTTCTGGACACCAGCAAACAGTGGGATTACTATGCACGAAGAGAGAAGGATAGGGAACGTGAGAGAGAGAGATCCCGAGATCGGGATCGCGACCGGGACCGAGACAGAGATCGAGACCGCACCAGAGATAGGGAAAGGGACCGAGATCACAGTCCATCTTCGAGTGCATTCAACAGGTCAGTGACATGTCTTAAACGTGCTGTAACCCTGCTCAAAACCCTTGTCTCTGTTAAACAGTGTACTTCAACATTCAAATATACTGTATATGCTGCTGTATATTCCAAAGAGCTGGGCAGTGGGGCTTCCTCACCTTCACCCTCTTCTCTTGGAAACCATCATTCTAAATGTCTACATGTAAAAGAGAACTGGAAAGAAAGGACAGTATACATCCAAACTGGTCATAGTGCTTTACAGGTTAAAGGTGATTCTTGAGAATGACTGAAATATCCATCGTTTGTGACATCAGTAGGTCTAGAAAAAAATCTACAGAAAAACCTGTAGAAGTACCAAATGAGTTTTAGTTGCCAGTTTGGTACTAAGAGCAATGTGTTGCAACATTTGACCTTAATTAATGGTGTTATTACCTGCTAAAATGGTTAATATGGTTGTTAAAACTGGCTGGATGATAATCTCTCCTGGTTTTTTTAAAACTATTATTTCAAGTTGAACTTTTTTTCATTTTCGTGTAGATGATGGAAATCATGCCAGATAACTTTATTCAGCTTTCTACTCTAATTGATTTTTTTAAAAAAGCTGCAACTGTTCTGTGGTTCATATGCTCAAGTACCGAGCATTTAATGTTGAGCTCACTGTGGCTCCACCGAGCAGAGGTCTATTGGTTTGCCAGATTTTTTAAAATTTCCTCTGCTCGGTATTTACTAAGCATTTTGGGGTAAATATCTGATGCTTTTCTCAGTGTTGGTTGCTAAGTTTCGATTTCTGCACAATATATGTTAGCTATTAGGCAGATTGTTTTTACTAATGGGTTTACACTGGGGGGAATGAGAGTCAACATTACTGTGGTTGAGAGATGACATTTTTTGCATGATGATTGTTAGCTGAAGATCCAAACTGGGTGCAAGATGGGGGTTTTCCATGTATGCCAGTGTGGTGATGTCCTCTCCTGTGTGCGTGTGCTTTGTTCCGGGGTCAGTTTCTGAGAACTCAAGACCTATCTGAACATCTGTTTCTCAGACAGCTTGATTGAAGGCCAGAAAGAACCCTGGTCATTCAAGGGTGCTTGAAATGAACCTTAATAGCTTCCAGGCCTCAAGAAATCTCTGTGCTGCTGCCAGAGTTATCTGTAAAGGAGGGGGAAGAGCAGGCCTCGACTTTTTTATGTGACTAAATTATCCACCATCTGTAGCAAAGCTGTTGCCACATGGCTGTGTAAGAAATGGGAGGCCCTTAACTAGGACAAGTTGGTTTGGGACTCACAGAAGAGGTGGGAGAGGCTTAAGGAAGAACATGCAGACATGATATTTCTTTAAAAAGTTTATTTTCAATTCTATGCACTTACGAAAATAAAACGAATCGAGCTGTGAGGAAGAGAATGTGAACTATTTTAGAGACTCCACAGATTTATAGCTTTTATTTATATTCTCTTTGTTTAAACTTTGATCAAGTGGTACTTTTGTGGGGTTTGTAGTAAGCATCAGGTTTAACTTTTTACTGCTCAGAAATTACAGCTTTCAATGTTTTTAGCAGTTGTTTTCCAGATAAATAGCCTGTGTTTTTGCTACAGCATTTCTTAAAATTATAAGAAAATATTATTATATTTATTCTATCATAACCAAAATGTGGTTTAAAAATGAACTCTCTGCTGTCTTTGTATTCTGTTCTGCCTTTATCCTGCTATCCTCAGGGAAAAGTGTGCATTTTTACGATGTATCTCACTTGCCCCCTTGAGAAGATGCCATTATTTTTGGACTGTTTCCCTTCTGCAAAGGCTGGGGCTATATTTTGTTTTGTTTTATTTTGATAATTTCAAGTCACTTAGTTACCACTAAAAATGTAGACTTTGTAATTTGATTGATACGTTGCTGTTTGGTGGTTCTTCCTCAGCAATTTGCAAAAATTTTTTAAAAACCCAAAAAACAAACCCCAGCAACTGTGTTTCTGAGGTTCTGGAATTTAATAATCTCACACAGAAGAGCAGATGAGGGTCTGGCTGGCTGGATTCAGCTTTACAGGACTTGGTGTCCTGGTGGTCAACAAACTGAACGAGACTCCACAATCAATGTGCGATAAAGGTCAAAAACATTGAGCAGCATTAGTGTTCCTGAAAGCTCCCAACACACTGGTCTTGGCAAACTGATTTTTTGCTTTACTTAGAGAAGTTGTTTATTTTCATCAGACACACTTACAAGCTGTCATGGTTCTTTAGTAGTTTGCCAAAATAAAGTTTAAAAAGGAGTATCAGTAATATTTTTAACCTTTTCTAGAGTGTTTTAAAATAGCTGGGTAACAGAACAAATGCAGAATGTGGGTAATGTTGAGGTCTTTGGATCTCATCTTTGAAACCAAGCCATAAGTCTAAAAGTAGCCATCTAATTTCTTATGGCAAGCCTATTAGAAGGTAGTGTTAGACATTCAAATTTTAACCTTTTAATTAGATACTGATCATCAAAATACTAGCTTTGGGAAGCAATATAAGATATGGGAGGAAACTATACATGCACAGAGAAGCTGGGGAGTCTCCATCCTTGGAGGTATCCTAAAGCTGTCTGGACATGGTACTGGTCAGCTGGGGGTCCTAATGGCCCTGCTTTAGCTGGGTTTTGGTCCCGATGACTTCCACTCCTGCCTTCCAACCTCAGGTAGTTTTCGTGCCATTTGATCACAAATGTGCTTTGCAGGATTTATACTCAGATCTGTGGTTGTAAGTGCATTATAAAATCAATGAAGTTGTATTACTCAGTGGCAAATCATAATTTTGAGTTCTGTAGTTGTAGCTGTAGTCTTCTTATTTTTGATGTGTGAATATTTTCCATGTCCCTTAGAAAAGCAGAATTTTCTATGGGGTGGTTAATGCTTCTCTACAGTGTCTCAAATTATTAATTTCTGGCATTTGCATAATGATGTAATCATACAGAGTTTCATAAAAAGACTAGTGCTTGGTTCAGGTGTTCCCCCTTCTCACTCTGAGTTTTCATACATAGCTGGAATAATCATTAATGTCATATCCTTACTTGGGAAATGGCCAGAGGATCCAAGTTGTGGCAGATGAAATGGGTTTGATCTCAGTTCTCACTGCTCCAGGACATGGGAAATCTCTTCAGGGGGGAGCTGTTCTCCTTGTGTGATCTGTCTGTTCTGTTGCTGCCAGGGACCTCAGGAAGATACTTTCTTTCATGGTAAATGTTGGCAAAGACAGAAACACTTGCCTTTTGTTAGGTCAACAGTATCTAAATTGTTACTGATTTAATTACATCTTTAGAAACCTGGTTACATTGTGAAAGCCTGGTTACACATTGTGCCTTTCTTTAGGACTTGGTGAGGATCTCCTAAACTATGGTTACAGAAGACTCCATGTGATAAATAATTACACTGAGTTCGTTTGTATTGAAGTCACAGTGTTAAATGATACTGGGTATGATTTTCTTAGTCGAGAAATGATGAAAGGATTATTCAAGCTATGCTAATGTAGTATTTGAGGGGTATTGGTTAACAATGGATAGTGTTCTCTTTTTTTTTTTTTAGATGTCAGTAAGCTCTTAGAACTGTCCTTTTCATCAAGTCAAAATATAAAAATATGTTTTTAAGTAAAGCCTTTGAATTCTTGTCTAACTTATGATATTTAGGGGGTTTTGCCAATATTGTGTCACGCCAGCATTTCATGGTAATCCAAGAGAGAAGTGGAAGTAGAGACAACACTAAGCACGCAAGAAAAATTTATTTCAAAAATAACCCAAAACATTTAGTATATTTTACTCTTTGTACTTAGCTTTTCCTTTTCTTGAAGCATGTGTAAGGAAGTAGATAACTGTACCAAAATCTAATTTTAATTTACCCAAATTGTGTAATAGTCAAAAAGTGTGCTAATAAGTGTTGAATGTTTCAAACACTGATCTTAAAAACATTACTGAAGTTTATGTAGGATAGTACTTCCTTCACATTTAGACAGAGGTTCAAGCTAACAGCCTGATAATTCCTGTATAAACTTAAAGGGACATTGTTGTATTCTTTTTTCTTTCATTTTTAATTAACAATTTCCTTTCCAAATTGCATTAACTGCAGAAGTCTAGTGTATAACAGGAAGAACTTTATTGTCCTTTGAGCTTTGGAACTCCTTTAGACACTCAGAAGCAATATTAAGATTTTCCTGTTATTTAGTTTGTTATTGTTATCCTCTTTGGTCTTACTGTCCTGAAAATATCTTCTTTCTGAATCAGTGATGAAGAACGCTACAGATACAGAGACTATGCAGAAAGGGGCTATGACCGCCATAGGACAAGTAGAGAGAAAGAAGACAGACACAGAGACAGGAGACACAGAGAGAAAGAAGAGACTCGACACAAGTCATCTCGAAGGTTTGATTTTTTTTTTTTTAATAGGATATGAAAGACTTGCCCAGTTAAAAAAAAAAAAAAAAAGAGTAAACTTTTAAAAGAACCCCAAACAAACAGGAGTTTTATGGAAAGACTGTAAACACTTAAATGTGCTATTTGGAACAAGTCTGCCTTATAGAACGTGGACAGACAAAAAGCAATACTGACCCTGGGTAGCCTAGTACTGAATGATGTATGTGACAGTCAGGATGAGAACAGAAATTAGAACTTTGGGGAAAGAAGGGTAAAAATGGTGAGTCAGAAAAAGGTGGATTGAAGCTGACATTCAGCAGTACAAACAGAAGAAGTCAACAGTCATTCTCAGTAAGTAAAATAACCCCCATGGTCACTTAATAGAAGTTGTTCTACATGATCCATTTTAAGTTAGAAATAAAAGTTAAGTCCAGAAAAAGGGGTCGACAAGAATGTCAAATTATTAAGGAATGCCAACAGGTACGTGCCATTGTTAAAAGTATTGCTATTAGAGTATGGGTTACAAATGTGAAAAATCATTTCATTTTCCCCACAAAAAGTATAGGATGGGTAGATGTGTGTTCCATTCCAGGAAAAATTTGGTTGTATGCTGACATCCACATACTCTGAGTTGGAATGGGAGCAGATGCCAGTTTTCAAATATGAATGCAGAAGCTGGTTTTTTGGTACTTGGTAATTAAAGAGGGCCTGAAGTGTCAAGTGTTTGAGGCATGTTTTCCTCTCTGTTTAGTAACAGCAGACGTCGTCATGACAGTGAAGAAGGGGATAGCCACAGAAGGCACAAACACAAGAAGTCCAAAAGAAGCAAAGAAGGAAAAGAAGCCAGTGGCGAACCTGCTCCTGAACAGGAAAACACTGAAGCTGCCCCTGTGGAATAGGCTTGTGTGATTTTTGCCTACTTGCATATATATTAGTGCCAGAATAGATTACTATAAATCTTGTTATTTTTCTGGGAATTATAATAATTTGCTCTTAATCTTGTTCTCTTAGTTTGAAATCAAAGGTTACTTTGGTTTTTTTTTGAAAATAAAAGGACGAATTTTTCATGTTAAGATTCTTGGACTGACTTTGTCTTTTAAGAAATAGTGAAAAACCATCTTACAGCTAGAGGCTTATGCTCTTACAATATAAGTAGGGCTTAAATTCTTTGTATTAAATTGTCTCCTTTTTTCATAAGCCAACGGGAAGGTCATTCTTCTACTGACTTTAGAAACAGTGTGCATTCATTTTATTATATATGAACATCTGGAACACTGGGTTTAGCTTTTGGAGTCACATTTGGAAAGGTCATCCTTTACTACAGGGACAGACAGGAACTGCAGACTCTTCAAAAACCTTGTAATAATGTGAGGCAAAAAAAATTAGGGAAAGTGGGAAAGGTGCCGATTGTTAGTTGGATGGAACACTGAATGTGGTGATGATACACTTGGTAATTGCGTCTGGTTTGTGTGGGTGCATAAGGATGAATTAAGCTGGATAATCATCCCTACTGCTTTTCAGTGGCTTAAGAGAGAGTTCATTTTAGTCTTTGTTCTAGGGGAACAGCTGTCCTTAACATGATAAAGATTAACAAACATATCCTCTTCCCACTGCAAGCTTGTGAGATAAAAACAAGACTATGGAACACAAGTAATTTGCAGAGAAAGACAAAGGACTATTTTAAGAGACATATAAGACCATCATCACTTTCAGATTTACTTCATGCAGAACAGTATCAAGTGTGATTGATAAGGCAGTCCTACAAAAATTGTACTGCTATTCAGAAGACTTGGCATTAGTAGGGTGCAGTGTACTTCCTTAAAAGTAATATTCTATATAAAATCCCAGATTTAATAGAATTAATCAAAACAAACCACGGAAACGAGGTAATTTGCTTTTGGATGAAAATAATGTCTGTACAAGTACACAGTTACAATTATTTTTAATTATTTTAGAAATTTCATTCACAGTTTTACAGACTAACAAACAGTACTTGAAAGTCTTGAAAATACCAGCTTCATGCTGACCATGAAAAGGTACACATAATCAAAGTGCTATTAATGTGTTGGATAAAAACCTTCACCTGATTATTGCAACTAGAAAAATTGCAAGAAATATTTCCATAAGTTATTCAAGGTTTTCTTTTTGTAAATCAAAATAAAGTGGGTGAGCAGAAGCTGTTGCTCCTTAAATTTCATTATTATTATAATGCATTAAATAGATATACAGATATGTATAAAAAAAACAACAAAAAACCCTTAAGAACACAGGGAAGGAAGGACTTAAGTCTGTACCTTGGATCACTCTGAAGTGATTTTCTGACGGGTGTCACTGCTTTGCCTAAACTTGACTTTTCTTGACATGCAGGTTGAAATTTCACAAACCTTTTCTTTATAAATACATACTTGACCCCCCCAAAAAAGCAAAGACTGATGTTCCTTTTTTTAAATTTTTCCCCATGTTAAGTTACTTGTCATACTCTCCATGAAGACTTGTTTTATAAAAAAGTGCCAGGCCAGGACACGATTGTGAGCGTTATTTTTCCTTTTAGTTCTTTGAGCATCCTTGCCAAGCAGGCATGCATCATTCCTGATGTGTTCCTGCCATTGACAGCAAGGAGGATGTCACCACATCTGAAAAAAAAAATTGCAAGACAACAATTAAACAAGGTGACTTCTTATCTTTAATGTTTGCAAATGCCAAAGCACGTCCTTAAGCTGGGGGGAAGGGGTAGAAATGAGTATTCTGGTTTCTTCTCTGGCTAACTACCTTTCCTGAATAAGGGAATAAAGCACGTGAAAATACTTCACTTGTTTGGATTTCTTACAAATTTATAATTAATTAGACCTATTTGAAAGAAAACACGATATAGTTCTTTCAGGTGGGAATCATCATCACAGCATAATAAATAATTATAACAAATAAAAGGGCCTCAGTTGAAGGGACTTCAAAGATAATCCAGTTCCAGCCCTCTTGCTGTGGGCAGGGACACCTTCTACTAGACCAGGTTGCTAAAAGCCCTAAACAACCTGTCCTCAAATTAGGAGGAGGCATCCACAACATTTCTGAGCAACCTGTTCCAGTGCCATCCTCACATGAAATAATTTCTTTTTTATATCTTGTCTAAACCTACCCATGTCTAAAGTCATGCCCCCTTGTCCTAGCACTACCTGCCCTTGTAAATGAGTCACTTTCCAGCTTTCTTGTAGGCCCTCTTTAGATACTAGAATGATCTGTGTTCTGAACAAATGTACGTTTTAAGCCTTGTTAATTATGTCACTTGTGCCATGACTGTGCATTTACTCTCTTCGGTTGTACTGGTGTTTGCAGGGAAGGCTTTTGGTTGGGGTGTTTAGAACTGGGTATGTGGGAAATCTCTGTGCTGGTATGCTTTGTACCACCCCAGAGATCAAATTGACTCATCTTTTAACTTATCCACATGCTAGTGAATTGCTAGACATCTGAAAACATTCTGCTATGAGGGCAGATCTGTTAAACTTCAGGATATTTAATGTCCTGTTTTCAGATCTCCCAGAGTTAGTTTGCATCAATGAGTCCTTCCCTGCTCCCCGTCACTGTCTTAATGAAAACATGCTTTTTAAAAAACCCCTGCAAGTGAACTAGAAGTAAAACTTACTCAAATGCTACTTTTTAAGATAGTTATCATTACCTAATTCTGCCATCATTATACGCTGGTGTTCCCCCAACAATGGATTTGATAAAGAATGGTTTGTTCCCAGTATGTTCTTCATAACCTCCTACAATGCTGAAGCCAAGACTTCCAGATGTATTTCTTCGTAACACAATTTCCTTGCAGCTGTACAAATACCTGAAATAAACCAGTTTAATTAAATGTCTTATAGTTAACTCCAGATTCTGATGAATCATTAATAATGAATCTGCCTTTTCATGCACCCATAGAATGTTAAGAATAAAAACAGCACCATAGTTCCCCTGTATTAAGCACCTACACTTCTCTTCTGTTTCTGTACTACTGCTTTCCACAACCAGTTATCCCAAAAGTAAAATTAGTAGGTAATCTTGGGCTTAAGTAAGTTTTTTTACAGGGTAGAAATCTATGCAAATAATCCAGTTGGTGTGATGGAGAAAAACACCTAAGACTGGGTTTAGCATTTGTAAATCAGCAATTCAAGGCACTCTATTTTACAGCCCAATGACTTGTTTGTTTTCCAAACACAAGCCTGTATGTGATTAACTATGTCAAAGTGGTCAGGCATTTGTTGCTGTGGTGCATGTAAAGTGAAATAATTTTAAGGCAAGTAGAATGAATTACAAAAATGACAGAAGACACAAAGACAGATATTGGTGGAATTAGGGATCCTGAGCTTGTTGAGTAATGTGATAAGTCACAGCATGGAAGATGCAAGAATCTTGTCCATGTGAGTCAGTGCTTTGGAGTACTGAGTCTGCTCTCAAGAAGATAGCATGTCCTCACTGTAGTGATTAACACAAGATTTTATGGTAAGAGAGGTGAAATCTGCTTCTCCCTCCATTTGTCTTCTGAATGTATTTTATATGTATGTTACGCTCAAAGCTTAGGTTCCAAAGCTAGGAATAGGGGAAAACAAGAACGGTGTTATTAGACTCTTAAATGCTACCGATTGCTCCAAGTACATTAATTTCTGTTTCCTATTTTTCAAAACCAAATTAATTCCATTAGTTACAGAGTGAGTGATAGAAATTCCTGTCCATACTACTTAACCCACTCATTAGTGGTATACCCAGGAATGACTGAAATTACTGAGTGACTGAAAATACATTTGCTACTCCAAAACTTAAAATATAGGCTGACCTACAGTAGGCAACTGTTACAAACTCCATTCAGAGACTTTTTAGGTTTCTAAGAAGCACCTGACACTTCCATAGGAGGATAAATAGCCTTTATCTTAAAGACTGATATGCCTAGTGTTTTAAAAATTGTGTTTGTCAAATAGAGCATTTGCTGTCTTTCACAGCAGTAATACCAGATTAGTCCCCCAGGGCCTACAAATATTCACCTGCTGCCAGGATGGTAGGTATGAAATACTTGCACAAGAATTCACTGGTTGCTAATGTAAGAAACAGGTGACATTTGCTTCTTTCCTCAGCAGCCAGGCATTATTACTTTACCATCTATGGACTTCTTCAATGTGCAGAATCACTTAAACCTTCTATGTTTAATGGTATTTATCAAGGCCATGACCAAACAATGCCAGGATTCAGCCATTAGTGCCGTAATTCAGTGTTGATTTTGGGGCAGGGGTCTCGGCTGCCCAATACTACACTCACTGCCTTAAGGAGCACATTCCTGAAACTGAGAGGTAATCAGCTAAATCCTAATGCCATAGAAAACTAGTAGACATGCAGGTAGAGACAGGAGAAGAAAAGGCAGTGAAGCCAAACATGGCTTATGTGCATTCTATACATGCAGTCTATAAGGTTAGTAGTTTGCATGGTCTCCATCAGTCCAGAAAACATAAATACATATTTGCTGTGTAAGTGTATGTTGAGTTTAAGTAAAATAGACACCACATAATAACATTAGGATTGTTCTCTCTGCCAGAACAGAGAAAACGCATGGGAACCAAGGAACAGCAGAGAACAAACGCTGTCCTGCCTCTAGCCCCTGTGTTACCTTTTGCCTTACCAAAGGGACTGGATGTAACCTGCTGTGACAATAAGGCAGTGGAGACATGGAAGTCGGGAGAAGAGGTGCTGGTATGATGCTCCGTTTGTGAAAAGGGGGTTTCCAAAATGTTTACAAGTTTGTCTTCTTTGGTTCCCAATACCCAAATTGGTAATTAAATATTTAAAGTTCTGCAAGTCAAGTCTGTTTTAGCCACAACAGTAATGAGTGAGTGATTTCCCTGCCTTTTGACCCATGAGTTTACCTGCTCTTCCTCTTTTTTCTCATCCTGCTGTGGGTGTTGGTACACACAGTCCAACCCATCACAACAGCCATAGCTAGAGACTGACTCCTGACAGAATAGGAATATCTAGGATGTGTTATGCCCTTAACTTGATGTTTTCTTATCTCCATCCTATGGGATAGAGGTATAAGCATGACAGTGCATCATCCATCAGCTGCTTGTCAGCACTGTCAGAAATGTGAAAAGGATGCTGGCAGGCAAAGCTGAGCTGTAACGCAGGTACTGCCTGCCATGAACAGTTCAGTGCCTAAACAGAGATCCTGCTCTGCCTAAGCAAAGAGCAGCCCAAAGGGAGTCCATTCACGTAGGTCTGTTTAATCATAAAGACAAGCTAGAAAGTACCACAGAGAGAAAACAAAATCATGCAAAGAGGCTTAGTGTGTTTGAATAGATTATATTTCTGTAGTAATGAAAGCCCCAGTTTGACCCAGTCAAACTGCCATAACCCACTAAACTGCAACTGGTTTAAGGAGAACCATCTCCTGCCTTGGAAGAGAGCACCTCACAGCCTTCTGCCTCTCTAAATACTCCAGAAGATGAGGATGAGGAATAATTGATGTGTGAAGCTGCCTCTCATACGAGATTTGGGGATATAGAGTGTCTAGCCACAGGGTCCTATCCTAAGAAATATATAACTGAGCATCAGTTACTGATGCATGAGGAATTTAAAAGTGCCTGTTTTCAAGTAGTTAAATGTACAATTCCCAGCTGATTTTCATGAAACACAAGTAGACATGCTCTAGGAATGAAAACCAGCCCAACTACAGGAGGATTTCAGCAATAGCTGAACAACAGCTATGAAAAGGGTAACTCCCTCCTCCCATCCCATTACAGTACACAAATGGCAGCTGAGTAAGTAATATTTGAGAACTGCTTCCATCAGGGTCCTATAGCCTGGATTAAGTTACTTTGGGCGTTTTTCTGTCCTAATTTCATGTTTTATGTCTTATTCTGCCCCAGGTTTGCAGAATGACTTTGGCCACCTCCTGTCTTTCTCATCTCACTTTGCAGATGAAGAAAAGCACTTGTGTGAAATACTAATATTTGTAAATGTTATGACAGAATGATCTAAAAAGTATTTTAAGTACTAGCTGAGGGAAGGAAATGTGAGGAGAGCAAAGAAAGGAAAGCAGGAAAACAAGCAAGAGTAGAAGCAGCATAACGGAGCTGGGGAAATGCTTCTTGCCAGCTGTTCCCTGTTACTTCCTTTGTGCATGCTTCACAACAACATGTCCCTCTACCAATAAAGGAGATCTGTCTTCCTAAACAACAAACAATTAAATTAGCTATCCTTAAATAAGTCTTCAGGCAAGAATGCTTAAGGTCCTACATCACTGTTCCTTCCCGCCGCCCAGCCCGCAGCCCCTCCGCTTGCATGCAGGCCAAGTTTTGACAGATGTCAGATGCACATGTGCACGTATTTTATAACCACCACATATTGAATCGTACTACAGAAAGAACAGAGGAGCTGTTTATGTGTTATTAAGCCATACAAAAGTGAAAAAAACCCAATTCTAAGATCAAGGAAAGGACCAAAATTGAAGTAAGATCCACAAATATTAAATTAGCAGGACGGCTTTTCCAGGACTTCGAGCGTCAGTGCAAGGGATCAGATAACTTATCTGATTCTGCTGCTACCAACTTCATCCAGAAAAATGGTATAATTCCCTAACTCTCAATATTTGCATCTCTTGTCTGTACCCACCTCTAATATGCATGCAGTCCCTGGAAAGGGGAGAGTTCTGTTCTAGTATGGAAAATCAGGGGTTTACAGTAAGCTACTTTTAATCACTATTATTAATGTTAGCTTGTTTTCTGCTTCATTGGTCATGGATAGAGGTCTGTAGACATGCTCTAGTATTTAGTTCAACTCAGCACATTTTATGGGACCATTCACATGATTTTCCTCAAAATTTCACAGATTTGGAAGACAGAAGGAAAGACTCTCCTGTTCCCTCAGTTTCCTGAGCCTGAACATCCCACTCTAAGTCATGAGGTCAAGCTGCCTCTGAGCACCCCACCTTGCTTGCTGTGAATGGACACACACTGCACTTCCAGGGCTTGTCTAGAGCCACATCTTTCCCGTCTCAAAAGAATTTAAATAATCTACTATCCAGGCTCCTCTTTTTAAAACCATGCCTGTTCCTGGCCTACCAGTTGTATCACCTTTTCTCTCTGTTCAATTTGACTTACACAGGTGTGCCCCTTCCTGTCCATCTTCCCAAGTACTTTGCATGATTCTGCATAATCATAATTTCGACATTTCTACTTTTCCATTAGCTGTACGAAGCATTCTTAGACTCGCTTATTTTAGAGCAGTCCCTCTAGTAAATAGTTTTGAGGCAGATGATTCTTCAACGTTTTGCCCCATAACTGCACATCAGGCACTTTTTGCAGGATGGACCTGTCAGACATCTATTTAGACAGAATATGATTTTCTCTAACAGCCCGGAAAATGTCACGAGACTGCTGACAATATATTGGGATCTAGTGAGATGTGATCCTTGCCGAAAGCAAACTGAAAGTCAGATAGAGAAATGTTAAATGTTCAACCTGGAGCACAATGAGTTAACATGATACACATCCTAGTGAGAGAACTTGTTGAAGGACTTTCAGATGTTTGATGTGGGCCCTGGAGAATCAGAACAATAAATGGGTGAGCACTCATGCTGGGGAAGACTGAAGGGTCTGCTAATACCTAGTGAGCAATCCCAAACCTGATCCTCTTGTGCCCCTATTCAGCCAATCAGCTGCTAATAGGAACACAGTGCACCTTTGTTACTGTCACATCCAATGCCCGCTGGTCCCTGTCCCAGGCACTAGTCTGATGTTGGGAGCAGTGTCCCTGCTCAGCATACCAATCTCCCCATGTCTCTTTGAAGGAGAAGGGCCATGCTGTGCTCTGTGCACAGCCTCGCAGCTGGGGATAGAGTTACAATGAACTCCTGTCTTCAGCCTTGCTGACACTGGGGTTGATTTTCCTTCAGACCAAAAGGGTTGGAATGCCTTCACACATGCAGCCTTCAGAGGAGGAAGGATAGAGTGAGCTCAGAAACTGTTTCTAAAATGGAAAGACCCTTATTTTTTTCCCAAACTGCAAAGTGGAACTGACTGATGTGAACTCTGGGTGCAAGCCTGCAGTACTGTGGAGCTCTGTCCTTTATCTCCCCTATCATGCTAAGGTAGTGGAAACTTCAGGCAGCTGTGAGTAGTAGATGATGACCAGGCAGTTCAGGTCTTCTACAGAGCCTAACGAAGGCGGCATAGAC
The DNA here is from genome assembly GCA_036630365.1 of Acanthiza pusilla. Classification (NCBI taxonomy): domain Eukaryota; kingdom Metazoa; phylum Chordata; class Aves; order Passeriformes; family Acanthizidae; genus Acanthiza; species Acanthiza pusilla. The sequence continues at coordinate 38,498,172 of JAXCHO010000164.1, read as the reverse complement.
AGGGTGCAATTGTTTCAGTCCATCTAGCAATGGATGGTGATTACAGACAAGACTCAGCACTGCAGATTGCAGCATCTATAAGGCCTCTAGTCTGTTGCTGTCTCTGTACTGAGAGAATTACCCATGGTCTAGTGCCTTCACCATGCTGCAGGTCAAGCTCAGGAGTGTAGAAGTAGTCATCAGGAGTGAGGATCTCCCTGGGCCTGCCTGTCTTCATAGAGACTGGGTGAGGAAAGTTTATCATTGCCTGGGGTAGCAAGTTAAGGGTCATCCATTTACTGCTTTTTCTTTTTCTGCTTTTCTTTCACAAATATGAAGACATAGTCCTCTCCACTGGAAGAGGAACCTTTTGCCTATGGGTGACAGACACACAGCCTGCCTTCTGCTCTTGCAGTGCTTCAGCACATGTTATACAGTCATTAAGATCAGACCAAGCCCCGAAAAACATCTGGCGCCCACAGCAGACCTTGCTGCAAGGTGAATGAGTTCAAAATGGCTCCAGCTAGAAAGAGGGAAACCTGTTATGCAAGAGTAGGAAATGGAGGCCTGAAACTGTGCCTAGAGAAAAGCCCACCTGTTCTGCAGACTCTCTTTCCGTGACCTCCCATAAAAGAGAGACACTGAACTGCTGCCAGATTTAGGAGTACAGTCAAAAGGAACTTATAAGCTAAATTCTTCATTCCTTAAAACTGAGTATCGGTTTCAACTCTGTGATCCCGTCTTTGCATATTCACAGATTCACAATGTGTCCTCATTTCATACTTTATGGAATGTCACGGAAGCTGTAGGTATTAGACCGCGCACACTGAGAGCTTAGCGACATGCGATGTGGCTGTTATTATCCTGACTGAAATGACAACACAGCTGCTTCCTGTGTATGACAAATGGACTTCTTTCAACTCGGGGGTGAGGTTAAAAGAGGTGATTTGGAGATACTGGCCAACTGCATGAATTTTGCAACATCTGGGTAAAGTCAAACAATTCAGCTGGATTTGGCTAAGGAAAAGGGCTGTGCAGCTTGAGTGTTGCAGGAGGGGTATCCCTGCATTCTGCAGGGTGGTCGAGCCTAGACTCCAGTTCAGCAAGCTCCTGTATCGCTGAAAGGTTTTCCTTTCACTCCCTAAGTGCCAGATACATTTTCAAGATTGAAACAATTCAGTATCCTATCCTCCCTTGCAAGGGGAGCTGCAGGTCTATTTTGCCATGTACACGTACCCATTTGCAAAAGGGAGGTATTTAGCGTCAAGTCAGTGACAGAGCCTGGATTTAATTAAGATGTCAGTGCAATGAATCAAGCCAAAAGAAAGAATTGCCAGAAAATACAAATCTTTCCTCCCACTCCCCCTCAGCAAGAGGTTTCAATCTGCGGACTTACCGTGGCAGCCCCAGCCACATAACCCAGGACGGTGACCACTCGCTGCTCTCGGAGGTGGTCTGTATGTCCTCAGGGGGCAGCAGGCGACCCTGTTCCTCCTGGGCTTCGCATGCTCTCATCTCCAGGGCTTTGAGCACCACTGAGGAGTTGGTGTTTTTCAGAAGGGCAACGGCCTCACTGCGGCTGACTCCTGTCAGATCAATCCCATTCACGTTCAGGAGAATGTCACCTGAGACCAATAAAACAGATGATAAAAGCCCTGCAAGTGTTTCCAGGATCCCCTCCCCACCTCCACAAACAAGCGAGTCAAAGCCATGGCGAAGAACTGGTTTCCTGATGAGGCTTTTTGTTAATCCTATCGTTTAACATGGATGTGAAGCATATGCTAGGAAACATGCCACAGGCATGAGGGAAGGGTCTAGATTCCTGTACACAGAACCATTGTGTGGCTGGACAGAGGATTTGGTCCTGATCTCTTTCCACATCATGTCCTGCATCTGGAGCCGAACAAACAGCTGGGCTCCTGCTGTACCTGCAAGCTTTGGTACGGGTGCCTAGTACTGGTCCCGGTCTCTAGAGTCCACTTCTACATAACAGCGTTGTTACTCAACCTCAGCTTGTAACCTGGCAGCAGAAAGATGTCTTTCTCCCAGCTCCCCCTAAGCTGAGGACTGCCCCTCCAACTGGCTCTTCCTAGTTTGCTTTGTGGAATAACATGTTCTAATTTTCATATTAATGCCTTTTTGAATGGCCCCAAGCCAAACCATCTTTCTGTATGCCTTATTTATAATATAGGCAGAGCAGCTTCAGAGAAAAATGCAAAGATGACCTCAATCACTACAGGGAGAACAATAAAGACATCACTAATGTCATGCAAACAGCCACAGTGCCAAATGCTCTGCTACCCTTCACAGCAGACTCCCCCTCCAGGGCCTTCCTGGGTGCCCTCTGTGCTTGGTCTGGATGCTTCTCCATGCAGTGCAGGCACTGCACTATGATGCACTAACCTCTTCTTGTGGTCTGCCCCCAATGACAAGGGCAACAGCCTAAGAGCTGCTCTAAATCAGAGGCCTATGGCGCTTTTATAACATCACATATTCATTTGTTTCTAATTTTATCAAATTAACTAGGCTGAATTTTCCATGCTGCCTCATGATGAATATTTTTTGGAAAGTGTATCCCACTGAGAGGCAGTCATTTCCCAGCAGGAGGAAAGGGGAAACCTGCTGTTTTGCTCCTGTTGTCGTGTTCTCACATGGGTTTTTTGAGCAGACACAAAGGGGAGGTTCCTGTGTGTGCCATTGCTGGGTGCTGAGATCCAGGCTTGTGGGGCCTGGCTTGTCTGCAGTTCTTCTGTCCCATTTTTGGATGTCTTCACTTCCCTTAAACTCAGGATTTCCCTCTAGCTTCCAAGCAGTGACTGGACTGAAGGAGAACATAGGGGATGAAAAGCAAGTGAGTTGTGTCATTGCTGCCTGCAGGCTACTGAGGGACTTGCCTCTTGAAGATGTAACATCCTGAAACCTGAGTGTTTCATCTTTCTTCTGCTGTCCACCTACTCACACAAAACCAACTGACAAAATATGTTCTTCATTTTGCTCTAAAGGCTTATTCACGCAGAAGCGGAGAAACTATTTGCTGTATCACTCTGTTACATCAGGAGCCAAAAGGAGTTAGGAAGCCAGTGTTTCCACACATGATGGTGAGCCACAAGGCACTAATGTGGCTTCATATATGACGAGAATTCGGGTCCTGTATATTTCATTCAAATTCATTAAAGCAATGAATAATAAGCACCAAAAAAAGACTTTAAAAACATGTGAAGGTTGCACAATGAATGTATCAGGCATTAGGAGGTGGTGGCGCAAGCTAATTTTCCTGTGAAAAGCTATTTATCTTTTTTCCTACCAGAATATTCCTACATCCTACTTCACAGAGATGATTACTGCTGCACATTGTGCCTTTTGTGGTAGCTGACTTGAGACTGTCTAATCTGACACATCCCAAAATCTCCAGGACTGCTGAAGATGTCAGAGCATGAAGCTCTTTCACTACCCCTCAGTTTTCAAAAGAAGCCCTTGATTTAAAGCAGGCTTTCAAAATCCCTCTTTTTTACCTGTTTTTATCCTGCTGTCTCTGCTGATAACTCCTCCGGGTTCCACACTTATCACATAGATAGGCAAATCCCATTCCCGGTTAGATGCTCCGCCTGCCACAGTCATTCCCAGCGATTCTGTGTGATCTTTTCGGACAGCCACCACCTTCTCATGACAGGTGACAGTGTGAAGGGTGCTCTGTGATGGGGAAAACAGCAACAACAAACAGAGTTTGTGGGCATGGCGGCCTCCCTGACAGCTTCGGCATTTTCTATTAAAAAAAATATTCGTGGAGGGAATACCAAGGCACTTCCCAGCCACTTGCCACATTTGGCCTGATGGCAGGCAGGACTCCCTCTGGGGCTTAGGCATCTGCAGTCAGAGCTACCACTAAGATAACTGTGCTTTAGTAGTTAAAATCAGGCGCTGCTCCCACCAAAATCAGAGTTGTTTTAGTGCTAAGGCTAATAGAATCAGGTCTTTGAAATGTAAATAAGGAATTTGATTAAAAAAGAAAAAAAGTTCTTGGTATTAATATCACTAGCGGTCCTCATATCTTTGACTATCAGGTTGTGCATCTTACATTGTTGCTTGCAGTCTGAGCATTATCTGTACAGTTAGTGAGAAGCAGCCCTCCTGTAAAACTATTGGGGACATATTAGAAGAGACATTTATTTGATCTTCCAGATATCTGTGTTTCTGTGTAAGTTATGAAAGGAAATACACTTGAAGAAAAAGTGTTTCTGTTCAGGAAAAGAGAAGGAAATTTACAGTGAAGATCCAGCAGTTTTCAGGGTACTCTTAGTGCTTGTGCTTGAAGGGTCACTTCGGGACAGTCATCCCTATATTTCTGCCCCTGAATAGGAAAAGTAAAATACACACAGCTGGTCATGCAATAACTAGTGCATAAACGAGGGTGAAACAAGCCCACAGGTGCCCTCAGGATGGAAAACCACTGTAATGCAAGCTCCAACAAAACCTGTGAACTGAATGTCATGTTTACCATGCCTTCAGTTCTTAAAGGAGAGTTTGAAAGGCAAATAAAATCTGGATTTAAATATTAATTGCTTTGCTTCCCTTAAGTACTTCAGAAGCAGTGCTCCTGTCATTAAGTCCTGACAATCCCAGCCCCTCTTGCAGTAACAGCATCATCCATTCCAGGCTCATATATAATAGCATGCTTCTAAATACATTTCAAATGTATATTAAAAAAACCACTTTTCATTCACAAATGTGACCTCACATTCATGATATGCAAAACTAATCTATAAAACTCATCTAAAGCCACATTAATCTCTTCTTAGAAATCTGACATCTCACAAAGACATTTCACCTTGATTCCTGGGCCAGCAACACAGAAAGTGGAGCAGATGAGTCCACAACGTCTCCCTTAGTGACAATGATGGACAAAGAAGGATTACAGTAAGAATTTTTTTATGGGAGTAGGGCAGACCATGTCTTTGATTTGTGGTTTTTTTAAAGGTATGTTTGGTGGAGCTAACTCCACGTCAAGATTTCTGTAATGCAACATTAACCACGAAACACAGGACCTTCTAGCAGTTTAGCAAAGGAATTCTACGTGCTTGAGCTGATGAACAGTGGCTGCCACAGAGCTCCAGTAACAAAAAGGAAAAGAGCTCAGTGGAAAGACGAATTCTCTCAGTCTCTGGGAGAAAAACCAAACTGACACAGTTGTTTGGACATCTTAGACCTGGTCCATGCAGAACACAGGCTCCATGTCAGAGTAAGTGTCCATGTCAGGGCTTAGGGCTTGCAAACAAACCTAAAAATTTCTGAAGGTTTTAAAACCTTCAGAAAATGTTCTGATCCAGATAAATTTTATGTTCTGATTCAGATAATTTTAACCTTTCATCTTTGTTTTTAAGGTCTAAATATTTTAAACATAGTAGTTCTATCTTTATGCAAATTAAACTTAGTGTTTCATCCATGTTTTGCAAAAATGTCCTTTCTCTCTTGGCAAGGAATGGCTTTCTATTGGGAAAAGGCCACTTCCTGAAACATGTGGGATATGGGCACTACTAATTTTCACAAAACTGCAGTCCAAAAATTTGTAGCAAAAAGTGAAACTGGGATTCCATTTGTGGCTCTGAGTGACAGAGCAGCCCTGTTATTTATGCAGCGTACATCGTGTCACAGACAACAAAAACACTAGAGCATTAGCTGGTTTACCATTTTTTTGAGGAATCAGCACAGAGAGAAAGATTTCAAAGTAGTGCTCAGGAACAAATTGTCATGCTATGTTTCAAAGAAGAATTTAAAAAGTACCAGTACTTGTATGCTCAACCATAAAGGACCAATTTTCCTTTGAAGCTACTCTTTCCCATGTCATTTTTTACATGGCTGCAGACAGAAAGGATTTGGGGTGACTTGACTGAGACAAAGGCAGTGATGAAAGGAAAGTAAAGCCTTTTTTATAAACACACGTAGAATTTGCTTGGAGGTATAATCGATAGCAAGTAAACCAGTTAAAAGGCAGTGTTTATCAGTGACTGCATTTCAGTGCATTCTCTTCTAAACAATTGTCCTTCTCTGTCATTTTGAAGTGACCTTGGAGGTCAGGAGAAGAAAAACATAACAGTTCATCTCCTCCTATTTTTATTTTTTTTCTTTTTCTGTATATTTACTGAAAAATAAATATTTACAGCAGATTATCACAACATCAAAGCCATGACACGTGTCTTGCAGGCAAAAGCCATGGCTGTGTCTGTTTGGAAAATGTACTTCACCTGAAGGTTAACCTGCTCATATGGTCAGGAAACTTTGCCTGCTCCAGCAATATTTTCTTTAAGTACTAGACAATTCATTTGAAAGAAGTAAGAAAACAGCTACAATTAAAAACAAGTGTTATTTAATTAATGGCAAAGCTCCCACTGACTTCAAAGGAGTTGAATCTGGCCTGTTTATGCATTACAGCCTGGCTTTGCAACCTCAGCTGCACGAGAAAGTGTTTCTGACATCTCCTCTTTTCTGAATCCTGGCAGCTGCCAGAACAGTTTGGGCTGTGCTTCCCATATCCCTGTACAGAGGAAAACAGATCCACGAGACCGTGTGCAGGACCAGTCTCTTGGCACACCATACACCTGGCATCACTGCCACCAGAAAAGGACATGGTCAGAAGAGATCATTCTCCTTTTATGCAGAGCCTTGTGGGCCGCAAGGCTGGTCACCATTGAGCTGAAAGGAATCTGCCTCCTCACACCATGCAGATGGAGGTTGGCTGTCTTGAGGCCAACAGCTTGGCCCAAAGCGGTCCTGAGCCACCGCTGGAGCCAGACAGCTGCTGGAAGCTAGAGTTTATTCTTGGTGCTGAATACAGCCAAGGGTTGAGAGCAGATTTCAGCTCATGTATCTGTGCATGCTCTACCGTGAGAGCAGTCTCCCTCAAAGAGAGCATTCCTGACCTTCTAATATCACCTCCTACAGTAAGCTCAGAGGACAAACAACGCCTTAAAATGAACCAGACTTCAAGGCAGCTATTAATCACACATAATAAAGCAATCCCACTGATGGCAGTAAGTAGCAGACTCATCAAACCACACACACGTAGGAAGCTCCCCTGACAGTGAGGTCCAGCCAACAAGCATTACCTTGGTTTTGGGCAGGAGCATGTGCTGCATTAGGATGCTGTACAGGCCCTAGGCTTGCAAGCATTACTCCTGCACTAATGTCTACTTAAAATAAATAACATTTTTTAATTCTTCCAAAGCCAGTTTAAAGATCTCGAATTGCAGGTTATATTCAGCTAAACCTTCAGCAAAATAGCATGCAAAATTTAAACTGACACAGTCATGCCCTATAAAAGGGCAACTAACACTCCAGTAATGTTTGTATCAGACCAAAATTCCATGGTGCCTGAAGCTCACTGTGCCTACCAGCTGTACTGATCTGCTGATCTATTGCCAAAGCATTTTCTCTGATAGAAACCCTCCACTACGTACACATAAAGCTAAAGGGAGGTAGGAACAGTTCAGAATTTTCTTATTTTGGCTGTGATCTTTCCTGGAAAGTGCCCAAATGGTGGCACTGGATAGAAGCCCACAGCAGCACACCCACTCATGTGCTTATGTAGTACTCATCTCTTGTGGCAAACTGTAAATTCCCCTAAAGCTGTGGCCTATCCAACAAAAGATGATTCATTAGTCTTTACAGCACTTAGTCATTAGTCTTTCAAGGACTGTTACAAAGCCAACACTGTGCCTTCAATCTTGCAGCTACCCAAAATATTGCTGGACTTACCAAGAACTCCCATCTAACACCTCTGGATACAGGAAGAGAAATTGAGGATCTCAGGCCAGGAGACAAGTCATGCTCCCAAATAATCCCATGTGGTATCAATTAATCAGATCAACATGGCAGAGTTAGCAGGTGCTTGGATCTTCCCTAGGAAGCATACAGTAGCAACACAAGCTAATTGCTGTCCTACACATATCTTCCTAAGGAAATCATTCCTTCATTAAAAAGTAATGCCTTGCAGATGCATGATTAGCTGGGCATTACTTGCTACTTGGTAGTAGCTACTGAACATTGACTCTGCGTTCTGCTTTTACTCCTGCTGATCTGATCCCACCTAACAGGAGTTGTGATTGCGACTTTGTGGAAAACAAAATAGGTAAATATATGCTAGTATCTTTTAATACATAAAACCACTGAATAATGCAGTTTTAAAACACCTGCAAAAGTGGGTATATTTTAACATTTGTAAAATCCAGAGCTAGACTTGCCTCCTGGCTAACAGCTGTGCACCTGATATTTGGCCCAGAAGTCCCCTTAAGGACAACAAGTGGCTATCCATCAAGCAGGATGAATTTAAGCCCTGCCTGTACACCTCCCCAGTGCACCCCTGGCACTGGTGGCCAGGGTCAAGTTTACACGGGTTTGCCTAAGTGGTGACGCTTGTGGTCATTAATGCAAATTAGCCAGGCATGTGATTTCAATTTTAGTGAAATAAATTCAGTTCCTGGAAGGACGTGCCTTTCTCTGTCTAAAGTGCAAAGGATAACACCGAGTAAACTCAGAAAACATATTTTCAAAACTCTAATTGCATTGGTTCCTACTTTAAAATGCCGTATGTTTGAGCACCAGCACCTCTCTGCCTTATGCAAAGAGCATATTGCAGGCCTAAATGCACTAAACACGTGCTGTGAGCAGGTGAACAGGGCTAGCTGGGGAACAGTTTGGTAACCACAGCCTTCTCTGGGCGAGATGGCTGCTCTGTGCTGTGTCCCTGGGTTGGGTCCAGTAGTGCTGCACAGTGCCAGCCCTTGCAGACCCCACACCATGCAAGTTCTGGGTGCTGCCAGAGCTGAACCACCATGCTTTAGGTCCAAAGCTCCACACAATCCTCATGCTCACAGCAGCCAGGCAGACCAGAGCTGCCATCTGCTGCCAAACTGCCAGCTGGGTCAGGGCATGAGCATCTTAATAAATGAGCAACAGCCTAGTAATTACCATAATTCTCAAGTAGCTTATGGGAATCTTTCAGGCCACTATGTGAAAGTTTTTTGTCTGACGACTTTGCTACAGAGGGAGAAATTTTAGATAAACCTTTTCTCTTTGTTGGAGTGCATGGTCCTCTGCTGGCTCACACTGCTGGTCAGGTGGCCCCATGCTGGCCATGGCCAGGATGCTGTGTGCATGTCAGCATCTGCCCCACCACTGCCTTCTCTTTCCCTCCCCACCCCAGGCAGAGTCAGGGCAGAACCATTGGACAAATAATGAGCAACACAGCTTTTGTGTTTCCATTGCCAAGTAACACATGCTTTTCCTGGTGACAGAAACCAGAGATAACACCCTGGAAAACACTAGCTGCCCTCCCATTCCCCTGTCCCATGGATGGCACAGAAAGCACCCAATCACCCTCACCTTGCTGGGGTTGTTTCTCTCGGCGGGGCAAGGCTGGGAGCTGCCAGCACTGTAACTCCAGCCCGTCTCCTGCAAGAGGTCAGGGGTCTGCTGCCTGGTCTGCCGTGACACCACGAAGTGAACCTGCTTCTCGCTGGCCTGTGGGAGGAGGTAGAGTGTGAATCCCACTGCCCCAGTGCAATAAACCCCTGCACCTCAGCCCCAGAGTGTTTGCGAAATGTGGGTAACACTTCAACATTGTTTGGATTTCCCATTAATGTGGTTGCAATGACATAAAGCACTAGCATCAGTTCAGGTCAATAAAGTTCGTAGAAGTTTGCTGCCAGCTACTTAATACTTCTCTTGAAAAATTGGTGTTAACTCTAAGAAATCCTTTCTACCTGCCCCAAATTTGGCTGGAAGCAGTGATCCATCACAGTGAGTGCTGATCAGCTTTTACCTACACCTGTGTATACCACTGCAAAGCAGCAATTTGCCTGCCATGATAGAGACACAGACAGAAAACCAGACCTGTTGCTGCCCAATGGATGGGAAAGCTGAAAAAGATACAATTAACCCTGAAACAAGGTATGTGCTTACACCTTGTCCGGTGAAAGTGGGGAATAAACAATATAATTAAGTCCACCTGCATGCAATGAGCTTGAGAAACATAAGGAAGCTTAAAGAGAGAGAGAAAAGAGATTTTATTTTGAGAAATAAAATCCTACTGCAGCAGAGCACAGAGAAAGAGGGTGGGCATAAGCAAGCACTCAGAGCAATGGGGTTTAGGATGGAAAGTAGCTCAAACTCTCACTCTTCAAAAGCAATTAACCCAAGCTCAAAGCACTTCTAGGCCTTTTTGCACAATGCAGTCAAAATACTTCTGTGCCTGTGAGATGCTGCAATGCTTCTGCTGAGTTAATGTTTGCTCATTGTTTTTAAGGTGCTCTGCCTGTTCCTGATATTAGTATTAATTCCGTGTACAGGTGATTTTTTTTTCTGTCCTGTTGAATCAGCACTGTTTCTCTAGAAACAAATGGCTTCATTTGCTCCTCAGGGAAGCTTATGTGAATCTGTTCAAGACAACAGTGCTACAAAGATAAAGCTGAGATTGAGTGGGGTGTTCCTGGATAAATCATAAATGTCTGCCATAAGGCCAAACCAACATGCTGAACTGAAATGATGAACAGTGTAGAAATAACCTCAATACCATAGAAGTGTACTCAGATGTAAAAATTAATCCTCTAATCCCCTTCTCTCTAGGCTAAAGACCTTGGTGTTGTGCCAGGCAGGAGGACCAATCTGCAGAGGGACTCCTCCCTGCTTGCTCTCAGGTTATACCCGAGGAACTGCTCGTTATCTAGCGTGCAGCCCCCCACAAACACATCTGGAGGCCTGATGCCCCCAGGGCTGCAGTTGCAATGCTTGTTGGTACCGCAGCCCCAGGGCCATCAGACCTCCTGGCTCGATTGCTGGCACGGTGACATGCCCTGCTCACTGGGGAGAAGCTCCAAGGAAAGCTGGCGTTGAACAAGCAGCTGAAAACCAAACCCAGATCTAGTTGCGCTGTTGAAATCAAATCTCCCGCAGACAATTAACAGAAGCCAGAGGAAGCTTCTGGGATTTTTGTTTTTATAGCTTGGTTTGCCCTTTCTGGAGCTGAATTCACTAGCAGTAGCTGAGAGTTAAAAAAAGCTTCGGAAAAACGTCATTTTAGTTAAGAAAAAGCACCCTACTTCTCCTAAACCTCCAACTTAAAGCCTGAAATATACATGTTCAAGCTGTGCTATTTTCAATGAAGTAAAAAATGTGCATTTGTTTGTTGCTTTCCCAATATCTTGGGGGATGCCTTTTTTTGATTAGAAACTGAAATCTGCACAGCTTCATAATATACCCTTTGGTTCATACATACATATTTCAAAATAATTTTCTAGGCATTTTTAACAGATCTGGTTTTATGTCAATTATATTAACATGAATTATATTAATTCATGGACTCTGGACTCAGCTGGTACTCATAAGCAGAATTCTGTACATCGGGAGAAAGGAAACCACCCTGGTCCGTAGTTTGTAATATGACTGAGGTGGAACTGAACAGTACAAGATTAAAGCTCCCAAGAGCATGTGCCCCCATGAAAATACAGTTTTCTCTAAAATGAATAATTTCAATTTAACACAACTTCTTTTTAAAACTTATCTGTTGCCACATGGTAAGCCTCAAAGCTGGTTATTTAGAGAAAGGTTGTAAACATGATTAATTCTCATAAAACAACTAGCGAAAGTTCAACAAGCGTCTCTATTGCAATGTTGCATTTGTCTACAGGCCAGTCAAGTAGTTTCTCAGAACTCAGAGTGGTTCAGAAAGTTATCCAAACAACAAGAACAGCTTTTGTATTTACGTGCATATAAACCCCATTAATGGTTCTACTGATCAGAATATTCATTGCTGATTCATTCTGATCTCTCCCTCCCTCTAACCAATTGCTTTTCCCACAGTTCTTTCTCTGTATTTTATGCTGAAGTGAAAATTAAAGAAAGGAGGTTAACTTTGATACTGAGTGCAAGTAACAGCTGAAACAATCTACTAGAATTAAAATCTGTTACAGCCAAGGCAAATCAAACAGGAAGGCAGAGACACAGTGGCAACTTCTGAGCATATAGTAGGTAATTGCCTCTTAGAAAGAGGCAGCAGTGCTGCTCTTGGCAGAAGCTGCCCCATCTCTCACAGGGATGATGGAGCAGGGATATGCTCCACATCACAATCTGCTTGTCAGAGGCAGTTTTTGGAAGAAGAGGGGCTCATCTGTCCCAAGCAGCTGCTCTGAACTGTGGTGGGGGAAGGTGCTGAAGAGAAGGGTGAACATCTGGGGTCACTAACGTCTGACTCAGCCCATACAGCTTGGCTTGATGCACTCACATCAGCAGCCCTGATCTGTTACCTTGCTCCTTTTCTTGTCACTCTCATGGAAAACAGATGTGGAATGTCTCGTCATATAGATTAAAAGTGCCACTTCTGACACAAGGCCACAGCTAAAGATGACGTGACAAATAGGAGACAGCAAACTCTCAAGTGTTATGATGTGTGCACGTTCCTTGTTAGCACTTACACATTTTCTTCATTTCAGTTCTTGTGACAGAGCTTACAGCTTATAAACAGACATCTAATCTACTATTTAACAACTGCTTCACATATGCTAGTGTATAATTCCCATAGGCCTCAAGAATTAGATTTGTCTCAATTATTCATGATTTAAAAGTCAAAAATAATCAGATTCCATAGAAATCTGACAGTCTTCCAGCTGTGCTTGGTTTAACAAGCCACCACACCTTTTAGTGAGTGTTAGTTCTTTTTTTAAAGAAACCGATGGTGTATTTGTAGCTTCCACCACCATAAACTAGAAGCCCTCAAAGCACTGCGAGTGACATGCTGAGGTCTCAACAGGCAGGATGCTATTGAGAAATCAGAGGACACGGTAAAATATCCCTTCGTGTAAGAAGCAAATGTAAAACATTTGTGGCTTCAGTAAAACGGTTTTCTCTGGCATAACATGGAAACAGGAAAGGCAAATGATAATTGATGAAAAAAACATAACAAAAAAGACACAGGTTCCGGGAATTTTGCATTAGACAAATGTGATTCATGGAGCTCACATTAATGCAGTGTAATCCTGGCTGTTTGGAAACCCGAGTCTCCCCTTTGATGGGCTTGTTGTTTAAATTCCCAGGGAGTGGTGTGCATTTCAAGCATTATTATAAATAACATCTACTCTTTGGAGGCCAATAAGGGCTTTAGTTGCATTTTTAAACACTTGTATATGAATAGTCTCGTTAGTAATTTTTTCCATTTCATCTCTAGGCCGCATGTGTATTTTGCTTATGAAGCACTGAAACCTTGTTTTGTAGTCATAAAGAACTGTTCCAAGAATACTAGTTTTTTAGAAAGTTTTTCATTCCAGACTTGTTGCCCTTAGAGAATTTAAACCTTCCCCCTTCTGCCTTCTGTTCCCAGTTAGTGAACTACATAAGGTAATCCAGAAAGATGCTGGACCAGAATTTCAACAACTGGCATTATGTAAGGGAACAACATTTTCTTCACCTATGCTATAAACTTCACAACAAAAGTTGGCTACTACCAATTGTGAATCCATGCTAACAGAGGAATCCTTTCCACAAAACGCATGGATTTGACTGTTTGTTTCAGTTCAACTTATATGACCCTGATTATACCTGCCAGAAAGGGGAAGCAGCTGGCCTGATTTGACATCTTGTTATGAAAGTCCACGAAATTCTTCAATATGTGACCACTCTACATGCCTCCAAACTAAATTCAAAATTGCACAAGTATAATAATGGCTATAAATATGAGATAAAAGCAACAAAAGATTCTTTGCTTTGCTTTTTATGTTGAAGTTTTCTAAAAACACAGTCAGTAAACAAAGAAAACAAATTAAAATGGCTCTGGAGGGGAAATTAGGCAGAAGCTGACCAATTTTGTAGCTGAGAATGGCACAAAGGTTTTTTTTGTATGACAGTTTTGTGTTAAGACTGGTTAGTGCATGGCAGAAGGACCCATTTAGTACTCCACAAGAGTCCAAAGAGAAATTTATAAAAACTACAGCTACAGATCCATTTTTCCAATACATCTGAATTTCCATATACTGGATTTAGGTAATAAATATCTGTAAGGCGTGGACTACCTTCAGTTGTAAAGCACATCCATGGGAAATAGTCACTGAGTCTGGGCGAGTGATGTTCATCCTGAAACATGCCATCCACTGCCTTAGGCTACTCTGGTTTGCTCCAGGGCTGACGAGAGAGCATTGTCACTCCTTCTGAGCTGGAGGAGTCAGCATACTGCTGGAACCAGTGCTCCCAGGGTCTAGGCTGGCATGCCTTTTGGCAGCTGGCATCACTCTCTGGGGATGCTGAGTGTATAGGTGTTTACACTGGTCTATACATTCCAAAACCTGATGGTAGCAGGCACCTCTGAGAGAGCCCATGCCCATGTTCACACTTGTACCTACAGTGAAACCAAGGAGCTTTTAGAGGAGTAAATTCCCATCCAACCTTGACTCCTTCCCTCTTCCAAACACACAAAATCAGTGTTTGGCCCCTGCTTTGCAATGGATGGTGAAAAACACTGCTTGGTTTTTGCATAGCCCAAACCCCGCGGTCAAAACAGCAACAACAAACCTGTATCAGCTGGGCTGCACTCTCTGGACTGCCGTAGCGATGGTCGTGCCCATTGATGGCCAGCACCCGGTCATTCTCCTGCAGCTGTCCATCGCGGGCAGCCATGCCACCTTCCAGCAAGTTGAAAATAAATACCCCTGGCTCGTCGGCCTTGCGGACCAGCTTTATTCCCAGCTGCTCATCTGGACTGCTCTTATTTAGCACAACATGGAAGCTGTCATCCCTATTGCAGTGAGCGTCGAGGGAAAGTCCGCTATTTCGGCATCGGTACCTCTGCTCTCGGAGCACTGTCAGTCGGAGCACGTGGCAGGGTTGCTTCAGGATTGACAGGGCATAGTTGTGAGGCACATTTTTGATGTCCATGCCATTTACCTGGAAGAGAGACGTGTAAATCAGCAGCAGAAAGGTGGTCTATTCTGAGTTGGCACTGGGGAGGGCAGATCTATTTACACAGATGTCTTCATATGAAGTGACGTGCTATTTCAAATGGTGTCACACAGGAGGCCAAGTTTGTGGTGCAGAACAATCTTCCCCCCAAGGAAAGGATGCACTGCACAGAGAGTTTCTGCCCTTTTTCTTCCCTTTTCTCCCTGATAGTCTCCAGACATACATGTTAGTTTTAATCTTCCTTATTGCTCTTTCCCAAGCTTCAATATCCTTTCATATATCTTAGTTTTATTCCACTGGCTTCTGATTTCAAGTGGCTTTGCCAGCCTTTTCTTTCACTCCCACTGCTTTTCTGCTGTTTCTCGTCTTCATTATCTCCCAGCTGTTCTAGGTACAGCAAAAAAAGCCATGTTCCTCATTAATGAACCTCTAATTAAAAAGCAGGAAAGAGCCTCAAGTAGAAGTTTAAATGCCCTGGATATTTACTAACAATTATGCTGATTTACCACACTGGAGAATCAGACTTTTTCCCTCAGTGTTTTCCATGTAAGATTTAATTCAGATGACAGTAAAACTGCATAACTACACTTTTAAAATTTTGCTGGGGAAAAGAAAGAGAAAAAAAGAGCTTCCAGTCAATCCTGTCATGTTCATATGTAAAAGAGTGACTAGACATTGCTAAATGAAAACCAGTTGCAAGTTTGTATTTCATCACTGGCTGGAAAACCTGAATCAGACAAGTTATTTCCCTGTAGCTTTACATTGCACAGGTTGAACCATTTAAATATTAAGAAACATATCCAAAATGCAACAGAAATAGTCCCCAGCATGGACAGAAGCATTTGGCTGGTGTTGGTTTTTGCAGATTACCTATGTGGGCACAACAGGGCTGTTCCTGCTGCAGTCTGGTGGGGAGGATTGCACCCAGCGACACACTGCTCAACTAAGTTGCTACCTTGGGTACCACAAACAGCATGAGCTGCACCAGGATGGAACTGAAATTCATAGAAATCCTTGGTAAATCCCTGGGCAGTCAGCCACGGCTGGGAAGAGCTAGGTTAGGCCCATCCGTGCTATAGTCACAGCTTCATTGCATGGTTTGGATGTGCCGTGCAGGAACAGCCTTTTCGTAGTGGCGCCATTAGATCTGTTGCTCTGTGCTGGTGCTAGGACAAAAAGCCTCCCTGAAACCCACAGCTGGGTGGTGGACTCTTATCCAGCTGCTGCCTGGAACCACCGTCAAGAGACATTTTTATACACTGCTGGGGTGAAGTATGCCCACATCATGATCCTGGGAAATCCCTTTGGCCAAGTCTGTCTGACACAAAGCAGAAGGCATGGCACAACCTTGGTGGGCCTCAAGTGTCCTCAGCTACCACTGGGGTCGGCAAAAGCAAGGAAATCACAGTGCCTGTGAATTTGGTGGTGCTCTGAAATTTAGAATGTCTTTCTGCATGCCGCACTGCAAATCTCATCATGATTTTTTGTCAGGATATTTTGATCTCGTACCTCCACAGTACTGTACCTTTAGTATCATGTCTCCAGGCAGCAATCTTCCATCTCTGGCAATTACCCCATCTCGATAAATATGCTGTATAATAATGTGAACCAAAGGGGTCTCACTGCCTCCCACAATCCTAATGGCCAGATTTTCGTGGGGGTCGGTACGGCTGATCTTAATGCAGGTAATTTCCCCGTCTGGAATCAGGTGATACAACCTGGGAAAACCTGGAAATGCATATTGTAAGGTATTTATTTGACAACAGAGCTTTGCTTTGTTGAAACATGCACTGTACAACCTCAAGTACCTTCCAGTTAGTCAAGCCAGGTTTCATGCATGGATGTGATTTATAATAAGTGGGGAGGAAAGGATAGGTAAGCGTGCTGAATAGACTTGAAGGGCTCTTTTTACAATTAATACATTCAAACTTCCTTTTTTCTCACACAAAATACAGCCTTAAACCTTTGAAGTAATCCAGACAGATGAAATGTACTTAAAAACAGTTATACATGTCAATATTCTAAGGGAATAAAAGACATTTTTAGTCACCAGAGACACCTCAGAACCAGTCCACAGTTTATTGCTGGCCCTAGAACAGATGGGCATTGGCACCTCAACAAACATCCATCCCTGCTGTGCTGGGCTGTAAACCCTGTCTCAGTGGCAGGCTGTCTCAGTGGCATCCCAGGCTGCCCTGTTTTCTTCATTTTTGGTGCCATAGTAGAGAACTGGGCACTTGTCTTGTGACATCCAAGGAAGCTTTTTATTTATTTTTAGCTAACAGAAAGACAAGATTTTTTGGGACAACCCAAAGCACACAGCAGTTTCCCTACCAGATCCCTCTCCTTTCATCACTGCTTGAACTCTAGGGACTAGGAATGAGTGGCTCTTACTGTGATGTGCCTGTATTAAAACAGAATATGCTCAAAGTACGTGGATGAAAAGATCTCTTCTGGCCCTGGCAGTCTGGCTGTGGGGAGGAGGGACTAAAGGTGGGCAGGAATCCTTTATTTATAATGCACTGGATAAGAGTATCCTCTTTCAAGCCCTACTTTTCAACTGGCATGTCTGATTTCAAAACATGTCACTAATACTTTTCTTTCCTTCTAGGTCAATTCAAAATTTTAATCTATATTCAGCAATGAACAAAGTTGAAGTAAAAGCAGCAGTGAGTTTTCCAGCACAAGCATATCAGCCTTCAATTATTTTGAATCCCCCACAGCTGAGAGAAATCTTTTGAACTTTTTGCATGAGTCCAATCCAGTGCTTATATGACGAACCTGTAAGTCAAAAAATTAACTGCTAATATTTTTTCAATAACCTATTTTAGAAATGAAGTACAGTGACTGTTATTGAATAGTGGTTAAGTGTAAAATGAAACTTAATAGACCAGTATCTGAGATAGAAACAATATTTGCTACTACAGAATTAGCAGGCAGCAAACCAGCAAGGCACCAAAACCTTTTGGGAGAGAGCAGGTGGAAAGAAAGAACAGGAAAAAATATATTGAGAAACACCATGTTGCATCCCTTACCACTTCTTTGATCATATGCTCTTCAGGGTGGGAAGCTGTCCTCCTCCACGTCTGTAAAAAGCACCTACCGGTAGCACAGACTTCGACTTTGTGGTTTTACACAGACTTGACAGGCAAGGAAATTCTGTCTAGATAACTACACAGCCTTTTCCAACCTAATACTCAACCATTCATTCTTGTAATAGCAGTTTCTGTGTTAATACATGTTTACTTCAGTTTTGAAGGCAAATTTAATGTCTCAGAAATGAAAGGTGCTTCATTTCCCCCATGCACCTCTATTTTCTAAACGCTGTTTGCTCAGCTTGTAATTTGTTCAATTCTCTCCAGCCTGAAGGGTCGATTTAGTTGATCTAAATCCAGGCCTCTAAGTCAAATGCACAATTTGGTGATCTACTTGTTCTGACTTCCTTTGTAGTGCACAGGCACCCAAAGGAAGTGATTCCTGTGCTAAATCACCCCTGGAGGTGCCAAACATTCCCACTGCTGTATAAGAAAAGAGGCAATTAACTCTGGCATCTCAGTGGGGTGCTTAAAGTCAGACAAATACTCCTCAAAAATCACCAACGGCCTGATCCCTGCATCAGAATAACCATGCACATTTCACACTCTCAGTGTGGCTATAAGGGTAGTTGTGCATAAAAATACAAATGAAAATCAGGATACCTAGATCTTCCCTGCAAACAAATAAATTAATGCACATGTATATATTGAAGACTCCCAAAACAGTGCTGTAATAGAACTACTTCTATTATAATGACTCACTTCACATCCTAACAAATGATGCTTTTTGACTCTGATGTTCATTTTACCATAGCTCATTCTGCAAGCTTTTCTAAAGGATTTATCCAGTTACATTTCTTGTCCATGGAGAATTGTGGACTGAGCAAGCTATTGACACTCTCATGTTATTTCTGTCTGAAATTATCCCAGAGCATAATCAGGGCAACATGGCAGTGAACAGGTTTCTACATTTTACAAGACTTACCTATATCTTTACATAACATATAAACATAAATAGGTTTCTTTTCATCTTGAGCAATTCCTTACCTGGTTTGTTAAGTCTTGCAGTGGCACTTGGCTGACTTTCAATATGACTTTCAGCAGATTCTTTTAGAGGAATTTTTAATATCTAACTTCCTTCTGATATGTACAGTTACAACAAAAGAAATCTTTCCAAGAGGTTTTTCTTGCATGTCTGCAACTCTCTAATGCTACTCTTTAACAGATAGCGGGCTGTACTGCCTCACTTCCTGTCTTCATTTGGTTTGTATTTTTTATCAAACAGAATTAATAAACAGAACCCTTTTCTCCTCAGAAGGGCTAAGCAACCAAAATTACTCCATGATCCATTAATTTCTGCTCTCTTCATTGAAGGCATGCCTCTTCTTTTCATCCCAGACCATAGACATGGACATTTGTTTTATCGACAACCTAGACTGTTGTAAGTAAAAGGCCAATGCCTACTTTAATAAACTAACAGTAAGTTTGGCTATCTAAATATATAAAGTACACAAACGCATTTCTTTTTAAATGAGAAAAATCCAGTTGAAAAAAAAAATCCCATAATTGATTTTTCACCAGTCTGCATCCACTGTGTGCAGTTTGATCAAAACTTACCAAGCCTGTTTCAAGATGATGCCATGTCTAGAAAGCAAAGTCTTCAAATTGAATTTTTTAATGTATATACCACACCCAGGAAAGGTGAACCCTACTTCAGTGCCTGGTTGCATACAGTGATTGGGGCCTCAGCAGTCCAATTTAAGGGACTCCAACTGAGTTGAGGGCTTGTACCTTTCAGATATATATACAGCCTGTTGTGAGGCTGGAGTATCCTTTTTCACAGAACCCATTTTCCAGCCCTTACACTCTTATTTAGAATTCTCCATTTTCTTTGGTCGGGTTTTCCAGAGCAGGAAAACCCAGGAGTATTGCATACCTTTCTTTACCATTCTATATTTCCAGTCCTTAAATATCGAAGAGCTGCTGAATCTAGAAAGAAGGAAACTTTCTGTCTTGTTTTTGGTGTTTCTTCCAGGTTTTCCCACAGAGTGCTGTGTTTTTGTCACGGGGGGTTGTACGGAGCATTCTGAATCTGTCAATATAATAAAATGTCACCTGCATTCAGAAAGACTGTGTGGGCTTTTTTCTCAAGCAGTGTTATTTTAGTATTAATGTGCAATTTTATTGATATTTTCACACTTTCCATTACGGTAACAACATAGGAGAGACCAGCTTTGCACAGCAAACTCCTCTTCTCTGGCACAATGTGGGACACAGAGCATTCGTTAGTATAGTGGCCATGAGAGAGTATTGCAAAATTTTAAGTATGCTTACTACTTTTTCCCCACAGTTTATAATATTTAATGGTAGTGTTCCTTCAGTGCTCAGATTTCTGCTGATTTCCATGTGTATCATGCTCCTTCTGACAGTGCTGCCATGAGGGTAACTTCTGCCTTCATTCCCAGGATTCAGTGTGACAATGTGCAATGTTTGCTGTGACTCTTGAATCCAGATTAATCAAAGATCACTGTAAATGAAAATTGTATCTGTGGTTCCACGTCCTCATTTAGATCAGGCAGCCTGACTAATATGAGGTGTCAGCTCACCCCCACAAATAGGACTATCTGCAGGAACACACACTCAATCCTTCCCAGCATCTGGACACCAGAATTTAAATTAAGCTTGTGTAACCTAGTCTTGGAAAATTCATGTGTCTGTGAATGTCACATGCCCTTGCGCTGGTGGGGAACTTTATTCTGCAACTTTTCCTTCCCAACAGATTTTCATTTATCATTTCATTCTCCCAGAGGTTTGCCATCATTTTGATTTAATGCCTTCCATTAATTCTCTAGTGATGCTGCTCCGATGGAGGTGCAGGTAGAAGGTAATGCCAGTTCTAATATCTCTTCTTGCTTCTGGACATTCCTCTCACCAAAGGAGTCCCAAAAGAGCTAAAATGAAACTGCTGCCGAGTTGACTGTGTCTCAAAAGAATTGTGACTCTCTTATTTACAGCAGGCAAATTTATCTGTCTGCACTAGAGGAAATGCTACAGAGACAATCTCTTTCTTCTGGAAATTGCCTGGCTCATTGTTCCAGAGCAGAGTACTTTGAACCAGTTCTGTAACAGCTGTTTTGGGAAATCAGAATGGCAACTGAATCAAATCTGAGAAAAATAGGAACAGTATGGGATTTCTCCGGGGTGCAGCCTTCCTGAGACAGAAGTTGGGCTGCACTGGCTTGTCCTGGGGCTGGATAAACAACTTTGTTCTCTGCCCATAGAGAGTCTTAATGCCATGAAATGGTTGATACCATCTGTGTTTCACTTACCTTCTTTTTCTTCATGTACTTTTTTAAACATTGAAGTATTTATAGTATCTACCTATCTATCTATCTATCTATCTATCTATCAATCAATCATATATATGTATGTGTATATATATCTCTCAAAAATACAACAGGGTTCACACTGAACAGTACAAGAGGGAAGGCTGTTCTGTGGTTTTGCCAGTGCCTGCTGGGGCTGCCTTGGTCTTGACTGCTGCAAAGCAATAACAGATGGTAGAACTGCATCCACCATGAGACTGAGTTTGACTTTGAAAAACATTTGCCATCCTCAAGCAATCATAAATTAAATTGCTTTTACAATGGCTTGACTGCAAAATGAAACCAATGAATGTTTTTGAAAGTCAGAAACACAGCTCTTTTACTGTAAAACTGTATAGAGGTTTTTTCAATTGTACCTGCACATTCTTTCCTCCTAAATCATTTTCTGGTTTACAACTTGTATTTGTAGATCAGTTTAAGTAAGGAGTATAAATATCTACAGTCTTCCTTGGAACTGAATTTAAAGTGAAAAGCCAAACTAAGAGCCTAGTGATACAAATAAGCATAGCAAAGCTGGAGCCGTCTTTGCTTGGAGATATTTTATCATTTAAGTAGATTGTCAAGGTCATTTACACCAGTAGATCTAGTCAGAAGATATTACATCTTAAATGCATCAGTGCCATAAGCACATCCCTGTCACCTTACCTCACATCTCAGAATGAAACTCTTTCTTTTAAACTTCCTAAACTTCTACTTCGGACCTGGAAAGTTCTTTGTAGCTGTAAATGCTCTTAAGGAAATTGCTCTCAGGTAAATATCACAAGCTTGGATGCTGACTACAGACCAATATTTCTTTGCATGGGATATTACAAATAAAAAATTATTAAAAATGAGAAAATCTTAACATCTCCTTCCCCCAAATATTTTCTCATTAGTGTTTGTATTTTTCATTCACCTCTAACATTTTTTTTGGTTTGGACATTTAAAAATTCTCTATGGAAAAAGTCAGAAAAATGTTTAAACAGAGAAACAAAGAAAGCCTGGATCATTCAAATACAAAATGAGGACATACAACATTGTTTAAGCAAATCAAACCACAGGATACAAACGTAAATTGTGAAGTAATCTCCACAGTGCTGGATGGCTACCAGCTCCAGGTATAAGACAGTATTAGGCTGTAACTATTTCTCTGCTGTAATTTGATATTATACATCTTTGATATTATACATCATCTTTTACAATGTCCCTGGGTGTCAAAGGAATTTTCCAAAACCAGTATGGGTTCAGCTTTGAGTCAAGCAGAATTTGAATTTTTTTCTCCCACATCAGAAAGAATTATTTTGTCTTGCACCCTCACAGTCATATTGCAACTGAGCATTGGCTGAACAAACAGCAGTTTCAGATTAAAAGCACCTACACACTCTGCATGAAGGGTTGCTGAAGGCTAATATGTAGCTACTTGCTATGGTGCTCATTCTCTGACCTCCTCTGACTAAAATACAGGCAAAACACATATTAAACAGAGACATGTGAACTAAGATGGGGGAATTCTGAAAACTGGAGTTAGATGAATTGTACGCTGAGCTCTGCCACATGATCTTACAGATCCTTTATCAAGAAGAAGTTATCAGCAAGAAGGTGTTACATTACTCTGTGCTCCCTGTGAGGCTGGCGTAGTCTCAGCTTTATTCTGCTCATGCATTGACTAAATCTAGTGAGGAAAGGGGTCACCAGAGAGTTGGTGAGGTGCTGTCCGATCTCCTGGATCAACGAGTCATGGCTGAGTTGTGTTCTCAGATGGTCCCAGACGTGAACCTGTGAAACTTTGGGCAAGGCAGCAGCCTGGGCACGTGTGAAACACATGGGTATGGGGACCTCTGAAGTCAGGAACCACTTCATTCACTGCCACAGGAGCACCTCCATTCCCAGGAGCAATGGTGGCAACGGTGAGGCAGACATATGGGGCTACCTTTTCTTCAATAGGCAAGACCTTCAGTGAGCACAGGGCAGAGCATAGAGCAGCTATCCCTAAAGATTGACCAACAGCTCTAATCAGAAGTCTAGCTGCAGACTGCTCAGAGCAGCTGAGGATTAAAAAAAAAAAAAGAAGAAAGCATACAGAACTGGAGAAGAAAAACTAGCCTCCAGCTGGCAGGATGATAATTGCTACAGAAAGAAGTACATTCATTTCCCCCTCCAACAAGAAGAAACAGAGAAAGCCTTTGAGATGCCATTACACAAAGCACCTGTTGCAAAGGACTGAAAAGGAATCTTTGTTCAAGTTGTATTTCTATTGCTGCAAGATACTTGCTTGCTTTTTTTAAAGATCAAATTCCAGAACTGTGTAATCAAAATGCATTCTTTGCAAATGTAATTAATAAAGCAATTTAGGTACACAGCTTCTGTGATCTCATACTTAAGAGTAACTGCTTATTAAGTAATTATATGCCTACCTGGTTTTTCCAGTGCAGTAGAATACATTTGGAAGTTTACAGGCATGCTTGGTGCAGAGGAATGAAACCACAAGCAGAGCCAAGGAGAGAATGACAATCTTAACACTGTCAGTGGGGTCCTGGAGTTATTGCCATTATACATTCCCTTATAGAGATAATAATGCTTTTCATTTGCTGGAAATGTAAAGGCCAGTGTCATTCTCATACCTTTCTGCTAAGTTCTGTTAACATCTGCACTGCACTGGTCTACTGAATAGGTGCTGTTGACATCCAGATTATCTGCACACTCTGGACATGAAACCAAGTTCGCAGTAGAACTATTACTAATGTCAACTGTATGCCTAGGTGGAAAGCAGTCTACATCTTATCCTGAAGAGGTGTCTTTTGAAAACTATGAACTTGAGGCATGGAGAATTTCACTCATTCTGAGAAAAAAGGCAAACTTTTCCTTGTAGTGGATTGAAGAGTTGCTATGGAATGAGAAATATATCTGCCTGATCGAACAGAGACATAAACAACTTACTTGCAAAATTTTACTTGGGGAAAAATAATAACCTATTACTTTTAATAATAAAAATTATTTAAAATTATTTAAAATTATTTAAAATAAACCAAAATTATTCATGATGTTTCCAGGTCAATGAATATATTCATACTCTTTTTATGGAAAATGTTCACAATTTTGAATTACCAGGTTTTATTTTGGGTCTATCAGCAAGTGTGTGAAGTAGGAGAGTAAGCATCAAGAACACAGTAACATAGTGAAACTCTCCTGAAGGAATAAGCAGATAAAGCAGAAGAATATTGAACATGTTTCTCTGATTCACCGCTATTCACAATGCATCACAATGATGCCTGAAAGTAGTATTTGGCAGCCTTTTGTCCTTATTTTCTGTGGATTTCAATGAGAACTGTAATATAGAGCAAAAGGAAGTTGGATATTTTGTATTCTTAAAGCCTGCATCCTGAACACTTGATCTGGGAAGAGACCTGAGGTGCTGAGGTATCAAGCAAATGAATAATAAGCTCAGTGAAGACCTTGATTAAGGCATTGATTCCCACTCTATCATCACTTCCTCTTGATGCATGAATGCCAATGTTGGTTTCATAATTATGGTCCAAACTGATTAGTAACATTTGCTTATTGCTTTGAGAATGCCAAATGTTAAGTGTTACTGCCTGCCAGACCCCTCATCCCTGACACACATCAGACAAACTTACCTATCCCTGCTGTTTAAGAGCGGAACATTCTTTCCTCATCACCTGCCTGGTTGAGGTAATAAAGGATCCCACAGAAATGCTGGAATAATTACAGTACTTTGCACTTTCATACCATCCTCCCACTGGGAATTTCCAGTGCTTCATAAACATTAGCCAAAACTCATTAAGTTCTTCTAAAGTATGGTTACTGTGATCCATTTGCTTTAGAGGGACAGGCACACGCTGGTGAAGAGACTTGAATGAAATTACAGAGCAAATCAGTGACAGCTCCAGTAATAGATCCCAGATGCCCAAATCCCACATCCCATGGGCTAGATATTGGGCTGGCTATAGCACGCAGGCTGTTACCAGAACAGCCCTACGTGAGGTCCCATACACTCCAGCAATATTCTTGCCTGCCAGTCAGTAACATCTTTTGAAAGAAGAAAATAAGGAAAGATTGCATTTTTCTGGTTTGTTTTTTTTAATCACGCACAGCCCACCACATGAAAGGCATGTCAGTCGTGGATATCCAGTTCCCACATGGATAGAGTCCCTTACTCCATTTTAAGTGATAACACAAGATGAACAAAACATTACCTTCCTCTCCAGCAGCGGAGTTTCCAACATTTTCCCTTTCCCGGTCAGTCTGGTTGGAAACAGCACTTCCACTTTTTGTCCTTCGAAGAACACTGAAAGCCTTGTTTATTTTTTTAAAAGATCTGCTTCTTATAGTGGAACGTTCAAAGTGTCGAGCTGCAACAGCAGGAAAAAACATATCAAAACAATTCAGCAGTTCTGGGCTAGAACCACAGCATTTCTGCAGCCCTCGGCATATGATGGGATATTACATCGACAGTGAGCCTGCCTGTACTTCCCCTTTGCGCCTGAGTCCTGTTGATACTACAAGGTTGCACCCACCTGAATCTGGGTACAATTACTCTACCTCAGTCTCACACCCCTGAATTGCCACCTTCCTCTCTGTTTTGCCAACCACATGGAGAAATCTCCTATGAGTGTGGTAGCCTTGGAAAGACTAATCCTCCATCAAGACAGAATCAGCAGCAATCCTGTGAAAAATACATATAAAAGGAAGAAGCACTGTCCTTCCCAAGCTATACATGTTTGACTGAAAAAAGCTGGAAGTCATTGTTAAAAACTCTTCTTGAAAAAATCCCTGCTACTACTACTGCCTCAAAACCTTGCAATTCTTCCAAAGCCACCAACGACTGCCAACTATTTAATGTCAAAAATTCAAATATTATCAGGTGTGAGGGATCAAAAAAATCACATATTCTGACTCGGGTAAGGCAATACAAAAGAAAAGTCATAATACTTTCAAAACATGTCACTCTTTTCCATCCTGCTAAAGTTATCTTCATGGCTGTTGCTGTTCTGTCTGTTCCAGCTCTGCATGCTAGCCAAACATTGTAATCTAATAATACAACATTCCCTCAAACCAGACTGTGGCCTCTACACTCAATAAAACTGACAGAATTTATTGAGATTCTGGTGCTCTCTTCCTGCATCCTCCCTTTCCTCGCCTCTCTAAACCCTGGCAAAAGGATAGTACTTCTCATTTTCTAGTCTTTCTTCATCCCTTCTTCCATTTTCCCAACAAGCAACTGGTGGCGCACAAGGTGGGCTATCAATTTTGTCTTCAGAATCCTCAAAGACTTTGAACTCACCATTAACACTTCTGAGTCTGCCTTTGGCCAGGCCATGTTTTTCAAATATGACACTCATCAGAGACAGGTCCACTGTCACAATGTGAAAGATCAAGGCAAAGTTTCCTGATGCAGCTTGTCCCTGACTGCTGTTATTTCAGCAGGACCAGCTCCTCTGAGCTGCACCTTTCCAAGAAGCTAGCAGATATCCCCCAAGCTCCTAATGCCATTCTTAGGTTTTTTTCTCCTGAAAATACTTGGCAAATGCCAAACACAGCTCCCAACAGGATTTTGGGTATGTGGCCTATGGAGTTACTTGGGCCACCAAGCTTTAGTGAAGACACATTACACAATTATACCACCTCCCCAGCACATCACACCTAACATTCAATCTTCCAACTGAGCTGACTTGCCTACATAATCTTTCTAAAGACTTGCAGTTTACATGTGTGCAGTTAGTCCATCTTCAGCTTGGTGCTGCTCCTGGCCAAGCCATCTTCTTTTTCACCTCAATTCTATTGGATCACTGAGTGCGCATTTGATAAACTGTAAAATGAAATCTTTCACTTCCCCCACCTCTTTTTCTTTTTTTTTTTAGTCCTCCAATGACATGTATTTAACAGAAAAAAATGAATGTTGAAAGGGTCTATCAGGCTCTGAAGCCATCATTTTTAGCTCTTACTTCTGTTCCGGTTGCTGCGGTGTAGGTCTCCGGGGCTGCTGCCCAGCTGGCTGTCCTCCGAGGTGGGGCTGAAGGCCGGGTTCACAAGCCCTGGCTCATCTGTCATTAAGGCGATGGCCGCAGCTGCTGAGAGCTCAGGGCCCAGGGCAGCTACTGCTAAGCTGGAGCCATGGTCCGGAGAGCAGTCTTGGGAACGCCTCTTCCGTTCCTTGGTAAGGCCATAGTGGGATGCTCCTTTACATCTAAGGAGAAGGAAGGGAAAGAAAGACATGATAGCAAGTTGCATTTAAATGCTGTGTACTTATGGAAATGATCTGGTTCCAAGGGATCACTTGGAGCACAAACTGTGACAATCGTGGTGAGCAGTGAAACATGGATGATTAACAAGACGGGAAAATGCCAGTCCTGTCATGTCACACAGAATCAAAAAGAAGGAAATCTGTGCTTCAAAGGAGGTGGGTTACCACCTTACATGGGAAGACTTCTGCTGGTCAAGGAAAAACAGAGAGCTTCAGCCTTGCATGTAGTCTTATGTGTATAAATAGTGTGGATGCAAGGGGACAAGAATAGCAGGTGGCTAATTAAGCCAGAGGCTACAATCTGTAATTTTCTACTTGCCTCTGATTGACGAAGGAGAGGCCTGACAGCTTCTCTGGGTCTGCTGCTTACCCAGTCCTGCCTCCTGAAAAGCCCTCCCAGTCACCAAGGCAGTCGCACATGGAATACAGCACTGTGGTCTGTAGAGACCAGTCCAATCAATAAAGGGAGGGCTGCAGGTGGGAGCTGAACACCCGGGGGCTGCAGGAATCCAAGCTCCACACAGTGCCTGTACAGGTCATTTACGACTTGAACTGCTTCTGATGAATTATTTCAAATTCAGCCACAGAGATGAAGTTGCCAACTCTGCTATTTCAACTTAGTTGAGACACTAAAATAGGCAGGTCATTGCCTTGAAGGAGGAAGAGGTGCAGGGGTAGGGGGTCCCACTGGACCCCACATAGCCCTGCAGCCTCACCTGAGTCAAGGAGTGAGTGCAGAGCTCCCACCAAGGGACTGTGACCACATCCTCAGACCAAGGTCCTTGGGCCAGCCTGGGACTTCACCAGCTTGGGGAGCTCAAGGCAGGTTCTAAAATACTTCTGGGGGAAAATCCTCTGTTTCTAATGGAGACATGCATGTTCTCAAAAGAGCTGAAGATACAGCATTATAAGGGACAAATTACAAGCCTGCTTTGAAAAAAACTTAGTTGTGCTTCCAGCTATCTACTCTAAATTCATCCTAGACACCAAAGGCAGGACCATGCATGGTGTCTCTCTTTTAAGATTCATGAAAGAAAGGCAGTTGAACGAAAATTAAAGGTCACTGTACTCTTCATAAGTCAGTATTACATTAAAGCTATAAATAAATAATTAAAATAATTGAAAAGACAGAGTGACCAAGGACACAGCACCTGTGACTTCTCCAGCACCTCTTCTGCCCAGTGTCCACCTACTAAAACCACATTCAGTGCATTAAAAAAAAAAAAAAAAAAAAAAAAGAAAAAAAGAAAAAAGCTTTTAATCATAATCTAATGAACTTGGCCTACTTTCAGTTACTATTATCTCTTTCTTCATAGCAAAGGCTAACTGATGACTTTCATGAAAGTGCCCTGTAGGACAAACTCACAGAAATAGCTGCAGAAACCCTTAGGGATAAAAAGCTCTTCGTAATATATGGCATGCACAAAAGGCAATGCATAAAACATACAGTACACAACGCTACTGGGTTAAGTGTCACGAAAAGGAGTAGTACACTGAACAGAAGCCTTGGAAGAGAAATGATTATGGAAGCAATTCCTGGGACAGAAAGATGATATGAGGAGAAGTCATAGAGCTCTCTGTATCAACTTCAGAGCAGAAGTTTAATTTTTCTCATGGTATTGGCTTTTGATGAGACAACTGAATTAGAACCCTTTTTTGGCACTAAATTATGTTTTATTATAATTTACTTCATGCTGCTTCTGACAACTTTAATCTTAAAGAGACGAAAAATACCTAAACCAAACTGATGCAACTGTATAAGGGCTGCATATATGTTTTAAGGCTTGGATGGGAACAGCTGAAACAGAAGTTATTTCTGAAACCTTTCACAAGCAAAATGAGGCATCTCAGAAGAAAATACTCCTATGGAAAAGAAGGCTGGTCAACTACTTCAAAAGACCAATGAAAAGCTATTTGAGGCACCTATTGCAAGGCAAGACTGCAACAATAATCATGCAAAACAAGAAGATCTCGCCTGCCTCCACTGCAGCAGATATTTTTCTATTTCTTTCCAGATTTTCTCAGTCCCTCAGAACCCTAAAGCAAGGCAGGATGCTCTCCTTTAGATTTCTTAGGAAGCAGAAGCACAAAGGCCCTTTCCTCTTGCTACTCATGTAAACTTCTTCAACACAGTGTTTTGGAAACTCATCTTTGATATCTCCCTCTTGCAGTAAGGTCACATTTGCTAATCCAGCCTACGAATGCTTCACAAAAGAGTTAAAAATTAGTCTAAAAGCCCAACACAATTAAGTGAACACAAGAAGTGGCTTTGGGGAGAGCTGCTTGCTGTTCTCAGAAGACAGTCTCTGCTTTACAGCAATCCTGAAAAGATTCAGAATATGATAAGAGATATTCCGGCTCCGCTCTATTTTATTTCATTTTCCTGTGTTTTTTCCAGGTCAGTAAAGTTTCAGTGGCTGATACTAGAGCACCAGCCTTGTGAATGGGTCCTCAAATGCAGATTTTTTTTAATATTTGGTGAGTTTTATGAAGATCAATATGAAGATCAGATGTGGCTCTGCCCAAAGATTCCTAGTTATTTGGATTCAACCACTGCCTGGTGCCCATCTGCATGTCACTGCTACAGCCTTCACTTTCTGTGGAAATCCTCACTCGCTGCTGCTGGCTGCAATGCAGACACACAGTCAACAGCTTCATTCCAACAACAATGAACAGAAGACAGCTACTTTGAATGTAGAGAGGACTGACACAGTTCAAGATGTGGCTTATTGGAGAAGACAAGTTGTCATGATACAAAGCACAAAGCATCTTTCTAGCTCTGCCAGAAACAGTTAAAGAAGAACCAGAGCTCTTCAAGTATGATCACTGAAGTTATTTCTTAAATAATTGTGGCAGGCATAAATGAACACAAATCAAGCCCTCTTTCTTCAGATTAACACAGTGTCCTTGAAGAAGAAAAAAAAGTCCCAAGACCTCAAACTTGTAATAAAATCTGCAACAGCATCTCTTCACTTTCATTGTTTTGCTTGTGCTGACACTGCTGTGATAACAGAAAACAGAAGAGATGACTGTCTAAGTGGAATCATATTTATAGTGTCTAAGCTACATTTTTCCATATGGTTGGATTTGGCTCCCAGAAAAGAGAGAAACATAAAACAGCTACATGCCAGTAGTAATCAGCTCTCTCATTATGAGTATTAATCACAATGCCTGATTTACAGCTGGAAGAGTGGGATACCTGATTAACGTAGGCCAATCACAGAGTGAACTCAACGCTGTCTGCAGGCCAAGGTGAACTACAGATTTATGTTCCTTGTCAGTCGCACTGGACAGCGAGTACATCTGTGCAGCCGTACGATACTGAAACAATTTGAAGGCCAAACCCCAAAGAGATAAACAGACATGAATAATGTGTGTTGTACAGTTCATGCCATTAAAGTAGTGTCACTAGGTGCGTACAGGAAACTGAGAAAATAGTTTCTTCTGTTTGCACAGCCTCTTTTATGAAGCAGAAATTCTGGCACTATGAGCTAACCACCGTGTAGTGGGAGAGCAGTGGTGGCTGCTGAAATTTCACCCAGGGCTGCAATTCTGTCTGGTATCAACATTGGCAGCCACAGGGCAATCATTGCCCTACACCCTGTTCCACACTCAAGGGAGATTCTGCACTTCAGGCTTCAGGAGCGGCACATCCCAAGAGCTGGAGCAAAGACATCCAAAACCCTGTGGCTCCCTTAATTTGGTCCTACCATTTGTAAAAACAACCTTCAGTTAAACTCAAGGCCAACAGAAACATATCCATGTCATTTGAAATTCAAATTAAAACAGTGGTGTGAAAAGAGAGTTTTCCTTGGAGCATCCCTGACTTGCACAGCAAAGGAGGGATCAAAAGTAAGATTGACCTTAAGGATTTCAATTACCTAGGCTGACATAGGGAAAAAATGTAAAGCCAAAACATAAGCAAGGACAACTGCATGGACTTTTTTACCTCTCTTCTAGTGATCTAAATAAAAAAATTCCACAAATATATGTATATATTTTCCCATGGCAGGGGGACTGGAACTAGGTGATCTTTATGGTTCCTTCCAACCTAAACCATTCTATTATTCTATGATTTATAATGCATTTGTTCTTAAAAATGCCCTGCTTTCTGTGTTACTTCACAGTCTCTGCCTGGGCATGAAACAGGGAGAAAAAGCGAATCTAAAGAATCACAATGCTTTTGAGCCAGGCCTGACACAAATAAACAGAGCAGGAACCCTCCCCCACCCAGTTCCAGTAGTACTTTCTCAACCTCACTTCCAGCACCCCTCATATTTTGGAGCTGTTTTGCTTTAGTGCAGCAGCAGTAGACACAATGTCTGAATGCAATTAAAAATTATGTACACAAAGCACTTAAGACTGCCCAGCAGAGGAAAATACTGCAGAATGGGATGACATTGCTGATCCAAAGCTAAACCCCGATTAGGGTAGACAAATATGTTTTGAGCTATGGCCTCACTGCAAGCAGCCTCATCCCTGTGTAATTTGGTCTTGACACAAGCTGGGGTCCAAAGTATCAACAGTGTGTTTCATACCCCCTGTCATAACAACTCCCCTGACTGCTCTAGCACCCATGAACTAAACCAGTGGAAAGGATGATGGAGAAACCAAAGCTGATCCAAAAGGAGCACCCTGGATAACCTGGTGCTGATAACCTCACTTGTGAGACCCTGATGAGAGTCTCCTGCTGTGCCTGGGAAAAAAGGAGAGATGGGGTTTAACTGGAGAGGTTGACTCACAAGAAGGTGTTGACAAATCCTGCCCCACAGGAACCATTCTTACCATGTGCACATTAGCAGTGACAGTAGTCCAAACAGAACCCAAATACCAACCACATGGATTTCAGGCTGAACACCTGAACTCTAAAGCTTTCTGGAACTCCATCATGAGGGAGTGAAGTGACTTGATCAGGGCTCAGACAGGGATGACACCAACTCTTCTGATCTCACTTTTGCCAACAGTGCACCAAGCAATGGAGTCAGATATGAAAAAGAAGCAAGACACCTGAATTCCCATCAAATCCCATGCCATAGATATAAGCTAAAATGCAGTAAATGTAAAACCTTCTATCCAGTCCAACCATACTGGTGCTTAAAAGGTCAGAAACATCAATATCTTTGACAGTGAAGGTGACCACTACCCTACTGCTCTCTGAACCTGACAACATGGTATCATCCTTGCTCAGAAAACTAGTTTCTGTGAATCCTGGTCCTATGTGTAAAATTTCTAATTTTTTTTTTTTTTTTTTTTTTTTTTTTAAATATAGGGAAATCAATCCTGGAACAGCGTGCTAAACAGAAATTATTTTTCCTTGGTAATTCTGAGTTCCTGCAAGGATTAACCATTGTGTGAATGTTGCATATGGAAAAAAGCTTCATAAATAAGTACCTGATTTTTTTTTTAATACATGTGCCTTTTCTGTTTTTTATAAAGAGCTGTCTCATGTCAAGAGCATTCCTCAAACTATGGCTATCAGCAGATATGTCTAGGAAGATCCTGCCTACATCAAACCTTACTTAATATTGATAAAGAAGGGAATTAGCGATGTAAAAAGCAAAGCTTAAAGTCATGGATTACAGTTTGCAGTGAACATTTGCTGAAAGATGGGCTGCAAAACCCATATCTAAGCAGGCAACTAGAAACAGGCTGATCTGCACCTGCACTTGAATTTCATAATGCCAGCAACATTTCCAGGTGCTTGCCACTGCTGTTCTGTGCACTCTGTACCTTGGCATTGATGCACTTTGGTACCCTCTCCCTGATGATCTCTCTGTGTCGGAGGCTTGCCATCTTGCTTGGTCCAAAAAAATGCATATTTTTCACTTAAGTGGGAAATTGTCCCAGTTACTACTGCTCTTTCACTTCAATAACCCTGTAAACAAAAGCCTTTTAGAGACAGCTTCCTGACACCTGGGGCATCAGGGCTGGCTGGGAGGGCAGCATGGGCCAGTGGCATGATCCCTGCTGCCTCTGGAGGGCTGAGGATCAGCAATTCCTTCCTATGCTTCCATAAACACTGCTCTTCTCGGTGTCAGCACAGAGATAGCTGTGATAGAAGCTAAGATGAGGCAAATGGCTTCTCTGTCTAGCTGTCAGAGAGATTTTCTCATGTTATTTGCTCTCTATTGTCAGCCAGAGGCCTTTGCTACAGTATAAATATGTAAGAGATTTAGTGATTCCATATTTCTCCATTACTAGTCTCTAAATATTTATAAAGGTCCTCATAACATTTATTTCTTTAAGTTAAAGTTATTTAGCTTAAATACTTTCCCACAAGATAGGAAAAACCTTTCACATATCTATCTTTCTCAGTTTAATTTCTGCATATTCCTGTTATGGTTTCCTAAGGGCTTTTCCACACTTTTTGTATCAACGAAGACATCAAAATCCAATAAATTCTGGAAAACTACCTTACTAGCAAAGCCTAAAACTGTGCTTTGTTCTGTCTGTAAAGATCTGACCCCAGGGAAGGGCTGTCATTTCCACAATGCTTTTGCACTAAGGTGCTGTCAAACAAAATATATTTGTGCGTTATATAAGGAACGTGCGCAGGAGTATCTGTATACTTATATTTCCACATCAGCTACTCTGTATGAATTTGGGTCCACCACTAGAAAAAGGATTTATAGTTCCCATAGATCAAAAGAGTAAGGTCTTCTGAGCATATGAGAAAAACAAGTATTGAGAATTCTTGATAATTACAGTTTAGTCAACAGTTATAGTGATGTACTTCCATTCCTGGGATCTGTTTGCTGAGAAGGTGGAGCAAGCATGGCAAGTTTCAGGCCCTTGAAAATAGTTTGCATTGATGAAGAATGGAATTGCAGTTCAGAGTTCAGACTCCACAGTTCCCAAAACTACCAATGGACAAAGACTTGGTATCAGACACAAATTGAACATTCAATGAAATACCTATTTCATATTTGATTGCTTGTACTGAGAGAAGGGGAGAATCTCCATACTTCCAACTAGCTTTCAGGAGAATTGAAAGGACTTGGAACACATTTTTAATCTTAAATACATTGTAGAGCCTAAATTTCATGTGCATGCTAGAAGAGTATCATGTAATGTGGTCATATTTAAGATTTTTTCCCCCTTCTCTTTCACAGAAAGCTATATTTCAGTCACCATCTTCAGTTTCTATTATGAAATCTTTTAAAAGACCCATTAACATCTGCCATGGGAACAGGAAATTGGAAGAAATTGGTAAACAATACTAGTTGCCTGCAATTGTGGACAAAAATCATGGCTGGGATTATTGTGCAATGATCCCTGTTGCTGTTGGGACTAAGTACAAATTGTTGGTCCAGATCATGCTCTTTTTTTCTCCTGACACTTCTCCCAGGCCATTATTCTGTCACTGGTGATTTGGAAACTACAACTGTACTGATTTTTCCTCAAGGTTAGATTATCATTTCAACTCCTAGTCTTCAAACATTCCAACAAATTCCAGGTGTCTTACATTAGAGGAGAATGGAGCTGTAAATTGCTAGAGAGAGCTGAGATGGGCAACTCAGCACCCAGGCTGGAAATGTCAACTTTTTTTTATGGGCTAACACACCTTCTGTTTTTGCTTAACATAGCTACTACTTTAGAGAAGCCAATATTCACAACTAACTTTGTGACTTCACCTTCTATGCCCCTTTCCCACCTGTGTCCAAGTCACAAATGTTTTGAGAATGCAAAAAGGCATCAGCAGACTGTTCCCACTGCTCACATAAGGCATAGCCTTGAGTTGCTTCTAGAGTTTCTACCTTTTCCAATGCTGCCTTTAAATGTAATGCTTGTAGAGCACAAGTAGACCTGGAGCAACAAAACTGAGGAGTTAACCTGGGTGAAGGACCCCAGTCAGCCTATTTATGCCTAGATTACAATAAACAAACATTTGTTACCACAGAGGAGTTACTGACCAGAAGTACAGAATCAGAGTGATCTTGTTTGTTACAAAAAACCAGCAGTATTATTTATACTGAATTTATTTAAAGACTGAAGCTCCCCAAAGTGATCTACACATCTCATGGAACCGACTCACAGTAGCTGACAAACAAGGAAAACAGAGGTAGCACACTATCTCTAATTCCTGGTAGGTGCTCAGGCACTGACACAGCAAGTAACCAATGAGTACTTGTTTAGGAGATTCAGAGCAAAGTGTGAGAGAAAAACAAGACCCATGGGACTAGCAGATTTGAGCTGATGAGAGCCTGTAAACCTTGCCGATGGCTTCTAGTACTTACAGGATTCAATATATAATACATGATTTAAACCCACTAATCCTGTTCAAGTGTTGTATTAAAGTATTGAAGTACTAAAAACTCCTCTTGACTTCAGCAAAAGTGGTGCTTGCTGAAAACTTTGCCAGGTGCTATCATCACCTTCCAGAATTGCATCATTATCTATGAAACATGCTCAAAAGCTTCAGCTTTCAACACTTAAGAGTCCAACTTGAACATTTTCCAAAAGAAAGTGAGAAAACACAAATTAGAAAGAGAGTTTTCATCATGGAAAATGTGGCTACTTAGCAATATTTGTACATTCTTTTATCTACAGAAGTTGTGAATGAGGGAGCAATCACAAGTAACATGTATCAGTTGGGTATTTGGAAAGCAAGGTAAGACCTGCCATGAGCAGCCATGAGCTTCATATCTGCTTTTCAAGTCCATCCAAGACCGCTCAAAGAATCAGCACTCAGAAGGCAATCTTGACCACTGATTGTGTTTTATACTAATAAAATAATGATAATACAACTTTTTTACATTAGTAATTGTTATCATATATAATGAAGCTGCAGCAGGATCACTGAAAATATTCCCCATTTAGAGCATTAACTACAAAATGAGCCTAAGGAAAATCACAGCATATATATACAAATGGTCAAAAAATGTTAATGCTGCTAAAATCAAGTTATCTGGGACAAAAATAACAATTGCAAAGACAAAAGAATTTTTAAGGCATTGCAATGCTCTTTCTCACAGTACCACACAATCCAATAAACTACCTTTTTCAAACTATGTAGGTACACATATAATTAATGTTAAGAATAAGTATTCAATCTGTTGATTCATATGCTTTTCATGTTTATTGTTCAGTCTTTTGATCACTGGATTATATTCAACAGGTATAACTTGTCTCCTAGAACGTAATATCTCAGCATTGTCTTCCCCTCCTACTATCCCCACCTATGCTATAAAAACTTCATGATGCAGTGAGAAAAATATGTTTGTAATGGGACAAGGAGGTTTGGTTTTTTAACAAGACTGACAGGATCACCATAATCTATTCTTGCAGCTATAGACAGAAAAGCCTGACAGACAGAAACTTTGTATTTACATGTACTTAGCATGCATTTATTTTTAAAATAAAACTAAGTACAATATCTGCTATGTCAGAGACTGAACAAGCCAGCACTATTGAGAGCAGGTGTGAGGCTTTTGCTGGCAAAAGCAGTGACACATGCACATAAGACTCTAAATATAAAATAAAAAAAAGGGAACACTGTGTTCAATTTCAAGATGTGTTCAACTCAAGGCTTGGGGTGACTACTGTGTTCTCCACTGGAATTTGAAATTATAGGAAACAATGGAGATGCATCCAGTAAATAATGAATGCTGTCTTTATACTATCTTATTCACAGAACAGGGTGCTGTGGACAGCCACCCACCAGCTCTAGCTCTGGTGGCACTTGTTTCTGACCACTGTGACCCAAAAGTCACATAAGATTCCTTTCAGGTGAGCATGGATATCTAAATTATATTGTTAACACACCTTGGTACATATCAAACTCTAAACACATACTGCTTCCTCATACAGAAGGTCTCAAAAAAGGAGGTTTCAGCACACCTTAGCAGTTGAAAAACCACAGAGATCTCTCTCAGATGCCTGAGTCTTGAGCAAACATCTCTTCCAGTACAACTAAGCAGCTTCTTAAGATGACACAAATGTTTTCCATATTCTTATCGAATTCAATGTCTAATATTCAACAAGGACCCCAAAGCAGCCCTATAATTAAACTGCATTGCAGTCTTCTCTTTTGCACATATGATTAGGAGAGGGTGGATCAGAAGGACGTCACAAGCCAGTTTTCAGAACAAATCCCCCCAGACAAACTGGGCATGCAAAAATCTTCACTGCTTGTGTTTTATGGGTTCCACCCAGATGAATATGAGATATTCCAGTGAGATATTTCACCCATCCATTAAAATAAACACACATTGTAAAAGCATTTAAGGGCTTCAGAAAGTCCAAATCCAGCCACAGCACAAGTATGGCTGGAATGTTGTTTACAGTCTCCTGAGAGCTCCCACAGTAGGAAATGCTCACTTATGCTGTAAAAACTGTGATTTTTTTTTTTTTTTGTAACATGCTTTTATAACAGAACTATCAGAAATACTTTTAACCTGAATTCCTTTACCCAGATCTGAAAAAAGCCCAATCCACTCACACTTCTCCCCACACAGGCACCTACAGGCAATGCTGCGTTCAATATCAGGGAAAGCATCCAAAAAGGCAGTGGTGTGGTTTCCCTCCTGTTGTATGCAGACTGCTGTAGGCTCTCACTTGGTGGCAGAGACTGAAGGAGCTCACACCCTCACACATCAGTTTTCAGGAGTGCTCTAACCACTAAAGCTCAGGTCACGCTGGGATAAGGTTGATCTCTGCTCCTCCTGCTGAAGCTTATTCAGAGAGGTGTATTAAGCAAGAGAGTCCAATGCTGTGTCCAAATGGCACCTGGGGAGGGAGAAACTGAGTCATGCTTCAGAGCCTGCTCTGGCTCTTTAGTTGAATTTGGGAGAGGTTCACAAGAAAAGGCACTGTCCTCTCTTAGTCCAATGCATATCTTGGGGAAAACATGGCCAATATCATCTAGGCACACAAGCCCATCTTCAGTCTGAAGCTGAAGAAGTGGCCTTAGAGGCTTCAGATACAGGTTGAGAACCTCTCTGGAAAGCAGTGTACGGTGTTCTTAGATCACCAGGATATAACTGGTGAGACATGGAATAAAACACACAAATTAGGGTGCAAGCAGGGATTCAACCCTGAAACCGCTTAATTACAAAAGATGCTTTCAGAAGTGGATACCACATTACCAACATCACCAAATGCATTTCCCTGACAAAGAAAAATATTGTAAAATCATAGAAGAGCCTTGGCTGGAAGGGACCCCAACAGATCGTGTGGTCCGACCTTTCATGGGAGAGGAAGCTGAGATGAGATTATTTAGCACGCTCTCCAAAACTTTAAGAGATAAAACTTTTAGTTAAAGTGATTAACCTTAAGCATCTTAAAAACCTTAAGAGATGGGAGCTGCACTATATCCCTGGGGATGTTGTTCCAGTGAATGACTGTACTCACAGTAAAAAAAGTAGAAGTGGAAAATTATTTTCACTCTATCTTTCTTGAAACCAAATTTTCTTAGGCTATTGTTCCTTCATATTCCTTAGCTTACAGATACTATATGTTTCTTTAGTTTTCTTAGTCACTTCAATTCTCTAAGATTTCATGCTATTTTTGCATTGTGTAAATAAGAAAAGATCATAAAACAGTTTAGGTTGTACTGCACCCTAAAGAACATCTAGTCTCAACCCCACCTCCTATGGATGGGGGTCTTTCACTAGACCAGATTGCTCAAGGTCTTATCCAACCTGTCCTTGAACACTGCCAGGCTTGGGGCATCCA
This sequence comes from Acanthiza pusilla, assembly GCA_036630365.1. Taxonomy (NCBI): domain Eukaryota; kingdom Metazoa; phylum Chordata; class Aves; order Passeriformes; family Acanthizidae; genus Acanthiza; species Acanthiza pusilla. The sequence continues at coordinate 38,458,921 of JAXCHO010000164.1, read as the reverse complement.
CAGCCTCCCTGGGCAACCTGATCCAGTGCCTCAACACCCTCACAGTAAAGAATTTCTTCCTTATTACTAACCTAAGTTTTCCCTCTTTCAATTTGTATCAATTACTCCCTGTCCTATCCTGTCAGTCCCTGACAAAGGCTCCCTCTCTGGCTTCCCTCTAGGCCCCCTTCAGATATGTCAGATACTGGATGTTTTCACTCAGTTGTTTTTTGGTTTTTTTTGTTTGTTTTTTTTTTTTTTTTAAATTATGCAATTGAAAAAAAGAAAAACAAAAAAACATTCAGGATAGGAGGCAATTATTTCATACTGTCCTGTCACAAAACACATCCACTTTTGTATTCATCCAATTAAAATACTGGAAGCAGAATGAAAACACCCAAGGTGTTCCTTAGGAAGATGCTGCTTCCTTCCCCTTTTACAACACTGCAGCCTTGGAAATTCTAATATTCAAGCTCTAATGCCTGGTTTTGCTTTCAGTATTAAAATATAAACACCATGTGTACAGCTGGGCACCTAGGACATGGTGGTAAAACCTGAGCAGCAGGTTTGGAGTACTGAACCATGAGCATGAGCTGCAATTATATTCCCCATGATAATACAAGACAGTGGCCTTGCTCTTGCTGTCCTAGGAGAAGGAACATCCTCCCTGACCTTGCTGCTCCCACAAAATGGGTCGGGGCTGCTGTGCGACAGCCTGTCCTGAAATGAATCCAAACCGTGAATTCTCTGTGACAGTTTGTGGCATCTGGGTGACTCAGACAGCCTCCGTGCCTGAGGCTGTTCCAGCCCAGGCTGTGATTTTGTTAACGTCACAATTTAAGTAGACTTGGGTCTTGTTAGCAGTAATGATGGACTCCCTGAAGGAAAACCAAGATGGCATTGGAAATGATGTCATTTCATTATCAGCTCCGAGATGGGGATAATTACATCTGTCTTCTTCAAACTGAGATGACCCTGGTCCTTCAGAAGGCAGCCGGCAATCTAACTTCCAGCAGCATGCTCATGCCATGCCTCATCATCTGCTAATTTTCACATCAAAGGAATCACTCAAGGTGACCCAAACCATCATCAAAAGACAGGATCTCCAGCTGGACATCTATACTAGTGTCCAGTGGACAGCAGCATGCTGGGAGCATTGGACATGTTTGCAGCCCTGACTCAGACACACATAAAACAAATCCTACTTCCTTCATGCAAACATAACCACAGCATGCTGTCAATGCAGATGGCTTGACAAGCAATATAACAGAAAATAGTCTTACAGACACAATGAGAAATTTTCCAATGGTTTCAAAATATCCACCTCAGCCTGACATGGACACTGAGGATTAAAAAACAAAAAAGGGCAGACAGACTAAACAAAATTGGTAGTGCATTTAAATATTTGTATTAAAAATTGAGACATGGGTTTCTGTTGTAGTAATTGATCACAATGTCTTGGACTAGTGGTTTATCAGTTTACCTTTCTCCAGCTTCTGAGGAACTTCCTTAAGTACCCTGAAACAAGTTTACTTCCTGAAGGACAAAGCCAGATACTCAGCCCAGTGTGTTTGTAAGAGTGCAATACAGAGAGAAAAGGAGGAAGAAGAAAGGGAAATAAATACCTAACAATTAGTGATTGTAAACAGAACAGCCTCATGGCGAATTATTTTCCTTTTCTTTAAAAGCTAATTGAAGATGCTACAGCATCATGTTGCAGGGTTTTCTGAGTACTTAGATGCTGGCATTAAGATGACCTTCCAAAATTGAGCACAAAGCTTTCTGTAAAGGTTAACCACATTCAGTTTACAGAGGTGATGCTGCTTCTAAGGGGTTGGCTGCAACAGGGAAGTACATGATTACTGTAGTGGATGTGGAATGATACCTCAGGCACACTATGTATATTATATGTGTAGACACACACATCTGAGAATAGCTTCCCTGGAGACATCCCCATTCCAGAGTAAGAGTATTCACTGGAGAAGCTATCCTAGAATAAGAATGGTGTTATCACTTCACACCCAACCATATTATTGATCAACTTCCCTGTATGTTCAAACCACCTTTTCTGAATAATTTCTGCTCTTTCTTCCCTTTCTTCTGGGCACCAACTGTCTCATTGTTCAAGCCCTGGGTCTCTCTTTGAGAGATGCGGTCTACCCCTCAATATGTCACATCTTGAAAACTAGTTACAGGTTTGCTTTGTTTAATGTGTAATAAAAAGTCCTTACTGCTTACCATGTTTTTTTGTTCAATGTCTCCCACAAAACAGGATTTGGCTCTTTACCATAGCACAAAAAGCAGTAAGAATTAAAGTATTGCCATAATGCCCTAACTGTAGGAATAGCACTTTTATTCCCTCAGCATCTCTATCAAAAAGGATAGAGGGGAATGAAAGTAACACCCATTTACCTGCTAAAAGCACAAAAGAGTTTGGGACTTTAAACATCCGTGTGTGTGTTGCTAAAGATGAAGAATTATGAGTCACCTGAATTTCTGTGCTCAACACCTGACCCGAAAACTCACCATTGGCTTGCAAGGGTGAGGACAATTACTCTGCAATGTGACTATTTCAGAAGACCTGGAAGAAGCACTCTTTGCAAAGCAGCCAGAAGGGAGGGGAGGATAACATCAGCAACTGCTTCCCTGGCACAAGGGACCATAAGCAGCACAGCTGCTCTTTTTGGAAATGTCAGAGAGGGGAAAAAAATAGGTGCCGAGGGAGTTGTCGTCGTCAGACAGCACAATAGGTGATTCCAGAATAGTGCTTCACACAGTCATAAGCTTTTCTTGAAAACATTGCTCAGGACGCCCAGGCCTGTCGAACTTTCCAAATAGCAAACACTGCTTGAAAAACAGATACGCAAATTATAAAATTACCTAGGATCCAGTTTCTGTTTCTCTCTGACAAAGGAGAGCACAGGCGTGTCTCAGTGCAGATGCCGCAGCTGAGGTAGCCCTCTCCTGCCCAATCACAGCCATTTCTACAGAATGTCCCAGGAGGATTTCAGGTCATACCTATGACTCTATGTCTCTCCCTGTGTCTGCCCCCTTGACAAGACACTAGGTCCATGAAGGGCCAGTTCTCCCACTGAAAACAGCAAAATTCTGTTTGTTCCTGGGTTCTGCAGGAAGTTACACATCTTCAGAAGCAAAACATTATCAAACAAGGTTGTTTTGAAGTCCTGCCAGTGTATGCCCATGCAGCAAGCCAAAGCAGGTCTCAGATGGACATGTGCTGTCTCTTCTGCTCCTTCATGTCCACAGCCTCCCCAGGAAGGAGGATGGTGCCAGACCTACCCCACTCCCAGGCACTGCCAGGAGATGACGGAAAAAATCACACAGAAGATTTTGAATGAAGAAACTGTAAGCCCAGACTTTCCCTTCACTCAACAGAAAAAACTACCAAATCTGAATCCTCTGCTTCCTTATGTGTGGTACACTAAGGTGAAATGGAGACGTCAAACTGATTCCTACTTCATCCCCATCACTGTGGTCAGTGAGAGGTGGTGAGAGGGGACCAGGATTAATCCTTAGCCTATTGTTACGCCGTTCAGCTTCTTCAGTAAATTAAGAGACAGGCAGCAAGCCTGTTCATCCCTAATCCCCTTGAAGCCTTCTGTGGTGGCACACATGACCCTTACAAGGACTTACGAGCTTCAGAGCTGGAGACGAACAGGGACCTTTCTGCACCCTGGCCCTTCAGCAGCAGATCTGACTGTTCAACAATGGGTTGCTATTTATCACAAGTCCTGCTACTCTCCTGAAAGCATCCTGCTCCAGAGGGACTTTCTGGTCAGTGTTAAAGTCATGGAATTTGTGTTTGCCAATACAGGGAGATAAATTTCAGGGGAAAAAAAAAAAAAAAAAAAAAAAAAAAAAAAAAAAAAAAAAGGCATGAGAAAAGTTACTATTTTTTAAGGTCCGTAGCCATAGAACTACCATTGTCGCAAGGGACAGAAAAAGTGCAATCTGAGGTTTTACAAAGCTCCCATACAGGGGTGCGTGTATTTTTTGAGGGAGTGAGAGATTGTCACAGAGATTGCAGAAGCTGGAGTCCATGACATTTTATTCATGTTGTTTCAACTCATTCACCCATATGCCCTCAAGGGATGTTCTGTTTTTTAAAATTGCTGTTTCTGCTAAAAACTGCATGGTGTGAATTAGTGTGGTTAGATGCTCTTTACTCAAAACTATTTTTTCAGATCTCCACTCTCCTATCTCTCTGCTCTATAGGTGTGAAAAACAGTTTTCCCACGTAAGCAAAACTTTGTTTTCTTCCAAATTAATTAAAATGCAATTCAAGAGGGTAATCTGTTGAAGCCAGTGGAATAATACCTACGTAGAATTAATTTAAGTGATGTAAAAAGCAAACATGTTGATATTGCTGTTTTCATTACTTCTTCCGTAGTATCCTCTGTCTGAGTACTGGAATAGCAGAGACAGAACAACTAGAGCAAGACTCTTGAACCAAACAAATCAACGAAGCAAGAGGAATTGAATTATACAGGGAGAGAACTTATGACCCCTAGTGTTTTTTTGGCTTATTTTATTCTCACCATTTTACAGGACATTTTACAACTCTTTTAAGAATTTAAGTCCAGATGGTAATTTAACTAGGGAGAAGATCAGTTGATAAAACTCTGATTAGATGTCAGCTCTTAACCGAGCTATTTCCATGGCCTGCCTTAACCTATGTTTAGTCTAATAGATTAATGTTTAGAATTCACCAAGACTGCTGAAGTTATTATAAAGGGAGTCTAACCAAATCTGGTCAACCCATAAGGATTTCCTTGCTTTTAGCCTTCATCTCCACATATTTTGCTGAAGTTAAGTTCTACAGCTTAAATTCACAATACCTTACTCATACATTAATCCATAAACTTAGAGTAAGAAACATAATCAGCTCAGAGTTTTGCAGTACTCCAATAGTGCAAAGTGATAGAGGACACATTGCTTGTGTCCAGCACATTGCTTGTGCTCAGCACCATTGGAGTCAACCACGAGGGTTCTTGACTGATCAAGTCAGCCAGTTTCTCTCTTTTCTTCTTTCTCCAACAAGACAAGACACTCAAGGGAATAGTCCTTTCACTGACTATTTCACTATTACACCGACGAAAGAAGGATGCAAACAGGACCTTGCCACCACTACAACAAAGAGGACAGGGCTTGCGCAGCCCCAGCAGAAGTGTCTGTCAATGGATTGATTGAGCCCACCAACTTCAAGCGGTTTTGAAATTACAGTTGGTGATCTCTATTCATAGGTCAACCCAAGAGCACCTAACGTTTCTAAATCAGTTCAGTTCTCCTTTGCCAGGCAGAAGAAACATGCTGCTGTCATGCTGTTCAGTGCTCAAAGCCACATTTCCCTGATAAACTTAACCCCTTGGTATGGCTGCACCTATTGGGACAGACGTGTGGGAGAGGCAAGAAGCAAAAGCAGAGGTGTAAAGAAAACAGGAACTGAGAAGAAACAAGGCAAAGATTTAGAGTAGCCAGGAGCAGTCAGGTGGAAAATGGCAAAAGAAACCAAAACACAGCCTGGGACTAGTGATGACAGAGACTGAATGAGTTTTATGAGTCTTGTCAAGACAACCAACAGTAAAACCTATTTAAAGACTCAAGCCTGCATCTTTTCTCAAAGCATAAATAGGGCAGAAGCAGCCAATTCGTGCTTGGCAGGTAGTGCCCAGAGAGTTTACGTAACACTGCAAAAAGATAAGCACCTATTTAAGAGCAAACTCTTATTTTTACCCAACATGCAAATAATACAAGCTCTTTCATCACAGGCTAAACCCTTCATGCTGTCAGCTGTGAGTTCCCTTGGTGTTGTAAAGCACCACAGGGCACAAAATCACGGGTATTTTTTGTGCTGGTTGTCAACCTCTGTTTGCTGGAGACTTAAAAAGCAGAGGAGACACAAAGCACAGGAAGATCTGAGCAACAATTAGCAGCCCTTAACAAAAAGTAAATCCGTGAAATGCATTTTCTTTCTAAGAAAGAGGCTGTTAACCTCTCTGCAAATATGGAGTTAGCAAAAATATGAAGGATGTAACTTAGCATCTGCTGGCGAGGAGAGGTGACAACAGAAAAGGAGAGGAGAAGAGAGGAGAGGACAGGACGTTGTGAGGTAAGTGGAACAGGAGCAAATGTTTTCTTAAAATATCTGGTATGGGTTACAGTTCATCAGCTCCAGAAGAGGGTTACTCGGTCTTGGCCTCCCCTCGTGAATTTCTTTTGTTCACTTGGGTCACTTCACTATTATTCAAGCCTAGATTATGAGAAAGGCAGATCTGCAGGACTGAATTTGTTTGCTTTGTCAGCTCAACTTATTAAGTGCAAGTTTATATGTATACAATATATCTTATTAGATGCTGTGTCCTGTTTTGGTCTGTTCTCTTCTGATTTATTTTGAACTCAAAGACCATAAATGTAAGCGCCTTCAAACTTACAGATACTTAGGCCACTGGGGAAAGAGCGGAAAAAAAGTGAAATGCAGCAACCATTACTGTCCAATTTCATTACACTCATGCCTTGGAAGATTAAAACAAAAATGTACTGGAATTTAATCTCCTCTGAGGGAAGAAACTGAAAGCAGCACGTTTGCTAGAAACTGCACACATTCAATCCACTAAATTTCATCAAGATATGTAAAATTTAAATGCCATTTAAAAATGGACACTGACAAAATTTACAGACGTGGGACCAAGGAAAGTACATTTTTTTGCCTATATCCTTGACCCATGAAAGCACAGTGCAAGTGGAAAGCAGATGTTGAGAACACAGCATGTTCCTAGCACTGGAGGCTGTGTGGGATATGCAAGATTCTGCCAATCTTATGCTAGGGTCCAGGCTGCAGCAGAGAGGCTCAAGGGTGGCATGGGTTGCAGTAGATACCACTGGGCATCCACAGCAGAATCTTCTAAGCTTATCTAAACTAATTTACTAATTAACTAATATTATTAGTATCAACATTTCCATCTGAGTTGGAGCCAAGTAGTAGCAGCAACTGGCACTTTCAACCCTGTTCATCCCCTCGACGGATCCCAATGACAATCACAGGCAAAGCAGTGCCAAGAACAAAAAAGAAACACCAGTATATACACACTGCATTTGGAAAAGAATCAGTGCCATCTTCCTGCTGTAAATACAAACCAGGTAGTAATGCTTGAAGGAGAGATGTGCCAATTGTTTAAATCAGAACCAGAGGTGACGCTCCTTTGGGAGCTGACACGGGCAAGCCACAACCAACTCCTGGGATTCCTGCTCCTACTGCAAAACCTGCCTGGCAAAGGGCTGCGTTGCAACATGTGCTTTTCATACAGAGCACTTATTTCTGAATGTAATTTAGCCTCTTGGCAGGAGATGTTCATACATATTGAGTGAAACAGCCTTGCTCATCCATTTCAACCTACACATCCTCATATAATAGCAGCAGCACAGCACACTCTCTGCTTCCAGTGGTCTCTCACGGATCACAGGACAGATTTGGTTAATCATGCCCATCTCCTCTCCATAAAAGTCTGCTCCACAAGGGATATTTTCTGGCCTTTCACACTGCTGAATTATAAAATCTGCAAGTGAAGACTCCTCTGTGGACGTATCTGTGAAGCCATTCCACTACTCCTTTTACATGGGAAGAAAAGTTAAAACCAGTAGAATATCACCAGTGCTAACTAGATGTTAAAAATAACATATAACAGTAATGCTTATCACATATGGGAGGAGAAAATACCTGAATTATGCTTTCAAAATTAACAGCATAATTTTCAATGTCTCCTCTTAATAAAACACAAAAAACCCGAGGCCACAAGTCTACTAATCTTATCCATTCACTAAGTTCTGCAGAGAAGAAAGGAGACTACAATCCTTGGAGCATGCCAGATTTCCCTTGTCTTCTATTTAAGAGGTTGCTAAATCGTTGAAATTCTACATTAAAAATATATTACACACTGTCTAGTGAATGATGGGACTGCAATGCGTAATATAGAGAGAGGTGTAAGCTTCCCAATGTATGCACATGAAATGACTTGCTGATCTAAAACACGTGCTTCCAGCCAACATGATTTCAGGAGAGCTGAAGAGAGAAAAACAAAGTAATACACTAATGATTGAATTTTGTAGCTGAAATTTATAGCTCTAAAGGCATTTTAATCACTTATTTTACGTTATTCAGGTAAATAATATTCAGGTAGGTAGTAGAAGAGCAAATAAAAATTAAGATGTCTACAGCAACCGCAAATATCTTGTCTTAGCCTACTTCATACCATGTGCACAGCAATGTTATGGAGCAAGACAACTCCATTAAAACAGAGGAGTCAATGGTGATTTCTTACTTCTCACCCAGGTATCTTATATACTGAACTCAGTGTCTTGATGAAAAGAGAAAATGAAAGCTGATACAGTCAATGCAATGTGTCATTGTTGCATGATTGTCTGCCTGCATTGCTGAGGAGAACAAGACTTTATCAATACAATTTGAGGATGCTGCCAGCCGAAATCCAACCAAAATGAGAAAGAAACTTCCTGAAAATATGACTTGACTTGCCCACTGTTAAAGTCAGCCTACTTTCTTTCATATGGGGAGGATACATTGTACAACATGTAAAAGTTATGGATGCTTTACAGAATTTTTTCTTTGTGCAAAAGTTGCAGAGCATCTGTTGAAATCTCCAGCTGTTTCACTGGGCTGCTGCTGAACTTGCCGTGCTTGGTATCCAGAATCTGTTGTCAATTAATAAATTAAATGAATGGATAAAGCATGTCCTAGGAAGAGCCCAAGAATTCACTGGTGAAATGCAGTCTTCACCAGCTGCAACTTGGCTGAGGCCGAGGGGTGCATTCAGCTTTCTATGTTACAAAAAAAGTTCACTTTCTTAATCCCAAAATAAAGTTCAGATCCAAGCCAGCAATTCTTTGGTAGTAGTGTGGGTTTAGTCATTACTTGTGACATGTCACTGACTAACAGATACCTCCACTGAGGTACCTGTTCAACACAGAGGGACCAGCCTGGACCCTCCTTTTGAAACAGGAAGCCCCAAGCAATCACATGCATGCTACCACACAGTCTGTTATTAGTCCAGCAGTGCCAGTGATGTTACTATAAAACCTCTGTTTTTGTGTCCTGTGCTCTTGCCATCCTTGTGCACTCAGTTACTGCGTAGCTCAGGGAGGCAGTTTGGACATGCTGTCACACGCCAAGATGCAGAAAATCAGTTCTAGTTCCTGTACAATAGCTCTTATCATGGAGAAGGTCACGAAATGTGGTTGGCTACTCTGTGGACTGGGGTCCTTGGAGGCAGATTCCCACAAAAGGTCAAGAGAGTTAAAAATACCAAGAAGACCCTCAGACCTACTAGTCTGCTTCCCTACAGTATAACAAGCCACACTGCAGTTGATCTCAGTACCAGTATTCAGAGCAGGATTTAAGCTATTACAGGAATAAGAGCTCTGCAAGAGCAGTGCTTATCCTCACGTTGCAGGACAGCCCAGTTCTGGCAGATTTGTCAGAGAAATAGCTCAAGGAAAAATATCCTTGTCATGCTGCCAGTGCCAGTGTTAAACTAGGTTAATTGTCAGAGAGATGTGGAGGTCGGCCAAACTTGCAGCATACGGCCTGTGTGGCTTAATGTCAGACAAGAAACGGGAGTCTGCTGCTTGTGAGTAATTGCCCACCTCCTGCGACTCCCACCACCTCATTCCTTCCTCCTACCCCACCAGACCTTCAGTGCTTTGCCCTCTTTGGTCACCATTCCAAAGTGGATTACCTGTTGTGAAGGAGCCTCCAAGTGCTCTAAGGTTTGACCCCTCTGTGCTCCTGTTACATGGGGCAGGCATGGAAGCACCTTTTTTCTTACAGAAAAATCAAACATAACTGGGACATAAGTCATTCATGAAAAGAAACCTTTCTGCCAACCATAATTGTTGCATTGCCTTTCCATCTTGGCAGGGTTTTACTTTTTTTTTGGCTGGCTCAGGTTTTACTTTTGGCAACAAAATGTGTTTGCTGAGATTGACAGTGGCCAATGTCAGCCTTTTCCAAAGGTGTGAGAAGCCTTGAGAAAAAAATCCAGAAGAATAAAAGGTGTAATTCTGATCTCAAGTATGTGTAGGTAGCTGTGAATGGAGTAAAGGTGACTTTCTTGCACGCATAGAAGGAAATTAATCAGGATCTGTCTCAATCTATAACTGAAATGTCAACTTTCCTTACACACAAAATTCCCAGGCAGAACCAACAAATTCTTAATGCTGTCATGGGTGTTTTGGTTTCTGGAGCTGCCCCAGACAAATTTATTTCTGCACCTAGAATCACAGTGCTGGGGAAAAAAATGCTCCACAGTAACACTTAATCGTAACACAAAACCTCAGCACTCTAACCTACCTTGAGAAGCCAGGAGGGATGTGCTGGTGGGGAAAGGTACTGTCTCAGGGAGAGGGTGGCGAAAGGTGGGGGACAGACCCAGAACCCACTGTGCTGCTAAAAAGTGCAATTAATCTTTGGTCAAAGACTGACTGGACCCAGATATCTGCAGTCAATTAAATGTCTACTTTCTGCTGCACTCCTATGCTAACATAAAACACTCCTGAATACAACACAATGTATTTATAAAATTTAATTTGGGCACTTCAATACTAAGAGTTTAATTTACAGCTCCTCCTGCATTTTTAACAATTATACAGCATATTTACAGTTCACCTACATGGGATTCTACTTGGGGGCTTTCAGGCCTTATTTGTACTAAAATGTCAAGCTTTCCTGTGCAAATCTAAAGGCTGGAAATACAAATGAGCACAATAGAAGCAGGATCAAGGCATGAGAGAGGAGGGGAATAAACAAAGGTGAGGACCAGAAAAGGTATGAAGCAGAGGACAGGAATAGAAGGGCAAGTATGAGAGCTGGTGGAGTGGGGGTCAGACAAACTGCAGTGCAGGACTAGGCTGAGAAAGGGACACTAGCAGGTCTTTGCTGGAGATTTTGGTAGAGAGCTCAGAATTCTGAAGGAAAATCAGCTCCATGTTTCCCTGCTGGCCCCTTTGTGAAGCTGTAGCATAGGGGTGAAGCTAATGGTAGCCCTGACACACTCATGCCCTTTCTGCTTTAATTCACCTCAGTTCTGTTTTCTGAGAGACATCTAATTTTAACATCCTGGAGAAGACCCTCTGAATTTTATCTCAGTGAGCTTTGTCCTGGCTATTTAATGCAGATATCCTAAACACTTCATGTATATTTTCATTCAAGACTATTTCCATTCAAGCCTTGCTTTCCAGCACTTTCAGCTTTAATTAACCTCACAGTTTAGCTCTGACACAGATTTCCATAAACACAGCTTTGCACAGAGTAAGGAGGCCAACACGTGGCTTTTGCAGTGGACTAACACACGAGCCTAAAAGGTGTTCGAGGCTTATCAATTTTGTCATGAGTAATGCATGTCCTGTGCTCCCCAGCCTCTGTGTGGTTAATTTCACAGGGAGAGACCTGAAGCCGGATACAAGTTTCCCCACTGAGTTGAACAGAAATTGAAGAAGTTGGCTGCACAGTTAAGCTCAGTGCTGTAAGAGGGCTGGGAGGGTGCACTTCATTGTTTTTACTGTAAAAAGGATGTGCTCAATGGCACTGGAAGACAGCTGGCATCTGCATCTCTTCTTGTTGAATTGAATGAACAGAGAAACTAAATTTTACTGGTTATTCCAGTCCAAAGCGCTGTTTTGAGATTTAAAAGAGTAGTTATCATATAAAAGTTATATGAGGAAACTCGATCCAATTAATTTCGTGAGATTTCTTTGACTGTTTCATGTAAAACTCAAGAGGGGTAAAAAAAGAAAAGTACTTTTTTCACATGTGGGAGTAGACAGTGCATTTCCCTTTAACAAACAATAGATTTTAAAAAACAATGGCTTGATTCAGATTAGTGGGGTAGACCTAGCTGATGTATTACCAGCAGGGACCAAGGCCAGGAGCTGTTTAATCCTTTGAGGGAAACAGTGCCAGCAAGAGTGGCTGCCAAGGACTCCCCAGTGCTTGACCTGTGCTGAGCACACGTGATGCCCAGCCCCATCCTGGGCACTCGCTCAGTCAGCATGGCCATGTACTGAATTGGGATTAGGTTGGAAACCACCCCACGCTTTCATGTGATTGATGTCCTTAGGGGGACAAGTTGAGGTCATTCACTGCCTAGTCTTTCAACCTCCTTCCCCTCAATTTTATTTCTAAGTGGCTCTTTGAGCTCAAGGTGCAGAAAATCCTGCTATTGAGAAATATCCTGCTGCACAGGTCCTCCTATGAAGTGAGACGGATAGCAACGGTATGAGCAGTGCCACCAGGTCCTCACACTTTGGAAAGCCTCCTACAGTGACCACAGGCTGCCTCTCCATCCACATACCATGTTCTTAACCAGAGGGAATAACATACCTCAACTCAAAAGAACGCTTGGGCAAGTATTTCCTTTCTGAAGATATCTTAAATAAGAAAGGAAGAGGGCAGATGACTTTCAAAGCCCCTTTATGGGGATATAAAGGAGAAGGTACGGACCATGGGGTACAGTCTCCTCAACACCCATGTAGCCCCTTACAAAGGTGAGAGACATTGGGCTGGCGTGGCTACATCCCACTATCTCCAAGAGATTCCTCAAAGTAGACCTCACAGGTTTCTCTTGTTCTTTTATTAGATGATTCCATGGGCTTCTACTCAAGAGGGAGAACCCTGACTTACCACACTCTGCTCTTCATGATTTGGCAAAGACCAAGGACAAGAACGACATCTGTGTCGAGATCTTTGCTAAGGGAGGGACAACTGACAATGGCCAGGGAAGTGGTTTTAATGCAGGTGACAACATCAGAGGATGTGCATTTGCTTCCTGGGAATGCCTATAATTATCAGACTGCTAATAGAAAACTAAAAATAGTGGCACCCAACATCAATCCCATAAAGTGCCACTACAACACACCCACATACCTCTCTTTCCTACCTGTGTGGCACCCAGCTGCAGTGCAAAGGTTTGGAACAGCCTTTCCCCAACTTCATTTCTCCTCTTCAAATCTCCTAAAATCTCTTTATTTCTTAGCTGGATTCCAGAGCCTGCCTCTCCAGATGGGTTTTGTGCTGTACTGTAATCCCTATTCCCCAAGCTGCCCGTTCCACATTTAGGAACAAAAATGCCCTGGAACTAAAGCAAACCTCAACAATGCAATACAAATAACATAACCTTTGAACAGGGTAGAAGGGAAGAGAGGGATTTTGTGAGAGGGAGGGCAGTGTGAATCCCAGAGCGCTTATTCATCTTCTTGCGCCAGCACCAGTGATGGTAACTGCATCCCCCACCGTCCTCCAGCCCCTTCCTTGTCACCAGCAAACCCATCATCCCCCTCTTCTTCCTCAACTGGTATCTCTGGTGGCTGACAGCCAAGGAAAAAATGAGTCCTGACTGAGGCCAGCATTTGTACTGGCCAGCAACCAAAGATAGTGTGATAATGAAAAAAATGCTTTCTGCGTACTACGGTCTAGTTTTAAGCCATGGTGCAAACCGTCAGACACACTACACACAGCAGGGACTCTTCAGCTGGCTGTGGGGAAAGATTTACAAAGCTGCTTGTTTGGGGTACAAAAGTTCTGTGGCAGTTAACCTGTGCTCCTGGGTCTCAGGCCGTCCTGAACACCAGTGACTATACAGTTCCACTCACAAAACTTTGCATTAAAAACATCCAAATGCCCATGCAACTGAAGCAGCAACCTGTAGGTCACAACAGTAGTATAAACTGATTAAACAGGACTGAAAAGAGTATTTCTCTTTTTCTTTCATCTGCTGTTATTAGAAAGGACCTTGAATCCATCCCACAGATAAGTATGTCAATACCTTGTGCAGCACCCAGCAGCAGCCAGAGGCACTACATAAATGTGGAGGAGAAGGGGAAATTCCTGAAAGGAGGTCAAACTGCCTGGTGCCCTTTTGGATTGTGTCAGCCCCAGTAAACCCCACTTCCTGTTGCCCTGGTGGGAGTTGGCATGGCGTGGAAGATCCTGAGCACTGGCTCCCGGCAGCAGGATGCCAGACAGCATCCAGGGCTGGGCACTGGAGAGGGGACGTGCACCTCCCATTGCTGACAACTGAAGATGCACGTCCAAGCCCCAGTCCACACCCACTCCATTAAGAACAACTGCCGACATCCAGCACGACTAACATCTCTGTGGGTTAGAAGGCTAAATAAATAAGAGATGAATAGTTACCGTACATCATAGCTCTTTATCCTGGGAGAATCAGTGAACCTGAATTCCCCAAGAAAAGCAAGTAGGCTGCATCTGCGCCTGTGCTCTGATTAATCTCATTGGTTTGTTTTCCTGGAAACTAGATGTCCCAGATGCCATTGTTTCCATTATAAGTGCTCATCTGCCCTGTTTTGAGCTTGATTGCTCCTGTAGCCTGCTTGGCTTAACTGTTTTTTGTTTGGTTGTTGTGATGATTTTTTTTGAAACTAACATTCTTAAACAAAATGCCTGTAAATTAAAATGAGGATATAGCTGCAACCCTCAACACTAGCTTTTTTTTAATATTTAAAAACACCTCTGACACACAGAAATCCTGAGCTGTTGTACGCAGTGTGACTAAATTATTAATAGTTGCCATGCACATCACACAAGAATTTCAAAAGGGGACTTTGTGCTTCTGTAAAACACTTCTATTTTTGTCTGGGAGTAGAGACAAAATAATTTGCAAATTAGTCTCTTTGGTACTAATCACAACTGTTACTAAAACATTCTGACTGTAGACATAATACAGTCATTTTTCATTTTTGAGCAGAATTAGACATTTCATTAATTATCTCTATAAAGGTTTTGAAAGTTTAGAATTTGTTAAAATACAAATAACACATAATTAATCAGAACATACTGAAACAAATATCTATTTCTGGTCATAAAAGCTCCACTAACTAGTACAACAACATTCAAGCACAAATTAAAGTAGTAACATTTACAGATAATACCATAGAATATTTGTTTTATGGGTTGGAAGGATCAGCTATGGGGTTGTTGAAGGTGGGCTTTTTTTTAAACATGAAGATATATGAATGGATTGCTACACTTAAATTTGCTTTACAGAGAAAATAACATTCTGCTGTGGGCAAAAACAGAAATACGGGAAATTTCTCTTCTGTCTCAAGTGAATTATTTCTGGTGAAAGGCTTCTCAGCGTTTTGCTACAGGCATGCAGCTTTACACACAGAACATTATGCATGTACACATAGAGAGTGCTCTACTGGGGGTGTCTATCCTGATGCCCTCCCCTACACCCAGCTCCTCGCAAGGCTATTTATGTGAAATAAAGAAAAAACACAGATTCGGAAATGGAAAAAAAACCCCAGACCAACACACACCTAAAACATCGGCACAGAAAAGCAAGTTGATAAGGAAAAAAGCAGCTTCACTCAGTATGTCTCAGCTGCTTCCAAAGCAGAAAGCAATGGGGATGTACTGCTATTATTAGCCCTCCGGATGGGAAGCAGCACGGTGTGAAGCTGTTGGCAAGACATTGCAGGATTTTCTTTGCACGTATGCACAGGCAGAGACACACAGGCAGACAGACCCCCCAAAACACTCATGGTGAGCCCCTTCCCGCCACTCGGTGAGACAGACAGACAGAGAGCACGATGCCGGCGCGACTGTGCGTACTCACAGCTCGGAGTACAAGAAGTGCAGGTTGCCCACATTGTCTATGTAGTTTGCAGGACTTAGCCAAGGTAGGACCAGTAACAGGAGAGCCTTCATTTTCAGTGCAGTGCTGGCACTGCTGCTAGGTTTCCTCCTTCCCACCGTCTCTCTGTGCTGGTGGGACACACAACGAGAAGCTTTCGTGCCAGCCAAGCCCCTTCTAAGCAAGCCTTTCCATTTCAACGCAATGGTAGCACATTTTGAATCGAGCTTAAATCCCTTAAACGAAGCTACACTGCAAAAATCATTGACCTGTAAGAGGATTACTCGATCTGACTCTCAGATGGGTAGATGTGAGGGTTTAGGGACAGCACAGCGTGGTTGGCGAGACAGTGACTTATGCTGCAGAGGAGAGCGATGCTCGGGGAAGAGACCTGCCTCCTGCAGGATTCGGAGTGGTTCTTCAGAGGCAGCTGGTATGTTTACATCACTGCCCACAAGCAGATGGGTTACGAGCTAAACTGCATCACAGAAGGGTGTAGCTGTCTGACAAGGGGGGAAAAAAATGCCCCCCGTGGAGTTTTGTAGCAGGCGATATCAGAAGACCACACCTTTTTAAAGTAAAACACTGCAAAAGATCACAGCCAACTGCTGGCTTTTTGCATCTCAGTCTGAATTCCCCAAATCCAGTCAGATGTTTTTGTACAAACATAAATCATGTAATAATCCAAGGACATGTCTCTTCTCTCTCTCTTTCTTTTTTTTTTTTGGAAGGATGCAAGAGCAAACATTTTAAATAAGGATGCTTTCAATGGACTGCTCCATGGTAACCGATGTTAAAAAAAAACGATAAAGTTCTCTCGTCAATTACAAAGCATAAAACAAGCAAGCTCACCTTGTCCCATCAGTGACCTCATCTCTGATCAGGGCAAACTTTTGTCTTCTGTCTGAGAACCAGAACTGCCCTGATCCCAAATCATGCAAGAAATGTGAGGACTGCTGACCACCTTGGTGACGCTAGCAGAGTCTACTTTAATTTATTCACTGAGAACACAGAAATGTTCTGTTGAGATTTCACATAGGCTCTGAACTGCTCTCACTGCAGGCACCAAATATTTATGATTATTATTGTATTTGTTTTATTAGCAAAGTCACACATTTCCTCTCCCCTCTACAGATTCACCAGAGTTAAAGAGAATAGGATCAGCCCAGTCGGCTCAATCTGTCCCTGGGCATGACAGAGCACAATGTCCTTCTCTATGTCATTAACTGGAGATGGGATGGCAAGAGAGGTTTTTGCATTTCTGAGAATTAAATTAGGCACAGGCATAAGATACCTTAGGCAATAATTAATGCTGTGCTTAGAAAAAATAAAGGCACTGTGCAGTATCTGCAAGCACAAGGATGCCGATCTCCACCTTTAGGGATCACTCAGAATGTTCCCTCCTATTTCTTCTCTCAAGTGGGAATACTAGTGAGGCTGCACTACCTACCCCCTGTAAAGCTCAAGCCCCCAACAGCAGAAGTTCCCTGTGGTTTCCTATTCTCCTGTCTCTGCCCTTTGGCCTTAAGGTAACTCAGCCCTCCCAAACATTCTGAGGAAGGAAAATCCATGTCATGAGTAGCAAAGAAGCAAATGTCCAGCCTACGTAGCAATGCTTTGTGCTGCACTACCTTAGAGGCTTTAGCGGTCAGGGAAGGAAGACCCCTGCTCCATCTCTCCAGTCTTCTGCTCCTGGCGTTTGCAAAGCTGGGACCTGGTGCAGGCAACCTGACACAGGGAAGAGGGAAGAGCAAGAGACTGGGGGAGCATGTTACTGAGACAATTCTTTCTATCCCTGCTTGGGCTCAGGCCAAACAAGCCAGAAGCATAGGATCTTGAAGATCCTGAGGGGAAGATTCAGGCGGCCATTGACATTCAACAGTAAATGCAAGAATAAAACCTGCCAGGCTTTTACAGGACCAAATCATGCTTTATAGCACTGCACTTGTGTAAGGTATGTAATGAAGGGTACCTTTACTACCACCTTAAGGAGGAGAAACTAAGATCCTGGAGTGACTTGCACACATCCACATACGAGAATTGACACCAGAAATCAGGAGCTGTGCTAGTGGTGTGTAACAAACAATATTTCAGTTTACTTATTTATTGAACATTGGGGGTGAATTGGGAGTGGGTGTCCTGCTAATTTTATGTCCACATCATGATGTCAAAAAAAATGAAGACAAACAGGAAGGTCTAAATTCAGCTATACATATAGCAAAGGAAAAGGGCATTTGCATTAGGAGTTCA
Source organism: Acanthiza pusilla (assembly GCA_036630365.1). Classification (NCBI taxonomy): domain Eukaryota; kingdom Metazoa; phylum Chordata; class Aves; order Passeriformes; family Acanthizidae; genus Acanthiza; species Acanthiza pusilla. Next base: position 38,441,009 of record JAXCHO010000164.1, on the reverse strand, counting down.
AGATTTTGTGGTTGGAATCTGTACAGAAACATAATTTCAGTGACAACAGCTCACAGAAGACTGATGGTCCCCTTACCTGCATTACTATGGAATCAGCATTTGAGGTGTGTCAGAGAAGTACTGGCCTAAGACAGATAATAATGAGTAACTTTGCTATTTTGTCCCCTTAGCAGCACACAGTGAAACTTGCAGAGCATGGCTGGCCTGGGCTGGGGCCTGCTGCCACTGCCTCTTATACCATGAGCAAGCAGCACCCTCACAGGGGAAGCCAGGTCCAGAAATGGGGGGACAAGGTCACCCAAATCCACAAACACTAAGCCTCCAGCACGTGAAAAGTGGTCTCATGACCTTTGCAAGGGATTAATAAACCCATTGCTAATGTTTTTTTTCTTTGGTTTAGTAATGCAAAGTGGTCACATTTGTGGTTGGTTAGGACACCATAACTTCAGTAAATATCTTCAAGTGAATAAATTCCTAGTGAGAATCCAGGTCCCTCAGGAAATGAGGTCTCCAGTGCAAATGGGGACATATTTGAATGGCAGGCTGCAGAGCCATCTCCAGTTGTGGGCTCCCAGGCTCTGAAGTGTGCAGTATGTGAACATACTTTCACTCTCTGGCTCACCAGTGCTGCTCTGACCGTCAATATTGCCATGTCTGTGCAGGAATGTGTGCCCAGCAGCAGTCTGGAGCCCTGTGCTGGTTGCTCAAGGCTTCCTTCACATTGCACATGCAGATGCACACACCTAGCAGCACAATTTACACCTGCAAACTTCAGGGGTAATAATTTCACTGGGCAACAGATATAGTTCACAGAAAAGGGCGTATCTTAGACCCCATCTCTCCTTAGGCCTGAGGTGCTATTATGGCACAATATGCCAAAGTGTTTGTCTGCTGTCAGAAATCTCAGCCCTGAATGTACTTTTTTATCCTTCTGCCTTTTTTTTTTTTTTTTTTTACAAAAGATAGAACATGCAAGACAAAAGCATCAGCACATGCTCTTACCCTACAAAACAGAGAACCATTTAGTTCTCTCCTTGAAGAGAAACCAAACTGCTCCCTGGATGGGTCTCTCCCAGAGGCAGGATGGAGGGTGTCTTTGCTCCCAGGAGGGATAAACCTAGAGGGGGAGTCCAGCCAGGGTGCTCTTCCAGACTGTCTCTCTGTGAGCCCCATGGTGCCCTGGGTAAGTGCTCACCTGGAAGAAAGGAGCACTCAGGTCCAAAGACCAATACCAAACCGGAATATTTTCTGCTCTACTTCTCATATAGGTCATTTGTGATTCAAAAAGGTTTGAAGAAAGGGCAATTATAAAACCCTTAATGTGCTATTAAAATATTTATAATAGCTCAGCTTCCCAAAACTCACAGATCTCTTTGGACTACATACACACTGTCATTGTGCAGCTAACCACAAGGTATTCACCCAGAACTGCTAACGATAGCATGAAGTACCTTACATGCATTTGATTCTAAAAAAAGATTAAGATATAGTCTTTCTTGGACTATAAACGGACTAAATTCAGCTCTAAATTAACGATACTGTAGGTGTTCATTGGGAGTGAAATCAATAACCCTTTCTTTACGTTAACTGTCTATTTTGATCAGTATTAATTGAAGGTATTTTTCTTCTACTCAAACTTAGAGTGAAAAACGGTCTATCAACAACAACTTACTGGGTTTGGAAATGCTGTTCGAGGTGACCCCGTTGCACGACCTCTGAGCAGTGTTCTGTGAAAGGGCAGCTAACCATTAGCTTGTCCAGGAGGTTATTCACTAGTATGCTGGACTTCCTGCACGTCTGGAGAATCACAAGCTTGCGGTCCATGGGGCAGAAATCTTTTTCCACAAGGAAGTTCGTAAGGCAGGCTGTGCAGAAGGTGTGACCACAGAGCGTGTCTAATGGCTGAAGCAAAGGTTGCAGGCAAATGTGGCATATCAGATCATCATCTACTTCTTCGGTGTAGCTGTACAAGTGGTTTTCTTCCGGTAAATGCGCTTGGCCGCAGGTGACACAGAGTGATGGGGAGCTATCCTCCATTTCTTCTTCTTTCTGGCTCATAATCAGAATTGATGCAATTCAAAAGGGGGCAGGTGGAAATACCCAACCTGTTTTCTATTTGTGAGAGCTGTAGCAAGGCTTGTGTGCCATCAGATCTGTGGGGAGGAAAGCCGAAGGATTATGTTCTGGGTTGTGTTTTCTTGCCTTACTTGCAGTATGTATCTGGATATGAAGTACTAGAGCAGGTATTAGGACAGGATTGTGCCTTTAGGATGGGAGGGTAAAGAAGAGAGACTTCAGGGACTTATTTTCTCTTAATCCTAGCTCAATTTACACAGTTACTCTCATTGTAAAGAAAGATATCAAGATAGGGAGAAATACTACAGGCATTTAATGGTTGAAACCCTTAAATTAGCACGTAATGGCAGTTCCAGTCAGGTGATTTTGCGGCCACATTACTTCTGTCAGAAAAGCAGCATTGTGTGTGGGCAAACACTGCAAGATTGTGTGCAGAAATACAGGTAAGAATAAAGGCTGGGGGCCAAACTGCCTGCTCAGCACAGCAAAGGAGAGCAGCAGCTTCACCTGATACACATGAGCGTACAAACCCTGAATGTGTAGCGAGAGGGAGTATAATTTTGATCATAAGAATTTAGAGCTTGGGACCCTGTAGACCCTTCTCATACCACAGCAGCAAGGGACTCGGACCCCTGCCTGCCTGAAGTAAAGCAGTTATAACCATCTGCACCAACATAGTAAGTTCAAAACTTCATTTGCTCCACAAAGCACCAAACACCTCACATACTAAAGCAAAGTCCACAGCACAATGCTAAGTAGTGTATTGCTCAAAAAGAGGTCCATTCCCTTCATAATTTGTAATACAGAAACCCAGTACATCCCTAACTACAAACCCAATTAGCTCTGGCCAGAACACCTGCCTGCTGGTATTTTAAAGACATTAAACTCTGTGTGTGGCAGCAAAACCAAAGAGCAATTTGTAATTTTTTCTTGATGAACCCCAACTGCTCATTGGAGCACTTATGTCTCATTACTTCTATGCTTATTTTGATATAACACTTTGAAAATAAACATGAAGATATAAAATATGCAATGGCCTAATTACTGCTCTTGCTTGAAAATGTAAATCTTATTTGCTGCTTTGCCGTAACACTGTACCCTTGCTTCCAGCTTGACTTAATTTGCTGAGACAATGTGTCAGCCTCAGACACCCATATCTGAGGGCAAATGAGGGAAAGAATAATAAAAAAAATCTGACTATGACAGAGCATATTTTCATATAAATAAACCCTTATTTTTATGCAAAGCTCACAGGCTCAAAACCTGAGAAATTAAACTTTAACATGGCAGGGATTTTCTGACATGAATGTAAAATAATAGCCCCACTAATTCTAACCAGATGTTTAAATGTCAAACATTCTCTTCAATGATTTGCTAGATTCTATTCTTATGAAGCAATTATGCTAAGTGCCTGTTTTTGCTTGCAAGAGAGAGTTCTGCATAAGCTCTGTCTCCTGATTAGCAGTAGCTTCAGTGGAATTAAAATCATTGCCTGTTAGAACACTTTCAAATATTTAAAATACGCTATACTGGGTCAAATGTTTCCTTTTGTAAAAATATTCCCCAGAGCTTTATGAAAAGCTCTTTGTGATGAAACAAACATCGCTCCATAGTGCAGGGAGCAACTCTACCTGTTATTTTAATATAGGAATTATTATTTCGTTTTACTAAGGTGACACACAGCAAAAGGAAATAAGATAAAAAATTATCAGAAGCTGAGATGGGGAATATTTGGGCACTGTGAGTGGCTCTTGCAGGAAGCCCTTGGATAATGTCTTGATGAAGTGGGGTGGCTGTGAGCGCGTGTTCAGCTGCTCTCTGCATCCCTCACTCATGGAGGGAGCCCATCTCAAGTCAATAGGACTGCTTGCAAAAATGGCAACACATGGCTTGGGAACTTGCATGATTGTGGTTTTAAAAATAGACACAAAATTAATTAGGAACCAATAAAGCATGTAAAAAATAGCAGTGTGTTATAAACTTTGTTTTCTCCTTCATTTTCAGGATACCTGGGGCAACCAGGGATGTGGGCAATATCATGCTGTTTCCCCATTCCCCTGCCACATCCTCTTGTACCACCACACACAGGCACATCCATGTGGGTGCTCTTCCCATGCACCACACACCAAAATACAGCCAACCCCAACCTTTTAGCACCTTATGGACATTCTTGAGGACAGGAATTCTTGCTTCTTTCTGTCAGGAGACCCAACACACACCTCCTGTCAGCAAACCTGCTGAAAGCTAAAGCCAAAGCCCTGCTCTGAGGATAGAGCAGCTCCCAGGAACAGGAACAGGAACATGGGCATCTGAGCCACCCCTTCCCAACCTCATGCCCTATCCCTGGAAGCACCTCTCCTCCACTTCCACATGTACAACACATCAAGTCCCCTGATACAAATTAGGTACAGCTGGAAATGATACTACAGCTCCCAAGCAACTGCAATTATTTTCGCAATGGCAACAGAGAAAGAGAGGCATTACTGCCCTAAGGCCCTGTTCTGCTGCAGCAAAAACGATGAGAGAAGCCCCAGAGGAGGCAAAGTCTGGCTGTCCTGGCCACGTTACAGATACTCTTTATGAATCTGACATACTAATAATGCACTGCTAGTGGAAAAGGGCAGGTGTGTGGAGCTGTACCTGAATTTTACAAGGTTTACATAAATTACAAATACTTGCTACAGCACAGGGAAACAAAACTTTCCACATTTATTAGTAACAGGCACTGAATTTTTAGGAGAAGCAAATTCAAGTCCTATGGCCTCTATTATTTAGAAATTTTTGACTACATAATAATATAAATTCTGGAAAAAAATCTCAGCTGCTTCTAGCTAACCTGGTCCGCATTCACCCATGAAACTTCATAAACTGCTAGGCTTATCAAACAACGGAATGATTGGCATCTTTGGGAAGTGATTATACCACCAAAAGAGTTAGCTTGGAGAGCACGTGATGGAGTTGTTGCACAGATTCAGTCAGAGGTAGATGTTCTTTGCAATGTTTGCAGTCATTTGTATTTATAACATTTATATGGTGTCATAATAGCTACATAATTAGTATCACCTCCTTTTAGGAAACTTAAAATCTTGATTCCTTTTGAACATTGTAGAAGAGAGGGGAGAAGGGATTTAAATTTGATCTATTGATTGCTGGAGCATATTTCTACTTCTATTACCTATGAATAAAAACCAAAAATACACTATGAGCAAGAAAACCTGTACAGGTAGATGGTAAACGATAGTGAAATAAAAAAAAAAGGTAATTATTTCCTGGCTGAATCTCTATTCTTCAAGCGGGAGGAGGAGAGGAATCCTACATTTGAGTTGTTGTCAACCACCACTGGCAGCCTCAGTGAGGCACGGAAGTCACCTTGGCAGTCTCATGCTTCTTACAGTCAGAGCCATATTGACAGAGACTGGTTCTTGCAAGGATGATTGGCAGGAGAAGTTTTTAGAGGAGATGGTGGTGCCATGCCAAAGCAGACATCATCAGAATTTGCTACTTTCCTGCTGTGCACGAAATTTTCAACAACTCAGGTCCCAGATTTAGCATAGTTGTACAGCACAGATTGGCTTGGATAAAGAAAATCAAGTACTGATTTGTAAGAATGTCACAGTGTTGTGACACTGCTGTGAACGAAGCTTTAGGCCAAGGCAGAGACTTGAAGCACAAGAATACAGTGCAAATGATGAAGGAAGAACATTGTTATCTGCATATCCATATTGTCAAGTTTTCAGCCACAAGCTGTAATAACAATGGTCACATCAGGACATTAAATAATCCCAGGGCTGTGACCACAGTGACAACCACATTTTTTTAAAAGTTACCCAAGAGGCTGCACTGATTTGAAGGTGTTTGCATCTTACTGGTCTTCACTGCTTAGGAATTAGCAGCCACCAGAAGCATTTACGAGAATAACAGAACAAACCCTGCAAAAAGCCTGGACAGTAAACATGAAGAGTAGGTACAGAGAATGCCTTTCATCTCCTTGCAATAACAAGCCCATAGCTGTCCCATCCCAATGAAGCATTTAACCAATCTTAAGCTTAAATACTGACTTACCACCACAGTTACACTGGCAGCACTGTAGCAAGGGGAGGGTTTGCCAAGCAGAGCGGCAGAACCCCACTGCCTCTGCCCAGCCACCATCAAATATTAACCCAGCAGATCAGGAGACTGCATTTGGAAGTAACATGACATGAAATGGAAGAAACTTCAGGTAGCAAAAGTGAGTAACAAAGGCTAAAAGAAAAACAAATAAGTGATGAAAGATATTGAGGAAGTGGCTATCACAGAAAGAAAAATCCAGATGCCTAAAGGTCAGAGAAACTGTGACATGGAGCCTGAAGGGATGGCTACTGGCTTAAATCACAAATGATGAAAGATAAGGCAGTGTGCAGGCATCACTGGAAAATAGAAGAGCAAAATGGGTGAGCTGCTGAACAGTTAAAGGAATTTAGCTCCAGTAGCTCTGCAGTTCTGTGGCTTGGTGGTAATGAAATCCTCAGTCAATGGTAAAGGCAGCCAGCATGTGTAAAGAAAATGAATTCAAAATACTACAGTAAGATTGAAAAATATTAGTTTTGGGTTTGGTTTAGCTTGGTTTTCTCTCTATGTTTAAGGGACACTTTTTTTTAATGCTCCTGTTTTATTTTTGGACTCTAATTTATACACTCAAAGCATGTGTATAACAAATCCTGTATATGCTGATTAGAACAGATGCCTTTTCATACCCTGTTTCTCTGCTGTACAACCCTGTAGAAGATGGAGGTACTACCAACACATCTGTTGTGCTCTTAGCTAAACTGTGATAGCAAAGTCATTCTTCATCCTTCCCCCAGTCCCAGCATGGGTTGTTATCTCCTACGAATGTGCATCGCTGAGTGAGCCACAGCCATCAATTTACGTGGGTCAGCAAGGCACGGTAAGGCCTAAGGGGCCAGTCTGGAGGCACGTAAGGAAACCTTTCTGCCACAGCAGCATTGCCAAGTAAGGTTAGAAACTCCTTATTTTTCCAGAGATGCTTTTACCGGGCCTTCCTCTCACCACACTAGCTGCGAGCATGCTGCAACCAATACCTGCCTTACTTGATACTCAGCTTCTTTGCTGAGGGCTTAGAGACTGCCATCTTGCCTGTTCATGTTAAAAAATACCCAAATCAAATTGCTGGGAGGCTCGACAGCTTTCACAGTTAGAGAATTAGCTCTCTAATGAAGCCTCAGCCCAGCTGCCAGTGGCTAGATGTGGGCAGGTTAGGAGATGTGGGCACTGTCCCCATCTAGTGGCTCACCCCCACCAGGGAGAAGCGTGCATCAGGGCTAGGAGGGAACAGAGGTCCTTCATCCTCTCAAGCAAAAGCACAAAGCCCTCTGGTTATGCAGAGTGAACTGAGACCTTACTGCTCCTGCCAGAATCCAAGTTGCAAGATCACACAACTTATTTCATATTGTGAAATTATTAATATTATTTCATAATATGAATAATATTATTTGTATTATTCATATTCATGCATGTTATAATGAAGTATCAAGTTGAATGGTTCTAGAAAACTATTTGCCATTAGTAAAATTTGAACTGTTTTGACTTACTATTTTTCATCAAACTGTCTCCCCTGGTAACAGCCTCCCAGGTTTCCCCTTACCACAGTTTGTACCAACTGCTTCTCTCCAGCTAAAGATTTTTATAGATTACACTGACTTTACTGTTCAAGGTGGTACTACACAACAGTTGTGGAAAACATTACAGAGTGACACATACTCCAAAAATATGTATTATACAGTATTTTCTATTCAAAAAGACAGTGATTCACATTTCAAATACCTGGCTATAAAATATGTAATAAGTTGGACCAATCTTGACATTGCTGCACTGAAGGTCAAAGAGTGAGTCAGTTTGCCTAGACTTGAAACTTTGTTCGAATTAAGGTTATAAAACACTGTGGTGCCCAAAATCTTATCATCATACCTTCTGACCAGAATTCCTCCTATGTATATCTAACTCTATCTTTTTTTCCCCCCTTTACACTTATTTTAAATCTATATTGACTAAAGAAGAATCACAACATTTTCTTTCTGCCTGATGTGTAATTAGATGAAGATTTGTTATGGGCAGAGGCAAGATGCATACCTCCACACAAAAAGCCAGTAGCTGGAGGAGAGCTGGGGGTCCCAGGGATATCAATTTAGCAGGTAAGAATTCAGCTTGACTTTCAAAATCATAGAAAAGACTGTTAGAACTGGTTCTTAGAGGAAAAAAATTGTATTTAAAAGTTCAGGACATTAGGACAGAATGTCTCTGAGACAACAAAAAGGAGCTCCAAAACCTCTCCTCTGTCTGGCCCCAGTTTTAAGACAGCTGGTTTTTCAAAGTTATTCTCAGTCAAAAAGTCTTTCTCAGAGCTTATAACAATCAAAGTACTTTGCAGAGCTTTTAGTGATGAAAGGCATTTCCAACTGAATAGAAAAATCCAATGGTACAGTACAGTAGGTGAATAACCCCAACTTTTTAAGTTGTAGCTCAAGCTGTGAGATCTAACAGCAATGTCATACTGTGCCTGCATGCAAAATAACTTCTAAAACCAGAACCAGACTGTTTGAAAAAAATTATTTTCTCTGTGGCTCATGCTGGAATTTACAGAATAAACCAATGTTGGAAAAAATTTTTTGTTGTGGAATTATGTAGCTGAAATATCTTCTAAGAATGTATGAAAATACATTTTGCTTTTTCGTCTGTCTCTCACACGCCCACACAAACCTGGATTGCTCTTTCTGATGATTTCATGGATACAAAACTTTACTCAGCATGTTAAAATGAAAAAAAAAAAATTAACCCAGAAGCACTGACAATATTAGGAACAGCTGGACAAGATCTGAGTGAAGAGAAGATCTGAATAAGACAGTACATATTCGGCAGGTTAAGTACTCCTTACTACAAGGAACATGTCCTAGGAATGAACTCACCTCAGTAGAAAGTAGTACTTCTGAGAAGACTTGTTGCTTGCATGTCTCTAGCTGTCAAATACTGTGATGGTTAAGGTAGTAACTTCTGTTTCTTGCTTGTTTTCAAAGCTCAGTAAACCCAAACTTGGACCAAGAGCTTATGCCAGAACTACAAGCTCAGACTCCAGGTGCAAAGATGAGTTGTAGCAAAATGGGCAGGCTGTGGGTAACTGCTTCCCAAAGGCACACGGTCTACCTGCTCAAAGGAAGTCAATCATGTGGTCCAAGCAAAGCTATGTGAGCAATTATGATTGACTCCTCAAGGGCTTCCTAAACATATGCTCATCCTAATTGACATAATAAATGCCATCGGCATTTCACATACTAAATTATAAAATTACATGCCTAGTTATGTAACAAAAGGTGCGCTTCCACTCCGATTTGGCGGATTGCTCCGTCTGACTTTGGCAAGACTGGCAGCCTCACAAATTCCACAAGCTTGCTTCCAGCCATTTGAGCAGATGACAGAACTGCATTTGTGTGGCTGGACAACCACGTGCCCCAGCTGCCTTCTAAGATGCTGGTAAACCAGGAACAGGTAGAGCAGTCCATGCAAACTGCATAAAGGAGAACATCCCTGGTCCTTGCTGCAGGTGTGTCTGTTGTGTTTCTGCGAAGAGGACTGCAGACCACGTGTTCTCTGTGCAGGCCTGTCCTACTTAACTTCAAAATAACAATACAATAAGCAGAGTAAATTGCATGGGATTGTGAAAATCTTAACTTAATACAGCTTCACAGTAAATCTTAATCTGTTTTTGCAATCCTCTCTCAGGGCCCCAAGTGGGTCAGCAGGGAAGGTGGGTGATGCTGCTTCTCTGCCCTCCTAGTGCCAGGGGATGGAAGAGCTGATGAAGAGGCCACAGAAGAGAAGTGGAGGACTTCTTCCCCTCAGGACACTGAAATCTTACCTCAACCTGCCTCCCACGGCCATGGTACCTGCCACCCTCAGACCACACAGCATCTTCTCACATGTGACCATGAGATAACATTTAATAACTACAAAGTGTGGAACATGTGATAGATAACCCTGCTAATAACGCATAACAAAGTAAGCTGTGCTTTAATTACACTGTGCCTTTACAACTGCTTCTCTGATCCAGGAGGAGTTTCTTAATACTTGACAAACTACTTAATGAGTTCTCACAACACCCTGTGGGGACCTTTTTTTAGAAGCAACCCACATGGTTAGAAGCACCTACATGGTTGGGTGAGCAGGAGAAGGGGCTGCTGGCTGCTCCCATGCCATGGGGCCAGTGCCCAGACTCTGTCACAAGAATTCTTCTGCAGCAATGTGACCACAGAGATGCTCTCAGACCTGATCTGAGGGAAAGCCCTCACAAACTCCTGACTTCTAGGACTGTGTCCTCTGCTTTATGGACATGCACCTGCAGGGGGACAGCAGCAACTTGCAGCAGTTGGCTCCTGAGAGTAACTTGTCTAAACAACAGAAGCAAATGCTTGAGTTAAAACCTCTGGCCCATTGCACTCAAAGGAAAAATTAAGCAAATTCAATGGAGTAAGGATTTAGTCATCTGTATCTCAAATCTACTTATGTTGCACCTAACTCCCATACTATGATTTAGACATTATTATTATTACATTAAACATAATAAAGTGAAAATATTATTAAATATTATATATTATATATAATTAAAATTATAGGTCTATAAATGTCTATAACTTAAATTATGTCTGTATCTTACTCCTTCCTCCTGCTGCTATTTGGATCTGCAAAAATGACTGAATAAACAAATTCTAACCAGAAAAAACTGTCCTTATTGAAGAACTGCACAGTACAGTGACACTCTGCTGTTTAAAATAGCACAGTCTGAAAGCATTCCCTGCTAGTCAGTCCCAGAGTCATAGCTGCTGGGGCCCAGTTCCATTCAGGAACCTGGAAAAAGGAGGGCACAAGCCCTGGTAAGATAGTCAGCAGGTAAATTTCAGCAAGCTAGAGGAGTGATACGGCCCAGTGCCAGCCTTCAAAAAAATGGGCAAACATACAATATGCTGCCATTAAGTGGAAATTTCAGTGGGCAATGGGAAGAAATTTTGATGAGCTAACAGATTTTTTGCAATGCTGAGTGGTGAATTTCACATTTAAGAAAAATGCACTCTTGGAAAGAGGGAGACATTGCACACTGAAGGGGCTGAATCCAGCAGCCCAGTTACTGTGGTCTGACTATCAGTTTTCTGGGGCTAACACAAGTTATATTTTGGCTCTTGAACAGACCTCTTTTATGAAGTAGTGCTGACAGTGCCCATTTATATCCTCTGATAGTCCCTGCTGCTCATTTGGGAGTGAGCTGTGCAGTAGAGCTTATAACATCCTTTAGAATGGAAAGGACTGGGTAAACATGAAGTATTAAAGTAGAAGTGGAAGCAGCTCTCTCTAGATGAGGCTGTGCAATAGCTTCTGTTTCAGGGCATCTTTTTTTTTGTAGCAGGATAATGACTAAGATCCCTGCCCAACAAAAGTCTCAGCAAGTAAATTTTGTTTATTATAGTGACCAAGACCTCAGCCACCAAAACACATCCTGTAGAACCTGGTTCTGCCTTCATTTGCACAGTTCTGGGAAGCAACATCCCTGACTATGGCACTACTCACTGGACTTGATTCATCACTGCTTTAATTGGGGCTTCGTGGGAACTCCCCCAAAGTCCATTGCTAATTAACATGCATGCCTTGCTGATGGCCTTGTAATATTCCCCTTAACAACAAGAGGCTTACTAAGGTTTTGTCAGCCAGGACACGCGAGTGACACCAGCCTGGGAAAGATAGTTAAGTCTGCGGCTGAATTAATATCTGCTTCCAGAACCGGTTCTGTGGGTGTGAAGACCAATTGTGTGCTATTTAGTCCCGTGATGAGAAACCAATTAGGAATTACATGCTCAAGCTGTCCTGCTTCCTGCATCCTTTCTCACGATCAGATGTGATCTGCTGTGTGCAAGCAGGCAAGGGGATTTTTAAATTCTTTGTAATTCCTCCTACAAGTCATAGTTATTTCAGTGCCTCAGACCCTTTTTGACTGGATCTAAACTGCGATATTCTTTTAAATAGCAGTAGTGTGATTAGATGAGTTCTCAGACTGAAACTATGAGAAGCCAAAGCTATACTTCCCAGCACTGGGTTCTAAAATCCTGTGAGAACTGATACTGTTAAATGTATAGTACAAAATCAGCTTTGTAGTAGATAATAAAATTAAATTATAGCATCACCTATACTTTATTAACATCAGCATTTCAACAGTATCTATACTATATAGCTGCAAGCATGGAAAGCAAAAGACTAGGGAAAAGACAAGGAAAAAGTAGACAGGAATTATATCCAAAATCAGATAAAAATTTATCTGTTTTCAAACAAACCATTTTCTGAAAAGATTAACAATCTAGACAGAGAAATGGGAAGCATTCCTTAGTAAGAAATTACTGGCACATAAAAAGCATTTATTTTATTAAAACTCTTTGTTTCAGTAAGAATGTTGCAGGTGTATTAAAGTGAAATGGGAGGACAGACCAATGAGACGGTTGCCAGAAGCAGCTAGGCAGGTGGGAATTTTGAGTGTTTAGCTCCTTGTAAAGAAGAAATTGATTTTTACCCAGAGGGATGGGAACAGTACACAGTGGGAAGCAATTGTACACAACAGGAGCTGCCAGCCAACCGTTCCCTGAATATTTATTGAAGGTGAAAGTTTGTCTTCAGTGTTGAATCCCTTTGTATCACATGATTCAGGTAATGATTGCTTTTACAGATTCAGGTTGAGCCTTTAGTGGAAGCCTTGAAAGATCAACTGCATATTTGTCTATCCCAGCTTCTAATCTCCGTGAAAGGACTGGACAAGCACTGTAAACAAATGCTAAGTCAGGCGGCCTTGCATGACACCCGTGTCTCTCCGTTCTAACAAGCTCATTAGCTCCTCAAAAGGCTTGGGCCACAGAGTCCATCCAAATCAGCCACAGGCCTCCATCTGCCCCAATAGTGAGAGGAGCCAGGGGGCAGCATCCAGCCCTGCAGACAGGGCTCACATCTCCAGGAATATTGGATTGCTTCCCTCCAGCAGCCAGCCTGGAGGAGACTCTCTACATTCGAAAGCCTGTATTAATTTACCTTCCTTCTGGAAACAATGCTGCTTGATTTCCTGGTTTGCAGTGAAATGAAGCTAATCTATCATCTCATCCTGTGTGCAAAATTTATTCCCATTTTACTAAAGAAAAGCTACACTAGGGGAAGATGCCAGCACCTTCAAACTTCTTCCAAAAGACAATTCAATTTTCTCTTCAAATAGACAATCACAACCCAGAGCCAGGAACATTCCTCTTTCCAACTCTGTGCTACAATGAAGTCCTGATGCAGTTAATGTTCAAACACATGGGCTTGGAATACCCTTCCAAAAGCAGAATGCATGTGAACAAAGCGGAGGACATTTCTACAGGACCACAAACAAGCAAAAGAAATTAGCAGTGGGAGACTATTTTCAGGGGCAAGGATAAGATAATGATGAGACAAGCTTTCCCAGATTGATTCAATTTATATCTTCGGAAAATACACATAGGCTCTGAGGTTTGGAGTGGAAGAATAAAATAGCAAATTAGTAACAGATTATTTCCTTAAGAGGAATTTTCAGTCTTAGCAAAGTAGATGGGAGTATTGAGGATACAACTCCTCACACACCAGCATCTTTCCAAATTCCTGACAGTGAATTCTGGCTTTTAGTTGCAGATCACCATTTGTGCTTTTCCAACACCAGCAGATAAAAGACACTGACTGTTTCAATGAAGTAATAGAGCTGATTTGATGTTGTTCTGCATGAACCTGAATAAGCAAATGAAAAGTATTTTGGACAGTGGGAGCTCCATTTCTACAGAAGACTGTGGGAAAACAAGTACCTTGTATAGGGCCCGGTACAGTCACCTAAGGTTGTCTTGCTTTTCCTGCTGTTGAAGGAACCCTTTCCTAGTCATCAGGCAGTATGGGAAAGCATGGCATACAAGTCTAATATGCACCTTTTCTGGTTTTTGTGTTTTTCCTTGGCAGATGTAAAAGTAGCTGAGAGCTTGATGCAAGCAGTCCATCTCTAGTCGTTAGAAACAACCCAAAACATTAAGAAGTTTAAACATGTGAACAGATCCTTCTGATTTATGTACTTGTACCTGTTGTCTACTGAATACTCTGAGTATCCATTTTGGTGAGTGAGGATGTCCACGTATCCTCATTCTTGTTCTGAGTTCTGTGCTGGCACTGTGAATATACACATTTTCACATGAGCTATCAGTCTTATAGATAGAAATAAAACTTATAAGAAGTTATAAGGAGTTATGCCTATTCATAAATATTCACAGGTTTGCAGCTGCTGCATACGCCTGCACTGAATTACAAGATGTTTTGAGTAAAGGACTGAGTGGAAGTTGAAGTAAGTGAGAAGAGCATGAGCTAAAGATAAAAACTAAACCAAGTTCTCTTTCTTTCCTCACCTCAGCTGCAGTTTTATGCATAAAATGAAGCAGCAAGATACAGCAGTAGTGAATGTAGCCTCAATTTACCTCCTACAGCTGCAGTGAGACTTCGTGGGTTTTAACCTGGGGGAGGGGAAGAAATGGGTTTCCAGAGGATTAATAAAACGGTGGGCTAAAGCAGCTGCAGTAAAAATGACACCTCTTCACATATAATCAGGCGGATTTCAACACACATTACTGAAAAAATATACCTTCTTGACAATGGGAAGACAAACCCAAACACATCTAGCTAACAAAAAGGTTACAAACTAAGCGCAGTGTTTTTGCATACCAGCATGTATGTACGTAAGTCATATTTTAACACTCCCTACCAAGAAGGACAGCAACCTACAGGTACTATATATGCTCTTTTCTGTTAGATTATGAAAATACATTAGGTTATAGGGAGGCTGAATCACTGACAAACACAGTAGATATTTATCACTGCCTGGCTGCGTGGCACTCCAGAGTGTGCAGGCTGAGGTTCAGGCCCGCTACCCCTGCCGCTAAACTGGGCTGGTTTGTTTATCACAGCATTTTTTTCCACCTGTGCTCCTCTGAACAACTCATGCCCCACTCAAGAGGAAAGGTAGGAACAGCACCAAAAAAGATACAAGTCTTTCCACTCACGTGTGTGGCCTTGCCGTGTCTCATCCGCTGCTGACAGTGGTGTCGGTGCAAATTCACCAGGCCGGGCAGGGCCCGCGCTCGCCCCCAGCCCCGCAGCTGCAGGCAGAGAGCAGCCGGTGCCCGTGTCAGATGGGGAGCCCTATGGCATGGCAGAAGGTACAGAGAAGCTGAATTGCATAAACCTCAGCAATTTAAGGTTTAAAAGACCACACCCTCCCAGTCATGTCTCCCGCAGGCAGATAAGCATGTGCAGGCTGCTCATACAACAGTGTAACTTGAAGCTTTTACTTTTCTTTCCGGCATATACCAAAGTTCATTTTCAGTCAGGTTCTTCCTTGCATTTCTTTTCTTCTTTTAACCTGACAATCAACATAGTTCAAATTTAACAAAGACAAATGGCTCATCCTAAAATTTTCTTCAAGATGGAATATTCGAGTCGGCTTTCCCCTCTGAAAAGGCAGATGAGGTCCACAAGTTCTAACCCAGAATGTATAGTATGGAACCTGAATCTTCACCTTGTTCCTGTACACTTGGTGGTGAACAATTGAACCACAAAAGAGCAATTTGTAAATTCCAGAATCAGCTGTCTGAAGATACAAGCTCTATTGATTTTCTGAACTTTGCAAAATTAAGATTAAGCACTCTTACTCAGTAATTTTCAGTTTAAAAAGCACCCAAGATGGTGATAAAATGTTGTAGTGTAGATAAGGTGTTGTGCTGCTGCACTGTAATGCAACAGCTGATTGTGAATGTTAATATCAAAAGCAGCAGCAGCAAAGAAGATCTTTTTTTCAAAAAATATTTTCAATAGAGGAAAAGAAATCCTCGTCTTCCAACTACATGAATCACTAATAAATGCAATGGCTTCAGCCATCTTAAGCAGGAAGGAAGTGTTATTCAGGAAGGAAGGAAGCTTTGGAGATGGACTTGAATCAAGCAACTGCAGTATATGCTGAGAACAGGCAGGAGGAAATCCCCAGCCTTTGATATAAACATCTATGGCTACCAGGTCTTGGCCTCCAATTCATTCTTATGCAAGCATGTTTCCCTTCAAACATTTTAAAAGCATGCTTGCTACTTGTGATTATAAAATCCCTTGTTAAATATTTATTTTAAGAAATCATCAAAGGACGTGTCAAGTCCTACCAGCAAGTGTGACAGTCATACCCTTAGCCTGATGGATGCCTCTTTGCAGTAGTATTTGCCTTTTCTGCTCTGACAGCATAGCACCTCTGCTTCAAGTTGCTCAAGGAGACCTGGGATGGGTCCCTTCCAAGCCAGCCTGCCTGTGCTCAGTGTAGAGTTGTCCAAAACCCACGCCATGCTGTGCTGGATCTGGGGCACTGTGCAGCTGCTGCTTTCCCCCCAGGATGGGTGCAGTACGGAGAGACACAGCCTGCACAGGACCAGATGTCCATGGCAGTCACAAGGCCAGATATGCAAGCCTCATGCGTCAGTCATCTGCAAAATTGAACTATGCATATGAAATGTACTTTTAAAAACATGCTTAAGCTACAGAAGCTTAAACATTAGTAAATACATCCCCACAGAATAAAGCCTGTGTTTAAATCCTTCCTTGCATGGGAGGTCTCTCCGAGGCTGCTCGCCCTAGATCAGAAAGCCCAGAGCCCTGTTGTCACAGGTGACCACATCACATGCTCAGCTACAGACTTAATTTCCATCTTAGAACCTAGCCAAGTTTGCCCTCCCTCCCACTGCTGGGAGGCTTTTCTAAGTTTCCAGACTAAGGGCCAGCTCAAACTCATTTGTTCTCATGCCAATGTTACTGGATTGCTTAAATAGCCTTTCCTATCTCATAATATGTTTTCCTGTTTTCCTTTCCACTCAAACTCTGTTAGTCTCTGCTCAGACAAGAGGATCTCTGCTCTCCTGCTCACGCAAACAGCCCTCTTGGCACTCATTCCTATCCAAATTCTTCACTCTGGAATGGCATTTATACTTCTTTATACATACCAGTCAAATTATTTTCCTAGCAGGTGAGTTATTTGTTTGCTCTGAACCAAATTGCTGGTGAGGTCTTTGGTACCTGTTGATGGAAGATCCTAGATGCACCTGGTGCATTGACACCTATTTGATAAACTTCTAATTTCCCAGTATAGATTTATACATTGGAGGCAAAAAAATTACATCTTTAGCTCTGTTTGATTTTAAAATAAATTTGTGTATTTATCTCAAGCTATGCAAATACAGGTTAAAGGACAGGCATTTCAAGTTGCTCATATTCCATACTTCACTATTGCTGAAATTATTTCCAGGGGGACAGCATGCCATAAACTCTATTGTGTTATACTTACTCATTTATTTACTTCAACGAAATTATTTCAGCATACATTGAAAGCATTGGCAGTACACACTGTGGAAGCTAAATTAAAAGATTAGTCAAGTCAAATTAGGGGAAATTGTAATAATCAAATGCTGGTTGATAATATTGTAATGGATGCCATCTGTGTTGGGTTGAAAAGATCACAGTGTCCTGCAAACACAGAGGCCTGTCCTGCCTCCTGTGAAGCCACATGGAACCAGAGCAGAAGAGGCAGGGGGCAGGTCAGCTCTTTGTCTGCTGCTGACCACTCTCTCCCAGCCCCTGGTCCAGGCCAGGCAGCAGACTGCTTACAAAAAAGGAAATAAAAGAGCTTTCTCCAGTGCATGTTATATTCCTGTCCACACAGCTCTGGCAGAGCTGTGCTGTCCCTTTCAAGAACTCATCAGCACTGGAGATTCCTTGTGGATTTCTGTGATGTACCACAAAGCCAAAATACACCCTTGTCCCTGACCCCCATGGATGGTCGGTAGGATGGGGACCAGGAGGAAGGGGACAGGTAGACCTGGTTGGCCCTCTGACTCAGTGGAGGAGCAGTGAGAAGGAATGATGGCAAGAGAGGAGCATCAAGAGCTGTGGATCACAACTTGGAGTGGTGAGGACAGACCAGGCAGGAGGAGATTGAAGTCCCCCAGATGAAACTGTCTCTCCTGACCTCCACGACAGCAGGCCACATCCACATCTGGCATGAACATTCAGTGTTCTCACATAGGATTGTAGAGGCATACTGGAGAATAGGAACAAACTCTAGGAGGGGAATAATCAGGTGTAGAAACTACTCCAGAATTCAGGCCAGCATTTTCATATCAATTCCCTCTGGCTTCCTCTTTGTGGAAAATTAGCAACCTGAATTGGATCACAAAACATAAAAGGATTGCCAAGCACTTGAACTATGGACTCTCTTGAGACTATTCAGTGCCACTGATGTCTTCTTGGAAATTAGACTGGACTCTGCAGTCATTAATCACCAATATTAAATAGCAGTTCTGTACAGTGTGACAGTTTAAATAAGATGTTGACTTCCAAAATTGACCTACTTGGTATAATTTACAGTTGGCAAAGCTCTTACTATGTGTCTGTTACTCTGGGAAGTCATGTTTCATTTGTCATAAGCATTTACAGGATCTTCTGTGTCCAGTATCTTTACATTTTCTAAATGACTCCCGAGAAGGAGAACAGTTAAATTCCCATTATTAAAACAAACTCTTGTCCTCAATTAATGAACCAATAATAGTATCGGACTACTATTTTTCTGAAATGGACAGCTTTCATGGACTAAGAAAGCACAGGACTAAATATGGCCCTACTGAGAAAAATCCCAAAACAGCAACTTGTGCCATACCAGCAACTAAAGTCATCCTACCAAAGAGCCCATATGGCATCTGTCAGGAATGGCCCTGACCTTGGAAAGACTGCAGACCCAGCTGTAAAATCTCAAGTGAAACTTGGGGTCCTTCCACCTTCCCCAGAAAAAAAAAATCTGTGAACACATGAGCTTTACATACATAAGCAAAACAAACATTCAAGTGGCCAAATCCCTCTGGCTATAGGGAGAGGATAATATTACAGATAGGCAGGCGCTATATGTTTTCCACTGGGAGAAATTCTTGAAGTTAAAAGATTAATCTGGTCTCTCAGCACATTCATTAGTTAAATTGCAAAAGCAAACTCATTACATAACCAGTCCTGGGACAATTACATTTATCTCGTCAAGGTTCACAGTACAGATGTATTGCTGACCAAGATAACATGAGTACCTTCTGCATGGTGAAAGCTCTCTGATCTGTTTGAAACATCAGTCCCATGCCCCACCCGAATTTTCAGATTATTTGTGCCTTTTTGGAAGAATATGTTTGCACAGTTCCTCCCTCAGGTTTCTACAGTGTGAAGAGAGGAACTGAGGAAAGGTGGGATTCATTCTCCTAGTAGTGGGTGAATCAAGGCACAGAAATTAAATTATTTGCTCCTGATTACCAAAGAAGTCTCTGGCCTAAAAAGCATCATACTAGTTCTCCCATACTCTGTTAGACACAGTAAAGGAAATGGTTTAAGTTGGAGTGAAATGTTGATACTAAAAGCATTTACAAATACATTGTGTGCCCAGTCCACTCTTGAGTTACATTTTACATCCAGGTTAACACCTGGCAATGATTCATGGAGTTCAAGATTTGTTGAGAGATGGAGGTCATCTTGTCCAACTCCTTCCACGTCACAAGCTGCACATCCCCTCGTCTGTCCCTTTATGAAACCTGCTGCCTGGGTTTAACCCTATCAGGAATCTTTTTTTGCTAGAAAAGCATTCCACTCTGGTCTGAAGGACCAAAAGGTGCGGAAAAGTTGTCTCTTTGGTATCTTATTGCTGGAATTAATTGTTCTTACATGTGAAAATACATGGATAATTTATTTCTAATTTGATGACACCACTTCAGATTATTGTCATCAATTTATGTTATGCATTTCCTGGCAAGCTGAAAGAGCCTTTCCTGGGCTGCTACCTGTATCTTGTAGCTCTGCTTGTGTTATAGTTCTACTAACAACCTCATCTATTTTCCATGTGGAACAAAAAGACTGTGGTATAGACCTGCCAGTATAACAAGTATATTAGCTAGCCCTTATGTAATATTTTTGTTGTTCCCCGCCTTCTCATCCAATTTTTAAATCCTCTTTTAAAGTGCTGGCTGTGATGTGATTGATGCTACTCCATGAGTCTCTCCATATGCATACATACTATAAACACAGACAAAATCAGACCTTTGTCCTGACTTGACTTCTGTGCATGTACTCAAGGATCACAACAGATATTTTGCCCTGCCAATGAGCTATGACTGCATTCTAAGGTCACAGGTCTACATAATTGCATTAAGGTCTCCAAAGTCTTTCTAAAGTCTATTTTTTTTTTGAAGCTGTCTCCGCCATACAGTAAGTACATGTTCCCAGTTTCCAGGTTTATAATTTTGCCCTTGACCATGTTAAAGAACACTTTTTCAGTCTGAAGTCCACATTTTAGGTAACTCAGATTCCCTTTTCTCTAGAAGCATGCATAATCACAGAGTGGTTCAGTATTTTTGCTGCAAGACTAAGTAGTGAGCATTGGTGGAAGAGGGCTGAGTCCTGATCTGGCTCTGGAATCTCACTAGAAAAATTCTTATTAGTGTGATTTTGCAACAACTCCTTTTGATCCACCAGCTCTTAGCCACTTGGCATGTTCTTAAACAAGAATGTAAAATGCTACATTTTGGTAAAATTATGGTGGGTTATCAAACTGAAGACTTTCAGTTTCCATTAGGCCTATTGTAGCCCTTCTTGAAAAGCAAGCCAAGTTTACCTGGCAAGACCTGAATTCAATGAAAACATCACTGGCTGCCATTAACAATATTCCTGTTCTTTTTACTTGAATTCCCATATCAGCTTCTCTATTATTTTCCTGGAAATGAAGTCAGGCTGACTGCCCTGCTGTTATCAGAATTATCCTGTTTGTGTCGTTAGGGCATTGGCAAAAAAAAAGAGCATGTTTTCAGTCTTGTCAGATTTTTCCAGTGTTCCCAAATTTATCAAAAGTTCTTATCAGTGGGTCAGAAAATTTCTCAGCCAATTAAAAAAAAAAGTTTAGGATGGGTAACTGCAGGCAACACAGGGGCTACTGCTTTAAAGTTTGAGTTCTCTAACATTCCTTTAGTTGCAGATGGGCTGGAAAACAATTCATCTTCCTCACATAATATATATATACCATCTAGGTTTTTTCTGAACATAAACCAGAAATATTTTCTGAACATTTCAGCCTTCTAGGCATTTCTTATTAACAGTTTTAGCACCTACAACTCTTGCTTGGCCCACAGCATTACTGCTTTTTTTTCCTTATATAAATTTGAATTTCATTCAGAACACCGTTTGCTTGCCAAGGGTAGATTTTAGTTTAGGTTTTATTAGTAATTTCCATGCTTAATAACATAGAAATATCAATGGACATTTATCTCCCTTTTATAGCCTATTTTTCCAATATACAGCCATACAGTTTATTTAAATATGTAAGAACTGCGTGCTTGCTTGCCCACATATGTGTCTGTAGATATGTATACCTACACAGTCCCATATATAGATATGTGTGGATAAATTTATATCTGTTTAAACATATGTATACAAATGTGTAAGTCCATTTCTACTTTGTTTTCATTTGCCACACATGTTGTCTTAATGTTTTGCCCATTTAGCAAGCTCTTGAAAAACTTTCATTTTTCTTCACGCCTGTGTTCTTCTGCTTATTCAGCTTTATTAAGGTCTGTCCTTGGCTTTGGGAAATTGGCCTTTTCCAAATAGCATGTGTGAATATTATGGTTTGGGACTGTATTGTCTACAAACATATTAAATGTAAACAAGTCACAGTCAGTTCTTCCTGAGACAACACCTGATTTCCAGTCTAGTGGGTAAATTCACTTTTATCTGTCAGGCTGCCTGAAAGCAGAATTCTTCCACTCCAGGTCTAACAACTTTTTCTTGCAGAGCTATCATCCAGTATTTCATGCTACTCTAGTGAAATTTCACCAGTAGCTAAATGAAATCTTCAGCAACTATGCAAAATAAAGTTCCCCATTATTACACAGTTGCCTCCCCACATACAATAGTAGCTCATGCTGCCTTTAGATTCATTTCAGCGACATATAATGTCATCTCTGCCCACCCCTGCTTACCTCTGAGCCTTGATAATCAGCATATTTATTGTGCTGCTTTTCCTAAGGTCCTGCACTTCCCAGTCCTGAGTTAGGGAGATATATGTCACCAGGTCATAGACAAGTCATTCCTGTCACACAATTTCTTTCATTGTCCTTGGTCTGCTTAAACAACTTATACAATACTCTAACATATTGATCCCCCTAGCACTGTAACCTGATGAGACAATTAAGTTGAATTTATCTTGATTATTGATAAATTCTAGTTCCTCTTACTTATTACCCAGATTCCCAACTTCAGCATATAAGCATTTCCAAATGTATTTCTCTTTGGATCCTCTACCATGCTGATTTAATTTGTTCCTGACAAGGAGAATTTGAACCACATTTACTTTCTTAATCCCCTTCTGCATGCAGTTGCTTTAAATACAGTTGTGGCAGTTCCCAAGAGCCAAGATATTTTGTCCCAGCCACACCTATTCAATCTCTCCATCTTTTAGTACTGTATATATTACAGGCCAGTACAGGGTTTAGCTCCATGGTGTGTAATCAGTCCAAAACCAACACGGATATTTTGTGCTGACCTGTGGAATGCTTACACAGGCTGGCTGGGATACAATCTCTGCAGCACTGTTTAAAAAATGGCATTCAGCATCATTCTTTCTGCATCAAAATGTCGTGTTTTTGCAGGTGTCTTTGCAAAATAATTCAGCAAATAAAATATTTAATATCAATGTAAGCACTCCATGTAGGCCACAGAGGCCCAACTTATCAAGGAACTGCAGTCTTCTGCAATACTTGCAGTAACTTGCAGCCAAAAGGCTCAGTGCCGGCCTGAGCCAGTCATGGAAACTCTCTGAAGAGCCCCAGATGTGTTCCACACAGGAGAAAGAAAAAAAAAGGCACTAATAGCTGTGCATGTTTCAGTCACCCACTTGTAGCTGTCTTTTTTCCCCCCCACAGAGCACAAATTTGGAAATTCTGCAGAACCTTTCTGGGAACAGGCAGAGGGCCATGGATATCTTGGATCTGCCTGGTACCTGCGCTGATAACCTGCCTTCTCATAAGAGGACAAAACCCACACTGAAGTGGAATTGAAGGTATTTTGCTCAGAGACGTAACCTAAGCTCAAATGAGCAAGTGCTATGCTGTCCTAAACTGCTCTGCTTACAAAGCCAAAGGTCTGAAAACAGCAGATAGAGGATCAGCTGTGTTGCTGACCTTTCATGTAGAGCAAGCCCTGCCCCCTTTCATGGGTTTCTGTCCTCCTGTGACACAGAAAATGCATTTTAAGCAGCTCATGTAACTGTGCTTGTGTACCTGTCAGTCTCTGAGAACCTGTAATAACTTCTGGATTTAAGGGACAATTTCAACCACTTCTGAGAGATGACAAGGGCTTTCAACAGCAATTAAACAAGTTTAGTAATAGCAGGTAAGCTTTCAGGTGGAGATGAAAGACTGATAGCATTACACTGGGAGAAAACTCTCTCTGTGAATGTCTTACTAAAATGCAGAGCTCCTGTTCCTATCATGGTAAAGTGGTCTTAAATATCCAAACAGCAGGAAAATCTCCTGAAGCTCACAGCAGTCATGAATCTACAAGATTACTTGACTTTGGTGGTCATGGTCTGTTTGT
This sequence comes from Acanthiza pusilla, assembly GCA_036630365.1. Classification (NCBI taxonomy): domain Eukaryota; kingdom Metazoa; phylum Chordata; class Aves; order Passeriformes; family Acanthizidae; genus Acanthiza; species Acanthiza pusilla. Next base: position 38,417,171 of record JAXCHO010000164.1, on the reverse strand, counting down.
TTAACTATAGCTGTCTTTACGCTATATATTCAGATGTTGCATATTTTCAAAAATACAACAAATGGATATATAACTGTATAATTATTAATTATAAGATTATACATTATACAAATACAATTATACATTATGTAAAATGCATACATATATAAAATTCAACAGAAGATTGAATGATATTTGAGCAATTCATAAAGGAAATAGTAGTAGTAGTATTGAATTTGTCAGGGTCTACAAGGTGAATGCTTAAGCATCATTTCAAATGAGGCCTCCTTGAGAAAACAATGGTTTTAATACATTGTAGCACGAAACACCTTAGTGTGGCAACTCCAACAAATTGTTTGAAAGAAATTCAGAAACTCTATGTAGCTGACTTGCTTATTAGCTCAGGTCAGAGCATGTTGCTAATAACACCAAGGTTGTGTGTTTGATACCTCTATGGGCCATTCACTTAAGAGTTGGACTTGGTAATCCTTGTGGGTCCCTTCCAACTCAGAATATTCTGTGATTCTAGAAATCTCCTGTTATTAGATCACTGTCATAGTGCACTTCCCCTTTCAGGGCTGCAGCAAAATTCCAGAAAGCTCTTCAGCAAAACAGAGAAAATAAGACTTATTTTCTATTACATTACAAATCCCGTTACAAAACTATAAACTCAGCTTTCAGTGTCTGGTGTTTTGAATATTTTATGTGGTTTTTTCCTAGCATAGTTATTTCTGAAGAATATCTATTGAATGTGTTTCACTTCTGAAAACGTGAAAATTAAGGTTTAACCCAGGCAGTTACAAAGCAGAAGTTTTTGAAAAAGCACTTTTACCACAGCTCCTCTATTTGAGTCTCAGTTGATAATGTTGACATATTGTTTGCTGTTGTAGGCATCTGAAAACCACATATGCTGAAATATTCCAGATGTAGGACAGCAAAGCTGCCAAACTATTTCTGTGCATGATATGATGGCAGGAGCTAAACTCCAGTCTCCTCAGGTACAACAATAACATACCTGTGCTTCATGCTACTGACCTCTCTTGCTGCATTGCCAGGGGACTGGTGCTGACACTACACTGTATGAGATATTTACTAAGGGTAAATGAATGGCATTACTATTATCTGTTAAAGGCTTCAGACTGAAGCAGTTGTTCAGAGCATCCCTGGTGCTGACAGAACAAGTCTATATTCATGCCCTGCGGACAAAATCGCCATTCGTATTTAGATTTGCACCACGTTCACAAAGTTCCTTGGAAGATCTGTTCGCTTTGTATGTGGGGAAATGGATCAGAAAATACTGACAATTTTCAAAATGCTTGCTTTGAATTTCAATGTCTCCTTCTTGTACTGGTTAACAGTGAGCCACTGTTGGTACACACTAAGTCCCTCACACTGCACGTAAAGTAAGTTGACTTGATGAGTGTGTAGAGACTGCGAACTCCCTCCCTTCCCAAAACACCAGCAATGGACCATTATCTTTGATTTTGACATCTGAAGAGAGAATGCAAATGCCAGGAAGGAAGTTTTTAGAATCTGTAAAAAGTACTCTATAAAAGACCTTCCAAAGGGAATATTACAACAGGATACAGTAAAGAAAAACAGGAGAAGAATTTGAGGGGGAGACACTCACAATATAAATGAAAAATACTTCTGAGAATAAACACAAACAAAAGCACATCCAAACTTACCTCTGTTTAACAGAAAATTGCTGAATTTTCTGCTTAAAATAGACTCAGGACATTAGTGAAATACTTGAATATGTCTAATTTATACCTTCCGGACTGTGCAGTGTAGTACAAGGAAGATGAAAGTACACTCAGAATTGACACTGGGGCCGCCCCCACTGGACCACCAAAGCAGAAGGTGAAATCCAGAGGTTACAAGATGAGTACTAGGATCCAAATTCTCTGAAAAATTTCCTTTACAGCACCAGGGTATCTCCTCAAGGATCAGAAAAAATTATCTTTAGAATTACTGAACAGAAGAGTAGGAAATCCCAGATTTTCTGAGCATCTTGGTGCTTATAACTGGTGGTTATAAAATTGCCATTACTTATTGTGTTTTGGGGACAGTGATTAATGCTATCTACACTAATACAACATGCAATATAATAGCAAACATTACCCTAATGGCAGCCCTTCTCCTCCCACAGTTTCTCCTGCTAGAAACTGTCAGAGTAGACTGTGCTGTGCAAGCCACACAGACAGTCTGTACATCAAAGGCTTTACAAGCTAAGCAGCTGAGATCAGGAGACTAGATCTGCACAAGAAATTCCAGAACAAATCAAAATTATGTGGATCTGTACAGGGTTTCATGCATGACATGAAAGATATTCTGAAAATACTGACTTTCAAAAAAGTTAAGGGATGCTGACTTGCTGAGGAAGGCTAAAAAGATCTGAACAGTTGTGAAGCACAGCTGACTTTCAAACAAGTTCCTGAGCTGCTGAGAAGCTGTCCTAGGAAAGAACAAGACAGAGCACAAGGCAGCAGCACTGACTTGGTTTGTAGTTTCTCCTGTGTTGTCAAGCAGCAGGTTTTTGTCAGAATGCTTTCCAGGCTTAAGGACTTTATGAAAAACTCCAAACAGACCCTTACTGGTCTACATGAGTACACACAGTTTCATTACAAACTAAAATTTGCTGGTTTGAACTGAAATTGCAATGAATGATCATGGAGGACAAAGCTAAAGGAAAATTACTAAACTTATGGCTGAAGTGATGCTGCAGTCTGAAAGGAAAAATGTAGAGCATCCTTTGCTGGTGTTTTCATAAACTAGAGGGAATTGCACTGGTTTGTAGGTGCTGAGCACAGGGAAAAGAGCTTGAACGGCCCTCACAAGGCTCTGAACGAGTGACAGGACTGTGCTCTGTAACCCAAACAGTCAAAAGTTATCCTGGAAAGAAAAAGGTGTCATGATGAAAGGAAAAGATATAGAGAAGAACAGTTGCTACAGGAGGAAATTTTCTGCCTGTCTACCTTTAATTAAGAAACTAGAAAATGCCCAGCATCACAGCTTTAAATTAACCTTTTCCCTAATTCGTAATTTATCCTTAACCCAGTTTCTTAGAGAAACAAAGCTGAGACAATCACACTTTTGTCTGTCTGTATCTGTCTACATGCCTTCCCTCTATATCTTCAGAGTCCAGTGGCCTTTTCCAGTACCCTAACTTTGGTAAAAGATAGTGATTTCAAAGATATTATGTGCCCATACATATAAAGAAAATAAGGTATAGTAATAGAGGAAAGTGACCCCAATAAGCATTCGTATGGAGAGAAAGACTGAGGCATAAATACATTGAGGAATTAACAAAAGGCTTGAAATTCCTGAATGCCTCATAGGAAACACTTCAATTAAGCTCACACCTTTCTAAACATCAGGAAATGCAGCTACCAGACACCAATCTGTAAGAATCTAGGCTTCACTGGCTCAGCTGCTCACCCAGCAACTTCACTTCAGCAAGCAAACCCATTACTACAATTGGAAAATACCTGTATTTCGCCGGATGGAAAGCGCAGAAAACAGGCTCTTGGTGAATAATCTAGGCATGAAAAATGTCAAGGAAGCAGTTTCCAATTAGCAGTCCTCACCAAAAGAAAGCTTCCAGTCTACCCCCCTCCAGGGCAGCATTTTCGGGAGCCCATGGGAAGGGCCCCTCGGTGGCTGGGGGCACACAGGGCTGGGGCTGCTGTGCGGGGAGGGCTCCCTCGCTCAAGGGGAAGCGCAGTCGCGAACCCAAGAACAACAAAACAGCATTACACTTAATCCACTGCCATCTGGCTTCATTTTGACAATCCACAAAATCAGACACAACATTCTTCCGCAAAATCCCTGAAAAACAACACAGAACTAGTGTCAAACCCAGTGTCCCCTCCCTCCCTGGCCCCTCTGAGGGCTTGAAAGAGAGGTTTCTCATAAAATAAAGAGCGATTTCCCCAAGTGACATTTCTGCAGGAGCATTCAAGCTGCAGATGTTTCCACTGTGGAAGAAGAGTTTGTATAATGCAGCACCGCTTGTCATATTTATGGAGGCAGGGAGGGGGAAGGGGGTGAGAAACAGAAAACAGGAGAGGCTGCGAGCAGTGGTGTTGATCCATAGGCGATGAACTGCCTGAGGCTATCAGCTCTGTGTGTTTGCTCAGCTCTTGACCTGACCAAGGGAGAACAAGGACCATCCATCTTCCCCGGCAGAAACCAAGCAGCTGTTCCTGAAGGGACAAGGCAAACCACACAGCCTTTAAACTAGCTGGGAACACAGTATCTCTGCAACTCAGCAAGAGAAATCCCATTTTTCTTATTTTTCTTATTCTTATTCTTCTTAATGTTATTACTATTACTATTTTAAAAATGCGTTGCAGAAAGCTTCCGTTTGCAACATTTGCATTGTTACTGAGGCATTAATGTAGTCTGCATGGTCTTGCTAACTGAGCCCAAATATCACTTCATAGCTGACAGCTCTTATAACCTCTTAACAGAGGTGTTTCTTTCCACAACAGAAGACAGAAACACAACAAAAATGTTGAAATAGTGCCTGATTCATGCTGAATTGTGTTCCCATGGACAAACACTTCTTATCTACAGAAAACAGCTTGCTAAGTACTGAATCATGTTTTTATTGACACCTCCTGACTTAGGGCTGCAAATCAACTGTTGGGCTTCTCATGCCCGTTCAGACACTCAGATGCTGAAGATGCCTGGCCTCCACCATGACATGGACTTTCTGTAGTTCCTGTGACATTGCTGCCAGCTCTTTGTGGATATCTCAGATATTCTGGGATCTTTCAGCTAACACTAGACACCCAAATTCAGGCATCTGCAGGAGATATCAAGCATTACCACACAGAGGTTCTATCCTCTTTTGCAGCATCATCATGTAATCTATGCAGTGATATATCTGCTGGCATTTTTTTGGGTGCTGCCTGTGATAGGAACAAGTGTGTATATTTTCCCAGTTGCAAAATTTGTCGGCTAGCAAGCAAAGCACCCATTCACTAAAAATACATCACTCACTAATGATACTTTGCTCAGTTCCCATACAAAAACTGTCAGGACAGAAAACAAGGCAGACTCCATTTGCACATCTGTCTTAGGGCTGAACACCACAGGAATGTCCCAAGGCATGGCCTGTGCTCTGCTTCTTAGCATGGCTGAGCATCCTGTCTTCCAGAAAGCACATCACTGACAGCAGCATTAATGTTAACAGGCACAGCTCTGTGGAGTGCTGCATATGCACATGCATTAATCAGGCATCTTTCTTAATGTTCAGGATTATGCCAGGGAGCAGCCCTGCCTGGCCTTCACACAGGGATTAGAAGATGTGAGGGGATAAGTTCCCTGTGCTACAGCAAGGTCACCTGCAAGGGACATGTAACTTCATAAAAGTTTATCCTATTGAAACTCCCAAATGTTTCCAGTTGTAGCATGTAAAAGACCACATTCATATCACAGCTTGAGAGGAGGAAATGGCACACTTGTGCTAAATACTGGGGGATTGGTTTTATAGCAAAGACAGTATCTGCATGAGCTTCAGCATTATAGATAGAAAAGCTGTGCTGTCACACACCAGCAGCTCAAGCAAGTACACACCTGGAAGGAGGGGAAGGGAGAACATAATCTCCTGTAAAACCAGAACTGTAAGTAATACAAAAGAAACACATATATTGATGAAGACAGTAAAGAAGTAATGAGAAAATAAGATATTTGTATCCCTAATATTTAAAAAATTACAGAAAACTTGCTTATGACCCAGACTTAAAGAACTGAGGAACCTGCTCTGTGATAAATGATGCTGATTTATAATTTCTGATGTTTACAGATTTTTAGGGTGGTTAGGGAAATAGTGTGACTAGTAACAGGCTTCAGGCTGAAATTACTAGCTGCTGTGATGTTGCTGTCTACTTCGCTATATGTTTTGTGAATTAATATATTTTGCAGGTTCAGTTTGTGGGTTTGATCATTTCAAGATGTAGGCTTCTGTGACCTTTCACAATGTTCATACTCCAAGGATGCTACAGCAGCATCCTCACTACAGATGAGAAGTTATTTGTGCAGCTTCACTTCACAGCCAACAAAACTCTAAAAGGACAGTGGAACTTGAATTACAGGTTTTTACTGATAGCAGCAGACTCCAGGTTACAGTTTCCTTTTTGCACAGACGTGCCTGATACCTCCCTCTCTCCCTCGCTGTCCTTCAAGTCCTTTCTGTACACCATGACTAATCAGTCACTCACCTTAGAGCTAGGCTGAGTTCCTGATGTCATTAGAAAGCTTTTTCTCAGGGGCTGAGAACAAACAGATACTTAAGGCCAAGATGATGGAATTGCTGGATTTTGAAGGGGTATTTCTGTTTGGTTTTTTTAAAGAATAAACTCCATTTTATTCCACTTTCACACAGAGTCTGTTCAAAACTTCATAGTGATCATGAGAGGATTTGACTTGGCTCCTTGCCAAAACTATGTCCTCTGTATAATCAAGTGAGAGATCTACTTGTCAAATGTTTACAAAGCTTTCTTCTCCATGAAAGCAGAAAAGTTCTACATCACCCATTCCAAAGAAGTCCCTTTTTCTACTCCAGAAGGTTGTGAGGGCTTCAAAAAAACAAGTTTAGGTCCTCTCATGCTCATATAGACACACTTGGGGTAGCAGCTACCTGTTTAACATTGCAGTTAAAATGAAAACAGCAGAACTCTGAAAATCTTTCATATGCCTGCAGTTGGAAGGAGTTTTTTCTATGTATTTTTGAGCATCTTAACTGTATCTGTTGAGAAAATTAAGGCTGAGTACTACAACATTTCAATAACTTTTTACAATAGAAAAAAAGCCAAAGGAAACCACCATTGAAACATGCCCTTCTATATTCAGGTCACTACTATATGATTTATTTACACCTTTCCTTCATGTTATTACTCATACACAGTGATGAGTTTCCTTGTGCAACTGGTATTATCACAAGCCTGACAGTGATTTATCAACTGGAGTTGGAACTATCGGTCTGCAGTTACTAAAGTTACATACTCAGAACCAGGTACTTTGGGTACATCCTGCTTCCCATTCCTCTTGTTGTGCTCTTCATTCTCACTTACTGAACTAGAGCTTCTCCAGGCAATTTGAACCAGTAAGTGTTTTCAGTTGGTGCTAACTGAAACCTGACAGGACTCTGCACCATTAATCATGCCCAAAACTATATAATTTCAAAATTGTCTCACTGTACCTTAACTTCATTCCTTTACTGGAGTACAGTCAGACTTCTAAGTGGAAAGAGGGGTTTAAAGATGTTTCTTTTGCTTAAGTATTCTCTGTCTCTGTATTGCAAATTGGCAATATTCTTGGAAATCTTTGCTGAGAGAGGGTATCCTATAGCAATTACAGTGTCTCATAGAGCTGTATAAAACGCTTGAGGAAAATGGAGTAAAAATTGTGAAAGACTGAAATATTCATCTCTTGTCATCTGCTACACAGGATATATGCTATTTTAATTTGTTTCAATGCCTGTAGTCTTTCTATGTACAGCAGTTTAAAGCTTTGTTCTGTTTTAAAATAGAAAGGTAAAGCTTTTTGTCACACTTCATTTACAGGCCAGCTGGAACCTGCACTGCCTGTTCCTGCTCATTTATGAGAATTCAGAGGAGAGGGTTGTGGGCAGCACCCCAGTTTAACTTCTCTATGAAAGAAAAAAAAAGACAGGAAACAAGGGAAAAACTGACTGTAAAGGTCTTCCTTAAAAGGCAAGAGAGGTCTTAGGAACAAGAACTGCACTCCTTAACTTCATCTCACAAATAATATTCTCAAGGCCAAAATCACTCATTCAGAAAGGATCTCAGAGACCAGCAGAATATGCGGCATGGCCTCACAGTGTCTGCTGCTGCAGACTCAAAACTTGTGCCAAAATATCATTAGAATGCAATTGTAGGACACAGCACAACAATTGTGGAAAAGGAAAGTGCGTAACAGCAGAAAATAAATCATAGCTAATTGAAACATCATTTTAGAAACTATTGTGGCTCTCATATTAAAACACACAAAAATTTTTCTTTTTCTTTTTAATGGAAAGGGGTTTTGTTTTCATTTTTAAGGGTACACCTAATAATCTCTTTGCTTAACACCGTGCAGTGTTATTTTTTCATCTTTTTGTTTCATCTTCCTTCCACCACTCTCAGTCACTTCACAGAGTGCTAGTTCAATACCAACAAGAAGTAAGTTGAATAGATATTAAATATTTCTGGCAGATTATCATTCACATTGCCAAAATCCTGTTCAAAATAGTTCCTCTCAGTGTCTCCAAAAATCCCCCCACATTTCTAAAACAATATCAGCAGTAAGTGGCTGCTTTTTTGGCTCATTTGCCTTTCAGAATAATATCTTAGCAGACACTCTTTATCGGGTTAGCAATTTCTATCACCAACTTTCTGGTTTAATTTTTTTACACTTCGCTCTCAGATCATGGAAAGACCCATTCTAGTTTGATGTATGTAATAACCTGTTTTAAATAAGAAAAGATTATTTTTATTTATTTTTCAGCCTACATTGCAGTCAGCATGGCTGCAGTTGATGAAAGAGGTCTCACACTCTGGGCTTGGCCCTGGAGCTGCTCAGACTGGACTGCTGGCCTATGTTACTTCAACAGAGAACATACCTTCCTGTAGGAGAGACTCAGCAGCAATCCTGTCATCCTTTCTCTGTTCCAGCTGGTGGAACTTCAGCTGTATCTTGGGTGAAACAGGGCCAAAGGCTTTGCTCCCTGTTGCTCTCTGCACGTTAAGATGGAGAATTATCTCCAGCTTAGCAAATTGCATTCATGAAAAGGTAGGTACGTGCACAACCATTACTCAAATATTGCTGTGAAACCCATGGCACTTCGAATTGTTCTAGATTTGGTATCAGAGAGAAAAAAATATACAAAACTGAAACCTCACCATGAAAAAGCTTTTGTAAAAGAGTGGGAAGTTGTTTTACGTTAACTTTGTGGAGAGAGGAAGGACAGGATTTGCCACGGTGGTGTCCCCTCTGCTCTGCAGCTTTGGTGAGCTGGAGCCCAAGCGCTCAGGCAGTGGTGTCTGCCAGTGTCCTCTGCGTCTGTGAGAGCTGCCTGTGCTGCTGTCAGTGTGGGGCACGGACAGACCTCCACACTACCTTTGCTGCCTGGAGACGTACACCCATGCAGAAAAAGAAACACAGTGGTGACCAGAATTTCCTTCACCAGACAGGGAAAACACAATTGATGAAGCATCTGTGTTGTGGCCATTCTTCAGAAAGACTATAAAGTGACACTTTTCCTCTAAGAGGTGTCTGATGTGCTTCAAACCCAGTGTTTTGATTTGCCTGTTCACTGCTGCCATGAAACATGGGAAAAATCCTCTTCAGAGTACCTTGACATGTTGAAGACAATCTTTTTAAAACCAAGTTATTACATGTCCAGAAGGAAAAGGAAAGTACTTGTGGAACGTGTTCCACAAGCTCATAAAAATGTAGCCTTTAACTAAAATAAAGTCAGAGTTGAAGTAAGAGGAAAGAAAATGCAAAGAGCTGCTCAGATTTGGAAAATGAGAACACAGCATTTAAGAGTAGAAAGAAAATAAAGAATATTTCTTTTAACTTTCTGCAGAAAAATGTAAAATATCTGCTACTTGAAAATCCATCTACAAGGTAATAAAAGACTAGGAAGCATCCTGAAACCAGCTGCAAATTATGCATCCACCATACTCCTGCGAGCTGGTGTGGCACACCCTCCTTTATGCCTGTAGCCACTGGCATACAGACCTTCAGAACAGAGCCCAAATGAGTCACAGCTGTATCTTACTAATTGCATTTCAATTATTGAAAGGAAGGCTTGACTTTGACCTATGCATGAAAAACACCAGCTTCCCAGAATGTTTTCCCCAGCGGGTGTTGTTGTTGGGGATTTTTTTAAAAAACCCATATTCTAAGTCTCTAATGAAAAATGGAGATTTGATATCCTGCTGGTAGCATAATCAGTTTGCCCGGATCTGTTAGGATCCACAAGGAGATGGTATTATTAGGGAAAGAGAGGACAAGACTTCTGTAAAGACACAAAAAAGGCAGCTGGGTTCTGGCGGCAGCAGAGAGGTTTCATGAGTTTAATAATTTGGAAGTTTCAGGCTCAACAGCCCAACCCCACCACTTGAAAGGGACCTGCGTTTCAACTCAAGAGCCAAACTGCCAGCTGTATCGCACACAGAGGCATGCTGTGATGCTAGCGGTGGGACACAGCCCGCCCCTCTCTGCTCCTAACACACTCCCAAGTCAGCCAAGCAGTGGTAGGGACCAGATGTGCAAAACCTGCAGGTGGGCTCTGCTTTGTGCAGACCAAACGAAGGCCAGCAAGGCAGTACAGCAGGGGTTTACATGAGAAAATCATCAGAGAGTGTTTCAATTTGGTCACTGTACATGCTTCTCAGAGTGAACATCACCTCTCCAAGAAGGGTGATGCAGCTCAGATATCTCTCTCCCTAGCTGGGGGCTACTATGCTGGAATCTCCCTGTCTTGGAGTGACATTGCTTGGCTTTTCTTACAGCACAGTCTCTGAACAACCATCACACCTAGGAGAGTCCTAATCCACCCTTGTAATAAAAGCTCCCGGCTTCTTTGGTGTCTTTGGCACCTTTACAAAGTAGCTAAAAAAAGCATTGGCAAAACAGAAGGCAAATGGCAGCTGGCAAGTGTCAGAGGGAACATTGGCTATGGTTTCAAAAGTGGAATGACTTCTCCTTCTTACTGCATTTCCTGTGAGATCCTGCCCTTTAACCTGTCACTAAATTTCAGTGTAATTACATCATTAATTTTCTCTCCCTACCATGGCAAAACTTAGCCTAAACTGTCTTGGACAGCATAACCTGAATTCATTCTGCTTTGCCCAAGTTAGCTCAAATGCTATTTGGGATAAGAAAAAGCCAAATGCAATTGTGAAAACAGTGGTAAGGCGTTGCAGATTTTCCTGTAAGACAGAGTTGATTCAGAGAGCCAAAAAGCAGAGCTCTTGCTGGGGGTGGGCACAGCAACAAAACTGAGAAAACATGTTAAGGGCACGATTGCCCCCTGAAAAACCCCAGAAATCGAGACTTGAGGTCAATTTGCAAAACCATACACATTCTGCATCACAAAATCAACATGCTCCACACAAAGAACAGCAGATATAATGAAAACCCTTTTAACCAAGTTGAATCAAAGCAGGTGGTGCAACTGGTCTGATATCTGGGCATAGGTGCTGGTATCATTCACATTCGTGTCCCACAACCGCACAATGGGCAACTGGAATTTGTAATTTACAACTAGCAGACTGCAGACATGTTCTCCCAATATGTTAACTGTTGTCTTGATTTGTTTTGTTTTTTCCTAACATCACAACTCCTTTACTAGGCTTTGTTGTGGACAAGGTTATGTACATGGCAAAACTTCCCATATGGAACGGTTCAACGGCTCTGGGATATCAATGCAATCACTGTGGTTTGCAACAGATGGGGCTTGGTTAGCCAAGGAGCCAATTACCATGGGAGTTTTTACAGTTGTTTGGAGCAGCTCTCCTATCACCACTTGGAGGTAAAGCAGACAAGAGACATCTTGAGGGATGGAGCGGCTGTCTAGAAGAGACATGTCGGCCAAAAGACAGAAGGAACCAGGAAAAGCAGAAGGTCAACACATAATGTTCATGGCTGCATCTGCAGTTCAATTAGTTACCAGTCCTGTAAGTGCCACTTAGCCACTGATCTGACTATCAGCCATGAAGTGGCCATTAGTTCTCCTCTGGGCTGTGACTGATCCAACCAGTCAGGCCAACAGCCAGTGCAGAGAGAACAACCTCATCTCTCCAGCTGTTTCACCCCTACTTTCACTTTCTCCATCCACCTCCACCCCCAGAAATCAGGATATGTTGTGCAACAACATGCATATTAGTGTCACTGTGCGGGCAGAGAAACATATCTACAATGTCAGCACAAAACCATGGGTGGAAACATTACAGCTCAAGTAACACGTCACAGTCCTGGAAAGCAGATGGTGTTCATGCGAATCCAGGTTAGGTTCAGGTTCAGGCTGGGGTTATTTTCCAGAGTGTAAAGGTGATGCATATGTCCTCAGCTTGGTATTTCCCTCAAGTTTTCTCCCTTTGCAAAGCAATGTGGCATGACCCCACTGACTGCACATGCTGGTTACCACTTGTAGTTTGTGTTTCCTCCTTCAAAACCATCCTGAGAGAGGCAGAAGGTGGGCAGCGGTGAAAATGAGTCTGATGAGGACTGCACCCTTTCATTTCTGCTAATTTCTGAAACAGGCCACCAAGAAGTGCCAAGAACCTATAGGCTCATCAAAGGCATGTGGAGCAGGTGAGGGGCAATATACCAAAAGTGCCTTGGGAGACAGCATGGAGACGGGAACACTTTAGCCCTCCCCAGCTTGGATCAGAGGAAAACCTACCTTTGGCCCTTCCACAGACTCAGCTAATCTCAAATATAATGGAGGCATAGATCTCCTCTCAGGGTCAAGGAGCAAAGGAGAGGGCAGGGCCTGAGCAAGTAATGAAACAAAAATCAACTGAAACAAAGAAGGGCATTTAGATGAGGAGAAGAAGGAGGAGTTGTGTAGAAGGAGTGACATTTCTAATGGAACAAAAAGCATATTAGCTGAAAGCCAAGTATTGGATCCAGGGAGAAGATTTGAATCATCCCCTTGGAACAGTTCCACCCTTAATAAAACATTAACTATCCATTGAGAGAGAACACACGTGTGTGCATGAATCAGTAGCCTGGCAGGTCTTCTTTTGAGAGGTTAGACTTCCTGAGCACCAGTGCCTCTTCTAGTAAATGTTAATTGTTTATCCAAAGTGGAACAACTTCAAGAGGAGAGGCTGAGGTCTGCCTGACTGCCTCCACCTCGGTCAAGGTAGTCAGAAGAGAAGTGGACAAATTCCTTAACTGCTCCACCGTTCAGTAAAGGTGACACTCACAAACCTCTTTATTTATTTCCCAACCAACAGAAATATTTTGGGGTTTGGTTGGAAAAAACCCTGGAAACCAGAATCCCTCTCAACACTGTCTGACTTGGATTTACCCTTGCATTTTTCCAGCTGCAGAGCAGGCCCAGTGTTGACCCAGGGGAAGGAGCCCTTTACAACCCCAATTCTCACCATCATCCTCAGCCTTGTAGCTGCAATCACAGACCTGCCAGAAGATTTGTGCTCTCATTCAAAAATAAGCTGACTAGATACCACACAGAGGCAACTCGATTTCTGCAAGCACTGCCAAAAGCAGCCCCTCTTACAGTGGCCAGGAATGGCTCCTCTGTAACAGCCAGCCACCTGTCTTGGGCTTTGCCACAGCCTCAAAGTCAAGAAGTAAGTCTGTTTTAATAAAACAGTATTTAAAAACATAAATCAGCTAGTCTCACATACTTATATTTACTGGTCACAATCAGCTCTTAGCCAGTATGTTTTCAAAACTTATTTATTCTTGACATGGACTATTTCCCAGAGGATCAATTCCTGCTAGCAGGCTGAACGCTTGAAAGCAGCATTTCCCAGCTATTTTGAAATAAAAAAGAAGTCTACCATTGTGGGGGAACAGAAGCCACTGTCCTTGTATTTCTTTTTGTTATTAGTTGCACACTTTTTCTTGAGCATTGCCAGTGAGAAAAGTTACGTTCCCATTGGTATGACCAGAATGCAGGGCATTTCATAGCCATCATGTCTCCTTTCATCTTCCTGTATCTTATGAACCAGCCATGGACTGCAAATCACAGGCTGCACAAGACCACTGTATGGCAAATATTGTTAGCCTGTCATTGCTTACTTTTCTTCTGTCTGGGGAAAGCAGATATTTTGCTCAGTCTGCAGTGGGACTGCACTGCTCATCCTGATTTACATCTCAAGATGCAATGTACGTGTGTGGAAAGGGGGATCTGCCCTAAATCATGCACATACTGAGTGGCAGGAGCCCCCGTGCTGAGGCATTTTCGAGCCAGGGGGAATGCACACAGCAGAGGGACAAGAAGGAAGCAAGAGTGACAGTCCCAGGAGTGAAGGACCTGCACCTGAGAGGCACAGATCACTGCTAGAGCTCCCACAAGATACTTGGCTTCCAGTGCATAGGATGGCCTCAGAGTCCTGTTTCCTACTGCAGAGATCCCTTGTGTCCTGGTGCTGGAATGAGAAGGAAGCTAGTACTCTTAGCACATCGAGAAAATTCCTCTACACTAGGCCATTATTAGTTGCTTTGTAACTCAAACTTCTATATGGAACTCAAGGGGGCAAAACTGCACTGAAACAGCTGGGATAAGAGTATGAGGATCACAGGTTCTACGAAACAGGCATGGGCAATTTGACCATGTAAATTGTTTGCAGATCAGGATGAAAAGCACCAGACGGATTGTTTTCCTGCCACAGTGGAGCTCTTCCCTTCTCACTGTGCAGTGCCAGTGCTGTCTGGGTGCTTTGCATTCCTTTCCAATTCACAAAACTCAACTTTGTGAGCCATCCAAGAGGATGGCTGAGCTAGATCAAATACAGGGCATGCTTTGCTAAGTTAATTAAGAAGTTAGTAGAAAAAGGATTACACCAAGCCATAGGAATTGCCTGGCACATCTCTGCTAGACAGAAAGCAGCAGCAACTTCCACATAATAATCCTCTTTTTGGAAGGCCTGCCATTAGCCCTGCGCAAATCAAATCTAGGCAGCAAAAACACAGAAGATATACCAGACTGAAGTACCTTGAGAGTCCATATCTTCCTAGAAAAAAAATTCATTCCTTTAGTTGCTTCTTCTTAAGGGAATGATAGATGTGCTTAAAATGCAGTGGAAGTTTTTTGGTCTTGCTAAACATGAACAGATACAAAACAACTCCAATGTGGAGCAGGATCACAGAATCACAGAATCCTTGATGTTGTAAGGGGCCTCTGGAACCCTTCTGCTCAAACAAAGCCACCTGGAGCTAGTTGTCCATGACCACATACAGATGACTTTTGAGTATCTCTGAGGACAGAGACTCTGCATCTCTGGGCATCCTGTGACAGTGCTTGGAGAAGAAAAACCTAAAAAACTTGTTATTAAAAATGATATCGCTAAGAGCAGCCTACCATTGTGAATTTCCTTGAAGATCCCTAAATTTCAGAGCTAGTCTTGAACATTTGAACACTGCAAGAGCTGCCTAGGAATCACCAGTCTGGCCACAACACCAAGCACAGGCTGGGCCTGTATAGCATAGCAAATACTTGAATATATCTACTATAAACACGTATTACCTGTCACCAAATCATATGAATGAGAACAGAAATCATACCCATACTCCAAATATGCATCATTATACCCATGTTCTATTATCATGGATAGAGAAAAACACATTTTACATGGAATCACGTGTATATGGGACATTCATACATTGACATGCATCTTCCCCCACCTTTCTCAACCACAGTGGAATCAAAGGAAGTTAGTTTCACCTAAGCAAGAAACCTCACTTAGAGGAAATGAAGCAGACTTAGCAGTCTGTCTCTCAGGCACTTGTATAAAATTACAAGTTACACTAAAAATCTCTTAATTGTTAAGGAAAAGAGTTATATTTGTAATTAAGCAAGAGATCACACTGGTGTAAAGAAAAGAAAAAGAACAAATCAAATCTAAAGCATCATAGCAAGGTGAATATAATGTACTCATGGCACCCCAGCAAACCTGCTATTACTGTGCAGAAAAATAAAAAGAATTCCGGGTTCCTTGCAAGCCAACTGCTAAAATAATTAAAGCTTCCTGGAATAACAGTATATTCCCTTATGCCTTAGCTAGACATTTCAACAACAGGAGCCCCGAGGAATCTGCCATGTTTGCTGGTTATTGCTCTCCTTGTGGTCTTTCAATCACGTCATGGTGTTCATCTCAAGGGCAGAGCACAGCTGTCTAACTTCCTCTGGAGCCTACCAGGACCATTCCTGAAATGACACCACAGCTGCAGAGGGGCAAACCAGGCGCTGTGTTCTGTGAGATGGCTACCTTGGACATCTGGGACTCTCCACAGGACATGGTCATCTCACCCTGCCTCCTCCTTCTCTTGGGACACGTCCATTTCTTCTCTTCCTTTACATACCCTCTTCCCCTGAGACCTTAAAAGCAGACTATCTGAAATGGAGGCCAAGACAAATTAGAAGTATAAAAAGCAGACAAATTTATTCAAGGCCTTCAAGGCACATTCGGGCAAGGAAAAGTCCCCCTCAGGGACCACACCCAAAATGGACACTGGGTCACAAGCCCTTCACCTTTTATAAGTTCTGTCCCATTAACATATGGACCCTTAATTCTCCGATCACACACCTAGGTGATGATGTTCACCACCCCAGGCCTGCTCGCCCCCTCTCACAGTTGTTTACATATTTTCCAGCCCTAGGGCAACGAATATGTCCTTGAACCTCTATTCAGAGAGGCTTGTTTTGGCTAAATGTGCTGAGAACAGAGGTTTTTAGCACTTTGTAAGAAGCACAGCACTACACAAGTTACAGATGCAAGAAAAGTAAAAAAACCAGAAATTATTAAGACATCACCTCTCCTAAAGCATCCTTTACATTTATTTATTTATTGTCCGTGCACACACAGCCTACATCTCCTTTATCTCCTGTTCCCTCTCATCCGTAGCCACCCAATTGGCTCACCCAGCGAGGAGCAGCTCTGCTCAGAGGGAATGGAGCAGCACAAGCAAACTACTGGGCACAGTGGCTTATGTTCAGCCACTGTCATCAGCACCCCCAGGCCCTTTCCTGCTGGGCAGCTTTCCAGCCGCCCTGCTCCAGCCTGTGGCACTGCCTGAGGTTACTGTGACCCAAGGGCAGGACCCAGCACTTCACCTTATTGAACATCATACAATTGGCCCATTGATCCAGCCTGTCCTGTTCCCTCTGCAGAGCCTTCCTGCCCTCCAGCAGATCAGCGCTCCTGCTCAATTTTGTGTCATCTGTGAACTGACTGAGGGTGCACTTTTCATCCTCTCTTCTCTCAACCAGTCTCTCAAACAGGCCAAAGTCTGCCCTCTACAACTCCAAGGTGACAGTTCTGCTGAGCCCCTTCTTACTTTTCTAGGAATCAAAACTCTATCAAGTTTTGATAGAGGTCTCTGAGAGGCCTCCAAACACCACCAGTCCTTCTCTATTCACAAACACCAGATCCAGTAGTGTACCTGGCTCCTTCACCAGCTGTGTCAGGCACTTGTCCGCCACATGGTCCAGGAACCTCCCAGACTGTGTCTTCTGCTGTGTTATATTTCCAACAGACATCTGGTAAGCTGAAGTCCCGCTAAAGGGCCACTGTGAGACTTGTCCCAGCTGCTTATAAAATATTTCAGCTGCCTCTTCACTCTGGTTGGGTGGTCTGTAACAGACTCCCACTGGGATACCTGTCTTGTTGGTCTTCCCCCAAATTCTTGGCCATAAACACTCAACTCTATCATCAGCCTCTAGGCAATCAAAGCTCTCCCATGTCTCTGTGATGGTAACTGAGTCAGTTTTCCTGCTCGACAATGGCTTCCTGCTCCTGTTTCTTGCCCTTGCTGTATGTACTGGTGTAGATCCACCTCAGTTGGACCTTTGATCCTACCGTCTTTTTGGAGGGAAGAAGCCCTAATTCCTACATGACCTACATTATAGTTGCTAGTAAATAATCAGACACAGGGATAGAACACTGCTTTGGGGGCGGTGCTACACCCTGTATTTTTTTTCTCTAATCAGATGTCTTAGGGCAAAAAAATTGCAACAACCCTTTCCATAGGCCTCATGATTATTTAACTGATACTAAGCAGATGAGGACACAGTGGTGATGCATTACTCTTCTGAAGAACAAACCATGGATGAAGCTTTAAAAGAATGTTGATTCCAACCTTGCAAACACCATTTGGGATAGCTTGGATCCATGGCTAAATTTCATCTTAAAAGAAAGCTCTTACATCTACAATGAGCTAAACCATACAGAGACATGGGAATCCTTAATCTTGAGCAGATTTGAAACAATGAGCAGTGAACCGGGCTAAGACACTCAGGTGCAAAATGTTCTCATCTTCATAATTTTTTGCTTTTGAAAGCAGATTTCCTTCCAGATTATCTGGTTCTAGAGAATAAAAAAAGGTATCCTGCATCCAACTTTTCCTGTCCATAGTGGAACAATGAAAAAGTCTTAAAAATGAGAATCCTTGTCCAGTGGTTGGAAGTCTAGCAGCAACACCTGAGCAAATTTGCCATGTAATGCATTTCAGAGGGCTTGGCTTTGCTCAACTAATTTTGACTTGTAAGTACGAAGGGTAAGAACCAAATTTTGGATTACATTTTTCTAACATTACAAATCAAGTTGTGACATAAACATAGAGCAAAAAAGGACTAGAAATTATGTGCCAGATCTTTAGTTTATGGATCTTTAGTTTTTCTGTTAGGATAGCGTCATATTTTCCTGAAAGCTCTTCACAGTCTAGGCACTTAGATTATATATATAATTAAACCTGTAGTATGTCTGTATCGACCACAAACAACAACAGTGTACAAGCCAAATGCAAACACGTGGTAAGACAAAGAACAGAAAAGGAAGGAAAGTATTTTACTACAAATAAGAAACTAAATTACATAGAAAGTACCTTACCTATCCACAAAGTCTTTTAGAAATATGAGTGCTACATACAGAATCATATTGAACCAGAAAGTACAGGCACACACCTCCCTTCAAAAGCAGACATAAAATGCTTTACTTATTACTTCCAGGGTGGTTTTAGACGTTGACAGGCAAAGCACCATTGGGTTGTTTGAACACCTAAAGGAAGGGCACATTGCTGTCACCTGAGTGGCTCAGTTCAGCTCTGCTCACCCAGACAGCCCAGGAGGGAGTAGCTCCTTCCTTCTCACACGCAGAAATTTCCACCCAAAATTTCTGCAACACACAAAGAACTAACATCCAACCTGCAAAAACAGAAGCAAGAATAAACTGTTTCCATGAAGTTTTAGCAGGATCTGTAGTCACAGTTGGCAAAGACTTTTGCTAATGAGAAACAGCAGAGGGAACTGATTTAACAAGTAAATTAAGTATTTTCTACACCTTGTATACACAACTCTCTTACCCTGGGGCATAGTGTCAATGAATGCAACTGCAGCTCTCTCATGGCAGTCCTGCATTCAATACCACTTTTGTCAGGAGAAGAAATGTCAGGGCTTTCAGGCAAACTGTAATAGCAGGTCATTGCTTGCAGGCCCTGAGTCTAATTATTGGCAAAACAACATTTGAAGATTTAGCTTTAGTTTGCACTGCGCTTGTTCTCTGGCCATTAGCAAGTATTTAAATAGAATTAATTAGCTACTTGCAAGGTCATTTCAATAATTTTTGAAACAAAGCCTGGTGAGTTCTCACAGATGCAGGGTAAGTGGTACACAGAGCTCAGCCTGCCAGCAATGAAGTGAGCAACACACAGCCTCAGCAACAGAGCCAAATATTTTCGGCCTCAGATTAGGGACCCTTTTGTCTATGCAGAACTACACATAAGCAGACCCCGTGTATAGTCATCCTAATCACTCTATATTTAGGGCTCAAACCATTGACAAAAATGGTAGCAGAATAGGTAAGGTGGAGGAAAGCTGGAGAGAAAAGAATTAATTTTGCTGATAGCTACAAACTGTTCTTCCCCCCCCTCCACCCAAACCCATACATCTACCTTTGAGAGGAAGTATGGTTCAGCAGCATAGCCATGTCCTAAGAGACTGCTTTTTAAAAACACTCATATATTCCCATTCTAAAGGCAGCATTTCCCTCAGGTGCACACTTATTTGTCAGGAGAGAATTTAAACTCTATGCATCTTTTGTGGTTAACAACAGCTGCATTAAATAATTTAATTAGCAACACATATTATACAATTAGCAGTCTATTGTGCTTGAGCCAGTCCTAAATTAAGAGCCAATGTGTAGCTTGATTGCATAGTTTGCATAATTAACACAACACGTATTTTAAATCTTATCTTCGCTCATGAACTGGCAACAACCTTTAAATCAAAAACTATCTACTGTACATCATGAACTTCTCACAACCAATTATTAAACCGTTGACATAAAATTCACAAAAATAATTAGAGGGAAAAAAAAGACCAGAAAAAAACCCCAAGAATAGGCATGCAAGTCCTATAAATGTTCCCACAGTTCTAATAATACTTCAGCAAAATGAAAGATGTGACATATTCAAGCATTTGTGAACAGTGAATTGTATGTTTGCCCTAGGAGGTAAGTTACAGTTTGTAATAGCTGACTCAAAATAGATAATCAGAGTTATGACACATTGACAATTAAAACTAAGAAAACAAAGTCATGCTTTTTAATGGAATTATACTTCCTTTTTTTCCAGAACTAGTATAGGCATAAGAGTTTTGATTATATAGTGTTCTCATGTTACAACTGGATTGGTATATTAACAGTAGTATACTATAGAAAAATTACCCTAACTGTACCTGTAGTAGGCTCTAAAATAGCCATTACCATGTGGAAGAGAGACATCAGTATCACCAGGGAAAATGTCAGCATGCTGCTCTGGAAACACTATATGAAATATCAGAAATGATTTAAAGAAGAAAATGTTTTCTCACTGCATTCATCTGTGGATATATTCAGATTTTTTTTTCCCTGAAGGCAGTAGTAGGACTGCAAGAGATCAAGACAGCACAGGAGATGCAATGAAGATCTATTAAATCATGAAAGACACAGAGAAAATAAACAGGGGATGGCTATTCCCTTTTCCTTAACATGGAGGAAATAAGCAGCAATCAATCAGGTTATCAAGCAGCAGGCTGAAAACCAACACAAGGAAATACATTTCCAACCTCTGTAAAAGGTCCAAAGTACATGTTGATCAAAATCTAAACTGATCAGAGCCACAGAGCATTATTCTTCCATATATTTTAAACATAATAGCTTGTGTTCAAATTGTGGCTCAGGATTTCCAAACCTGGAAAGGTGCCTTCAGGCATTCTTTATTCTTTTATCTCTTCCACTAGTTTTTGTTACTGCCCATTTCTGAATATAAGGTACCTGGCTATATGGACGATTATGGAGAGCTCTTGTGCAGTAATTAGCCTTGGTGTAGGAACAGCAATAAACAATGCTCTTAGCAGTAGAACTTACCCTGGTTTGGAGAAGGAAAAGAAGCCAAGTTAATGTAAGGACCCAGAAGCTGCATCCTCAGCAGAGCGCTTCTTCTCATAACAGTGCTGGGGAAAGTATTTCATAAGCTATTTCATAAGCTTTGTCTATGTTTCCGTTATCATGGAGAATATGAGAAAGCTACCAATTAATATGTGCTGGCACCAGGACATTCAGAGACATACAAGTCTGTCCTTGGCTTAATACTGAGTTCACCCAAAATAAGAACAGAGACAGCATTATGTATTTCTAATTGGTCATAAGCAACATTTCGTATGTGGAACTCAACATTCCCGAACTATTTGATCAGACTTTGAAAAGAGACTAGGCTAAAATAAAAATCCACTGAGTCCATTTGTTCTGCAGAAAAAGGCAGTAAATTATCTGAATTAATGTTGTCATTGTGAGTTCTTTGCTGAAGTCCCTTAAATAAGTAAGCAATTTAGCTAGCTCCCAAAATCAGTGATAACATCACATAGGAATCAAAACTGAAATGTTCCATGACCAAAACCTGTGCTGTCATAACCTACTGTCACAACAGTTTGTCTGCAAAGTGCCTGTGCAACTCCGTGTTTGCACATGCATCTGTGAGAGAAGTGACTGAGCTCAAGTGTGCACATGTGCCTTGTTCTCCAGGCAATTTACATCAAAACAGGAGAATTTTGTGGTGAACTCCTCAAGATTATTTGAAACAAAAACTAAAGAGCCTCTCTCAAGACTTTTTATGAAGTCTTTCATTTAAAATATCTTCTTTGGTTATTGGCTAAAAGACCTTTTAAGATGATAGTGCTTCATCTGCAAGAGCTTGGTAATCAAAGGAAGAAAACAGCTCTTTTAACTAACTCCTGTCTAATTGGCAAACAGATAACACATTTGGTTGTTTTTTAAAAACAAACACAGCATCAAAATGCAAAAAACAATGTACCAATTTAAAAATACCTCAGAAACAAGGTAAGCAGCCCTTGAGTGCTAAACACTGCCATACACCTTACACTGTGGTGGTTTACAGAGATTTGCATGGCATCTGTTAATCTCAGGGGTGCACTATGAAGGAAAAGTTATTTGAGTGCTGCCTGGTACAGTAAGGCAGCAGCCAGAGGCATATTCTCAGGTGTTTCCATCACTACTGCCCTGACCTCATTCTTTTGGCTTTCTTAATTCCACGAGGTTTTGCATTTGGTGGGCTAGCAGTAAGCAAACACCATTGCAAATCCTTGTGAAACCAAGCATTGTACCAGAGGTGTTTTGCCATGCTGGAGAACAGGACCTGGGCTCTGAAGGAGAAAGGAAGCTTGAGCTGCTTTCAGATAAATTAGAGTCCAAGAGGGAAAAATATATGCCTTTTTTTTAGGTAGGCCTTTCTTTTTCAAATGTTTTATTTCTAAAAACAAGGATCTTCCCATCTTCCTCAGTACACTGAAGGAAAAAAAGACAGGACAATTTTCATATAGACAATGAGAAAAATGCAGCAATGCTGCTTTATTTAGGGTAAGTGGAGAGGAGAGCCCACACTCCGAGCACAACAGAAGAAGACACTGCCACATGCACCAGAGAGAAATGGTAAATACAGTAATGGTGAGGTGGAGTTTGATATAAGCCAGTGCCTCCTACAGGTGTCACTCAAACATCCTCTTCCCCGGTGTGAGCTCCTGGCCTGGCCTAGCCCTTACTCAGGACTTTTTCCCTGAGGTCCATGGATTTCAGCCACCTACTACACTGCCCTGAGCCCAAGAGCAGCAAGGATACTTTGCTGTTTGTATCATGGCAGTGATACACCTGCCAGGGCAGGTAATTTCCTGACCTCTTGGTCAATGTAACTGTTCCCACCAACCTTAAACAAGGCTGGTTCTGTTTTCAGTGCATAGCTGTGTAAAGCAAAACTTCCATATCTTGGGAATTACCACATTTATATGGGGAACAGGAGATCTTGGCTGCTGGCTAGAATGACCAGTGTTCCTTTTGAGTATGGATTACTTGCTATGGGCACCAGAAAAACCTCATAGCAACAGCAGAATGATGATGTCATCGAGATTGATGGATACTGTTTTTTCCTAGACTGGTTTTCTGTCTCCAGGCTGGAGATTTTGTCCCAGATTTTGTCCCATCCAGCAGGATGTACTGTTCTGCTGACGGTGGTTAAATCCATGCATAGAGAAACAGTTGCACCAAGCCAAAGAGAGGCAGCACTTCTCCAGCATTTACATAGACTCTGCTTGTATTTTTGGCCCAAATTACCACTTTAAATGGTGCGCATTTTTCTTCTTTGTTAGAAGGGACAGGATGAAGTGGAAACTCAGTCTGACTACCACAAAGCAACCGATGGGAACTTCCTGCCTTCTTGGTTTAGCCCATGGAATAACAACCTCTACAACCACCACCTCATCCTGCCTCACAGTAGGCTTGCCAGACGTCTCAAATAATGATTTTTCATGTTTTCTACTTTTCTTTTTTGAAAGCTAATCATCTGTCCACTCCACAATGCCATGCCTACATACCCTCCAACTGCTCAGCAGAGACCTGAGAGCCGCAGCAGAGTGCAGCTCTACAGCACTCTGCTGGGACTCTCCATGCTACTGCAACTCAGCTGGGACAGTTTTCAAAGAAAGACAGAGGAAGACCGAAAAAAATGCTCCAGAAGCCAGTAAAATTATCAGGTCCTCAAAGAAAACGTGATATAAAGAGGAGCGCCTATTTACTGTGTGGGTAACTGTGTGGGTAAGTTAGGGAGAGGTTTCTGAAGGAAGGAGGAGCCTGATGGTACAAGAAAATGCCAAGCAAGATATGTAGAAGTTTGTGGTTTCTGTCCCCAAATTTTGGTGTCTTCTTGTATCTTAAAATGTGGCCATCTGTCAGCTCAAGGAACAGTAAAGCAGGAGTCAAAATCAAGCTCCAGCTCTGACAAGATGACAAGTGTGGCTGCCATGAGCCTGAAAGGCATGTCCTTCTGCTATTTTAGCTAATAATTCATGGCTGGCTGATATAAACCCATAAATAAATAAATCAGTAGGCTTTCCTAGCAGTGCTTGTTAGGAATGTGCTGCCCTGGCTTTGGAACCGTGTGAGCAGTGATGCTGCTGCTGCACCAGGTCTGGGTATCACCACTGCTGCAGTTGTCACTGCCTCAGTCCTCATCACACCTGGCTGGTGGCAGCAGCCCTGACAGGGTGGCCAGGAGGCAGGCAGGGCCAGTGCCATTCTGCCAGGAGAGCTGTGGATTTGCCAGGAGCCTGCCTGTGGGTTCCTGGGAAGTTGCACAGAGGAGAGGGCCATGTTTTGTTGCACTCACAAGCTTAAGCTAAGATTCAATTACCTGTGCGTTCTCTTAGCAAGTGTTTAACTTAGCTGACAGCTATTTGCCCATGTGGGCAAATCCCAGGCAGAGAGCCACACAACACAGTGCTCTCTTGCCACTTGCAGACTGCTGCAGCTGGAGCTGAAAATTTGCAATTTGCCTTGCATGTGATTTCTTCCCTGAGGTAAGCAAGGCTGAATCGATACAATTTTTATTTCTTTTACATTTCAAGGATTATTTACATAACCAAAAGAAAATAAATCTCATAAGGAGGAATCTCATTGCAAAAGGTGAAATCTTTAACTTGTTCACAGCAGTAAATTCCATGGAATTAAGCCAATGTAGGCCAGCTGAGTTTCTATCCCTTCATGTTTAATGATGGAGGTAAAGATTGGTCCAGAGCTTTATGATACAAAAATGCTTTATAATACAAACGGAACAACTCCACACAAATGTTCCCAACACAACTTATTTTCATAGCAGACATTTAGGAGAGAGCAGCACAATATTGTGACTTGAGAAACCTTTACTGAAATTAGACCAATAAAAAAACAATCAGAAAACAGCCATTAATGTCCAGGGCAATTTTCAAAACCTCTTCCACAGTTTTCTTTTTCCTCCTTTTTACGAATGTGGGAACAGTTAACCACTCAGGAAGAAAACTTTGTAAATTTGGAAAATTGAAGAATTCCCCTGTTAGACTCAGCCCACATTAAAACAAAGAGTTTAGATTTTTTTTAATCTAGTGAAGAATAACCATAATATTTTGTGTGACAAAATACCAAACAGACTTTTCCCCACCACATTCAAGTCAGCTGAGATTTTAAATAGCTCTTTGAAAGTGTCATGTAACAACCAGTCCATCAGTACTGCAGTGCAAAAGAGAAATCTTTCTGACTATTTACACAGCACACCAAGAAGAGAAATGCAGCCCACCAGAGACCAGATCTTACATCCCCTCTGTGGGACGAATGGACTTTGTTACAGCTACAAGAAGTCTGCACAGTAGTGATCTTGTCAGACAGAGTAAGACTAGTCAGAAATGTCTTCTCCCTTCCAGCCAGCAAGGCTCCCTGTCCAGCCAGGGAGGTTTTGCACAGCTCACAGGGTGAGCCCTGCTGCCCTGATGGGAAAGAATGTCTATGAAACTCGGAGACAGCCTGGTCACAAACCTGTGGCTCAGCTCCACTTCACAGCTTTCCTAGCAGCTTGTATAACCCCCTCCCTCCTTCCCTATCTCCCTGCAGTATCTGCCTCCAGACCTCTGACACTGGGCCCTTCTGATCAGACTTTTTTTGTGCATGTGTTTCAAAACCCATCTACTTTTTGATGGAGTGACACACTCACCATCACAATATCTTCAGGGGATAAAGCAAGCCTGGGTTCAAAGAGCCCAGCTTTGGCCATAAATAGCTAGTCTTTCCTGCAGTAAGAACACAGATACTGTGCAGCCTCCAAGCATTCGCAAAAGTGCCAAGAAAAGCAGAAGAGACCAGCATCTCCTTCCTAGAAAAAGGCATTTGGTAGCTCAGACAGCGGGTGCCTTATGCTTTTGTCCAAAAGATTTGTGGATAAAGTAGCAACAAGGTGCCTGCCATGCGACACGCACTATCTATAGTGGTGTCTGCTCCTGAGAAGCTCTTTAGACCCTTCAGAAATTAAAATCCCTGCAAGGTTTGAGAAATGCAGTGCTTCTCAAAACCAGCAGACATTTTGCCTAGCATAGTGTTTGCCTAGTATGGTGTTAATAAGGGCGTTTTTCTTCTTGTGAATATTAGTTGATTATGTTAGAATGTGTTGGGCTGATAAAGGCAATAGAAAAGCAGAAGGAACAAAAGGAAGTTTTAAAATTACCAAAACAAACAAACAAAAATTACAAAACATCTCTGTTTCTGAACTGCACTAATTTTTTCAGCCTAAGCACAGCCTGGAATAATTTTATTTTCACATATCTGCACATCTTCTTAACAACCAGAAAAGTTGCATGTGGATGAAAAGATCTTTTTTGACCAGTTAAATCCATGAGTAACATAATCACAAAAGCTGGCAATTTCACGCTGTCCTGTATCCACACACATGCTAGTTTGCACTTACCTGTACATCTGTTGTATGTTGGGAAGCTCAAAAAACCAGACCCATGGTCTGGATGTAAATCAAAGATATTTACTGCATATAAACCCAAGCACTCTATCCCTATAAAAATTCAACAGGAGTGATATATCAAAAACTCTGCAGATTGCTGTAAAGATTTAGCTCCAGGGAAGTTGACCTCTTTTATTGCCACAAGGAAGACTTTTCACAAAAAGCTCACTTGAATGCTGTTATTATTACAAATGAAAATCTTTCCATATTCCCATGAGATGACTGCATTGCATGTTATACTGGAGACAAAGATTGCAGGACAGACTTGACAAATCCAGACAACATTAAAATTAAGCGGATGACGATTTTTCTGCTGGGAGAAATCCAGCAAGTTCTAGACTTGTTTACCAGCCCCAGACCAGAACAGCTCATCAAACTGCAATAATTAAAACAAGAGTTGAAGCTCTAATATTTAAAAGTGTGTTTTGGAAACAGTCTGTGTACACTGAAAACCTTGGACTGGATTCAAAAGTAGCATTTGAAACTGCCATCTCCTAATTAAAACAATACACTCCTAGATGCTCGCTTCAATTGATACCTTAAGCACATCTTGTTGATTGAATTTGTTTAGTGAATGGAGATAGAAAAATTTCCTCACAATTAATTTTCACTTATTTGTATGTCTAAACAATTTTACAGTCTTGTGTTTCCTCCTGATTAAACTGACTTATAAGTGCTGAAGATTGGGGTACAGTTTAGTCAATGTCTTCCAGATTTTTGGCTGCATGATTCTATAAATTCTGTGCTGATACTGAATGGAAATTTCACTGTTTGATTCACATTAAGGTCGTCAAGGTTTTAATAAAAGCTTGTGGAGTGAAAAAGAAATATCCACACCTTATTTAAAGGTGTCGAAGATTTTTATGGTGAATTTCCTTTAAAACCAACATTCCAGTTTCCCATAGAAATTGCAGAGTTTCAGAACTTTTAAAGGAAATCCGTAAAGGAATATCCAATGGCTTTCGTTGAACCTAAACTTGTTAAGAACATTCTCCTGGCAAGGAAAATATAATTCAGAATAAAATTAAGTGCAAAGTTATATGTTAATAAAGTCTACCTGCAGTGGTTCTAAAGACACTGATGACCATCTGGTACCATGTTTGTAGGACCTCAGGCAACCACTTCGTTTTTCACTGGTACAGAATAACTGAAGATCAGTGTATTATGGAAGCTGAACAGAGGTATTCTAAAAGATTATTACATTGTCCTCAGTGCTGTCTTATAAGCGGTTCATGAGTGACATAATTTTTATCTCTCCTATATGATACAATGTCTTTTTTTCGCTTCTTTTCTATTTCAGAGTGTTTATCTGCTCTGTTGAAAAGAGATACCAGTAGAAGTAGAAGTAGAAGTAGAAGTAGAAGTAAATAAAAAGTAGTTATCAGTTAAAACTAATTTGATTAAGGGCTTCTCACACTGCTGAGAAGACCACAGTGGCTGAATAGAGTTGTCTGGAGAACTCCATACTCCATACATTCCAGGGACTGTGTCCAAAGCCAAGCACGACCGTAGTGTCAGAAACAGCCTCTGTCTGCAGAACTGGGTAGGCACCATCCTAGAAATCATCAGCTACAAGGTCTAGTTGGAGTTCATGACAGATAAGAAGCATTCACCTCTCAAAGCTGCAGAAAGAAAAGCTGAAAAGTTTTGAAGAAAGGAGAAAATAGGGCTCTGAATAGGACACTGTTAAAATCAGCAACATTTTTCTACATACAGTCTGGTACTCATAGTTTAGGTGCTGAAAAGTCTGCAGAGGGTAAAAGGGAATGACAAGAAGACATAGAGGACTTGAGAGAGAAAATGTAATTTAATGAAACGTTTAATGAGTGAAAAACAATTAATTTTATTTTTAAAAAAAAGAAAATTTCCTATGAACACCAAAATTCCTGATGCATGAATTCATACCAATTTTTGGTGTAAAGGGGTTTGAAGTAAACAAAATTTGAGGAAAACTCTCCCTAGTTTGGTGTCTCTTACAACTCCCCTAACTTATACTGCTGGTGGCCTGTAAATACATTCACATGGACTGGCTGGCCACGTGCTGCCAAATAGTGTGTGACAGCTGAACTCTCCCTTCTCTGAGTCTCTCTCCTCTACCTAGACCAATTTTTCATCAAACCAACATGAAGTCTCCTCTTTGAGACTTCTACGCTCTTTCAAATTTGTTTGAAATCAGCAGAGTATTCCAAATGTGTTAGATAAGAGAAGGTGTTGGACAAAAGAAGATCACAGATTTTGTCACTGCAGGATCCAACACAAAATATGACTGACTTGAAGACCATGTGGATGTGTGTGTACCTTCACTGAGGACTAAGAGTGCTCTTCACTCTGAAAAAAGCACACCTTTTTAACCTGAAAAACTTTGCCAAATTCAAGGCAGAAAGATTGACTTAACTAGTGAAGGCAATAATTTGCCATGTCAACAAGTCACCAAAGAGGTAATTCTACATCTCTTATGTGTTCAGCACTAGATGCTGATTTGAAAAAAAACCATCTTTTACCCAAAGCAGATGAAGTATGATGGTATAACTAACAAAGGCAGGGCAGATAGTGGATCCTAAGGCCTAAAGCTCTGTGAACCATTCTGCATTAGTTATGAATGCTGTCACACAATAGGTTGGTGTTAGCAAGAGCTCTGTGAGTAGCCCCAAAAGCTGGGTTGAATGGGCCTGCTGTGAACATGGGCCTTCAAACAGCAGAGACTGCAAACTCTTCAAAATAATTTTCTCTGCAGCAACAGCCCAAGCACCACCCTGCTTGGGCTCTTTATCTAAAAAACCCTATAATCCATCAATTTACACAAGTCAGCACAGCTCACAGTATGCCACCGGAAGTGATTGCTGTTCCTATCCATAAATGCTGCCTTGCACGTTTTGTTCAGGAGTGCTACAGCACTTCACAACTGCTCAGCGCAGTGGTGAGGCAATTTAGGGCTGCAAGGACTAGACACAGCAAAGCTCTGTGTGTGGCAGCCTGTGCCAGCCATGGTGCAGGATCACCCTGTGTCCTCAAACAAGTGCTGCCTTAGCAGGAGCACTGGGAGAGTGAGCACTTGGTCCAGTTGGAGTGATCTGGCAATTTCAGACAACACTTTCCCCTTTTTAAGCTGCTACGAGACTGCAAAGTGTTGAAGACCTCATTCTGTGCCGTTGTTAGACAAGGTGCCTTGTTCCCGTTGCCTGTACTGCCTGGGAACATTTCGGCATTTCCAGCTCAGAAGGACAAGTTCCAACTTCCAAGCCTCTGTCTTCTCCACCGCAGGCTTTTCTCAAGGATCCAACAAATGCCTGACCTTACTTGGCTCGGGAGCATTTACTGCAGCAGACACAAACAGAGCTGTCTGTAAGTGGAACACTTCCTCTGGGATTGCGTCCTCCCTCCATGCTGAGTCTCACAGGCCAGCGTCAGTCACTGCTTTCCTGGTCAGGCTGACAGCCAGGAGTGTCCCACCATAGCCATTTACAGTGAGGCTGGTGGAACCTCATGCTCTGTACTGAGAGCACTGCAAGCAAAATGCATCTGGCAGAAGGAGATAACTTGCAAGAAACTAGAGTGAGAGGAGTTGAGTGTTGGCAACCCTAGCAAGCTGGATTCCCAAAATGAACTTGAAGGATTTGGCAGGACTCAAATTACATTTTTAAACAGTTACTGTAAGTGTAAATGTTATTTTATCCACCCCCTTGAGCTGGATCATCCTGGCCAGCCACCAGGCAACCACACCCACGCTCTTACTTTTACAGCTGCAGAGATGGGGTCAGGATTGTCTATATTCTGTGTAACTCAAAACCTGTTATTAAAGTAATTCATTTGCAAATAAATCATCCTCGTTATGAAGCTCCAAGTAAAAGAAGGAATAAAATAAGAACTCATTTGCTGAGTGCAAATCCTCCTCCCTTCTCCGAACACATTTAAATCGTTAACAAGAATTTGGTCACCAAGGGAGCTCCTTATTTCATTCAAATCTGGGGGAGTTGATACAGGAATCACTAAAGAAAAATAAACAACAAAAATACCCCAAAACGAACTACAAGGTTTATCAGGTAATGGCTTTTCACAGGAAAACAGAAAAGATATTTCAGCACTCAAAGGTCTAACAAGAATGTGACTGAGAACAGTATTTTTTCTTAATTTCAGCAGTACTTTTAGCAGATCATGAGAAGGTAAGCCTAGTCCCAGCTGAGTCAGTATAAAGCCCCACTAACTTCGATGGAGGCAGGATCTCACCTACTGTGGAAGGTTTGAAAACTGTCACATGATTTCTGGGAGGAAACAAGTAGCCTTGTTTTCA
Source organism: Acanthiza pusilla (assembly GCA_036630365.1). NCBI lineage: Eukaryota > Metazoa > Chordata > Aves > Passeriformes > Acanthizidae > Acanthiza > Acanthiza pusilla. The sequence continues at coordinate 38,386,333 of JAXCHO010000164.1, read as the reverse complement.
GTAGCCCTGTATTTTGTCCAGCTCTAAATACTTAGGGGTCCAGTTCTGCATTTGTTCAGCACCTCACACCAGCCTGCTCAAAAGTTGTCTTTTCCTGGTGTGGTTTGTTTCTTTGTTTGTTTGGCTTTTTTGTTGTTGTTGTTTTGTTTTGCTTTGTTTTGTTTTAGTTTTTTTAAAATTATCCCCTTTCGTCTTCTTACAAGGCCACATTTAGAAGTTTTTTCTGGATTTACAAGAATGTCACCAAATTTTTTGAATGATAGGCCAGAGTCATAACACATGCAGGTTTATTTACTTCTTCAAGCCTGCACTTGGTTATTTTTCCGGTACTTTCTTCCATGATTCTGTAAGATACTGGATATGCATGAGAACCACAAACAAATTTATTGTTAATCAAACCTGGCCTTCAAGATTCATTATATCTTTAAACAAAACAAATAGAGGAATAAGTTGTTATTAAGTATAATGTTATTTTGTGCCTGCTAAAATATCCACAAATATACATAAAGATTAGTCAGCTTCATGTGATGAATTAAAGCCACAGGATGAGCTTTAAAGTGATACCACATCCATGAAAATATTATGCTGAAACTGAAACAGCCAGAATAAAATTTTTGTCTTACATTATGGTATAGAGAATTCTGAAAAAAATTTCCACAGGACATATTGCATGATTTAAAATAACAATTTCTATTATAGTGTACCTTCTCTGTCCCTGTATTTTAGGGCCTCTGATGATCTAGCCACCCACTTGCTGCTGTGGCCATAAAGCAGACTTTGACCATTACCTAAACTGAAATAAATATTATATGTTTGTATTTAGACACAATTTTGTAATAACTACTTGAAAAAATCTCACTTGAAAATTGAATTGAGTTTTCGTACATTCTTTACTGTCTACAAAATCATAAGGTTTTTTATGGATGTTTCTAAAGATGCTGTGCCTCTTCTCAATATGTGGTCACGTGGCCTATACAATTAAATTGACTTTTTCTACAGGAAGATTTTATTTCTAGTATTTTTTCCATTCCTTTCAACTAACATTTTAACACAAAAAAGGGAAATATTTTTATATGCTAATATTCGCAATATCTGGAAGTCATTACATTTTCTGAATCCCAGACTAAAATTAAAGAGGATCTAGTACAAGCAGCGAACATATTTTTTGAATGCTGCATACTAAGCCCCACTACTTTTTTCCTGCCTGTGGTCTACATGACTTAGACCTCGGGTCCCTCACGGACAGAACCCAGATCTTGCAAAGTGCCTTTCTGAAAGGAACACTGTGAGTTTCTGCTCAGAAATTTTTTTGCAGCTTACAGGAGAGAAACAATAAGCCATCTGTCACGCAAAGTCTGTGCTGTTACAACCAAAGGGAGAACTGAATGAAAAAAAAAAAATCATACACACAGAGCAGTAATTTATTGTTTTCCTCCACCTTCCCTTCTCTTTCCCTCCACGGGACCTACCTCAGACATCTACGGAGCACAACTGTGGTACAACCTGTGAGGAGACCATTCCCATCACCAGCTCTCCTGCCACCGTTGCAGCACTGTCCACCCTTCATCTGGAAATTACCTCATCCTTCATCAACACGTGTCTAGTTGTTAGAGCCTTGGGAACCTAGCACTGATGCTCCCTGGTTTTTCCAGGGAATAGCCTCATTTTACAAGCCTCAGGATAAAATTAGCCACTAGTACCTGCAGGGCTGATACTCACTGCTTCTCCCCCATTTTTAGGTTTTCAAATATGTAAAAATCAAAGCGAATCACTATTTTTACACTTCAGAGAGTGACATGCCAGGCAAAGGACACACATGAGATTTTGAGGGGGGAAAAGTATCAATGGTCTCTTATTCACTCATCTTCCAAAAAACAGCACCACCAAAACAAAGGCACAACTGTTCCCACAGGATAAAGGGAGCATTGATAGTGCTCCTAAAAACAAGCTAGTGCACTCTTGACATGCCTGTCTTGTTGAATCTTCACTAAACTGTTACGACTGCTCGTTTTCAATTTGTCATGATCACCAACAACTAAAATTGCCATAAGAGCAAAGGAAATGCGTTCTTGGGCAGTCTCCACGCAAAACAAAAAGTACCTAATGAAGTATTAGAAGAACAGCAGGACATATATCAAGTGGAAATTCCAAGTAAATTATCTATTGCATCTGACTAATATTTACTCAATAATATTACTTTTTTGTTTAAACAAAAATCAATAGCACTGTGTCCAGCTTTTTAATTACTGATGCACACACAAAGGCAACAGTGTCACAAGAAGTCACATGGGAGCAAGTATCAGATAGGACAAACCCTGCCCAGGCAAAATTGGAAACAAAAGTGAAAAAATATTTTAACAACATTTGTAATTATACACCTTCCTGTAATTTTGACAGGGCTGTAAATGTGAGGCCGAGGGGCAGTGCATGTGACTGATTATCTGGTGTGATGACAGTTCTGCTAAAAAATTGTAGTTATTTTTCAAAGTTTTCAGTAAACCAAAAGAAATAATTTCAGTTAGGAAGATGAAATATTTGTATTTAAATTTGCAAAGCATTTTGAAACAAAGTAATTTTAAGTTATAAAATATTTTATTGTATTTTTAAGATGATACAAAGGCTTCTAAAACTATGGCCTGTCTTCCCCCAATAGAAATAATTTGCTGTGATAAACCCTGTTTTTCCAAAGCATATTAAATTGCTGCCTAGGTTCATGAAGGAAGTCTTAACTAAAGCATTTCACTCAACCCTTACTCTCTCCGTCTTGTTTAGACTGAGATTTGTTAATCTAAGGGAAGACCACTGGTATAGTCTTGTTGTGCTATCAGCCAACATTGTACAGAAAAATGCATGCTGTTTTCCAAAAAAATAACTGTAACAAGCACTCAGGGAAAGCATTATCACTGTATGAAATATGAAGGGTGAAAACAGAGAGATAGTTTATCCCTAATCTACAGGAATGCTGAAAACTGAGACGTATGGGGATGCTTTCCAAGTACTCAGAGCAAGAACACTGCTAAGTTTATCCCACGGAGCTGAAACACCCCAGCATGATAAATATGACAGTAATTTTGCTGTCTTTATTGAGAGGACTGCCTGTGAGCTTTTACAAAAATTTTTATTGAGCAGGGTCTATGAAGCTATTCATCCTGCCTATGAAGCATATCATTCCTGCTTTGTTCTTAAAGCAAAAGGAATTGGTTTTCCTTTATGCTGACATACAAGTAGTACCTTTCCAATTTTAACTTTTAGAGCCCAGAACAATTTTCCGTACAGTTAGGCTGAAGGTGCTCTGCGTGAAAAATGTGAACAGAAGGGAAGTATGTGTCCCTGTGAATGGATACTTGGATACCCCAAAGGAGGGTCTAAAGAACAACACATGAATATAATACTTTTAAAGAAAATATAATTTCTAAAATATGAAATTTGAGTAAATATTTTAAAACATAGCAACAAGCTTTAACAACATGAAAAATTGCAATTAATTTCAGACACTGGAAGCTGATAACAGCATTCCACATAGACAGGCTATGGTTGCAACACAAACAAAGGTGACTCCTAAAGAGATGCAGAATATTAAAACATCAATGCTTATTATTAGTAAAAAATGTTTAGTGATTTGCCTTTTTTATTAATAAACTCCAGAATATGCTTTCAAATGGGTCTTTTTATTTCACCTCTGCATCACCTTCTACTACCTATACTAGTTTGTGCTTATAACATTTCTTTTCAATGAATTTTTTAAAAAAGGACAGATGTTTCTTATTTTCCTCTACACACATGACAACATAGAAATGTATTGTGGAATCTGGCACTGACTCATTCTTGAAGTAGATTTACCACATGTCCCAGTCACAAAACAGCAACACATAGTATAATGTTTCTGGAAAGAATCTTGCTGCAATAAAGTGGATCACAGAAAGTTTGCAATCCATGAATTCTGCCCAGAATATAAAACACCAAAAATTCCCCTGATTAAGTATTTGAAATTGGAACCAATTCACAAACCAGGGTGGAGGCAAAGAGGAGGGGGTGGAAGTTAGTTGTACTTTACAGGAATGTGAAGTACAACTGTTCAAAAATCAGAGCAAACTGCTGACCACAAGTTTTTACAATCATGCAGAACATCTTTTGCAATCTGTGAAATATATCCAGAGAACATACTGTTTGGAGAAAATGTTAATAAATTCATAAATCAAAAGATGTAGCACAAGTATCCAATTTGGTATGCCTTACTACACAGGTGAGAAGACTTTCCTGAATTAATGCCTGTTTGAATGAAACACATCCATTTTAGTGAAAAATCAACTCATGGGTTCAAAACCTCCCAGTGATGAGGAATATACTATGAAACTTGGTAGGTCACCTAGTTAACAGCTTGCTGTGTATCACAGGGTGTGTGTTCAGGCTTCAGGGTTTTATTTTCCAGGGAAGTGCTTATAACCTTCAGTTTCTCTTTATTCGCCTTTTCTAAAGCTGAGCAGCTTGGTCAGAATTTTTCAGCGCACAAACACACACACACACACACACACACACACACACACGCAGCTTCACTCCCAGACTAAAAGTTGTCTCACACCAATGGCATCCTTGCCCTGGACTGAAATCCCCAGAGCATTCCCTGAATCTGCATTCAAAAAAACCCATTAGTGCTTCTGACCACACTGCCACTTTGGGAGTTCATGAGTAAATAAATAAAACACAAGTATCCCTTGTCCCTTTTCCAGTTGCTCTTCATAAGGCCCAGCATGTTTCCTGTACATTCACAGACCACTTTTCCTAAGAAACAAGGAGCTGAGGAGCACACCAGCCTGTCCAGGGCAGCAGGTGTGCTGACAAACACATCTGCTCCCACCTTTCTTGACCAAATGACCCATTTACGTACCCTGGGCAAGTCACCCTAAGCCTTGGCAGCTTATCTCACTTTAAAGATAAAACATGGGCTCAATGGCAGGGACAAGGACAGTGGAGTGAGTTGTGCAGACAAGCTCAGGAAGCTTCCACCCTTCCCTCTGTCCAATTAAGTGACCAAATCAAGGCAGTGTGAAGTGCTCAGGATGCCACTACCTGGTGTGGTGACTGGGTGACAGCTGTCCTGACTAGCAGGATGCTGCCCCACCTGTCAGGCTTCAAGGAGATGCTTCTGGCTCTTCCTTCAGGGGAAAATCTAGCAACTCAGGAGCGGGGAAATACCTCCTGTGGCTGTTCCAAGCACAGCTCTACCCCAAGAAGGAAGCTTCACCAAGTTTCAAAGGCTACTGGGAAGTTTCGCATGCGGTGTCACTAGTTAGAAACTTTCTTCTGGATCTGTTTTTACTCTCAACCCAACAACAAGACTTCCAGGGAACTTACGTTAGGAATGGAAAAAAATTACCAAACAGTTTAAAAAAGTAAGAAATGTAGAGAAACAGAATAGAGACAGAGGGAGAGGAAGACAGACAGTATTTTAGCATAGTTTCTAGATGACAGATCTACCACAGGGAAGTTGCCAGGCATGTTTAATTTTCCCTTTTTTTTTAACATGTCTTTTCTTTTGTCTTTCCTATGTAGAGTATTTTTTTGTAATTTGTAACTTTAAATATATATTCTGTAATCACAGATATTTTTGTAATTTGTTTCATATAAAGTTATTTTGCATATTACAGCCAAAGTCCACCAAGATAAAATGAATAGAAGCACTTTAGACACATTCCAAATTCCCCAGGCTTCCAACTACAGAAATAAAGGAAACCAGCAGTATCAACAACCACAACAAAGCTACAACAGGATGTAGGATGACATTTCCTAAAAGTCAACAGTCGTCCTCAGGATCAGTGCAACACTTTGTCCACTCCTCATCTGTGACATGCTTCAGAGGAGATGGTGAGAGCAAATGCATGTCCATGGGGCTGTTCATTATCAAACATCTGTAATGCTAATGTAAACACCTTGCATTTATTCATGCTTTGCCTTTAAAGACTTTTGCCAGCCTTAATAATAATGCTACTACTCACAGAGCTTTTGTAAGGATTAATTTGCTATGGTCATTAGAGTCCACTGCTCTTTACCACAGTCATGTAATAACATACTTGCTGTACTCACCAAAACAAACAAAAAGAGGAAAAACAAAAGAAGACAAAGAAGCCAGCTTCAGCACATAACATCTGCTTACAGGAAAGCAGTGATTTTTTTCTGTACATGTCCTGGTGTTGATATGTAGCCACATACTACAGAGTTGTAAATACCATATCTGCTCCAATCCTCATGTGCCCATCATCCCAACATATGCCCTTCTACCATTTCTTCCCTTTCAAGGGGCACTTTCAGTGTAAGCTGATGTACCAAGCAGCACAGCTACTGGCAACCCTGTGAACACATCATTCCCCTGAGTATGGTTCACCCCACCCTCCCAGCCTCTTCCAGAGGTCTATGGAAAGATAGCAGCTTGCCTGTCACTTTGTTTGCTAATTATAACAGAGAATCCAAGCTTTGGCTTGACAAGTCCAGAAGGAAAGGCTAGCGTTGTTCAAATCCTCATGAGTTACTTGGTACACAGCACTGGTGCATGAAGAAACAGGCTGGGGTTGGTCTCTAAATTAAAGTTCCCTGCCCTTCTCACCATTACTGTCTCATCGACATGCCTCACTATGGTCCACATACTCCTCCTCACCCCTTTTTTGGCATAAAGACCATTTCTTCTAATTCAGAGATGAAAATTGATGGCTTTTACCTGAAGGTTAGTCCTTCACTTCAGTGCCTGGTAGTAGTGCCTCTTCTTTTCCAGTCTCTTTTTATTTTCCCAGCCCTTCTCCAGTCTCCTCAGCTACCTCCCCACCTTCTGAGAAATACAAGGCACAGAGAGACCATGGCCCAGCATCATCTCTGGCTCCTCCGGAAAGGAAGAAAAGCTTCTACTTCAGGCAGTTCCTAAATTTAGCTGGGTTGAATCTGGGATTAGACCATCAAAGCAGGGAATAAAACCAAGGCGTCTCAAGTATTAGGCTGGAGTCTTAACACCATCAGCTATATCGTGCTGGAGACTGCTGCTATCCAGCAATCCGAGTGTGTAACATTAAAAATGACACTGTTAAAGACTTGCATTAAAAGCAAAGCAAGTAGAGATCTTTTAAAAGGACTGTATTTAGCATACATCATCACTTCCACTCTACTTTTTAGTTTTGTATTTTTCTTTTTTTTTTTTTTTTTTAGGGAGAGGAATATTTTAATTAAGCCTGATGTTGTTAGTATAGTGCTGGAGCAATATCTAGCTCTCCATATGCACATGCAGGGGGGTGCCACCCTCCCTCCCCCCATCACCTGGCACCTTTACAAGGTTACTTCATGTGCCAGGCTGCCATGGCATGCTACAGTGCAAATGGACCCTGTGTTTTGCTCCGTGGCGGTGTTTAATTGAGTCTGTGAGCAGTTGGACAGGTAGGCAGCCCTCCGTGAGTCACAGATGCTTGTGCTCAGGGAGCTGTGCCTAATGGAGGTAATTGCATAACTTTGGAAAGAGCAGAAGAGCCAAGGCACACCCCTGGGTAAATGGTGCCTGATGGCATGCTTAATTACAGGTAACATGCCTGGCTGTATGATCTCAGAAACCAGAGATGGAAAAGACCTGCTACATAACATAACCACTACCATGGTGAAGTATGTCTCTCTTCCTGTTGGAGGCAGAGACCCTTTCACTGCTTTCCTTCACAGTCCACATTATTTACCACACTCCTGCTTCTTGCTGTCTCTTATTATCTTTCATTATTTTCTGAGTCAGCCCATTTCCAGCAGTTAAGGGCTCCTTACAGACTCCACGTCCCACCTGCTTAGTGCTTTACTGAGCACACTGACTTGCAGCCATCCTTCAAAACAGGGAGTGGAGGCAGCTGCAGAGAACCCTGACCTCCCCACAGGAGATTCCTGCTCCCCACAACAGATTTGGGGTGCTCATCCACAAGGCCATAGCCCAGGACAGGCTGTCCCTGTCACCATGGACACTGAAATTCTTTCCCTCCTCTCCTTGTGCTGCTCACGTCTACCCATCTAAGGCACCTTCCATTTGTTTGCTGATTTCTTTCTGCTCTGCTTGCTGTGTGACAGACATCCTGAAGGAAAAGAATAGGAAATATAAAAGGATTGTTTTCCTTAATTTTTTTTCTTTTTCTTTTCACTGATGTTCACACATTTTGGTGGTGCTTGCTCCAGGCTCCTTAAATTTTTGCAACATCACTGGTGCAGCAAGTCCCACTAAAACAGGACCCTGCATGCACAGTGCTAATCCCACGTCACAGCCTTCTTCCCTGTTATTTTCTGCTGAGCTCTGATGTGAGATGTGTCACCACAGGAAGTTCTTCCAAAATTTTCCGTCTGGTAAGTGAGGAAACACCTCATGCATACAACAGGGAGTTCAGATGTGCATTTCTCCACACCAGAGTCAACAGATTCTGCTATTTATTTATTTATTTAGTTTTTAACCCTGAGATGGCTTCTGTGCACTTTTGATCTGTTCTCAGTTTGAGCAGTGATTACCTTTTCACAAAATGGAAATACATACGGCATCAATGATGCATTTATTTAAGTATGAAATACCAGCAATTGCAGTGATTTATCTCCCCTTCTATGCATTCAGCACTGGAGATAAACAACAGTGAAAAGAAAGGAATGGGTCCAAAACTCAGAAAAAAGCCTCCTGTGCTCTGGTGACAGGTTCTTAAGCAAGCTGAGGCTGCCATCCAGCTCAGGAGCAACGCAGATTTTCAGACTTGTAGCCACAGTCTTTTAGTGGAGCTCTTCAGGCATTTGTCAGAAACGCAATATTTTTACAAAGAGGTTAAAAAAAGAAAACAACCCAATTTTTGTTGTCAAATGCAGAAAAACTCTAGATAAGAAAGTATTTGAGTGAAGCCTAAACTTTTTCACAGCACTGCAGAAATGGTGCTGTGATTTGGGACCAACCAATTGCTCTCTGACACAGTTCCTTGGAAGTGATGCTGGAAGAGAATTGCCTGTGTCACCCCATCACATTTGCTCATTTCTTATTGCTGTTTTGTTGTTGTTGGCACAAAATGTGCTGAGAGGTGCCCGGTTTCCTGACGAAGGGCTTGGTGTACCCTGGTGGAACACATCCCTGGCTGCCAAGCTGGAGGCAGCAACACAGAACAGGGACTAGGGGGCTCCAGGGATGGTAAGAGGATGTTAACACACTAAATGAGAGCCTGATTTTCCCAGAAGTCCTGATATCTAAAAGATAACACTGAAAGTTGTGAACCAAATGAAAACAACCTTTTCTCCCAAAGAATAGCTCAGGGGGAAAAAAAAAAAAGGCAGATGTAGGAAGGCCACATAATCCAAAGCAAGTCAGAGACATCCAAAGATCCAAAGTAAAACTTTAAAGAAAGGAAAACTCACTGCGTAATTTAGATTGATTAGTCTCATTGCATTATTCTTATTCTGCAGCCCAAAACAAGCTCCTGACTGCCTAATGAGAAATAGATATTTTACTTCCAAAATTCATCATTCTTTATGAATTTAAAAGAAATTGAAATTTTATAAGTTAAACAAAGGCATATTTGGATAAAAATTATCTAAGAATCTTCTACGTCACTGACATGACCGTTCCTTCCAAGGGACAAAAAGTGATACAAAAAAACCCCTGAATGATGCTTTAAAAAGTCAGTAAGAAGCAAACTTATGAGCAGCTGCTCAGGGCTGACACCAAAGAAGCAGCAGCAGCAAAATAAAATATTTATTAAATGTGGTTCAAAAATTTATTTCAGAACTCAACAGGAAAAGTTTATTCATCCCTTATGCTCTTGAAATTTTTTTCACCTAAAATGGCCAAAGTTTTTGCAGTTGAAGAAATATTTTTAATTTGAAGGGAATGAGAAGAGGGTTGCTGTCATTCTTGTACATTGTTTATGTTTCAGAGGAAAGCCACACCTCTCACACAACAGTGTGTTTTCTTCTCTTGGTGAAAAAGAGATGGCAATTCCTCATGGCAGTCATGCACTTGCAGTGTGTCACATGAACCAAAGATCTGCTGGAGATCACCTTATCCAGGGAAACACAAATCTCAGGTACCCAGAGAGATTTCCATTAATGTTTGTGACATCTTTACAGACAAAATATTTATGCTTGGGTCAAATGCTTCGGCCTTTGGATGGATGAATAAATAAGCAGCACTTCTGGATATGAGATGAACATTCACTTTTTTCTAAATGAAAAAAAAGACTACACAAATAACATATCTTTAAAAATAAGCAAACCCTAAACCAGCAACCTTTAAAATATATTTATCAAAGAAGGGTTTGTGTGAAAATAAGTTTTCTAGAAAAACTCATCTCTGAGCAGCAGACTAGTTCCTTCTAAAATGTAGCTCAAACTCCATGAATCTATGCTTGGAAGTGCTGCTCTAACTGAAGACATCAGAAAACAAAGCGGCTTCCACTGTTGGGAAGGGGAACTTCCTCAGTGGGAGCTTTGGCAAACTGATGCAAGATTTCTGCCATATTCCTGTGTCCTCTATTTGCTGCGAGGGGCAGATAGCAGCCTGTGCTTTTTTCTGATAAACACCTTAGAGCTTCATTTCCCAATATTGAACTTCTGGGAATTGTGTTTACATTTAATAAAAACCCATTAATTTAGATATGAAAAGCTACTGCAGCTGCTCTTCGACTATCCACTCCACAGGGGTATCTAAAATTTCCATGTAAAACATTTTTTATCCATGGAAGCCATGGAATTCCCATTATGAGTTATCCAATGCCAGAGCCAGTCTAAACAGAAACTGTAACTATCAAATGCAGTTGAAAAAAAAAAGATAAAAGGAAAAGGTTTTGTGCTGATGCTCTTTCCAGGATCCTCAAGAAAAATGAATGAAATTCATAGTCCTTTGGCACTTGCAGCAGGTCTAACCTGAAACCATCATGCTTATTAGAGCCTTGCCAAGAATATTTTCAGGTTTTGACTGAGCAATTCACCTGAAACAAATCCTGAATTCTTCCAGACATTGACTCCAATGCTTTACTGTTTCTACATGCTGTGAACACATACATTATACTCTGACCCAGGGCTGCATCTTGACATATGGAAGTTCTTAACTTCCCAAGCTCTTAAGTAGATGAACATAGTTTACGCTTCTGCAAAATTCCTTTAAATGACGCATTCTAACACTTTTGTGTTTCTGAACAAAAACCAAAACACACTGAACAAAAACTGGGTTATTAACTGGAGTCATTAAAATGTCAGGCATAATACACCTCAAAAGGGAAAAAGAAACAATCTGGAATTGCAACACCGACATTAATGTGTTTTGAACCTTTGTAAAGTCCAGCATTGCCCAAGAATATATCTGCAATGAAATTACAAGAAGCTCCCCTTTTAGATACAATGCAATACATCAACTCCTTCAGGAAGAACAAAATCTATGCTGAAAAGTTGAGGTCAGTACAGACAGAAGTTGAATGGCTGCTTTCTGTCAATGGGGCTGTCTTAGGTGGGCAGGGAGGTGCCTGGCAAGCACCCCATGCCCTGGGAAGGGGACAGCAGGGAAGAGTGGGCAGGCTCTCTGCTGCCTCCCTGTCCTCCCAAGAGGGAGAACAAGGCTGGTGCTCAGCTGGAGACTTTGCAGCCTTGCCACAGAATTTATACCCGGGAGCCATTTCCTGCCTCCCCAAAGAGAAAGTTTTTTGCAGCATTTAACCTGGATTTTATTGGCTGAATTTAAAATCATTCATTTATATCCTTTCTGTAGATGCCAAGGAGGACAGACTATCCCCCGTAGCATTTATGCATTCTTTAAGACTGCAGCCTGGTCCTGTACCACTGCCCTTTTTAGGACAACAGTAGGTTTAGTTCATCCATCCTCCCTTCAATGATCACAGGCCCCAGAAACATGACCTCTCCCACTGCTGCTCTCTGGTCTAACTCCAGTTTCCCCAGACCCTCTGGAAATGCATCATCTGCCATACTCCAGCTGAGGCAGTATCCATGTGGAGCAGGATGGAAGGATTACTTCACATTTCTTGCAGGCTATGTGCATGTTTATAAAGGCAGTGGATGTTTGCTTTTTTTGTGGCAATGCAACTCTACTGACTCACAGGCAACTTGGACACCCTGCAGTCTCCAGAGCCCCCTCCCGGGGTGCACCACTGACACAGCCACCCCCACCCCACATCTGAACGGTCCCGCCTCCACTGACTGCTGCCGTGGGCAATCCTTTCCTCATCATGATCACACTACGTGAAAGAGTCTTGGGGTACCCCTGAAACTCTATTTAACAGCACTTCATTAAATTATTATTTTTGTAAAAAGGCATCATTGTCAGCAGATGGCATGGGAATGGTTCAGAGCCCACACCACCAAGGTGTCCATCTTCTCTGTCTGCCTTGCAGGGAGGGAGGAATGTTGGTTCAGAAATGGTTTTCTGGGTGAGCTGCTACAGAGCAGAGAACAACCCTGGGATAGAGCTTTGCAGAGAGTAGCTCACCAGCTCACACCTCCTCTTCTCCCCTGATTCCAGGGGGGAGACTGCACTCAGCATGCCTGCAGCAAAGCTACCCAAGCAGAAAGTCCATTTCCAGCATCAGCCCCTTTGCAAACAGTCTTTCCTCTGTAGTTGTCTCTGCGCATCTGGAATCAATCTAGGGCTGTGATGAAATACATGCCCCTCCACATGGGGAGGTGGGAATTTTGCTTGGGGGTCCTTGCACACACAGACACACAGACACACAGACACCTCAGCCGTGGGAGTCACTAGCTGGGGTCAGGCTCCCAGCTGACCCCAGGACCACGGTGCCGAGAGGGCAGCAGCACAACCCCCTCCTCAGACTTGCCATCCTTCCCAGCCCTATAGGGATGATGAGATTTGGGGAGCAATAAGCCTCCTTTCTTCAAGTGGTGTTGCTCAAACAAACATCACACAGGATGGGACTTTCTGTTCTTATTTGCTACACCCTTCCACAGTACATGGGAGATGCTCATGCAGTAAATCCAATTCTATCAGGTATTTATTTATCATACACTCCAGAAGGAGCCTAGCCTCTTGAATAAACATGTATTGGACTAAGTGGGGCTGGTTTTTCAAAATGCCTCTATAGCTTTTTTCCCCTGTGATCTGTGCAAAAAGGCATGTTTATAAACAAATTGCTAGATCTATTTATACTATAGCTCAAGACATTTAGACAATAGCGTCTCAGAGACTTTTGATGGAGGCAGTAAATGGGGCTGGAAGTTGATCTGACAGGAAATAAAACCTAAAACTGTTTTTCTAAAAACCAGCAGATAACATTAACAAGCTGGAATGAGTAAGAACATGGAATCCAGACCAAGGCATTGGATGCAGCACTCTGTGTGCTACAGAATCTGCTGTCAACTGAAAGAGATTCACATTTATAGAAGAAAAACAACAGCATATTTCAATCATACGAGAACAGAAGTGGAGCAGAGCTACCAAAATCCCCAGCAGGATCTCATGTTTAGCAAGAGAAAACTTCATGGTGAGCAATATACAAAATAATAAAATAAAAGCCAAGACTAATAAATGACTTGAATCCATAGACATATTTTTTGGATGACTGGTTGGGAAGGTCAGCATGATCTCCATAGTTTGTTCTAGAAGAAATCTTGATTAGATACGTTCATACAGATCTTTATCACACATGTGAACTTCAAGTTTTACCATGACTCTAAAAGCAAAGAGCAGATGCAGGATGGAAATCATCCAAATTAAAGATGGAAACAAATACTCTTGCAGCAGTACAGTTGTTAATGCCTCTGGAGGGGTACAGCTACACTGAAATACAAAAAAAACCAAAAAAAAGCCCAAAAAACCCAAATGTAGCAATTTTTTATCCTGGTAATATAAGTGTCAGATAAACTGTTCCTAACAAGTTCATGCAACCAAGACAATGGGGGGAGGGAAAGCCCACAGCACCTGGGTGACTAGTATTAGACATAATGAGAAGGAAAAAACAGCCATAAAATGTTAGCATGCTGCAGCTCCTGAGCTGCCTGTGTATGCAATCCATTTACAGCCCGAGCAGCTCTGGCCGAGCCTCTGGAGGAAGCAGTGTTCAGCAGACGGCTTTGCAACCAGCTCCAGGAAGTCATCAATCAGCCGGGGGAGAGTTATGCTGAGATTCTGCCCAGATGAGAGGTTATCAGCAGAAATAATGCTCCTGCCGACAAAAATGGAACCAAAAATAGAAGCTTGAATACCTAATCAAATCACAACCTTGTTGTGATCAGCAGGGAAGCTCAACACCCTGTGCCAGCTGGATGTCCCTGCCCTCCTTCAGAAGGCCCTGTGGAGACACAGCAGTGCTGGTGGCAGCATTTCAGCGTGTCCAGATGACACATCGGCAAGGAACAAGCGAGCTCTTGCATGAGCCAGGCAGCTCTGACTGGAAACGAAGTGACTCACACCCAAGTCAGGAGCAAAGACAGCCCCAAGGGGTCAGAGTGAGGATCTGCCCAGCACCCTGCTCCTGCCCCACGGGATGTGTTTGGGAATGAGCAGGAGCACAAAACACCTGCAGAGAGAGAGATGCTTCCCTGCTTCCTTCACATCACCTGTGAATGAAGAACCTTGGCCAAAGATTCCCATCCCCCTCGATAAAGAATCTGTGCAATTGAACTGGCAATTCAAAGAAATTAAGGCGCTGTAAGTAATACTACTCGCAGTGAGGGAGTGCACATCTGGATACAGATGAGCAAATAAAATAATAGACAGCTGAGGTGTGAAGTGAGAAGGTGTGAACCCCTTCGGTCCACCTCAAACCCTAGGGGAGTTATAAAGCACACAGATAATGGGGCTCCAGGCTCCTGCTGTCTAAAGTATCTGACAGCCGGGAATATTGGCAAGAAAAAAATGGCAAGAAAATTTTATTTTCTGGCATAATCACAGTGTCTGGATCAGGGTTTCAAAGTCAAGTACAGTTCCATATGACACGGTCAATATTTTCTCCAGCCATGAGTATTTCACTCATTGCTTTCACACGTCAAGTCCAGGGATGCTCTGTGGGGATCATATCTAACTGGGAGCAACTACTAAGATGTTGTGAGGTTCCTGTCTAGAAAGAGTCCTCTGCTTCCCTCAAAATGGCTAGCGGCCACCTAACAAATCTATGGTCACAAAAACAGCTCCTGTGGGGAATACAGCTAAGGGGAATATTTTTCCTCTTGACACCATCAACTGTTACATGCACAAACTGACAACATTTGGAGGCATAAAACTATACATGGAAATCTGTACTTCAGCAAATACACAAGAACAAGGTGTGCATTTGCAACAACAAAAAAGAAGTCTACATCAAACTTCTACAAATTTAGAACAAATAAAAACATAAAAACCTGTCAGCATTTATTATTGCCCAAACCTTTATAAAAGAGATATTTCTCATTCTCATTCATTTAATATCCTTCAGGAATGTTGCCATAATGTGGGATTTTATTTTTCATATATTCCTGCTATAGGTTTAGTTACTAAACAAGGAGACTTCTATTAAGTTTCCATGTGGAAAAAATATGTAGCTCCTCTGATGATGAAGACTGCTTTCTACTTCCATAGCCTGAAAGATGAATAATGAAACTCTTCTTTTCAAAAGAGCAATAGTAGCTTAAGTTAGCCCTTTTGCTGGTCCTAGCAAATCATAAAGACATCTTACAGTGCCTTTTATACCTTTACCATCCCTTAAGAGCTAAGTATATTCTAGCCGTGATGGATAAGAGCACTAAACAAGCAAATCTCTTGGAAATCTGTCTTCAGAGGATGAGTACAGGTGCTGCACATCTGGTGGTGCACCTAGTGGTAAATATTTGAAAGTGCTCAGGAAAATAAAGGAAGCGGAGATCTTAAACAGGAAGGGAAAGTATAAAAGGGGTCAGCAAGGGGTTAGCAAGGAATCCTGCTAGCCATGTAGAAATGAAAACACCACCAAAAAATCCACACTAAGAAACAGAAATTCATCAAACTTATTCCACTGAAAGCAAATTAGAAGTCCATGCTGTCCTAGGATGCAGGAGGCTCTGTGGCTTCAAGTCACAGTATCTCATTAGATAAGATTTTCTAATTTTTACCTCTGCTTTGGTGTTCTCACGACATCTTCTACTTGTACTATGATGTGTGATATCATCTGCAAGGTCACTGACCAACCATTATGGACCAATTTCCTTACAAGCTGACTTCAGATCAGTTGCAGATGACTAGTTTTTTTGTGCCAATGATGCTGAGCATTTGAAATTGTTTTATCATGCAGACAATTGTTTTGTTTCTGTGGAAGGAAAAATTTCATCTACTCCATTTCATCAGAAATCAGGAATGCATTAGAATATTTTTGTGATATAAACATTGTAAATTTATATATGTATGAATATCTCAATATGCTATAACATTTCTAGGCCATTTATGGAGCTTGAAAATTTTGCAAAAATATTAATGTTAGCTGTAATATATGATCCCAGAGAGAGACCATAAAATCACCTCTCTGTTGTAATAATATTTTGATTAAATATCAATTGTTTTTCAGCGCTGATCAGCTGTTTTCAATGCTAAGAGGTCCCCCAGCTGATTCTTACAGCACCACCATAGCAAGGCTGGAAGATGCTCTGGTTTTTTTTAGATCTGAGCTGCAGGTTGCATGTTTTGTACAGGAAGCCTCTTCCCAGAAAAATGCTTGACAACTATACATTTTCTTTACAATGTCCTTTTAGTGCTTGGAATTGTTTGTCTCCTTATCTGTTGCTTGTTTTCACTTTGTAGAGTTTCACTGAATGCCAGGCTCTTTAGTGTTTTCAGTAGGGATTATTATACTCTTACGTTGATTGTTCAACATAAATTTTTTCAGAGTTACTGTGTTTGAGACTAGATTTTAACAGCAGTACTAGAACTGCTTCCATCACAGGCAGACTATTTAACTGTACAGCATAGAAAACTCACTTTTTTTCTTTTTTTTTTTTCTTTTTTTTGTGAATAGGAAAAAAGGATATTTCTACTCCAAGTACATAGCACAGATTTGCCTTTATCCAGAACAATATTTCTTAAAATGACTCATCCATGAAAACAGATAGGTTTAAATTACAGAAAAAATGCTCTGCAAACTAATCAGTGTTGCAAAAGCAGAAACAGCTCAGGAGATCTGGAGAGACTCCAGTTCCACAGCATTCATCCATTCCCTCAGTCCCCAGCCATTCAGTCTTCCTGTCATCCTCCCTCCTTTTGGGAAATTGTTACGTTTTGGTTAATGTAAGACTAAAAATCTGTCCAGAAATGGATGTGTTAATAGAGAGTAAGAAACAAGCCATTCTTTTATGATTTCCAGTAGGAGAGTCACATTGTAGAGGCTGTACTGAGTTTTGTCTTGTAGTCCCTATGATGAATTTTGTTACATACATAAATTTGGGACAGCACATTTAAGTAACAGATAACCACAGAGCATATCATCTGTGCATTCCCTTGCCTGTTCATGAAAAGAGTTGACTACACAGCACAGTTTTTCTGTCTGTGGTTTTGATGAGCTGAATCCAAACCCAACCATTTTCTGTTCCATCTGGGGCCATAAAACTCAGAGCCTGTCCTGGAAGTACAGGCATTTTAGATGCAGAAGGAAACTTTCTCAGCAATTGTAGAAGAGCCTGGATTACTCTGCTGCACATGAGGTTTAGGCTGTTCATTTTTTTAAACCTATCCTGCCATGAAACACTGTGAGATGGACTTACCTATTTCAAGCACAAATTTCTTACTGCCTCCTGTTTGCAGAGGTCTGCTCAGGGACAGGAGACGAAGTAGAGCTAAATTCCTGCCCCTTGTCTCCTCACCAGCCAATGCAGCCAGCCAGGGCCACAGGAGATAACTCATCTCAGCCACAACCCAGGCTCAATTACTATATTGCAGCCTGCATATAGTTATTTGGAGAAGTGGCTTTCATAAAACGGTAGTCCCGTGACTTCAGAAATATTTGCAGGAAAAGCTCTGTGATGTGTGTACTTCTCTGTAGAACAGTGAACCCTGAACCGCATTTATCATGAGTCAACGTCAATACACACTGCTGATGGCCTCAAGATTGTGCCAGAGGGAGCACTACACTGTGCATGTCCTGATCTGCCTTTCCCTGAGAAGTTTCTTCTGGCCACCATTTAATCACAGAATCATAGAATCATAGCATGGTTTGGGTTGGAAGGGACCTGAAAGATCATCTAGTTCCAAACCCCCTGTGGTGGGGAGGGACCTTTCACTAGACCAAGACACTTAGAGGCTTAACCTGGTCTTAAGACCTCCAGGGATGGGGAGTCCACAACCTCTCTGGACCAGTTCCAGTGTCTCACACCCTCACAGTAAAGAATTTATTTATGATATCTAATCTAAACCTACCCTCCTTCAGCTTAAGGTCATTCTCCCTTGTTATATCATGATATGCCTTTGTGAAAAGCTCCTCTCCAGCCTTGTTGCAATCCCCCCAAAGTACTGGAAGGTGCTATATGGTCCCACTGGGGCCTGCTCTTCTCCAGGCTGAAAAGCCCTGATTCTCCCAGCCTGTTGCAAAGGATTGCTCCTCTGCAGGTAAGCATGGAGAAGCATGGAAGCAACGCTTCCAAAGTTCAGTTTTTACAGATGAGTGTCTGCATATCTTTCAGACACCTTCATAGGTGTCTAGCATTTCAAAACGCTGAAAGCATCTAGTCTTGGCATTCGTTTTTTTTGTGGGAATTTTGTAGAAGGTTGTAAATACCTGTATATGAAATATATAGGTTGGTTTGAATGGAGATTTCTAACATCTTCAGGATTACCCTGATGAATATTTTTCAAATATTTTAATGAATCAAGTAGACATTAAAAAAAAAAGTCCATCTTGCCTTCTTGTCTTGTTAAGCCCATAAAACTCTCACCAAAACTGCAATATTTTATTTCAACAGAATTAGACACACAGGAAGAAAATCTGTAAACATTTTTATGTGAAATGAAGTGCATTAACTGTCAAACATCAGTATTTGCATTTCTGTTCTCCTAACAAAGTTTGTTAACACCTACACAAATTCACAATATTTCTCCATGCCACGGAATTCATTGTTTACATCTACCGCCTCTTTTTCCTCTCTCTCTTTCTACTTCCCTCTATCTGTACCCAAAAAGGTTTGACCAAAAAATTGCACTCAGCTCAATTACTTTCAGCTTTTTCAGGCATTTGTCTGCCTATGTGCAAAGGCTGAGGACAGGCCCCGAAGTTTGAAATCAGACAGCCTGTGCACCAATACTTGCAATTTCCAGTGGGAACATCTTACTTCTGTTCTTCTTTCCCATTATTCCTTTTCCTTTTTTTCTTTCCATGCTCTCACGCTCATGGTTGAGGGAGGCATAAACAGAGTCTCACCATGCCCCAAAATACATAGCAGCACTTTAGGAAGTTTGACAAAGTGCAATACATGTTTAGATTTCCTGACTCAGAGACAATGCAGAGAAGAGGGTTCTGGCAAGCTTCCTGGAGATGGGATGCAATTGCTCTGCTCAAAGTACAGTATGGGTTACAGGCACTTTGAACATTTACAGAGCACCAGTTGAAGAGGAACAAATCATTTTTTAATCTTTGGGTTGTAATTAAATGCAACTTAGTAGATTTTCTGCACATGAGAAAGCTGACTGGAAAGAAATCAGATTGCTGGGAGTTAAAAAGAAATTATGCATGACACTACACAGAATGTAAGTATGGCACAGTTCCTTTCAAAGCGCCTCTCAAATTTTGTCATCTCTTCCTCTCTGACTTCTTTAGGAAATATGTACCCCTTCATCACTTCCTTATCTGTATGACTACTCATTTCCTGCACACATGGCATTTGGGACAATTCTCAAAATTTCACCAGATCCATGGAGCCTCAGGAAAACAGATTGGAATTTCCAGGTGATACTTGTGCACATTGCTATAAAAATGATCTGATCTAACTTCACAGCCATACAAATAACCTGGTTTGTATTTCCAATCTTGGTAGCAGATACCTAAACATATTTGAACCTTTCCTGGCTTGGTCGGCCCTCAGCTTCACTTCTCTACAGTGTGCTCTCTTTTGAGCATCCATGACTTCCCCACCTGCAACTTTTCCGATCTCCTTCTCCTCCATTGCTGAACTGCCTTTTTTTCCCCTTCAGTGCCCACAAATCCTCTGACAGGCAGATCCTATCATCCCCAGACCTCCTCTGGGTCAGCTTCTTACATTCCCCCACATTGCTGTTCCTAAGGCAAGTGAGACAGAAGAAGGTGGAAATTATTCTAAGAAATTCCAAATTCTTCCCATATTTTTAAATCAGATTTTTCACTTCAAAATTTAGATTTTTTTTTTTAAGTGAGCTTATGCTTGTCAATAATGTCATTATTTATAATGCACCTTAACTCCAGTGATCAGTTTTAGTCTTCATCAATTTACATTTTTATTAGTATGATTCAACAGACCCTGATTTTTAAAACCAGGAAGCTAATGTTTTCTGAAAAGTTGAACAAGTAGTACAAGAGGTCAAGCACATTGAAACTGATCTCTCATATTCAAAGAAGCTCTCATGCAAAAATTATATTTTCTTTTTTTTTTTTTTTAGCAGATCACAGAAACTTTAAATGAAGCTGAGTAAACACTGCACAAAGACATTTTTGTCTCACAGCACTTATCAATAGTTTGTCTAGAAAACTAGTGCACTAGTGCACTAGTTTGTGCACAAAACACTCCTGCCCCTAAGGTGCTCAGCTCCCCCTTGCTCTGCAGGGAGATTGCTTAGGTTGTAGAGCACACGATTCATTCTTGGAGTATCAGTATAATAATCATAATCATATAAAAATATTCTGGCTGATCATTTTCTTTTTTGGATCACAGTCAAAAAAACCCCAACCATAAACTGCTTAGAGAATACTGAAGGTGTTTTTTCCCTTCCATGTGCAATCACATATTTTTTTCCTAACAGAAATTACGAAAACATTGGTAATGGATAAAATCTTAAGAAAAAGCAAACTTGTTTCAGACACACCTCAGCTAAAGAAAAGACAGCCTCAAAACAAAACTCCACCATACTGCAGTGGCACTGAGATTTTTATTATTTAAAGGCAATCTTTCTCAGTATAAGAAACCTTCAAGGGAACAATAAGGCAATTCAAATGTATGCAAGAAGAAAAACAGGACCTACAGAACTTGAGACAGCTTTCTGCATTGTTCAGAAATGATCTGTTCAAGTAGGCATGATTTAACTCACAGGCACTTAAAAGTGGTCTTGTTGCATTCTGCCAGATCATGTTATCTGCACAAATATAGGTAGACAAACATTTTAATTAATAAAGTTACAGCATTGGTTGCAATCATGAAGGATGTCCAAAAAAAAATTCACAGAGAGAAAGACTCAAGCTCTTCCTAAATGAACAACAAAAAGAATTAGAAGACATTTAGGGAATAGGTTTTAGGAAGCAGTAAATACATCTGAGAGAGGCAAGGTTATCTGGGATTTATAAATTTTCCCAAATATTTATGCCAGGTGCTAAAAAGCAGCATTGCCCTTGCTTAAAACTATTTGGACAAGCAGGCTTACAGCTTCCCTCTCTGTGTAAACAGTACAGCAGCGTTCTAAACAGATTAATAGCAGTATCAGTTCAAGTCAAATATTTGTGTAAGCTAGATGAGTGGAAAAGGTAGTCTAAGGGGAATATTTTAACCACAAATTTTGAAAGGTACAGAAGTATCCTGCCTGCATGCAAACAGCCCACCTTGACCAAATCATTCTGTTTAAAATAAAAAGGTTTCATGACTTAATCCGTAATTTCCGGCAACCTAAGAAAGATTTTCTCTCCCTTTCAGTGCTGTCAGAGATATTTATGTTTGTGCTAACCATCACAGCAGAGAGGTACCAGTACAAGAGCCTTCAAAAACAGGATTCAATGGCTAAGCACTAGACTGAGAAGGGATCACCGATTCTCTCTGATCGTACTGTTGTTTTATGCTACAATTATGAATTAATGACTAATGCTCAAATTGTCACATCTGCACCCCAACAGAAGGGAAAGCAGTGGAGGAGAGGTGGGGACCACACTGCCATGTCTTGTCGCAGCACAGCAGAGCCCAGGACCTCAGGGCAGGCTGCCTGCACACAAGCTGCTCCCATGTGAAGTTATTGCTGCAGTTTTTTGAGCAGTAAGGGTCTCAGCCTACTGTCATGGAACGGCTCCTATAGCCCATAAAACCTATTGGAGAAACACAGATTTTATGGTGGTGTTCTAGGTCAGACAAAATTCACAGACACTAAACCAGGTCAAATTTATCAAGACTGAAAAAGCTGAGGTGTTTGTCTCTTTCTCATACAGTGGGTTTGAAGAAAAAGTTAGACACCCCCTTGCATATGAATCAATATCACTTGTTCGTTTCTGTCTTAATGTTTTTAATTTTTGAATTCAAATAAGAACTCATGTCAAACAATGAACAGCTATAGAGTTAGAGCAGCATGTCACAGAGGCTGAACTATTTTATAGCTTAAATCTGATGGGTAATATTTCACCAGTGTTTTCAACATCTGCAGTTTTCTCTTGTATTGTGGAAAACAGAAGTAAAGGTCTTGCAGGAGAGGCACCAGAGAGAAGAGAAGAGAAGCAGCCAAGATACTTCAGTGGCACAGCTGTACTGCCTCAAGAGCAGGGGGGAAAGCTTTCTCTGAGAGCAAGCGGAGCGAGGAAGCCCCACAGAGCTACATACATTCACTGCTGGTTTGATAAACTGGGCATGTGTCTTCTGCACACGAAGCCAAACAGCAATGGTTAATTGATCTGATCGTAGAGAGCCTGGTGGCAGCAGTCAATGCCAGGGAAATCCCCTTCCTCTAAAGCCCAGTTTCTAACACCAGCACCTATGGGCTCTGGGGAGGCTACAAGTCCAGCAGACCCACCCCCTCCTGGACTTGCCCATTTCTGCACGGCAGTGGGTGGCAGTATGGCCCTAAATCTGATTTTTTTCGGAACCTCTACCACAATTTGAGAGAGCTGAAGGGGAAGAGACACTGCTGGGTGCATCAGCAGCAAGAAAGGAGAACATTTGGAGGCAAACAGCTTCGGTGAAAGTAAGCAGGGAGCCTGTTAAGCCACTGGCTAGTGACTTTTTCTGCTTGGCACAGTAAGGGGCATTTGTGTGGCCCAAGCACTATGTGGGAGGTGATGCACCTGGTGTGCAGCTCCACTAGGTCATCATCTCCTCTCCAGCCTCCATGTGTGGTCTGAATTTGTCTCTGTGTTAAACTGGATATTCAAACCCTGACAGCAGAGACCTATTAATAAAGGGGAGAAAAGGAAACAAAATCCTCTATGTACAAGAGCTGCAAACAAGCAAACAAAACCTTCTGCAAAGGAGCAGCAGATTGTCAGGGCAGAGTAGTTTTCTCCCCCGTCGTTTTAACTTCATACAGAGGTGTGCAAGCAGGCGATAAAGGCTTTGGAGAGAGAAACTACCTTATTGAGGGTGCAGGAATACCTTCACTTGCTGTGACTGCCCTGGGAGGAGTGAGGAGGGAGATGGTACCGCTTCAGCAGCCAGAGGGATGAGGGGGAAGGAGAAGACAAGTCCTGGTGTGGATGCAGGAGCATCGGGTGCTCCCAAAGGAGGAGGCTGTGAGCTTCAATCTGCCACAGCCAGGATTCCCTACTCCGAGTGCAAGAGTTTCTGAGCCAAGGGCAGCCAGCACACCACTTCCCAAATGGTGGCAATATCCTTATCAAGAGCCACGGGCTTTTGCAGAGAAAACTCAGGTTTGTGGTGGCCATAACTTTTACTCCCTTGCCTCACACCCTGTCTTCATTTGCAAGGATAAGGCAATCAGCCCACACATGTCTCACTTGAGGTCCCTGACAAAGCACCTCGTGCCCTCTCTGGTTTGGAAAACCCTTCAGGATCAGCCGCTCACACTGCTGAACTCCTTCTGACTTTGCAGCACAAGCTCCAGTGAAGAAGCCTTGTGTAAGACCTGGTTTTCCAGCTGGTTTTCAGCATTCCCAGCTGAGCTTTCTTGCAGGAAATGTGCACCTTGGAGCACAGCCATCTGCATCGGCTGTAATCCCGGAGGCCTTCCTGTCTCACTGGGGCTGGGGGTAGGAGCGGTGGAGCCTGGCACAGGAACTGTTCCGTCCTGTCCAGCCTCAGAAAGGCAGAAAGTTAAAAAGAAAACATAAAACAACCCAAAATACATGACCACAATCCACTATTGCTCAGCAGTGGCACTGGTCTGATTGCTGCTGTTCACATGAAGTTTAGAAAGTCTTTGTTCAGCCTGAAAAATGTCCTCCCATCTGAGCCTCAGCCTGCGAGAAATGCTCACAGTGAGAAAACCCACAACTGTCAAATATTAACTTTTGCATGATTACAGACAGGGGCTATAAATCCTGGGCTCAGATCTGAGAGATAAATGGGTTTGGATTAAATAGTTCATCTTCAGAGGCTTGAGTGCTGAATTTCAGCTATTTTGTTCAAGTACAGAGGTGGTGCTCTAAGCAGCTATACATGTTTCCTGGAAATGTCATTGCCAAAGAAAAATTGCTGAGGACAAGTGGGACTAGATTAGAGTTTATTCTAGAAGATCAGGAAATGGAAATGGTGTTTTCACTTAGATTTAGATGTCTGGTTTTCAGAGGAGCCTCCTCAACAAGCAATGCTTTGACTGAGTTAGATTTGTAAAATGAGTGGATTGCTCTTTCAGAGGATGATGACTCCTGCTAGTCACAGCCCTGGCTCTCGTGCCACAAATATTGGCTTTCAAACATTTGTAATCATAATTAGTCTTCCAGGCACATTTCTCCAGAATGTTGGGTTGCTTCCAGAATACAGGCCAGGATCTTTGTCTTGGATGATGATACCTCTTCTCCTTTCAGGAGTTACTGGATTGGCAATTCAGTAAGAGTCATCTAACTGGTCAGACAAACTGAATCATGCAAACGGGTCTCACTCATCAGAGGAAATTTCAAATTCTTGCTCATGCAGGAACACAGGAAAGACTCCCACATTTTTAAACAGTTAATCAAAGACAGAGCCATTTGTGAAAGAGGTTGAAAGCATGGCACTGTCCTTACACTAGTGTCAGAAATGCTATAGACACAGCACATACTTCTACTTTATACCAACGGATTCATTCAAATCTTCCAAATATGTTATCACCTACTCTAACTTACTGATAAAGAGATTTAACTTTCAGAGTGCTGAGAGAAAACAATTTTCCATCTCAACTGAAAATAAAAATAATAGCTCAATTGCATACAGGAAGTATGAAATGCTCTTCAAAACAGGAAGGAGAGGATGCTTTCTGGATGAACAACTCATCGAGATGCATGTTGTTTTCTACTCCAAGTGGATTTCATTCCAGATGAGCATCTTTTTTGTACTGCTGCTTGTGTAGGTGGGATACATTACATGTTTGTCTTTCATTAGTAGACTAGTTTATTCAATTAATAAATATTTAAAATAAAATAGTTCACAGAAGTCTGGTCTTTTAGATATAGCTCTTGAATACAAAGCACTGCATAGAAAAATAAAGTAACTTGAAATGTAGTTTATACTCTGGTAACTTTTTTTTAACATCTTGATGTTGTACGGTAATATTATACCATAAGAGGGGAAAAAATACATGTTTGTGGGGTGTGGGGGAGTCTAAAACAAGGATTTTGAGACCAAAACAATTTTTAGAAAAGTTACAGGAAACCCAGTTAAATGGATGCCAAAAATTTTCCAACAAGCCAAGCCAAATTCAATGTAATCTAAGGAACATCAGAGGAACACTCAGAGCCTTGCTATGATTATCTGTGTCTGTGCCTCAACACAGTCCAATTTTCAGTGCAGTGTGACTTAGCACAGTGCTCATAAACCTAACCTTCCACTTAAGTCACATTAAAACTGAATTAAGCATCCCACTGAAGCGCCATACCACATGCTCAAGTACTACAAATGGTATTGATTAAAGAGGAAGTGTAATTATTCCAAACTCAGAAATACCTGACGCCTTCTTGTCCTCCAGCAAATCGTGTACTACAATTGAGCTGGCAATGGCTTTCATCCAGCTAACAATGTAATGATTTCTTACACTCTACAGAGATGGGATTATCTCATTCCCTCCCTCCCTTCCCTCCTTCTCACAATTTAATAGCAATTAATATGCAAACACACTGAAGAGCTATATTCTTAAATGCACTGACTTGTAATTTAATACATGGAACCTCCAGAGCTAGCCCATTGCCACATCAGCAGAGACACATCACTCTGTGTGGACGCAATCTTTCCCACGGCATCCTCTGAATTCAGAGCCTGGCAGAAACCAGACCTTGCTGAGCTCTCGTGGTGAACCAGTTACACTTAGGAGTCTCACACACCTCCATCAGGACAGAAATAAACTTAAAATAGGGTTTTTCTTTTCTCCATCCTCCCCCTGCTTTCCCATCTTTTAGATAGATGTATTCTTTGGCTTATTCCTACCCACAGGAGGAAAACAGAGGATGCATTAAGCTGGTAGTTCAATGTACAAAGACAAAAGAGTAAAAATCGAGTCAAAGAATCATAAAACTTTCATGGCTAACTGATGGAACCTTCTGGATGCTGACTGAGCATATATATTTGTGTGCCTTTATGGATTATTCTGCAGATGAGGAAGGACCCTTTGTATATTTTATTTTCTACCACCTCAGCCAGCCCAAGCAAAGGAGCAATCCTTGATGATTCGTGCAGTGCAGGGTGCCAGAGGACTCCTCTTGCCGGGGGTGGTCACCAAGAACACAGACTTTGAGGCTAGGCACCCCTACTGTAAGATGTCAAAGCAAAAATCAAGCAGACCTGTGGCTGTGCAGAGGTCAATGCAATGAGCAGAGAGCTGTGGTGATCTTCCCTCAGCAATCGAAACTGCTGGAGGCCAAATGAGAGAGTCTGGGACATGCACAGCCAAACAGGTCTGGAAGAAAAATTCTTCATTGGACAGAATGTCTGCTGTCCAGCCCAGAAACTGCAGATGTGGATCTCAATGGCCTATCCAACAACTGACAGTGGGGAATACAAATTTGCAGATGAAAGGAGGTGCCTTGAGGAGCTGCCTGACTATCCAGGAGCAGCAAGGCGCCTGGAGGGGCCCTGTACACCTCGTGGGGTGCCTTGCCAACACCATCACTACAGAACCTGAAAAACTCATTAAAATATCTGTGTTGGACTAATAGGCAACCCCCACTCATTCACGGTATAGAAAGAGCAATACAAATACTTGATGTTCATTTGTACATCATGAACATCAGCTCTTCCGTGGCAGCAGGTAAAGCTGTCACAGTGCTGTTCTTTCAATCTCTAGTTTCTCACTCATCAGACAGTGATGAGCTGTGATCACCTGCTATCCTAACCAAGGACAAGCTTCATACCCAATCACAAGCAGTTAGGGTCTTTGAAACAGATGGTGAAAGAAATACCCTCTATAAATCAGAAAATTCTGCTAACAGCTTACAGGCAAAAAAAAAAAAAAAGTTCCCTTTCTCTCAACAAAATATATATCTCAACATCTCAGAAAAGTTGTACTTTTTACACGCAGAGACTTCTGTGGTGCTGGTTATTTTCCAATTGATTCCCTGGTATTAAATCAGTGCTTTGGCTGGAGGATTTCCTTGGCCAGAACAACAGCTGAATTTGAATTTCAAATCTTGCAGTCTACATAGTGCAGACTTCCCTTTCAGGAAGCACTTTAGTCTTCTAAATTTCAAATTCCAGATCTTAGCAGACTTGGCAAAACCCTAGGATCCGTAATTGCGCATGCAAAATATTGAAAGTATGAGTGGATGCCAACAATCCCATCCTGCGCAGGCAGGATAGCTAAGTTTGCAAAATATCCTCTCCTATGAAGGACTTCTGATCCAGAAATGTATTATAACTGCTACAGCTCTTGTTTCTATTGTACAGTCAATGCGATTAAGATCTGAAATTAGACTGACTTCCAGTCCGGTACAGGAAAATAGTGGTGGAGAAGAAAGCATCAAACTTAAGTAATTTTTCTGGTTTTCTTTTCTTGGGTATCCACAGCTGGGCAGCAGGCAGTGTCAAAGCAGTAGGAGGGTGACTAGAAAAGTCTGGCTTGCCCAGGGACTTCCTCACTGCAGAAGGCACCAACCACTTGCCATCCCACTGACAGCAGCTGAGCAGCAGGTTCTCCCAGAGCGTTTGATCTGGGCCAAAATGCAGCCAGTTCCCTTCTCTACAAAACTGTCACCTCCTACAGAGAAGGATAAAATCTCTTGAACTCATGGCTTAGCATGATACACAAACCACCCCAGATTTTGGAGCCCTAGATGTATGTCTTAGTGCAAAATATCTCAAGAGATGCAGCTGAACAATTTCAGGAAAATGGATTTTAGCTGTTACTTTTTTTCTCATGTCCTGAGTGCTTATCTTGATGCACTGTTGCAGTTCCCTCAGCACACAATGCATCAGGAAGAGTAAATACACATGGACCTGAGGCAGTAGCCCACTGATAAGTCTGTTCTACTGCTCACTGGTACAATCTAATGCTGTGTGTGATGAAATCAAACCAACCATTTTCCACAACACACAGTCTGCCCTAGCTGTATTTTTTATTTCCTACAGTGATAACAAAGTATGTTTGTAAAAAAATATGTGCACGCATGTACGCACATATATAAACATATACATACACATAAATTCCAGTACTGTACTTAACCATGAGTGGAAACAAGTCAACTTGACAATTAGCCAATATAAAGAGAGCTAAAAGACATTTTAACTCGTATACCTATCCCTATTTCCCTGCCAAAATGTGGTTTAGCCATCACTTTTTCCTATTAAAAAAAAGAAGTGTAAATGTTTCCTCTGTTCCTGTGTTAAGACATGTAGAAATAAGAAAAGTTACTAACACAATGACTGTCTGGACAAAACTTTATAACTTCTATACCCAAATGGTAGTATTTTGGTATTAGTGTGGTTGAGAGTACTCAGAAATCAGCAGAGCCAGGATTCCTCCCACAAGCAATTCAAATGCACAGAGTAAATAAAATACAGAAAAATACTGTAACATGTTTGATCTCATGCAGTCATTTACTTCAAGTACAGCTTCCTTTAGCACAAGACCTCTAAAGAGTTGTGTAGTTCCTCATTCTTAGAAATCTCAGGAGAGAAGACTCTGAATCTGAAAAAGGTTTTAAGTCATGCTGCAGTGAAGCTGCAGAAGAATTTAAGTGACTTGGTGAAACTTAGGAGAGTCAGCACGAGAGCTGACAGCAGCACAGCCTGATCCTGTTGTAAGCCCTTCTCAGTCACTGGGCAGCCTTGACCCTTTAAAAACCCAAAACACCACTCAGGTTAGGAGCCTACTGTTTGCAGCATGAATTCCCTGAAAAAAAAAAATAGGTAAACTGAAAAGTAAGAAATAAAAAAAGGAGCCTAGGTCAGAAAGCAGTATCATACCTTTAAGTGCTTTGACAGTTCTAAGTGTTTTCTTCCTGCTCAGGAGGTTTGTTGGCAGCCTCAGCCGACCTGCAGCCTGCTATGTCTTTAATCATTGGCTGCTGGCCGTGGCTCATCTGGGAGCTGCTTCTACGTTCCTGGTTAATTTTAGCCTTCCCCATTAGCGCTGGGGGAGATGTGATGTCTGGCATGGAGGTAGAGGGGGCACTGGCCTTCAGGCTAGGGAATAGGGTGGAAATCTTACTGTAATTTTGACAGGCTTTGGCTTGTGCAGAGATGTGTGATCTTTTCACCAGCACACGGGACCCAGGTGACAGGAGGCCAAGGACCAGTGCTCTGCTTCCCACTGCCAAGGGGCAAGGGCTTCCCTGTTGCTTACTTCCCCCTCCTCGATAGTATTTAAAGATGAGAGCAAAGGGAAGAGCTTTGCTGCACTTTTTGGGGCTGCCTGCTTCCTGTGGCCTGAGGAGTGTGGTGTACATGGGCATATGTTCCTTACAGACATCCCCAAACAGGTCACACAGCCCGAAGAGCTGCCAGCAATTCTCTTCTTGCCCCAGGCAGAAATCTGGACAGACTCTGGCCATCAAGCAAGGGAGGAAAAGTCAGAAGGACTTAAACTTTTGAAATCCTGCATAAATGGCAAAAGCAACAGATGCTGTAAAGGAAAATGTTCTGGATGTCTCTGTGGTTACTTTAAGAAGACACTGATCTCTTCAGAGGTTTTTTTTTCCCTCTGGACATCATAATTCAAGAGATATGCCCACATTTATGGGCAGAAAATATATGAACTGTTTCCCAGGACCATCACAGTAGGAGCAGGATCTTTCTGGCGCACTAATTACAGGGAGCGGTGAGGATGAACAAAGTGCACTCCAAAACTCCTTGTAGATGCATTAAAGATGACATCTCTGCTCAGAGGCTCTCCCAGAGCATCCCGTCAGACTCTACTAGTCATGTCACTTCATATTATTTGATGTGATGCCATACATGGCTGATAAAACCAGACAGACATACACAACAATAATGTAATCGTGCCTCCAGAAAATGGCAAAATTAGTCCCCTGTGACATTGTGACCAAGTAAATTAAAGCCAGCGTGGAAAAAATATGTTTCACATGTATTTTTATGTGACTTAGTATGAAATTATTAATTTAGTTTTACTCTCCAAAACTTCTTGCAAGCAGCTGGCCCTATGAAATTGGGATGGTCCTACAGAGGGAATATAAACTGCCCTTTTGTTTGTGTAAACGAAGAGCAGCCACAAAATACATCCTGTTGACAAAAAGATATAAAAACCACTGGAGAGAAGGAGTAAGTTAGGTATGCTGCAACACAGCATTTGTTACTTCATCACATCTTTCTGGGGAAATGATGATGCTTGTCCTCACAACAAATTAGAAGGCACCTTCCTTTCAATTTAACCCTGTGTTCCTCGCCCAGGCCTCTAGCTTCCAGGATTTTAGGTCCTGAGCTGTGAGTCAGCAGAGCTACTGCATTGCTAAACTGATTCAAACCTCACTCACCAGCCTTTATCAAAAGGACGGCAGTGCCATTCCCTCCCTCCTGGGCTACTGCCCCACCTTCAAGGAGCTGAAGCTTTCCATCTATCCTTGTTTGTTTCATCAAAATCTCTCTTTTGTTCAAGCTCCCATACGGGATCAGACGAAAGGTCCATTTCACCTGAAGTTGTGGGGTCTAACAGCACTCCATGGCCCTGGTATGCTGGCAAGGGAAACACTGACCTAGCTTCTCTCACCCACTGTATTTCCTCTGCTATCCTTGATTAATACATAGGTTGTAACAATGATAAAGTATAAACACTTTTGGCACGGAATGGAACTATTATTGATGCTAAATTGTCCTATAAAAGCACTTATGGTAGATTTCACAGATACTGGATAGCATATAAATGCTTTCTGCTGTCAAGCACTGTTTTGGGAAATATAAACACCTTAACTTCTTTACACATATAGGACACAGACTGCATGAGTAGCCTGACCTGTCTTTAGCACTTCTCAATGCTTTCCCAATTCTATTACAGTTGCCCATATTCCCATTTAAGACAGTAACAACAAACATCAGAAGCAGGACTGAGGGAAACCAAGCCTAAATACTGCTTCAAACACATTTTTAATAGTTTGGGCCCAAATATTTCAGTCATTTCTGAGAACAAAGCCTGAGGAAAAAAACATTTTTTTAGCTCACATTAAAAAAACCGCTGTGCACTTACAAGAAAAATGCTCAAGCCTTCTTGCTCTGAGGATGGGACTTGGGATTTGGGTGCAGGAGCACAGGGACTGTGACACCCAAGCCATGACTGCAAGAGTGGGAAACCTCAGAGGAGAGATAGCAGAGGGGCAGCAAAGAAGGCAGCAAATGGGCAGAAGTGTCAGGAATCAGTGGGCAGAGAGGAGAAATATCCCCATACAAAGGCATTGCTTACCAGAGCATCTCCCCATCCTGAGGCCAAGGCTGAGCCCAGCTCACCTGAGGTTCACCATCCCTCTCTGCGAGGAAGTGGTGACCAATGGCCTCTCTCTCTACTCTTACCTAGGTCCCTAGGGACAAACAGCAATTATGGATGGTCAGTGGCTACTTTATTTAAAGTACCAGAGATCTCTGTAATACTTTTTAAGGCCTCAGGTGCAACTGAGGTGCTAAATAAATGCCTTTACAATGCTGTGTTGCAAAATATTTGGGGATAGAAATAGTCTTTTAAAAGCAAACGGGGAATTTATACACAGAGAAAAAGTAAAGACCGCTACTTATAAGATTAAGTTTGGCAATATCAGCTAAAGCCTGAAGCAAGGTTGTCTCTACAAGCTTAAAGCAGTTCCTTTTATGCTTGTTTGTTGGGGCACTGTCTTGCAATTGCTCAAGTACTTAGAATTTTTTTCCATAAAATCCCTTACCAGAGTTAGTGCAAGAGAAAGAGAAGCTTTAGAAATACAATAGTCTTAGATACAATATACATCTGCTAATATAATCCAGATACTGTAGAAAATAATTTGTTTTGGGAGGTGATGTTGGGGACCACAGATGAAAAAAGTTTGTTTCACATGTAACGCAGCAGAATATGGGCCAACAAATCAGCTATACTATTCACTTCTTCCTAGATAATACTAGATTAGATGAACTAAACTCTTCACTGGGCTACTGCACATTCCTCTTTTTTAGGAACCTGAGCTAAGCTGCTCTGAGCTGTTTGCTGAATTGCATGAGCATTCACAGTGTGGACCCCTCTACCAGAAGGCTTCCAAATCCCAGATTTTTCTCTTTTACCTTTCTTTGGATAACTTCCCATGCACAAAGTCATCATAATGTACACTTATTTCAATGAAGCACCAGAAAAATAGCTGTGGTAATATTTGTGAAACACCAAGTTACCATAATGACAAGCATCAGACTAAGCCAAAACGAAGTGTTTTATCTTAAATATCACAGAGTAAATAAGACAGAATGCTAAGTACTGAATAAGAAAAAAAGCTGTAATATTACTTGAGAAACAATCATTCACTCTGAACAAGGAGGAGGAGAGTCTTTGCATTCATGTGGTTAAACACTACCATTAAAGCAATGGAGATGAGTTGAGAGTGCACTGCAGTTTGACTCCTGGTATTTCTTGAGTGTCTAATTTTACAAGCTGTATGACATTCTTCTAATATTTCTCCTGGGTGAGCATTTGATATAAAACAAAAGCAAAACCCAAACAGGAAAATTATTTGCTGCTAGGGATAACAGCCTGTTGCTTGATAAACTCCTGCCTTTGAAAAAACTCCTGGTAGAGTTTTGAAGTAGTTCTCTGAACCAGTTCAATTACCTTCCTGTAGGTAAGCACTGCTCTACACCGAACTAACACATTGCTCTCGCAGTGCTTTCTCAAACTGCTGGGCTACCATGCCTGCTTGGACCTGACAAGTACTTACTCAGGCAGCAGGTCTGGGGAAATGCACCCACTGGGGCATGAAGAGCAGACTACTTTTTTTACTTCTAGAGCATCTAGCACAGCCCTGAGACATGCTGATAAGAAGGAGGCTGGCTCAGAGCACAGCTGTGTAACGCATGCATTTTACTAGGGTTGATGATTCATGATTTCTGTCTAGCAATTTCATCTGGTTATTGTACCAGATAGAGTAAGGAGAATTCAAAATGTGTGCTCTGGAGCCAAGGCAACAGTCCCTCATTTTCCCTAGCACCCTCACATAGGGATGCACCAACACCTGAGCTCACCCACTGGCACAGCTCACTGCAGAGTTGGCTTTTTTCTCTCTTCGTTTCTAGAAGCAGCCTATGTAAGCATGGATGTGTGTGTGTTTTACTCTGCATCATCCCCCACTTGATGAGCCAGACTATGTCCACATTAATCTCCCTGAGTGCTACTTTGCTGAGAGTTGGCTGATTCTGATTTACTCCTCTTGCATCAGGCCATGCTGGCCCCAGTGGGAGCCCACCTTCCCCACTCACGTCCTGCCCTGAGCCAGGAGACCAAGCCCAGAGCTAGAGTTACCTCCTTCCTGCCAGCTGCCATGGGGCAGGCAGGGTGGGGGGCATTGCTGACTGCCCAGGCAGCTGACTGAAACTCTTCTCCTTCTGCTTTGGAGGCTGGTTCCTCTGCACTGGGTGTCTCAGCAGCTTGTTACCTGTGTGCATAATCAGTTTGCCTCCATGCAAAAAAGTCTCCTCTGGCAGGCAAGTGCTCTGCTGCCTGTGGGAAATCTAGCAGAAAAAGTGGGAACAATAAGATTTTTCAAAAAAAGCTGCCTAAATCTCTACCACCTACTGAGACAGTCCCTATCTGGGCCATGAGAAAAGTTCACAGTCTCTCTGGCTCCTCAGTGGCATTGGATTGTCGAATATCTGAACAGCAGAAATGCCTCCTTCCATTTGTGTGTGGTCATGAAAGGAGCCCCACTACGACAGAGGCTGGGATCCCATCAGATACAGGTTTGGCAATTGTCATCCAAGCAATGCAAGTGCCCTGCGCTTCCCTTTCCGAATGCAGGCAGCCACAACACAGCACATAAGGATTTATTAACTGTGCCTATTCAGCAGCACTGCTCTACTGAAAACAGCAGCAGGGTAAACACAACACTTTAGAGTCAGACTAGGAGCACAAAGATTCTTTTTGGTCTTAGACCACCCAATTTCCAAACACTGGTCAACATGGAGGAACTGCCAGGTTTGATACAGTTGCTTACACTAGGTTGTATGCATTTTGTCTCTGTAAAAAGACAATCTGATTTGGCATTAGTTTACTAAAGGGTGTTGCTTGAAAATGAAAGTGGAAATAATATTTCTATTGTTTGTTTGTTTGGATGGTTTTTCATTCATAGCTTAAGGGAAACTATCATTTAGAAGACATACACGAGTTATGAAGGATTCACAACCTCCTCTATGGTAACAAAGACTAAGCATGAACCATGACTTTACACATAACAGTCTTGCATGGATTTTTTACTTTTGGATGCTAGTATTCTCCAAGATATTACGTCAATGAAAAGTTTTGAGATAATCTAAGTCATAGATGATAAGTGTAACATAGTTGCTTTGTGGTCCAGGCCACAAGCCAGCAGATATTAACCCTGGAATGGACCTCAAGCTGAATCTATCCCCCTAAACTATACACAGAGAAAGGACAACCCAACCATCCTCAACAGACCTAGGTCAACCTATTCTTGAAAAAATACTCCAGAGAAGGTGATTCTTCTTCACTTGCAATTATCCTGAGAATACACTAATCTTTGCAAAACTTTTGTCATAAGAAATTTAATATGTTCCTGAAGGTGATTAAAGACATAATTAGATAGCAGTGTATTTAATGCTGGCCCCCATGACACCACACAACCAACCCTGGTCTATTGAGTTACATTTCTCTTTTGATGATCTCGTTTGGAGAGGTGAGCTAGTCATGCCTTAAGTCACTTGTTAAGTCACCTGCTAGATACACAAAAGCACTGCTTTGCAATCAGGACACAGAGTGGTGATAGTGCACCACAGGAGTTCACTGTGTCACCTACCTGCCCCACTCGCCCTTGCCTCTAGAGCTCTGACATTAGCAACATTTTGCAAGTCCCATTTTTTTCTGAAACTGCATTGACTTAGTTGTAAGTACCGTCCTTTTGTTGTCTTTGTCTCTCACTTAAGCTCCTGAATAGGCAGTTAACACAAGTGATATCAAATCAACCAATTTACAGTGAGTTATTAAGCATGACAGAACTCTACTTCTGCGACGGGATTTCCAAAGTACAGTAGAAATTACAGGCAGTGGGATTTAAATCCCTGCAGACAGCTGTTTACGAAGCCTAGTCTGCAAGTGAAACAGGACAATAGCAGTGGAAGGGATGAACCCAAATTTGTGTCCTGCTTCACCTTTCCACCCCAGGCTCCTTTTTCTGGAGCATAAGTGTGTGAATCTGGCTGGCCATGTGGAAACCTGAGGCCACTGGCTGTGGGCAGCTGGCCAAGATATACCTGCAGACCTGGCAACAGCTGTCTGCAGCCAAACAGCGTGGAGAGCAGCTGAGTTTTCCTTCATGGATTTAAGCATTAATGGGGTCTTTCTCCTCTGCCCAGATGTTGATTTTCACAAATTTTGCGGGGGCCGATATCTATGAAATATCTCCTCTGCTAAATTGGTACGAATTAGTCTGTGGGTTTGGAATTATTTGGACAGGATCTGGCAGACTGAGATCTTTTTTGCCTCATTTGTGTAGGAAACCAAACTAAAAACTCTTCTTCTGCCTAAATGGTCTTTTTTCATATCTGCTTAGTCACTGAGAAACTGGAAAGCACTTCATTCTCATGAGAGCCACAGACAGCCTGTCATTACTTTTAAAATGAGGCAAATACTTACTGAATCCCTTTTCATATCATTAGCAGTTAACCATCATGATGATTCTGGACAAAAATAATGTCTTGGTACTTCTTCATTTTCAAAATCACTTTATGCCCAGGCTCTCACTAGGTGTCTTCTGTGGCTTGTCTCTTGAGGAGAGATTGGGACTCATAGATTTGAAGACAAGCGAAGCAGTCAGGTCACTCAGAGGTAAAAGTTTAAGCCCTGTTCCTCTCCTCAGCACTGCCAGGTGCTCAGCTCCCAGCTCCATGTGCTTGCCTGTGTCTCTCCACATAAGCACCAACATTCCCATTCCCTCTGTGGGCAGCCCAGCACCCAGCCAGCACACATGGAGATGCCTTAATGAGGGACACAGCAGTCCCTGTCCTTTGTCGATTTACTTTGAGGCGTCTTAGAAAACTTGGCCCCAAACATGAACAATGGCAAGCAGTTTATAGCAACAAGATTATTTAGTGAGTCATGATGGGGCTTTGGGGGAGTGAGGAACACAAAAGACACTTGCTGACGGCATAAATATGTGAAATCCTGGCGATAAATGAAAATTTCCTTTCTTGCGCAATAGAATCAGTCTTTTAAATTTTAACAAGGCCTTTCAAAATTTTGCTAACTCCCCTCCCAACCTGCTGTGCTGCCACAATTACAACAGAAAATAACTGGGGAGAAAATTACTGGGACATTGCTGATACTGCTAGTTTTTCAGCATGCTTTTCTCCCTTAGTTTCCCTAATAGCAGCAACAGCTAAAAATCTCAGGTACATAACCTTGAAGACACTTTTCTCATAGTAAATTAAAGATATGTCATTCTCATGTGAAATGTGTGCTGTCATGGGTCTGTCAGACCCTGGTATGGCAGCACCCAATTTTTTTTCTGAAACAGTTGTGGCTTCCACAAAGAAACCCCTCAAGTAGAACAGGTGGTTTAATGTATTTTTGGTAGGGAGAAAAGCCATTACATTCTTGACTTTGGGGAAAGGCAAACCTGCATAGATCCATATTGTCCCTATGTGGTGTACTGCCGCGCCTGAAAGAGCTCTGAACCAAAGCACGCTTCAGCTTTGAAAACCACCTTTTTTACCCTTTTATTTAGAAAGATCTTTTTATGGTCTGAAGGCCTAAGATTCAGGGAATGGAGTGCATGGTACATGAAGGTTTAAGACAATGGCAGAAACTTGCACTTTGCCAGGGATATGTTGTGTGTTACCTGTGAATTTCCTGCCCTTTTGAATAGTAAGATGCAGGGAGGACTTGTATCACATTTAGGCATTAAAACCTCTTTAAAAGTCACATGATGCAGAGATATAATGACCTATTTTCTAAGGAAGTGTGCAAATCCCTGTTTACATGATGGATAACATATCTTCTGATTGCACAAAAAGTGCACGTTGACATTTTAAGGATGTAAAACGTGCTCTTGAAGTGTTCCAGAGATCACCACACATGAAATTACTGGGGCATTATTTTCAAACACTGGTCATGAATGTTAAGCTTCTAAGTTTATGTTTATGTTCCTAGATATGAATTACAGAAAGATCAATTTATAATCCTAATATTAAGTACCTACTCTGCACTCAAAAAAAATTGCACATATTATTAAGTTCTAAAACCAATTCTTTTTTTTTTTCATTTCATCTTTTCCAAAAATAAAAAGTAGAAAATTGAGGAAGTACAAAGCAAAAAGGGTCACAATGTCCTAGCAAGGACAGTTAAACTAAATGTTTCTGCTTGATGTAAAGATGAGAAAAATTTTGCAAATATTGGGATTATTAGACATCTGCTTTTCTAGAGTCCAAATCAGGCTGTTTCTTTTGCAGAGAGAGGTCAGAGAACTCAAAATGTTTTACAAGAAGAGGCAACTTCCATTCTTTCCATCTCCAAATATGAGTACCATGCCAGAGGTGATGGTTGTCTACCATCCCAGGGACACAGCTGAAGGAGCAGAAGGCCACATCAGCTGCCCCTCTGAGACATTTGACTGCTGGGCTGAGGGAGAAACAGGCTGTGGGAGATTTGGGATATGACTAGAGGAAACAGTTTAGCATGTTCAGAAAAACAAGATCAGAGGTTTATTTAAGATAAGTGGCCCTTTGAAGCCTTTAAGTCAAAATACACATTAAACCAACTAATTGGTTAGTGTTGGAGCTAGTAAGAATCTTTCTTTACTAAAAATATTGTAACATCAGATCAAAGCTGAGTGTGAGGAAATGGCAATGACTGGTTTCTCCTCCCTTCACTGGCCTGATGCACAGCAACTTCTCTACTCACCCAGGCTCATAAGAGAAGGAGAAAAAAGAAAGGACCCCCTGATCTGAGATACCAAACCCCATTCCATCGACACAGGACCTCTATCCATGCATCAGTTCCATGCCAGCAAGTTGGAGGGCACAGATGGTTTCTCAGGATGAAGGTGAGCATTTTATGCCATGGCACAATTACAGACCTTGCTTATTTCCCTGGAGAATTTTCTGCACACACACATAGTAAATAGTGTGTGCAGTAATAGTAGTAAAAATCTCCAAGGTCTGTGGGGTCCAAAAGAAATCACTTCTAACCCTCCCAGTATTCAATTATCCTCTTACTGCTAGGCATAAACCACCCTGTGCTGGTGGGAAAGACAGGGCATTTCAATAATAGTGTGCCCTGCCAAGGCTGATTCTCATTCTCATTCACATATTAGCTTGTTTTTGTGTAAACCCGTGGGCTTTTTTCCATTATGGGCTTCCTTCCAACATCAGACTGTTGCACTAGTTAGCAAGTAGCTGAATTCCTAAAAATATTGACAAGGAACATGTCGATGCCTATGTGGACTGATACCAAACAGATTTCATTCCAGAGGCATAACCTTTTTAAACAGAACATCCTTGCTGGAAAGCCTCTTGGAACGGATGGGGCTATTTGCTATCCAATGCTGGGCGCTGCGGCCAAGGACCTGAACCCCTTCATCTCCAAGCTAATCATCCAACAATCTAATGACTTCAGCAGATACCAAATGGTTCCAGAGGCCATATATCTCCTCTTGGACACACATAAGTAATCCCTAATGATTTCCATGGCATACTGCTATTTTTACATCCTCTTCATTTTTCAAGTGTGAAGAGAAGTTATCTAAGAGGCCAACAAAGTGTGACTAAGGATCAATTTCACACAGATTTTTGCAGCATGAGATGTATTTGTATGAAAACTTGGCATTATATCCTGAACATCTCCCTGGAGACTCATCTACAAATGCTCCTGAGCAACACCTTTCCCTAAAACATTTTGCAAAGTTTTATTGTACTGCTAAAATCTGCCTGGAACGTATTTTATTCTGTCCCTTCCTTGTAACTGTGACTGGACTCAACAGCCTATACAATCACCCAGGATTTCTACATCTCACTTTTGGACCTTTTAAATCCATATCAACCCACCCCTGTTTTGCTGGTCCTGGCATCTTAAGTCTCCCTGGATTTTTTCAGTCCCCTTTCTCACTTTCTTGTCTGCTCTTTGTGCATGACTGCTTCTCACAGACCCTGTGGCTACAGCGGCATTTGCCTGTGTCACCCCTCACCAAGTACCCTCAGGATACAACTATTATTAATTGTTTGCCATGCCTTGTACAAGGGACCCTTCTTTGAGGACAAACCCTGTGCTGAGCCTGGACAAGACAAAGGAGGACATCAACTCCTCCCCGAGTTAGTGTCTTAAAGATAAAGGAAAGGCTTCTGCAAAGAGGTTCTTCTGTACGTCAGTGAAAGAATGTAAATACCTGGGAGGGTTTTACAAGATGTGAAGGAATTTAGAATGGCCCAACCAATAAAATGGAAATGCAGTTAGTATTTTGGATGAGCCATTTTTCAGTCATTGTCTTTGAATGATTTAATATTTTCATCCATCATATGATGTCTTTGTCAAAACAAGAAATATATGAGTGCAACATCCATGGTAGAAAAACAGGTTATATTTCAATGTGCAAGGGGAGGATTTATCAATAAGAAGAAAGTTATGCTGTTGCCAAATGGCTGATCCTATAAGCTGACCCAAGTAAATTAACATTAAATGTTCTTTTTACACTTTTTTGTCCACTGTAAAAATTATTTCTTATAGTTTGAAATACATTTGTTCCAAATGTTTGTGAAAGGCTGAATGTATGGCAGGATCCACAGCATCTACTGGCAGCAAGAGTGATAACTGCAAAAAGCTGTGTAACCACCTTTTACTTCCTGAATTTTGAGGCCAAATTCTGCCACAAATTGTAGTGAAATGACATGTCAGACACTACAGAATCAAACAATACGTGGCTGACATGGGCACCATGCTCTGCAGGAAAACCTCAAAGCAGCTCCACTAGCTCAGTGTCCTGCATTGTTCATAAGTTGTAATTCATACAATTAACAATTCTGCCGTTGCTACTTTAAAACAAAAACAAAATGCACTTCTGAGAGGATATATTTATCATACCTGGGGTTTGGCAAAATAAAGTATTATCCACTCTTAGGTTTATAAATTCTCTGAGATAATTTCAATGTGGAAAAGCACAATCTTCTTCCAATAGAGACATTTATTCTATTTACGTTTGTGTCAGCCCTAGATTTCTGCAAAGCAGAATACAGTTTCCCTGGAGTACAGCCCAGTGAGGAATTGGTGAATAGTTTATATTTTATAACAGTGCCTTAAGCCTCTGTTATTAGCTCTGAGTTTGGAATAAGACATTTCCTGAGTCCTCATTTACTGCCGTGGTATTACAACATTAAATCAAGCTTCAGGTTTGTGTTTGTTTGTTGCTTTGGGAATTTTACTCATTTAGAGGCATATTGCTTTGCTACAAGGAGAGGGGGATAGAGACAGAGGACAAAAGACTCATTCTGAAGAAGGAATTATTGTATTAGAGGTTGAATTACATGTGTAATAGGAAAAAATACATATAGTGTGTAACACCTTGCATGTGTAATTTAATTTGTATAAGGATTTTCTATTCTCAAAAATTAATAATATTATTCCCTTTAGTGTTCTATTGAAGAATCAACAGTAGTTTAAAATCATTAAAATCAATATTAATGTAGATGTGCATTTAAAAAGGGAGTTGCACAGGACCTTTTTAGCAGAAATAAATACTGTGTCAATCAAAGTAAATTACTCCCTTGATATTTTAATCTAAACACAACATTTGGGAGGGTTTGGATTTAAGCATGTTGGACTTCTTTTACTTTGGATGCATTCATTTTTTTTCTTCCTTTTTCTATAGCCTGCATTCTTTTGGAGTGTCAGGAGCTGCAATTTGTTTCACTAAAGCCAAAAATGTGGTTTTGCTTTGTATACTTAGCACTAGTTTCTATGTAAGATACACACTGGACAAATCTCAAGTAAAGGTCTCTTCCAGCAGAAGGTCAGACGCTAGGTGCCTTTTCCATATGTTCTGAGCTGTGTTGCTGGCTGGCTGTGCGTTGAAAAGGATCTTTGAGAAAGAAATCAGTCCTCCTTGCACATCTGGAAATGTTGATGGTCAGTTACATTTTAAAGCATTATGGTCATTCTCCACAGCAAAGATTCAACATACCTTCAAGGCAAAAGCAGTGATTTCCAAATGCTCATGACATTCCAGTGGTCATTTGAAATGAAGAGAGAATGGATTTAAAAAACCTAACAAGTGACCTTACACCCCTCAGGGTGCTCCTGCCAGTGTCTAAACTTTTACACTGCTATTGCAGTAAGACAAAACACTTTTGTTGTTGTTTTTTAGAGTGACTTCAAATTGTCAATATTATTTACATCACGAAGCTCATCCTGAAAAAAATTAAGGAAGAAGGAAGACAGAAAAACATTCTCAGGCAAGAGGAGAGCCCTGGTTTTCCTTAAGAAAAAGAACAAACAAATTGTCCTGTGCATTCCTAGCTAAATGGAAAGGTACCATGCTTTTAAAGATAAGAATATCTATGGAGATAAAACGTCTCTTACTCACAAAGTACAGTGTTTTACGTATAAGGCTCTGACAAAATCTTATTTCTTCTCAAGAAACTATTGTATGTTTATCTGACCTCTTAGAATACAGAGATGGGACATATGGTGAGCATTTTTGGACCATCAATCAGGTTCTTGTTCATCAGTCAAATCTGTGCAATGTAAACACTGTCCTAAAGAGCAAGATTGTTTCATTATTTTTTTATGAGTATAATTTGTAATATTATTTACTTGCAGATTCTACACTGGGAATATTTTGAATTTCTCAGTGGGAGAGTTTTACCACCTGACATCACTTCAAGAAATATAATTTTTCTGAAAAGAATGGATAAACACCTCTAAAAATAAGCTCCCCTACATCTGAAAGCATAACTGCAGAGATAGTTGAAATAATTTTTTGCTTTAGTTAACTGTTGGTTGACTCAAGACCCTCTGTACTTTCCCAAAGACTTTGTATTTCGCACTAGGATCAGTGATTCTCACTTCCTTTTGCTTGGTCTGCTTGTTGGGTTCTTTTAATTTTTGTTTGACGTCCAAGTGATTTTCCTGAAAAGATTTTGTCTTAGCCTGTATCTATTTGCAGCTAATTTGTTAATCTGATTTTTCAGTATCAAAAGCCCTATAAACCACTATAGAGATGTCATGTTACAGGAGATCAGTAATTTGCAGTCAAATGAAGTGAGATAACTGCAACACAACCAGGTTATTTGGGCGTGGGCTGAACACCATGCCCTGGGAGCTGTGGGGTGTTTGCTCACACTGCCTCTAGTTGGCCCCACTATCATATTCCCCACACGTGAGATAAACTCCCTTAAACCCTTGCAATTTAGATATGGGCAGGTCTTGCAGGCTTGAGGTCAAA
This sequence comes from Acanthiza pusilla, assembly GCA_036630365.1. Classification (NCBI taxonomy): domain Eukaryota; kingdom Metazoa; phylum Chordata; class Aves; order Passeriformes; family Acanthizidae; genus Acanthiza; species Acanthiza pusilla. Next base: position 38,343,278 of record JAXCHO010000164.1, on the reverse strand, counting down.
TTAAGAATTTGACTTGTGAAAATCATGATGCATTGGGTTAAATGCTGCTGACTTGCCACACTGTGGAGAAGTTTGTATGGCTCTTTATAAGGCTGATCTTCCAATGTAGGTTTAACAAGGAGCACGAACCTGGCGACACGGAGCCTCTGCTCCCTGGCCATGGCTGCAAACCGTGGAGCAGCAGCTTACTGCAAGGGCAATCCCTTTGGCTTCAACATTAACACGTGCAAAGTTGGCTTGAAAAGCACCAGAGCTCTGCTGTCTTCCATTTGTGCCACTTCCAGTGGATGTAAATTCCAGGTGGGGGTTTCCTAAGGCACAGTGTGTGCTTTGGAACTCAGAGCAGAAAGGTAATGGCAGCTCTAGACTTGAAAGAGTGACTCCCTCCTCATCTCTAAAGGTCCTGGCTTAAGGGTCAGGCTCTCTTGCCCCTCTCTCCATTTACATTTTTGTATGAAATAATTATCTATTAAAAAAAAGTTTACAGAATGTTTAAAAATGTCTAAAGATAACCCTTAAATTATGAAATAAACTGTTCAAACACTGTGTAAACTGTATTTTAAAGTGACCAGTTGTGGTAAATAATTTGGAACACGGATAAACAAGATGGGTATTTTTTTCGGCATGCTAGGCCAATTGTTTGTGAAACATTCTTCAAAACCTCTTGAGAAAATGCTGAGAGACCTCATGGAGCTGCAGGGAAGCATGAGGCTCCACGAGGCAGGCAGAGTGGAAGATGACACTGGCAAGATTCTCTGGAGCAGTCGCTTTGAGGTCTGAGCCCAGACCACGAATTGCAAAAGAAACCTCTGGGAAGTCAAGGGAAACACAGTCCAGTAAATTCATCCAAGAGCAAATCTTTCCCAATGCTGAAACTAGCTATGGAGGGTATGGCTTGGGTGGTGGTGAGATGGCAAGAAGTTCACCCTTGGCCCCAGTGCCCAGCTTTGGCCTGTGTGACACTCAGAGCTGACATGTCCAGTCTGATTTTCCCTACAGCAGCAGCCATGGTGTAGGCATGGCCATGGCGTCCCGCAGATATTCCCAGGGGCTTCTATGGCAGGTGATCTCTTCCTTTACAAGCTATGGACTGATTTTAAGGGGCTTTAGTGTAATAGGCTTAGCTCTGGCCATGTTTAATCCATTAATCTTTTCGACATGCATTAGTTTGCTAAGAGGCAAGGCAAATTCAGGATGACAGTGGAAAGGAGACCACATTCAAGTAGTAATTGTTTCCATGTCAAAGACCGAGGCCTAATCTGCATAAAGCTAAGAGATTCCTTTTAAAGTTTAGCATAACCAGGAACACTGTTAATACCTCAGACATTACTTTATTTCAGACGTGGCACGTAGATCTGAGCTAAATTAAAAAGCAATTAATTTTCAGCTCTGATTCACCTTTGGGATTTCCTGAGTGTCCAGCACCTCCAGCCAGACTAGCCTTGCTGCTGGCCACCCTGGTGCCAAAGCCATTGCTACAGCCACACGAGGTGAAGGGCCAGCAGGTAAATTCTTGAGAGATGGATGGGATTTCCAAATATAACTCCAGGAAATTTCCTATTATCAAGGATCTAACCATTTAACAAAGAGCAGCTGACTGATATTAATCACACTGAAGTAAACAGGCGATGTTCTTGATTACAGTGTAGTGCCTGTGCTGACTCAGGGCTTGTAAATGTGTTATGCTCAGACATTGTTCCTTCAGCTGTACTTTACACTTCTCCCGCTGCCAGTAAAACCCAGTTCCCTTGAGAAATATCAGCATTTAAGCCAGGAAAATTGATTTTAAATTAAATTCTGTGACACAAACAGACAAAAGCAAAAGCATGAGAAGACAGAGGGCAAGACTGTGAATTCATTATCCTGAAGGTGACTATTGGGCACTTGTGACTTCTAGTACCATGCACATTGTGAGCCTCAGCCACTTGGTGTCCCAGGGGACTTCAGCAGAGGAACCTCTAGTCCTGGACGTAAATTCAGCCAAAGCCCTGGGCACTATTGGGAAAGCACAGGAGCCCCAAGTGTCTGGAGAACCTAAAGAAAAGGCCTATGTCATTTGGGTCCTTCTCAGTAGGGAGACCAGCTGAGTAGGATCTTTGTCATAATGGACTGGGGCTTCTCATACATCCCAGATCCTACTCAAGTTGCAAGAGCTCCTCCATCGACCTGACCGTAAGAGACCTGTCCAAGGCAGAACAAGCAGCTGCTGCCTCATGTGTTCATGGGATGGGCAGCGCAGTGATGGTCCTGTCTCTCTGGGCAGAGTAAGACAAGCTGCTATGGCTGGGTACTGCAAGAGGCACACAACACACCCATGGAGGCATCATGCAACAGCCCCAACAGCACACTGAGGAGCAGAAAAAGCTAATATACACCTCTCAGTCCAGCCCAAGAACAGAGAACCATGTCCCAGCAAACCAATGGAGAGGAGAATTATCACCTCATACCTGAGTCCCATTCCTGTAGTCTGAGTACAGTACAGCTCATCCTCGCAGAGAACCACCTCTGCACTCTGGTGTGTAAGAAAAAGACACTACTTAGACTAACATTGTTGTGTTTCTACTTTGACAGGACAACAAACACCTCCAAAGTATGATAAAAGCTACAGGATCAATGCTGCTTCCTTCTGTTAGCATGCCTCACACTCAATCCTCATCACACAAAACTTTACATACAGCAGCACATAATTTCTTGTTTCTCCCAGTGCAAGAAGGTTCCTATATGCTTCATTATCAGACATTATTCCTTGGCTTTGATACTGTTCCCAGTTAAGTCAAAAGAATTTTTGTCTTTAACTCTGATGTAGCAGCATTATACTCATTTTGCACTTGCACTCTTCAAGAGAGATTTCTTATAACTCTTAAGGGATATTGTGCCTGGAGTATTGTGGCTGCTCTGATTTTTGGTTTGTCAGTGTTACATATCCATTTAGTTTAGCTATGTTTCAGACACCTCATCCAAAACCCACAGGCATTTGCTAATTGAAACACCTACAAAATTCAAAAGTTGTGATACCTTCTTGAAAAAATGCATCAGAGCATTTTGTCAGAGCTTGACTATTAGTCATTAACTTTCTGGCCAGATGCCAAGACTTTTAAAGAAAATATGATAGCAACAAATTAATCTGGCAGTAAATTTTTAATAGTCATTAATTCAATATTTCATAGACAAAGTAGTGAAAAAATGACGAGGCATTCCAGCGGTAGTTATGAAAACATTCATCCTTTAACAAGAGCACATTAGTTACCCACCCAGCTTTGCAAAGAGATTGACTGTAGCTGTTTTTTAAAACAGATCCGAAAAGGCTGCGAGCACATCTGCTGCATGTTAAACTGGAAAAATCTGGCACCTGAAGAACTGTTACATACGATGTAAGGACTGTCAGACCCTGCAATGTATCCCACACCAAGAACTCAGTGCGATGCAAAGCAGGTTATGTCAGACTCAAGAAGCAATGTTAGGCTCTGGATACAGCAGACAGTAGAAATTTGACATGCTGTTTAGGGGGAGTGCAGGCAAAGCAGCTTGTTCAAGCTGTGACTTCTGCTACAGAAATTGGGCTTTAAAAACAATCTGTGAGCCATTCCATTGATTTATGCCGATGGGAAAAAGGTTCTACTGTCCCCTGTTCCTGCTTTGCACTGACTGCTGCGTGAAGCCTCTGCCCCTCCTGTAGGCAGTGTGGGTGGGGAGCAGGACCAGCAAGCCAGCAGGTCCTCCTGCGAGTCCTGCAGGGAGCTGGCAGTGCTGCCTTCCCCTAGAGGAGGGAGTCCGGGTAGCAGATATGCTTCATCTGCTAGTGATTGAGCTGTACCTAAAATAGAGCTTGTAGCAGAGCTGCATTTTAACCCTTGGGCTGCTGGTCTAAGAAAACATTTATGTACATTGCCTGCTTCTCTGTGTAATGGGAAAACAGTCTCTGCTTTCCACCGGGACACTGGAGGTAGGAAGGAGTCTGACAAGAACAGGAAGCTGTTTAGCCTGATCTGACCAGCAGCAGAACAGAGCAGCCCCAGATGCCCTGCCTCTGCACCCCAGGGACACAGCTTCTCATCTAATACCTGGGTTCCTGGTGCCTGAGCGGTCCCTAACTCCTGCTGGCTTCTCACCCAGCACACACACTTTGACTGAAACTCTGTGGGTGACAGCCCTGAACATCTCAGGCTGTGCATGTCCCCTCCAGCAGGCAGGCAGGCAGGCAGGCAGGCCAGCAGAGGAGCAGAGCACTCTCTTTGGATGGCACGGAGGGAACAAAGAAATGTGCATGGCAAGGGATGAGCCTCAGAGTGAGACAAGGGCAGTGGGACAGAAACAGGATGGAGGTCTGGGTGTTTCCCAAGATAGGTGCCAGAAAATTCAGGTTTCCCTTGCTGATTTCTATGCTGCAGCTGCTCATCACCAACAAATCCTGCAGCATTTAATAAACTGGGCTTTTGAGTTCCCATAAGAAATTTAGGAGGGAGAGAAGAAAGGGAGTGGGGTCTTCTGAGGGTAGCCCAACTTTGTTCTGAGTTTACTAAAGTGCATTTTGGGACAAGCAGACTGAACAGGGGACAGAGCCTTGACCACAAAATAGCTAAAAGCCCTTTCACAGATTTTACAAAGGGAGTGGTCTGGGAAAGTTTTAGAAAATGAGAAAATTATGCAACTTTCGCTTAGAGATGGAAAATACTAAAATATATCTATAGTGTGTATTGAGTATAGTGGTTGTTGGTTGTGACTCATCAGCCACATAAACTTCTGTTACCTCGAATCTTCCATGAAATGGGGGGAATGAGAAACAGGGAAAGTCATCCACAAAGATTTGTTTTCTGTGCGTTTTGTTTCTTCTGTCTTTTCCAGTCTTTCTGCTCTAGGTTCTGTACACAGAACTGCATAATTAAATGGAAACACTTGCCATGAATATACTACCATGATCTAGAAGCCATCTACTGCAACGTCAAAAGACCTCTTAGAGGATTAAAGTTAGGGCAAGGAAGTGCAGCTTTGTTTAGCTCTGTTTTCATTGTCTGCAAACTTTAATTTGCTTCTGTCTTTTTTTCTTGGTTGGTTTATTTGGGTGGTTTGTTCCTGCTACATCCTGGGGCTTTTTGCTTCCCCTAAGTAACACCTGCTGTTGAGAAATCTCTGGGTCCTGTTGCACATATACACTACACTCCTGTGCTTAAGTACTCATTAGGCCTAATGGAAATCATTTGCTTTGGGTGGTCCTCACTGCATACGCTAATTTCCATACAGTACTCTACAAGAAGCCAAGAAGGCGACAGACCGCACAAGAAGTGCTCTGCCAAGCAAGGCTGTTAACAGGGTTTTGAACAAGCCAAGGCTCTGTTAAGATCAATAGCTTGGTTCACAGGGGTATCCTATGCATATTCCTGCAAGCCACAGATTGCTGTGTGTAGATGTTAGCCCAGTAAGAGAGAGTGCAGTCTGCCAGGCTATTGGATGAAGAAAAGCCATCGTGGGGTTGTGCTGCTCAGGCACCAGGAAATAGTGAGGAGCCCCCACCAAGCCAAGAGGGTTGGAACACACTGATAGTGCAAGTGCCAGACCTCTTAGCAGAGAGAAACTCTGGGGAAGCTGAGCCTCTCCAGCATAACTTTCTTCCCTCCCCAGCATCACTTTCAGTCTTATCTGGCTCAGATTCAGTGACTGGTTTTCATTCAGTTATTATTTTGAGTAGGCCCAAGAGAACTTCTGAGGCATCTGAGTCATTTGTGAGTGCCCTGGGAAGGCAGTGCAGAACCAGAGCACCACGGGCACAGCGCTGCTCAGCACCCCCGACTCAAGAGCTCTCCTGGAAGATCCTGCACCACGGGAGCTGGATCAGGCAGGGGAGGAGCTGGCTGCCCCTGCAAACGTGCTGAGTGTCAGCAAACCCATTCCCATCAGGGGGCTGAGGGAAAGGGCTGACACTGCCTCAGCATTATCAACTGATCAGCCAGCCCACGAGCTGCGTGGGATTTACCAGTACAGAGCTGAGGAAAATCAGACTGTGCTCAGCCAACTCAGCAAGAACACAGGAAACTTTCAAGAGCGGAAGCCTTTTCTAAAATAGTATTAAAGTATGAAATAGTAAAAATTGGAAATGACTATACATGATCGTGCTGGGGACTGCACAGTTACCCATAAAATTTCCTGTCTAAGCTCAGCTTCACCCAGCACATGAAAAACCTGGTGAAGATCACCCTGTTTGGTGATTTGTGCTGATCTGAACCACTCCCCCTTCACAATGTCCTGTGGATGTGATACAGTTATTCGCATTTTTTCAACATGTTGCCTGTCACTAGTGCTGTCTTGCTGTCCTCCCCCAGCCAAAACAGAGAAGCCATGGTCTCTTTGTGGTCCCACTGTCTCACCAGGAAGGACAGCGAAGTAGATATGACCTTGTAATTTTCTTCTGCTCTTGCCATAGCGGAAAACAACCATACCAGAATTGTGGCCACACTGAACCACTCCTCATTTCTGATTTCTCTTCTCTGAGCAGATAAGAATGACCTAGGGCCTCTTAGTGTGTTTTACATCAAAGACTGATGAAGAGTCCTGACAGCCTTGATGTCACTGCTGTAAATAAACCATTAATCACACTGCCATTCCAGGGAACAGCCTTCTCCCAGAGGGCATGAACCTCCTTCAGGTCACTAATATAAACCACATCTCCACTAATCCGGTGGGGTGCTGGTAATGTCAGGGCTTTCAAGGTGGGCTGGCTCTGTGTCAGGGGGACACTCCATTACTCTCGCTGTAGTGCATAGGTCATTGTTATGGTTCCAGTGAATTGTAAATGGTCAATTATTGGAGAAAGAGTTATAATGAATTGAATAAAGTGCATTGCAGAAGGAGTTACCGTGAGAAGTAGAAAGAATAGAAGGCTCAGCGTGCTGTTTATACTTTTGCTTTGGAGTTGAGTACTGCATACAAATTTAAAATAGAGGTGCAAGAGAAACAGTAGGGTCAGTGCTCTAGCAGGCAACCAGAGTAGAGTGGTTCTAGTAGATGCTGCAGAACCTAATACCATGAATAACAAAAATGTGCCTATTATTAAAAATTGATCTAATTTTAAAATCCATGCCAGATCACTGTCTTACCAGCACTACTCCTCAGTAAGATTGTCAGTGGAAATAACATCTTTTATATATATAAACAGGCATTATATGTATATAAAATGCGCGTCATTATATATATTGTATGTATTATATGTTTACATACCCATATACATTATAATAGCGTACTAGTGTGCTTTAGAAATACAACTAAAACCAAAGTCAGTTAAACCTGTACTCTGCAGCTGAATTGTTCAGCCATCATGGGTGAATTGCCAACAGAAATTTGGCTTTCTGACAGAGTAGCCTTTGCAAAGGGAACTGCCTCATTAAGCATGACCCTCTGTATGTCCCAGAGAAAAAGCGGCACAAAAATAACGATACAACAGAGCTGATTTCTGCCTCCCTGCTTTAGAGACTCCTGAGGGTAGTCTGTGATTCCCAGAAGTTACTCAAAGTAGCCCTAAATCAGAGAGCTCAGGGCTACTCTAAACTACACTAATACATTTTTTCATACAATAAATTATATTTCTAAAAAGCGGTCCCAAGGGCATGTGAGCCAGATAGCACTGGCCACTTTCACACACTCCCTCCACGCCACAGCCTGGCACAGAGACTGCTAACACAGCTTTCTGTGGCCAGAGGAAACCCCACACTTTCCCTCTGGAGACTGAGCCTAGGCTTTAGGGCTGTGCACTGTGGTTTACGTGTTCAGTCCAGACAGAAGGGTTTTGAAGTCACACTCACAAAACCTCTGCAGAGCAGCGATGGCAGTGAGTGGCTGCAGGAAGCTCGGGCACATCACATCCCTCCTCTGCAAGGGGCTCTGTGGTATGGCCAAGAGGGGCTTCACACCATCCCCCAGGCCTCCCCCAGCTTCACCACCTGTGCTGGTTTTAGGGCACCCCAGTGAAATGCAGTAGCTCACAACTTGACTTCTCTAATTACTTCAAAACCTGACACTTGCTAACCCAGGGGCACACAGAGCTGGGTCCTCACAGCTCGGGCTACTGTCCAAAGGGAGGTTCCTTACAAGGAAACAACCCCACTAGGCTGCTCTGTATGGCAAACATGGTGCCACAAAAGCCCAAGCTCTCATCAGCACCACAAATACAGCTAATAAGCTACGAACACCTCAGGCAACTAAATCACAGCTCGCTGGGCTCCATCTATTTAAAACACAGTCAGTGCCGGGACTAAAATTGTGAATGTCCCCTGCAAAAAATTTGAGTCACCCTCGCTTGCCTTATAACAAAACAAACCAGGATGTGTAGGGGGCTCTGTGTTAGCATAAGCTTGACTGGAAAAGCCCAACTCCCTTGCTTGATGCCTTAACCAGGACCAGAAAACAAGATTGCTGACTGGAATGGAGTTTCTTAAGAGAAAAATTAACTAAAGGAATGTTTTATTCTGCTGAAGCACGGATTGCCTTTGGAGTCCAAAACACTGCTATTTAAAAATGCCTTTTGCAAACCAAGGGTCATGAGTTTCCAAGCTGTCAAAAAAATCCCTCTCATTATAACCATACGTAGGTCAGGATTCAGCACTGTCCAACAGTGAGATTCATGAGCTGGGCCTCCCACAAGTATCCTTGGGGAGAGCAGCACAAGGTAAGCTGCCTTCCACTTCTGTCAACAGAAGCTCAGCTGCATTCTCCTAAGCCTCATGACACAGTCTGCATGCTTAGTTTTTCAGTACAACATTTATTTCAGTTTTAATTTGTAAGTTTCTTTAAATACCTACTTCAAGGCTTTTCCATATACACCTCCAGCATAATCTTCTGAACTTAAACTCAAGTTACAGGCCTGAAGCCCACTTCAGCAACAACTATTTTTAAAGTAACAATAGTAAGATAAAGGTATACAATTTTGGATTTTGCCTTCTTATACTTTCTTAAGCAATATCTGTTTTAAAGAATATAGTTCATAAAATAAGGACAGAAAATATGTATTTAAACCACATTTGATCTAATTAAGGAGATTAATTTGTTATAATTTTGTTATAATTAAATTTGTTATAATTAAATTTGTTATAAATAAATATAATTTGTTATAAATAAAAACACCTGAGTGATCTTCCCAATATATAGATTTAAAGCTATTCTGACAGCCTGGGACAATAGAGGAGTATTAGCTTTATTAGCACCTACATTTGACTGAAATAAAGTTTCAAAAAGTACCTGTGAGCTGGACAGAAGGTACCCATGAAGTCTTGAGAAGCAGAGATAGGCACACATTAGTGCTTCTCCTGACCCAGACTGAGGTTTATGTGTGCATTTCTGGAGGTGCCAACGAGCACTTTGGCAAAAATGAACTGAGAAAATACACACATGGTCCCTACACAAAAGTCCTCAGCCCCTGTCTGGTCTCACCACATCTGTCTGTGCAAGTTTGCCACCACCCCTCCTATCATATCCTCTCCCCTACACCCTGTCACAGCCTTCCAAAGAGGCATCAGTGGGGTCTGCAGCTTAGGGGAGGCTTGTGCTCTGCAGCTATCCTGCACATCCTCCCTTATTGCTGGGCCTGGACATGAGTGGTCTCTTCCCTTTTACCTCTTCCCTTTCCTGAAGAAGATGCAAGTGCTCAGCATGGGAAAAACAGGCAGCAGGACCTGCTGGTGACCCTAAGCTGCTACAAGCAGCCTGATGCTCTCTGCACCCTGGCTGATCTCACAGGGTGCCTAAACTGGTCTCACACACCTGGCTTTCCTCTCCAAGGTGTCAAATGGAGCCTACAGCCCACAAGTAGCCTGGAATTTAAGAGGCTGTCCAGACTATGTAGCCATCCATGGTCACAGTGAAGGCTCCGCAGTTCCCTTCCAGTCCAGGGAAAAGCAATTGCTTGTAAACAAATGAATATTGTTTAACATTCACTAGGACTGCCTCAGTCTGATGTGTATTCTCAGTGTATCAGAAAAGATCTTTCTTCTAAACAGAAGCGAAATTAAATATAACCAATTAATTTCAATACCCTTAAAATGTAACATGAGGCTGTTTTGTGAAGGCTGGTGAGGTACACAGCACTAAAGATTAACATCACCTTATGAACAGGACTACTTAAATGATATACAAGGAAATACATATTTCTCAAAATTATTATTTACTTCCAATCTACATACTACATGATTTAAGCAAATGCTGCATTTAAAGTATATGTGTAAAGGAAAACCCCACGTGGAAGTACACAGGACTAAAGCCTAATTCTCCAAAACTTCAGAAACACAAAAGCAGCACATACTGACATAATTTTTTTTTCTGATGCATACAAATGTGATAGATTTTTAACTTCACTGATGAGCAAAACTGTACACAGAAACTTGAAACTGTTTCAGAATTATCATTAATTACAAAGCCCTTGAAAATGCCTGTGAGCAATCCAGGTCCTTTTACTTATTTTTCTCTTGCCATACAATGTGTTATCAGAAACAGCAATTGTTCCCCCAAAACAGAACTTCTGCTAGTTGAAATACACAGCATCTCTTTCCAACCTACATTTTGTATCGAGGAATGGACATATTTAAAATTAATCAGGCCACTTTTTGCATCTATTTCTGTAAGTGCTGCTGGCTGTTGCATTGTTGTAACACATCATCAAGGAAATGGCCAGTGGGAACAAGAGTTCTGCAGATTGACAAGACAAGCAAGTTTTATTAAATGCAAACTGTCAACTTTTGTACTTTAGATAAATGCTTTGATTTAGGAGGGTCAGAGACAGGCAGAAGGTGTCAGCAGACAGATTGGAAGGTCTCTGGGACTTTTCAAGAGATTTATAAGTTGACTTTTGTTTAACTGCTTTGTTTTTAAGCATTTTGGTTTCTTTGAGGTACTCAAACCCAAGCTGACATACCTTCTAATTTTGCTGTGTGCTGACTGGGCAAGTTTAATAAAAACACTACAAATTTTCACTGTTCTCCGTGATTTAGCAGGAAATCTCAATAATCTTATAGGTAAAATGACCTAGATATAGCCTTCAATCTGCAGTCTACATATGCATCATAAAAACACAGAAACACAGTCAGCACAAAATGTTGCAACGAAGACCTGGGGTTTTTGAGTCACCAGGCTGCAGTACATTTTGTGTGTATTTAAATGATCATTGTTCTTCCACATCGATAAAACAGTCAGATCAAACTTCTCCTGACCTGTGAGTCGGGGGAGAGGCTGCTGCTCTCTACTCAAGCACATTTACACTGCCAGCCCCAGAACAGGTTCTAGCTCTAGGGAGAGGCTGTGGCAAGAAAGCAGTTCTTTGCCATTTATGCAAGCGATGTGGTCAGCTGACAGCTGCTGAGGAAAGGCTGATGCATAGGGTGCAGAACTATCTCTGTCTGTCTGCACTCATTCTCCTTTTCCTTCCTCCTGCCGTGTCTCCTGTGCAGGGAGGTGGGTGCCAGGGCTCATCCTGAGGCAGGGAAAATCATCTCTCCTCTCATCTCTGTTGCTCAGGAGCTTTAGGGTAGTGTGGGAACACTACTGCCCAACAGCCTCCTTACAAACAGGAGCTGGTGGCTGAAGCCCCCAGGCTGCAGTCCCTCACACATTTCCTGAAGGATCTGTTGGTGAGTAAGGAGCCCTGTTCCCAAGGGCACCACCAGCATTTCTACTCTGGACTCCGTGCGTGCCCCCACCACTGCTGTTAAACCACTTGTGATGAAATCCAGCATGGTGGAATTTTCTCTTGAAAGTTCACTTTTAAAAACAGCAACATGGAAAGTAGTTCTTTGCTTTGATATTATGGAAAAGGCATGTGAGCAGAAGGTGGTGGGACCCACCTCCTAGAGTATCGTGCCCAGTGCAATATCCTATCCTTTGCTGTTGGAAGTAATTTGAAAGAACATTTTCAACTTTTCCACACTGCTAGCCAGTTTAAAAGGGAGATTGCTAGTGGTGTTATAATAGCTGCTTACTTTTGTTCATGATATCTGCTTTTCTGTATGTGTTTTCCCGATGTTTTTGCAAAGAGGTTATTTCCTTGACCTTCACATGGTTTGGGGAAAAGGTTTGCATTTTAGATTTTCATTTTAATTTTGTTCTTGTGTTTAAAGAACACAAATGAGACTGTAAGCTCCCTGGAGGATGTTTAAGGTACGAGCTGTGAGCCAGATGCAAGCTATAAAAACTCGCCAGTTGAGACTCCTTGCAGGCAGCTGTAGTCACCTATCTTTGGAGACTTCAGGCCCCAGCGTGCATTGAAGCCAAGCCCCTGCGATCAAGGCAGAATATTTAATTCTCCAGTGACCCAGGGCCTCCTTGGTGGTCATGCCTATCTTAAAAGCATAGATCGTTATCCATGCAATTTTTACACAAATTAATTTTTCCCTCCAGGACTCCTGGCCAGCGGAGACTTTCATGAGATACCATAGGCTTCTACACATAAAATAATTATGATAAAGGAAAGTATTTCCTCAAATAAATGTGCAGCATAGTGATGAACATGCAGATTTATTAGTATTTTGCTTTCCATCTTGCATAGACTGAATTTATGTTTTTTTCCTGCATTAATCTCATGATCCATGAAAGAAATAAACCTGCTGCAGTATTGCTGGAAAGCCACCCTAGTATATCCAAATCACAGACAAATCCAGCCAGCTCTCCATTGCAAAGTTAACATTGCTGGTCAAATGCTTTAAGCACCCAACTCAGTGACAGGAACAATAAAGTCTTTGGCCCAAAATGCTAATCTTAACAAAGCTCACACATATCATTAACTGTGCAACACACACTAAAAGAATTATAATCTGGGTTTGCTCACTACTGTCAACCAGTTTGACAGAGAGCCTCCCTGGGTTACAAACAGCCAAGTCCGGAGCTCTCAGCCTGCAGAAATTCATCACCACCCCAATCAGAGGTGAGTTACACATGTCACATCTCAGGAATGGATGAGAAGAACGATGGGGCCCTGACAAGTTTTGTCTGAGGGTAGGTGTTTACGAAAACAAGAACAAGAAGTAGCAGGAAATGTGAAGAGAAACACAAAGAGATACTGAAGACACTCAGATCCAAAAAAGCACTGATAGGACAGTCCTCAGGCTTTGGGTCAGGCACTGGCTCAATAAAGTTTGGGCTGTTTCATCACATGTATGTCTGCAGGACTTCTGTGAAAGCCTTGGAAATCAAAAGGACCGTGGTTAAGACATCCATGTCCATCATCATTATTGTGGACCTCAACCTGGAATACCCTGCATTTTTGGTTACAAGCTTAGATTGAAACTAACTCTATGTCAAGACACAGAATTAATTTAAGATGGGTTCTTAGTTCCAGAAGTCTGCAATAACAACTAGATAAATTTAAAAATTATTTCTTCATTTGGGATACTTTTGTACATGTTATAGATGTGTAAGGTAAGCGTAACAAGAAGTCATGACTTGCATTTTAAACTGAAGCACTGGAGCCATCTCAGCTCACAATTGATTTCAAAGATTAGTGGCATAAAATAACATCTTAAGTTAGTCCATAGGCCATTTCAAAGCATTGTGGTGTATAGAAATAGAAACGAGTGGGCTTTGGATGTCTAATTCATTTAGGTGCTTTTCTTGCAGGCCTATTGGTGTTATTGCTGAGGAAAGCTTATCTGTATTCATTTAAATGTTGAGAGGCTTAGTGATGAAAACTGTTTAATTGCATTAGACAGATGATACCAATTAGAATTGATACATAAATCAGAGGCAGAGCTAAATTCAAAAATTAACAGGTTTTGTTTAGATGGCTGAGATTGTGTTTCTGCTTACTACAAAAAGAGGGGTTTTCTTTCCTTAAATAATTTTGTTTGTACTGGCACAATGTGTTCAGCATAGCATTTAACACTATGTCCAAGTCATCTGTTAACTTCATCCACTTTCTCAGATGTTTATAGTTCCCCATCCTATATTGAGTGAAAAATGGATGCCAAAGCCACAGGGTGACCTGAACTGACCTAACATTTGATTGCCTCCATCCCAATTCGTGGGTGAGAGCTGGTGTTGACTCCCAAAGTCTTATGCACAGCTTGTAATTGATTTCCATTTGACCTGCAGTGTTTAATTTTGTTCACCAATGAGTTTCTAGATCATCTTTGTTGTTTGTTTGTGAGTGGGTGAGGTCAGTGCACCACATGTAGGCCTGGGTCCACAGGAGGTCACTGGCAAGAGTCACCTACTGAGGGACCACCAAGGTCCGTTTTAGATGCAGAAACATCCCTTTCATCCATGAGCCCTGGGAAACACCATAAAATTCAAAAGATGCCAAAATGAAAAAAATATTCCTAATAAAAACAAACAAATTTGTCTTCATTATTTTATTTGACAAGTATTTTTGAACATGCAGACACTTTGGTTTTCAGAAAGAAATCAGGGAAGACTTCATGCTGATGATATGTCAGCTCTGGTGTCCATATGTGTCCTTAAATAACGGCACAAACATAGTAATAACAGCAGATATGATTATGCCTTTAATAAGTACCCGAGGAAAAAAAGATTTCTGAGCAAGCACAGCACACCCAGGAGCCTGTTCTATCACCTACACTGTCCTCCCCAGCGCATAGTTGACGGTTCATTCATATGGTCAAGGTAAATAATATCAAGGTGAAATTATCTCAGTTCATCAGGCAAAGGAATGGTCAACTCTCCCAAAGGTATGACAGGGTCAATTACCCAAAGAAATTCCCTACACTCCACTTCAGAACTCCCCCTTTTTTTTTTCTTTGTGTGTATGTGTAAATGCAAACATGGCCATCTCATATTTTGCTTAATCCTGTTAATAGAAGAGATATTTCTGTTTCCAAACAAGCATTTCAAAGCTGGTTGCATCCTGCGGGAAGATGTAGTTACTGGACGATGTAGAGCATCACCCTTATTTACATGAAGGTGCTTCCTGTTAGCATGGTATCCTCCATTCCCTGGCTTCGTATTTTGTCTGCTACATGTGGCTAATCACTCTATAAACAGGAAGGACACTTGAAACATCATCTAAATAAACCGTGGTGTGTATAATTCTCTGGTAGGTTAATGAGGAAGAAGTTGGCCAAAAAGGGAAAATTGTTATATGCAAGACAGCAGCTCTTATGAAAGTAAAAATGTCTTTGTATATGGGATCTCCATACTGACCAAAACCACTCTATAAGTAGAAGTCTAAACAAAAAGAAAACCTAAACTTGGCTGTTATATGTGTTTTCTCACAAGCAAAAACACACACATAAACTGAGTCCCCATGTGGCCTCAGGTGAAGGCAGAGGAGCTACACAGAAGGGATTGTCTTGCAATGCATTTGCCAAGCAGGGCCGTGCCAGCCCCGCTCCCTTGCCAGCTGGCTTTATGGCTCCTTCTGTGGGCGTTACACCTCCAAGATGCCCAAAGCAGACAGTGCAGTCAGGCACTGGGCCCACCATAAGCAAATGCTAAAAATCTATCTAACTAAAGATGGACAGTAAAGCTGCTGAAAACTTTGCATCAATTGTCAACTTGTCCCTTTTCCAAAAACTCCCAGAGACTCTTGTTCTTTGTATTAACTTCTATTTTCTAACACAGAAATTGTTCAAATAAGCAATGCTATTTTACTTTAGTTCTCAGTTTGGTCTTTATTCCATCCAGATGTTACTGCTCATACTCCTGTCTTCATTTAGAGCAACACTTTGTAGAATACCTAATCTTTAAGTCACTTTTACTTTAATTCACCGCTATATTTTTTAAATGACTGTGTTTGACATAAACCACTGGCTGGTTTCACAACTGTGGTGTCTCCACCTTTGGCAAACTGTTCACTTATTTGCTCTATCCACATTTAATGGAATTGCTGGAACCACTTAAAATCCATTAATATACTACAAATTACAAGACAAATCATATTTGATGAGTTAGTGCAGTTAGGAAGACTGAATAATTTGTACTCAGAAGAAATCAAGTCCATTGCAAATGTGTAACTATAGTTTCCAAAAAGGTTAAAGATTTTCCACAAGTATTCAGAGTTAAATCTACATTTTGAAATATTTATCTACTTTTGATGCTTTTCTTTTATTTAGTTTTGATTTGCTAACACATTCTATGGCCTTTATGCATTGAATTTGCTGTCACTAACTCTCAGCTACAAATGCATCTGCGCACACTATATTAAGCAATTATAATGCTTTTTTTTGTGTGTACACTTGTATATGTATTATTCTCATCCATTTCACTCAATAAAACATTCCTCAGGGACTAGATCGTCTGCTTGCTTATGCCCTTTATTGAATTGCATGTTGATGTGCCAGACAAGAACCATTTCTTGGCTTTAGCCAACCAAAGAAAAACTAACATCACCTCACAGCCAGTGCCGAAAGTTCAGCTGTTCAAAATGAAACTCGCTTGAAACAACCTCAAAGTTTTCAGCTAGTGTCTTCAAATGTATTTTTTGGTTTTGAGAACTTCAAGGAATTAAGAAAGTATATTCTTGAATTGGACTAAATCAACAAATTTAAGTCAAGAGGAAGGTTTGGACTAAAAGACTTTGGAAGCAGATTTTAAATTTACAAAAATTGTAATTTTATCATAAAAACACATCATAATTCTCAAAAATAACACAAGCACTTAAAAGAGAAAGTAAACAGTTGGAACCCCTGCTTATAGAGCCAAGTCACAGCAGGGTTTATACCCATGCTAAGCGAGGGGGAACGCCTCGGTGTGGCATTAAATGAACCAACCCACTGCCTGTTGGGACTTTTGCAGCAGTCTCCTAATGCACTCCACAGCTCTGGCCAAAATCTGACCCTGATTATACCAGAAGGGCTGTTCTGGAGAAACTCTGGAGTTTCTCCCAAGTAGCCAAGACAGGAATTTATTCTGGTATATTCAGTTCTCTCAGTCTTGTTGCTGGTTTTGGGGGAGGTGAAGGAAACAGCAATATGATCTGCCTCAACCATATAACCACCCTGCACCACCGAGACTTTCCAGACCATCCTAACTCCCTTAACATATTAGCACATCTTCCACTCACTGTTTTTCCCAAAGATAACAAGCAAAGCTGAAACCAAACATAACAGCTGTAGCTACCTCAAACATATGCCCTGCCTTGAATGTTCCATGTCTCTCCTATCCCAACACACAGCCATTTTGCTGTTGAAACATTCTGTACTTGTATTATCTTTGCTCACTTTCTCCTCCATTTTCCCCTTCTCTTGTGCCTCTTTCCTAGGAGAAAATTACTTGCTGGAAAGCTCAATGTCTTTGGACTTGTGCTGGAAAGAAGTCAATTGCTGCAGGTGTCCAAACTTTTCGGAACCTGATACTTCCTCACAAACCAGGGTGGGGAAGCAGTTTCATATTTCACCTTTTCTGCTATTGCAATGGACTCATGCAAATGGTGGCTGTTTGCAACACAAAAAGGATCCAGAGAACTCCCAGCACCTCTTGCTGCTGTTTGGTATGTGCTAAGAAACCCTATAACCTCAGACTCCTTGAATCAGCTTCAGTTGCAGCACAAGGAGAGAGTAACATTACATTTTTCTCCCTCCGGAAGAAGCACACACTTCTTCCTCGAGCTTACTCCTTGCTCCTTTCAGCCATCAATGCAGAGCCACACCGTGCAACTCTCACATCCCAAATCACAAAAAGTCCATGCAGATCTTATCCTGTTCCAATTAATTGTACTGCTCAGTCTCTCAATCAGTCTTTGGAGACTTTTTCTCTCTTTGGAGAATGAGGGGACCAGAAAGAAGCCAAATATTCAGACCTCAGGGCTCCCTTAAGAAGGATCCAGTTTCCAGAGAGGAATATGATTACAAGCAGCATTCAGGCAACAATGTGTTTTAGGTGTCTGCTCTCAGGCCAGCATGGAATAGAACCAACAGCCCCAGTTTTGTCCCAGCAGCTTTATACTGTCTTGGCTTCTCCAGTGAGCGTTCCTGATTTACGCTGACGTAAAAGAGAGAGAGGAGGAAAAGAGAGATGTGTAAGAGCTACAGGGTTTTGTAATTGGCACAGCCAAGAAGCAAGAAGAAATCCCTCAAAAGTCTTTCTCTTACAAAATGCAGAGTAAGGCTGAGTAAGGGATTTGATGGCACTGATTTACTGTCAGGGAAAGAGACAAGTATGCACCAGTATCATAAACATATGAAAAAACATCTATTTTCATTGCTGTCCTGATGGACAAGATTCAGTTTCAATGACTGGCCCAGACCTTCAACAGCTCTGGTTTGTTCCATATCATGTTCAGCTCATCTGTCAGAGAGTGGCAGGCAGTGTTGTCTTTATCAAAAGAAAGAAAAATCACGCCAAGAACTCAAACTGAAAGATGTGATCTGCCATAATAAGAAAACAATTAATTTTTTTTCCTCTGACTTCTCCCAAAAATGTGAAAGCTGTGTTGTCTCCAAATAAAAAAGATAAATGAGACTCAAATCTGCGTTATGTTAGCAAAAACCACCTGCAGTTAATTACAACTAGATAAAGGGATGACTTGTCTTTTGGTCCAAATCTTCTGTCTTTGAGGCCCACGTCTGTTCCAAACCACACAAAAGAAAGATTTCAGTTCTGATTTATTCTGTGATAGGCAATGGAGGGAACTCATACCATTCCACTCCTCACTCCTCCTGTGTGCTCCCATAGCTACAACCCTTGGTACAACATGATTTGCCTAACTTTCATGATTTAATGAATTTTGGTGGGGGTGAACTGCACAACTTAATTAAAATGTTTCCCCCAACAAATAATGTGTATATGCTCGGGTATCTATTTGTACTGATTTTCCTTCTTCAAGGGCTCCTTTCCTGCAGGAAATATTTTTTTAATCAAAGCAAGGAACACACTTTTCCCCTTGGCCACTAGTATCAGCATTAGTTGCATATTAAAATTTTGTAGGAGTCCAGAAATCATATTTTCTCCATATCAAACTCATCCTTGGAGAGTTTCCCTTTCAGACAAATCTACTGTTCTGATTCACATTAGAGATGGGACAACACAAAGAGTGGTCTGACAGCACATTTTGAAAGGAAACTTTTTTTAAGGTGGCAGAAAACTTTGGGGTTTTGTATTGGATGTACCCTAGCTTGTTTGCAATTTTTGTGTGCACACCAGACCTGGTGGCTGGATTACTTGCCAAAAGCATGTCACCCACCTACAGCAAAGTATATCTCATCGACTGTACTATCTCTTAATGGTTTCTAAGCAGTGACTTCATCAGGGCTCTGACACACAGTTAGTGGTTCATGCAGACTAAATAACATTATGCAGAACTTCCTTTGTTCTAAAGCCTGTTTTTCATGTAGAGAAGGGATCCAAGGCTTATCCCAGACTAGGTCCCTTTGATTAAACACAATGTAATTCTATTTTTCCGCTGTGTGCCAACAACAATCACCATATCTATCAGTTCAGCCGCATAGCTGTCAAATTTAGATGCTGCATTTACTTTTCTAAAGCCATTATCAACCAGATTTGTTCACCTAATTTCAGTGTAGTTACAAGACAAGGCCATACTATGGACTTCTTGTGCTACTGTCACATCTAATTTAATCATTTTCTGCTAAGTTAGAGTCTAACCTGCCAGACTTTTGACAAATCAGAAAACCATTTCACTCCTTCTTTAACATCTAATCTCACACAAGGGTTTGTGAACAGACAGGTTCTCCGAGTGATCCTCTCCGTTACTGCTGCAGCAGAGAGGGAAAAAATACATTAGCCTGCATCTTCCAGACAGCAGTGCGAGAGCTGTGACCACATGCAAAGAGCCAACAAGCTGAAAAAGGAATCCAAATGCTACCAAATCACGTAAGTCTTTAAACATGCTGGTTTTATTCATAATCAAGTCCTTCCCATGTCACTGGGTGCATCCCCACAGCCTGAGGGGGAGAGCTGCCAGGAGGTTTTCTTGGGGGGCATAGCACCCCACAGAAGAACTTTTCTGCCAAGAACAGTTTCTTTATTTAACTGTTTAAGTGTTGTTTAACAATTTTCTGCTAATGTGTCTGAAAGTCTGAAGCTGGCTCGTACCCAGCAACGTAGCCATAGGCTTTTTTCCTATTAACCCTCCAAAGCCCTGTTCTCCCTGTTTTTCATTATTTTCCCCTTGCTCCTTTGCTTCAGTTTCCTGGCCGGGGCATCAGTGACCAGCAGCAAGGTCATGGTATGGCCCCAGGGCCCCTGCAACCACAATAAAGAGAGGTAGGATGGCATCCCCATAGCCTGTGCTGGCAACACACTGCTGCTCCTAAGGGCACAGGGAGCCAGGCAAGTTCCAGGCACTTCTGAGAGTACCCTAGGAGAGGATATGGAGAGGTGGTAGCAATGGGTTTGACAGCAGGTTTTGAGTAGACTGAGGGTCAGCACGAGGATCTGCGTTTGGCTGCGAAGGAAGAATTCCAAATGCAGAGATGTGCAAGATGTGCAGAGGCGTATGCTGGGAAAAAGCTCTGAGCATCAACCCTGAAACCCAGCAATTGCTGTGAAACACAGCAATCTTCACAGCTTGATGAATATCTGCCATTTTGACAGGAAATGCCAAATGCCTTGAATTAATTATGTCTCTAACCTTTTCCTGCTGCAGAGAGTGCATTGGGCCATTTGAAATAACGATGTCTGGACAAACAAACAAGAACTGAAAAGGGTAAAGTCATTGCTGTGAATCAATCTTCAATGAAATTAATGGATATTTCCCTTCCTTCTGCCCCTTCCCCCCTGCTCCAGTTTACTTCCACAGAGCAGAGCCCATATTTCAAAGGATTTTGCAGTAGCCTCGCCACAGAAAAGCCTCAAAGAATGAAAGAAACTGGGAATTCAACAGTAATAAGCAATAGACATGAAGAGACAGATTTAAGGTGCTTCAGAAAGGTGCACCAGGTAAGGAAGCAAGGCTGCTACTGGGGAAGTGCTGGCAAAGTGGTACCACACAGGGACGAGCAAACTATGGTTATAATCCCGAACTGGTTTTAAGGGGCAGTAATGTTGGAACAAATCAGAGCAGCCAAATGGAAAACTAATAAATAAATAAATTATTAAGCAAAGAGAGGCTTACATGGGAGGGCCATGAAAGGCTAGAAAAAGCACAGAAGAAAACTAGTAGCAAAAGTCCAAGTGGTTCATTGCTATTCGGAAATACTAGAAAAGAAAACATTCACCAGACATCATTGTCCTCAGGTGCCCTGAAGGGAAAGAATATCTAGATTAGACACGCTTCATGAAGGAATTATCACATGGACCTTCAAATGAAGTGCTGATATGTTCTTTACAGGCAGAACTTCCAATGCAAAGACTGAGCATTGACCCTAGTGTTGGTTTTGTCTCTTTTACGGACAGCAAAGAGAAAATACTATTGCTGAAATCCTTAACTATTATTTTTTAAAAACTGAGCTTAGCTGTGCAGAATGATCAGAAAAGCTTGAAAAGATTTAGAAATTTGGTGAGAGAATGAACTCTTGCCAAATCCACTGAGATATACTACTCTCTCCCAAATTACAGCTGATTTATGGACGTTTGCTGTAAGAAGTTGTTTTGTCTGAGACAAAGTGCCTACCACTAAGCTACTGGGCAGACTAGAAGAGTTTTAAAGGATTGCCCTTTGAGAATGATCTCTATCCAGATATAAAACAAATTCTAAACTGAATAAATCAAGTCTTCTGTTGAGGTGATCATTTGAAGCACAATTTTGGCTGTGTTCTTGATAGCTGTATTTTCACTTTTTTTTTCAGAATCCTTGTCAAAATTTGGCTTGGACCAAGTTTTGTATTTAAAAGAGCCTATTTACATTAGTGCATGTAAATATACAGAATGTTTTACATTTATCTGTTATTTTCACTGATCCACAAATTCCAGAGCAAGCCAGCTCTTCATTCAAGTGGGATACATATTCCCAGATTAAAATTTCTTTGCAAGCCTCCAGTCAATATTCACTTTTCCAGCAAAGGGGAAAAATGACATAGAAGAAAAGATTAACTGAGAAATTCCCCTTTCTTTTCTCTGTCCCTAACTTCACAGGAGAATCTGAGGAAATTGTATTCACACTGGGACCTGGTAGGGCACCGAAGAAAAGTAGAGTGAGTCTGGCTGTGCTGAAAATTACTTTCTGTTATAGGAACGCTGCCTGTGATGTTTCCCAGAAAAACTAACCCGAATTGCTCTTCTGAAAGATGTTTTCAGCACACAAACTGTCACTTGGGCAAAGCCCAGCTTTGCCCAGGAGACTCTCTGTCCTCGTTCTATCAAAACAGCAGGTAGGTTTTCAGAACGTATATTGTATAAGCACAGACATATGTTTAAACATGCTCAGTTTGTTTATTCATCTGTATCCACAGACGCACCAGCCAGGCAACCACTGGGCTTATGTTAGTGTTGCTGCCTGATTTAAAAACACTGATCAGCAACTTGCACAGGACACAAGCACACTGAGACAGGGCCACAGTATGGACTTCATTTTGATATCTGAGTAGGATGTTGATGTTCATTAATTAATGCCAGTGTTCAGACGAAAAGGTATTCAGTGAAGATATTTACTTACATGTTGTTTCCTAGAACTAAGTATCAGAGCGGAAGAAGGGAGGTGAGAAGTCCAAAGATAAAAAATAAGTTCGAACAGTTACTTTTTCCCAGGAATAAAGCTGACCATATTGTTGGGGTATTGAACAGTTGTTTGTACAATCAGTGAAGAAATAGCTATCAATAAGGACCTGTAAGAACATCGTAAGAGTTCAGGTCTAACACACATAAGCCCACTGATTCCTAGAGCTGGGAGAATCCTTTGTGGATGACATCCATTCATTGACTCAAGATTCATTTTGCAATTAAATTTCTATTTCTACTTTAGAAAAAGAAAGCTGGGATCTTTCAGAAACCAAGGGCTGACAAACTGTATTAATTATAGTAGTGAGTCTCTCAGATCGAGCCCTGCCAAAGGCCAGAGAAGTGGGTAAAATACTCCAGAAACATAAAATAACATTTTCCGCAGCCAGTCACTGCCCTTTCAACATAAATCTCAAAGATCCTTTAACCTCTAGGATATATTACTTTCATAAAAAATAGGAATAGAGTTGCTTACTCAACTTCCCAGAGAATGAAGTGTGAGTATGGAAACAATTTTTCCCAAGAACTTCACGCAAAATATTTTATGGATTACTGTTCCTAATTCCTATTCCTAAATTATTGTAAATGCAGCAGCCTGTCAATTGCAATTACTGAGAGTGGGAGATGACCAGTAGGTCACCATTCCCAGCTATCCTAAACATGTCAACTTTCATTATTGTTCCTTAATATCATCCCTCCTCCAATTGCTATTTGCATTCTACCACACACTGGCGCCTGTTGCTTTTTTGGGTGAAATTCTTACTTATCGAGCAGGACTAATTTATAGCTAGGCATGAAAACACATTCTTGAAAGCACTAGGGTGACTGGTAAAAGCTATTGTTTGGGTTAAAGCACAACTGACTGTCTAAGCTGCACTTAGACTTGTCTCTTGTTTCTCAAAGCCTTGATCTTTCCAGTCCCTCTCAGTTCTCCTACAATTTGGGATCCAGTGCCAAAGCTGGATATTGCATTGCTGTCTTCCTACAAACTGGTACAGTAAGCAGACTTTGTGAAAACTTTTGGTCAAGTTTTCACAAAGAGATTATTCTTTCAGGAAGTGTGAATCTGTGTGCCCAGTGATGACCTCTCAGTGCAGCTGCCGTGTGTCTCAGGGAGAACAGGAGTCAAGTAAGGCAAACTTCTGTCCTTCTTTGTCTCTCTCCCAGAGCTCCCTGGCTTGGAGGTTTGCCAGGATTCACAGCTGGGGTCAGATAGGGAGAGCAACTGAGGTCCAAGGTCAGACTAAGGGCTGGTGGGAGACGTTTGCTGGGGCCTGGAGGGGAGAGGAGATGGGGAATGTAATGAGCTCAGAGAATGGGGATCTTGACAGAAAAATGCTCAGAGGGCAAGGAGATGAATGAATATGGGCTCTCAAAGAACAGGGGAGTTTTCTTTTTTTCTGCAGAAGCCAGACCCCATTTCTCTATCAAGCTATACAAACATTAGCTAAAAGTAGAGCAAATATACATTTACTGAGTGCAAGCAATTGAATTAGGGAATACAATGGAAATTAATTCACCAGCAGCTGTCCTAAAATCACCAGAAGTCAGTTTATCTTTGCCACAGGCCATCACATGGGAAAGACTTCCTGTTTGGTTTCTAAAATGTTCTACTATGGAAAAAAAAAGACACATCCACTGGGTTTTTGTAGTTTCTGATGTTTTGTACCAGACCCGGCTGTAACAATATCCAGTGTCTGCATTTGACATTAGTCAGCTTTGAGGGAATGCAGGTAAGTTGCTTCTTCCCTACCTCAGGATGGGAAAGCTGGCCAAAGAAGGCTCTGGACTGGGGAGAAAACTTCAGACATCTTCTGTGGCAGGAAAAGTATCAGGCTAGAATGGGTAAGAGCCATTTCTAATAAAAAGTGTACCAGGAAAGGTAAACAGAAAGGTTCTTTGGATTACTGCAAGACTTTAATTGATAACACAGTTAAGAAAGAGACAACTCCGCAGGGATGCTCAGATGCAGTCAAGATGGGCTTCTTACAAAGTAAAGTCAACATGGCACAGAAAAAAGCAGTCCCCAAGCCCTGGGGCCGAGGCCATTCCAGGCCATCGCACTCGCCACAGGGGATCTTTTTGCAGTGGCATTTTGCCATGTGTCAGCCCTTTGTTTCACCATCTTCCAGTAGCCTCTGTGCTCCTCTGGACAGGACATCTGTCTCTGTCTGGGCATCTACCTACAGCAGTGTTTGCTAAGCAAGGGCCAACGGTGAGAACGGCAGTCAGGATGTGGGCAGTGAGAAAAGAAAAAGTGTGGATACAGGGAAAGAGGCTGGGAGCTGAGGGAGGTGCTGTGATCAAAAACCAGAGAAACCAAAGGGCAGGCTCACTGCAAGAAAAAGGCTGAGATATGAGGTGGCATCCCAAAGTGGGACCTGTCCCTCGCTGAGTGAGGCCCAGGGACCTGACCAAAAGAAGAAAGCAAGACTGAAAGACAGGAGGCAGGAGAAGGGACACGTGACCACAAGTCTCAGCAGCACACACTGGGCAGGGCATTGCCTCTAGCACCTGCACCTAATGAGTTGGGGTGGCTGTCCACCCTTGGTCAGAGCAGGTGCTGCAGTGGGGAGGCATTACTGCATGCACTCTCTCAGGGCACAGAGTGGTGGCCTCCTGCACCTTGATTGCCGGAGAGAGCCAAGAGGGAAGAACTGCACTTTGGACACATTTCTAGGAAGTGCATTTGCTGTTATGAAATATAGTGGCTCTTCTCAAAAAGCAATAAAATCCCCTATTTGCTACAAGGCATGAGAAAAGCTGTGCCTAGCACCCCTCCCTGCTTAGCTGTGAGCTAACAGTGAACAAGAAGGGAGTCTCTAAAAGAAGCTTTGAAGCCTGTTTTTTCCACCTCTGGCCCCATATGGAGCAGTTCTGCATGTGCTGGGCAGTTGCAAGCATGCCCTGCGTTTGCACAGCTGTGAGCCTTGCAGTTTTGTGCTTACACAGAAAGATTTGCCTTACACAAACAAACAAACAACATACCTTTGGTGTGTTATTAAGGAAGAAAGGCACTTTTGATTGAATAAAAAAAGTGAGTCAGGTTTCTTTACTACTTTCTTCTTACATGATTAGATAGAGAGGCTGACAAAAATCATTTTACGTCAAAGAAATCAGTTTCTCCAAATATTTTGCAATTATTTCCTTTCAGGCAATCTCTCCCATACTAGCAGTTTCCCTTTTGTGTCTGCAGCTGCTGCCCCCAGCCCACACCTCTCCTTCTTCGAGTTTTGCAATGAGTCAACCCCAGGAGGTGGCTCAGGCATGACCATAAGCTCAGTTGATATCTGAGCTGTGTTACTGAAAGCTTCTCCAGAAAGAGGAGGCTCAGAAGAGCAGATCCTCTGAGCCCTTACGTCACAAGGGAAATTACACATTCTGCACTCCTAAAAGCACTGGGGAGATGAGACTTTCAGATGTGTCAAAACAACCAGCCTAGCCATCAATCTTTTCCTACAAGGCTTGTACAACAGCCTGTTTGCCACGCATCCCTAAAGCGTGACTCTCCTGACATTATAAAACCATCTGAGCTAAAATATGGGAAGTCATGCAAAAAGTTAAAGACAAGAACATTCCTTACTTTTGCAAAACAAGCATGTTTTGTGAATATGGATGTTTTGCAGTGGTACAAGGAAAGCTGCACCAGGCAGTTGGAGTTCTGATATGCTTTTCTGACTAAAGCAAGGTAATAACACACTATGAAGGACAAAAAAAGTGGCTGAGTAAGAAAATACTTTGAATTCGGAATTAAATGAAACCTGAGGCAAAACCAGCATTCAAGACACATCCTGAATCATTCACTCTGCTGTCTTTACAGCTGAGGTGATCGGCACAGAGCCAGCCCCATGAGTGGCTTCACCACGACCCATTGTACAACCCACATGCGCAGGGAGAGGGGAGAGAAGGCCACAGCCCCTGCCTGTTCCTGCAGAGGTATTTTTGCCTGAGCCTAGAAACTCCCCGTGTCCTCCTTTCCCTGTGTAACACTGCCTTATTGCATCCGAACAGGGCTGGCTCCCTAGCAAATCTCTTCTCCCAGTACACACCATCGGCATTTTAGTAAACCTCTGTGCACTGATAGCTCCTTTCCTTTGATATACTGAGCTTCACAATGTCAAAAGTACAGCACAGAGCTTCCTGCACTGTGTAACCAGCCATGTGGACAAACTTTGGCAGAGGAGGGAAAATGCAAACAGCAAAAACCTGTTCCTCTTGAAAGAAGAGAGCACCATGATGCTATTTCCTACTGACACATGAGAACTGCAAATGGCAGCACAGGTCCTTGTTCACAGCTCTGCATCCCTCCTAGTGCAAAACCACCTGGAAAACTCAGTGAGTCTAAGAACTGACATAGCCTGAAGGAATGGGAAGAGGAATGCCCCCTGTCAGGTGTTCTGGTTGGTGTTTGTACAGTGGAAAATTCAGAGGGAGAAAATATCCATTTACACCACATGGAACTGAGCAAGGAAAAGTGATTCCCAGCCCAGGCACTGTCTGCTCTCCCTCTTGCTGGGTGCTTTGGGGCCTGGCTGGCCACTGCACCCCTGCCCAGGCTTTGTACCCAAGGACAAAGGCTCTTTCAGAGCCCAGTGAAGGGAGGCCCTGGCACAAGGAGGTTCTGCTCACGCCCTGGGACAGCAGCAGGGAAGGGCACTGGGGTACAGCTCTTCCCCCCTGCAGCCTCCGTGTCCCATGGGACCGCCACACCAGACTAGACTCTTTTCCTTTGGAAAAGGGATGTCACTGTCAATGTCAAGCCTTACAAAATGGGGCAGAATTTGGTATTTGCCAAAGCCAGCCATGGCACAGTCCTATCGGTCCTGTTTCTTCAGGACACCAAACACAACACCTTGGTGCATCACCCTGCAGGTGAGAACACCTCAGAATAACAGTTGTCTCTACTGTGGGATTTGCTGGCACGTGTGAGGGCTAGCGCCAGGTTACACAGGGAATATATGCAGGAAACAGAGCGGCCCTCAGACTGTGGATGAAAATGGAGCCTTTTTTTAACAGGATGCAGAGGAACATGGCTAATCACTAAGTGTGGTTTTATGGGCTTGTATGCTTTATTGTGCTATTTTTTCCTAAGCTCCTGTCTTCAGATGTTGGCAGCAGGTGACAAGCTCTCTAGCCAGAGACAGAGACACCTGTGTGAGTACCACCACGCAGGGTGAAATTAATCTCTTGCTCCTCTTTAAGTTGAAATGACAAGGAAGCTGAGATATGGGGGCAGAAATCTCCGAGGTGGAAGGGCCAACATAAGAAATAAGAAATAGCAGTGGTTCAGTGGAGGACGCTAACAATCTGGAGTGTTTTCCTTTGGAAGCAGTGAAATGAAGAAGTGATGACAAACAGAGATAAGGGTAACCTATCAACATTCCTTGTAAAGCATATGGCCCTGTAAATGGGAGTTCACTGCCTGATAGCATCCATTATTGTACATTCTGGATGTTGTAGGACTCTTCAGCAGATGCTGTTGAATCTGCCTCTCCTGCTCTGCATTTAATTATACGGATTACAGCCTTCAAACTTGTGAGCTGGCTTTCTTTAGATTTAGAAAAAAAGGAAAGAAAAGGTGATTGTCTGAGCAGTTTTCAAGTTGACTTACAACTAACGCGACCCTGAGATCTTCAGACAAAGCATCATGCCATTTATTTACTTCTGAACATCTCCCCAAATTGTTTAAGACCAAACAAGTATGGAAAAACTGAAACAGCACCACACTGGAAATCAACATCATGATAGTTTGAAACCTGTGTAACAATTTCAGAAAATTTATTTGCTATTTGCCGAGGTTTGCCAGAGGATACACAGCAAAGCCTGGCAGGGGCTGGGGGTCTCCACCCCACAGAGCCCTTTCCCCACAGTTTTCTGTGTGTTGACACAGAGTTCAAAGGCTCTCTGGGAGAGCTGTTTTGTCAGATGGGGTGGGTGTCTGCAGGGAGAGGTGGTTGATAACTGGTGTGTTGTCCCCATGCACGGAATCACAGAATGCTCTGGAAAGGGACAGTGCAGCCTTGTGCTCCTTATTTATTTACATAGTAGCTCATGGAGATTTAAAGGAAAAAAGAAAGCTTTGGGAGCCCAGAGCACAATGCCACCAAAACTCTTCTGGTGCCAACAAAGACTGAGTAGTTAAACCTGACAGATTCTGGACTTTTGTGTGGAGGTCAGCTAAAAAAGCTTCTTTTTTCCCTGTTTTTAAAGTAGGCATCTGCTCTAGTTTTGTTCTTATTTTTTACTTGATTTATCAGCAGGCTACCCGAGTGTCAAAGCCTATACAAAACAGTAGCCAGCAGTCTTGCAAGGCCACCTTCAACATGCTAGATGTCGCTTTCAAAATAAATACCATTCTGCTGAAGTGAAACTGAGCTTCCTGGTAGTAAGCCACATTTCCCAGCCATTTCTTGCTCTTCCCAGGAGGTAGCAATTGAGGCTTGCAGCAGCCATGCCCTGCTGGGGCTGAGATGTAGCCAAACAGTCACAGAGGAGAAGACAGGATGGAGAGGACAGGCAGAAGGGATCCAGCAAGGATCCATCTCCCCTAACCACAAGGGATGGCTCACAGCAGCACATGTAATTACTGAGGGGAGGGAAATGCATCCCATTTCAGCTGAAGATTTTCTTGCTCCTTGGAGGATCAAGCTCATTAAGTTAAATAGGCTGTTTTCTGTTATTTATTTCTAGTCTGCTATAGAACATATCTCCATTATGTTACAGCCCAGCCCACTTAAGGTATACAACCAAATTTTGAGGCTTTAATTAGAAAAAAAATCAAATTAAATGCTTTTAAGAATTTTTGAAAACAAGCATATCAAGAGCTTCCCACTATTTTCATTACAAGGCTGAAGTGTTTTCCTTTCTAGGAAGGACTTGCTTTTGCTGCATCTGTCTGCTAAAGTAAGAATTTTTCTCTTAGCATACATACAGTTTCCCAAGTTGTACCTTTCTATCTCACATCAGTAGAAGAGTCTGCAAAACACTTAAAATCAAAGTAACAATCCTCACCAAGTGAATTGAAAACACTGTGAAAGTACCATCAAAAAATGTGTGATTATATGGTGAAAAGACTGAATGAAATATATAATATGCAGAAAAAATCCCGTTGAAGCAAGGAGAAATCTGAAATTGCTCAAGTAACTTTTTCAAATAAGGCAATGAAAATAGCTTTCCATTGAACCATGAGCTTTTTGTTTAGTGAAATGTTTCTTTAAGAAAAGCAAGAAACCAAGCTGGTTGAAGATCTGTTTTCCCTCTTTAATTAATCCCTGTCTCAAACTTTGAAGACCTTTCTGCCCACTGTTTTAAAGCAACATAATTTATCTTGAGTACTAGGGATCCATTTAGTGGTGTTCACAGTCATTCAACTCTTTCTGCAAAGTCAGTATCCCCCCACCCTTGATAAGACTGGCAGGTTTCAGTCCAAACTACCACTGTTAAATGTCTTCACAAACATCAGTCTGGCCTTGAGTGAAAGGAAATCTGTAGGAATTTTTGGGTAGGATGGCACAGAACTTAAGAAAATATTGGAGGCAGACTTACACACTGCTTGTTTTCTATTTTCTTGCAGGGCAGAATTTGCAAAGCTGTTGCAATGCTACTATTGCTTTGTCATCTCAGATGAATTATCAAAAGCACTTGGCTACTCCTAAGGCATAAGAAGGATTTTCTGCTAGGTGTTCAGATGCAAGCTTGTAAGAAAGTTATCTATTTATTTCAGTAGGAAAAAAAACTGACTGAAGTCATAAAACTGGTAATGCAGTTAATCATGATATTAAATCTCAAGTGAGAATGTGTTTCATAAAAGAAAACATATTCTAAATACAGCAAAATTTACGGTTTAGAAGAAGCATTGTGTCACTAAGGGGCCCTCTTAGTATAGCCATTTTCCCATTTAATGAAAGATTTTGATTGGAAAACCAAGCACACAAATGAAGTAACTTGACTTTACAGGGTATGGCACAAATTAAATGGAGCACTTAACACTGAACGTGCAGCTCTTATTACAGTGGTGCCCAGAAAGTCACATTTCATATATAGAGGATTGTCAGAGCTACTTTGAAAAAGTGACATTTCGCAAGTTACTTGCACCTAGCTTTCCAAAGTAAGTAACAATTAAAAATGAATGCAGCTCAATAGCTGCTGTTAAAACATCTTTTCCTTGGACTTACACCATAACTGGATTAAGCCCAGCTGACCTGACTCTGAAAGTGAGGGGTAAAGAGATTTTTATTTTTACCCAGTATAATGAAGTTTTACTGGTAACTAAAATTGGTGAGATAAATATAATCAAAACCATGTTTTGTTGCATATTTCATAGATATCATGAAAGACATATCTCCCACTGTGTTTTTAAGGACTTATTTCAGAAGCAGCATTTTAGAGCTTTATCAAAAACAGTTGGATGTTTTATTATTTTGGGTTTCATTTTTTTCAGGTGGGTGTTGAATGCCAACACTTGCTACTCGGCTTTTCCCAAACATTTAAATTAAATTGATATAAAGCAGAAAACTGCAGATAAACCCTCAATTCAATGTAATTTAACACCAGTACCTCTCTGTTTTTAACCTAATACTTTAACGTTGCAACGAACTGGCCAAAACCTATAATGGACAAGAGAGGGAGCTCTTTTGCTGCATCTTCTCTGCAGAAGTGTGCTTGCTTTCCTTAAAATTCAAAGCTGTTTCCAGGATTTCATAACACAGGAAACAGAAGTTATTTGTTCTGCAGGAGATTAAATATTGAGCAACGTTGTTACAAAAAAAAAAAAGGCAAATAAAAAAACTCCCACAACAACCCAAAGCTAAACAAAAGCAAACAAACTAGATCCATTTGCTCTCTCTTCCAAAGAGTTACTCTTTTTAAAAGTCAGCTTTTCATATTGAGCTGGAGGTCCTTCCCTCCCCCTTTCTAAAGTGTGGAGACCTGGAAAAAAATAATCTTTTATATGGCTTTATTAGAAAAATGAAGAAACCGGAAGGCTCTTCTTTTCCCTGAACATCCCTGGACTGTCCAGCCAAAAGGTTAATATATTTCTGCTCCATCACATACATTGTTGCTTGACTGCATTTCCCGAGCTTTACCTTCCCTGGTCTCAGAGCAGCAGGTTCACCACACCAATAAAGATAAAATTTATCGTATTTAAAGATAAACAAAGCTTCACCTGCTGGAGCTGTGGTGCCTCAGCAGTTCAGTTCCGGGGACTCAGATGCTCCATGTGCTCCCGTGAGTGAGCCACGTCAGCACATCTCCACCCTGGACAGCCAGCCAGGACCACGGCTCAGACACCCGCAGCATTATCCATGGGGATGGGAGTTCAGGCACGGCTCAGCATCCATCCCTGCTGTGCCAGAGCTTGGCTGAAACACTTTGGTGAGTGTGTGCTGCTGCCTGCCTTGGGGAAGGTGCCAACAGCACCACTGCTACCCAAGAGAGGGCAGAGCAGGAGCGGCGATACCCCAT
Organism: Acanthiza pusilla; assembly: GCA_036630365.1. Lineage (NCBI taxonomy): Eukaryota > Metazoa > Chordata > Aves > Passeriformes > Acanthizidae > Acanthiza > Acanthiza pusilla. The sequence continues at coordinate 38,311,274 of JAXCHO010000164.1, read as the reverse complement.
ACCTCCCCCCGGCACCTCTTAGGTCGGGGAGAGATGGTAATAAATACCAAGAATACAGCAAACAAATGAAGTATAGGCAGCGTTGGTGAACATGTAGAGGGCTGGGAAGGGTCTGAGGGATCACACATGGGCTTTCCCAAACCCAGCCGTATTACCCAAGTGCAAACACAGAGCCCACTCCCTCCCAGCAACAGACTTCAGGCTGGATTGCAGGGAGGAAAGGATCAGGCTTTTGAAGAGACAGATGCTTGGTCCAAACCCAGTGTTTTGCTGATGTCCACTACAGCCAGGAGGCCATTTGGGCCCAAAACATGCTAGGTTTTGAGTTGAGATGCATTTGCCTAACAGCCAGACAGCAAACCCCAACTTCTGAGGGTGGAGAGGAGTCTTAAAAACATCATTCCAATTTCAGGAAAACTGCAGCAGTTTCCTCACCCGTGTCCGTGCCTACGTGAACTCCCTCCTCCAAAACAACCCCACCCAGAGATGGCTGCTGTCCCGGGAAGTGTTTTACCTCAGCACAGCTCGTATTTTGAAGAGGCTGACTGCGAGCTGTACTCATATTTTCTGTTTTTCAGTTTTTTCTTTTCTTTCCTAAGTGTGCCATTTGACTCAAAACCAAGAGACACCTATTCCCCAGGAACGAAAACCACTGAGCTACACTGTAAACAAACTAGGTCTTTGCTGGACTCAAACTCTAATGATGCTTCTTGTACGTCTGCACAACAGAAGTGGACTGGTGACCATAATCTACTCTATTTTTCTTCCTGTGACATAAATAATGCTCATATCCCATAAACACTGACCTCTCTCCACTCTCTGACTGGAACTTGGCAGCCCCATTCCTGTGGAGCAAAGTCAGAGGCAGGAGAACCCTGAGCAAGGCTCACGCTCACAGGTTACATCGTTTACCTGGGGACTGCTCGGTGGCCCAGGCTCACTCTGCTGGCGCATCTGTAAGGCACCAAGGGATGGAGCGAGAGAGCAATGCTTAGTTTAGCATTTAACCACTCTTTTTGCATTAGGATTCTTGGAGGGTGGCAAGAGGCAGGAAGGTAGAGGTTTCCTCAGCTGTAAGGAGACCAAAGGACGAAGAATTAGAAATAAGGCACTACAATAAAAGCAAATGTTTTAAGACGTTGGAATAATTAAGCTGTTGCTTTCACTTAATCAAGATGCAATGGATTCATTCACCATGGTCCTGATCTGCACAGCACCAAAGCCCCAGTGACAGCAATTTTAAGTGAACAATTCATGTAGCAGCATGTGTGTAGTGCTATTCAGACATAGCGGTATGAGGGAGCATCCAAAACGCACTGCTCAAGAAAGAAATCCTCTCCATAAGAGTTGCTTCGGGCAAAATACGATAAAATTCCAGAGGCCTGGCAAAACCAAAATATGTGTACAGAGAGGGGAGCCCAAACCAAACAACCAGGGATCATGAGCACCGATACAAAGGATATGTACCTCATCACGGCTATTCCCAAAGAGAGATTTTCCTGTTCCTATTTGAGGTCAGTATGTGCACAAAAACAAACTGACAGATGTAACCGATTACAACAAACACAAGGGAAGGGTGTGGGCAGCTACCAAAAGCCAAGAAGTGTAGTATGTCACAAGCAAATGTACAGCCTGGTGGACCCACTGCGCTTTTCCAAGCAGAGGTAAAACCTTTCCTGCACAGAGACAATGGTAATCTTGGACCATCTCTTAATGTTAGTCAAAGGATTTGGCATTGCATGAAACACAAGTGAAGTTCCTGCTCCCACAGGCTGAACTTCTAAGTCTTGTGACATGTTTAGGAGGTCAATACAATACAGCACAGATCGGTTATTTATCCAGAATTCCATGACTAGCACAGCTAAATGCAGAGCTGAATCCAATAAAATTCTTGACTGACTGCAAACTTGGCCCAAACGACTTTGTTATGCAGATTTTAATCACAGTAGTGCAAAATGGTTCCATTCAGACGCAAACGCTTAACAGCACTGTCCTGGGGATGGGGAGAAATAGGAGGTGAGGGATCATGGGCACTGCAGGCTGAGGACACATCTGAACTCTGCATCCCCGGGCAGACTCTCTGACCACTAGATGTGTATATAACAGCTGCCACCTCCTGCTCAGGCTTGCTCTCAATGACAAATGGCTAGGTGGACAGGATTTGTACACTGAACACAGAAAAGGAATTTTGAATTCCTGCGTCTTCTGGCAAGTTCCTCCCATCACCATTTTTGCCACTTCTTATTCTCCATCTGTTTTATTTTAACCTAGGTCATTCTTATTCTCCACAAGGACAAGCCCTAAGATATCCCAAAGAGCATTTGAACCCCAAGAAGCACATGGGCTGGTAATGAACACGTTATCCTTCCTTTGTACCATCAGCTGGTGCAAGAGAAGGCACGACAAAGGGCAAGGCTTTTTCCACCTCCTTCTTGCACTGGAGAGAGGGAGGGAAGGAGGAAGATGAAGAGAATCAGTCCTATATCTTGCTGTCTGCACAGCTCCTGTTCAGTACACGACATAGCACAGGCTGTTCTTCAAGGTGTTTGGATTCTGTAGGTGCTTTATTTTCAATTATTTTCATCAATGTTGAAATCAAAAGTCTGGCATCTTTACATGTGTTTTGTGACTAGTTAAAGTTTATTTAATTCTTGTATTCTTTGCAAATTCTCTCTGCATAGATTTTCTGATGCCTAACAATGTAATGCTGCAGACAGAGCACTCAGAGAGAATGGTCCTTTTCCTTTTCCACTAACCTACTTTAGTGAAGCTTCAAGAACATTGTTATCTTCGAGACATCGGCATCTGACAGAAATGGGAGGAGTTGGCTGAAGGGTCAAAAACACAGAGAGACAGACTCAGGGAGTCGACTCTGCATCTGCTTGAAGGGACTAAAAGAGTGCATGGCATGTGCCTGTAAAGAAAAATGTTTCATAAAAGCCGCTTCTCCCATCTCTGTTTCTCTCTCCCTGTGTCTTCAAAATCTGTTGCAACAAAGGCATTCACTATTGCCCACGAGGTTTCTCATAATCAGGTTTCTGTCTCTGGAAGGCATCACTTTTCCACAGAGCACTGGATGAAATCCAAAGCACAAATTATGAGATCCATATGAGGGAAACAGATGTTTCCAGGCAATGTTTATGGGGAACAGCAAATCTTTGGGGAGACATTGAATTACATTTTCTTTAAAGCAAATACTTAAACTGTACAATAAATATCCAAAACGTAAAACGTAAGAATAGGGAAATAGACACTAGGTGTAAGTATCTTTGTCAAAAAAAAGATTAAAAAGTGCTTGCATAGATCATGTGTGCTTTAGTGACTCAATATTTGGACACATGGAGCTCAGGAAGACCCTCTGGTCAGCGAGGTGGCAGTGGGAACCACAGTGTCTCTTCAGCCTCCTGGAGTTGTGCAAGTCCTTAGCTGATCATACAGACCTCACCACCTCATCCCTTCAAGCACTGACCAGCGACTCCAAGGCCAGAAGGAAAGAAACCTCTTACAAGTGGAACAGTTTATTCCCATGTCAGGGAAAGAATGATTTCTTTGCAGCACTGGTCTGGTGCAATCACAAGCTACCTCTCAGCCAGCCTTTGAAAAACCATCAGGCAGGGTATCTCCTGAACTCTATCAGAATGGCTTTTTTTCTTGCAGTGCAATGTCTGAGGATAGGAACTGAGCCAAGTAAAAGAAATTGAGCTCCTCGGACCATTTGTTTTGTAGTTCCCATTATTCTTCTCATTGTTTAAAATCAAACTGTACATCAGCATTTTCTGCCAGAGAAGAAATTAACTGCATGGGAGGAACATTCAGCTCCTGAAGCACAGTCAACATTTGCCAGCTGAGTAGCAGATGGATGGCACCCATTTGCACAGTAGCCCTGCAGTCTTGTCTGAGAGGTCATGTTGGCTTAAGAAGCCATTTCTGCCTTGGAGAGCTTACTTTTGCATGTAGACACTGGGCCCACACTTCAAATCATGTATTCATCATTCTCCACTCAAAAACATCATGTAAAGCACTAATGGAAGCAAAGTCTTTGATGTGCTGCACTTGAGTCTTCATTTTCTGCACTATTAACTGAATGCTACTGTACTGGCCTGAGTCTCCTCCTAACCCTTCTCAAAATTAATAGATGTCTTTTACAGACTTGGTTAACTTTGCGAATGATAGAGGAGAAATCGCTCAGAAATTATCAACTTTTCTGCTCCACATACTGGAAAATATCTGTGTAATATTGGAAAGGGACTCAGACTGCCAGCTGACTACACAGGACACTCTCTAGCCCATCCAGCCTTAGAAGCCCAAATGCAGTGTTGGTCATGCTGGACATGGGTTGATCTCTTGCACAACTACTTCACTGTCTCAGTACCATTTTCATCTGTGCAAACGAGATGTGATAGCAGCTGAGGCTGGCTCTGAGGGAACCATGTCTGAACCAGGCACAGGAGAGTGAACCTGCAACCTGGATAAAATGCTGACAGACATGTCTGTGCTGAGTGGTTCTTAAAGTGAGGGAATCACGGACCTTCAAAGTGGTTTGTTTTTTTCCAGAGTCAAAATGCTTGTTTTAGGAATTACTGTGCTCCAAAATCATTCATAGCTGTTGCAATATGAAAGTGCAGAGGCAGTTTATGGCATCTCAGTTAGAAGATTGGTTAATAGGTCAGCGTGTCAGGTAAGGTATTACATGTTAATAAGTCAAGACTTCCAAAATCAGGCAAATTCTGAATCAGAAACTATTCAGAATTCAAACTCAGCCTAAGTACTCTCAGAGACTATGGGAAAAATCTTTCACAGAACAAGTACTTCTATCTTCTATAAGGCCAGACCAGAAGTCTTACTGCCAGATATCTGTAATGAAGCAGGATCCTTCTTGACCAGTGTTTCTAGCATTATTTCATGCTATTTCCTAAAACTGATCTAATATATGGACTTTCTACTCAGGTTAAGGAGAGCTTCACCTATGCCTCTTGAAGTCTTGCTGGTGAAATATTCTGATGCTGTCCAGGGTCACCACATTCTTCGCAAGCAGTTTTTTACTACTCTTGCTTAAGACTAAGCTAATATGGGTAGCTAGTACCTGCTATGTTTTACAGAGAGCTGTACATGAAAGGGCAATATAAGGCACGAGGGAAACTGAAATTATTTTGTGATGTGCAATTTCACTGTACAGAGCATTATGTTTACTGTGCTGAAGAGTAGAAGTATTTTCAAAAGAGTGTACAAATTCTGCTGATTTATATGGCACACAGTTTCTGAAAGAGGAAGATGTAACCCGCTGCCTTTTCACTTGCTGCCTTCACCCACCACAGCTCTGTCTGCCTTTACACACGATGTTAGGAAACAATCAGTCTTTTCCTAGCATTACAAAAGCAAATAATCTTTTCCCTACCATCACAGAAATCACCTGTTAACTTGGACTCCTATATCTCTCCAGTCCTTATTGGTATGCCTTCCTTAGCCCTCTGATTCAGCCCTGCCTGATAGCAGAACCCCTTCACCCCCCTTCCTCCCCTGCTTCACTTCACTATTCTCTAGAGTGCCACCAATCTGCTTTTAAAATTATTCAGAGGGATTTAGCTTCAGATCTCCAGGCCTAGATTTTTGCTCTGGGCAGCATCCCAAGGGAGTGCTGTGAAACTTAATTTAGCCATCACCCCTGCAAAGCTGCAGCACATAGACAGAGAGTCCACTAAAACTTCTGGGCTAGGATTACATTTTGTGCCCTTCATATTCCTGCAGAAATCAGCTGCTAGGGAAGCTGCTGTAAACCCATGCTATCCCAGTAAATACTGCCTCTCCTACTAAGCATAGTTTCCTCCTGGTGAAGAATGATTATACAATTAAGGCTTTATATGGTATTTAGGTTTTTTGTTTGTTTGTTTTGTTCGTTTTTGCAGGTTTTTTTTTCCTTTGAGAGCATGATTTCTTTTCTTTTTTTTTTTTTTTTTAGTTTGTGCATGTTAGGAATTCTCTTTAACCTCAAAAAGATCTTTCCAGTTTTCAAAGGAAAATTTTAGTCTTCTTGGATGCAGAGACTGACTTAAAGTATAAACCAGGACAGCTGAGATTCAATGAACATCATCAACAAGAGATGGTATCCTTTTCATTGAGGACCAGAAAAGGGTCTAATAATTTTAAACCATTTTTAAGACAAATTCACTCTAAGTGGTAATTTTGAGAACAGTAAAAAATATTACACATTTTTCCCCTTGGCTGCCTGTTATGTTTAGGGAGGGTCCAACAGCAAGAACAAGTGGGCCAAGGCAAAGAGAATAGATTCACAGACAACAGTCCACTGAACAAAAATGAACTGTAGAGTCATTAACCGAGAAATGAATGCAAAGGTGTGGGAAGAAATACATTGTTATTGCTGGAGTGAAACTGAAAGCTGTGGTGGGAGATGGAGTTAACTAGTGGGCATCACCCTCTCCTCCAGCCCCCAGGTGGCAGAAGATTATTTCCACCATCAGCAAACCGTCTATTTCAACAAAGACTGGCTGTCACGCACCGGGGAGGTCAGAAAGGACACTTGCTGTTCATGCCCAAGATTTGCTCAGCAGCACCTCAGAGCACCAGAACTGCACTAAAACCTGCTAGCAGCAATGGCTCCAGAGAGGGAGAACTGGACACAAATTCCCCATCAGAGGATGCCACCCAGGCAGACACACGCTGCCCGAGTGGAGAGCGGCTCGTTCGGATTAGCCGCGGGGAGAGCCACGGTAGCCACTGCTGATAGTCACCCTGCGGGTCTGCGCTGCTCCCGGCTCCCCAGGCACTGCCTATAAAGGTTTTGTTTTCTCTTCTCGGAGAAAATGACTCCTGCTAGACTGCTGTAAACCTATCCTGCTCAAGGACATCTTGTTTGTGTTAATCCTGTAGATTAAGCACACAGCTTTTCAGTTGCGGCTTTGCGGCTATTGTTACCGGTAAAGCCCTTACAAGGCTTGGGGGCCAGCGCACATTAACTTCAAGGCTGTCACTGAGATAGCTTGAAGAAGGAAGAGCCCCCAAGAATCATGAGAACTCACTCTCACACCAAATGCTCTATGTTTTAAAAAAAGAGTTTGGAAGAGAATCGCATCCTGTGATCTCTGCATTGAAGGGTCTCAGCTGTTAGCGGCAGTAGGAGACACCAAAGCTGAAGATCGCAGGCTTGTGCGAGTACAATGACCTGGTGTACACTGCGAGGGAAGCTCGGCGAGAGCTGGAGCCTCCAGGGACTCTGAGCCAAGTCTGTTGCTTGGGCTCGAGCCCACGGAGCAGTCCAAATGGGGTGGTCACACTGGTTGAGATAGAAAAAATCAGGATTTCCAATAGCATGCAGAGGCACTCTTGCACAACCTCCCCTCCTGCACTTGGCTTAGTCACACCAGGGGCTTGGCTAAGCTCGCAAGTGTACATTAAGTCATTGCTCAAGCAGCAGGCATTCGTTGGCTTGCTGTTAATTATGAATGGCGTTACCTGTAAAATATTCACAGAAAGTTCCAGGTGGGTAGAAAAGCATGAATAACTAAGTATTAAGGGCTAATTTTATTTTTACAAATATACAGGAAATTAAGAACAGCTGGACCATAAAATACTTCTTTGTATACAGTGTTTTTAATATGAGTTCCATCAGTTCCCTGGACTTCACTGGTGCTGAGGTTTTGCTAAACAAAGAACTGACTTTTAGGTGGTGTTTTCTGGAATCAAAGCTAACTAAAGCATTCAGCAGGATCTTTGCAGGCTTCACTCATTTTACTTTTCTTAGGCAGATAATTTGCTTTACAAACTACTTGTTATATTTTCAAAAGAGCAAAAAATCATGCAACAGATGCATGCAAGAACTTCGTTCTGCACCTCATGTTTGTCCTGTAGCTTGGACTTCTGTTGAGCAAGATGCAGAAGAGTCTCACTTTATATACCGTTAGTTTCAGGCTAACAACATAGAGCCTGAAACACTATGTTAGCTCAGAGCCTCGCACTTACTGATCTCAATGGAATCATGAACATTTTTAACTTGTCAGAGCACCCTGGCAGCTGGATACACCTTTAGAGAACACTGTACAGAAATGTACAAAATGATCAAGTATTGTGTCTGGTACAGAGGGCTTGCTTGCAGTTATGGTACTGGGGCATTCGCAATTTCAGCAGGACCTCATTCTGCACTTGGAGAGAACTTCCCGTGTCTCTGGGTTTCACATTAAGAGCCTGCTGCAAGAATTTCTGGACTTTAAGACAGAGAAGTCCATGTTTTCCTAACAAATAAAGACAAACTTCACCTAAAGAGGACTTAATAGTACAGCTGCCATTCCAGGATCTTCAAACCAAGATCTGGCCCCACTCCAAATATTTGGGGGAAAAAAAGTTTGGATGCCATCAAGTCAGGGATGTTTTGGAATGTGCTAATATTTCCCAGAAGAAAGTGGCCAGGTTTGGCTCCTAGTGACTAATGAAGCTGTCATACACCATTCCTTCCTGCTGTTTAATAATGCTTTCAAAAAAGCCCTTTATGGAGATGAATAGTATAGTAGTGCTGCAGCTGAGGCACTGGCACGCTGTCAAAGAAAACAGAGGCCAGTTTACTAAGCATGGCACGGTATTTTTCATTACACTTCACAAAGACTAGTTATTAACTTAAAATTAATTCATCATTAGGGAATAGATATTATTTAATTCATAGTTCAGCATAATTTTGAGGCTTGATTCCAATAGTCAGATTGCATCATAGCAGCAAAATTACCTGTTACTCTAAATGTTGATACAATCTTCACTGTTTTATAGATTCTGAATTTCAGGGGATAATATCAGTCCTACCAGCAAAATTAATTGCAACAGAAATGCAGTTCATTCTTTCCACTTTCTCCTCAGTAGCATATATATGCACACAAGCTGTATATCGCATACACTTAATAAAGGTGGCAATCCAGCCAACTCAGTGGAGAAAACAACACAGACACAACAGTTGCGACATTCAGATCCAGATCCCAGATTCTGCTCTGTGGGTGGAGTGATATAATCAAGTTACACATGTGATTTTTATTCTCCTTAAGTGACTTGTCACTAACCTCAAGTAATTGTGGCACACTGCAATATTACTGCTGTGCAGAACACTCCTCTCAAACATGAGTCCCACCCTGTAAAAAACCTACACAAATCCACAAGACTTCTACCTCAGTGCTGTGTCCAGGACTGTCTCAGGTAAGTTCACCTATTTATGGACTCTTGGGGGCCTTTGGCAGCAGTGCTGAGAAGGTGTGAAACACCTCTACACCCTTTGACTCTTGCTGTGAAGCATCTGGGAAAATCAAATGCTCTCCATAGCCATACAAGCACTCTTCACCACATGTTTATTTCAGATGTAAGGCAGGGAGACAAGTCACTGGCATATCTTATCAGCTCTCCTCACAGAGTTCCATCAACATCAGCCAGATCAGCCCAAACTGATTTGCAGTGCGTTTGTTTGAGCACAGTTGGCTTTCAGAAGCTGCAACCAGAGATCACAAGCCTTATCTGTGCCGGGAAGTTTAGATAAATAGTGCAGTCAGCTTGCTAGAGAGTACCTTGGGTTTGCTCAAAATCTGCTTTTAACCATTTTGAACATTTGCAAGTATCAGGGGTGGTACTGCATAGATCTAGCTCATCCTTTCACTATTTTGTGATGCAGAAAAAACACCTCTGACCACTTTAAATCAGTATAACCCATGCATTTGGAGAGTTAATTAAGGAGCAACATGGAATAAACCCATTCTGCACAAAGCTTCACTCAACAGCCCCTTTTATTATGCATTCCCTTATCCTTATTGAAAAATGTAGAGTTAAAGGACTTAAAGTCAGTTAGAAGGCCCATTATTCTCTTGCAACATACTCATTTTGTCACTGCCATTTTTAAACTGCTGGCCTAGAGGTCCCAGTGTCAGATACCAGACAGCTGTCTGTATTCGGAGTCACAAAGGCAGATAAATTTGGCTTGGCATCTTCATACTTCTTTTGATGCTGAAACCAGCTAATTGGAGAGGAATAGCAGGAGAACTGAAATCAGTTACTTCTGTGAAGCATCTCTCCAGTAACTTCATTCAGGAAAGTGTTATTTCTGGCTTCCATCAACTGGCAAATGGTAATTTAGATAGTGGCAATTTAAAAGACCTGGCCAACCATTCTAAAAACTGTGGAGTGCTCACACTAGAACTAACACATAAAAAAACCTTCAAAGGCTACACCTTTTCTTTCAAAAAGCAGAAACTAAAATCCAGGCATAAGGGATCCCTGAACCTGTTAGAAATGGGCAGGTATGTGTTTTCTTTCTTTCTTTAAAGTGGGCTTGAATCAAAACATGGGACAGTTTTGCAACTTCCAGTGTGTGGTGCCGTCTTCATGATTTACAAAAGCCCAGAAAACTACAAATGTACTGTTTACTGTTAGAAGGCAAAATGTGCTGTGCATTAGGGAAAACATTGGCAGAAGCAGTATTTTTAATCAAGAGGGCTTTTGAGCAGTTCTGTAACTGGATAATCCACAGAGTGGATCACACAACCAGTGAGAACCAGTAACACCAAACACCAATGGCCAAACAACTGAATCTTGATATTATTCACCACCATTCCTGCACTGCAGTCCATTAAGGCCAATTTGTGTTCTACAGATATTCACCAACATTACATATTGTTTAAGCAACATCTTTATTTAAAAAAACCCCTGTTTTATGGAATTCTCCCATCCCATTTACACAGACTGTATCTCTATTTATTCCTGATCCCAGTACATTGTTTTGCAACCAGAACCATGTCTTACACAGATAAGCAATATTTGGAAGGCATCCATAAATTTTCAATTGTCTCTAATGCAATCAAGAGCTGGAAACATGCAGAGGTGCCATTTCAAGAGAGACCCCCAGCAAGTGCTGCCCACCAGAATTTCAGGGCTGTTGACATAATGATCTCAGCACCCACAAACTGAACAGGGTGCTGCAGGCTTGTGGGCACTGCCAAACACCACATTTCCCTGGATAAGCATTCTTCCCAGCATTCTAGCACCGAGTCACCCAGTGCAATGGTTTATGGCACTGCTGCTGAAGGTGCTGCCTTTGGTCTGGAAATTAACCCTTTGATTACTGGAGGCTGTGACACTGGTCTTTAGCTAGGTTCTGCTCTGGCTGAATTTCAACTTCAATAGTATGACTAAAAGAGAAAATTTTACGTTAGCACTACCACAAATGCTCACAATGCTCATGCAATATTCTGATGCATGACAAAACTCTATTCTGTTACAAATCGTCACAGTAGGTGTAGCCTTTTCTTTTTGTCTCAGTTTTCTCTTACGGCTGTCACACCCAACTGATATAAAAATATTTGAATTTCATCTGGGGAAAGCACACTGAGGAATCCCAGCATTACACATGTGTTTTAAAGGGATAGTCTGGAAAACACAATGGATAAAAGAAAGTCTCTTCTAATGAATCTTGGCTGGGATATTTGAAACAAGATCCATGAACTTTAGAGCATTTGAATTCTTATGGATCTAACAATTCCACTAGTAGTTGTGTAAACAACATAAAATGTTTTCACAAATTCCTAAGAACCACAAAACATGGTATCAACAAATTAAAAACCCTGTGCAGTCTTGATGGGGAGTTAAAGAAAATACAAAAAGTCCCATGCAGATTTTGACCAGCATCTCTGCATGAACAGCCACAAGAAATTAAGAAGCAAGGAAATCTTTTTCTGTATTTCTGTCTCAATCCCACTGCCACCACTGCTGTCAGTGACTCTCCTGAGGAGAAAGGCCCAAGAAGCCCACCTGAGCTGCTCCCTACTTGTCTCACAGAGCACTGGAGCAGGTAACAGCAGCATCACACATTTCACTGCGAAGTTTCCAAGCATCTTGAACTGTAAAATTGAAGACCAGAGAACTCCAATTCATGCAGGAGCAAGACTGAAGCACTGAGATGTTTCAGCCCATGTCATTAGGGAAGTTTTTACTGACCCATCCAAGTCTGAGGTATCTAGAATCTCCTTGGCTTCATATGATACAGAGACCAAATTTCTGACAGCTTCAGGTAAAATTTTTCCCTAAGTTGTTTTTCAGTTCCTCCAAAAGCTTGATGAAACAAAATGGGAAAAAGCACTCAAAAAGTGAATTTCAACTTCACATTTGAGCCAATTCAGGCAGAATTACAAGCAGAGCTCAGAAGCTATCTGAGTGATGGGAGGAGGTGATATATCCCTTCTGTAAGGAGCAACAAGAAGTGACTACCCCCTTACCTACCCCAGAATGGATTATGTTGTCTTTCAGTCTCTCATCAAATGAGGATACTGTTAGTGAGGGTGGCCTGCTACAGTGCTATTAGAAAGATGAAACCTGTCCCCCAGCCCACGCCAGACCTATATTTATTAGTAGGCCATGGACTGTCCTTTAAGTGGCAAAACTGGTAGTGTTGCATGGGAACCTGGAGAGTCACGTTATGCCACCAAGGGTGTCTCATTCACCATAAAGTGATTATGTGCACTGCCGGTGTTTAGTAAAGCAGTTATCTGCGTTTCTTACTAAAAGGATGCTTGTTATGTTTTCCTAGAAGATCATTGCTTTCAACTTTAGACCTTCCTAATCCCCTGACAGATGCTTTAACCACAAGTTTGCTTTCATGCCTCAAGACATTCAAGTGACCACCAAATTCAGTTTCATCCCCAGAGTTTACATTATGGGCTGTTTGCCCATGTTGGAAAGAATGCCTGACATCAGGATTAAATTAACTTCAAGGACTTCAGTAGCTGACAAGTCAGCTATGCTTCCTTTCTCTTTCTCTACAGCTTTTCAGATCTGGCTGAAATCCCACCCTCTTCCCCCTAGGAATCGTATCCTGCCCACAGGTATGCTTACAGGGGTCTATTTTTAAAGCCTTGAGCACCTGTTAGTTTTATCTCAAGACAGTTCTTCATTTCCAATGGATAGAATTGCTTTCCTACGGAACAGTCACAGGGCTAACACCACTGTTTTACAGCCTCCAGGTACCACACAGCTACACCTTACAGCCACACTGAACACCATCCGACTCAGCACACTTAGAGAAGAGCGGTAAATTGACAAAAGTGCAAGCATCTAAGGAGCTGATAAAAGAATAAACACTGAGCAGCAGTTCATCACATGGTTTTCATCCCAGTGATTCAAGATTACTTAAAGCAATAGTTTACCAATGTACATGTCTGAGAATGCAGTTGTTATGCTGCAGCTCTGGAGATGAGCTGGATTCACATATAACTTTCCAAAGGTTACCAGCCCCAGGGATAATGCAACTTCAGTACAAAGGAATATAGTTAGATTCAGAGAGAAACATAAAAGCTAGATGGACTGGGATGTGGAAACACAGTTTACAAATAAATCACAGTTTCTTCACTTAGAAGACTTGCTTGTGTTTGTGAGTGAAAATAGAGACAGAAAGATCACTCTTAATGAAAGGATTGACTTGGGAAGAAATTTTGTAGTCAGGGGTAGCCACTTTACATCCACCAGCTGAAGAATTGATTCCATGGAACATCAATCCCGGGATGGGTAACTTCATAGAATTGAATCTTTCTAAAAAATATCTCCTTGTAACACATTGTCTAGACGTATCAAAGCATTAAACTGCTTTAATTAGGCCTGGACACCTCCTACTTCACAAGGGTGCTTCAAGCAGGGAAATTCAAGCCAGAATGCTGGCAGGTGAAGTATGTCCCAGCACAGAGTGCTCTGTGCCACTGTGGGCATTAACATTAACTTCCACTGCAGACTAAACGCTGAGCTCTCTCAGGGGTTGCTGAGGATGTTCAGCCTCTCAGAGGAGACACCAAAGGCTCCAGCAAGACACCAAGCCAAATGCTACCCAGAAAACTCAACACCTCATTAGATATGCTCTTTAGTTGAAATCCCCAGGCTGACAAGATGACTGGGACAGGGATGAAAATCCAGAATCCAGAAGGGCCTGCTCAGCATTGCACAGAGCCTTCTTGCAGAGTAGTGAGTGGGAATATTCAGCTGTGTTGAAGCAGCCAGCCGTTCTTCCATACAAACATACAACCCCTTAGAAGCGTTTTGATTGCAAACTACTGCACAGTGCATTCTCTGCAGCAGATAATTTGTATGTTTCTTCCTGAAAAATCCCTCCTGGTTCTACACAAACTACATCATCAGCTAAGAGTAGTTACTTAAATCAGTTTAGGAAACTGTAAGAAACGGGTCTGGGAAAAAGTAAACGCTGTCTGCCATATTATATCCTTTTTCAGTGGAGCTGACAGGACAGCTGCCTGTTATTACAGTGCACCCCAGGAAATGCTTAGCTGCCAAAAAAGTCCAGAGCCAGCAAGGGATTAGTAGGCAAACAGAATTCATGCACCTGGGAGTCATGCAGCTAGATATGCCATCTTTGTAAGACATGATACTTCAATCTCATTTACAAAGAAACAAGAACAAACAGAAATGACTCAATGTCATCATAATTATGATAAATCTAGGAATTACTGTATGGTTTTGTGACTAGATTAAGTGGCAGTAGTTTTCGTTTAACTGCAGTAATCTGTGGAAGGACTTATATAACTGTCATAAATATAATGCTCTTTATTTTATGTTTAAGCTGTTCCTAAATAATGCAGCATTAATACCACATTAAGTGACCAGAACCCTGATGTCTCTAGAGATGAATAATGCAGATGGTTCATAGGACTTAATGATTTCATGCCACCTGTGTAATACAAAACTTCCATTTCCTTCACCAATATCTTTTTAACAGCAAAATTTCTGCTAGACAGCCCTTTCCTCCTTCCACCACTGCATTTGTCCTTCCTAGGCATGCTCTCTCTAGCTGCTGGATCTGCGTGTGCAGGGTTCAGGTGATGCCTCCTGCCAGATCCGTGTGCCCAGCCTGTGCAGGAAGGACTGGACAGCAGCTGCCACATGAAGCTGAGCAGCAGCAATACTGACAGCCTAAAGTGTATTTTCTGACATCAAGATGGATCAATGAACTTCTAACACAGCTGCTGTACCGTCAGTTGAGAAGTGTTATACAAACCTCAGTGTGCACTGGGGGTCAGACAGTCCAGGACGGTTCAGAGGGGGACTTTTCCTGATAGTTATGTACATTCTTATCACGCCAACTTAAACAAGGTAGTAGAAGAGTCACTGAAATATTTAAGAATTCAATAAATTAATTCTGCCCTTATTTTAGAAATACCCTTTCAGCAGGCTCAGGACAGAAGTGAGAAATGCTTTAAGAAGTTTCAGGAACCAAAATTCGAAAGAGTTGTCACAACCTAGGAAACAATAGCAGAGAACAGCTGGAGAGAACCAGAGTTACCCCAATTGCAGCTGGAGAGTGGCTTTCAAAAATGAGCCACCACCAACTTGTCAGGGTAGTAGCTATGTCATCAGTACTGAGATTATATATTACAGAAATTCCTGGGAATAAACCTGTAGGAGTAAGCACAGTGCATTTCAACAAAATACAAGCTTTTACTTAAAAAGGCTACCAATGTCTTGAACATCAGAAGCAGAAAACAGACTCTGATGGATCTACCATAATTGTATTTAGGATTGTTTTAAGAACAGCAGTGTGCAATCACAGTAATAGCTCAAGGTTTGAAAAGGGAAGTTAACAAACAATTCTTTCCTCTATTTTTCCATAAGTATAAGTTAGGTGTAAAAGTTCTCTTATGTTTGTATCATTTCAAGTTTATTGTTGTGATAAATTAAGAAGTGCATCTACTGGATTGAGTTGTTCACTGCACTACTAAAAAGCGGAGGTTAGAAATAAAGGTCTGTACTTTCCTATATTCTGCCATCTGCTCCATAACCTCAAAGATGCCCCATCCGCTCACATCTATTTTATATGAGAGCTGCAAAGAGAAATCTGCCAGAGAACACTGTTCTGGAGTTGCGTGGATCAGTTAACTCTAGAGGGAACTAACTCCCTGCTACAGGGTGGGAAACCTTGAGGTCATATGCACAGAGGGGGTAACAGCAGCAGAGAGCTGCAGCCAATTAAAAGTGCATTCACATCTACTGACCTTCCCTAGAAACTCAAACAAGTAAAATGAGTGGTAGCAATTCACAAAACTTCATCAGTCCCACGAGGATGTTAGAAGAAGCCTCTTCTCTTCATGAATCCCTAGTGTTCAATTTGTTTCCAGTTTTCTTGCTCAGACAAAATATTGAAAAAACAGAAAACTTGAGTCTAAAAATAACTTTCCCAGTCCCTTAATTCCGCTAAGCAATCTCCCAACCGCAACCTCCTCTTCCTTATGAAATAGCATGACTAATGCAAATGCACGGCAATCTTCACAGATAAAACAAAAAAACCCTAATTTTATTCCTAAATCAAGCTTAGTTTCAATGTAACACAGTTGCAATGAACAACTTTCTCCATGTACCTATTGCTCAGCTCTTTAAAACCAGAAATGACCGCAGATCAGTGAAAGTAATACTTGCCTGAATGCTCTATATAAACAAAACTTTTTCTAGCAAAATAATGCTAAAAAGTCATTCTGATTGTAGACCATGTAACAAAATCACTGTATCAGTTTTTCTTGTCACCATTTTCAAAATGCAATCACAAGCCATACCATTAAAAAGATAAAAGCCCTCACACATGTAGGTTTTTGGTGGTTAACTTCTTCCCTGCTCCCTTCCTTTGGTTTCACTTTGTAAATTCTCTCTCTGGAAACCTTGTGGAAGCAGAAGATTGACAGAAACTCATCAGAAATCAGCTCAAACAGTGATTATATCGTGCTGATCTGCCTACTACCTTTCTACTCATTTTTCCATTTCCAGCAACCAGCCTCCTGCATGATGCCTTCAGGAGAGAGCTCCAAACTGCACCAGTCACTCTGTTTGCATACAGAGTGCTCATGAAGCCAAGATTTACCTCTTCTGAACCCATCACTCCTCTGCACTATTCTGACATAGAAATAATCTGGAGTAAAAACTTCCTCTGTGACAAAGAAATAAAAAGCTATATAGGCTTCTTTAAGTTAAGCAGGAAATCTAATGGTAAATGAAAGATCATCTTTCTCAAATTATTCACGCAACAAAATACAGAAATAGTCATAAAAGTAGGCATGAAACATAAACCTTTTGACATTCCAGTACAAATGCGTGGCTCCATGTCTTGTTGGCTCATGAACTTTGCTGGTGTTGATTGAGGAACCCTGAACATTCTAAAATGTGTAGGGGGTGGCACATAGACAGGCATGTGCAGCACTCTCTATGCGAGTGGGATACTCTGATTTCAACCTGTGTTGTACGTATGGGGTTTGAACCTTGGTTTCCAGAAACTTAGCCTGGCTTGTAAAATGAAATTGGAAAACTGGGATATTAGCAGCAGTCCAGAAGAAGCAAAAGTGGCCCTGAGGAAAAAAGTAATCTACAAAGGGGAACCATTATCCACAAGAAAAACACATAGCCACAGAAGAGGCTGCAGCTGCCTTGTATTTTGGAGAAACAGGAGGCCTTTACATTGTTTACACACACACACACACACGCACACACACAGGCACACACAGAGACACACCCTTATCTTCTTATATTGTTTCTGTGGCCATGAAATGCTTTAGTTCGGGTTTTCGAGGACTCCCAGTGTGCCTCTGATCAGGGAGGGACATGCAAGGAGCCTGCAGTCACTTCACTTGGGTAGTGGCAGCTGCTGAGCCACCCCAACACAGCCTCCCAACAGCACAGGCACCCAAGCCCTGTGCCCAAAGTTACGGTGCCACCCCAGAGCCCTTGCCCAAGGGACTGACACCGAGACCAAAACCTCCCTGTACTCAGTCACTTATTGCTGATTTCTGACCTAGTAATACTCGTCTCCCCTCTCACATTCTGCTTTTGCAATTGCAATTTGCCAGTGGATGCTGGCCCCCTCCTAAAGCTGCTGAAAATCAAAATCTTTAGTCCTGAAGCTGCTTGGAGAGAATATCATAGCAACTGCAATCCTGGATGTCCTTCCAACACACTAACTCACTTCATGCTACTAGGCAGGAAACATCTGTTTCTCTTTGTTCAACCAAGTTTTCCTTATAAAGTGGTCCTGAATGTGCAATTCTGGGTCAGTTTGGACATATACTAGCAGATGAGATATTGTTACTGTATTATATAAGTTGGAAGTGAATTATACTGGAATAGCTTCAGGAGGTCCACCTAGAAATGGTAGAACACACATGGAAGTAATTTATTTCAAAAATAGCAGAGTCTGAGTAAATTTACACAGTTCATAGGGAGGTTTTTTTGAAAGGCCTTTTTCTGCACTATTCCCAAGTAGGCATTTACCTAAAAAATTACATGGTAGACAGATGCACACTGTGCTTGAGAGTACATCTACTCATGTTTCGGTATTGGAGTTTAATTCCCTTTTCTCCCCAGTGGTGAATTTGCATATGTCTGGAGAAAGGAAGACTTTTGCTTCAAGCAGTGTGGTTCACAGAGATGCATGGACAGAAGTGATGAGGTGACATAGATACCCCTATGGATTTACTTTGCCCTGTGCTGGTAAGACAGTATAATCACTATTTTTTGCAATATTGACACTCACTGGGTAAAATTTCAGTGTAAAACAAGAGTGTTAAGGCATAGTTTGAAAAGCAACTTTAAGAACTTAAAGTTGCTGGAGTCTTTAAAAATAATTAAATAGAAGGGAAACTTGAGCACGAAATTATGATGTGACCTAGATTTTTTACATATCTATAAAATGAAATTGCCATTTGTTTGCACCAAATGAAATACATAAATTACCAAGTTATGTTTAAATTATCTATAATCGAAAGTGATTTTTCATAGATTTACTTCATAGAATGCACCCATTCACCTACTGTAGAATTCCTTTTCCTTTACCTGTTAAAGTATCCCAAAGCAGTAAGCTCACAGACAGCAACTAAAACATTACCAGATTCTGTTCCCAGCTACTGCCGGGGAAAAAATGCTATGAGGGATGTGAAAGTTAAAAAGATGCCATCCTATAACCAGGCAGTACATAATCCTTTTTTCCTCTCGAATAATACAGGGTAAGGCACCTGCCCACAGTGCCAGACAGACCATTTCTGGATCAAGTGAAAAAATCAGGTAGTTGTTATCATTTCCAGAAATGCTTAATCTTACACAAGCATGGCTCCTGGAAAACCTTCCAGTACAAAAAGAACCCAATAATTCCGTGCAACAAATATCAGGAGCTCAATATCAATTTTCAGTTGTGAAAAGATGACAAAATTACACAGTCACAAGCCACTGAGAAGGATCTACAGAAAATAGTCCTTTCCAAGGCCCTAAAAGTCCATGCATAGAAAACTGGTGATAATAATTTAAAGTCAATAGAACTGTTTAAGATAAATTCCACGTACAAACATGCATTTTACCCTTCTGTTTTCCAAAGTAGACAAACTAATACACAGAGCTACTAAGAGGGGGAAAAGAGATCACAAGGCAGGAGACTTAGATATTCTAATAGAGAAACAAAAAGGGGAAAAAAAGGGACACCCCCCCAAACCAAAGAACAAACCAAAAAACCCCACTTTCTCTTATCAGAATGCCTCACTAAACTCACTGCACTTCTCTATCAAGGTTTATTTCTTAAACTGGTAGAATTAGCAGTCAGATGACCCTGTTGTGATATTTAAACTCATCGCTACTTTCATCCTGTCAATGCGATAAAAACTGAGGATATCAAACACTTTTCAGTTAACACACAAAAAGGGGCAAACAGGTTTTCAATGCACCTTTCTGACATCCTCACTGTCTTTGCATTTGCACAGAGAATGGCATATTAGTTTTCCCTAAGACCATCCATGGCAACTACTTATTTTAGTATTCAACAACTCCCTCAAACCATTTCTCAGGGCATGCTTCTCTTACAGGTAACACCAACAATCAAACATAACCTGGTTTTTTTTTCTTTTTTTTTTTTTTTTTTTTAATTTTTATTTCCTGATCACAATAGAAGAGGGTCAGAACTGAAATAACAAAGGTACAGAGCTAATTCTCCCTGCATACAAGGGAACCACAGGAGCATTGTTCTTCATGGCTCTCCCATTTCCCATGCCCAAGGCAGGCAGACGCCTGCCTGCACCTACAACAGGGCATATTTGGAGTTTTGTCAGTTGAGCTATCATCCAGCTATAATAGCACCATGACTGCACTGTGCGACCCTCCAAAAAACCTCTGACTGTGGCTCTTGCACGGTGACTTCCCTGGCATCTAGACTTCAAGAGTGAAAGACTCAGGGGAAGTCTTTCATGTCTCTGCAGATGAAGGTTAACTTATCTTTATTTTTACAAAGCTAAAGGGATAAAAACAGCAGCTGCAGATGTACACACTGTTCTGGATAAGAAAAGCTTCTTCACACAGCCAGCCCTGCAGTGTCCCTTGTCCTAGCCAAGATTTCTGCTGAGCAAGGGTACAGAGGCATATGACAGATCTGCCGATATTCTAAATAAGCAGAGCGTAAGCCATTTCTAATACAGAATTATTTAGAAGCTTTAATGTTCCTCTTACAGTCAATCTATATTGACAGTCTTTATTTTTAATCCACAGGACTCTGGACTCCCTCAAATGCATGGGATGCACTTCCTAGCAGTGCCACTGAGTTTCATGGTAAAGTAGCTCTCAGAAGCAAGCTAAGTGCAAGAGCAAACACACTCATATAGTTAAAGCTATCGAGTATTTTTGGGAAGACCATATTTTGTCTCTAAAGTTTGGGCATGAAAGAAGATTTTATGCAAAACAGCCTAAATTAAGTTTTTAGAGTGCTCTGAGCAAGGACAAAGAAAAAAAGAAACAGTATGTAATAATAAATCACTAGAGAGCAGCAGAGCAAGTATGCACTTAGAAGCCAAATTACACAATTTTAAGTCAATCTTCAGACTGCTTGGCTTTGCAGTTTTGATGTAGTCCTTTCAGCTTATTTTATGCAACTTAAACCACACAGAATGCATTGATAATCAGGGAGCAATTTCTCCCATGTTATTCAGGTAGAATTTGATTGATTCTTCTGTTTCCAGATGGTGACCAAAAGCCTGCTAAAACACTTGCAAGTTAACCTGCTGAAGAAACACGGCATGTGTGTCTGATTACGAGTTAGTACATACACCTCACAATAAAACCTTAACCTGTACCTTTTCTGCTGCAGACATGATGAATCCTTTCCTGCTTTCTGAAAGATCTTGCTTAGGACCAAGGCACTGTCACATCATCAGTGAGGCGCTCATCATTTTGCCAGTAGATATCAGTGTACAAGGTCAGAAAATAAGCAGAAGGGAAAAAGAAAAGCCACGCCAGCCACCAGCCATTTAAAACCTCAACCCATCCCTGAAGCAGCTGTGGAAAAGCTGGCAATTAGCTCAGAAACAAGAAGCAGCTGGGTTCAGCTCCCGATTCATCTTTACAAAGCAAACAAGGAGAGGGAGGTTCTTATATAATGAAGTGAGGCTGGGAGTGGTGGGAGAACAAGTGATATTGGAGGAAAGTGTAGAGTTAAAAGGCTGTTTATGTACAGTTGGACAATCTTTCTAGAGGGCCTTGTGGTTAGTTGCTGAGGGTGTGGGGGAGACTATTGTCTCAGTTTTGTTTTTTTTTAAGTGTGTTAATATAGCAGAGATACTCAATGTGGATGTGTGAGTTAGGCATGGTTTCTTTGGGAAACACCAGTAAGAGCCTGGTAATAGTCATGACTGAGGAAAGACAGTCTTGAGGTGGATCTGTGTATTTTGTTTATTTCATCTCCTTCTTCCAGGGAACCCTGCAGATGGAGAGAAAGAAAAGATCAGAGGAATTTTTTCTACCTGCCCTTTATCTTCCTAGCACACAGTCATGTATCTGTAGTTGCCATGTGTATGGCTAATAACGGAGCTTTGAAAAAAAGGAAGGGGTTAAGATGAAACGAGCCACTTAGCAAAGTATTATCAATGTTCATCTTGGTTTTTTGGTTATGTGCAGGGACTGAGTTTGCCTGTATAATGATCTATTTGCAAGTTTGTCACTGGAAATGCCATTTGTACAGAGAATACCTGCATTTGCATTTGTGGTTCTGTGGGGTGGGAACCTAGGTAAGGTGTAGAACCTGTTTACAGGTGTAGAACCACAGTGAGCTCACAGCACTATGAGCACTTCAGGACCATTTGATACCACAGTCATACACATGCAGGTAACTGGGATTCCCCTTTAAAAAGTGAGAAGCATTTTTACTTTAATTTTAAATATGACTATTCTGCATGCTCCTTATTCTTTGTGACTGGTAATTATGCATTCAGCATCTATGTATGCCACGCCTTCATAAGGAGAATTATGGTTTGCTGGGGTGCATCAGGAAGAGCATTGCCAGCATCTCAATTCCTTGTAGGAATTCAGATGCTCAGGAAACTCTGTCCTTTCTGTCATACATTAGTTTCACAGCAGGTAAGCAGGAAGCAATGCAACACTTCTCATTGCTGGATGGGCTGCATGGTCTTGGTTTGAAATTAAAATATTCTACCTCTCTGTCCAAAATATTTTATAAAATGTTGTAAATGTACACTTGTAAGAGGTTAAGGAGACATCTTCAAGATGAGTTTCAAACAGCTCACAGTACTGCTTAATAAGAAGAGAATGCTAAAGGTCATATGAACCATTAGGGGTAATTTTTCCATTCTTTATTTCCATAGAGTATTCCTCATTTCCCCTAGGCAAGTTAAAAATATAAATCTGCGAATACATCCTACAGATCCACACCATAGTTGATATTCTTTAACTATAATCAGCACATTTCACAGAGAAACAGGGGAAGTACAGGCAAATCTGACCAAGGGTCTTCATTTAAAACAGCACTGTCAACCCCATGTCATTAGGTCTTTCATGGAAGAAGAGGAACTTGGGAGATCTATTTCCCATTCTGTGGTTGCTACAGCTGTTAGTGCTGTAGCTAAAAGCTGGTATTCATCTTTGAAGATAAGCTGCCCACATGTCTCTCTGGGGTTAGCCAGATGGTTGTTCACACTGCTGGTGCACAACTGCAGTGTTAGCACAGGCTGAGTGGAACTAATGCGCAGGAGCGTGGGTGGGGTGCTCAATGACTTAAATGCTCAATGACTTAAACATTTGTTTCTTTTTCCCTCTTTAGATGATACTGGTGGTCCATGCAGGCTAGCAAACCTTAGCTTCAATTAAGGTTGTAGGTGTAGGTTTTGCACTTTTTTTGTGACTTCTGGGTACTGAGAGCTCTCCTCATCACACATCACCATCAGATATGCTGTACTCTTAACCACCTCAACCACATCTAAAAGTATATTTTGTGCTTCACACAAAAGTAAGACTGGCTAAGATTTCTCATATAGTTAATATATTTATAATATACCCTTTAGAGGGTAGATATGCGAAACAACATTTAACAAGGATATACTGAATATTGGTTTAAGCAATCTTGCATTTTAAAATTAAAAGCTATATTTTATATCTTATTGGTTAGCTTGGCAATGCTGTTAGACAAGAACCCTGCACTGCACATTACAAATTCATATGCGATTTTTTCTGCAGTTGGTTCTTCACTGCTATTTTGCCTAAACTATGTTATGGCATTTAAGGATGCAACCAAAATTCTTAAAGACAGCAATAGGGAACAAGAAATCTCCCAGGAGGACAAGAGCATGAAAACCCTGCACCAAAGCAAGCAAACAGGAGCCCAAAAAATCTGGTGGTTTTCTGTTGGAAGCAGGCTAAAACTGACTTCCGAAGAAAACAAACTAAACCTTTCTGTTCCTCCAGAATTCTGCCTCATTTATACAGGATCTGTTCACACTACACAAAGCTTCTTGAAGAGAAAGAAAGCTTTCTTTACCACCAAACAATGTCCATTAATTCTATGAAAAAAAAAAACCCTCTCCTTATGGGTGTTTTTTAGACTTACATTAATCACTATTTTAAGCACTTTACAGCTTAGTAATTTTTTCACTTTAGCACTTCAAAATGGTATCCTACAAACTATCAGCTTAAATATAGAAATACTTACTTAGGAGCTATTTCAGTCATTCAAATTTCATTTATTATACTAAAAATTAACCTATAACTAAAATCATATGCCCATATTTTCCTAGGTATTTTGTACTTTTCCACAATTTCTCTTTCCAGCTTTTCAACACTAAGAAAACATGAAAAGAGTTAGACTGATTTCTTACAAAAATGAACTGTCTACAGGCACAACAGACCTACTTTGGCTTATAGCCTGAACCACAGAAGTTATATTCTTCACTGTCACTCATAGCTTTGAGCTTATGTTTTCCAGAGTTAAATTCCTGAGTTAGACACCACAGCCCCTGCAGAAAATACTGTAATATATTGTAAAGGGAGAATTAGGAGTACCTGAATGGGACTTGCAAGTGTGAGCACACTGACTGGAGAGAAGCTGAGTACAGCACCCTGGGAGCACCAGAGAGAGAAGTATGGCTGTAATTCAGCCCTTTCTGAGACCTAGGCTCTTCCTCGCAGATTCAGTTAATCTCCTCTCTCTGAGGCCGAGTTTCACAGCCTAGAAATTCTCACCATGACACTCGCCCCTGGGCAACATCTCTCATTTCAAGTTTCGCAGAAGAAGAGCAGTGGATTGTGGCCCTTCTTTCCTCCCCAAGGACACAAGATACAGTCTTATGGCTTAAGCCAATTTCTGAAAAGTAGTTTTCTGTTTTGATTCCACTCTTTGAGCATGCATTCCTGCCTCCTGTGTACAAAACCTGACCTACCATGTCTGAGACTGTCTCTTAGCCCTCCTTTTGCCTTGTCACTGTCCAAGCACAAGAGGTACAGAATGAACACATTTGCCTTGGTTACTTTTCATTTCCTAGGGCCCCAAAAAGGTACCCTGTAAGGGTTTGTTGTCACCTTTGACTACTGTAGCAATGGCAGCATTCATTTTCTGCACTGTTCATTAGTAAAACTCCAGTAATGTTAGTCTTCTGTCTATTGTCAAACTCTGTTATTAAACATCAAGATTGTGGCAAAAGCCTGTCTTACATTTACATGAGTTGCAATAACATTTTGCTCTTTGTTTTTCTATCACAGACAAAATATCTTCCAAACCATTCCTAACACTGGCAGGCGGAGATGGAAAGTAACTCTTCAAACCTTCAAAACCCAGTATTTTTCTAAAGGTTTCCGTTTCAGGTAAATATCACTGAAATGCTTGATATATATATCAAAGTAATCAAAACTACAAAAGACCAGCAGTTTTAAGAAAATAAAAACTGTCCATATGAAATGTTTTTGTCCTAGTTTGAGTAATGAAAAATGACCACAAGTCATTACAGGGAAGCACTGCTTTTTCACATTCTCTGTAGGATGCCAATATGGGAGAGCACAGAAATCACGTGTCACTGTAAAGCAGGAAGCCATCTACCCCAGCCTCCTACAGGCAGAAAGTTTTTCAATGGCCGTGAATGTTGGCAGGCCTGCTCATGAAGATGATGGCCTCAGAAGATATAGACCTTGTGGTCAGTAAAAACCTGAGTTACAGCAGTAGGCTTTTACATTGTTTCATATGATATATGCAGAATTTTCCAATTTTTAGGAGAAAACTTTAGCACGCTCATCTTTCTGGGGTCATACTGATGTCAGAAGTGTTATAGTATGAATTATTTCAGATCTGAGAAGATAAGCAGCATTGGTTCTTAGTTATTCTAGGTACTGAAAGTATTTATTATTTCCCTGACATACAGCTAGGTCTTACACATAATTGTATCTGTAACCAACTACCAGGCTTATTTGTAGTCTGTTAATACAAGCAAAATCAGATGCCCATGAAAACCCACCGAATTATATGATGTTTCCAAGATACATTATTTATGAAAAACAGCAGCTGTGAAAGTGAAGCCCCTCCAAGTAAATGCAGAAGGCATGTTTCTTTGCAATTATTTGTCAGACTGGACTCTGGAGTCAGCAGAGGCTTGAATGCGAATGATGAACTGCACAGCAGCCCACTGTGTGTCTGTAGCCTGGGGAAGGGCAGGCGCAGCCCTGACTTTTAAACAAGGACACATAAACAGAGCCAAAATGCTGAAAGCCATCATTATAAAGCCTGAGACAAAATGTAGCAACAACAACAAACAGTTGGGTAACCTTTTTGAAGTGGATATACTCCTCTTTCAGTGTTTTCTGAATCTCCTTAAATTTTGATTGGCTTTAGATTTGAAAGCAGTTGGCAGACAGTCAAAATTTAAAATTGATGAAGTACAATTGGTCTGTTCATGGGATGCTTGGAAAAGAAAATAATGATCTTTCAGACAAAAATGTTCTGAGGAAGCTAAGCCTCCATGTCAACAGATAAGAAAGCAAACAGTGGTACTGAAATGACTGGAACAAACAGTATGTAAAAGAAGGTTTTGTCCTGGAGGAATTGTAGCAAATTCAGAGGGCTCTGTACTTGTGATCTTTAGGATGTTCTTTTATGCTTCCAGGATATGCTGGCAGTATAACAAAGTCCAGGGGTCATATGTAATTTGTGTAAATTGCATTAGTCCAGAGAAGACACCTGAAAATCTGTAGCTCATAGCATAGAAGAATGATATGCCCTGTATTGATCCAAAATTTTTAATATGTCAGACCTACTTTGCCCAGTCTTTTAGACCACACCCTCCAAAAAAAGGGAAAAAAGCCCAACACCGAAACACCAAAAACCACCAAATCACTGCTGAGGTAACTTGTGGATAAATTCAAAAAGGCATACAAAATACATGTAAGTTAGCCTCCCCTTGGCAAGATGTGGGGCTGTGCTGAATCACTCTGTGTCTGTCACTTACTGTCCTCCCTGAATGAAAAGCAGTGAACTTAATGGGACGGCTGCTGAGTCCTGCCTCAAGGTATTTGGCTTCCTAATCTCCCCTGGGTCCTGAGGGCAACCTGTGAGATGTTAGGAGACTGAAGAAGCTCATGATTTCTGAAGTACTGGGGCTTGAATTTGTATAGCAGATTTGATCTATTTTTGCATCTGGATGACATGTCATTGTTGATGCTAGAGCAGAGCAAAGTGTGACACAGAAAATCCAGAGGTGTGCAACAATGTCACTCAAACTGTCAGCTACCTGAGGACTCAGAAAATTTGTCCTGTCTTCAATAACAAGGCCAACAAGATTTGCCAATCTGTGGGATGAGGGTGAAAGAAGGTAAAGGAAGAATTTGTTTCGTGAGACCCTGGAACAGGTTGCCCAAAGAAATTGTGGATGCCCCATCAATGTCATTTTACAGGGCTTTGAACAATCTGGTCTAGTGAAAGATGTCCCTATCCATCCTGCAGAAGGGATGAACATAGGCTTTTGGAAAGTCCCTTATAACCCAAACGTTTCTGTGCTTTTTTTACGTTGGAGGATGAACACTGTGGTACCTTATGGTGTAGGGTTTGTGACATAGGGTTACATCTCTTTGGCAAATCTAGGCCACTTATTGGCATCTGTCAGACAATAAACGAGTAATTCCTAGAGCAAAAATGTCAATAATAGCTTCCTTTCCCTTTCCTGACAATAAGTGCTGTTAAAGGTAGAGGACTTCAATTTATAAGCCTCCTCCAGGTGAATCAATGTCCCTTTTGATTACCCAAGCTACAGCTCTCGGGGGCACCAGGCAGTGTGCTGAGCCAAAGGCTGGCTTTTCTTTAGCAGGGATGGAGGAGCAGGGACAGGATTAAGTGAAGGACCTATTCTTATGGGTTTATTGGCTGTCTGCTGGAATAATTTGAACAGGTTGGGGCAGTAAAGGGAGGGCAGCAGGCAGTGTGTGAAGTGTGTGGGGACCTGGGGAGGGGATGGAAAATCTGTAACTAATAGGCATCTTTTCATCTTTCTCACTCTGTTTTCTTTCCAGTGGTGCCCAGATAGGGAACAAATCTTCCCATAAACAGTAATCCTTTAGAAAGTGCTCAAGTATGGCTATTACTTAACTTCCTGATTAGTAGCAATCACCACCTGCTACTTCTGATCCACATTGTCCAACATAATGGAAGTGTTCATTTCCCTGGCTGTGAAAAAGTAATGGGAGGGGAGTCCCTCTTCCCTGTTTTGGAAAAAAGAGCAACAGCCCCTTCTTTTCTTCTGTAACTAATCCCAGACCAAATTTATCCAGGAAAATAAAATTTTATTCCTGACGACAAATAGCTGGATAACACAGATTATGATCACTTAAAAAAACCCCAAACCAAAACAACAAAAAACCCAAACCACAAAAGCAATCATTCTGATTTCTTTGAACTAAATTAAAGTTTCCTGCTCCAGAGCTTTTTATCACCTGACTATGGCTATGAGATCCCAGAAAGCACCAAGCAAAGGCAATATATTCAACATTTTTGACAATTCAAACATGCATAGACTTTGCAAAGACTTCTGCTTTCTTCGAACCATACAAGCTGAAGCTGCCAAGAGAGCTGCACATGTTGCCTTGAAAGACAGCTGTTAAAACAGTCCCCTTTGATCAAAATTCTTCCATGTTTATAGCTAGAGCAAGAGAAAGTATTATAGGATTTTCTTAGCACAGACTGAAAATCATAAAAAGAATGAAACTTGCAAAACCTGAAAAGTGCATTTGTCATGAGCGGGCATAACTTTTGAAATGCCAGTTAAAAGGAGACAACCCATGAATAGACTACGAGGATTTTCAGATTTTCTATTTCCCTGAAGTCCTCTTTTGTTTTACACTGGGAGTGGTGGTGTCCCTTCCTAGAGAAGCACAGGCAGGCAGTAGATTAGTCCTTATTTAGATGGTAAGTTCCAGCCTATTTGAATTGTATTAAGCATTCTCCTTACTTCTGTGGGATTTGTCATAAATCTTGAGTAAATATACTTAGCACAATCTCAAAGACTGAAGTTTTGATTTCTCAGAGGGCTCAAATCTTTAAGCCCTAAAACTTCTCTTGTTTAAGAGAGATAAAGCAAAAGAATCTACTTGTCAAAACAAACACAGGGTAAAAAACCCTCAGTACAACCCTAGACTTTATCTCAATGGGAAGTGGCACTCATTTGGGGCTATTCCATAGCATTCTTTGCCCAGGAGTGAAATCTATTATAGGAATTAGTACTGCCCCTTAAAATGGTAGCATCTCTAAGAAGCAAATGAATCCTACTCTCTTTCCCTCTCTTTTCCTATCCATTCTCCTTCTAAACAGTATTCAAAGGTTTCTTCAAAGGTCTTCATCCTATCTTTGTTGCCATGGTCTCTCACAGAGTTGAAACAACATTTTCAAAAGTAATGCCTGCTCTAAATGCATTGTTGTTGGGATGCTGAGTCAGTTCTCTGCTGACTAGGGTGAAAGAAAAGAGAATCTTTGAAAATCAGTTTTAACATTCAACTAACCTGAATGGGGAAAAGCAAGACATCTATATGTTACTAGACAGAAGCAAAACTTTTCAGGGGGGAGATGCCCTGTATTTTGGAAAGAAACCCAAACTGTCACTAGGTTTTTTTGTGTCAGCTATGCTGCTTTTACTCTTTCTTTTTATTCATACCAGACCTGAGAAAGACAATTGCTTCTCAGAAGGAAAAAAAAACCCACAGAAGAATCCTGTTGATTAACACACACCTCCCCCCCAACTAAATCCTTGCTGTGGGGGTGACAGAGGATGCTTGGTATGCGGTTGTGACAGGCAGGGCTAGTTTTGGCATGGCTGAAATGAGTAGGGGGAAATGATGAAGAAGCACCATTATTTCTAAGGGAACTAACAAGATATTTTTCTTGTATTCAGCTTCTCTGTTTGCCTCTCTTGTTTAACTACTTGCAGTTTTTGAAATAAGGTCCATCTCTAGCACACATATTTGTACAGCACAAAGGGAAACAAGCTTAGTTTTCTAATTCAAACTTTTAAGCTTTATTATATAAATGAGAACATCTATTTGCTATGTAAATTAAAGCACTCCACACTATGTACACACATTTCAAGGAAAGACAATCTTTGTCACAGACTTGCTTACATCAACTTTAAATTGTTTTTATATGCCTGGCCTCAATTTTTTTGAAATCCTTTGAACATCTGTCCTTAGCCCGTGGTCTGGCATGGCATGCTAAATTCTGTATATTTGTTCATTATTCCTAGGGGAGGAATTTACATGAAAATTCTGTTGGTCTAATTATATGCCTCAGCTAGAAAAACTATTCATCTGTCTGCAGCAAATTTCACCTTTATGAAACAGATGATGACTTTGCCAGAAACTTTCTGGACATTGTAACAACTGAAGGTTTTACAGCCTACATTTGTAATATGGGTCATAAACTGAATTGAAGGGGGGAAAAAAACCCTTAGATCATTACAGTGCTTTTGAAAACAACCCTTCATCTTCAGGAAAAAAAATCACAGTTTAATGGGAAAAGATGTTTGCAGCAGCTTATTAAGGGTAAAATCTAGCCTCCCCTGCTACTCGTATCTCCTGGTGTCAGGGAGTGCAGGTTGTGAAAGAGGAAAAGCTCAAGGATTCGAAAACAGCATGTTGTGGGTCTCAGTCTCTGAGAATGTGGGACTGAGTACTGGAAGTGTTTCAGGGTGACAGGATGCAGAAAGAAGAGTAAATGAGGCAAGAGTTCTTCCTGTAACTTAAAAATCATGAGGGAAAGTGCATTCACTAAATGGGAATGGTAAAGATCTTCCCAATTTCTCATCCTAAAGGATGAAGAAGGATACAACAAAACAGAGCTGGTGATCTTGGGGTTTGCAGTTTTTGAAGCTGTCCACATTTTAGAAGGTTTAAAGGTATTTCTAAAGAGATGAACACGGACTGCCAATTGTGTGTACATTTCTCCTGCTCCTTTTCCCCCTCTTTTCTCTGTGACCATGTCGCTTTTTCCCTCCATGATTTCAATTCACATAACTCTCCCCTTTTCATTTCTAAAGTCTTTCCCTCCTGGCCTTTCAAATTTACTCTTTTTCTTTCTTATTTGCTCATAATTTGCTAATTTTCACTAAACTTTACTTTTCCATGTTCTCCTAAATTCCACTCCCAAAACTTTCATATTCCCCTATTCTAGTCTGACCTTGGCTTGCCAGTCTTTTTAAACACTGTTTATATACTGTTGCTGGGGCTTCCATTGCTTTTTTAAGGCTTGCTCTATATATTTCCATTCTCTGATCAGCCGTATCAATGCATCAATCCAATCGCCTAATCTACCACACACTCTTCTTCCTAATCAGTCTCATAACCTGAAAGACATTTCTCCCAAAAATTTCCCTTTTGGATACCAGTGCCACACATCTGCATTAATCTTTTCACTTTCCATGGCTTGGATCCCTCTAGGTTCATTTATTTTCTACCCAATAAGCTCCTCTCCTAATGAGTACATTCTCTGAGCTCCTCAGTATGTATTTCATTATCCTCATCTTCTTCCTAAACAAATAGGCTGCTCTTTTTTTTCCCCCCAGCTTGACTAAAATATCCCCCCTTTTTGTAGCTATCACAGAGGCATCAGAGAGCCTAATGACAAGAATGGAATAGAGAGCACTCTCTGCTTGCCAGCCTGGGCTTCCCCTGCCGTGTTATTTCCTCATAGCTTGTGGACTTTCTATGGCAATTGTATATTCCCTAGGGATCCGTCCGTGGGATTCATAGAGCCACGGGCAGAGGAGGGCAGCACCTCTCGCACTGCCTGCCTACAGGCTTGCACTCCTGAAGGGTTGCACCACAAGAGGAAGAGTTCCCATCCTCATGCCCATCCTTACAGCACAGCTGGCTCTGTCCTCTTGTCTTCCTCGGGCAGATTCACGGACTGCCATGGCACACCCTTTGGCACAGAGTGAGGCAGGATTTGGCCCCAAATCAAAGATCTCACCGATGTGTCATAGGAGTTAGCATGAGTGTCTGTCGGTGCTGGGGAAGGGCTAAGAGCTAGAATAGCAAGGGTATTTCAGGTCAGGCCTGAGGCGAATTAGCAGACAAGTTGTGAAGCTTACACAACATGTGGCCACATTATGTGTGGCTCCAGTCAGCGTTAATAGCCTGTCATTGAGCTCCACGTTTAAACAATTTGAGCAAACAGCAAACACAGAGGATAGGAGGAGGGAAAAAGACCTTCGAGGAATAAGAAAGATCAGGCTACTTAGTACACTTGACAAGCAAATATTGCAGTGGTGAGGGCAATGGAGTATCTATTAGATAGTTAGAGACACGACCAAGTTCTTACCACGCAAAAGAAACATAATACAAAATAAAAAATACAGAATTTGTCCAATTTTAAAATTCACTTGGCCAGCAGTTTTTTAAGCTACATTGGAAACCAGTTGTTGGTTTAGGCTGTATTTGATAATATGCATTATAAGAGAGAAATATATATATATATATGGTTTTGGTTTAGCAGCAAAGAAACTAAAAAAGGGGGGAACAGAATGAAAAAGGAAAAAACGGTTTTAGTAGCAACAGAGAGTAAAGTTCAACTACATCCATATAAATAGCATTGATATTAGTGCTGGAAGTAAAATATAAAACATTTTATAATAGAACTTAGAAACTATACAGCATTGTTTAGTATGAAAATAATGGCCTTTCAAGCCAGTACTGTCAGAGTACTTATTTAATCCAGCACAGAATTGGCTATGAAACCATCCACTCCACCATGGGAATGCTTAGCTCAGTATCTGGTAGGTTGCCAGCCATTTAAAATGTTTTTGTGTTGGTTTAATGATTGTTCCCATGAGCACTGACGGTAAGGGTTGACATTAATTAAAATACTAAGTCATCAGAGCTTGCATTGTGGGGAGAGAAAGAATGGGCTGGATCCAATTGTCTTCAAGGTTTCTTTGGCCTTCCACATTTTTCTCTTAGCTGCATTATTGGTGCCAAGTATCCTTTTAGCTGAGGTGTAACAATGTAAACCGATTGTCTCCACAAATACAATCTTTTAAAGTTTTCCACATATTTCCATTTAACTGATTAGAGGACAGTCATTAAAATCAGCTAATCATGTAATGTGGCTGTGTTCTGAATGCTAAACAAAATGCCTCAAAGAAAGAGGATTTTAAACAGTGTCTGCTTCTCAACTTATTTCTACTGTATACTCAATGGCACACAATACATTACAAATTCTGGGCCTTATCCTCATTAACCTCAAAACTCATTATCTCATATAAAACCAGGCCCTTTCCATAGAGTGTGTTGCAAAAGGTATGAAAAAAACCCAAATTAGAGATGTATTTTGGCACACACTCTGGAAACATCATGAAGTATTTTTCTTAGAACTGTGAAATTAAACCAGAATGGCATAAAATCCTGAGTAAGACCCACTGCTAAAATGATTTTTGCATCATTTGGATAGAATAGTTATCCTTATTCATTTCTCTCATTTTATTAAAAAATTACTCAAGATCCATGTCTTCAAAGGCACACGCATAGGAAAAAGTCACTTAACACCTGTAGTCCTCAAATGGTCCCCTCAAAAATGAGTAAAGAGGCTGAGTTCTTCTACTCCTCCCATCCATTCAGCAAGTCTGTGTTTTCATCCTCCTGGCAGTGGCTTAATACTGCAGAGAGCAAGAATGCAAGATAAAGTTTATTTTACATATAACATGATCAAGAATACATATAACAAGCCCAAGAATGAAGCTTCCTGGCTTGACCAATGTGAAGAAGCAAACTGAGCCTACATAAAGGCAATGGGACATTTTCAGAGTCAGCAACATATATCGTAAAGGAGACTGCTGCTTTAGTGCTGACTGCTGACTGCTGTCAGTGCAAAAGACCGAGCAATCCTTTCTACATATAAATCACTTTTGCTCCTTTGGATCATGAACCTGTGACTTTGGGTCACCTCTACCTTGGCGAAAACCCAAATCTAAATGAGATGCTTGAAACCAGTTACCATCCCAGCTCATTCACCAGCACACAGCACATAGCTCACACTGCTTCCCATCACACCAAGGGGCTGCATAAAAGAAATCCTTGTCTCTGAATATCTGCAACCACCAACATGCTTTGCACATATGGACATTGCTCCTTTACGTCGTTAGTGGATGAGTTACCTTCTCTGCTGTCCTGACATCAAACTGGGGGCAGAGGTTTTAGACCACCACAGGCAGACTTCTGTGATGGCAAACCCTGGAACATGGGAACACTCTTTGGCTTTTTGGTGTGAATGTTCTCTGAATAATCATCTCATATAAATAAACTACCTGGTCTGTGAGTCGATCAGGAGCTTATGTATGTAATGTAGAAGCGCCAGAGCAGGCATTGGAGGTCCTTGTCCTCACAGATGGGGGCAGGAGGCCTAATGTCTTCCTGAGGCTTGTCTTCAGTAGAGATACCACCTATGGACACGAGGTTAAAAGGCTTTGGGTGGTTTTAAATTAATCTTTTTATTTTAAACTCTGGGGTTTAGTTTGGGGTATTTTTATTTGTTTTTCTGGTGGAGTTGCTTTTTCGGGGTGGCGATGTTTTCCTGTTTGTTTCTTTTTAAAGGAGAGGCAGGCTCGTAGGGATGAGGCAGTGCCCAGACAGTCCCACCAGCCCCTCGCCAAGGGGTGCACAAACGCCGAGTGCCCGAGTGCAGACTCGGTTCAGCCTGGCCGTGGCGGTACATCGATAAAGCGGGTCCCGCTGCTTCCCTGTGCCCCAGCCGAGAGCCGCGGGGAGCCGGGGTACCGCGCACGGGGCCCGGCCCGGAGGGCACGGCGAGGGCGGGTGGTGAGGGCAGTGCTGCGGGGGCCGAGGCCGCGCTCCTGCGGCTCCCCAGAGCTCTCTCCCGCCGGCCCCCGCCTCTCGGGGAGCCGGGAGGGGCCCCGCCGTGCCCCGCGGCGGCGGGCGCTCGGCAGCGGCAGCGGCAGCGGCGGGTAATCCGCGGGGCCGGGGCGCGGCGAGTGGGTGGTCCGGGCGGCCGGAGCCGCGGGCTGTCCCCCTGCCCCGGCGCCGGGCCCGGCCCGCTCCCGCTCCCGCAGCTGGGCCGGAGGCGGCCCGCAGACCGCTCTCGGCACATTTCTTCATTTCTCACTTGAGTGCCCTTCTTTAGTTCCCTTTCAACTGCCCACTTTATATCGGCTTCATTACACCACCGCTCCATTTGTGATGTAAATTGGGAAACTCAGGGAAGTTTTTCTTTTGGCCTTGTCTACGGAAGAATACCGAGAGGTATTCAAAACGTATTAACACAAATCAATGGCACCAATAAAAGCAAAATCTCCTTAGCAACATAATCTTGATTGCAAAAGGAGAACTGAGAGCATTTAGCAGAACAGTGGCCCACATGGAATACGCATTTGTCTAGAAGAATGCAGCACAAAGCCTAAAAGAGAGATGCTGAAAAAATCCAAAATTAACTCACACTGAACAGTTACTCTTTTTTTCAAAAGTACACAATTGGCTACATTAAATCTATCGTGCGCTTTTCTGCTCAGCAACATTGTATCATACCGCTTTGCAAGCGCACATTACAACACCCGGAATGCTTCACAGCGCTGGGCAGGAGCACCCCTCCCCACCCGCACGTTGGGACATGAGCATGTCTCACACACCCCCTTATATATGTTAGAGACATTATACACACGCACATTATAAAGAGGCTGTCAAGACTTCCATGCTAGAGACACCAAAGAGCTTAAAATGTTTCATGCAAGGAAAAGCTGCTGGCTGATGAGAACCAAGGCCGTCCTCAGCATGGCAGAGAGCACAGACTTAGTTTTTGTTTGTAAGGTTCAGGTTAACCAGAATCTCATGTTGGATGGTCTGAAACACACGTGAGTTGCATGGATGGGAATGATTCCTTTCTGAATAGGTGGCATCTGCCTCAACTAGATGGAGGAAACTAGATTTGAGAGCACACATGTATAAAACAAAAAAGCATACAAACAGCCTCAACATCACCATTCAACCATAATGATAGTACATTTAATAAATCCTACTATCATTAGGGCTTGAAAAGCTTAAAGAACTCCAAATGTAGATTTAATGAAAAACCAGTTTGAAACAGTTAAGGCAGGCAATGCCTGTAATTTGGTAACTCCAGTCTTAGAGTCATCTGAATTACCCCAAATCATTTTCTCTCCCCTCTCACACCCACACCCCATATCCCCCATTTAGACTAAAAGTATCAACTGGAAGTAAGATGAGACCATTGCACAATACAGCAGTTTCTCAGGTTCTTCCTTTTCTTCCTCACCCTACCACCCCCTCCCCCCAACAGAGATGAAAAACGGTAAGATTTAGTAGATAGGTTAACAATTATTTTATTAGTTTATAATACATACAACTTAAGAAATGCTTTTAAAAAAAGTTATATTGTAGTCCATTCCAATTCTGGGTCAGGTCAGGAAAAACCAATGCTGATGTATTAAATAATATTCTATAATTCAACAATAGATTAGCCTCACTAATTTAACAGACACCGTTAAATATTCTTAAATATGCATATATACAATTGTGCAGCCTTTAAAAAGTCCTTTTCTTCCTATCTTCTCCTCCCAAAGCTGTGCACCTGTGAACACAGTACTCGCTTCTAATCTTTGAGTCTCTCACCTGGACTTAGGATACTGGAAGAGGAATGTTACAATAGTGGAAATTGCAGCAACCCTATCTTTCTAAACTCTTTGTGAGAGGAGAGATGACCAACAGGCAAAATTTACATCAAGTCTCTCTGTAAGTAGCAGCTTCTTTAATACCCAGTTTTAGGTTAAATTATTGCTTATGCATTTTCTGATTGAAATGGATTTTTAACATACTCCAAAATAATGGGTTTTAAGTCTTCCCTCTTGACGGCAACATCCTTTCAGTGACTTATTTACCATTACTGCTTCATACATTTAACAGGTCTTTCCTAAGCACACACAGTCTGATGCAATTCTCTGCAAATTCTCTTATAGCAACATGAATTACACAGGTCTAATTTAGCACACAACATTTAGGCACTGTTTTGTAGTTTACTATTCTCTTTCAAATTTATGTTTGGAATGACTTCGTTCTCTGATCACCATACTCCAACCTTTACGAAAACAAGAATCTGAGTTACACTTTTCAAATCAGGAACTACTTAGCATTCCCTGTTATCTCACTGAACGAAACTGTTCATTGACAGTATTAACCAGTAGGTACACTGCATATCCTAACAAGTTAGGAAGTCTGTTGCTAGCACAAAAGAATCAGAGATAAACATTTGGAGTGGATGAGTTAGGTATTTATATCAGCACAATGAAACCAGTTTAAACATACAGCCACTAAAAGTATCAGTTATATTGCATCAGGATATCTGACTTTTTAAAACATTTCTAAATATTACTTTAAAAATAAATTCATAAACCTAAAATACTGTAACAAAAAAAAAGTCTTCAGCTGACTACTAAGTCTCATTTTCAACACAAGGCAAAGTAACTTTCAATTATTAAGCTATAAATGAGGAGCAAGTAACAAAAAAAAGGATGTTTCAATAAACATAAAAATCTACTATCTGTCCTCTAAAAGTGAGCATTTGTCAATGGTTACCTTCTCCGTAAAAACTACAATTAACTACAAAAATCTTACTTACCTGAACTTAAATTGCACTAACTGGATCCTACTTGTAGGCCTTAGATATACTGTCACATGACAGGAGCTGTCTGGACAAGTCAAGAATTTTCTTTGGAAACAATTAGCCATGCATTACAGGCTCCAGCTTACGAAAAGACTGTTCTGCACTCACAGTGCAGCTCTCATCAGCAATTCCATTTTGGTCTGGCTATTTTAAATGGAGAGATGCTGAGTTTAGAAGGAAGTTTACCTTCTGCATTATTATTCTGTATGATAGCAGAATTGTCTATCAACTAGAGCATAATCAAAATAAATTAATAACACATGTATCAAAATAAAAAAGTTAACAGAAGTTAACACAGTCTACATAATTAATGAAATGGACTGCGAGCTTTTGCTTAACTTGCATCATTCAATACTATTTCATTCAGTTCAAAACTATTTTCCATCATACTCAGAGAACTCCAAACCTAATCCCCAAATTCAATCTTTTGGGTATTGCTTCCCCTAATTCCTATGTTTCATCTTTTGCCTCACTAAATTTTCCCCAGTGATCTGTTTTATTTTGAGGAGCCAAACATTTATGAATCCGTTTTCAAGAAACTAAATCTTAATGAAATACTAATGAGCTAAACAAACCAGAAGACTTTTTTTAAAGGACAACTTCCATCAAAACAGTAAAATGTAATTTTATAAAAGATACATATTACCCAGGTGTTATTTGGTATACATACACCAGCACATGAGTCAACATATGAAGTTCCATGCAAGGATTCAGGGGGTTTTAAATTTTCAAATCGTCTCTAATTCAGCCCACGCTGACTGAAACATCAGTGTGCATAAAGATGAAAGTTCAAAAATTAATGAACTGCAAAGTACTGTTACCAACAAAACAATACAAATGGATATCAAATGAAGAATAAATGCTTATTTCCAGCAGTGAAATTTTTTCACTTCTAGAGTACTTCTCCCCTTGAAATTATTCTACTTCCTTAAGAAGAATGATACTGTTTTCTTAGTACACCAGTATCCTCTGATTCACTCAGCCTACAGAGATAACTTTACAAAGAATAAACACAGGAATTAAGAAAGTAGCACCATTAGAAATAATCACTCCATCCAAATCAGAAAAAAAAAAACTTCATTTATCCTTATCCAACATACTTAGACATTCAGCAGCCTAGTAATACAGGGTAAAAGAAGCTCTCATAACTGTATATTGGTAACATTCATAATGGTCATGCATATTACAATCAAGTTTCTAGGGTGACATTTGCAAAGTAAGCCTTCATGCAGATAGGCATTCAGCTCGTTAACTCCATTTTCGTATTTCCTATTAGTCCCTGAGAAGTTAATATTTCTACCTACAATATGGCTATTAAAGGCATTATAATGATCATACACTTAGCTGTTTGTCATGGAAATGCAATGTGGCTATAGGGAGAAGCACAGAAATTACAGCAAATTAGCAGTGATGAATACAGATTTCTGAAATGCTTTCTTTTCATAAGCAAGGTTGCTGAAGAGTAACATAAATTATTTTAGTCAAAGATACAAAACTAGCCAGCGCCACTTACCCTAAATAAGTCACTACTATGAATCCAAGACATTGGAGGCTCTGAGACCTCTCTAATTGAGCATTTCCTTTACACAAAATCATCTGGATTTTGACCTAATGTAGGGTCATCATGATCCTTCTTTTAATTACTCAACAGCAGTGCTGGGAGAACTTAAAAGAAGCAGGGATTTTCTTTGCCTAGCAAGTCTTTCACCTCTTCAATTAAAGTGATCTCTTTAAA
Source organism: Acanthiza pusilla (assembly GCA_036630365.1). NCBI lineage: Eukaryota > Metazoa > Chordata > Aves > Passeriformes > Acanthizidae > Acanthiza > Acanthiza pusilla. The sequence goes on along the minus strand of JAXCHO010000164.1, from coordinate 38,272,071 downwards.
TTGTTGAGAATTCAAATGGGGTTTTTGGTGGACAATTTGCATTATTGCCAGCTGCTCAAAACCCATAAACTAAGGCTCCAAAACAAGGGGACCAATTTAAAATTAAGACTTTAGGGTGGGGGGTGGAGGGAATAAAGACAGGTTCTTTTTCCTTGGCTCCTGGCTTTTAAGCAGTTACAGATTGCATTTTAAAGCTCTTCCTACAATCTTTGGGGCTATATAATGACTTTTAGGAAAAAAATTAAATTAAAAATGACTTTGAAATAAGCCTGTATCTGAGAGATAGAGTATTACATTTAAACACCATGGTCTTAAGAATTAAAAACATAGTATTTAACAAACTGATTTAGAGATTATAATTTACATCTAAGTACTGTAAAAAGTTTTTACAATCTATTCTACTTGGGTTTAAGTATTGTGGGAAATTTTGGATTTGCATAAATAGTTTATTAAAGTTACTCTTACTGACCTATTACAAAAAAATTTACTAATTTCCTGTAACCTATCTCCATAAACATTTTCATATCTGGTGAAGTTTGCCAATCCCAATATAAACTTCAAGTCACAGCTATTTAACAACAGATGAGCTCTTCAGAATTCTTCACATAGGGTCAGACAGAGAGTCCTTTTCCCTCAGAACTTATTTCCACCTATCACTCAAAAATTAAAAAGAATTTGTTTCTATTATATTACAGTAAGAAAGAAATCTTTATTCACCAGTTAAAGGCCACTATATCTAAAAATTATAATTAGCTCTCACAGGGATTCATTTATGCCTTCACCTTTAGTTTAGCAGGCTAAAAATGAAACAGGCATAATTAGCATCATTTGCTAAATGATTAATATCAACTTGATATCTAACTGTTCAAGGAAATTTGAAATAGATAAGACTATTTGTAGAAATTGCTGAGTTGCAAGAAGCTGAATGAGTTAGTATAATGTAATATTTATTTTAGCAAAGAGTAGGGTGTATCCTGGAAGTCCTACTATAGCTTCTGGTCTGCTCAAACTGCAATTTCATTCTTTGCCAAGTGGACAAAAAGGGTAATATATGTCTTCTCACTAGCAATCAAAATAAATAGATTTAGTATTTCAGAAGCAACATCAAAGGAAAATCCTGACAACTGCTGCAGGCATTAAACAGTTGATTAAAGCTCCTGCCATCTTCCATTTCCATTATTGTAATTAATGAATTGAAAGGGATTGTATGAAAATGTTTTGTAACATTCTTACTAGGTGAATGTACTACCTCTTCAGGAGAGTACCACTTCTGAGATAAAACTCATCTCTCTATATAAGCAGTGTCTCAAGTTCCTGATTGTATTTTAAGTCAGAAACATTGTTTTAATAAAATATCCAGAGTATTTTTTGAGGGAATAAATTTTGGCCCCCTTACTAAGGGATTTAACTTTTTAATTGCTCAGAGCTCTACTCTGGATCTCTGTGTTAGAGTTCCTAAAGAGAAAGTCACAGCTAAAATACAGTAATGCCTGCTAACCAAGCCCATGACTGCTGATGCACTCAAAAGCAGACATGATTTTAACCTTCATTATGGTTAATATGGAAGCTTTACTAATGGGATACTCAGCAAACCTGTAAGCCACACTCTATTCACTGCTCTGGTTTCAGCACACATCATGTCCAAAGCAACTTTATTGTTGGTGGGTTTGAGTGCCGCTGGCAAGGCAGCTGTGGACATGGACAGAACATAGTATGGGAAGTCTGGGCAGCAAACTTAAGGCAAATAGCTCATACTGAATGTGGCGCTGCTGTGAACATACCACAAGCCATATCCTCCACTTGAGTGGAGTGATGGGTTTCCACACCAGTGGAAAACTGCATCCATGACACAAATTATCTGTACAGTCAAATGAAAATTTTTATAAAATCTAGGCCTCATATGATCCAGTATTCATTTTATTGAAAACTGACACTTAAAGAAATCAATATATATTTCTGGTCATCAATATTTATCACCAGTTATCACATCTGTTCAATTCCAACCTCTCCTCCACACCTCCAACCTCCCCAGTCTCAGCTGACATCAATGTTAGGTTTCTGTCCTCCCGCAGGCTGAAACTAGTCTGAGGTTATAATTAATACTTCTGGGTGAGAGAAGGAGTGCAGCAGACCCAGATTTGTACTGAAGAAGAGGTTGAAATTGATTTTTAGAATTATAAAGTTACTTTGTAGAGAGACCATTGCTGCACTCAGAAGACTGAGGCCAGCCAAAACTGGGATTTGGTAATTAAAAATCATGTTCTGTCAAGTCTAAGAAACACACTTGTAGGCTTATATGAAAAGCATAGCTGAGCTAATTTCAAAGTGAACAGCAGGAATCCACAGACAAAAGCTGAGCAAAGGATGAATTTTGGGAACAGATATAGAAGGCTTAGGTTTAAGAAAACTTAAAACTTTGTAGACCACTCCCACTATGAACAATTTAGGAATATAATACTCACTAGAGAATATTTTACAGAGAATAAATATTTTGAAGACATAGAAAAATAGTTCACAGCATCAAGGTACCTGTAATACATTACCTTGAAATAAAACTTGTATTTAAAAGATTAAAAAGAGAAGACTGTTCTTGTAGTGGTATCAACTTTTCATTCATACAAATAGTAAGCAGAGTATATCTGGGGTTTTTTTCCATATATTCATATTATTGCTTGCCAACACAACTGTACAAGGAACATGTTCTTAACTCGTATCAATTTTGTGTACCATAATTTTAGATACCTAAAGCAAATTTTAAAATATGAGAGTTGTAATTAAAAAAAAACAAAACAAAGCTATGTGTGAAGGTATGTACAACTAAAGTATAATCAGAAGAAATGAAATACAACTGGCCTGACCCAAGCATACATCATATATCCAGTTTAAAAAAGTCTTATACTTTGTAAACCAAAATGACCAACAGAAAAGGTGCAATAAATAATGGCCTAATACATTTAAACTTACACTGTTGCCCAGTGTACCCTGCTTTGATTACTTTTAATACATGGCATTTGCATCTGGAACTGCACTGTTCAAGAATTCCTCAATAACTTTTTTCTGCTTATGTGGCTTTAAAATAAACAAACAAAAAAACCCATGAAAGGTCTTCTTGGACAACTAAGTTTTAGTAAAGCAAGTCCTTCTGCACCCCTGTGTACAGGATCTGGTAAACAGTATGAATAAAGCTGGCACATGGCAAGTGACTGAATTAAAACAGCTAAATTATAAAATGTAATATAACATACTTTTATGATCTTGAGTTATACTAGCCAGATGCATGCAATTCTCTCAGTGATTCTTCTAGTCTGAGTAAAATAATTCCACTTGGCTGCTTTTTTTTTTTAAACTTTTTAAAGCCAAACTTTTTCAGAACCAGCTGACAGGACTTCTTCATGAAAAGCAGAGAGATTTCTACTAACAACATCTGGGTTCCAAAAATCACAGTTTCAAAAAGAACTTTGTCTCCTTCTTTTGCTGGAAGAGACTAGTCAATATCCCAAAAAGAAATATAAGTATTTACAATTGACTAGTCACTGACAGAACTTTCAGAACATCTCGGAAGGAACTTCAGCATGTAAATGAATGACAAAAAGGACTTACACAATGTACAGTCAAATAGTTGCATCATACTGGGATAAAAAAATACCTGTTCACTTGTATATCATTTTCAGCTGTGTATTTATAGTAATATATATATGTACACACGCGCGCGCACACATATAAAAGACTCTTTGAAAATCAAGATACATTAATAAACAGAAGTAGCAAAAGTAAAAATAACTTAAGTAGTAATTAACATTTGTGTGAAATTACTTTGCAGAGTTTGACCAAATGCACTTAGAACATATTCTTATTAAAAAAAAACAAAAAAAACCCAAACAACAACAAACAAACAAACAACCAAAAAACCCCCCAAAAAACAACAAAACCAAACCACAAAAAAACCCAAACCAAACAAACAAAAAAAAGAAAGAATGAAAACACCACAAGATTCTGTAGAACCAATGCTATGTCACTACCAGGAGAGCACCAAGCAAGGCACCATTGGAAAGACAACATACTTGAATAAGTCTCTATAAATAAATCGAATGCTAGTCTGGTCGAAAAATCGGTGTCTTTGGTAAAAATTCTATAAGGATGACCTGTATAAAAAGAAAACAAATATGTATTAAAGATGGCAGCAATCCTATTATCTATCACAATAATTCACATGGTTCTGGGATTTTTTTTAATATATCAAGTTGTGATGAAAAGCAAAAATCACGGTGCTTGTCTCAGGTGGGAGACCATTAGAAAAGTCATGTATGGTAATTGGTTTGGGGTAGAAAACCAATACTCAAAGAATCAAATTCAACTGGAAAAGTTTGCCTACTGATATGAAACACATAAACAAACTGAAGTAAGCTAACTATGTTAAAGAATTTTTATGTAGCAATTTATTTATTGGGAAAAAATATGAAAGGGATAAATGCATTCATTAAAAAAAAAAAAAAAAAAAAAAACCAAAAAAAACCAAAACCAAAAGCCTCCTGAATGCACAATGCATGAAAAGTTAATTTTCATTCTCAATTCCACTTACTTCAGAATTGTTGCCACTTAATACAGGATTCTAAATCATGTTTATAGTTCAATACCTGCATAAAAAATTGTATCAACTTTTGCAAAGTTCCCGTATCTACAAATGTTCAAGTAGCTAACAAGAACTTGACTAACGCTTTTGCATGATTATTCTTATGGTCTCAATTCAAATTTAAACTATGTTTTTCTGAGCTAAGTATGCTATAGGGTCCACTCCAGAACACAATCCAAGTATTTATCTTCCTTTAAATAGGAAGCTTAAAGAAAATGTTCACTTGCGCATTTTCTTTCTTCAGAGACAGTCACAACACAGCAGTATGATCTCATTTACAAACAAAGAAATGCATCTGGTAACATAAATAAGAATTCTATTTACTTGTAAGGGGAACTCACCTTTCTAAGAAGTTAAAAATTATTTCCAAATATTTTTGATTGTAAAGGAGACTACAACTTAGCTGCTTAGAAAATAAAGACCTCCATCTCTGCAAGCATACCAAGCATCAGAAAATAAGTAAGTCTCCAATTTCATTTCTAAGGCAAATACTTTTGGAGTAATGAATACCGAAATCAGGTGTACAAGTTTACTTTTTGAGATATTCAGAAGGGACTTATTTTCAGAAGTGATCCAATAGCTCAAAATCCACTGATCACTGACCTGAACCAACCACTGGATTCTGTAGAGATACCAGGGCTTCTGATACTCAGGCAAGGTTGCAAAAAGGGAGCCAGAAGTAAAGCTGCAACACTGTGTTTACGCTGAAAGTTTAAGACTATCTTGTCTTTCTTAATTTCATTAATTATTTATTTAATTTAATATCTACTACAGAGGATTTCAAACCTCAGTTTGGCAAAGCACCAAGTTACAGGAGTCTAATTTAAATAATCTGTTTCATGAAAAGTTGAAGATAGGCGTTTATTATTTAAAACTAAACCACAGTCATATTAGGGGCAGTTTTTAAAGACATTAGCAAAACAGTTCACTGAAATTGAGAAAATGGTACAATGAGGTTTTGTAAAAATTTTCCCATTAAGTATACCCAGAGATAATTCCAGATGTTTCACAAATTGAAAATAAAATCTTTGACTTTTACAATGTAAAATGCATCTATTATTATTGTAAGCAGGTCAACTGATTTTAAATTATATTTAATAGAATTAACATTAATCTGTAAATGTTGCTGGGCCATAGTATTTACAAGCTCACATTATGTTTTTTTCAATTGAATCTGCAGAACACTGGGTTTAACAATGTTTCCTGTAGAAAAACAAAGTTTTCAGCAAAATAAAAACACTTCATTTAGGCAAAGCTTAAGTCTACTTTCTGAACTTTGATTTATTCCATTTTCAGTCACACTTATATCTAATCTAAAAATTTTGTGAATAAATGCCACAAAAACTACTTATTCAGTGTACTGAATAGAGCCATTCTATAAAAAAAGCATTTTGAAGACACTGCATTTCAGGCAAGAGATAAGATCTAGTGGAGAGACAGGGAAAAGAGGAAGACTAAAAGATAAAGACCACTTTAATATAATTTTGAACTGTTTAATTTAAATTTAATTTTTTTACATGCATTATAGCTTCATTATTTCAAAGAACAGACAAAGTACTTCGTAATGGAAGATCACAGATAAGTTAGAACTAATGCACTAGATATTTCTCAAAGCTAATCTTTAACAAGTTAACCTTTCTATAACCCACTTACTAAAGCATTAAAAGAAATTATGGAAATTCCAATGTTTCTTACGTTTTAGCAGCTTAATTTCATCCTATCCTATGTACTTCCAAGATATACTGAAAACGGAAATAAGAACAGCACCGAAAAAGAACAAGTTGCAAGCTAAACAAACTGAAATCCTACACAGGACATCATTCATTTTAAACCACATATAACTTCTCACTCTGTATTTCCAAGAAGGGTTTAGGGAGTCTCAGCCAAAAACTGAAGTAAATTAAAACTCCAGAGACTGACTTAAAAATATTTTAGTGACACCAATTGGAGATACTTTCAAGATAGTTGAGGTAAGGGGCAGTTAAAATCTAAAAAGGCTAAAGGTTTCTTAAGCTCCAACAGCTTAGTTGAAAGGTCTTCTTCCATACTTTTAGACTTGATTAGCATTATATAAAATAGCCATATCTGACTTGCTGTGTAACCAAAGTTGTGGTTATTCTTTATACAGCATCTAAAATTTCACACTCCATCAACACATGTTCAAGCTATTTTATCTTGGCAATTAATTTATTATTTTTCAGAACACAGTGAAGCCTTGTTTTCAAGTCATTCATAACTTTATAAATCAGTCCTGCACATGAAACCATGCATCTGTGAACCGTAGAAAATCCTTGCACTCAGGCGATTAAGCTCCTGACACCTTTACTGATTAATAATCATGAAAAGAATAAGATCAGAAGCAAAATAAATGATCATTTAATAGAGAAACTCACAAAACAGCCCTTTAACTTACATATTCCATCATGTTATTCGTTTCACATTTCCTTTTGCTTAGTCTCCAATGCAAGCACAGCTAGACAAGGAGGAAAGAAAAAGAAGAAAAATGAGCTGTATTTTATTGCAGCACACAGACTAGCCCATTTGTCCACCTTTCATATTTTTCGTTCAACAAAAGCATCTGTTTCCATACTGTGCAATTCAAACTCCAACAGTACGAAGCTGCTCCCTGCGGCACTCACCTTGTGGTATAACCTATTGTTTTCCCATTCTAATAACTTCTCAATCGATCTTCGTGTCTGGAAGACAAATGAGAAAGAATTTTACTCTTGACTGGTTTTAGAAAAACTTTGTTTTGCAGCTGCTTTTGTGTGAAAAGGAGAGAGGTACAGGACAGTGACTGAGTACAGGGTGGTCCGTGATGCTATCAAAACTTGTCTGGTATTAAACAGTATCTAGAACAGAAAGAGCTTTTTATGATAGCCAAATAAGTACCTTCAACCACATTGGAACAAGAACTGTTGATATGTGTGCTCTCTGGTTCTTATGGCAGTTTTAACTTTAAAATCACAGAAATTTCAAAGTGATCTAAGTATAAAAAGCAGAAACACTGCTCCCCCAGGATCAGTGGTCTAAATGCACTACTTCTAAGATCAACATTTAAACTCATGAATGTTGCAAACTATTTTGCAATGCTGTCATTCAAGTGCAAATACATAATACTCCAAATAAATGAGAAATTTTTGTTACATTTATATCCAGATTTTAGAGTGTGAAAAACCAAATGCAGAAAGTTACAGCAAAAGGTACAAATAAGTACTACTAAGTTTGTGATCTATACAGAGAGCAAACCTAATGTTTAGGATTCTAAAGGAAAGGTTTACTGCCTGTGTCATCTAGATTTGACATTTCAGATAGAGAATCCTGAAAGCTGTTCTGCACAGCTTTTTAAGATTATGCATGCTAGAATTAAAGGACATTCTGTGCTGCAAAGTTTCACAGCCTTTTGAATATAATTATTCAGTTATATTTACATTTGAGAAATACATACTGACATTTATGGTCATTTGACTGCCAGAATATATATTGCTTAGCTCTAAATGGGATTTGCTACAGACTGTGAATAAAAAGAGGATAATTCATGGTGCCAGGTGTTAAGATGAGACCAACAGAGCTGCAGGTGCAAAAGGACGGGGCAATGACAAGGATCAAATACAACTTAGTGCAGCTGCAGCTTCCTTACAAGGCGGAGAGGGGTGAGGGGAAAGGATGAGAAAGCATCTTGCTGTTATTACTACGAAATACTAGTACTGTAAATGAACCTTAACAAACCAAACTAAATGTTGTCATGGGAAACAAGAATGTCTGAATAAAATAAAAATTAGACAACACATTATTCACTTCCCACCAAATATTAACATCTTGGTTTTCAAGCATCAGTTTGTCTCTAGTTTAATACTGAAGCAGTTGTAGGGAAACACATCTAAGCGTGCACTGTGGTCACATGATTAAAAATTAGATCATTGCTATCTATCAGTATTCATTACAGCAAATTTTTTATTATGTTGTATTTTAAAAGCACAATTCAAAGAATTATCAGAAGGTGGACGTAGCAGTAACTAATTTATCACATCAATTGGAAATTGAGTATTTTTGGGGTTATTCTTATTATTATGTTTTTAAAGACAGTGCCCTTTAACAATAATCAGTAGACCTCACTTGTTTCTTTGTAAAGATAGCCTTTTAGAGTCTGCTCTCCTTTTAAATGAAAATAGGGCAGCAGTTATGGTCACACTTTTGTTAATTTAGTTGCCAGTCAGCTCCAAATCAAAAGAAAATAAGGCTGCAGAGTGTAATTAACATTCAGTTCAGTCGTTTTGTCCCTTGTCTAGCCCCCAAGCTTTGTTAAAATTGCCATCTGAATGCTGAAGGCTGTAGGGAAATCGATTTGATTCTAATCGCACCATGAAAAGAACATGATCTAACTGCTTTCAGCCCTCCGTAAATCTGTACTAGGTCTTTAGCACAATGCAACTTCCAATTTAAAAAGCACTGAATGTCTCGTCAATGACTTTGTGAAGAAAAAAGAACAAGGAGCAGACATAAAAATTCCAATAGTTGTTTAAGCATTAAAGTTCATTTGCATCACAGCAAACCTGAAAAGGGCTGACCTCTCAAACCGCCTCTCAGGTCTATGAAGTTGTAGCCTTGACAAGCTCACATTGACAGAGCTCATTGACTCTGAAAGGCTACTCTATCAATGGTGAAAAATGGCAATAGGTTCTACTCTGAGCAGGCATCTGCCTGCCCACCCGCTGCTAAACCAATGGCAAAACTGATTCAAAACCTGAATCTACCTTGTAATCTTCCTTTCCAGGACCTTTTAATAATAGATTAAGATCACTATACAATTTAATTTCATTGTTTGCCCCAAAGACTGTGAAAAACATCCAAGCTTTTCAAATTCCAATAAAATTACATCTATATTACAATACATACATATAAATAAGAAATTGATAGGTACTATTAATTGGTTTATTTAAACAAGAGGACAGTTTAAAGTCATTTGACTAGCATTAGATAAAAATACATGCAGATTCAAGACCACGATTCTTCATCTTCCCAGAGCCTTAAATACAACGCTTCATATAGTATAATCTGGAACAGTCATAGCTCCCAAACACACCATATTATCAATACAAAAATGTTAATGAAAATTGGACTGTAAAATATTTCTGCAAACCTCAGAGCTTGGAATAAAAAGAAATGAATTAAACAGCATCACACAATTCACTATAGTAAGTTTTCTTCCTACTTGACAGGTGAAAAAAAGCACTTGCACGTGCAGCTTAATTAATCACTGCTCTTGACATCTCAATGATTTACAGTGAGGAGCAGGTGAGGATATACAAAACCAGAAAGGAACACTTGATTTGAGTGTAGCATTTCCAGCACACTAGGATGACAAGCTTGTATATTCTATCAATGGTGTACAGAAAAACCCATACAGCAAATTATTTGTTAGCCACAACAAAAGCACAAATTAAGTGGAAGAGAGACTTGCTTATTAGGAAGATTTAATACTATCCAGCTTTTAATTTTTTTTTTCTTAAAAAAACCCAGTCCAATATTTGAGTAAAGAAAAAAGCCTGCAATTCAAGTACACTTTTAAACATACCAATGATAAGAAAGCATGCTTTGTAACATATTTAATGAAAAAATCAGATAATCTTTAATGCTATCCACAGAATTTTGTGAAACTGACCTCTTCAACCATCTAGATGCAATGTTTAATGAAACATTTCTGTAAAATAACTGATTCTTTAAAGATATTACTGACAGTGTCTTTTGAAAAATCAGACTGCCAAAAACCCCAACACAATACAGTTTCACTAATGCTTGTTGCTCCTGATTTAGTAAAATACAGTTTTTCCCTTAAACATGGAAGAAAAAAAAATCTAACCCTCAATATGAGCTTTTCATGCAAAAACAAGGGTAGTGTTGACTATATTACCAACTGCAAGATGTTTCTTGTTATATCTTCACAGTGTCTAGTGCAGTTAGCTCCAGATGGAGTTATGATCTGGACAGGAAGGCTGTGCAGCAACAGGGCCCCTCTTGCAGTGAGTGCATGACCAGGAACACGCACACTACACTAAGCCACACTAGCAAACTGGCCAAGGCCCCCTCAAGTCCTGCTGTAAATCAGTGAATGACGGGTACAATATTAAACAAAAGGATCTTACATGACTCCCAAAATGGTGCTAATTTGAGTACCTCCCTTTGTCTTTATTATGTGGGGAAACAACATGGATAGCAATGACACAATCCTTCGCTAACAATTGTATTCACAGTTGTTTGGGAAAAACCGAAGAATCTCCTGCTACATGGATTTGATCTCTGACTTCCCATCTGAAAATATATGTATACACAGTGCAATAGTGCAATATTAGTCCAATAAATAGCATGAGATTTTCAAATTCCTGCATACAGAACTTTACCATAATCAAGTATTATTAATTTTGAGTATTGTCCTGAACAAATATACTTTGTGCTTAAATTTCAAAGAGACCACTCTGGGCACACTTCTGTTAAGACTCTCACATGGCCAGAATTTGTATTATACACCACAGAAAAAAGTCAAAGGATCCTGTCAGAAGTCCAAACTGTACTATCTCTACTCACTCAAAGAGAGAAATGACAGAAGCAGGAATTGCTATTCATTCTGACTAGAAAATTTATACCCAAGTAATTCAGCTATCAGCACAAATGATGAAATAGAAAGTTAGAAGATGACTGAGTCACATATGCTCACTTTCAACACACCAGAACATCCCCCACGCCAATTTTGGTATTCGCTCATATTGCTACTACAAAAATGCCAAAGCTTACTCAGAACACACATAACGGAATGATGTACGTCTGTGCTGAGAATGTGCTCATCTTGAACACTATAGCACAAGTAAACCAATACAAACTGCAAATTGGTAAGATTCCCATCTTGCTAAGGAATTCTCCATTTGTGAAGGGAAAAGATGATGAAGGTGAGACCTGAGTTGATTTCAGATCCTGACATCCTGGACTATCTGCTTCAGCACACAGTAGTTCGAAAAAGTGTGTGTTTGACTACACAGGCGACCATGGAGATCTTGCATCATTTCTGCTATTAGTAGCTAGGATATTTTTTATTTTAGACCATTGTAAGGGTGCTCATCCCAGAAGCCACTCAGGATCCATGCAAGAAAGCAAGTGAAACCTATATTAAACAGAAGGAAGAATATCTGGAAATAAATGTAGCAGTCTGGTGCTTTTTAATCATCTTGAAATAACTGCCTTGTCCAACAAGATTACTATTGGTGCATCTGGCCTTACCATATTGATTACTCTATGAGGAAAGTGAGTCCAGCCTAAAGCACAGATCAAAGCTCCTGATCAAGCAGAGACAAATACAATCAACAGAATTCTGGAGCAGAACTGACATCAAGTTGATTTCATGAAACTTCCCATTCTGAAAGACAGCCCTGAGGATATTGTCTCACACTTTCACACAATCCATAAACTAACCTCACTGGTATGGGTCTCAACCCTAGGTTGGTACACCACAAAGAGATGAATTTAAAGCTTAGTGAATGAAATCACTCCAATTACTTTCTGGAAAGGTCTCTTCCATCACACTGTCAGCTAATATAAAGAGAAGCTCAGTGTTATTCGACACTACTGCATGGAACATTTTTTAATAACTAAGCCCAAGATGATTCCTCAGTTACTCTGGTTGCCTTGACTGTCAAATTCCTGAAGTGTTTAAGAAAGCACTAAAGCCATTAAATGTGCATGATAAAGAAGGTGTACAGAAACATACATCCTAAGTATATTATCCAGGAATAAAATGGAGAGGATATTATTAGATATGGATAGATTATCACCAATGCACTAATTGACAGGTACTGGATGAGTATTTTCCAAAGGCATTTTGGTCTGCAACAGAAAAACTTAGCAGAGAGAAGCTATCAAAGAAAGTTCCTAGAGGTCAATTAAAGTCTTCTCTAAGTTTCCTCTCAAATATATAAAATCCAAAAGATTTAAGATGCTATCTTGGTATTTTAGCCACTGGATATTTTAGCTGTCCTACAAGAGCTAAGTCACCAAATAGGTGTTGCTAGCTACTTTCTGTAATGAGGTGACAGTGACTAGAGGCAAACATTTGAGAAAACTTCATACTTTGGAGAAGCCTTGTAGAAGAAATAGTCTTGACCTTGGCAAAAATATCATGCTTCCCTTGAGAAGGCCTTGAAATGTGGTAAAAACCAGATTTCACAGGCAGACAGATGTTGAACTGATCCATGAAGCATCATGACTACCCTTAATGTTGTTACCTGAACTTTTAAATAAAGATTTGTAACTCTTTCATTCTAGGATTATATTCTAGCTCTGATTCTCTGTCATTATAAGGAAACAAAACCCATAATGCTCTGATCCCTCCAAGCAAATTATTCAAATCTGGCCATGACAATCTAAAGCAGCCACCTCCTGCTGAAGGACATTCTCATAGAAAAGGCCACAGAAAACGAACATGTAAAATGGAATTGACCGTAACAGGGATGAAAATAGGATCAAATCTCCACCAAATAACTCATTTGGTGTCATTCTCTGTGGGAAATTTTAAACTGAACATGAATGAAAATTCCACCTCCATCTGCTCTTTTAAGGTTAGAGATGTTAATTTCAGTCCCTGTCATTTATTTCCAAAATATCCAGGTGTATGCTATGGAACATAGTTCAAGGCCAGTGTAGGTTGAGAAGCTAAAGGATCTCTGGTTACATCTCTATTAAGAAATGAAACTGTGCCCAGAAACATTCCCATTCATTTCAAGCCAGCTGGCAGGGAACAGCTTACATCTCTATCAGTAGGTTTTCATAACCTCCAAACCACTCATCGTGCCTGCAGCATTCTGATAATGCCTATGAATTGTTACACAATACAGACCCAGAGCCTGCCAGGGCCCTTTCTAAAAGTACAAATTATAAAGCACCAATTCCTAGGAACACTCCCAGGTTTAGTTTATTAGTATATATGAATCCTTTGGCTCCTGCTGTCTGGAGTACCTAAAGGCAGCAGCCAAGAATGGAAGAGAAGCTACACGGCCAGAAAGACTGAAAGGCAGCACAACTTGACAAAACTCCATAGAAGACTGTAAAATCCAACACTTCACTAGTCTGCATGATTAAGGGACTGATCCTGCTCACAGGGACAGCCTCTGCAGTCCCTTGTACATCTAGGAGTGGAATCAGAAAAATACAGCATCCCAAGTATGTTGATCCTGTGGCTACTTTACCAATTTACAAAAAATAAATATGGCTACTTAAAAAATATCTCCCATAATCATTATTCTAAATTCAATCATTTATTCCAAAATTCAGCAAAAAATATTTTTAGGAGCTACAAAATTAGAAGTATTTGGTCACTTGGCACTTTACATGTGTTTGCTATGGTACAAGATTTATTAACTCCTTCCATCTTCTCTTTTGTACACCTGCCCCCTCATCCTCCCAACTGTTTTGTCAGCAGTAATGGTTCTCCAACTACTGTTTTCTTTGTTAAGTAACTTTCTTTATACATAGTGCTTGAGTTACTGAGAGTGCTACACTTTGGCAGAAAATAGCATTTTGCACTGATTTGTTCTAACAAAGTGGAAAACTGAATACTTTCCAGACCTAGGCTACTTTGAGAAAAATCAAGAGCAAAGACACAGAGCTGTGTCACTACCTCACACTTGCCAGAACTTCATTCTAGTTTTCTGTTTTACAGTAACAGTCTAACAAGCTATTGTTCAGACAAGTGCTTTCTATTTAGTTTAATTTTATCATACAAATTTCAGGTAATTTTGCCTTCTAATTATTTCCTCAACAATGTTTGCATATGTTCCCTATTTGGCCTCATCTATAAGTTGCTAAAGACAGAATCCTAAAAACGTTCCTTTCTAAACTGATTTCCTAATCTGACAACTAAGTAGACCATTTTTAGCACGCTCCTTTGAAATAGCTCTATGCAAATTTCAGCCAACTCACACTTGTATTTTCAGGAACATGTCAAACTGGACAGGAAGACCAGTATAAAAAGCAATACTAAACCCAAACCACTGTGTGACCACTTTATATACCTTAGCCATCACAATGTAAAAGAGGCTGTAACATAGAAATGTTCATTTTACCCAGATTGTTTAGTATTAAAAGTTCAAAGATGTAATTCTAATTACAAACGCAATTAAATTTTAAATAGCATTTAGAATATTCACTATATATCCCAGAGATATGCTATATTTAGGCCTTATATAAAACCAAGAATAAATGAAATCACAAATTTAACTTCAGAACACATATTTTTGAAATACTAAAGGGATTGCATCTGACCTATATAGAAAAAAAACCTAGTATACTGTGATCTACTTATATGTGTAAATATTCTTCATGTCAGTCTTGCTGCCCTGTCCTCCACCAAGCAAGTCTGCAAATTAAAAGACACTGTTAAACTAGCTGCTCCCACACCTCATTATGCACCAAAGCACTCCTATACCGTTTCAGAAAGCACAGGAAAACCTGATAAACTTCTGCAGGGTGCCATGAAGGAAATAAAAACTGATTTCAGACATGGGAAAATAATAACCACAGAGTTATACACATGATGATTTCACATTTATTTATTCTAGAAGCATTGCTACTTGAAGTTTAGTCTATGGAAGACTCCATGATTCTTCTGACCAAAATTACAGTGAACAATTTTTAAAGCAAAATATGCCAGGCCTGACTCTTCTGATTCTTCTAGTTTCTTTTCACAGTTAATACTAAAAAAAAAAAAAACCCTCACAAAAAACTCCAAAACAAAAAAAAGAAAAAACAAACAAAACAAAAAAACCCAAAGCAAAAAAACCCAGAAAACCAACAAACAAAAAACACCAAAAAACCCCAAAAAACCACCACCAAACAAACCAAAACAAAAAAACTAAAAAAAAAAAAATTAAATAAAATAAAAAAAAAACAACCACCACAAAAAAATGCACCAGACCTCTGAATACATTTGAAAACAATGGTCAAGAATGCACATTTGACACATATAAGTTATATTTTTTAAAAAGTTGTTAGGATAAACATAATGAATACATTACAATTTTAAAGATTCTTCCAAACTGAACTACAGTGTAAATTGTCGTAACAGATACTTCAAAAACAAGGCAACAAGGCAACCTCTGTCTTAAGTAATTGCCTTGTGGAACTCCTCAGAAAGCATTATGCTATTAAGAGTACCTCCAGTACAAAGTCCCTGACAGATAAGCATAGGAGAAAAACATAGATTTTCTTCAGTTTTGAAAATAAATGTAATGTATTCATAGATTCAATAAACTGATCTAATGTATTTTAACATCAGTATCATCCACTGACAAGCATTGACTATCGTATTTAAGAAAATTAATTCCAGCTCCTCCACCATATATTTAATCAATACTTTGGAAGTTGTAATTAGCTGTGTTTATACAGCACTCTGAACATGTGAACTGCTATGAAAGTGACAACTAATGATGAGGCTTAAGCAGCATTCATCAGCTTTGTGTGAATTCACAAACAAACAAGTAGCTCTTGAAAGTATCAGTACAGATCACCATTAAATATCTAATTCTATTCATTTTAAGAGATTGCCCATGAAGCCTCTGAAACATGCAATTTACTTGTACAATACCAGCTTTTAAGAAATCTAGCAGTACTGCAATTCTATCATAGCTTTCATTGTTACTGTTTCTGTTGAAATTATATGTCCTATTTACCCATCGGGAACTACAGCATTTAGTTAATACTGCAAATGAGTGCCAATTCATTTGAAAAAGTGGCTTCAAATGGGCACCTCAGCCTGCAGTGCTTTTTGAATCATAATTCACTATGCCATTCTTTTTATTTAAAGAACAACAACATAAAGACTTAATGTTCATTTGTACAACCTGGAATTTGTCTTAGAAAGGATGGTGCACTCTATGAGTAAAACTGCTTAAGATCATTTATGATCTAGAACTGCAAATGAGGGACTGTTTTTCCTGCAACTTTCTTGCAGCTTCTATTCATTAAAATTGAATCAGGACCATATAGAAGGAGAGACGCAATAAGATATTGAATCAAATAAAACACTTATTTTACCGCTGAAGAGTAAGTAGCAGGCTTTTTCCAAATATCTCAGTGCAAACAAAGAAAGGAAACAACATTGTACAAAGACTCCAAAACTAGCACTGAAGAGAAAAATTCAGTGAAGGGAAAGCTTTCACTGCATGGAAATGCATTAAAATTATATAATTAACAATTAAACTTTAAAACATCTGTGGCTTAATAAATTCCTACTTTGAAGCACCTGCTGACTTAAGGAGACAAACCATTACATTATTTTTCACTGCACAAAAAGAAGCATGTATTCCCATTACATACCAACTTTCAAAAATTGTAACTTCAGAAACTATACTTACATTTGTGGTAACTTTCCCACATGAGAACTTAAAAGGTCAATGAAAGGCAGTACAAATACAGAATGCAAAGAAAGACTAATAAAATTATTCTAACTCTGAAGCTGCAATTGTCATTTTATCTACATGAACCTTAAAAATATAATCTTTCTTTGAAAAAGAGCCACAAACTATACCAGCAATTCAAGATCATGGCCGACCAATTCAGACTCATTAAGACATTTCTTAATTGGTCATTCTGAGAAAAAATACTCTTCTATATTAAAAGTAAGCAATTGTATAGATGAAACTGTTGTTTCATTTAATAAAATTCTTGAGAAACACTCCCACTTGTTAGGTCACTGTGTATGTAATTCAACAAAACAAATTTATTAGTCTTCTATTTCAGTAGAAAAGGGCAAATATGAAGACTTGTATATTTTTATTGTGCAATTAAAACATGATCTGCACAGATTTCAGGATGGGAACACTCCCATCCTGCTTTCAGAAACCAAACTCTCTAATTGTACAGTTTTGTTAGTCTTTTGTGATCACTGTAGCAAAGGATATAACACAAGTCAGTTCCAAGTAACTGTCCTTTCACTGGGAATCACTTAGGACAGGGCTGAACTAGCAAAGCTCTCTGAGTAAAACTTCTCAGACAAGTGCAAATAATGTAGAAGAAGCAACGTTTTATTTATTGATCATTTGTTATGCTTGTTTTACACAAGTGGGAAATAAATAATTGTATCTAAAAATTAAAGGGAAGAAACAAGCACATATCATCCTGGACCCCTGTTTCCTCAGGAAGTGAACCCTGTCTGTTGTGACTATATGGCTGAGTCCAGCCAGGGAAAGGATATCTAAAGAAGTCAACACATGGAAGATAATTTGATCAACACAACCTTCTTCCAAGACACAGGTAAAGTCAGACATAGGCAGTTTAAGAGTTCAAATGTGAGAAGTTCACACTGAATACATTAGTTTTATGTATCAGCAAAACCGTGGCACTAGCAGCAAACCAAAATAGTAAATCTCTTTTGTTTTGGGTTTTGGTTTTTATTTTTGTTTTGTTTTTTTACTGGAGGAACATGAAGTTGTTTTTTGTTCTACTGGAATCTACTGATTCCAAATCAAATAACAGACTGGAACATAGATAAACCAGGCATTATTTACAACCGCTATTCTTGCTGAGCAGCTCCAGGTAATTCACAACGTACTGTCTCCTTTCTGCACTTCTAGGAAAATGCCTATCATTAGTTTCCTGCACTTGTCAAAGCACTTTGACATAAACTGATGGAAAGTCCTAAGATTTTTCTTTTATGCAGAAGCTTGAAGATACAATGCAGTACTGAGATCTTGCAGGGTACAATTCCAGGTAAGAGGGATTTAAGCGATTTGTATCACTTTATATTTTCCTGCTCTGGGTCTAACAAGACAGTTAAATCCACGCATATCTATACAAGCAACCAAAGAGGCAGTAACTTTTCACCATTTTTCTGTTAGTAGCCCTGACTAGAATAATTAAAAATTCTTCTGCTTTTTTCTTACACTAGAATTTCCAAATACATCCTTGAAAAATATTCCACAGCTTTCCTCCTTAATTCCTCTATCAGACAAAAATATTCTTTCCCAGCCATTTCCAGAATTAAGAGTTAGGAGTTTGGGAAAGCACTCTTTTCACTTTGTCTTTAGGAACATAAGTTAATTAATTCTTCTCTATACACACTCTCCAGACACCCAACAGAGACCATGTTCTGAGTTTTCTGTATGAGAAACAACCTTGTAACCACACATTCATTTGCTGAGCTGCTGGCATGGACAAGTGATGCTGATCTGAAATCTCCAGATTGATTTAAATTACTTTTACTCTGGAAGAATAATCAAACTGCCATCAGTGTCTAGTACCATTGTGCCATCTACAGTGGCACAAGATACTTTGTTTAGGCAGCTGAATCCTAAGTTTCACTAATGCTGGACATCCAAGTGCAGAAAAGATGCAAAAGTCCATAAATGTCTTCTGGTACCAACTTTAACAGGTAAAATGCCACATTTACTGATAGCCTGGGCCACATTCTAGGATGACTTACAGAAGTTCAGTCACAAGTCTGTGTCCACGCTCCTGCTGTTCATACTCTTCCCAAGACTCTTCTCTCTTTATGCTTTCTATACTACAGCAACAATGTCACCACTATCCTCTTTCCAGCCTCATCTGAAAAAAGTATCTGTGATTGGGTTTGGTTTTTGTTTCAGATTTATCCTTCTGGAAAGAGTTTACCTTTTTACCTTATCCCATTCAACTTCTCTAACCATTGCTTCACCATGTTCCCATACAGAACCTCTCTCCTCAGCTTCAAACTGTTTTCTGACCCCAGATGCTAGAAGCCCTTGTATTTTTTCTGACACTGTTTAACAATGTACAAAAACTTGATTAGAGGAGCCAGTCTAGAAGATGAGAGCTTGCGACATCAGCCAAATTACATCCTGTTATCATCTCGTGCTACAACACATTATGTGAGAAAAATTAGACAAACTATCTAACACCAGAAGTACTCTCTTTTAGAAGTTAAACACGGACAGTAGCGATGGAAGCTTCCCTTGTGCTTGTTACTTACAGAGCTAGGCCTTGAATGGTAAAGGTGGTCTTCCCTTCAAGCTAGTTAAGTCACCTACTTATCTGTTGAAGCAATCACCAGATTCTAATTTCTTCTAGCAGACTTTTGGGCTATGGATATACAATCGTGCCACAAGATACTCAGTAGTTTGTGACAGCTTGAAGATAAAAAACTTAGGGTTTGATATAATTCACACTAACACCAATATTTTTGTTTTGGTTAGTTTCTCCACAGACTCCAACATTACCATGAGGCTTTTCTACCTTATTTTGTATACAATTAAAACTCTAGCCTTAAATAATCTCTTAAAGAGACTAAGCATTAAGATCTTAACACAAATAGCTAGATGACACAAAAATGCATCCAGGTTTTGCTATAATCAATGCTCACCCTATAAATAATTTTTTATTATTTATATAATTGCTATTATTTATTAACTCAAAAAAATTAGGACTTCGATAAAGAAAACCATAATGATGTTCAGTGTACTGAATTGTACACAAGTTATAGCATTAAGAGGTATTACACAAGAGAGAACATACACAAGCCATGACATGAAACGGAAAGATGAACAATACTAAATAGTGAGGAGATGATGGGGAAGCACAGAGACTTCTTGCAAAGCAGTGAAACAGAACTAGCTAAAGACAATTTTTAAACACACAGAAACAGAAGAGGTGGGAGGGTAGCCTAATTAACTGCACTGAGAAAAAGGAAGTGAAAACCAAGCACATGTAATGAGCTTCTGTTGTGAACAATACACTAAGTGCCAAGAGTACACAGACAAAAGGCTACCTTCAAGTTAAGGTAAAAAAAAAAAACTTACTTATCTACAGCTTAGAAGAAACACCCAAAAAGAAAAATCAATTACTCTTTTTAAAAACTGCCTTTCAAACAAAAAACATATGGTTCCTTGGGGCTGCAGTGTAATCAGAAGCTCCTCAAAAACAAACTGCCACTCATTCACTGCCAAATTCTGGTAATCTCAAACAGTGTATCACAGAGAAGATGCAGCTATAAAAAAGTATGTTGAAAGTTAGTTCAATAACAATAATTGCTTTACAATACATGGCTATAGGAGGCATTCAGCTATACTACCTCTCATTGAGTTATAAGCCCAAAGTCCTGACTGGTGTCTCTTGTAACTTTAACCAGGTACAGCAGACAATTGATATCAAAACGTATGAAATAAAATGTATGATTTAAGAAAGTTCTTGCACACAGTTTTTAATGGTGAAGGAGAAAAGAAAAAGAAAACCAAAATGAGAACAAAACCAGTACAATTCTAACTATCAAAATTATATGAATAATTCAACTTACTCTTTTACTGAGGCAGATAACTGGCCACATACTACAACCTAAAGTGCAGCAGCAGCAAAGGCATCCACATAGTAGCCATCGTACATTAACTGGAAGATTCTTCTTAAGACAACTGTTAACTCTACTGATGCTGGCTTTGAATTCTTCAGGTGCAACCTACAAGGGAAATGAAAAAAGAAGAAACAAACTAGTACTACAGCAGTGTAATTTATTACTTTTACAGTGGTCTACACTTGGAATACTTGTTTTTGTAATAAAACCTCAACTCCAATTCCAAACTTCTATTCAAAGATACTCACCTTTCCAGTTAAAGATGAAGGAAATTCTGCTTCAAATTTGTTGCTTAGTCCAAACCTGCAAAAACAAAATTTAGATTGTACCAAAATTATAAACAACCCTAATCCATGCCACAAATTACAAGCACCTCATAGTACTCTCAGGGTCTGTATCAGTAACAGCACTAACTTCAGGAAAACACTACTTGTTATTAATTCTTAAAATTATGCTAACAAGCAAAAGTGCACCATGATACACAGATTAAAATCCATCTTGCCCAGAGTCTCTTCTCATAATTCTCTTGATACTATTAACTCTCACCCAAAGTCAGCAAAACTTATAAGCAATAGTGGCAAGTGAGGTAAGTGAAGTACTTAAGGGGAAAGGAGAAGCAACTTAAGGCCACAGTTTGAACTACCTCTCTTCTGCACCACTACAGATACACCTTGATGAAAAGCTCATCCAGTGCTAAATAACTGTCCTAAGTATAAAAATGGAATCAACACCAGCTTATTTTTCTGAAAATGAATGCATAACATGTTTCAAAACACAAAATACTAAGTAACAAAACATGGCTTAAACAATAACTGATTTTAAAGAAATATACTAATTATAAATGTAAAGCTATGAAGCAGTTTGAAATGAGCTAGAGTTATTGAATCTACTGGGTTTCACAAGAAAATCTGAGTATTTTCTGGCATCTGGGCTGGGCAATAACTTCTAGTAGAGCCTATACAAACTATAAAGTCATTAATAACACTATATGACAGGCTACTAATTTGGTAAACAGCAGTCAGTGTAAAATTTAAGTTGTAATTTAAAAAATTCTGAATATAAACCAGAGCAGTCTATCAGATACTACAAACAAAAATCAGAAACTGAGCTGCTCAAGACTTGAAATACTGGCAGCAACACCTATCACACATTGCTCAGTTGTATGCAGAAAAGCTTACCTGAGCCTTGACAGCTGAAGATTTTAAAGACATAATTTGCTTTCACAATTGAGGAGCTAGGTATTCCCCAGAGTTTTGGGGCTGGGGTTTTTTCTTACTGAACTGAATGATCTGCCTGCCAATGGAGAACTTCGTCCAAGTAATCAAATGGGCAGTTATGTGGTGAGCT
The DNA here is from genome assembly GCA_036630365.1 of Acanthiza pusilla. Lineage (NCBI taxonomy): Eukaryota > Metazoa > Chordata > Aves > Passeriformes > Acanthizidae > Acanthiza > Acanthiza pusilla. The sequence continues at coordinate 38,249,737 of JAXCHO010000164.1, read as the reverse complement.
GTGGAAACCTCATAAAACCCAGTGGACAAAAGGTGGCTCAGATGATTTCTTTGTATATAAATAAAAGGTAGTGAATTTTGGGATTGCTAAACTATGCTTACGTGAAACTCAACTGATGTTTGACAGGTACAGCTCACAGGAGAGATCTTTTATCACCACTCATCATTCTCTTAAACATCAGCTCAATGCAAGCAGCAGCCACCAGAAATAACAATAAAATACTAGGCACCCCTGGGAAGGTGATTAACTACAGTATCATTTTGACTCTCCATAAAACACTCATAAAACCACATATTCAATACTGGGTGCAGCTCTGGTATCCACATTTCATGCAGGACTTGGTAGAGCTAGGAAAACGCAGAGAGAAGGAAGGCTAATATAATAAAGGGAATAAAACAGCTGCCTCAATAGACTAAGGCTGACACTAAGCTGGAAAAGAGAAGACTGAGGGGGGTATATGACTAAAGTGCAAAGTTTCAGGAAGGCAGTGGATAAGGGGAGTGTTCATCACCAAATCCCACAACAGAGAGCACTGACTAAAATTAGTCAGAAATTGGTTTAAAACAGTTAAAAGAAAGCACAGCTAAAATAAGCTGCAAGTAGCTAACTTCTGGGTTTGCTTCCACTTGACATTAGTGATGCAAAATGTGCCAACAGATTTGAAGTGAGATGACACAAATTCCCTGACAAACATGCTAAAGGAATGACCATGTTGAAGTATACATCACTCACATAGCTGCAGATGCCAGAGAGTACAAGAAGAATGGACACCAGGAACAATCAGACTTACATGCAATTCGTATTCAGCAATGCCTGTTGCCAAAGTTTGCAGCAGCACACTGGGCTAAACAGTTTGATGATGTAGGTGATTTTCACATAGGGTCTTAAGGCAAAGTAAGCAGGTCATTTTCCTATCTTTGATTACAGGCAGTAGAATCACAGAAACAACAAATTATTTGTGTTGGAAGGAACCAAAGATCATCTAGTCTGACCTCCCTGTCACTAGATCAGGTTGCTCAAAGCTGCATCCAACCAAACATTGAACACTTCCCATGATGGTGCATCCACAACTACTCTGGGCAACCTGTTCCAGTGTCTCGTCACCCTCATCCTCATATCCAAACGAAATCTATGCTCTTTCTGTTTAACACTATTCCCCACTGTCCTGTCACTGCAGGCCCAGGCAAAAAGTCTCTCTCTATCTTTCTTATAAGCCTCCTTTGTATATTGAAAGGCAGCAGTAAGATCTCCCCGGAGACCTTATTTACATAGAAGTTATCTACCATATTTCAGCATTTGTAACTAGAATAGTAGCTCTGCAAGTCTGCAAGTCTCTCAAAACTGGTGAAATAACAAATGAGAATTTTCAAGCAGAGACACATATGGCAAGTTTACTACTTCAATCCAGAACAAAGGAAGCCTAACTTACTGGAAACATCTCTACCATTGAAAAATAATGTTGAACACTCCATGACAGGAGGATCATCCACCCTTTCCTCAAATTGCTGAGTTTAAACTGAAACTAAGCACTGAGACAAAAGTTATGTAAAAGCCTGAAAGTGTTATGCCCTATCAGTTAAGTGTCGTGCCCTTCTTAAAACTGCCAGTAAGCTGAAGTGGAAACCAAAGTCTGAAAAAAATCCCTTGGATCCACATACATTTCAGAAGCAGCCAAGCCTGAGGAATGACTCCAAGCTCAATATACACAGCCTTCATCACAAGTCTCAAAACTAAAAGGTAACACCAATTTACTATGTAATTAGTTCACTAAATCAGTATTTGTGAAGTATTCAAATATTGACAGCTTCATCAAACACAAACATTCACGAAGACCACAAAAGCCATGCCTGACAAAAGCACCCCTCACTGGAAAAGCTTTACAGCTATCTGAAATTACAAACACTGAGGCAGAGTGAGGCACAAACATCCAACCAATGCAGTTACACTTGGTTGAAGTTATAAGCAAATAGACTGAGAACCTGTACTCAAGGCCCCTGGTAATGTTTAATACATGGTGGGGTAGCAAAGCTGAAGCTAAATCAAACAGTTACTGCATATACTATTGCATAATTTTGAGCTTGACACATCAGTGTTGTCACCATATGCAGGTTGAAAAAAGGGTGACTCCATACATTAAAAACATACCATACATTGTAAGTAGTTATGTGATCTCAGAATTGCCACTCTTGACTGCAAGCTGAAATTTGGAAATTGAAGTATTAGAAACTCCACAGAACACTACTACATATTCAATGTAAATACACACCTGCTCTGACAAAAAAAAAGCAGTAAAAAAAGTCTTAAAATAAAACATTGGAAATCAATATCTTGGAGAATGCATTTCCTTAGACAGCTGTCCTGCTATAGCACTAGATTTCTTTAGTACAATACTGCATCTGCAGTGGCATGCACTCTTCTCTCCTTGCTCTACGCTGTTCCCATTCTACATCATGTCTTCAACAGATCCATGCTCACCTCATGTATGAGTACTTTCTTTACCCTTCCTGGACCTTCTTGAACCTGACTCTGCATGAAAGGCTCAGATAAATTCCTGCCCTTGTGTACAGCAGAGAAAGATGGTGAGGCGAAAACTTTAAAGCACAGAAGTTTACAGTACAGGATGCAGCCAATTTGTAACCTTTCTCAGCATGCAGCTCAGATCTTCCTAACACAAAAATCTGACACATGCTATCCTCTTCCCTTTTGTCCTCTCTTATAGGGACACTCAACCATTTTTTCACTACCTTTAACTCTATTCTTTAGGTCCATATGTTCCCAGCCCTTAAAAAATAAATACATATTTCACAAATCTTACCATCCTCCACAATCCTCACATAATCCTGTTTTCACTTATGTCCTTGATACAGGGTAAGGTTGCAAAATATATTAGTAGAATTCAGTTTAATAGTAATGAAACTTACTTGGGTAAATGTAGCTTTTGCCAGTTCTTTTTCCCCCTACCAAAAGTTACCTTGCATTAAGACATAAGGTGCTGTAACAACAGCACAGAAAGGCATTCATCAGCATATCGCAACAGCTCTCTATCATTCCAGTACTGCAAGAGACTAATAAATCCAGTATTACTAGTTAATACAGTCTGCTATATATATGGTACATGTCTCAACTTGTTGAGGAGCAGGAAAACAGTCACTGAAAACCACAATCAGACACCTATCATAAATATTCTATTCACAATTCCAAGCACATCATGTACCTCCCTTCCTATCATAATATGATTTTAGAAACAAGTATGAAACACCTTGGACTTTCAGTTCAGTTGAAAGTAAGGATCTCTATTTTCTCAGCTTTCAAGTCTTTTGTCATTATGAGAGATAACCTCAAATTCTTAGAAACCGGGTGAAATGTTACTCCTGTCTACCAAGCTATCAAAACGTGCTGGTGTGAAAACAGTTTAACCGAATAATTAAAAAACAATGTTGAAAAAAATTAGCATTGTCTGCAGCACACTTCAAACAGTGAGTTTAAGGAGAAAACTTAGTGCTAACCAAAAGCACCATGTCCTCAAAAGGCAAGGACTTCATGTGTTTTATTTGGATAACATTTAACTGCTTTCCTTTAATTGATTTGAACTACTCAGCTTAGAAAAGACACACTTCCATTCTCGGTTGGATGAAATCAAGTAATGGTAAATGCTTTTCTGATGTTATTATGTAGTCATGGAATTGACAAATTTCAAACTCAACATTATGACTCCTAAGTAAGATCAGAAAGGATATGACAATAAACTATGAAAAGAGAGCTTCTGTTTAAATATGCACACAGCAGAAGCAGTCAGCAACTCTTCAAACTGCAGAGCCAGACCAATCCAGTATTTGCTTAACTGCTGACCATTTTTGTCAGACCTTCAAAATGCACGCATGCTTTTATACCAGCAAGACTAATTCATCACGTACATTGGACTTGACTTATTCCTTATATCCACCAAGTGAATGTTCTAAAAAGGATCTAACTTTTAATAATAAGCCTCTGGATCAACAACAAAAAAAGTTATAGGCTGTACAAAGGTAAATATGTCTGATGCCTTTTAGAGAACTGTTAACACCTGCCACAGTAAAGAAAGTAGATGTAGATCAATTGCTCAATTTTGGAGGCACACATTGGTATTTCATTGCTCATCCAAAACCTAAAGTACTTTAAGGAAGATCTTTAATAATGAGCTAGTAACTGTTAATGAACAATTAACAAGGTAACCATTCTTCAACCACAATGCCCTTACTAGTCACAGCCAATGCTTCACAAGCTTCCCCAACATTCCACTAACGGGCCTTCATCTTGTCTTGCACAATTTACCTTCAAGTACTGGAGAAGAAACCAGTGTTTGCCTCTGTTTCAGTTCTCTATACTTTTCATTTGCTAATATGAAAACTATCACTGGTACAGCTTCCGTTCACAATAAACAGTAAGTTGAACACACTGACTATTCTTTCGCAGGGCCTCCTTGGCCTCCTGCCCCATCTATGTCCTTCTAACTGTCCAAATCTCTCTCAGTCTATCCATGTCTTACTTCCTGTTTTTAACTAGACAGCTAACTGCACTGCCCAGCTATTGGCATTCTTGTCAACCAGATATTAAAGCAGGAATGTACTCAAGTGCCACAAAAACTTCTCTAGCCCTGAATTTCTGCACAGGTCAGTATCTGAAAATCAATAGAGTTTATGAGACTCAGAGCAACAGACCATAATATCTTCAGCTTTTCCATCTCTATTACAAGCCTAGTTCTGCTGAACACTAAATACAAAAAATCAAAAGTTTGTACTGCTGTGTCTTGTCTCCAAGTTTCTATTTCAGCTTCTGACACTATACATCATAACTGACAACTACTACACTTCAATAGAGTGAGCCTGACAGAACTGATGGAAGGAAAGATACCCTCATCTCTTACATTACTGAGAACTACTACACAAGTTCATGGTCACTTGGTGCTAGACTTAGATACCAAACACACACAAAACAAAACTAAGTTGTTTCAACGTCAAACACAGTGAAACAACACACACCAATCACAACGTAATTTTACATGAAGCTATCTGACTAACTGATGCCTTTTCTTTGTTAAAACCCTCAGAGCTAAAACTAGCAGCCACAAGTTAAACAGGAGTGCATAACAGGTACATAAACAACCCTATGCAATAGTCCAGCCGGTCATGTGCTGGCACATACCTGTTATACACAGGAACACAGGCACCTTACTTCCTGACAGCTCATCATTTTGGACAAATACTTCACATTCCTCTGCCAGTCACAGCCCAAGCCTCGTTTCCTCAGCGCCTAGTTAGAGGTTTGCACTCGCTTGCGAGTTCCAGGCGGCCCCCAGCTGCCCGGTGGGGCCAAGAAGAGCCCTCTCGCAGCTTCACGGACGTCGGGGAAGGGCAGCAGTCCCGGTCCGGTGCTCCCCCGCCTACCCCACGGCTTGCCCCAAGTTGCACCCGCGGGCTCGGCGCTCCCGGCCGCCCCCGTCCCGCCGCCCGGGCCTCCTCCACCGCCCGCCCCGGCCGCGCAGGCCCCGGCGCGGCCCTTACACGGTGACATGGCCGGAGCCGCGCACCACCACCGGGTCGGGGGAGTACTTGAGGAGCTGCTCCTCCAGCGCCCGTTCCTCATCCTCCTCCTCCTCATAGATCTCATCGAAGTCCGCCATGGCCGGGCCGGGGCGTCCGCTGAGCCAGAGGAGCCGGGGCGACGCGACGGGAGCCGGCCAGGGAGACAGGCGGGAGGGGGCCGGCGGGCGCGCCCCGGGGCCGGGCCAGGCCAGGCCGGGCCGGGCCGGGCGGCAGCGGGGCCGCGGCGGCGGCAGCGGCTGAAGCGGCGGCGGCTCCGGGCGGGGAAGCGCCCGTCACCCTCCGCGAGGGGAGGGGGCGAGGGGCGGGGCAGGAACAACAACAACAACATCCGGCCCCGGCCCCGCCCCCGCCCCGCCCACAGCCGCGCGGGCCGGGGCGGGGCGGGGGCGGGCGCGCGGCGGCTGCGGCACGTGGGGGCCGCGAGCGCGGCGCTGGCGTGCCCGGCTGTCCCGGAGGCGCGGAGCGGCGCGGCCGGAGCGGCCACAGCGGGCAGCGGGGACTGCCCCTGCTCGGGCAGCCTCATCCCAGAGCACAGGGCGCTGCATTGTCTCCGACAGTCCTGAGTAGCGCCAGCGAGGGAGACTCCACAGCCTCTCCGGACAATCTGTTCCAGTGTGTGGTCACCTGCACACTAAAGAAGTTCTTCGTCGTATTCCGGTGGAACTCCCTGTGCATCAGTTTCTGCCCGTTGGCCCTTTTCCGATTGTTTGGTACCACTGAAGAAGAGCCTGGGTCCATCCTCTGACATCCTCCCTGCAGATTCTGATAACTATTGATGAGGCCCCCTCTCAGACGTCTCTTCTTGAGGTTGAACACGCCCTGCTCCCTCAGCTTTTCCTCGTAAGAGAGATACTCCAGTCCTTTAATCACCTTTATGGCCTTCCACTGGACCCACTCCAGGAGCTCCATGTCTCTCTTGTCCTGAGGAGCTCTGAACTGGACACAGCACTCCTGATGTGCCTCACCAGGATGACCCCCCTCTCCCTGTTGGCAATGCCCTTCCTAATGCAGCCTAGAATACCATTGGCCTTCTTGACCACAAGACTTTAACCCTTTTTTGGGCATCCATAAAGTCAGCAAGGGGGTTCAGGCACCTGCTGTGATCTAAGGGGTTGCGGATTGGTCCTACTGGCTTAGCGCAGGGAGATGTGTGGAAAGTGGCCTCTGGCCAAGGCTGACCTGCTCCCATGAAGGCTGGGACCAGGTGTCTGCAGGTCTCTTGATGCTGTCAGTTCCTGGATCTGCCATTCCTGTAGCATCCTTGAATCCTCCATGGAAAGCACCATGCTAAGGCCACTGTTTGCAGAGCAGATGAACAATGAATTTGCAGCCCCTTTAGGACTACATAGGTGAATGCTAAGCAGAAAACCCTGAAAATGGTGGGGCAAACTATTTTCCTCTCTCAGCAATTTTGGTATTTCTCATAACTGAAACTTAAAGCCTGGAAAATGCCAGTGTGAGCATAACAGCCTTAGCAACAGGTAGGCCATCAGCTGTTGTGACAACAGTGGGACATGGGATATAGCGGTAGTAGGATGATATTTTAAAAAGGGAGAGCAGACCTTTTTTTATTTGACAGAGTAGACTGGTGGATCATGTACTTGCAGCAATATTTAATATATATAATGTCAGATGGTTCAGCCTTAAACAATAGGAAAAAAAAAAGGTGAATCTGCTTCTCATGCAGTCGTAGAATGGCTTGGGTTAGACAGGACATTAAAGATCATCAAGTTTCACCCCAGCCTGCTGTGGGCAAAGACATCTTCCACTAGACCAGTTTGCTCAAGGCCTTATGTAACCTGGCCTTGGACACTTCCAAGGATGAGGCATCCACAGGCATCTCCGGGCAGCCTGTTCCAGTGTTTCAGCTGCACAGTAAATGTAAAAAAAATCTCTCCTCAAAGTAAATAATTTCTTGCTAATATCTAGTACATGTCCTTGTAGAAAGTACCTCTCCATCTTTCTTGTAGGCCTCCTTCAGGTACTGCAAGACCACATCAGGTCACCAGAAAGCTTTCTCTTCTCCAGGCTGGACAGCCCCAATTCCCTCAGCATTTCCTTGTATCCTCTCTCCCTCTTCTCGTCTTCATGGTCTCCTCTCAAGTCCCCCTAACAGGTTCATATCCTTCCTCTGCTGGGGATCCCAGAGCTGATGCAGCACTGCAGGTGGGGTGTCACCAGAGCAGAGCAGTGGGGCAGCATCTCCTCCCTGGCCCTGCTGCCCACAGGGCTTTGGATGCAGCCCAGGACACGTTTGGCTTTCTAGACTGTGAGTGCCCATGGCTGGGTCATGCCCAGCCTCACACCCACCAGTACCCTCAAGTCCCTCTCCCCAGGGCTGCTCTTGGTCTGTTCTTCCGCAGCCTGTGTTGATAGTGGGGGCTGCCCCAAACCAGGTGCAGCACCTTGCACTTGGACTTGTTAAATTGCATGAGATTCCCATGGGACCACTTCTCAAGTCTAGGTCACTCTGGATGGCATCCCATCCTCCAGGTGTGTCAAACACACCTCTCAGCTTGGTGTCATCTGCAAATTTGCTGACGGTGCACTCAACCCCTTTGTCTATGTCATTGATAAAGACATTAAACAATGCTGGTCCCAATATGGACCTCTGGATGCAACCATCCAACCACTTTCTTATCTAACAGCCCATCCCTTAAAACCATCTCTCTCCAAATAAGAGAAAAGGATGTTTTGGGGGACCATGTCACAGGCTTTACAGAAGTCTGGATAAATGACATCTGTAGCCCTCCCCTTGACCACTTTTATGGGTATGAAGGGAATTCTTCATTCCCCTCTACTTTCCTAGTACATCACGTATCTTAACTACAATAGCCTCTTTTTCACATTAGATAATGTTTCCTTTGAAACTTGCTGTTCTTTTTTCCTGGCTTGTTTCAGTGTATCATAGAATCATAGAATGGTTGGGTTGGAAGGGACTGAAGATTATCCAATTCCCCTGCCATGGGCAGAGAACCTTCCACTAGACCAGATCACTCAAAGACCCATCCAACATGCCCTTGAACACTTCCAAAGATAGAGTATCCACAACTTCTCTGGGCAACCCATTCCAGCGCTTCACCACTTCACAGGAAAGAATTTCTTCCTAACATCTTATCTAAACACATCCTATTTCAGCTTAAGGCCATTTCTCCTTCTCCTATCACTACAGGCCCCTGTAAAAACTCTGTCTCCAGCCTTTTGAAGGCTCCCTTTAAGTGCTGGAAGGCTGCTCTAAGGGGTCTGCAGAGCCTTCTCCAGGCTGAACAACCCCAGCTCTCTCAACCTGTTTTCTGCAGAGGTGCACCATCCCTCCAGTCGCCTTTGTGACACTCCTCTGGATTCGTATATACTGATCAGCTTATTTTCTGAAAGGCTGCGCTGCCACTTACTCTCCATTATTCATAAAGAACTTCATGGTCTATGTCTCAGGAGTACAGTGTATACAAAGATGTAATGATGCCTACTGCTCTGTGGAAAACTAGGGTAGAAACTGTGGTTGTGAGACAGTCCATGGCACTGTCTTTGCTGCAAAGGAAAAAGCAGCATTTTGTGCTGTCACACTAGAAAAGTGTGACAGTATTTCCATCATAACCTACTTGTAACAGGTTTCATTTCCTAAATAACAGAATTCTATGGAATAACACAGAATTCACCTGAGAATTAGTGTACTTTCATACTAGTGTGCTTAACACTTGGGGTTTTTACCTAGTTGTTCTTCTTACATGTCTTGCACATAGAAGTTTGGTTTAGCAGAATTGATGGCTCATTAGTTCTGTCTAACAGTCCTGCAATGGAGAAAATTGACCAAATTTAATACTGGCAAAAGTAAGAGAAAACCCAGTCATTTCAGTGAAGCTATGCCTCCTTGTTCTACATCACTCTACAGATGAATTTGGTAACGCGTTTGTTTTCAGATGTCTGTTTCACAGTAGCAGACAGGTAATCAGAATTAATGCTGCGCAGCACAGCAGCACTGTGCTGGAAGTCTTGGAAATGACATTGAAGGGATGGGCTTACCTACATCATGCTTCAGCCTTTAGAGCAGTGCTACAGGGACCAGCAACTCCTTAAGGTCCAAGATCCCTGTGCTGTGTGGCCAGGAAACTCCTCATTTTGTGCAGCTTGTTCTGCCACACACTCTGAAGAAGGTGGGCCTCTCCTCTGCTGCAAGAAGTATCAGTGAGTCCGCACACCTTCTCCACTGCTGATATGTCCCTGCTGTGTGCCAGCTCTGCCACTAGCCACGCACTTCCAAGTCCATGCCTTTACATCACAGAGTTTGCTTGTGACTGTTTTGGTGTCTACTCTAACCCAACATGGTGGGACTCCCATTCACAGTTCCTTGTCTTTTCTCTGGGAGCAGTGAGAGTAATACCAGGCTCATATTGATTAGCTCTCTTTATATCTAAATAAAGAAGGTGGGCTAAAATTCCAGCTTGAAGAGGATTGTGGTGTTGTTCCAAGTAGGAATGCCCTCCCTCCTTACTGCACTAGGGGAGAACTGATACCATATACAGATCTCTCTGACAGAGGTACTTACTGTCCTCAGAGTTGCTCTATAAGAATTGAGTACTGTATTCTAAAGAAGACTTTAAATAATTTATTTTTATGCAACTCTTTATTCCAGTTCCCTCTCTCTTTTGATCTCTGCTTTTTTTTACTTTCCTCTCCTTTGTTGTTTGTCCCTCTCCTTTTAATTGTGTTTCTATCCCAGTTCTCCCTTTGTCATTGCTTCTTTCCCCTGCTTCCCTCTGACATCTTCTCAGTTGTTACTCACCTCATTCCTCCCACAGTCTTTGTCTTGTTTCTCCCTGTCTTTTCCTTTGTTAATTAGTACATTGTTGGAACTTCTGAAGGAAATCGTTTCACGCAACAGGGCATCAAAGAACAAGCAGCAGGTGCAGGCGTAACCTTGTTCTTTGAACTCCTACCACCACTCAACAGCAAAGCAAAGCTGGCAGAAACAGCTTCTCTTTCCCTGATTAATTAAGAGAAGAGAGGTAGCCAGAAGGAAAACAAGAGTGGGTGGTGATAGCAAGGGAAGGGGGCAAGCAGGGGAGGATAGCATGGTACAGAAGCCAGAGAAGAGAAAAGATAGAAATAATGTACACTGCAGAGGGAGTTTAGCAAAGCTACAGAACTGTAGCAAACCTCCAGGGGTACTCACATCAGGCTGTGCTTTGCTTGCTCTGCCCTGAGACCTGGCCTCATGTCGGTCCCTTCCCTTGACACAGAGCCCCTCACCTGTGGGTTGGCTCCTCTGTCCTGCTTGAATGTCCCATTGCTCTTGACAAATTTGGATAAAGTGCATCTGATAATGCACACATTTCTGCTAATGGCATCAGTGACCACTATGCCCTGAGTTTTAACAAAATACTATAATTTATTTTTTTTTAATAGCAGAAACAGGTACGTAGCTACAAATAACACAACAGAACTTACTGTTATGGTCACGGGATTGTATTTGTTTCTCCGACCAATTTCATTATGTCATTTCTTGCTGATTATTTTACAAAATCCCTGTAAACCACAAATAAACTAACCAAGATTTTCTGTACAAAAATCAAAGGGAAATCTTGTCACCAAACCATTGCAGTGAGATTTGTGTTGCTGGCTTTATGAAGCAGGATTGAGTGAGCTCTTGGTGTAAAAAGATATGTTGAATAGCTCCAATTCATGTCCTTTTTTATTAGCCTTTTTTCCTTCTGTCAAGCAATTTATTTTGTTTTCTTTTTGGTCCAGCTTCCTATATCACATGAGGTTGATGAGAGGAGGTCAAAAGATACCTCTGCATAGAAAATAGTATTTCTGAAAGAGACTCTTTATAAGTCTTAAAAAAAGTACAGAAAGCATAAATTTCATGTGAAGAGAAAAGCAGATACTTCCTTTTCAGAATTTCCATAGCATATAACAAAATGACAAGTAGAGTTCTTGTAGTTTCAAATCCATTGAAACTGTGGATGGGTGGAGTTGGATACTCCTGCTCTTTCAAGGACTGAATGACGCCATGTTGCAGAAGGCAGAATCTCCTAATTCATAAAGAATTTGTGATATGCTTGACTTAAAGACCTACTTCTGTTTCACATAACCTCCAGGCAAGATAAACTCTTGGCTGTTTTTAGGCAGCACATTGGATTTTGTTTTCTTCTTGTTGGACACACTGACATGAAATATATATACATGGCAATTTGTTTCTTCTCTTCCTATCAATATTAAAATCTAATGCAGCAGAATCTTTGCTGCTTGGCTTTTGGTTTGTTTCTTTTCCTATAATCACATCAACTAAACAGAAGCACACAGAAAAGTTTTTTGTTTTATTTGAGATTAATTTAGCATTGAAACTAATGGGGTTTTATTCAGTACTGGGAGACCGAAAACATAAAGTCCACTAAAACAAAATGTAAACAAAATCCTATAAATGTACAAATAAAACAGCAAGTTCTAGGTTTTAAAGACATTCTTAAAATGACAAATGTACAATATCAATCCTTTCTTGAGAAGATCACCTTTAAGAACAGTATCCGTTGGAAGTGCTGAAAACAAGTATAAAGGAATAATGTGGGCTGAGTCCTCTGCTATATATATTTGAGATACAGATGCTGTTACTTGGGTAAAGCTGTGGTCAACTTCTATCCTAAACAAAATGAACCAAAACAAACCCCAAATCAAAATGGTCAATGACAAATGCAGACCTCCTCTAGCTGCTATTGGAGTGAGCAATCACACCTCCCTGAACACCAGCAGGGATATAAAATTATTGTCTTTTTTTTTCTTGTTTCCTTGTTTTTCCATTCTTCAATGCCTTCTTGTAGTTTATGTTTGTTCTGAAGACAGCTATTTTCCTCTTGGTAAATATAACTGAATGACTAAATTGTTTACTCACTGTGTTAAAGAAACAATGGGAGAAGACATAACTACTGCAACTGAACTATAAATCTCAAAGTCACTGTAAAAAGAAGTAGCTTTTATGTGATGAAATTGTTAAAATAAGATTTACTAATGTGTATTAAGGTGAAATGCCTTCATGTAACATATTTTAGAGAATTAGACAGTGCCTTTGTCCTTTTTTTCTTGAGAATGGAAAGTGCAAAAGTTTTTATCCTGCTTAAAGGCAAATACCCTCTGCTATGCCACCCACATGTACCCAATCTGTTGGAAAACTAGAGCTATGTAGTCCTTTAGGATTGAGAACATAATTCTTTGCCTGTCAGATTATTCTGACAAATTACATTATAATTACTTCCTCATTAGTTACTGTGACAAATGTTGATCTAAAGAGAACAGGGAAGGATGTCTTTCATTTAAAATCATCAAAACATGAACAACTGAGATTTCCTCTGAATACTTTCAAGTTCATTAATATTTGGGAATGCTAATATGTTCATTCCTATTGCATGTAAGCAAAGAGAGATTTCTAGCACCAGTTTCTTTCAGATACGTCAATTTTAGTTCCTTTTGAACATCTTTAAAATAGCATCCTTTCTGCTTCCAAGTAGATATTTTTTCTCTCTAACAGTACAGAACATGATCCTCAAAGCAGGAAAAAATAGACATTCTTATTATGAGTTGTTTAAAGTGTGGCAAATTCACTTATAGTGAAATATATTACATTCCTAGTGCAAGATTTCCTCAAGGGAGGTAGAGAACAAATAACAATTCCAGCCTCTGTGGTAAAATATGAGAGAGGGGAATAATCTGCAGCTTCGAAATAAAATTACTTTCCTGTCAAAGCAAGAGAGACGTTGGAAAAGAATTGCCTTTCTTCAGGATCCAGTTCCTTTGAGTTCATTTTTGGCTGCTAGCAGTCTCACCCTAAGCATCACCTGATGCAGCAGTGAAAATCTGTGCTTGATGCCATCAGTGGATGCTACAGTTTCTTGCTATGCATATGAAGGAGCAGCAGAGAAACCAGTTGAACATCTGATTCAAAGGCACTTTGCATTCAGATTCACTGCATCTCATTTGAGACATTGGAGTAGAGTTTTGCTCCCCTCAAAGAGACTAGTGCATCAATTCCAGCCTGCAGCAGAGAATTAAATCAGTGAAGTTTGGGTAAGTGATCTGTTTTTACACAATGACCAGCTTGTACCAGAATGTCCTTGCAAGCAGGAGAATAACCTATGTAAGTTCTTGCCCACAAAGGAATGGGACAGCTGCATTAGGCTTCCTTCGCCCAATGAGTTGTTAAAGTAAAACCAGATTCAGCAGACTCTTTACAATTCTTCGAGGCGATCTTATGAAATACTGTAATATATTGCAGAAAGCTGAAAAATTGCAGATTTTGGGTCAAATCCCAGTTCTGCAACTGTCTTGCTCTGGGACCTTGGACAGAAGTGATTGTTTGAATATGTACACCTTTCCCACAGTGGGTGAATTACTGCCAGGACTTTTTATTAACTGGGATGCTCCCAGAGTTTTTTCCGCTGGGTAGTATCTTAACATACAAGTGTTGTTTCTATGTGTGCATCTAGGAAGTGTGATCATGGCTTTTATTTTTATTTCTTTGGTATCCTTGAAAGACCTTTTGTAGCTCTGGAGAATGAGCTGACCTCTTTTGTTCCCTTAGCCTGAAAAAGGTCATATTTTGTTTAACTAACCTTTGAAAACACCAGGCCAAATTCTACTCCCACTGCACCATTCAGAATAGCTGCAGAGTTACTCTGTCTTACAGCTGAGAGTAGTATTTTACCCAAACCTTTCCATCTTCTGGCTTGTGGCTAGTCTGTCTTAGTATGTCTGAGAGTGCAGACAGTCACACCTCCTATACACTGAAGTGTTAATTGTATTCTAGACGCATACTTGTTTTAATAGGAATATTAGGTCTTTGGCTCAGCTGAAGTGTAAGAGAGAGAACACAGACTCCTAATGTGGACATAGTTGTGTCTGAACTGCTCTTAAAATTTTGGACTCCTTTTTGGCTGATGTGTTTTCTTCTGGTTAGTGTATCATAGTAACTTTTTTGCACAATAAATTTGTAACTTATACCTTCATGTTTACATCTTCTACCAGTTTAGGTTCCAATACTTCTTTCTTCTTCAGAGGCTTCATACTCTTTTAGATTATTTAATTGGTTTGGGTTTTTTTTCATTCTAATGTATTTCTTTTGTTTTTTTTCCCTAGAAGAGTGCTTTGAGCTTAATAAAATTATTTTCAAGACTCTATCATCCTCTTTCCATTAGATTTTGACATAGCCTCAACATTGTAGCATATTAAATAACCTTTGAACTAATATACAAAAGGTCTTAAAACATGTGAAATTATTTTGTTTCCATGATTTTTTGAACAGAAAGCTTGTACAATGTATTCATGAGAAATAAGAAGAGGCAGACTATGCAAAACTTTTAAAATATTTTTTAAACAAAAACCTTCATTTTCGTTTTGTCATGCTCATATTGTGTGCTTCTTCAATATGTTACTTTCTTCATAGGAAAGCAAGAGTAGGACACCTCTAGCCTGTACTTCGCTAAGACTGTTTCCTGAAACTTTCATGTTTGTTCCTGTATTTTAAATTGAGGATACAAATACATATAAAAAGATTAATATGATAAAGGGCTGATTCCAGCTACAGGCATTAGATATTTGTTTTCACATAACAGCTGCTCAGGCAAAGCTAAAACTATATTGTGAAAACAGAGCTGAAGAAATGAGAGGATTGGTTTATTTCTTGTGGAGGTTTACAGATTGTATCAAAATCAGACCAAAATTTACTCTGACATATGAAAAAATGCGAGTATTTTGGCATATATTGCTTTTATTACACAACAACAAATGTAAAAACGGGGGAAAACCCAGACAAATGCGACAGTTGCTCTTGGAGTAGAGGCAGTGTCCAGAAGACTAAACAGGCAATGAACAGGGACGGTGTAGGGCAGAAGACAGGAAGGACACAGCAGAGCACCGCTTCCAGTCTCACTCTAGGTGCTCTGTGGACCTTAGTTTTTAGGAGTACAAATTCAGCATATTTCTTAGACAACACATTCCCTCAAATAATCAACAACTAAATTTAAGTCAGTACTATTTCAAAATGGATGTTAAGTGTTTGTATGTGTCCTCAGAAAAAAAAAATCCCATAACTTCAGGGACTGTTGTAGAACAGTCAGAAATGTGTCAAGTTTTCTCTTAAACTGACTTCTGTTTCATATTCCCATTGGTAAATCCCACAAGGACTTCCAGAACATAATTTCTGTCATAGTTAGAAGGGGTTTTTTGCTTCTTTTCCATGCTAAATTTCTACATGGCCAGAGTATATCCACCTGTTCTTGTGATGATGTTTCTCTTCAGATGGAGTAGCTCTTCTCTCTTGTGGATATTTACCTCACTGTTAAAAGCAATGATCATATCTCCCCTCTCTGAGTCTTCTCTTCTCATGAGGTTCCATGTTCCTCTAATACTATACTTCTAAAGTTTCTCACTGGATATGCTTTGATTTAGTTTTTTCTGAGACGGACATGGAAAACTGTCTGCTATCACAGACAAGGTTTCTCCACGCATAGTGTCATGGGCTTTGACCATATACGTGGGTTTCCCTGTGCATGGTTGGTGTGTTCCAAAGTCCACATGCACAGTGTTTCTGTCTCCTTAGTGCAATGCCTTTGCCAGTTCTGCTCTGTGATATCTGTCGCCTGGACATACCGCAGTGAAGCTTTGTAAATATGGATTAATCTATCCAGGTTCCCCAGCCACAATGTCATATTCAGCCATGGTGCTCCTAGCTCATGTTGGCTTTGTCATTGCACCTCTTCCAGTATGGCACTCCAGTCTCCACAGGCACTGATTTCACCTCTTTGCTATGAATAGTGAAGTCCTATTGGCTGTGACAAGAAAACAAAATTAAATTAAGTAATTCAACTGCTTCTGAGACTTAGCCTTGAGGAGCTCCATCATAACTGTATTCCTTTTTGCTTCCTGAATTTAGAGGAGTGGTATCATCTCTCATTCTAATTCCTTCATCAATCTACAGTTCTTGAAAAATTCCACATCCATACTTTCATTACAGGAAAAAGAAAGAAATTAGAACAATTTTATTTGTTTCGGTTGCATGGAGTGAACTCAAAATTCACAGTTTTCTGACTGTGAAATAGTTACCTCCTACAATATGTTCAATGATCTCTTAATTTTTCTCACAAGCAGCATTTTATGTCCATTCCTGTTAATCTGTCTTTAAAAATTGTGGCACTTCCTCTGGTAGAAAATTCAAAAGACTGCTTCTTGGTCAGTGTCAAACAGAATGCTTCCACCTAACTATGACACCTAAGGATTAAAATGCATGAGGTCTGAATTTCCAATAAATGGAGGGAGATGTTTAGTATTATACAGAATCTCATGTCCTTTGTTGGATTGGGGCCTGTATTACTACAAATTGTCACTCTTGTGTTGATTTGTGGTACATCACTCTGAAACCAACACAGTCATGATTGGTGTGTTCTAGAGTCCACAGCAGCATTTTGAGCCCTTGTTCTGACTCATGTGACCTTGGGATTTCATCTTCATCTCTCAAAATAAAACTTCATTGAGGCTGCTGCAGGGGTTTAGCTTTATCACCTTTAAAGACACACTATCATAGCTTTCTCTCACACATCACGTGTAACAGCTAGCAATTTTAGCTGTTAGAGCAGTAAACAACGGCCAGTAATGATCTGTAAACCAGAGCCCAGACTGCCTGTAATGTGTGGACTGATGCAGCCCTGTACCTGAAGAGTACTAGAAACATAGCAAAGGCAGACTCAGAGAAATATCAGACAAGACTGGATAACAACCTCACTGGGCATTTTCTTCTTCTATCTCCTTCACACGATCTCTTGTAGAAGGGTGCTATGGTGAGGAGATGCAGACAAGAGGTTTTTTGCTTCCAGACACTGAAGAGAACCCATCAAAGTGCTAACGCTCTTTTCAAGAGAGTTGAAGAGGGAGAGAATTAAGGCCTACATCCGCATATACATGAGCAGACCTCATTGTCTTAGGAATAACCTCTCAAAGTGAATAATGGAAGCTTCCACTCCAAATTACATGAAAGACAGTTGTCACTGTAGGCCTGCAGGAGAAAGCAAAAGGCGCTGAATTGGGCTGTGAAGGGAGAGAGCGGATGAGGGCTGCTGCTGGACCTTTTTTGAAACACTTATTCAAATGAAAGTGATAATAATTGCCCTGAAGGACTCATGTAGAAATTTGCTGCTAATCGTGTGAAAGAGTAACTTTGTGAAAAGCACCCAGAACGTGGAGCAGCATCATCTCTCCAAAAGCTGCAAAGGGGTTGAAAAAGGTAGCAGGTTTCTTCCTAGAGAGAGGGGGCTCTCCTGCTCCCACTGGAGCTCCATGTCCCGCCATCCACCACCACTCCCACTCCACGAGGTGCGAGAAGGCACTGGGGCAAGAGGGGCTCGGCAGTCCCGGGAAGGGTAGCCAGGGGCTTGTCCTTCCTGAGTGCAGGGGCGCCCCTCCATTTCCTTGGAAACGGCCCAATTTCCTGGAGGGGAAAGGGGGTTGCCATGCCAAGTCCGGGTGAGGTAATTTATGACCAGGGATGGAGGCAAAGGAAATCTCTCACTGAAGGGAAGGGCACCGGGGAATCTTCATCTGCGGGGAAAGGGGAGAAGCTGCCTTCCCTCCCTCTCCTCAGCCCGCAGCCAGCCTGCAAACCCCTGGGTGAGCCCACTGGCCGCTGCCGGGCTGCGAGCTGGCCTCCGGAGAGACACTTGCGCCCCTGCCCTCCGGGGTCGAGGAGGGAAAGGCGGATGCCCGAAGATGGGCAGAGTTTGAGGGGTGGTGGAGTCTCGGCCTCGACTCTTCCCTGTTCCCCCGGCAGCGAGGAGCTGGGCAGGCGGCACTGAGCGCTCACACCCCCGGGGCATGGCTCCTGTTCCCGGCTTTGCGGCCTCGGGCCCCGGCCCTTAATGAGATTCTTTGAAATCCAAAA
Source organism: Acanthiza pusilla (assembly GCA_036630365.1). NCBI lineage: Eukaryota > Metazoa > Chordata > Aves > Passeriformes > Acanthizidae > Acanthiza > Acanthiza pusilla. Next base: position 38,231,239 of record JAXCHO010000164.1, on the reverse strand, counting down.
TAGCGAAATTTAATGTTACATCCTTATCTTTGGAGGAGCGCGGTTTTCTTGCCGCGGCGACGTCACTTGTTAAACAATCCGCGGCTGAGCCCCTGAAAAGAGAGGCATTGCACCCTTCGTGCTGAATGCGCTTCTCAGTGCGCATAACGCCAGGGCCTTTTGATGTCTCACAATGCGTGTTACGCCCAAAGATTGTCTCTTTGGACAGATCTACAACGCTTGGCTTCATGTTTGGAAGTTAAATGGACAGCGAGGTTGTAGAAACTCCCACGCTTGAAGCTGGCGCAGACACTCGGTACTTTCCCCTGTTACTTTCCATGAGTGAAAGCGGCAGGGGTGGAGGGAAGGGGCTGCTGGTTTAATCCGTGCTCCGAGGCAAAGGGAGGGGGGAAAGCAATCCAGACTTTTTCTCTCTTTTCTTTTCTTCAGTTTATTCTTTGGCAGCCTTAATAAGAGCTATGTGCAAAGCGTGCGCCCTGCCTAGGTAGCTTGTGTCTGGAAGTCGTTGGCAATGTTGCTGCTCCATGAAATCAAAATTTATGATTATTCAAATGTTGGGGACTGTGAAAAGAGAGGAAGAAAGAGAGAAAATTAATATTGCAGCTGTTCTTCTGATTAATGAGAGATAATTGCTCATGAAAAGTCACCCCTGTGGCATTTTGTTGTCTCCTGGATCTTTGTTCTTTTCCACTATTATTGAGGACTTTCTTGAAGACTAAGCGGTTCTTTTCAATTTTTGGTATTCAGAAAGTGTTGCTTGGTTACAGATAATGGAGAAATCTCGGGCTATATTGGGTAAGATGTGCCACAGACAGCAATATCACAATGCCACTTTCAGAAAAGGATGGATACAAGTTAACGATGCGCTTTCAATAAAACATTAATAGACTTGTTCACGCTTTTATAATGACCTCCTTAATGGGAGCTGGGGGCAAGTCCTGTCTTTTGCTTGCGTTCACTTCAGAAAGGCCAGCGCCGGGATCGCCGATCACTTTGGAAACTAATAGGAAATCAATGTTAGAGCAGTGAATAAATGCGATTATAGCGCAGGAGCCCGCGGCCCCTCGCTTACCCACGCACCGCCTTACTTTGAGCGGGACTTTCTCGTGTGGGAACTGCCCCAGCCCGGGGCGCATCCTACCCGGAGCCACCGCATGTCATCCGGGTTTGATGTTTGCGACCACAGCTGCTCTGCAGGGGTTATTTTGGGGTTTGGTGTTTATTTGGGTTTTTTGGGGTTTTTTTCCCTACTCAAAACGTGTCCCCGGGCTGCGGCACTTTCGACTGAGGTAGCTCCTCCCGTGAACTCCGCGGAGATGCGCGCCTGAAAGCCGGCGCTTTCTCCGGGCGGGCATGGCTTTTTCTTCTGCCGGGAGCTGCGGGGGTTGGGGGAGGGAAGGGAAAGAGTTGCTTTTGTCATTTAAGCCGTGAATCTCTTCTACATAAAGGTGTTAGAGACATCTGGAAGAAAAGAGGGACCAGCACCCAGTCCTGCGCTCGGCGGACCAGGGGAGCGGCTCTGATGTTCTTTTTGAACTGCTCCACTTTCAAAAGGGGGCAATTTCGTTACATTCTCATTTGTTACACTGTCTTGAACTAAAGGCAGACAAAGCTATACTCTGTCACCCCGAGCAGAATGAAGGGAATCAAAGGATTTTCCCTTAAAAGGACTAATTTTCTCCTTGAATTATGAAAGTAATGGCTAGGTAACAGCCTGTGCTCTGTACCCAACTGCTTAATACCTTCTAAATCCTTCCACGTGGCTCTCCCAGTCGTAGCAATTAGAGCTCATTATAGGCTCATAAGAGCTCTCATTTCGGGGATTACTTAATGGACAATGAAATTTTATCGGACAGAATTATTGAAAAATAAAATTGTAACGAGGCCGATGTGATGTGGGCGCACGCCTTGCATCATTCCGCCTGGTTTGGGATGTCTTTGCTTTCAAATGACTTCTTTTCTTGCTCTGGCTTTCAGGGGTGGGTTTTTCTTAGTGATTTTTTTTCTCTCCCTCTCTTTCTCTTTTATCACTGCATTTGGTTTATTATAACAATTACAAATTGAAATTTTGATCCGACTCTTGCTCTGCCTGCCTTCCCTTACAACAGCCCCCACCCCAGATACACTCTATCACTGCAGACAGCTTTTTCCACTGAGGTTTGGGGTTGTATCATTATCGTAATTATTATTTTCATTTTCCAGAATAGCCTCTCCTAAAGGAAAACAAAAAATTAAATAAATGAATTAATTTAAAAATTAAAATACAGATATTATTTCAAATCTTCTCCAGACATACTTTACTTTAAACGAGAAGAACCGGAACAAAAAATGCCATGCTTGTGCACGGTGACCGTGACTAGAATCTCACCGGCCCCACCGGAGCTCAGGAGGCAGAGCCCCCGAGTCTCCCTGGGTCCTCGGACCCCAGGGCCTCGGCGGCGGCGCGGACAGCGGTCGCTGGGGCTCCAAGGCCTGGCGGCTGCGAGGCCTCGGCTGAGCCCTGGGCAGCAGTTTGCAAAAAAGTAGGTGAGGTTAGAGCCGACCCGCCTAAACCCCGCGAGCCCCTAATTGTTGTCACAAGACGCGGGATTAGCGCATTGCTGGAATAGCTGTCTGTTTACACTCCGGAGCCCCCGCCGGCCGGTAAACACTTTCTAATTGAATTCTAATCACATTCAAATAGCCACATAACCAGCCTCAGCTGCAATTCATAAAACTTTAATTGCTATCCATAAATCCTCAGATCACCGAGTGCGGAGTGTCCCTAAAAACGTTGTTGCATCGCGCCTGCCCAGGGAGGTGCGGGGGGAGAGCCGGCCCCTGCTCAGGGGGACCCGCACAGCGGCACTGCCCGCGGCAGGTTGGGGATGGAGATGGGGATGAGGACGGGACAGCACAGCCGGGCGAGACTTGGCCCCTCTCTTCGCAAGGCTGGAGTTGCACCGCCGAGCCTCGCTGGTCCCAGGGGCGAGGAAGTGCTGGCTCCATCAGAAGGCGATTTTATTTTGCTGGGTTTAACAGCGGGAGAGTGGGTCTGCGGGAAGGCTGGTAGGATGTCGGCGGCCCGGCCCGGCCCGGCCCTTGCTCATGATAACCGCTTCTGAACACGTCTGGGCTATTGCTGCACTCCCGAGTTTCCGTTCAGCCTCTGGTAATCAGGCGTAGTCTGTGTTTTCTGCTTTAGAGCACAATTGTCACTTCCCTTTCCCGTGTCAAGTGGGATGGGATCCGCAGTCTGTTTCAAACGCCGCTTCGCATCTGCTAAACAAGAATGCGATCGTCCTTCTATTAACGATGAGTCTCTTCTTAAACTCCCATAAAACAGGTCATTGGAAAATCGCGTAATATGCTGCGAATACCTTGGCTTTTTAATGCACTCTGAAATGCTTCGGAGCCACCGACCGTATTTAGCTGTTTATCCAATTTTACTTTGAATGATTGCTTCAGCAAACTTGGTGGAGATCAAAGAATCCCTCCCTGACATGTTCGCTTTTCATTAGCGCTGCGCACTGCGGTCCTGGAGCGGGCGGGGAAGTTCACTTGGAAGTTTTCCGTTTTGATACCGTTTGGCTGAGAAGTGTCCAGATATTTGAAGGCTTTGTCCGTTGCAGTAATTGCCAATTTGGCAAGATTCACTCGAGGTGAAAAGGGCGAGGAGAAAAAAAAAGCCACCCAACCCACCCTACATGCATATGTATGCGCAGACACACAAACGCGCGCCATCCCTAACTTTATATCTATGGCTGCATCTGTGTCCCTGGTTCTTCAGATGCAGAAAGGGCCTCCTGAAGGAGTCCTGAGTGCAGGGACTGGGCTGGACTGGGGAAAGGTGTTGGCCCCAGGCTTCCGTGGGATTCACGGCCCTTTGGATGTTATTTTACCGGGGGTGAGGGGGGCGGTGTGGAACCGCTTGTTTCAGCACATCACCTGCTCTCACCTCTCTTACCCTCCCGGCGGGGGAAAGGAGCGTTCTCCTCGGGGAAAAGCCTCGAGCAGAAACTCCTTCCGATTAATTTTATGCCCAGCATCCCGGGTGTGTTGACAGAGAGATATGCCTGCGAGCGCGACGTGTGACGGGGCCGCGGGGCAGTAGCCCCCTCCCCGCTTTCTCTGCTCCTATAATTTATTTGAGGCGGAGGCAAAGGAGTGAAGTCATCGGGCAACGAGCAAGCACGCACACTTTGCCCCCCTCCCCTACCCCGCTTTGGTCCCCCCCCGGCAGCCTCTCCTGCCGGCCTGGGAAGCCGGGGAGATTTAGATCTGCGAGGCTTTCAGCCATCACGTGTTTAAATAGTTGATATAAAACCCCGGCGCAGGGGATCCAGGCGGGGGGACTTTAAGACCAGCCCTCTCCAGGGACCCTTTTGTTCAGCTCTCAAACATAAGCACCTTCTCGACTCGCCAGGACTTCAGTGGCAACTTGGCCAAGCAGGAAAAACCCGACTTTGGGAGAGCCGTCCCCGGCCTCGCAGCCCTCCGCAATGTCCCGCTCCTTCTATGTCGACTCCTTAATCATCAAAGACTCCTCGAGGCCGGCTCCGTCCCTTCCTGAGCATCATCACGGCCAGGACTTCTTCATCCCTCTCAGCATGCCTTCCCCCCTCGTCATGTCGGTGTCGGGCCCGGGCTGCCCGTCCCGAAAGAGCGGCGCCTTCTGCGTCTGCCCGCTCTGTGTCACCTCGCACCTGCACTCCTCCCGCGGCGGCGGCGGCGGCGGGGCCATCCCTCTGCTCAAGAGCCAGTTCCCCGCCGCCGCAGGCGAGGCCCAGTGCTGCCCGCGGACCGGCCACGCTCACCACCCGCCGCAGCACCCGCCGCCCGCCGCCTCGGTGCCCGCCGCCGCCGCCGCCCTGGGACACCCTGCGCATCACCCACCTGCCTGCGCCGCCACCACCTACAGCGTCAGCGACCCCCGGAGGTTTCACTGCCTCGGCATGGGTAGGAGCCCTGCGGCCGCCGGGGAAGGGGGGCAGCGGGAGAAGGGGCGCTCCCAAAGGAGAGCGACAGCCCGGGGTTGGAAAGCTGCTGGGGAATGTCTTCTTTCTCTCTCTCCCTCTCTCTCTCTCTCCCCCCCTCCTTTCCCCTGTCCCGCTGAAGTTCGCGCTTCTCTCCCGTCCAGGAGGGTCCGAATCCAGCCAAATTCAAAATGGGAAACGGATGAGGACTGCTTTTACCAGCACCCAGCTCTTGGAATTGGAGAGGGAATTCTCCTCCAACATGTACCTGTCCCGGCTGCGGAGGATCGAGATAGCCACGTACCTGAACCTGTCCGAGAAGCAAGTGAAAATCTGGTTCCAAAACAGGAGGGTGAAGCACAAGAAAGAAGGCAAAGGCACCCAGCGAAACTCTCACGGCGGCTGCAAGTGCAGCACCAGCCAGGGGCATTACCCCCGGTCGGAAGATGAAGAGTCTCTCTCCCCCTCATCGGCTACCGAGGATAAAGAGATCTCCCCGTTATGAGCCCAGCTCGGAGCTCCGCTCCCGCCGCCGGGTCCCAGCCCGCAGCGAGGTGGCGGCACGGTGGCTTACCTGGCACCACTGCCCAGGGGCGGCAGCCCGCTAACCTGCAGAGGGGCTGGCCCGAGCCGCCGCGGAGGTTAATTGTCACCCATTTGCAGTAATAGAAAGAGATATATATAAATATATTTTCGGAATGTAAATGTTTTAGGCGTGAGAGTTCAACTAAAACGTTATTTATGTAACCCCAGGAGAGGGCACCTGCTCTTTCTAAAATGTAACGTGGAACAGGGCTCGCATGGCCCAGGGTACCTTCCCCTATATCCCCACACGCAATTTAAAGGAAAAAAACAAACGCATTTTAAGCCGAAAGGCAAGACATAAAAAAACTGAAAAGCAAGCTAAAATCTGTACGGAACCTTCTGGACGGACTTCTTAACAAAAATAAGAAAATAAGACGTAAAGATCGGCCGTTTGGGCTTGGGACGGCTGTTTGTCTGTGAATAGTTTTATATAAAAATTATATTTATATTTATTTAAATAAATGAGATCAGACGAGAATTTAATTTTTTTCTTCTTACCCCCCTGACTCGTCCTTTCCCCAAGTGCCAGCCCAGTCTCAGCAGCGAAGGTGGACTGGCTGGGCAAGGTGCTTTTCTTTGCAGTCCTTGTCCTTCATACGGTGAAAGCATCGGTGTATATGTGTCACATCTCCGTAAAGACTAAAAATAAAAGCCATCGGCTACTAACACGAAAATGTTTTCTGTTCCCCTGTGACTCGGGACGGCTGGGGGGGCGGAGAAGGGGGGGACTCCGCTAGGGCCGGAATGCAAATACAGCCGGTCCTCTGAGTCCAGCAGCTTTGTGTTCTTTCCCAGCCGGAGCCAGCGCACGCCCTCCCGGCGACTGACAGCTTTCTCCCGTCTGCTGGCCCGGCGGCACCGCGTCGGGGACACCCGGCTGCCGCTGGCCCGGGGCCGCCGATCGCGGCACGGGGCCGGGGCGGAGGGCTGTGCGCCGGGATCCCGCACCCTGTCCCGCGCCTCGCCGGGGCAATGCTGCCCCACCTGGTTGCCCCGGCTCTTCTCTCATCGAGGGGGCTGGCTGCACACGTCGACCCTTCACCAGGCTGAAACTCAGCTTCAGTCACTATAGGGGTTGATGTCAAGCAGAGATCAGGGGGTTGTTTTCCCCTCGGGCGCCGGAACAGCGTTCACTCTTTTCGGTGTTGATTTCATTAGGCGCCATGACCAGGCTTAGGGGGAAGATCTGAGTGCAAACTCGCGCGTGGGGTTAGGCTGAGGCATGGTTGAAGTGCTCTGCAATCTGCATCGGGCAGCTCCTGGCCACGGGTCCCATCCTGCCTCTGCCTTGGACATTCCATCCTGAGCTCCTTGCGGGGAACTGGTGTAGAGTGGGATGGACCTGGAGCTAGTCAGTCCCAAATGAGCCCCTTTATAACTTTTTTCCTAGTTCCTGCAGTACTGACAGACAACATATGAGCAAATCAGGACTGCCTTTTGCACGTTATGTTATTTCTCTTGCCTTTTCCTTGGGTGGATTTTACACTAATCCAATTTACATTTTTTACTTCGACCACCAAAACTGTGCCAAAATATTTCCCGTAAATAATTCCCTCGACAATCCCTATATTTCTTGTGTTTGATCCCTAACTTCAGAACTTCGGCTCACTGGAATGTCTCCAATTCGACTTGCTGCAAGCACCCTGGATGCTGAAGAGAGAGACAGCTCTAGCACACTGGCGCTTGTACTGCTTGGCTGTCCTGGAGGAGAGGCCAGGTGCATGGGCAGGGCAGGGGTAGATGGAAAGAGCCTGGTGTGGGCACTGCCCCACGGCCTGGACCAGCTTCAGGGCTTGGGGCAGAGACACAGGCAGTGCACCCCTGTGTAACAGGAAGGGAAGGAAAGGCAGGACAAATTTTCTAGCGTGGGCTTGGAAAATAAGTACAAAATCTCAGTGTTCCATATCACGACATTTCACTGCCTGAGCAAACTACAGAGGCCAGAAATCCACATGCTAGCTGAGTGGCTGGGAATGTTGTTTACCCAAGTGGCAGTCCTCTTACTTGCCAGGCTGGGGAGACCAAAGAGCCAAAGGCTTGAGGTCCTTGTGACTCCCTCCCAGGGGACCTCATGGAGGGTCTGGCTGAGGGGATTGTCTCCTCTTCCCCTAAAATCTGCTGAGGTGGAATCTGGAAACTGATGATTCTCTGCTTCAGTTCACCTGTGCCTAGCTTGCTTCTATAACCACAGTGGGTCTTTTCCAACCTTGAAGTGCTGGGAGGAGACGTTATTTCCATAGAAAGTACTGCGCACCCTCTCAGCAGTGTCATCCCAAACCATAACAAGCCTGCAGCAGCCTGGGAAAGCAAAGCTTTCATGGGTGAGAAAGAGCATCACAGTCTTTGAAATCTAAGACTGAAAAACTCAAAGACATTTTAAAACTGCAAAGATACACTTGATAGAGTGTATCTGTTCTCAGTTTAACCTTGTGTAAATATGCACCTCAGTGAAAAAATTGATATTTCCCTCTGTTTCTAGAAAATAAACACTAAGGTTTCTCTTCATTGCAATATTTAGCTATTTCTTAAAAATAATAGGAAAATTAAGTTAGTTGCTCTTTCTCAGAGTAATCAATTCTTGTACACGTATTTCAAGGGCTCAGAGGTAATTGTAGCATATTATTATCATTATCATTATCATCACATACAAACTGTCATTGAGACAGTTGGGACAATACTTCATTTTATTTCAAAGCAAATTTTTAATGAAAAAAGCTTTGGAACAGAGGAATGATGCAATGTTTTGCCCTGACACATCTCAGAAGGTGGATACAATCCACTTGACCTGAACCTGGCACTGGGGAGTCAAAGTGAGTGGGACAGGAGCACCCCTGGAAGTTGAATGTACCCTAATTTGCAGGAAATGTATTGCAGGGTTTCCATATCCAGCATCCAATATTTTGAAATTTAGGCAAATTTGCATTAAAATGTGTTGGGTTTTTCCTCCCCCCCCTTCTTCTTTCTATCCTTTTTTTTTTCTCCCACAAAGTGTGAAGTGCAATTTTTTCCCCTCACTCATCCAGTGCCTAAGACAGGCAGTGTTCAGCTCCCTATTTAATATCCCTCTTACAGTTAGTTATCTAAAGAGATAAGGATTATGCAGTTGGTGTGCTTATCTGTCTTCAACTTAGTTTCATTCCCTCACAATTTGTAAACTGTGACTAATACCAATCAGCAGGCCAACATAATAGCTCTCTGAGAGCCTCCAAGATGTTGGGTCCCTATGGGTTCTGCAGAGCCTAGCAGTGAGCTGGGAGGGGCAGACCCAGGAGAGACATCAGCTGCTGCTATCCACTGTCAGGAATCAGGAAACCTGTAATTGGAGGACAGAGGGATGCCTTTTGCCAAACAGCCTGCTGGAACAAGGCTGTTTGGCACATATCTGCAGGTGGAACAAGATTATCCAGGGAGGCAGACCTGCATGAGGCAGACCCTTGAGGCAGAGGGTATAGCCAGCAACAAGGCTGGCAACAGAAGAGTCTGAAAGAATAGAAGAATAGAAGAATAGAGGAGTCTGAAAGTCCTGGGAGATATGGCACAGCACCCAGAAAACAGCTTTTTCCGTTTGCCACTCAGTGTGAATGTTGGACTTCTTGCAAATGTCCTGAATAAGGAGCAAATGCAAACCACTCACTTTTCTTTGGTACTTGTCATGGTGATGTTTCAGGGCACTGGAAACATGACTTTGTATGTCTTCAACACTCTTGTGAGAGTATTTAATTTGATTCTCTGTAAAGGCCAAGGACAAAGCCTTGGAGCACTCCAGACTGACCCTGCTGTACTGCCCTCATATCTCGAGGCTCCATGCAACTTCTCTTCCTTATTGCCACTTTTAGCACCGAATATGGCCCAGGCATGGTCCCAGCGGCAGTTACTGTGTGTTATCTGCCTGAAGTGCCACACTTCAGGCAGGAGAAGAGAAGCATGTGGCAGATGATTTTGACTGCTGCTGATGGAGCCGCTCATCCTGGCATAACTTGGTGGCAGAGGAGTTGCCTGTGTCCTGGGTGGCTTTCAGGCATGGGACAGCCCCTAATGGTCCTTCAAGTTAATGAGGGCCCCCAGAAGCTGCTGTGCTGGACCCCCCACAGCCAAGAATCCTCAAGCAGAAGGTCATGCAACTAAAGCCTGAGCACTTGCACAAGAGATGTAAGTCATGTTTGTGTGAGTGACCCTGCTACTGACCTCCTGTAAGCGGTCGGGTTAGCATCCCTCCAAGGAAAAGCTTTCTTCTTGAGATATTTATTTACTCACTCTAATTCAATTTAACTCTTTTCAATTAAATAAATCAGACAAAGAAAACATCCATCTTGACGAGTCTCCCTGACCTTGGTCTGCATGTCCAAGATCAGACTCACAGCACCAACTTCTCTGGCTGCAGATCCCCCGATTGAACCTGCTCCCATGCCCTGATCAGATGTGTTAGCCCACAGGCAGCATCAGCCATGGGCTGCTGGAATTTTGCAGTGCCAAAGACACCACACTTGCCTGGCTGCTCTTTCGAGTCCTGCTCTGAAGTCCCCACAGGCGCTGCTGAAAACTTTCCCTGGTGTCTGAGCTCTTGCAACAATGTCCATCACCAGCGTCTCGCACCTCTACCCTGAACTTGGGGAAGTGGAGGGCCTTGGGTCAGCTCCTTGCTCCCGCCCCAGCTTAGTTGGGGCACTGTGGCAGGTGCATTCCAGAGACTCCCAGACCACAGAGTTCAGTGGTCTGGCCACCTGCACATCCTCCTTGGGGTGGATGGGGCAGGCTAGGCCTCATCAGTCAGGCCCCAAGCACCCACGGAGAGGAGGGCTCACCGTGCAGGGATCCAGAGCAGGGGACTGCAGGAGACCCTCCTTTCCCAGTTTGGAGCTAGGGCAGAGAGGGGACGATCTACCTCAACCCGCTGTATTCACCTCTACTTTGTCCTAATTTCCTACTCTCCCCCTCCCGCGGACCCAACCCCCATGGGACACGGCCTCCGGTGCGGCTCCCCGGTGCCTGGTGCTGCCCTTGTGGGCAGGGGCAGCCGAATCGGCGGCAGCGCTACCCGGTGGCTCGGCTGTGCCTGGGGCTCTTTTTCCCCTCTTGCACCGTTCAGCCCACGGCTCAGGCGCAGGACGAGGCCACGGCCAGAAAGGATCGGGCCCATTCAGGGAGTTTCTGCTGTGCCCATGGGATAAGATGGCCCCGAAGGGGTGAGTCGTATTACCACCGCTCCGGGACCCCGGCGAGCGTCCTGGCACCAGCTCGGAGGACGTGGGCAGGGCGGGGAGCGCTCCCATTCTGGACCCGGAGCCTGAAGATGACAACGCGCAGTCCTTCGGCAAAAAAGCTAGCCATAAACCCCTCTTTTTCTTTTAAAAAAATTTTTTTTTCCTTTCTCTTTTCTTTCCACTCTGTTAAGTTTTCGCGGCTGCTCGAAAAGCACGTTAAGTACGAGGGCGGGAAGGGCACCCCGCTGCCTCCGCGCACCTCTGTCGGCTGAATCGTGTCTCGCTCTGGACAAGAAACGCCGGAGCAGGTTGGCAGCCCAGGGCCGGGGGTCCTCGATGGGACCCCGGCCCTGGGAAGGCGCCCTCGCTCCGCCGGGCCCCCGCCGGTGGCGGAAAGCCGTGCGCCGGGCAGCTGCCGGGGAGTCCCGCATGACAGCGGAATAACAAACAGCCCAAACCCACTGTGCCACTCGGAAAAGCTCGGGGCGTGTGTCCGCGCTGCAGCGCGCTCGGCCTCGCCGTGAAAGGGCCGATTTCACGCAGGATCTGCTCCGCGCCCCTCTCCGCCCCCCTGCGCGCCTCGCAGCCGGCCCCGCTCAGGGCGATGCGCCGGCCTCGGCCCCTCCACGCCTCCCCCCTGCCCCGACCCCAGCCGGCGTGTCCGGGGGGATTTAAGCTGTTGGAAGCGAACCCAAAGAGATCGGAAGCGTGTGCTGTGTGCTCTGGAAAAATAACTAGTTTCAGATTAATGAAGGAGTGACAATTTCAAGGCTAACGTTGGCACTGCCCAAGCCAGAGCGTGGGGAGCTCGCCAGGCTTTGCTTTATATTGTCTGCTTTTCTGAAGAGCAGACAAAGATGGATAGAGAGACATTGAAAAGCAGGAGGCGTATTTCAAACAGTTCAATAAAGAGGGTTGTCACTTAAAGACAAGAACCATAGTGCTTTGATGACTTTGTATTAGCCTTACCGTTTCAAATAAGTGACTCTACTCTCTTTGCGGAATTCACCGAGTTTCAGTAGATGACACTTCAGTGAAGCCGCTTTAGACAGGATTGAGAGCTTGTAACTGCGGGGCAAAGCTGCTCTTCGGAGAGTTTTACACAGAAGATTGCCGACCCGGGGCTGCTTTTTTCTTCCCGTCTTGAAATTAAGAAACTTCGGTAAAATCGAGGTTTACAATTTAGCTGTATAAAATAGGGGAAAACACTCCGCCTCCGTGTGAATGTAAAGAAGGCGAAAGGGAGACCTCGACAGCCCGGGGAGAAACGCTGCCTCCCGACAGAGCCCAGCAATACAGGAGGCGTTCTTTCCAAACCAGTTTCTGCATCCTCGGAGGAAGTTCCGACACAGGGTGTTGGAAATAAAGTTGTGTGGAATCCCCCAGGCAGCCCATGAGTGTTCACACCGCGTGTACGCGCAGTCTCTCCATGGTCTTGTCCCCTCAGGTCCCCGGCCCTTCCCGCCCCACGGGCGCATTGCTCTGGTGGGACACCTTTGCTGTGTCCGGGTGCAGCCGGGGTGCCACAGCCCCGGAGTGTGCGCGGTGGGAAGGGAGGGACTGAGCAGCCCTGCCGGGGGAGATTTTGCTGCCAAACTCGATAATTATTTTATATATATAGATGTAAAATCTTTTTTAAGACTGGGACCCCCGACCGCTGCAGCCCCCCAGGCTTTGAAGGCACAGCGAAAGGGCTTCACTGTGGGTTTGAGAGAACCATTTAGTCACTGTTTCATTAGGCACTATTTGAACCTTGCAACATGTGGTAATTTCTGGGGCAAGCTGAAAAGGGGGGATTATGTAGGAGGGACACAAGGAAATTAGCCAACGGTTAATTTAACTCGTTTTCTGGTAGAATTTTCGATACATTCCTAATTGACTGAGGAGGCAGGTGAAGTCTTCAGTTCCAGGCAGACTCATTCACGGTGAGAATAAATAGCTCTTTTTCAACTCTCGCTGCTCACAATATATCATCAGGGAAAAGACATGCAATGAATATGTTGATTTAGGTTTTTTTATCATTATTATTAATGGAATTATACCCTGCTACGCAGGTGTGAGGGTAAAACCTATACTGCGATGAAATCAGATTAACAATGAAATGAGAATTTTATTAGCTTTCTATGTCATATAGACCTGGATTTAAAGCGTCAAAACAAGAAACAGGAGGGGGGAAAAAGATAAGTCTGAAGAAAACAATTCCAATGAATGGGCAGAAGTAGTAGCCTGGATTCCAAATTATAATTAGCTGTTATTCATGGTGAATATTGACACTCCGTACTCTACACCATTTATATCAAAAAGAGAATGTTTGATTAGCCCGTAATGGCAAAACTCTTTCAAGTCCGGGGTTTGCCAGTTAATCCTCACCACACCAATTTGCTATGAAATGGCAACACTTGGTCATAAGGTCCGAGTTTTAATAAAAGGTCGTGTCGGAAATAAACTCTGTCTGACATTCTTGCCGTGTTCGCAAAGGGAAAGGGTTCCGGCCAGATCAGAGCGTCTCGGGGGCGTTTGGGACCAGCCCGGGAAGCAGCGGAAAAAGGAGCTGTGATCCTGCACCGGGCAGCTTCGGACAGCGCTGGGCTGGAGGTGACCCTGCGCCGGGGGGCGGTGGGTTAGAGGTGACCCTGCGCTGGGGGCAGTGGGCTGGAGGTGGCCCTGAGCTGGGGGCGGTGGGTTAGAGGTGACCGTGCACTGGAAGCGGTGGGCTGGAGGTGACCCTGCGCCGGGGGCGGTGGGTTTGAGGTTACCCTGCGCTGGGGGCGGTGGGCTGGAGGGTGGGTAGTGGCGGTGGCCGTGGGGCGGGAGGGGTGGTGGCGGCCGCGCTACCTGCGCGGTGTGTGGAGGTGTTGGGCGCAGCCAGGCAGGACCCGCCGTCGCCAGAGGAGCCCGCCGCGTCTGCCAAGGGCCCCTTTGTAACCTGCTATAGAAAATGGAGGTATTCTGCATGACAAAGCCCAATTAAGCTCGCTATTCAGGACTTCTGCAGCTGGTAGCCCATTGGGAGAGTGGGAGGAAACGCGAATATATTAATTATGCGGAGGGGCGGTGAAAAGTACCAACAACCGCGGGTCTGGGTTGGGTGTTGGGTATGTTTGTTTGGTTTTTCATGTGTCATTCCCGCTATCTATATATGTAATTTGCTGGCAGGCGTGGTGGGAGGAGGAGGGCCGCGGTGGGTGCTGCCCGGGGCACACAAGCCCCTGCCTACGGACCCCCCGGCGGGCTGGGTCCCGCTCGCAGCGGCAGGAGCATCCCTTGCAAAGAGGAGCAAGGAAGGCTGCCTGCCCGGCTGCAGGAGAGGGCTGTGAAAATGTCGATTAATATACTAGCAAAGCCGTCGGTTTTCTGCTAGAATTCTCTCTCTCTTTCTTAATTGTCACTCAACAAGGTTCAACTGTGAATGGCCAAGGGGCTTTCACAGGCTGAGGGGCATGAAACCCCAGGGTGGACTGAAGGCCATCCAAACAAAATGTTGGAGACCTAGCATTAAGTTTGACCCAGACACTTCATTTATTCATTTGCTTTCCAGTTTTACCTTCTCGAGCCAACAGGCTATAATATATGCATAGCTGTAGCTGGCATGTAAAACACAATTTCAGACTCCAAAATTCAAAGTGTCTGAGAAGTATCTTGCATGACGTAGTTATCTTACTCTAAATAATCTGACTCCTATAATAGCAGAGGAGTTTTAGTTCAGACCTATGTACCACTGCACATGGAACTGTGCTTGGGATCACAGTCTTTCAGCCTTGACCACCAATGCATATATGTGAGCACAGATCATTCCCTTTTCTTCTGTAGAAGTATACCATGGGAGAAAATTCAATCTGTTTTCATGCTATGAGTGCTCCCAGTCTTCTCATATGGCATGAACTTTAAGCCAGAATGTGGTCAACCACACATGCAGAAGATGCAAATAGCATTAAGCCAAGCAGCATAAGACATGCACAATGCATTTGAACAAAACTTGGTATTCTATTTTTTTTCTCCAGGATGTTTAGATTTTAATTAACCTACCACCCTTATTGTATTCTTCTAGAACAGTTTTCAGGGTAGTCATGGCCTCATGTCCTCAGGGTTTCTACAGAAAAGCAAGTAGACACCCCCAGTTTAGGTACTGTAAAGGAAACAGACATTGCTTTTTGTTTCAGTTCCCTTGAAAGATCAGTCCTGGCTCTTGATACATCTTTTGGAGTGGATAGACAGGGATCCTATGCTGACTTGGATTGAACTAGTAATCATAAAGACACCACAAAGTCTCTAGACATGTGATTGACTCAACTGAATACAGGAGAAAAGGGTAGGTGAGTCAATCTTGCTTGTCTAAAATCTGTAATAATCCTAATGGGAGCTAGAAAAGTAGCAGAAAAAATTGTTACTTGATGCCATTAAAATCAGTTGTAATTTTGCTGTCATCATTTTCATCTACTCCCATAGTTTTGTTTTGAAGTTCCATTTTTTCTTCCCAGTTGAATGAAAAGCCATAAGGAGGAGTGGGTTTTTGTTTGTTTGTTTTGTTGTTGTTTTTCAGCAGGACCTGCCAAATTCATATTAGCAGTTCTAAAATCATTATGGAGATGCTGCTGCCATTAAGAAAAGATCACGAGAGCTTTTGGATGTTTTGGTATTGTCTGTTTTCTCTCGCTAAAACACTTTTCAAGATCTGATTTGTCTTTTGCAGTTAACGGAGGACTGAGTGGGTTTAGGCAATATACAATGTAATAGATTGTGGCAGTTCAATCCACTGAATTTTTAACAAAGTTGCCAAATTGCAGGAAAGTTGTAAATTTTTTTCTCTTTTCCAATTGTTATTAAATATGAGTAAATGATTGCATGCACAGAAAGTAGCTCTCAAGTTTTTCTGGTTTTTTATTTCTTAGGCAAAGGTAAAATTCATTGAGATCCAAATGCATATTCTCCCCACTAGGATTTCTCAGCAATGGATTGCCTCTTGGGACAGACTCCCAGTTTGTGATAAAATAAGCAGACCTTTTTATCTTCAGAACTAGCTACCAGAATCACTTTAAGCTAGAAATTTGATTTAGGGATGCAACCCAGACCTTGCAGGTTAGCTGCCATTATAGATGAGCATGAGAAGAAAGAAAATCCTAGCTAAAGATCTTTTTCAAAACAGGCACTGAGTCCTTCAAACACCTTGATTTGGGATTTGATGCTTTTGGAAATATTCAGTAACAAGACAGATCACCACCATCATACTTGGAGGGTTTCTTTATTGTCTGTGCTATCCACATAGGTAATAGGGCCAGCAGTTATTGGGGATGGCCCTGTGTCAGGGGATGTCTCCATGGGGTAGGAGGACATGTGTCCCCTGCCACAGTGCTGACCTGAGCCACTTGAAGCTGCTGAAATGGGAGCAGCAGGGCTGGAGTTCACCATCCTGAGGGTACAGGCATTGTGCCCATCAGACGAGCAAAGCGGATGATGCTACTTTTTGCGTTGAGGGAAATCCTGTGCAAGTAAATGAAAGTGAATCCAGAGAAGTGCAGGCTGCCAGGATGATGTGTGTCAGCCTTGTTTATGCTTGACTCTCATGAAAGAGGACAGTGTTGTTGCTGAAAAAGATGGCCTTTGCCTCTGGTCATTCACAGTTCTCTGGACTGTCCCATGCTTTGCTCTTGTTTCTTTCCTATGGAAACTTCTGCCCTTGCCTTCATTCCATTTCTTGAGAAATATACAAAATCAGAGGCTGTGATCAGGTCATCCTGTTCACAGTCCTGCACCTACATGGGAGGAGAGAGCATCAGTCCATCTGCATAACTTCTTCTCTTTTCTAATTGACATCGGCTAATAGATCCCAAAATTACAGGGGAGCTGAGAGACAGACAGGGGAGAAGACAGGCAGACTGCTGTCATAAATCTAATCTCTTTAGAATATGAGATTTAGTATCATCTGCTGGCAGAACCTACACTCCCATAGCTGCTAGGTCAAAACTGAGATGGTTAAAAAAAAACCAAAAAACCTTCAGTATAAATGCAGACTTTTTGAAAGAGTTTTTTCCAAAGGAAGGCTTTTGCTATGCTTGAGATACAAGAATATCGGCACGAACCATAGTCTGCCTGAAGCCATAAAGCTGACATACTGTGGTGGTCCTCTGCCTAAAAGAACTAGGGGGTTTTGACTTAAAAAGAAAAGACTTGCATAAAATTACAGGAAGAGGAGAGAGTAAACACAGTGCATATTTAGAGCAAAGGACAGCACTGATCTGTTGTTGTTTTCATAACTGTTTTTTTTCCCTTGTTAGTCTTATGTTTAGTTCTTCCCATACTCTGAAGAGAAATGGAAGAAATTCACTCCTTTTTCCCTTATGCTAGTGTTCTCCCCAATGCCCTTCCAACCAAGGCAAATTCCAGAGCATTTGAAGAGGTTTGAAAACTATTTCTGTCTTACCGTAGTTTAGAATGGCCACCTTCAGCTTCATCAGCCTCTTCAGCAAGTTGCAGTCCTCAGCCAGCATGTCCCCCCCTGTGTCTTCACCTTGGCTTTCTCATTTCTTCTTATTCAGGTTTCAGCTTCTCTTGAGGGAACTTGGGAATCTTCTAGGTCACATTTTGCAGTAATCATTTTTTTTCAGGGGAAGGCAGAGTGTATTATACCCTAGCCTGTCTACTATATAATGCTGTCTTTCACAGAATTAACAACACAGAAACAGCTGTTTTCACTGGATTGGCAGTATTCTCTTTTTCTGTTTTGGAGACCATTCAGGAATGAGATAAGGAAGCAGTTGCTTCTCTTTCACCTTCTAAGATCTTTACCCTTTGGGAACAAGCGGAATAATGTTGGGCAATGGTTTATTGTTCCTTTTTTGGTTTTATACATATATGTTCTATTAAACATGTGCATGCACAGTTCTTTCTACACACTGAAAGGGGCTATAGAAACTCAAAGGAAATTTTGTATTTTAAAAGATTATTTACTAATCAAAATAGTGTACATTTGCAAAGGCATGTTTTTGGCAGGGGACACCGGCAAGCCTGCAGAATTAGCAACTTTACAGAGGGAAGACATCCCGGTCTGAGACAAGGAGTGAAAGAAGACATGGTCCAGCCAGCTCTAAGAGGGACTTTGACGGGAAACACTGTCATTGGACCAATTTGCTCCAAGATAGAATTTGAACTAATGCCACCTAATGGAGAGTGGGAATCACTGCAGTGGAAGAAAAGAGAAATTT
Organism: Acanthiza pusilla; assembly: GCA_036630365.1. NCBI lineage: Eukaryota > Metazoa > Chordata > Aves > Passeriformes > Acanthizidae > Acanthiza > Acanthiza pusilla. Next base: position 38,213,299 of record JAXCHO010000164.1, on the reverse strand, counting down.
GGGGTCAGTTCAGGGGAGCTGGGTGGTGGTTCCCCCCTGGGCTCTCTTTGGAAGGTATGGTGAAAGTTGAAAAAAAAAAAAAAAAAAAGTGGAGAACAAAAGTTTTCCCTATAAAAAGGAGTATTTTGATTCATTGGTGATTTTACTGTTCAGGCTGCCAGACTGTATAAAAGCGGGAACAGGAATGACCATCAAATCAAAGACGGGAAGGGGATTTGAAAACTTCATTGTTATTGTAGCTAGAAGAGAAAATGGCACAACATGAATCCATTCTAGGGGCAATGATTGTAAATGAGAATGGGAATGGTACAAAGGTAACCCTTTACAGTCCTAACAAGGTACACTTGTGTGGTCCTAACACCCTTTGGCTCTCTATTTTGTGTAATTTGCTGGTTTCTTTGCTAGAATGACTGCATGCTTGTAGCCCTGGAGCAGTGAATTAGCAAATACATTTTCATCTTTGGAGAACAGTAGTTTCCATTGTAATTACATTAATGCTAATCAATAAATGTATTTTAACTGCTCTATAACATAATGGAGGTGATGTTACAGTGACTAAAGCAATAGTTTCTGTATCGGCCTATTCCAGCCACTTAGAGCACTTCCAAAATGGATGTTTTTTCAAGGATGCACTGTATTTGTTCTCAGCAGAAAAGGTCAAGGGACAAACATTTCAAACCCTGTGCCGGGCTCAGATATGTGCAAACACAACTGGAGCTACAAACAAACAAACCTTGAAGTGTCCATGCAAACATAAGTTTGCACATGCAAAGCAGGATGTATACGTAAATGGGAGTTTGCTCACACACACTGACTAGCTGGAGCAGAAAGCAGCATGAAAGTTTTGCTTTAATTATTTTAGAAAGTGAAGAAGGGTGGTGATCTTTGCCTGGGCCCCTTCACACTGTTGGCCATTTCCCACCCTTTTGGGAAAGCACTGGGAAGGCTTTGCTGGCTTGTAGGCACAGCTTGGTGGGTTTGTATGCAGCTAGAAGAAAAGTGGGGCAGGAGTTCAGGAGTGAATTACAGCAAGGGTCAAACAGATCCTTATGGAAAGACCTCCTGGGGACTGTTAGAGCCCTGTTGACTGTTAGAGAGCTGCTAAACCTTAAAGCCAGAGTTGGAGTCGGGCTGCAACAGGACCGAGAGTAAGTGGGGCCAAGATGAAAGCCAAGTCTCTCCAGTTAGGTGATTCTCTAATTCCCATGGTAAATTTTTTGTAGACCATTTGAATTTGTTAACAGAATTTGTTAAAAACTGATTAAAAGATTTTGTGACTACTATATATATATCTCTATATATCTCTCTCTATCTCTCTCTATAGAACACTCAGAAAATCCCAGCATTATACATCTTTTAACAAATAAATGACAATTTTAGGAGATACTTATGGGGGAAAATATACCTAGGCTAAGTTTATAATGTAAATTACATTTTTCAAAAAAATACATGCACTACAGATAAAAGACAGGATGGGTGATGGTTTCACTTTTAGGTCTCAGGTTTTCCATCTGACACAAAAAGTATTTGTATACTTCTGTTTTAATTATTCATGCCAGAGGAATTAGCTATTTTTCTTAATTTACCTTTTTCAATACTTTCTGGTACTTACTAATCTACAAATGCTCCTTTTTTAGGACCCTATTGCCCTTCTGCTACTGTGGTATTTGGAAGTTACCCGCCATGTATGTATATCCACTGATCTCATCTTAAATTTATTATCAGTATTCTGAGTCAAAGGAACAGGTTTGAAGCACAGGAGAAGACTGGAAGTGCTACGCTCTGAAAAAGGTGCAAGTGTTCATTTGAATGGATCCCAATGCATTCATGCATCACAGCAACAGGAAGACAAAATAATTTTCCAGATATGCAGGTTATGAAATAGCAGAAGGTGTTAATGTGTTGTCTAAATGAAATGTGTTCTCTCTGAAGGTTCCTATCCAAATGTAAACCTGAAAAGACTCATATTTGTATTGCTTTTAGAAATCCACAGGAAAAACAGCTAATGCTTTTATAGAGCCCTTGCAGCAATGGCATCATCAGCAGTGCTGTGGTCAACCCAGAAGTAACAGCAATGCAGGAGAATTTCTATCAGCTTTCTTTTTCAGCTTTTCTTCTAAGGTTTCATTACTCCAGTATTAAGCCTCCAGGAACTAAACTACTTTGCTGCATTTGCTATGCAGAACAAACCACACCTTGATTCAAAATAGCTCTCTGCTAAAATTGAATGGAAAGCTGTCACTGCTTTTACACTACTTTAGCAATTTTTAAATTTATTTATTTAAGTTTCTCAACTTCTTGCAGAAAGCACTGCTTGCTGGAGCTTTCCCTGATCTATTTCTTAGAGAATAATTACTGTAATTTCTTGTTCTTATGTTGAGTGAGGGGGAGGAAAATAATGCACCACTGAGTGCAGATGACCAGAGACAAGACCAAAGACTAAGTTTTACAAATGCTGTTGTCTGTGTTACTCACTGCCCAAGATCAGCCCAATATGAAGGGGTGCTGGTGAGTGCTGATGCATTTGTTTATACCCTTGAGCCATCTGCCCTTTTAAATTAAACTGATTGTCATTACAGTCCTCTTTGTCTCCGTATAGGTTACCTGAAAGGTTTGGAAGAAGGAAGTGTTTCACTTTGAGAAATGTCTACTCTTTTAGAGCATGTTTCTCTGAAATCAGTGACAAAGTACTCTTCGATTTCATTGACCGCAGGGTCAGTTTCTAAGATGATATCGACTCACATAATAACTTTGAGCATACAAACCCTAGATTGTAATGTCACACAAGACAGCTATTCCTGTGATATTCTTCTATGCATTGTTGTACATTACTCCTCTAACACCTACATTTTCAAACAGCAACAAAAAAGAATGTGCTTTACTAAAGGCTCAGGGAGAAAATCTTTACATTGAATTACTGTGCACACTAGATTTTACTGTCATTTTGTGGGCAATAGACCAATAGCCTTGAGATTCAGGTACACTACTAAAGCTTTACTGCAAATTTTGTGACATAAATGTATTTCTGGTATTCAGTGTGAAAACTTGCAGCCTTTGCTCTGAAGATGGTGAAGCACTATACCAAGTGCCCATTCATTCCAAAAAAACAGAAAATACAAATACAAAAATGTTTACGTCAAGACACCTTCAGTGAAAATGTCATTGTTTTCTGGTTTTTTTTCTTGCAAGTGGAAAAGTGTACACAGGTTATTTTCTGTTAATACTGAATGGTAACAATTAAAGCACATGTTTGCAAACAACTTTAGTTTGAGCACAACAACTCAAGGAAAAATAAAAGAACATGTAAAAAGCACAGGTTTGGCCCATTGCAGCATGCTTATTTTCCTCATGGACTGTATTCCAGCTGGCTTAAATAAACTCTTAGACTGGATGCCTGAAGTGAGACAAAATGAGCCCTCACTGGCAGGAAGCAAAAACCAAAGTACAAGAATTGGCAATGCTATATATTTTACAGGGTGTCAGAGCTGCCTGTTATTCCACATTTCCTCAGACTGCAAAAATGTGAGAACTGTCAAAAACAAGACAACCACCCACCCTCTGCTCTAAGTAATGATTATAAAATGTTGTAAATATGCCTCGGCATTTACATACATATTTTCTTCTTAATTTTTTTTTTTGTTGCTGAAATTGACTGTTCAACATTGTTGAGGGAATATTTTTACTTTTAACATGCCTAAAATATTCAGCAGTGTGTTCAAATTCTTTGGAAAACAGTCATTATACTACACAGAGGATTTCAGCTTGAAATGCTCAAAGAACATCAGAGAGAGAGAGAGACACACACTTCACTGTAAGCAAACAATTCTGTTGCTTTGAACACAAAAGCTGTCTTGTTTATAGTGTTTCAAGTGAGCCATTTTAGAGGTACTGTAGTGGATTTACAAGATGAGTTGACAGTGATATTGTTAATCCCACTCATCAGTGCAAGCATGCAGGGATTTCCCCTTGGGAACAAGTCCAACAGCCCTTTGAATCAGAAGACCTTTTTATTTGATGACTTCTTTACTGACCTGGTCCTGCTTCTACTTCTGCAGTAGGTCAGATTAGCTAAAAGCATGTGCTCTAAAGAGAAATCTTGAGAGAAGTTTCTACCTAGAGGGAGCAGGGGATCGGTGCTCTTAGTATTTCGTGTCCATTGCATTTCTCATCACTATGGCTATATGCTGGAAACGTTCTCTTTTAATTAGAGAATTCAATATTGTTTGAGCACACTTCAAAGGTTAAGTATGTGATTAAGCGCTTTCCTGAATCACTCTCTGGAGACACCTCTCTCTTTCCATGAGTAGAGGCAACCAACTCAGCCTGGGTACCTGCATATAGTAGGCTAGAGCTGGCTACTCAAAGTTCCTTCATGGTAGACATGACTGTAAAAGAAAGCTAGATAGTTTTTCATTTTCAGATCACATAGATCAAGCTCCATCAGCCAGTGTCTTCCTCTCCAGTTCTGTCTGGAGGCATAAAAACCTCATTCAAACTGGCTTTAAACTCTCTTGGGCGAATTCTGCTGCTCATTATGCTGTAGCTCTGAAGGCTGCAGCAGCGGGTGTCTTCTGCTTGCAAGTCTGTCTGACCCTCCCACTTGCTTTCTTACTACTAAATGTTAACCCTTAATGTTTAGGAGAAAAGCAATTGTGGATGGATTCCCTGCCAGCTCAGAAACTTCTGTGAGGTTTTCCTACATTTTTCCCATTTTATTTGAGCACAGGGTGGTGTTGCAGAAAGAGCTAGGAGGATTTTTCAAGTGTGGGGTTTTTTTATGTGGGTGGGAGGTCTATTTTCCAGTCCTGCCCTCTCCACATTCTATATATTCATCTTCACCTCTGTGAACCTTTTGTGGATCTTCCTAAAGAAGGTTACTCCCTAGAGTGAGTAGCAACATCTCAAAGAGGTTTTGTTTTGGCTCAGGTGATCTAACAGAGGAAATCTGAAATAATTTGATCTAGCAATAGCAGTTAAGGGCAGATGCATAGTCAGTCTGGTTTAGTGACTAGACATTGGTCCTTTGGTGGGCAAGAAATTAAGCCCTCTGGCCAGCAAATGTGGAGTAAGTGAAGTCAAGCCCCTTGCTCCTCCCAGTCCCTCCATCCCCATCCAGCCTGTACCATGACTGTCAGTGTGGGGTGTGCTTCAGAGCGAACTTATCAGAGCAGCTCACGCTTGTTTGCCGAATGGCATGTATGTCAGCAAAGAATAGGGATTGGGATTTTCTGCTCTCGCCATCATGAAGTCAAGAGCTATTGAGGGAATGCTGCTCATGCAGCCTTGGCAAAGAGGCAAAGATTGGGCAAAAACCCAAGAGGTCTGATTGGTATCTACTCTGCTATCTTGACAATTTTGTAAGAAAAAAAGAGAGGGTAGTACCAGATTTATCTAATATTGGTAACTACACATTAACTTCTGTGAAGTTTTTGTTAGAAGCACCTTTGCATAGCTACAGATGGAGAGAGCACATAGAGGATAAAATATTACATACACTTTTATTAATGACATTGCTTCTCTATTTTGATGTTGACCTCAGTTTCAGGATATCTTTGTAAGTTTCTGTATTGGGCCCCAGATTTACTCTGCTTGAATATTGTCCAAACTGAGAGGATTTCTTGATACTCTTTGCTTCCTTTTCCTAAACACTGCTACTTCATGAAGCACTTCTGCAATACCACAAAGCTGGGAAACTCATCCTGTACACCAATAAGTGGGTCTGGTGTGATAAAAGAAACTTTCCTGTGATGGGCAAGAAAGAGGGATGTCTTTTGAATAGAAAAGCATCTATATTTTAAAGTGCAAACATGTATGTATAAAGACTTCTTTTTCAACTACACATAATACAGCTGAATAATAATTTTAACAGGTGCTTAGTTTGAGAGGTCTCTTAGGTGATTTCCTGGAGTAGTTTATGTAAAATGCCAGGTAACAAACACCTGCTTTGTTCTCTAACCTGATTCCCCTTTCATATATCAGGGGTGCAGCAATGGTGTTAGTTCAGTGGGTTTCCTCCTGATTTGGACCACGTAGACAAGAGTGGGATCTCTTTACGATGAGCTGATGAACATTTTGTTAAACTACGCAGGAAAATATTTTGACTGATAAATGAAAATACAGCACTCAATATGTTCAGTTGGCGTTGCTGTCATTTAAGGTAGTGGGCTGAGTTTTGACAACATGAATATTTGTCATCTTTTCCCAGGAAAACAAAAATCTTTCTTGATTTCAATGGTACAAAATCTGGCCTATCAAGAAAGTATTGTCTTTTCCAGAAGACTTAGACCATTTTCAGATTTATGGGGTTAACTCCCTTACAGTTTGATGTAGAATATTGTTATAATGGGCTGAGTGAAGTTTTCAAATGATTAATTAGAGTAATACTACTTTTTGCAGTGAACTGACCAACCATTATTTCCATTCCTCTAGAGTTCATAAGAGTTATAGCCTCTTCCTGGAATTTGGAAAGCAGTGCTTATCCACTCCACGTTAAAAGCGACTTTAAAGCAAGGTTGGGAAAATGTTGCATACCACATCTCCCTTCAGCAAAATTGCCACTGCTGCCTTTTTAATATTTAGAAAGTGCAACACTAGTGAGACATCTGCAATCATAGTCTTTCTTCTCACATAGAAACATAATCAACTGTCTCAAGAAGGAATAAGACTTGACAAAACCAAAGTGCAGGAAAATATTTTCCTACCATGTTGGTGTTTGTGTGTTTAGGATGGTAGGGAAGTTTTTTTGCTTAGAAACCCATAGCAGATGGAGCAATACCATTCTCCTTTTATGTTTGCTTTCTCTCCTGTAAGAACTGAAATGGGACAAAAGAAATCCGTATTTTTCTGGGTTTTTTTGTAATTGCTCTACTTGCATTTAATGCCTTTTTATCAATATGAAGCTGAATCCCCAGCTCCTGACTGCAAGCTGAGCTACAGCTTGGCTTGAGAACAAAAGTTATGCCAGTGTAGAAGGCTGCAAACATTGCCTGGGCTAAGATGTTTAGGACTTGGTGCACTGTTTCTAAGAGACAAAAAGACACAGACACTTTTAGATGACAGGCCAAGGAACCATTTCTGGGATAAACTCCTTGGTGGCAGCTGGGTGACAGATGTCCTGACACAGCTGTTTGTCCTTACACTCCATCTGCCCATGGAACACCTCCCATAAAGCCATTGCATTTTTTTATAGTCAACAGAGATAGTCCAAGTTAACTTAATTGGCTTAACAAGGTGATTTTTACTAACCTGAGCCATTTTATGAGAAACATATCCGGGAGCAGTGCTATGAGCAGCTGAGTGGATAGGGCAGAAACTGGCGGAGTTTCCATGTGGGGTTGGGTGCAAGGAGCAGAGGAGCAGGGAAGCTGCAAAAGCCAAGCTGCTATGACATTAACAAACGATGTGGCTCAGCAGGTCTGATTAGCCTGGGCATGGTGCCATGCAGCTGAGGGGACATTGTGCAGCCCGCAGTGGCTCTGGGGTCTCTGTAGAATGCCCCGCTGTGTAGTGTAGACATCTACTTTGTGTTTTCTTCAGACCATTCATGCTACAGCTGTTTTTAAGAGGCTAAAAAGGCCTCAGACTTGACAAGATGCATGGAGTTGAAGCCCAAAATGAAATTATTAATTCATCTAATGTGGGCTCACGTATATCTCAGGATATTAAATTTCACAGACTTGTTTTTTGGAGTCTGGAACTGATCCAAAGCCTACTGCAGCCTCTGGACTTACTCCAGCAAGTTCAATGGGTTGTGATTCAGGCTTTGAGTCAAGCCCCAACTTTATACATTTTTAATTATTGAAAGGACTCTAATCCCCTTTTGCCTCCATGTGTGCTGATACAGAGACCTCATTTTCCCCTGGTTAATGCTTGAATTTGTCACTTTTTGCAGGAAACATGCAACATTTTCCCCCAATGCAGTCAAAGAGAGTATTTTTCTAATGATTTTTTGGATATATTGATGGAGTCATGTGGCACAGACTTAGGATGCAGTTGACATAAATTATTTCTAAAACTCAATGAGCTGTGGGCATAGAAATGGAAGTACTGTGCTTTATCTTCAAATAACAGATCTCTGCTCCCTGAGCTGCCGGTGATGTCCCCAGAGGTGAAGGGTGAGTCACACCCACAGAGGTGTACCAGCATCCCTGTTCAGGCAAGTATTGCCAAAGCTCTGAGAAAAAAAAAAATCTGTCTGCTAGAGTAATGAAAAGCAGGCATTTGCCATACACCATTCACCACCATTCCATAGCAAGTGGAACACAGGAAGTTTATTTCAAGACAAAGTATTTCTGTTTCTGGAAGCAGAAGAGAAGAAGGGGAGATAGAGTAGTGACAAGGAAACTTGCAAAGCAAGGGTGGCATTTGCCATGTGAGCCTGAGCAAGCAGAATGAAATATTTCTCTTCACCTTGGGAAAATCTTAATTTTGTGTCTGTCAGCAACAAAGAGGCAACAAGTGTACGCAAATGAGAAGAGGTTGGCACAGCACCAGCCCTATATACAATTATTTGAAGAAACTTCGATGTGAGTGATGAAAATGAGAGAGAAATTCCTGAGATCACGTAATGATGGAAGCTGTGATCAGAGTTACTTGAGAAATACCCACAAACTTTATTTCCTTTACCATTTTAAAAAGACGATAGGACTGAATGTTGAACTAAGAGTGCAAGGACTAATTGTTTTACAGACACAAACAACAGGAGTCCAGACCACTCTGCAAATATGACCTCCAGCTGTGCCTGATTTAATAGTGTTCCTTTACTCATGGGGGTGTTACAAGACATTTCAGCACTCAGCCAAGGTATTTGGTGAAATGCTGTCACCTCCAGCCGACTTCTGAAGGGCTGTGAGCTGAGAAGGAGTCTTCAAAAACTGATGCACCAACAACATGCTGAGCTGCTCCCAGAGGAGGGTGCCAGGTGTCAGTAAAGTTAGCAGGTTGCAGCTTTGGTTCCATTCCCAGTCTTTTTCTTACCTCCTGTCCCAGCATTTTAATTCAATACTGAGGAGTAACCCTAGCTAGCAGCTACCTACTGTAAGCTCCAGAAAGGCATAATCTTTCTGATGACCTGCCCAGTAATCTAGGAAATCCTGAGCAAACACTGAACTTCTAACAAGACAGTTAATGAACTATCAGTGCAATTAATGGTTTCCTTTTATTTAGGACCACTAAAAATCATAATAAAGAGATACATTCCTCTCTGAACTGCAGTGGTTGGTGGAGTGCCATAATTCAGCACTGACTCTTGGCATGGACAAATCTGTGCCTCTTCTATGTATCTAAAAGCTCTGGAAAATCAGACTGTAGTTACTTCAGCCATCAGCAAGGGTTGAACTGGGGTATATATGGCAGAGGTTATTGGTGAGGGAGATGCCTCCTCTCCATAATAGGAGTCATGGCTTCATAGCTTGGTTCCCCAAGCTGGGTATGGGACATAACTGTTTTGATGCCCACTTGCCTCTGCTGTCCCTTCCTTCTGGCAAAACAAATGCCCTCCAGGATTATACAGTCTGGTCTTCTGAGACTAGGGCCATGAGAGATCTTTCACCTCTCAGACTGCTGCAGTGCTTCTGGTGACCGGCACATCATTTTAGAGCACAAAATGGAAGCACTTTATTTATTATCAATATTTACCTTGTTACTGATGTTTTATTTACCAAAATCTTTTAGCACATTTATTCTTTTGGTTTTTTTTTTTTTTTTTTAATGAGTTTTCTCTCTTCTGGTATTTACTCTGTTGATACATTTTCAAGACATTTATACTTCTTCAGTTTTCTTTCAGTTTTTAGTTTGACAGACTGGTAATAGCCAAGCTCTCTCTAGGTGTCTTCCCACTTTCAAGATAGCTCTTCTCCTGTGCCTAGGATTCACTTTTCATGGGTATTCTTGAATAAAGCTGAACAGAGTAAACACAGTACCTTGTAGAATGGTATTTATTCTTTCATCTCTCTGATATTAATTTCTTTCCTGATATATTCTGTTATCTCTTTGCTTTTTTTTTAATATTTATTTTATTTTGATCATTATGTGTGTAGGAGATCAAAATTATCCCATCAATCTACAAGTCTTTCTTCTATTCACAGCAGCAAGTGATCATATCCCATTGGTAGATGATCTTGCACTTTCTCATGCCAGATTTCATCTCACTTTTCTCACCTCCGTCCTTAACTTATTTTTTGCCTGCTGTCCTGGTCCTTTTGCCTACCATTGATTCTTCCCAGCTTGATGCCAACAGATTATATTGGCAGACTCTGCCTTGCTGTACTGCTCTAGAGAGGCTTTTGGGGAGCAGCTGTGGCCTTTGTAATCCTTTGGTCTCCTGGAAGAGCCACTATGGATACTGTGTGCTGTTAATGGCTGCGCAGCAAATCCAGCCTGGAGCTTCATCACAGCCTTTACATATATACAACATCTGGAACTGGAAACTTACTGCACTGTGAATTGTCTTTCTGACTTTTTCATCTACAGGATGGCCTGATGGTTCTTAAAGGAAGTGACCAACTTCAGTGCAGACATCTTTCCATATTTCTGATGACAAATATACATGAAGGGAAATCACCTAGCTTAAGAATTGTGTCAATTTTAAGTTTTGCCTTTTATCCTTAGTGACCCAGAAAACCCCATGTTCTTTCCACAAGATCTTCCTTCCAATATAGGTAAAGAACCCCTTACTGTTTGTTTTAAACATTTTTGTGCTTCTCTTTATGAAATTTATGATGACCTTTCTTATTAATTCCCTTCCTAATATTTGCCTGCTGTAATCTATGTTTTTCTTTATTAACATCTCAAAAATCTGATTTCCCATTTTGACTTTGAGTCTTCCCATCCCTGCCAGTGTCTGTGTGTTGTGGTACTCATCTCTCCTGAGCCTCTAATGACACTTCTTTCCAAGGAGCTCCTTGATGCTGGATGTGCAGGAGCTAAGAACCTGCTGGAGTAAAAAGAGCAACAAGAGAAATTAATGGACATTGGGAATTAATAAACAGAAAATATTAAATGCCTCCTTCTGCATTTGCCAGTATTTCTGACCTATTGACCATGGCCCTGTGGCCTGGCTCAGTACAACAGTTCTCACAGCCTTGTCCACAAATCCTGGATTTTTCTGATTTCCTTTTAACTTCAATAATATGAGGAGCTTTGTGTTTAACTGCAGTGTCCCCTTGTGAATCCCAGCGTGCCCGGTGAGTGCAGAGCCAGCATCCCTTCCTGCATGGAGCAGCTGCTGCACGGCACCTGAGCTCTGCAGAGTGCCACTGTGACCTCCCTGAGCCAGGAGCCATATGCTTCCCTCTGTTCTGTTTTTTCAGTTCTTTACTCTAGACAGTAATGAGGCTGTCCATGACAGTTTCTGGATTAGCTAGAATATAAAATAATATATTATGGTAATCTTTCTCTGGAAGAGGTGACTTACGAAAATATCTACATTGCTCCAGAAATGGTGCAATATCCTTCTCTTCTGAAAATTACAGATCTGTGCTAAGAGATGAAAACACAGAAGAATTGCACAACTTTTCTGGCTTATGGGAACATGCAAGGTCATGTTAATAAAACAGCATTCTTGAAATCAAAGTTTAAGGTAGCAGTACCAACTTGAAATAATGCCCATGTCTGCATATTAGTTAACTATCAAGGTGGCAAGCAATATATAATATACTAAGCAAACTTGGCATATCTTTTTCTCTTATGAGGGAGCTATTCAATATTTTTTTATTTTACTAAAAGGTTCCTTGTGAAAATATAGAACTCAAAGACTAGGAAAACAAACTAGTAAGAACAAATAATGTGTCAAAAATATTTCAAAGGAATTTCAAAAGAAATGCTTGAGATAGCATTTCAAAACTGTGCTAGTGGGACTTGATTTTTTCAAAGGTTTACTCCAAAAAGAATCATAACAACCCGATAGCGATCAAAGTTTGTAATGAAGCAAACTTAATGCCATGATATAACTTTTTGATCTATGTCACCACACTCTTTAAAAAAATGAGTGACCTTTGCACCTCAAAATCCTTTTGAGTGTAGGCAATGAAAAATGTTTCTAAAATGCTATTTTCTGTTCAAAGCAGTTGTCAAATAAAGTAAAAATTAGCCTAAATATTATATGCAGTCATATTCTCCTAACTTTTTCTTTTAGTAATATTATCTGTATTACTGAAAATGCTACATATCTCATTTTCTTGAGGCATCATACCAAATACTTATCAATATTTTCATAAAATTGTGTATTTTTTCAAACTTTCCTGTCTTTTCACGTACCATAGGAGCATTTAGTATTGCAATCACTCTGCCTGTTCAAGCCATAGTGAGCCACATGAACTTCAAGCAGATGACACTGGAGGCAGAAGCGGCTGGAAAGGAACTGTGTGCATTTCTTTGATCCTGTTCCTGTTTTTCACCACTCTCTGTTCTCAAAATTGTTTAGAGAAGTCTCACATGCCCAGGTTAACCAAATCCATCACAATCTCCTTCCCTCTCAGGTGTCTATCTGCTGACTCAGTCCAGAACTGCAGCAAGCATCTGCTCTGCCTGACATAGGCACAACTTAAAGCCTTGGCGCTGGTTTTGCCACAGAGGAGCAAGCACCGACCTGTCTTTCTCTTGACCCAGTTTTTCTCTGTCCCTGCTCCAATAAATGTGAATGTACTACAGTCTGAAGACAGACAGATGGAGGAAGAGTCTCAGGATGTGACTGTTGCAATAGCTTGAAAGTGAGCCAGCACAACTTCATCGTTGCACAAAGGAGTAAACAAGCTCAACTGGAGTATGGAGCTGAGATAACCCCAGTGTGCAGTGTCAGCTCTCAAGCTGGCGAGAGTCACCATGCCGCAGGGATGCTTCCCATTCTTCTCTCTCCCTTTTTTTTTGTTTGCTTTGAGAAAAAAAAAAAAGGAAAATTTAAAGAAATGAGGAAGATGGGAGCTTGGTAGTGTTTCAAATAGTTTTTTCTAGGTTACAATTTGGATCTTCTTAATTTTGTCTAAAAGGAAGCTTTCTTGGAGAAAAGGATAAAAACTTCCACAAGAGTCTGTTAAAAATTTCCAGAAAAAAGCAGTGATATGTTTGGGCTTATTGAAACTTTTAAATTTATGTTGACAACTTCCAGATGCTCATCTGGAGCAGCAATTTTGCGCTGTTTGCTTTAGATGAATTTGGGATGGAAGATATCCTACTTGATTATAGGGTATCTATCTTGTCCTGATGAGCTACATTCAATGTTCTGAGTTTCTTCCATAGTGATGCTGAAAAAGAACCCCTGACATGAGGAGATGTACATGTTAGTATAGCTTGTTGATGTTTTTTAACCACCTTTTAGTGAGTTTCAGGAACCCTGATCTTAACTCAGGCTTCAGGTAGTATGGCCAAGCAGAAAGATTTTTTATATACAATATGCAGAGGTATGGGTTTTGAACAAATCCTTCTGGAGTCCCTGATTAATTCTTATATAGTTATAACAATAATATTTTGTTTATGTTTGGGAAAGAGCAATGCGTGCCAAAATATTCTGTTGCATCTAATTAATTATATTTCAAGATGAAAAGCTACTATACTACCTCTGAGTAATGTTGCTCACTACTTAAATCCCTCAGCAACTTAAGAAAATATTTAGTAAAATATTTAGTATGCTACAGTAATTTTTAATGATTTTTAAAAAATTACACCAGAGTGGGCACCATTTGGTGAGAGGATGGGGAAGCAGGAGGGTGGTGGTTTACCAGCCTACAGCAGGCATAGGCATCCAACAAATTTAAGATTTTATTGACCTGTTGTCCTCAGGATCAGGACCTCTAAATTTTAATAGCTGTCTGGTGGCTGCAGAAGCCTCTTTATCTGCATCCTTCCTGTACATGATAGCAGCAAATCCAGCGACTCCACCAGATGCAGTGCACAACCTCTTTGAAGAGTGTCAGACGCTGCTAGAACGATGCACTTCAAACTCAGAGAGCATCAGCCCAGTCGATCTGCAGGGAGTGAAGGACTGGCGTGGTAATCTCCGTCAGTTCAGAATCCAGAGCCAGAGAATTTCTGCATGTTTTTGGGAGAATGTGTACAAAGCAAGTAGGATTCTTGCTGCCTGTGAACAGAAAGTGGAATAATGGAAGACAGTAGAAGGAGGAAGGAAAGAAGCAAAATCTGAAAGCAGTCCTTACAAGGCTGTGGAAGGATTTCATAAAGCTCTGAATGTACCTCATGGAATGCACTCCCCTGCAGAGTCATGAGCTGTCATGTTAGTCTGGCTTCAGATAGGAGAGGATATCCTGGCCCCACCGCTCTGTGCACTGCCATCAAGGGGCCGTGGGGCAGCTCTGTCCCACCAGCGCTGCGCACGCTGGAATCCTGTTGTGTTTCTTCCAGAGGCGCCTCTAAATCTCCAGGGGCAGGAGTCAATTTTTGATGGCATGCAAGAGTGCTTGAAATGCCTGTGTAGAGCCTGCTCCTCTGTTGTGAGAGGCTGAGGAATCTAAGTGAACAGTCAACTTCGTGAGATTTAGGAAACAGTCTGGTATTTAGGCTAGAGTAAAAACAAATGTTGCCTGCAAGAGCAGATGAGGATGCAGTGTCTCACTTCCTGGAATTTAGGGCTGGCAAAAGCAGAATCCTTTTAATTCATATCATATCAAGGTCTTCTGCACATTCCTTCTGAATGGGAGATGCTGGAAGTGGAAAGTTGGCTCTGGTTTTCATTGTTTCCAAAACAAAGTCCTTTTGGTGGTATTCCTAACAAAAACACTAAAAACGTTTCTTAGAACCCCACCTTCAGGATACTGATTTTTCTGAGAGACATCTACCAGACCCCTGTAGGTACAGTTTGCTACATATAATGTTGTCCTTACAGATTTTCTGATTTAACATTTCAGTTTTCCAAACGTGAAAAGCATCATGGATGATCACTATGAGTTCAAAGAAAAAAGACTCATCCCCTCGGTCCCATTCCTTGCTCGCTGTAATTTTGTGGATTTCAGCATTTGTCCCTCATTTACACCAGTGAAGTTACTGTAATCACTGTGAAGTGACTGGTCTTTCTACCTATACAACTAGCACTAAACATGAACTGATCCTTTTCTTTTACTTGCTTGAGCCCAGTCTTCTGGACCATAACTCCAAAGGGTATTTCACGTGTTGGTATACATGGGCCCAAAGTTTTCCAAGCTAATATGAACAGAAAAGGTATAGGTGGTCTGACCTTTCACCTTTGTAGCCTTGTAGCTGCTTTAGTGAATGCTAACTGCATAATTAATTTAAATGCCTGTATGAGGACACAAACCTCAGCCTAGGCTTTCTCCAGCGTCTTAGCTGTTCTGTCTACCCTGGGTTTTCCCTGCCCCAGAAAAACTCGTGCCCCTAATGTGGAGTGCCCCTAATCATCTAATCATCAGCAAAAACACTCCCCATCCAAATGGGGCACATGAGGACTGGCACCAATGCATTCAATATGCCTGGAACCTGTCACCCCACCTCAACAGCTAGGAAGCACTCTGCCTGTACCCTCTGCATGTGGCATTTGTCACACTGTGGTCCTGTCCTGCTTCCAGGTCTCAGCAGAATCCCTGACCTCAGGAGACCACAGACTGCATCCAGGCCTTTTCCAACAGAAAGCCTGTCCTCCGGTGTGTTCCTCTCCTGTCCCTGATCTGCTGGCTCAGATATAGGTGGGACTGATCCTTGGCCTCCCCAGCAAATGGCAGATGCAAGTTCATGGGAGTTAGTCATTATGCTGCCGAAGTGACATGACACATTCAAGCTGACACCAGGATGACATATTTCTCAGCACTGACTCCTTACCAAAGCTACAGTGCTGTGATACTTTTAATTCATTACCTGTTCTCATAATGAAAGGGCTTTTTTTTTGAGCTCGAACAGGTTAAAAACCATCACTCCTGACACTTTTTAACCTCTGTTGAGATATGAAAGCTTGTCTCCCTGAAGGACTCCCTCACCACAGACTACTTTGGGTTTGACTTTCGTGGTGTCTCCTTTCTGTTGTGGTTTCTGGAGATGCTGCAGGAGTTGCAGAACTGGCAAAAACGTGGAGCTGGGTGGAGGGAGCCCATGGTGCCTGTCCTTACAGACGATGCTCATTTTATTTTTGCTTCTGGGTGGGAAGCCAGCAGTTGGTTTCAATCCCAATTTGAATGTGTCTTTCTCAGAGTCTGGCTCTCTTCTTGTGTAACATTGAGACACTGAGATATTCTGGGACACTTTTACTAACCATGGCAGAGATGCATTCCTGGAGACTGGAGCGAGGGTGTTTTTCAGTGCAAGGCCACATGCTTGAGTGATTCCAGCTGAGAAACCCACTCTCTCTGGTGGTCTGATGGAGCTGAGGTTTACTGACCTTCATAAAACTGTGCCACCCACTGCAGTGTGACCGCCTCCCCCCGTCACACACATGCCCCTTCACACTGCCTATCCCTGTGACCTGGAGCTTCACCCTTGCTTCTCCTGGGTTTGGGCAGGCTGAGCAGCTCAGAAACAATGGTGGCAGCGAGAAGGGAGGAAACAAAGCTACCCAAGAATGACAACAGGCTTGACACAGGCTCCAGTGGATGCTTTGAGGGATCCAACACAGTTTTTCGAAAGACAATTTGTCACATTCTTAATTCCAAATAATCCTCGCTGCTGAAATGGGATACAAACATCCTCCACTGTGATCTTGCTTCTCTCCTACTCTTCAAAATAATTGAAGAGCGATACTTACCAAGGTGACTGCCTACCCCAGCTCCTCTTGTCCCTTTATCTTCATTCAGATGCTAATGATGGTTTAAACCAATGTTTGTGATTCACAGGCCTAAAGCAAAGCTAGGCAGAAGGTCTGTAGACAGTAGGGGAGTTAGCTATTTTTAACTCTCCTCCTTTCCTAAGTCAATATTAGGATAAGCAGCAATGAAAAAGGCCAACATATGGAGAAGGAATTTGAAGCCAGGAGAGCTTCAGAAGCCGTCAGAACAAGCAGCCCCACAGGGCAAAGGGCAGCAGAGAGACACTGGCAGGTGCTAAATGGGCTGGGGGACCATTTGTCTCCCACAAAAAAGGACACTAGACTCCTCAGATATTTACAATGGCTTCTGTCCACTCAAACTGTCTAACTACCTATATATTTTAACCTCCCCTAAACAGAGCTGCGTGCCTCCAACATCCCTGTTAACGGCTCAGTTATACTTCTGAGCACTGTTTTGATCAGCCCCCAGCTGTACAGCTGCTAGTGTTTCTGGAGTAAAGCATTTCCTCAAACCCTTCATCTTGTCAAGTTGACTAAATCCTACAATGTTTTGGAAAAGGATAATCAGAGCAGGCTTCATAGATTCATTCAGATTACCAGAGACTCCGCTTGCAGCTTCGTTAGCAACAGAGTCCCTACAAAGGTTCATAGAGGCGTGGATTTCAATAATACCTTTACCCTATACTAGTACAAAATGCATTGGGAGAAAAATAACTAAGAATAGAAAAATATAAATTTGGTGATGGATATGATGGATAGGAATCAAAAGAATTTATTAGCATTTACATTGGCTTTACAAATGTTTTATCCCATCACAAAGAGAGGGAAAGGAAATTCTGTACTCTCTTGACAATAAGGAGAGCACGCTTCTATTCCTTTGACCATGACATAAAAAAATAGAGATTAAGTGACCTGTGCCTATTCCTTCTTTGCGGTGTTCATGACTGATGGACAAAGAGAACTGTTCTGAATTGGGCATTTTTTTGTATCCTTACTGCTATTCCTTCAGCACTTAGCCTGTTAATGAGGGACAGAGGAAGAAAAACATGCATGGGAATAGAGTCCAGAAAGGTGAGGGATTGCCCCACAATTCCCTTCCTCTGAAAGAAATCTCGAATGTGTAAAATCAGAATGTGCCCCGTCTTCCTGGCTCTTGCAGTACAGGTTCTTTTGGAGCTGCAGTCTGGGCTCTCCTCCAATGTTTGCTTCTTGCATCCCTCCAAGGCACGCGTGCAGGGCAGAGAAAGGGTGGTGGAGAAGCTCATTGCAACAGAAGGTTGGGGTGTAATGTGTGTCTCGCTGCTTCCTAACTCTACAAACCTGCTCAACAAAGAGATTAAAAGATTGCTCTGTGAAAGAGTCAGCTTCACCATGGTGTCTTTGTTCACTGATTCAGCAAGAAGTCCTCTACAAAAAAAGAAGGCTGACAAGGCTTGATATTCATGTACTTTTGAAGTAACAAAAAATATTTGACTCTTATATAACAACCCCAATGAAAAAGAGCAAAATACGTTTTCCAAATCCATATTCTTCATACACCAGATGGAATCAAAGATAAATTACTCTTTCTCCTTCCCCCCTTCTTTTCCTATACACCCTAAAGAGTGATCTGATTAACCCATGATGAAAATCTGGGGCCACTCAAGGGAATGACAAATGCCCTTGTGATTTCACTGGGGCTGAAAGCCAGACCTGGAAAGAATTGGCCAGCATCTTCTCACCAATTGCAATTAAATTATAGTGACATATGAGGGGCATGGGCCTAACAAGTAAAGTGATATTAGACACAGAAACTGTTAAATGACATCTTGATTTCTTATAGAAAATTGTGTAGTAATTTACAGTATTTCAGTGTTCCTCTAGGGATTCCCGTCAGAGTCTGCTTCCCAGGGATACTGAGGAAGTGCCTTTTGACAACTACTCCTTCTCAGTGTGTTGAGTTTAGCAGTCAGATAACAAGGTTTGCATCACAAAAAAACCCCATGTTGACTAAGGTATAAATTCAGAATTATTTCAATGCTCATGTTGTGGCTAAAGCAATGAAATTCATTACTTCACCAGCAAGCAGAAGCTTGCTACTGCCAAAGCAGCAATCGCATCATTTTAATGGAATTTGTTTTTTGTTTGGACAATGTTCTGCAAAATTAGAAGTCTGTGTACATAACATTTTAAGCACAGTTGGTTGTTAAGGGTTAACTTGGTTAGTGGAACCAAAGTGAAAGTTTTAAAATACTGCTGTCATAGAGAACAAATGCCTTCAAAGCGCCTATAGCATATGTTATTTAAAAGAGCACTGAAATAAAGTCCTGGTTTTAATTATTTTTCTTCGCAGAACTTCTCTAACTTTATTGCCAAAGAAAAGACTTCCAGAGCCAATTTTTAATCTTAATTATACCAGATTCAATCTGGAGAATTTCCCTTGAAGTTAGAGTTACACCAGGTTTACACAAAGCAGAATCTGACCCAGTTTCCACATTAGACCATTTCTCAAAAGATAATTTAGATTAAAAAGCAAAATATCTGACTAAAAAAGCCAGCAGACTAAGGACCATAATGTAGTTACTTGATGCTGTGTCCCCTGTTCTTGAGCCACACCAGAGTTTTCCTGTCTATGCCTGAACTGTAGCTTCACATGCATGGCTACAGAAACCTTTACCTGCATTTTCATCTCATCTCACTCTCATTTCTCTCTCCACAACCACCTTGTTCAAGAGGAGTGCATATAACTGCGTTCTCTAAAGGATTGTCAACAACAGACAGGCAAATGATCATGTAACTGAGGCAGAAAGTGCTCTCTGCAGAACTAGATGAGGTCCAGACTGAAACAAGGTGACCTCACAGAAAAAGGCCACTCTTCTTTTGGAGAAGTATCAGAGAGGAACAGTTTCCCCCCATATTTCAGTGGTTCAGCCTCTCCTGTCTCTAAACTAAAGAAAGAATAATGAGCACGTGGGCTTTGGTCTCTCCTTGGAATGGCTCAAGGTGTGATTGGTGCCTGCTTGATTTCTTCCATCAGTGATTGGGGCCATAGAACTTTGAGTACAGGAAGAACTGCTGCAAGAAGAATGACAGTGTGATTCATGCCTCCTGCTGACATACCTCCAGCATAATCTTGGTAAACATGAGTAAAATGAGTGAACAAGTTCAATGACTAAGAGGAATGGCTACATTCATTTCCAGGTCTGGAGGTTTTTGCTGACTGTGACAACATGGATGCTGATTCTTGCAACTCCTAATGGTGGCTCGGCACAAAACCCAATTCTGCGGCTCTTAGGAAGCATTAATGGCTTTCCATCTTCTTAATCCTTAGGATGGGGAAGATCCATGTTCAGAAACATTCCACGACACAGAAATAGAGTGATAGTGTTTTGTTTGTGGGGGTATTTTGGTGCACAAAAGATCTGGTGAGGAAAGGCATCCTTTTAGAAACCTAATTACAATTCAGAGACCTTGGCCGTAGCTCCAGTATTTGCACAGCAAATCACCCCAAGGGTGTGTGTTAATCACTAAGCATCAAAAGAAAACCTGTTGTGGGATGAAGCAGAAAAATTACATCCCTTGCCTGGAGCATAGGCAATTCAGGGTACTCAGTAAACAGATATGTTTCTCTCCTGTGTCTGACACTTTATGATGCTCAGCCTATCTTGGCTATTCTGTGCCCGTGGTGGGAATACATAGTGGATGTGACCAGCCCAGGCGACAGATGTTGGCCTATGCCCACCGTGCCAGGGGTGACCACGACCACAATATCCAGGGTGGCCTCCACACCAGCCAGCTCCCCATGCAGAACTCAGGGCTGGGTTCCCAAGCACAGTAGCCCGAGGGGAGCAAAGCTGGTACTAATAGTAAGTCTCTGCAGAACGAAAGCAGCTTGGTCTGGCTGTGGTTTTGTCCTGCTGTAATCCATTAATTGCTGCAGCTCCAAAGAACAAAGGCAGAGATAATGGTCTTGGGAGTTATGAACCGAAGTCAAACCTGGGCTGAATCAGCAGACAATCCTTTGATTTCAGAGGGAAAACTTTTCGTTTGTGGCACGGGAGGAATTTATCTCTCTGCTTTTCTTGCAACATGCCACATTCCCCGAGCTGCTGAGCCCGGCCCGGGTGGACCTGCGGGGCTGGACCTACAGGGCTGGAGCCATCAGATTCCCGGGAGGGGAAGGACGGCCCCTCTTCGCCGTGCTCTCCAGGGCCGGTCGGTCGCTAGTGAAGCGCAGCGGCAGCAGCGGGTGGCGGGGCGCGGTGCCCCGGCCGGGCTCGTCCGGCTGCTCCCGCGGGCTCCGGTGCCCTCTAGTGTCGCGGGCGGCGGTGGCACTGCCCGGGCGCCCTCGGCCGGCGGCGAAGGCATCCCGGGGGCCCCCGCACCCCGGCGGCGCTGCCTCCCCGCCCGTCGGTGCGGCGGCGGGGCCGGGGCTCCCCGCCCGAGGGCTGGGGGCCGGAGCGGAGCGCGGGGCCAGGCGGCGGCGAAAGGCCAGGCGGGTAACAACGCCCTTTCCTCCTGCTTTACCTCGCCCCCAAACTGCGTTCAGGCTGCTTCTGGACCAGAGCGGGCTCTTTATTCTGCCGCAGTCAAAAAAGTCAGGGCGGGAGCAAAAGAAAAAACAAAGTCTGTTTTTCAAAGAATAAGGCTTCCACAGCTGTTTTGGCATCTTTTAATGTCAAGGGCCAAACGCAACAATGAAAGCAAAACAGCTCGACGTCGTGGCAGCAGCGGCCTCGGTGGGAAAACGACGGGTACGGGGAACTACCTCAACCAACCATGTGGCGAATAAAAATAAAGGCTAGGGAGGGCAGGCTGGGCAAAGTTAATTTCTTTTGTCTGGCTGCGCGTCCTCCCGGTGACACGGGATCTCTGCTACTCAGAGCCAAATTCTGTTGAACAAACAAAATGAGGGAATCTGTCCTTGTGGAAAGAAATAAAAATCTGAAAGTCTGGTAGGACTGTAAATGTTCACAGGACCCTCCCGTCGGCAGAACACATCTCCCGGAGGGGCTTGGGCCCTTGGCGGTCCCCTGACTAGCTCCCTTTGTGTCTCAGGAAGCCCTCACCGCTGTGTTCTCCTCCCTCCGCCGTAGATGTGAACGCAGATGTGAGGCCGCTCTGCTTTCTCCCTCTCTCAGGGGCTTGAGGGCTCTCTGCTCTAGGCTGTAGCTGCTCTTCACCACGCAGGGGTTCCTGCTCTAAGAGGTAAAAAGGGTGACTTCTGCGCCGTGCGTGGCTGAACGTGGGTAACGATAATCAAACCCAGACATGCCTTCCCATCCAGTCAAAAGGCTGTGGCCCATCGGCGGGGCTTCCCGCGGAGCCCGGGCCGGGGCACCCCCTCCTCGCCTGCCCAGTCCGGTGGCCACACAAGCCATCTATAGGCTTATCCAGCTAGCCGCTCCCCGGCTCACCCTTGGGAGAGAGCCGCAGGAAAGGGCTTGTTACTTGAAACAAATTGTGATTTCCCCAGGGAGGAGGATGCTGAGCGGGTGGGGGCCTCGAAGGCTCCCAGTCCCCGTGGAAGCGTCCGAGAGCGGAGAGAGCTTAACCCAGCCCGTCGATGTCCCCGCTGCCCGGACTCTGGCGGCGCCGCGGGACCGGGGAGGGGGACACACACATACACCCACACCCGCCCACCCCGGGGGGCAGGTTGGGAGCATAAACAGGCGAGAGAGGCTCTAGCCCGGGCGCCGCACTTTGTTTGAGACTTGCAGCTTCCATCTGTTACCACATAAACACACTCTAACGGGATGCTTTATGCTCCAGCCCTTCAGGGGACGGGAAGGCGGGAGGACAGGGGAGAGGAGAGGGGCCGCAGTGGTAAAAGTCCCCCCACCCCCAGCCTGTCCTCTCGCTAACCCCACGTCCCCCTCGCCTCCCTGGACGGGACCCCCCTGCTCCACATTGGGCGGGAGGCAGAGCTCAGCAGCCGTCCCGGAGGGTTTATTTTAACTA
This sequence comes from Acanthiza pusilla, assembly GCA_036630365.1. Lineage (NCBI taxonomy): Eukaryota > Metazoa > Chordata > Aves > Passeriformes > Acanthizidae > Acanthiza > Acanthiza pusilla. Next base: position 38,190,642 of record JAXCHO010000164.1, on the reverse strand, counting down.
CCACCTCCTCTGCGCGGGACCAATCCATAGGCACCGCCGGCACTGCGGAGGGGGATCGGCCCAGCGACGAGAGCGGGCAGAGCCCAGCTCCCTCCGGCTCGGTGCTCCTCGGGTGGAGGGCGTGGGGACGGCGCGGCCGGGCCCTTAGTGTGGGGAAGGGAAAGCACGTCGGGGAAAGTGCCACCGTTCCCCAGAAGGGTCCCTGGGCGACGGTACATCGCCTTCCCTCTCTCCTCAAAGCCGTCGGGCGGGGGCCCGAAGCGCTAGTCTGGCCTAACAGGCAGCCTTGCCAGCCCCCAGTTTGCAATTTTTATTTTTCGTTGGGTCTTGTGAGATCCCACGTGGAAGCCGTTAACGACCTCTCGATAATGATCATGACAAAGGCATTATTCAAATGAGGCAGGTAATTGCAACCAGAAGGCGCCTCCTCCTCTTTCCTTTTGCTCCTTTCTTTTCGCAAGAGTAACTCTCGCATTACATCCCATCCTGATGGTTCTTCGCCAGGAATCACCTCGCACCGTAAACAAGACACGCTCACGCTGGTGCATCGTGGCCCGAGCCCTGCGGGATCGGCCCAGAGCAAGGGCAGTGGACACTCATCTTCGCGGGGCTTAAATTTGCGAGGGCTCGCAGCTCTGATCCAAGTCATGATAGAGCATTTCCCTCCACAAATTAAGGGGTTCAGGCGGCTGGGTGCGCTCGCCCTCTCAGATGGAGAGTTCCAGAGTGCGATGTGGTTATTTTTTTCTCCTTTGTTGTTTGTTTGCTTGTTTGGTTTTTTTTTCCCTCCGCGCTTTTGACTCACTGGGAGCCTGTTGTTTATTCACAAGCATTACGGTATCCTGTTAGCATTCCGACCAGGGACTGCTCATAGATGTGACTCCGATGATTTCCTGGAGGAACATGTGGAAGCAATAGCGGGGTTGTGCACTCACCCGAGCCGAGGATGCACTAGCGCAGGGCGTGCAAAGGGCCGGGAGCGCCGCCGGGGACCCTGCGAGCCCAGCCAGGGGTACCTCAGCCTGAGCGCGCATCCATGGGAGTTGGTTCTCGTTTCTGCCTCTATTCTCTTCGGGGCATCTTCGTTTCAAAGGCTTAACTCTCCCTCGCTTAGGAAAGAGAAAAGCCACTGGGTCCTGGCTCTTGACTTTGAGAACAAACTTTTGTTTAATTCTAAATGGGAGAAAGATGTGAGGGTGATGGTGGTGCCAGGCTGGGGAAGGAAAGAAGCGGGAAAAAACCCGGGACGCAGCTGTGGGGCCGGTGCCCTCCCCAGGAGGCAGGCGACGGGCAGGGACCCGCTCCGCCGCGCTCCGTTCCGTTCCTGGGGCTGCACTGCCCCCTCTCCCGCGGCCGCCGCATCGCCTCGCCCCGCCGGCCCCGCTCGCCTCCCTCCGCACGAAGCCTGCAGCAAAAGGGCGGCGAGGGCAGCTCCCCGGCAGCTCCCTCGGCCACCCCTTATCGCCAGTGATAGCGACGGCCAACAAAGCAGAGATACCCAGCGCTGGTTCCCCGACGGGGATCAAAGCTCCGTCTGGAGCGTGTTCAAACAGGACGGGCTCGGACGTGCGCTGCCCGCGCCTCCGCCGGCACCTCCGGCCCTTGCCGCGTCCCTGGTTTGGTTATTACTGGGCTCTGTTTGCGCTGGGCAAAGCCAAGGCAGAGAAGAAGAGAAGAGCGTTCTCGGTCCCGTCGGAGCTGCGGGGTTTGGGGGGGCTGACTCCTGGAGAAGGATACCTTTCGTTGTGTCTTTCATTCATAAATGTTAGTGATTCGTCTCTCCCCCTCTCTCTCTGTGTCTCCTGGTCCTGGCTGGCTCACGGCCGTCCATCCAGCTTTCTAGCCCAAACCCGAGCTCAGCGGTGTACAAAGGACACGAGGAAGCGCGAATTCGTTTCCAAATCAAACTCTCCATCCATAAACTCACACTGTGACCGTGGACATCGAGCCCGGCGCCCGACCCACCGTCCTGGAGGGTCTGAGGAGGGAAGGCTCATTCATGAAATTGGGAGCACTCTGAGTTTTCATGAAAGTTTTTAGGATTTTTTTTTTTTTTATTTTCTCCCCCTGCAGTGCAAAACTCCCCTCTTCCCCCTTTCCTCCCCCTCGCCCCTGCCATATGGCCAACCTCCCCCTCCCCTGCAAGGCTGCCGAAATCTGGAGGCAGAGACTGGCCCCCTGCCTGCGTAAGAGCCTCCCGCTGGCGCGCCCGCCTCCGGCCGCGGGGCTGGGGGCGCCGGGCGAGCCAGCATACTCTTATTCTGAAGGGGCCTGAGGGGGGCTTCATTTCCTGACAGCTATTTACTTAAAGCAAATGATTAGTTTTGGAAGGATGGTCTATAACATTGAATCAATTACGGGACGCGGTTTGTGAGACCATTACAGTCGGATCGGGAGGGAGGGCGAGCGGGAGGGAAAGAGCGCGGCTGAGCGGGGAAAGTCACAAAAGACGTGGACATATTTTGGATGTTTTACAATCTGCAGGATTGGAGCTGCGGATTGTAAAGGAGAAGGTAAGAGGTGCGGGGCATTTTTCGCACCTTTTTCTCTTTTATACCTCTTCTCCCGCGTTTTTTTTATCTCGTTTATTTTATTAGTTTTTCTTTATTTATTTGTTGGGTTGTTTCTTCTGTTCTTTTTTCTTTTCTTTTTTTTTTTTTTCCTTTTTTCTTTTTCTCCGATACTCTGAGCCGAGCGGACGGCTTCTTCCCGCGGGGCGCAGGCGGCGGGCGCTGGCGGCCCCGCGGAGGGGAGTGGGGGTGCGGCGCTGCGCTGCGCCGGCCGTCGGGGTGCGGCGGCGAGCAGCGCGGGCAGCGCTAATGACAAACACATTGGGACGGCGGGGGCCACCGCGCCGCATTCCTGCCGCGGGGGCGGGAGCGACCCGCCGGGGCTCCACGGGCAGCGGCGGTGCCCGCCCCGGGGGAGAAAGCGGGGACGCGCACCGACCAAGTAAGCGGCTCCCTCTCTTCTCGCATCCCTCTCTTCCTTCAGCCCGCTGCTCTCCCGTCCCTTCCCCCACCCTTTGTTTTTCACCACCTTCCCTTCTTTAGATCCCCTTTCTCACCTCGCTCCCCTGACCCGGTAGCCTAAAATGCCCCGAGATCCTGAGCGGAGACACGCACACTATCCCCGAAAGGCGATCCGATCTCCATCAGTGCGCGCCCCGTCTTTTTATTTTAACGTGTCTCGGTGAAAGGGAAGATGCTGCATTTAGGCAGGGCTGGTACCTGGAGCCTTTCCAGCCTGCAGCCCCTCTCGCAACGGGAACGCCAGCCCTGTTGTATGCCCTGCCGGACTGCTGGACCCCACTGCCTCCTGCCCCGGGAAGGACAGAGTCTTCGCGGCCACCTTTTGGATTTCATCAAGCGCGGAGTTGCAGACTTGCCAGCCTCTGCCAGGCTGGAGTCCCCTAGAAAAGTCCTAGGAGCAAGTAGGAAATGGCTTTTTGGCTGTCCGCGGCATTGCTCAACATTTTTGGACGCGGATCCCATAGCTCAGGAACCGTTCCAGAGAACAGGACTTGGACAGCTTTTTCTGGAGCCAGCAGCGACAGATCTATCAGGGCAGAAGCAGTCCCAGAGCATAGCCGCCAGCCCCGGGGGCTCGTCCGCACCCCGTCGGGCAGGCGACTGCGGACCTGAGGCGGGGGCGATGCCCTGGCCCCCACCAGTGCCGGGGCATGTTTCCAGCACCCCTCGACGGCATTTTCGGAGCGTCTCTTGCCAATGTTCGAGCTCCCTAGCGCTCCTTCGGGGCCTAAGTCTGCACGCCCGGAGTGGGCAGCGCATCGCCACGGCCCTTTTGGGTACCTGTGAGCCCGGTTCCGGGGCTGCGGGCACATGTCTCACTCTTGGTCCCACAGCTCCCAGGCAGGGCGCAACCTCTGTCCCCCGCCGGGACTCCCGTCCCTCTCCCTCCCCGCGCCCTCGGGCTTCGTGCTTCGCCTGACGGAGAGGGCTGGGGAAGAAGCGTCGGGTCGTAGCACCAGCTCCGTAGGGAAACACGTCTGCGCTCTGCTCCTCTCCGCCTCTCCTACCCCGCTTTTCCTTTCTACCTCGCATTAAGAAAAGAAAAAAGTAGTCTTTCCCGCTTGGCAAAGGCTTTCTTATTGTTTCCCAGACAAACAGCGAGGTAGCTGGGAGCTGCCATCTCTGCTGGGTTTGCTCGGTGTCCCGAGGAGCCTTTGATCTGCAGCGGCTCCAGCCGTCGGGCTGCGCCGAGGGTGGGCGGACAGAGGGGGAGCCGCGGCAGTGCTTCTGTCCCGCTCCCCGGGGCCTGCCGCCCTGGCTCCCCACGGGCAGGCAGGGTCTGTCCAGCGCCTGCAGCCTGATGGGGGCTGGAGACTGAACGGAACTTCCCACCGCCATCCACCCCCCAGTCCCGACTGGCTGCAGGCGGCCGCTGTGTCCCCGAAGGGATGCACGGGGGGAAGCGGGCTGGCTTGTTGCACTCTCAGCATCTCCCAGGGCCCATGCAGAGCCCAGCTGGAGCCCCAGCTAGGTTGGCTAAGCTCTGTGTCCTGAGATGGGACAAGAGACAGGATCAAAGCAAGGAGAGAGGCATCAAAGATTCATTCCCCTGTCGTCGTCTCATCAAAACCTGAACTGTAGAGATCCGACTTCTTACTCTGGGTGTAGAAACGATAGGAAAAGATCTTCCAGCAAGGGACTTCGGGTTTAGCTTCTAGTCAACAATGAGTGTTTTAGAATGGTCCTCAACTAAACAGCGGTTTAGCCAACCTCAAAGTCTTTTTGGGAAAAAAAGTTTGAAGAAAAATGAGACCTCACAAAACACTGGGATTTAGGAGTCCACAAGCAAACCAGCTCTCCCAGCCTCCAGGCACTCTCCTGCTGCTTTTAAATGAAGCCCCTTGTTCTGGTACTCCTCTTCAGGCGCTGAGGGGCAGGAGGTGTACCACTCCAGCTGCCATTGGGCACTGGGGCCATCTTTGCTGTTACTAGTTTGTTGATGTATGGGAAATCTTCATGTGGCTCTGAGGGTAATATATAGGTATTAGGTTTCAAGAAAGCAGGAAGTAATAAATATTTTAATAAAATACCTCTCTTCTGTACTACAGCATTGGGCTGGGATTCAAGTACAATATATATAGACAGAAAGTCTTGCATAGCCCAGACCTCGCAGATTATTTCCAGCTATACCAGTTGGTCTAAAAATGAGGCTGAAATGTATAACTTTATATAATCCTTCCTTGCTTTCTTCCTTATTTCATCAAGACCACAATGATACATAGTTTTGGATATGAACTCTAAAATTTTTAATAGAACATGTTTTCTTTTGTTTTTTTAAATACTTAAAGACAAAGAAATGGCTTCTGAGAGGTGATTTTTCCTGGTGGTGGTGAGGATTGCTGATACATTTAAAAAAAACAAGCAAGAAAGGAAAGATCCTTTCTCTCCCTCTTGCCTTGCTCTCCTGCTTGACTCATCTCTTTCAAGCCCATAAAGCTTTGCACGGACACCCAAGGGAAAAGTTTGCAATAGCTAGGCTTCCTAGTTCTTGTGGTCAACAGAGATGGATATTTTTTTCCTGCACAATGCTTCTTAGCACTTGAGTTGGGATCTGAGGTGTTTTTTTATTTGTTTCTGAGAATCTAAGGAAGATGCATTACTTGGAAGTGCCAGCTTTTTTGTTTGTTTGTTTTTGTTTGTTTGTTTTCTTTTTATTTCTTTTCCTTTTTCCACCCTCTATTTCCTGAGACTATCTGGAAAACCCTCCTTGGATCAAGTGGAAAAATTTAGACTTCGCAATTCCCCTACCACCTTTAGCTCCTAGACCAAGGGACTCTGTCTGGAGGGTTAGGCTGAAGAATTGGGACTGACTAGGAGGCTCATCGGGAGGCAGCTATCACTGTGTGTCCTGCAGGGCTTGAAGCACTCATCAGGAGCCCAGCACGGTGCTATCCTTGATGCCCAAGGTTATTCCTTGGACTTTACTTGAGGCATAGTTTTTCTTTGTACAGGCTATACTGAATTCAAATACTGGTAAAGGGATGTGAAACAAGCCTCATTTTTTGAGAATATTTATGCCAGTCTTTTTCATTGAAGACCTTCTCTTTTGTTGTTTGAGCTTTTCCCCAGCAAAACCATCTGACCCACATGTTAGCGCTTCAGGGCAGCGTTGCTCTTGTGGAGAGTTGAGTTTGCAGTTTGGGAATTGAGGGCCACGAAATGTTTCAGGAGGTCCTGTCTGAACACTTACATTCTGCTGGTGACATATACCACAAGAAAGAAATGTCTTTTCTTGGGCTGGCCTTAGCTCTTCCTGGAAAAGATCAGCTTTCCCAGAAGGACAGGCTGCCACTCTGACAAAATCACGACTGAAATTACCCAGCCCTCTCATAACAAGGGTAATCATATCATTACGTGCCAAGATTTACAATCCAAATACTGTTCTATCACTTATGTAAATACAGAGCAAATGGGACCAGGGTTGTGGAGGGTTTTTTTGGTTTTTTTTTTTTTTTGTTGTTGTTTGTTTGGGGTTTTTTTGTTTTGTTTTTTAAATCACATGAAATTAAAAGTGCAGGTATTTTGAATTTTAAGTTGAGCCAGGGGACCCGGTTCGGGCTGTGTCTGTTGCGTTGGGGACCGGCATTGCCTTGTGCCGGACAGGAAAGGGGCTCTTTCATATAGATCAACATTGCCATCGTGTGGCCACGAGCATGAACTGCAGCGAGCGGGCGCGGGAGGAAAGCAGCCCAGCAGTCCCCGGAGTTCCAGGAGATGGGCTGGTGTTCTGTCTCGAAAGAGGTCTTCTGCTGATTCATAGCAGTGTGAAAATAATATATACCCTTGGCTCTTCTTGGTGCCCCTCCGCTCTTTCTCTTTAGGCCATGTAGAGCACTCGCCTAGGAATATCATCATTTTCTAAACATATGTTTCCATTGAGTTTCAGAACATTGATTTTACCTTGTGTTCTATAGTGCAGGCAATGAAACCTTTCTTTATGGGAAGTCAGTGCTTGGCACTTAGTGATTGGAAAATTGACTCCTGACTGATAATAGTTCTTCAGAGTTAATTTTCTGATTTTTCCTTTTTTTAATCGCTGGAGCTCACAAGAGAGACGCCAGCATTTCAGTCAGAACCTTTCAAAACCTATGTAAATCAACCCCGGGCAAACCCCTGCAAAGAGTTTGGTAAACCCCTAGGGCATCACCTAGCTTTTACTATACTTACCTATGTTTCTATTTTAGCTAGTAATGTTTTAAGTATGCAAGGAATTAAGGTTGGCTCAAACTCGTGTTGTATGTCCTGTTAATACTGGGTTTCAGTTTGCATGAACCTCCTGGCATCAGCAAGGTTACACCAAGTTATGGATTGATAGAGCAGTGTTAGGAACTGAACCTGATTTATTTATCTGGGGCTGAGATTTGGATAGTTGGAGACAAAGAGAACTGTTCTGCTATGAAAAAGGTAAAAGAGCTAAATAAGTGCATACAAAGGTGTATGTGATGGTAAATGAAGACAACCAGGATAGGTATACCTGCTTGGTGTTGTGGGAACGAGCAAACTCTCTCCTGCCCATAAGTGTGAAATTGTCCTGTGTTAAGCCTTGAGTCCAGCATGGATGTGTGAGGATATGTTGGTGATGGTACCAGCATTCTTAAGTCAGATGCACGATGTAACTAAATTCAGTTCAAATAGGTTTTGAATACAGATGATGGTGAATCCTTAGTACATTATTCTGTCTTTCACCTTGAAGAAGTGCTGCTCTGGGTCTTGATGAGATTAACGGGTCATCGAGGAAAGATCAAAGCCCTGGGTTGTGAAAGAAGAGACAGATGGAGAAAGCAAATTTAGTTAAGTCCCTGTGTTTTTAAACTGCAATGCTATATTGAGACACTCATTTATTTCAGTGTCAGCCCAACAAAGACAAAAAAAGTTCAAGGTAGCACTTTGGAAATGCCATCACCTATGTTTGCATCATTTGGCTTCAGTCCTCACGTACACACACAGCTCTGCAGCAGCACAAGTCTTCTTCAGCAGAGCTTCTGGTGTGCAAGAGATGAGCTAGCTTTGCTTTTTCTCCTCCTGTGCTGCATCACTTGCACTGAATAGTCTGGTAAAACAACATAAAAGGGGGAGAGAGTTGCCTTTTCACTGAGAAAAGGGAGGAAATTTGGCAGAAGTGGGGTAACATTGTCTTGTGGATCTTGGGAGATTAGGAGTCAGATCAATAAAGCAGACCATGGTAAGTCTTTAAAGATTTACAGTGGGTTACTTTATTAGAAAAAAATGCAGGATATAAATGTGATAAAAATGAGTAAGGAGGCTGAAACTGAGGGAATTATTTGATATCCAAGAGTCTGTTATCAATGAGAGACAGATACATAAACACATGGCAATTATTGCTAATTGAAGAATCAGGCAAGTTGCCTTGTCTCTGCTGGACACTGTTAACTGAATTTCTGAAGGTGTGTGTACATGTTTTTGAGGCAGGTAGTCTTCTAATCCTGCTGCTGAGACCTTTACGTTTGATTTGAGTATCAAATTCTTTTGCTTTGTGAAGGGGTGCTGTCTGCTCCACACATTGCAGGAGGAAAGCAGAACTGGTTCAGAAACACTCCTTGGCATGTTGTAAGCATTTAGCTCCCATATGGCACTGCCACAGCTGCAATAACTAGGAGCACCTACGTGCTCTCCTATCTCAGCATCAGGAACTGAATACCAGAGGATAAATAGAACTCTCCAGAACCTTTGAAAGGTAGTCCCTGTCTTGGTACATCATCCTTTATCTTGCTGCTTGGTCTGTGTTTCAGATTAGGGGCTCTTCCATGCAGTTTTTTTAATCCATATTGGATTTCAGCCAAATCCAGTTGCTATTAGAAGTCACTAACAAAACATCTGTTGGTTTCAATGGGAGCAGGGATTGTAGTATCTTCTCCTTTAGAAATTACCTAGCAGGCTGCTTGAGGGTTTTATGTAGAAATGTCATTACACGGCACAAAAATTACATAGAAGCTGATTGCCATTGTTGCCTCTATAAAACAGATGCCTTAGGATTATGTGTTTGAAAGCTGAAATAATTGCATGTGATCTATGACTCTCTGCACTATTGGGGAGAAGAGATGCTCTGTGAATGGCAGTGCTGGCCTACAGTCTGTCATGGATTAATTTCATTAGAAAATTTCAGCATCTGTTTTAAATAGCATGTCTCTCGATCAAGGAAATTCTTGCTAAATAAGCAATAAGCACTATTGTACTACATTGTATTCTGTAAGCTATATATACACATATGTACAATGGCAAAACAAAAATATCACTTGGGGTTGTACTATTTCTAATAAGAGTAGCTTTAAATCGTGTTTTTTCTTCCATACGAGCTGCTGGCAGCTGAAAGGTCGGAACTCACTGCATGAAGACGTTCTATCTTCATTGATGCCTGTGAGGGTGCTGCCTCTGTGCAGGGCTGTTTCTGTGGGCTCAGTCCCAGGGGCTGCAGCGGGGAGCAGGGCTGCCTGCAGGCTCTTTGAAATGGGATGCACCAGGACTTGGTTCCTTCCACCAGGACTTGGTTCCTTCCACTGCCAGTGCAGAGAAGGGGTTATGGCGCCTCGTTTGCCTGTGACCTGTCTGTGGCCACACGCACCTCGTGGCAGGAGGTGGCAGGAGTCTCAGTGGGCTGTGGCTGTGAGTTGGGGTCCCTGGGCCATTCCTCTTTGTGGCACCATGGGGAGTGATGGGAAGCTGCAGCTGGGCACTGCAGAAGAGGGGTCCTGCTGTCTTACACAGTTATCAGTCCATTAACTGTCTCTCTCTTGCCTTTTCCTTTCTGTTTCAGTTGTTGGGAGCTATGGGTACTTCCCCACAGCTGTTCCTGATCCTGGGATGTGTTCTCACAGGTAATGTTCCTCAGTCCTCTAAGCCTCTCCACCCCTAGTTCTTCACAAACCCATAATTAAAGTCGCTTTCATTCTGCCCACAATAACAAATGCCACATGGTTACCAGCTGGCTACAGCCCTGGTTTTTCTGCTTTTCCCTCCGGTAGGCTCTGACAAGACCTACTGAGAAGGCAGTACTTTCACCGGCCCCTGCCGGCCGCTTCGGGGCTCCTGCGCCGCTCTCCCCTCCCGCCTTGTCTGACTGCGGAGAAAGTGAGCCTGCCCTCCCCCAGCTGTCCCTAGCCTGCCCCACCAGGGTTTCTCCGGCAGTGGTGCAGGCGAGGCTGCCTGGGTGGGCTCCCGCATCCTCCCGCACTGGCCGGGGCTGCCGGCCCAGCCTCCAGCATCTGCCAAATGGGTGGTGATGGGAGGGCAGGGCACGCTCTGCCGCAGGGCGCCAGATATAGAAAGGGCCCGCAGAGAGAGGTAACTCTGGGCAGGAGTGGAAAATGGTTTCAAAGACAGTCTGAATTCCTGGTGCCGGTTTATTGCAGAGAGATCCGATCTCACACAGTGGGGCCAGGTGCTTGTTTATTGCCCAGGTCATTTGGTAGACTGAAACCACGAATGTATTTCCTTGGTGAGTTCCTAATTTTTTAGGGTTTGGATCCTCTAATTTTCCTTCTGAGAGTTGGACCTGCACCAACCCACCTGCAAATTACCTAGACTTGCAAATCTGAGCCTGTAACTGGAGATTAGATCTGAAAACCAGTGGCATCTACAACATCTAGCTCAGCAAATTGCAGTCTTATTTGGCTATAAGCCTTCTGTACATTTTGACTAGAGGTAGACCTGATGTACGAGCTCTTGCTCCGGCCCTTTGCAGAAATTGAAGTCAGATGTAAAACTCAGGTGTTAGTCTTGATAAGTGGTTTCCAAATTTCAGCTGTGAGCTGACTTGAGGGCTGACAGGAGTGCTGTTTTCCTGACCACTGTAAGGAGGCTGTAAGGAGGTGTTAGATGCCTGTGACCCAGCAGCCAGGGTGTGGAATTCACTGGTCTGCAGTAGAGCTGTGTACACCTTTGGGGCTGGGAAGCTGTGCTATCTCTAACTTCACCTCTGTCTGTCTTTCACCTCTTGATTTGACAAACAGAAGTCAGCAAACAAACACTTAACATTTCAAAGGAAAGCCATTTGCTATCCCTTGGGCAAAGCTCTGGCTTTTAACAAGGGCAAATTTCCTGCGACATCAGCAGGTCTGAAATAGTCAGAAAAAAAAAGCTGCTCTGGATCCTCTCTGCTTCCTTTCACATCCCTCTGCTGAGGTTGTTTTGTGTATTCACATGTTATTTATTTGTGTTTTTTGCAGGACCATTCCTAACATTTTGCCAGCTTCCTCTGCCAACTATTGTTCCCAATAGGAATGAAATGGTGGTACAGCTGAATTCCAATTTCACACTCAAATGCTCTGGAGACAGTGAAGTGAGCTGGCAGTACCCACCGACCGAGGGAAACCACAGGATAGACATTAGACATGAGGAAAACAACAGCGGCCTCTTCGTGACAGTGCTTGAAGTAGGAAATGCCTCGGCCGCTCATACAGGCTTGTATGTTTGCTATTATAACCACACACAAGTGGAGGATGGGGAAGTGGAAGGGAAGGACATCTACATCTATGTGCCTGGTGAGTGGGGGATGCCCCTAGGGGCAGCCCTGGGTGTTTGGGTGGGAGAGGTGAACCATGGGTGTTCAGGAGAGGTGTGTTGCTGGTGGCAGTTTGCTGTCAGAGGAAGGGAAATAACCCCAGGGCCATTTCCTTATGTGTAAATCAAGACCAGCCCCTGTGAATCTGTGGATATGTTCTTTCTTTCTATTTGATTTTTGATCAGAGTTTTAGTTTTCAAGAAGAGTGATGTACTCACAATTCTAGAGCTGAGGTCTTCTGACCACCAGGGACTGGAGAGTAGACCTTGGTGGCCAGGTCAGCTCATCTATGGGAGTATGTCCAGCCTTCAGGTTTGCCTGGCTCCCAGGTGGGCATTAACAAAAATGCCAGTCTTTTCAGAGGGGAATTGGGTGGATATTTTAGGATGTGTACTGAGCAAACCAGCGGCATATATGATACTAAAGCTGTTGCCAGATGAGGAAGGCCATATCTTGTTCTTAACCTGAATTAGGCTTGATCAGAGGACTGGAAAAAGCTCGTGTGTGCACAGGGCCTGGGAAGCATAAAGCAATGGAGGTGTCTTGGGGGTGGCTGTCAGAAGGAGGGGGAAAAGGCGTTCTTGCTGGCCACTCTGATGCAAGATTAAACACATGGTGCTACCGTGCAGTGCCCTGTAATTTTCAGAGCAAACACAGCCTTCCCAGGCCCTGTGTTGCATTTCTCTTTAGTGGTGGAAAACTGCTGGACTCAGAAGAAATGGCATCCCTTCTTTTTGGAAGTGCCTATTTCCAGCTTTGCCTTCCCCCCTCCTTGTTCTGACTGCAAATCTGCTTAAAGGCTTTCCACGATGTCCATGGGATGAAAATCTTTATTGTCATAGCTGAGATGGGCACCAGAGGCCGGACCACGACTGACTGCTTTTGTAAAGCCCTGTCTGGATGCCTCCTCGGCGTTGGCTGGGCTTCAGGGGGTGAGGGTCACAACTGCAGGGCCAGAAGAGATCAAGCCACTGGATTTGCTGTAAATTTTTGAAGAGGAAACAAAAGGGCAAAGAAGAGATTGCAAATCATCCTGCAAAACTGCAGTATGTTCTGAAGGAGATGATGTCTGCAACAGCAAGGAAGATTCCGGAAGGGCAAAAAGCCAGGAAGCAATAACAGGACTTGTTTTAAAGGCTATTTTGCAGTGGCATTGAGTTTTTGCTGTTGACAGTGTATGATTCAAGGACAGTGATTCTTTCAAGACTTTCTCTCCATTTCCCACAACAAATGTAAAATGTTTGCATTCATTCTTGAAGCAAGATGTTTCAGCAGGGGCTGCCAGCTCTGGCACATATATCTCAATATCCAAGCAACTCTAACCAAATTACCAGAAGATGTTGTTCATGTTAAGCAGTCTTGTAATTCACCCAGTGAAGGGATGTAAAGGCAAGAGATGGAGATTTCTTCAAGAGGGTTTTTTGGTTTGGTTTTCGAAAGCCTCTAGACATCAGCCTACCAGATTTGCAGGGCAGAGACACCCTGTAATTTTTTCCACTTGCTAACCATGAAGATGTCATAAATGCAGAAACATATCCTTTTCTCCAAATTATAGAGAATGTCTCTGTTTCCACTATAAACTTTGTCTTTACAATTGTTTTTCCTGCAATGAATTAGGAGGGCAATGGGTGGCAGCAACCCACTTTAGCCAGGGAGGATTACGTTGAGATTTCACACAATATCCTATTTTCACTAACAGCGCATAGAAAACCAAACTAGGTGAATCCTGTTTCTGTTTTAAATTACAGTGGGAAAATGAATACATGGAGTTGGCAGCGTTTTTGGGATGGAGCGCTGTGTTTGGAATATTGCTACAAAGAGCCTGCCAGTGCAGCAGAAAGTCTATTGTTGAAGGGATTTGGATTGCTATTTATTAAATTTTATTATAAAGCTTTGCACAGAAGCTTCAGGCTAGCAGGAATTATTTGTTTATTCTGAATGGCCAAATGGAGATGATTTCAGGGCTATGCTTTTTATGCATAATGTTATGCAATTATGTTTTAAACTCAGACTTTGGATTGGCTGGGTAGGAAAGTTGGCATGTATTTTGTTGACTTTAAAAGAAATAAAACTACCAGGTCCTTGTTTGCTTTTTTTCCTAGTTGAATACCATATTTTGAAAACCACATGCTGTGACCATAATTAACTATGTCTCATAACTGTAATGTTGGACATGTTAGAAATACATGAAGATAAGTACCTTGAACTATTTTTGATGAAATGTGGCTTTAGTGGTGTTCAACATAAACAACATGAAACTGACTTCTATTTTTTTTTTTTACTTGGGAAGTGTTTGGATTTTTTATTTTATTTTTCTTTTCCCCCTGCTTATACATTGGTTAGGAGGCAGCTACTAATTAAAAAGAGGGAAAATCTAACTTCAAATGATGTGAGTTGTGAATAATAACACAACCTTTTGGGGTTTTGTCTTTTTCAGTCTTTATCCTGAATTGTCACAAAGGAACCCAAACCCTTTCCTTCTTTGTGCTTAGGAGAAGTGCCTCACTGCATGTCACATGAAATAGCTAAAACAAGATACTGCATGAAATTAGCAAACCTTACCTGCAATATCTGAAAAAATGGGATTAATGAACTGTGCAGGTTTCAGTTATGTCCTATAAGTGTTCATTGATATTCTTTTACATGGACTTGCTACAAATAAACAGTGTAATATTACCTCTTGTTTTTTGCAGACCCAGACATGCCTTTTGTTCCTTCTATACCAGAAGACCAGTTCATTCTAGTAGAAGAGGGTGATCCCACAGTTATCCCTTGTCGGACGAGTGACCCAGATGCTCAAGTGACTTTAGTTAACAGCTTAGACAAGCCTGTGAATGCTTTATATGACACCAAACAAGGCTTCATAGGGAATTTTCCTGCGGGCTCTTACACGTGCAAAACAATGGTTAAAGGCGTCGAGTTCAAGTCTGATGAGTTCCTCATCTATATTATAAGAGGTATTTATTTCTGTTCATTTAAGAAAAAAAAAAAAGTAATTTTGTTCTTTCTTCACATCATAAGAGCCATATTAGCACCAGCAACACAGGGTTATATCAGATATTTCTCCAATGATGAGTTCCTTGCTCCTCTAGCAGTATTCACAGTTACTTAGTTGTGAGTTCTCTTCCAATTTTGATGAGAATAATGTGTCCCTAACTTCATCTTCTTTCCCAAATTATTGCAAGACAAATGTTCTGTAGTCCATGTATTTTCATCCTATTTGCTGAGATGAAGCTTAAAAGGCTGGTGTTTCCCAGTGGCTTTGGACTGTAGAATTTCAGGTAGTCTGAAAAGCATTATAATTTAATTATCTGGAAAACATTTTCCTGACCATCAAGGGATTCTCAAAGACTGATTAGGAAAATGGGAAATTGCTTTTATACCCAGTGCCTTTTTACAGGGGGATTTGAGATAGGAACTTCTAATGGAAATTTTATTTGTGGATAATTTCTTTGTGGGATTGAACTCAATGCCTGTACACTTCTTGCTTTAAATACAAATTATTTATATTAGTATAGCTATGCAGTACTTTTACTGAATTTTCAAGGTGATTCCTCAGTAGAGGAAGTGAAATGGAAATCTTCCTCTGAAATTGCACCATGTGAAAATTGCATTATTTTAAAAACTAAATGTGATTTCTCTCTCTCTCTTCTCTTAGCTACTTCACAGCTGCCTGTTGAAATTGAAGCTCTTAAAACTGTTTACAAAACAGGCGAGACCATAGTAGTAACTTGTGTGGTGTTTGACAATGAGGTGGTTAATTTACAGTGGAATTATCCTGGAAAAGTGGTAAATATCTCTCTTTTTTTTTTTCTTTTTTTTTTTTTTTCCCCCTCAGTGTTTATAGTTACTTATTAGGCAAGCAATTGGGGTTGTAAAATATTCTTCTTCTATCTGAATGAGGACAGCTGAGGAGAGAAAACCAAGTAAGCTCTTTTAATTTTAGGTCACAATAAAAGAAAGTCAGTCCCAAAAGTTAAAGTTTACTGTTAATAACTATGCAAAGCATAAGAAGAAGGTGAGCTATGGCTGAGGAAGAAATGCTGTCTCTCAGGTCTTGTGCTGCTGCAAAAAAAGAAATGTTGTGAAAATAGAAAGACCTAGGTGTGTTGGACATCTGAGTAGAGCTCTGCTGCTGAAGGTCTGAACCTCTAAAATGGCTCTCTTAAATCCTGGGTTTTGGGGATAATAAAGCACAACGAAGGATCGAGTCTATAATCTTAACTGTCCTTCCTTATGCAGGCATAAACTGAAATGATTTTTGCAGTCACTGCAATTGCTAATGAGAAACATCTTTAGAAGATCTTAAAACTTTTGTAGAACCCTGAAAATTTTCAAATTAGTTTCATATCCTTTTGCAGTAAAAACTCTTATTCAGTGAAACTTGGATAAGGCCATTCCCAGCCAATTTCAGAGTATCCCATGTAAAAAGTCTGGTTGCTGAAGGAATGGAGTAATTGAAGTGTACCTAGCTGTTACTCCAAATCCCACCTTTTATTTAAGTAAGTTAAAAGCCCAAGAGGAAAAATTCTTTGAGAAAGTTTTGCTTTGTTTCCCGTCTTACACATCGGTATAGTCTCTGCTACATGCCACCTTTCAAAACTAGCACTAGCATGTTTTTGTTCCAGCCTCTCATGATAGCATGGTCTGTCACTCTCACCATCCATTTACTCTCAGGAGTTTCCTCCTTGTCAATAAATTACTCTTGTTTGGAGAGGAGACAGAACATAGCATCTAGTAACTGAAAAAGGCATTCTTAACTGAGTAAACAAGTCTGCCATACAGGATTTAGATGGTTGCTCTCACCTCAGGGGTATCAAAGATCCTCAATGATGTGCTTTCAGCTCAGTTACTTAAGCAAGGTTTTTTTTCCTTTTCCAAACTACAGAAAGAAAAAGGTCTGATAAAACTTGATGATATCAAAGTCCCATCGCAGAAGCTGGTTTACACCTTGACCATTCCTGAGGCATCAGTGAAAGACACAGGGGATTATGAATGTACTGCCCGGCATGCAACCAAGGAGGTTAAGGAAAATAAGAAAGTAGTCATTACAGTTCATGGTATAGTCTGATTTTAGTGTCCAAAATTATTAATGTATTGGAAAACACAATTTTAAAAAAATGTTCTATGGTGTTGTTTACACAAGGTTTTTTCATTTACAGACAAAGGCTTTGTTCACCTGGAGCCTCAGTTTAGCCCTCTGGAAGCCGTCAATCTACATGAAGTCAAAAACTTTGTTGTTGATGTGCAGGCTTACCCAGCACCAAAAATGTACTGGTTAAAGGATAATGTGACTCTGATTGAAAATCTTACCGAGATTGTTACTAGTTCCAACAGAGTCCAGGAAACAAGGTAAAAAACCTTCTGACTCTTTGTCGTGTTGGCTTGAGCTCCTCCCCCAGAAACCTGGACACTGCTCCTGTTCACTCTTTACACCTCAGTTTGTGGCTTCTTCCTCAGTGGCATTTGAAAATAGTTTATTTGTTTTCTATTCTAAAGGGTTTTGCCTAATTTACTTCTTACTCAATAACATCAACCTCTCCAAGGTTCCTGAGCACTAAACCTCTTCACTCCCTTCAACATGTCTCCACACCAATAATTTCCAGCTGTTTCCAGTAAAATCAGGGCTTTGTCAGGTCCTTGCAGAAAATAATTAAGCCAAATTCTTTCTCAGTTGCATGTTGACAGTTATTTACCACTCGAGTAATGACTTTAGTTAAAGGCATGCTAGAAATGTATATTGTAGTCACAACATACCCAGATTATGTGTTGCACCAAAATGGTTTTCTTTATGCCTGCTTTAAAAATACAAATAAAAACTTGCATTTCTGCAGGTTTCAGAGTATTTTAAAATTGATACGGGCCAAGGAAGAAGACAGTGGATACTACACTTTGGTTGCTGAAAATGAAGACGAGATTAAAAGATACACCTTCTCATTGCTGATACAAGGTAAGGAGCCTCAAAGCCTTGCCCACCAGAACTCATTACACACTGGATTGCCTGGAGTATGGATATACGAAAGGCATGAACCAGGGTGTGCGGAGGAGTGCGTGTGTGTTAGTCTCTGGAGATTTTCTGCTCTGATCTTGGCTTTCACTTCTGCGCTGGCCTTGAGCCAAAAAGAAACTTTATCCTCCCCGCTAAGTTATTCCAGCTGACAGCAAGACGATAGCTCATTTAGCCTGACATGAAGACGTGGCACAACTGCAGCACTTCCTTCTCATTGCTCTGGCCTAGAATCCACTCTGTCCTACAGGAGATACGCACCTCCTGGATGAGTCTGGGTCTGTAGCTCTTGCTAAGATGCTGGCCAAACAACACCTGTCCTGCTTTGAAATTTGAAGGTGTTTTTTCTGTAGGCACTGACAAAGAGTTTAACAAACTCCTGACTCCTTCCCAGTTCCAGCTCTGATCTCAGCCCTCGTGGATGATCACCATGGCTCTGCAGGTGGGCAGACAGTGAGATGTTTGGCAGAGGGGACCCCACTTCCTGATGTGGAATGGCTGGTTTGCAAGGACATTAAAAAGTAAGAGGAGTGGGTGGTTTCTTATCTGAAATATGACTTGTATCCTCAATTAGCTTAATGTGATTAGCTACTGTACCATGGTTTCCTCATCAAGAGACAGTAGGTTTTAGATAATTTTTATTTCTTTTTAGAGGCATATTGTTTATATTTCAAGAGAAGTTGTCAGTGCCCTTCCTTTTACATCATATAGGACACAAAACAATTCATTAATTCAGGTTTCTTTCATAAAGGCTTTCTCTTCAGTGAGCCAACTCTGCGGATTTCACAGTCCCAGTTTAAGTAAGGATTTTGAGAATGGATGAATTGGAGCTGTCACTCCATTCAGGGAGTATTTTTAGTTTCCTGAATACTTCAGTCTGCCTCATTACCACTCCTGTGTGTTTCTAAATTTTCTCTTATAATTATTCCCCTCAAATTATAATTTTCACCTTCAAAGTATTTTAGATATGAGGAGTAATTGCTCCCATTTTTTCTAGTTCCAGACTGGCTGTTTCTGTGTCTAGTGGAAAGCTGCTTTATTCCCTAGGATATTATCCAACAGGGAGGGGGAGACCATGCATGGAAGAAGGCTAAGAGGCTGTGTTCTGCTCTCATTGTGCTAAAACCATTTACTGCCTAGTGGGATGATTGTTCTCCTAGCCCTGCCCCTGGGAGCCTTGTCCAGTGCTAAAGATTCTGGGAGAAATAGAGATCCATCCTGTACCATAACTCCATGGGATACACAGTGACACCAAAGTCTGTCTCTGCCCGACCTGCTGGGCTGTGTTGTTGGGCCCTCTAATCAACAGCAGTAAGGAGGATCAGAAGGCAAATTATTTTGAGGGAAGAAAGGTGCAAGTTTTTCACAGAGGCAGTCTAAAGACCCTTCTGGCCTTAAAAAGGATTGTTGTCAGAAGAAATTTGCAGGGAAAGGTAATTGTTGTTCTGTTCACTCTTATTTATCATGCCTACACTGAACACCCTTTCCCCTTTTATTCTTCTCTGCAGGTGCAGCAATGACACCTCATGGACCCTTTTGACTAACAATATCTCTGATATACACATGGAAGCCCACTTGGATGAGAAAAATATGGTGGAAAGCCAGCTGACCTTCCAGAAGGTAGAGGAGACCCTGGCTGTGCGATGTGTGGCAAGGAATGACCTTGGTGCCGTTACTCGAGAACTGAAGCTTGTGGCTCCCAGTGAGTTTGCTTTGTCCTTCTATGTAGTTACAGAGCCAGTTTGACCCTGCTCAAACACACCCCAGTTCAGCCCTAATGGATAAAAATATGAATTGTTGTAGATAATAAGTTAAAATGGATCTTTTCTTCTACCCTCGGACTTCTGAGAATGAGGCATTCTGCAGGTCTTTATGATGGATCTGCTTTTTGCTTGTTATGTGGTTCCATAATTCATGTTACCATTTTATTAGCACTGGCTATGGGATATTCTTCTAGATAATCTGCATTTGGTTTTGAAACAAAACAGCAGAGCAGCTCTGGGCTTGGAGAGGCTTTAGAGTCACCAGCCTCAGGAACTGCTCCTGCCACTTCTTGCAGGACATTGTAAAGGCAATGATAGGGGAGGTGGGTGTCTTATGTATGTGCCATGTTCCTCAAGGCTCAGGAGGAAAATATGGTCTATCTTTTTACTCCACAGCCTTGAGATCAGAGTTGACAGTGGCTGCTGCTGTCTTAGTGCTGTTAGTGATTGTGATAATTTCACTGATTGTCCTGGTCATCATATGGAAACAGGTAATGTAGAAAAGTATTTTAGTTTGGGCGCTGAGCCCTGCTGGGTTTTGATCTGTTCTAAAGTCAGGCACAGGACTAATGGTTGGTTTTGCATTCAATGTGCTCTGCAGAAGCCGAGGTATGAGATTAGATGGAGAGTCATTGAGTCTATCAGCCCCGATGGCCACGAGTACATTTACGTGGACCCAATGCAGCTGCCCTATGACTCCAGATGGGAGTTTCCTCGAGATGGGTTAGTGCTTGGTAAGTGTTCTGTAAAGGACTAACCTCGCCTTTCTTTGGGGAGAAAGACATTTAATGACCAGTCTGAGGTCTCTGCAGGATTTGTAATGGACATTATGGTCACAAAGTTCAGTCTCTCTGTGTCTGTCTGTTCTCCTCAGTTCTCTTTCCTGATCCTCTGTTTCTTCTACAGTGACATCAGCCCTGAGGTCCTTGTGTTAATGTCTCCTGGCCTGTGTTTCATCTCTTTTCCACATGCCCTGTGTGCAGTGTCCACCCCCACGTAGCTTAAGGGACTCTCTCAGTGCTAAATGCCCTTTTCAACACTCACTTTTGCTAAGAAATCCACAAGAAGGACATCAGCACTCTTTATCTGTGCAGAGGCCAAGGAAATCTGCAAGCAGTTATGTAGTTTTATTAAAAATATTTTTAAATTATTAATCCATGCCATGCACATATCAGTGCCGAGCAGCTGCATATTTTTGTGGCTACTGTCCTTCTTCCTTCCTCTTCTGCTTTCTTGCTTTGTTATTCCTCATTGGAATTCATACAGAATTCAGTCATAATTATTTCCTCAAGGCTGGCCCAACCTGTCATTTATATCAATTGAAAGTGTAATGACTATAGAAAATTTTAATGTTCTCTCCAGATATTGCTTTAAACATACAAGCCTTCTCTCTCTTGGAGATATTTGTGCATCAAATTGTATCACAAAATCCAGGAGAAGAAGATGAAATATGTCTTTTGTCTGATATATTTCAAGAAACATACTCCCCTGGTGTAGTTCTTCACCATCACAGAGAACAAGTTGATGTTAATTCTTGAAAGAAGCAAGCCTAAAATTTCTGGTTCAGGAACAATATCCTTTAATTAAATTCATGTTGCTAATTGAAGACTAGAGGAGGGTGGATGTTTTATGGAATTATTTTATTACAACCCAGACTTTAATTATATGCCTAAATAGGATTTGTCAGATCTGAGTTGTTAAAGACCACCACTGTGACTTTGTCTCCCTCTGACTTATGAGCACCAGCCTGCTTCAACGCTTTTTCTTTTTTTCCACAAGTGTATTGAGAATAGTCTGTAACTTTAAAATGCTCCATATTCTTGTAGGAATCTGGATTGCACAAGCATTCTTCTTGACACACTTACCCACTGGCACTTTTGCCATATGAAATGCTTGCTGGTGAAGGGGGACCCTCTTTTGTTTCTGGGGCTGACAATTTTGTTTGTGTGGATTTTCTCTTATCTAAGTGGGAGATGACAGCCAGGCAATTACACCTTAGTTCAGGGAGGCTCTGAAGCAGGTTACAAACCCATATGGGCTCTGCCAGATGAGTATTTCCCATCCTAGCTGTGTAAGCCAGCTGGCATTTATTTGTTCTTTCTAGCCAGTAGTGCCTGGAGTGCAGTGCTGTGTTAAACGCCAACTCTGAGCATTGGCTGGATGGAGCTCCAATTGATAAATTTGAGTTACACTGCAAATTTCCCTTTGCAATCGCTGCTCCACAGTGTTTGCAACGTGCTGCTGTTTAAAGGGCTCAGGAACCAGCACAGGTCCAGGAGATGTGTAGCAGAAGGAACAATGCAATAATACCATGAGTTGTTTGAACACCACTGCCTTCTCCTGGCTCTGCTGAGAAGAGGTGAGGTCCCAGCAGGATCTGGACCTCCTTGTCAGAGCTGAGAGCAGTGCCTTTGGAGGAATGGGATCCGAGCGCTGTTGCTCAGGATCTTAGGGTGGCTGTACAGACACAGCAGAATTGCTCTCATCACTTCCCAGCAAGCCACTCATTCATCCTGGTGACCTTAATAAAATGAAATGCTGGTCTGACACAGAATCAGACCCATGCCCATTTGCAAAAGGCAAGTTAAGGCTCAAGTTACACAGCATTCAGAGAGGGGGTACCTAATTTCATGAGCTTAGAAACTAGGTGTAGGTTATAAAGCTTGACACTTGTTTGGCTTTTAATATAGACCAAGAGACTTGTTGTTTAATTTGGGGTAGGTTGATTATCCCAAGTAAATTGTAGCAAAAGAAGCATCCAGCTGAAATGGCTGCACCTAGAACAAATTCACAGACTTCGTATTTGTGCCCTCTGAGCAGAAAAGCAGCACCTCCCTGGCAGGCACAGCAGATAAGCTCTGTGGATGGGTACAGAGGCTGGATTAGCTGCTGTTCCTCCACTAGTCTGAGGGGTGTTGAGCTGCTGCTGCTGTCTCTGCACAGTCACTCTGTGGTGGTGAAGCAGCACTGCTCCTCAGAGAGCAGATCATAGCAGTGCTTTTATACTGAAACGTAAACTCACACTATAATTTTGAGCTTCAATGAGACACTCATCACGAATATGATGGCATTGTAGATACCTCCAGTTCTTGAGCAGTTAGCTCCCACCTGGCTCCAAATTTCAAATGTAAAAGATGTGGGGCTTGGGCTACATCTGCAGAGAGGGTTGAAAAGGGGAAATAGCAGTGATGGCTCCCTGCCACTTCGGAAGTGCTCTCACTGTCTCCACGTGCACCCCAGCCCAGCAGAGGTGATGGAGAGGGAGATGTATGCTCGTGCTCAGCTGACAATATGGTTTTGGGGAGGAATTGGCTTGTGAAGACAAGAAGATCAAGGAGCATCAGCAAATGCCATCACATTCTGAAGGGCTGCATCCTGCCATATGGCTCCCAGACCTTCAGTCTGAAAAGTTTCAGTGGCTGAATTTCAAACTCAGGTTGTTTGAATTAGTCTGAAATTTAGTGTGAAGCTTTCTCACATCCTGATTGGGAAGAATAACCTTTGGAGCACAGGAATCTTGAAAAGAAATCACATCGTTTTTGTGGGCATGGCAAACTATGCTGTCATAATATAGGAGAGGTTCGTCAGTGTTAACTCATCTAAGCGTTCTTTAACCATTTCTTGTACTTGTTAATGATGTAGATACCATTTGGCTGGAAATTTTCTTTCAAAAGCATATATACAATAAAAGTGGGGGCACTAGCTAGAGGATAGCGGAAACATATGGCATTGCATGCCAGATAACACCTTCAGAAGTGTAAAAGGTGACAAGTTCAAACTGCAAATGAATGTCAAAGACAAAATGCTATATATCTCCATAGTAAAAGTCACTACTTATTCTTTTTGTGATGAAAGTTAAAAAGTAACATAAAATCAAAGAGACAGCTTGTCCGGCATATGATTATATTCTGGCATCTGGACCTCATATACAGGTTTGCTCACTAAGTGTTGTCTTGATGAACTTGGTTTTCAATGCAGAAGCTATGAAACACAGTATTTTAGAGTATATTTGTGCAGTTCATATTTCTCAAAAATCTCACTCAATTTGTGTGTAATTCTTCTGGAGACTGTATCCATATTAGAAGACAGGATATATTAATGCAAATTTTTTGTCTAAATTGATTTGTGGGAGGAGTAAAGGATCTATAAACATTAGCTGTTTCATTACAGAACTTGGAAATTTGCAATACAATTTATTCCAGCAGATGAAATGCACTTGTACATTAAACTTCAGAGAAGCTTCCCCTCATATGTGATCAACATGTATTTCAGCTTCTTGCAGTTCTGAAATGGTCCTGCCTGTTTCTGAATGTGCTGTTGATGTGCTTTAGTCCATTTTACTGCTAGATGTATCCAGTGTTATATAATAGACCGAAACTAGAACTGAGGGATCCAATTCAGATTTGTAAGTCAGGAACACAACTATATTATAATCAGGTGCTGACTGAGGCAAAGAGGTCAGCTTAAGCCTAGGACAATCCATGATTAGAGATGATAAAGCGAAGATGGCAGGGCACAGGAAAAGATGAATTTGAATGAGCTAAGCTTCCAAGTGTGGGTGTGCTCTTGATGTTTGCTTGCCTCTTTTAAAAAAATGCATTTAATGACAGCATTTCATATCTGCTTTTTCTGTTTAGAAACAGCAGTAATAGCAATAATACCAGTGGTCTGGCTAAGGGGATATGCCTTTCCACCCAAGAATCAACTTTCTGAAATAAATAATTCTCTCCCTTGCTTTCAGGTCGGATCCTTGGTTCAGGGGCATTTGGAAAAGTAGTTGAAGGGACTGCATATGGATTGAGTCGCTCTCAACCCGTGATGAAAGTAGCTGTGAAAATGCTGAAACGTAAGTGGTCATGGCTCCATTTTATAAGCTAGGTAGGGCAGGTTCCCACAGGGTTGCTAATTGTTATAAATTAATTCTTCATATCTAAAGTTGAAAATGAAGGTGGAATGACTGGGTTTTAAAATTTATATGTTAGATTGTGCTTTATGGCATTTCATGCCTGAAAGTACCCAGGCTTTTGGGAGCATCCAAAGTTTAGGTTTAGTTGAGCTGCCACAATAACTCAACAAATAATGACAAAGATAAAGTAACCATGGATATCTGTGAACAAAAGAGAGCTAGACAAGGGGAAATAGGCAGGTCTTGTGCAAGAATCTTAAGTTCACTGAAGATTTCCTGGTTCATGAGGACTGAGAATCTAATGCAGTGATTCTCTAGGAGCCGTGGGGAGCTTCCTTGTGTTGAATTAGCAGCTTGTAGAGTGCTTCTGTGCCAAGCAGATAATCCACTGCACCCCAGCAATGCTCCAATGGGGCAAGCAAGGAGAAATTGTTTGTTACTATGAAAAAGGTGACTGCTCCCACTGAGTGCTTAATGTGTTTTTTCTACAGCTACAGCTAGATCCAGCGAAAAACAGGCGCTCATGTCTGAACTGAAGATAATGACACATCTTGGCCCCCACCTGAATATCGTGAATCTGCTTGGAGCTTGTACGAAATCAGGTGGGTTTGGCTGACAAAATAAAGGTTTGCTGTGGGGTCTTCATTCACTATTTAACAAGGACACAGGTTTCAAGTAAGTGATTTAACAATAAATATAAACAAATATAGGTTTCAGAAACCTGCTTGATATTTGGTAATAATTGCAGTCATAACTTAGTAGATAGAAATACAGTAGCTCACAATACTTTCTATGTTTTATATTCAATTTTCTACTATTTTTTGAGCCTTTTTCTGTTCGTTTTTGTTGGGGTTTTTTTTTGTATTTGTTTTTCTTTTTCAAAGACCCCACTCATCAATGCATAATTTTGCTTTATTTTAACAGGTCCTATTTACATCATTACTGAATACTGCTTTTATGGTGATTTGGTGAACTACCTACATAAGAACAGGGACAATTTCCTGAACAGACACCCAGAAAAACCAAAAAAAGATTTGGATATCTTTGGGATGAACCCTGCTGATGAAAGCACAAGAAGGTGAGAAAAAACAGAGAAAAGAAAAACATGATCTATGACTTGAGGATTTAAATTATTTTTAACTGTTATTTCATTACTCTCATTCATTGGTTTAAAGCCCTCCCTAATTTTTCTCATTAGACTTTTATTTGTCAGGTTTCATAGGTCTGGGAAGGTTTCAACCATTTTTGTTCTGTCTCCCTGACACGTGTCCTAGATTTGTATTTCCTGCATGTAGAGATGCTCGCAGTCCAAGGACCCCTGTGATTTCTCCATAGACATCCTGATGTCCCAAAGAAAATTTTCATTAATAAATCACAGTCCGGTGTTTTTCTTTTTTTTTTTTGTTTGCTTGTTTGTTTTTTTCTCTGTAAAAAAATCCATCCTTTTTTATCTACACACCCAACTTTTAAAAGTAAAGTGTACCTACCTGTTTCCTTGTTTCCATGCTTGGGGGTTACATACCTGACCATTGGCAAAAGCCTAAGTTTGTGTTTGGCTACAGTAATTCACAGTAACATGTACTAATAAGTGATGGTTATGTTATATATGTGATATATGATAATAGTCTTTATATATATATGTGTGTGTGTGTGTGTGTGTGTATATATATATATATATATATATATATATATTCCCTATCAAGAAGCCAGCTGTTGTATTTCACAGCAATACAATGGTACAACATAAGCGAACTGTTAGATGTGCACAAGCTGTGACAGGGAAGTCACTAGCTGATACACTTGTGTCTTTTTCCAATTTCAGTTATGTGATACTATCATTTGAAAACACTGGAGAATACATGGACATGAAACAAGCTGATACCACTCAGTATGTGCCAATGCTGGAAAGGAAGGAGGGCTCTAAATACTCTGATATTCAGAGATCTGTGTATGATCGGCCTGCTTCATATAAGAAGAAATCCATGTCAGGTAATGCAGAACTGTTCCCTCTGCATCTGCCATTAATACAAATGACTCTTGTGTAAACATATATCGTATTTTTGTCCTCTGCACACAAACTGGTTAGGTCTGTTCAGCAAGAGTGTGAGCAAAAGCTGTAGGATAAAAGCTTGTGGTTGTGTTCTTCCATTGTGCTCTGGGGGTAGGAGGACATGTTGCTGCAGCAGAAGGGCTCCAGTTGTGAATTTGTTTCTGTGCTGAAGCGCTGGGTGGTAGTTCTCTGCAGTGGGGCTGTGGGCAATTTTTGGAGGCAGTGATTTTGTCAGTCCTGTAGTTTGAAGGATTTTGAGCAATAGCAATGACCAATAATAATTGTAGCTTGTATTTTTCTGTTTCCACTTACATTTCACATTAACTGACACCAAATGCAGAACACTCCCAAATACTTTCCTGGATTATGTAATGAAGATAATGAATGCATCCTATTCCCTGTCCCTGTTCTCTGAAACCAAATATGCTTTTGTTTAAAAACAGACACTATCACTTGTGCCTCCAGGCCTCAGAAACTGAACCCTATCCAGCCCCAGATCTACATGGCAGACTTATGTACTCATGTTGTGCTCTAGGACACTCGGGGAAAATGAATCACTGAATTTTGACTGGTTTCTTTCTGACATTTTTCATAAAAGAAATAAGAACTGTTGCCATAGAATTCCTGACCCTTTTTGCTGGTATTGGACTAGTCCCAGTGTGTATTTCCAGGGAAACAAGTGTTCAGCAAAAGCAAATGGATAAGAATGTACAAGCATGCACAAAATCCTAATGAAAGCATGACCTCGAAAATATTTTTGTTCCCCACACTGAGTAAACAACCTGTGTGACATTCCAGTAAGCCTTTTTAACTTTACTTTTTCCAACCATTCCCAGGGGAAAAAATTACAGACAGGAGAAAACCCAAACCCTTTATTTAATACTGGATGTTTTAAAGAATGCAGCATGTGTCAGTGACTGATGCAGACATTAGAAGTGGTAATAGTTACTATGAAAAGACTGTTTCGGTCATGGTACTCTGCTTAAATCATCAGCTCAGAATCATGATAGGTAGCGGAAAATGGATGTTACTTTCACACTCCACAACAAAACCACATTTTTCTTCTTTTTTCAATAGAATCAGAAGTCAAAAATCTTCTTTCAGATGACAGTTCAGAAGGCCTCAGCCTACTGGATTTGCTGAGCTTCACCTACCAGGTTGCACGGGGAATGGAATTCTTGGCTTCTAAAAATGTAAGTAAATAAAAAAAGTAAGCAAAATAGAATAAGGTGTAAAAATGTCTTCTTCTCCAGCTATGGGTTTTAAATTTAAATTTTATACATATGACACAATATAATATTCTTTTTGGAGATACAGACAGCTTTCTTACTTACCTGGAAATGGAGATCACCATGGTGGGAAAAAATCAAAGCGGCAGTCACTGCTCTCCTGCTGCATCCTGTGACATTGCTGGAGTCAGGGTGCCAGAGATGGTGGAGGATCAGAGTAGGGTATGGGTGAAGGGTCCATAGTCACAGACCAGCATGGCCAGGAGCACAGGCAATCATTAGTACATCATGGGTAGAATGGGAAAGGGTGACTTCACTTTTGCCTCCTCCCCCCTACAATGCGTCCGTGTGAGACCTTGCTGGTCCTGAGGACTGGTGCCTCTCTGCCCCTGTTAGCAGGTGCTTGTTCAGCAGAAGGGCTTATCAGCACTCTAACCAGAAAGTCAACCCTTTTGTAAGGGCAATGGCCCTCATGGAATAAGCAAGTCCTTGAACAACTTAATTTTTCTCCATACAGTGTGTGCACCGTGACTTGGCAGCTCGTAATGTCCTCCTGGCTCAAGGAAAAATTGTGAAGATCTGTGACTTTGGCCTGGCTAGAGACATCATGCATGATTCCAACTATGTCTCCAAGGGCAGTGTATGTACTTAATCTCCCAAGTTCTACTTTAGCTGAAATGAAAAGTGTCAGGTTTAAATGCTAATTTCATGTTCTTGCCATTCAGTGTTGGTTACACTAATTGACCATTGGGATGAACATTCCTCAGAACAATTCATCTTCAGTTCATTAATTCCTGTAATGTTTTTAACTCTGTTTTAAAGCAAAAAAGTATGCATTTAGTACTTCACAGTCTTACATTTTTAACTGGCAAGGTTTGTGACTGGATAAATTATTAAGGAACCGTCATACAATGATATACCAGACCTAGTTCACAGTGCCAGATTTTGCATCATACCTTCAAATAGCCTGGTCATTTGCTAGTAATAAAATGAATATGATTATGACTGAACTAGTTTTTGTGGGGAGCAAGGCTTATAATGCCAGTATCTCTGTATTAAATTGAATTAAAAATAAACATTAGCATGGTTAACACAACTTTTCTTATAGAGAGAGATTATTCTTGGCTATCAAACAAGAGTTGCAGCGGTAAGCATTTCTTTAATGACTAATCTGTGTTATTGGGCTTTCTTTCTTTTTATTACAGACTTTCCTTCCAGTAAAATGGATGGCGCCTGAAAGTATTTTTGACAACCTGTACACAACATTAAGTGATGTCTGGTCTTATGGCATTCTGCTGTGGGAAATATTTTCTCTTGGTACGTACTGTGAATATTTTCCTATGTGTAGTGATTAAGTCTTTTCAATTCAAACTGTTCTACATGAAGTATTTAAAATTCCACATATAAAAAAACATGTATGAAATCCCTTGTTAGTTGTTCTTCTACATGAGGTTTCAAATTCCAGTGTTAGGTATGAAGTGAAATGTCCATTCTCTCCCAAAATTATCTTCAGTTTCGTTGGGGATTTATTTGTTTGTTTGTTTGTTTGTTTGTGGGGGTATTTTTGTTTGGTTTTGGTTTTTTTGTTTTGCTTTTGCTTTGCAAGATACCTTTTTTTTCTAGAAAACTGAAAGAACTGCGTGAAAATCTTTTGTGGAAAAGTATTGGTGTATACATGACAGGATTGATTTTCTGTCTAATATGAGAAGGAGCATGTTTCTCCTTTGCAATGGTGTGCCTGGGGCTGCAGCCCAGCTCAGCGGCTGGTTTGAAACAGTTTCTTCATACACATTTCAAAAGAGCCTGTCTTAGTCCCATTACAGAATGAAAATAAATGTCAATCTTCTGGGACGCTGATTTCTCATTTCCAGGTCAACACTGTTCACACAGTTGGTTTATGGCAGCGTAAAGTGGTTGTGACAATATATAGCAGTTACAGACGATGTACAGTTCCCAGCTGGGAACAGCCTGGCTCTTTTCTCAGCCTCATTAATTAGGCTCCTGGACAGGGTGGATGGCTCGCTTCAGCGAGTGTGCATTGCCCAGATTTACTGCCAGCAGAATTAGTTGTGCCTGTATGGTATCTACTGCCGCCCCACAGCAACCCCAAGCCTAATGTTATTTTCTAGAATAAGTTGTCACATAACTGCTTCTCAGAAAACAACAGTTGCACCACTATTTATGGTATTGATTACTGTAATCTCTGGGCACCACAGGATCCTGTAAATAGCCATTCCCCGACAGCCCTTGGAGGCATGGGAGTGCTGTTGGGTAGCTCAGGATGTGAAGCACTGTACTTCACTGCCCTACCTGTAAAGAAGGTTCTGAAGCTCAGTTTTAGGTGAAAATCCTGCTTTGGAAAGGGCTGAGGTTTCTGAAGTAGTATTATAGTATGCCTCCTCCATCTGAGAAAGTTGTTCTTTCTTGGAAAGCAAAACATATTCTCAGCAGTGTTTGTTGAGGTCAGTTTTAACATCTTGCTTCCAAGCTGGCTTCAGCTTGAATTGCCCTTTTACCTATCAGCTACAACTGAGCACAACTGCAATGACGTCTGCGCTGCAGCCTCAAACTATCAGTTAACTGTGTCAGCTTGGGCCACGTCCAACTTTCTGACAACTTGTGCACCTGACATGTTAACTATTGCCTAAAGCCAGCTGCCCAGCTGGGATGATTGGGGTACAGAGGGGGCTTACCTCAACGCTTTGCCCTTGCAGCCAGGGTGAGGTGTGTAACTGAGGCCGTGTCACTCTCAGCTGTCCTACAGGGGCTAAAGGCAACAATACCAGACAGAGCAAGTGTCCAGGCTAAGTTCTCACAGAAAGGCAGGGCAGAGATGTGACCTCAGCCATGCCAAATGCACGCTGATGACCTGGTCCAGGTATCATCCAATATCTGTTCCCAATGCATTCTATAAACACTGGAAAGATTTTATTTTTTCTAACTAGTACCTACTTCAATCTTTCCTAGCCAATGTTTCATGTTAGGGCTTAATGTCAAGACAATAGCTCTGATGTGAAACACTGGCTAGGAAAGAATCATTCTGAAGTCGTGTTAAATTATAGTGTTAACACTTCATGAAATGAACAGGAAGACAATGTTTGGGAACTCTGCATGGATAATCAAGTACAGAGCAGTACTTTTGTTTCTCTTTTATCTGCAGGTGGCACACCATATCCTGGCATGATGGTTGATTCCACTTTCTACAATAAGATCAAGAGTGGATACCGAATGGCCAAACCCGATCATGCTACCAATGAAGTGTATGTGTGCATTTGGCTTTTCCACACCTGACCAGTCTCCACAGAATTTTGGCTTTAGTTTCTGTTTGATTAGTTATATTCCTCTTCCAGTTGATTAAATTGGTTTCCATTTCATCTGCAGGTATGAGATTATGGTGAAGTGCTGGAACAGTGAACCAGAGAAAAGACCTTCTTTCTACCATTTGAGTGAAATTGTGGAGAGCTTGTTGCCTGGAGAATACAAAAAGGTTTGCTCTTTTTAATTTTCTCAGTGTTTTCTGTATACTGCTTCAGAGGGAATTATAAGTGTTGTTCCAGCCATTAGAGCCATGAGCACTGAACTGACACATCCTAACCTATGTGAATTATGTGATTAGCACAGCGACATTGCATGTTCAGTTTCTTCATTTGAGCTTACTGAGAGAAGCAGTTCTGCAGTATTAACTGGGAAGCAGAACTCTTCATGTCTAATTAGATCCTACCAACCAATTTTTCCGCTGGAGGATTAGTTCTATATATTTTCATCGGATTTTGTAGGCAGAGAAACAATTCTAAGAAAGGGACTTCTTGGCCCATGTCTCCCTGTCCCCTTCTTTGGACCCTGATACCAGCAAGTTTTCCCCTCATACTTCTGATAGCTGTGGACAGGTTTTGCTTGCCCCATAATTCACTGTTTCTTTTTTCCCACTCCCTTCTCCTTCTCCCTACCCTTCTTTCACATCTATTTGTGTGCTTCGTGCTGCCACATTTGCTCCTACATCATCTAAAACTTAGGTGTCACTTCTCCCTTCAAAGCAATTGAAGATTCTGGACTTCTCTATCCAGTGTTGCTGGCTCATAGGGCAGAATATTTGCTAGGTCAATGAATCACAGCTGCCCATCTGAAGAAAGGCAGCATTAGTCAATAGCATCTAATGAGAGGGTTGAAATTAATATTTTCAGAGCTATGAGAAGATTCATCTGGACTTCCTGAAAAGTGATCACCCAGCTGTCACACGCATGAGAGGGGACTGTGACAATGCTTACATTGGTGTAACCTACAAGAATGAAGACAAGCTAAAGGACAGGGAGAGTGGATTTGATGAGCAGAGGCTGAGTGCTGACAGCGGATACATCATCCCCCTGCCTGACATTGACCCTGTTTCTGAAGATGAGCTTGGCAAAAGAAACAGACACAGGTGGGTGCAGTTTACAGATCCTGTAGCCCATAGTCACTGTTTGGGATCACGTTTGGCAATGTCCATTTACACTTTTCAGCATCATACTCTGCAAATGGTTTCCTTAGCTCTGTTAAAACTACTTATTGGGGGAGTCGTTTATAAATATAGTAGTATGATGTGCCACAGCATTTTCAATGGGAAAAAAAAAATTTTGCCTGTTTGCCAGGGGAAGGGGACTTCTGGTATGGTGTTTCTGTGTATTTTTGGGACTCCTTTAATTGCTTGGTCAAGTCTGGTGGTTCTGTGGGCAACACCTTGCCTCCACAGCTCAACAGCTTGGAGCTTCATATGAGATCTCAAAGGATTGCTTTGCTCTGTATGAGACAAATTCCAAAATTTGGGAGAAGTTGTTTGTAATATCTTCTATGGTATAGTTTTCTCTGAAAGCAGGGAATTTGAGAACTTTTTACTTATTTCTTGTCAGTTTATGTGACCAATCCCACTACAACACAACACTGTGTGACCCTAATTGTGAATGGTGACGATTTAATTCAGCACTTAATTCATAGTATATAGAATCAGGAATCTAGAAATGTTGTGGGTTTGGTTTTTTGTTTTTGTTTTTTTGGGGTCTTTTTGTTTGTTTTGGGGTTTTTTGGGTATATTTTTGTGCATTACTATCGAGAGGGAAGAAAGAAGTCCTTAAAAAGTACTATCTGAATTAAGCCATATTACCTCTCTGTTTCTCCTATCTTTCTATCTGTTATTGCTCTCTTGTTTTCACCTGACCTCCCCAGATTTACCTAAGTGACCTATTGCTACAGTAGTGTCATAAAACTATTTCTCCAACAAGTGTCTGGCTGAAAGTGCTTGGAGGAACATATGAACACCCTGCTCCTTTGAATTCCAGGGTGGTTCACTAATTTTGATATACAAGATATGTCATGTCCTAAGAAACTGGTGGTTATAGTCACCTAAGATTGCACTGTCGGTCAGAAAGCATCGGGGAGGTAGCATTCAGCTCTGCTAGAGACTGGAGGATTTACCCAGCCACATTCACCACGTACCTTATCTCTGAGATATTTGTCTCTTCCAGTTCACAGACATCTGAAGAAAGTGCCATTGAAACTGGTTCCAGTAGCTCTACCTTCATCAAGAGAGAGGACGAGACCATTGAGGACATTGACATGATGGACGACATTGGGATCGACTCCTCAGACCTGGTGGAGGACAGCTTCCTGTAACCACAGACACCTTCCAGCTCTGCACACGGGGAAGCTTCCCGTGTTGTCTACAGACTTCTGCTCCACAGAGAAAACCACTTTATTGCAATGCCAAGGATGTGAAGAGGAGGTGGATTTGTAGAGAGGAACTCCCAGCAATGGGCAGAGGAATCAGCCTGAGTATAAATGAAAGAGACATGTTGAAGATGGATTTTTTTTGTGTTGCTTCTTGCAGTACTTCAGTAGCATCTCAGTGTTGTTTGCCATTCGAACTGGTAGGAGGATGAAGGGAAAGGCCACAAACAGACCAGTTTTGTGTTTCAAGGGCATTCATATGACTTTGATGGATCAATTTTCCACTGCAGCAATACTTCACCATTGTAATTATGTAAATAACTGTCTACTCAAGGATCTTTTGAGGTGCACATTGAACACATGCCATGGATTTTAGAAGAGGTCACTCATGAATTTTGTGTACTTCCTCCCTCAATTTCAATGTCAGCTGCTGTTGAACTATCATGTGAATTGAAGAACATGCAAAAACCACTTTTGGACCAAAAAGGTCTAAAACCACAAGGGACTGACCGGTACTATTAAACATGTTACTTTTTACCATTAATGCAAGTAAAGGGGAATAATAATGATAATAATAATGATAATTAAAAGTCAGTCTATAATAGGTGTTAGAAACCTAGTAAGTCTTTATTAACTATAGAAGGTAGCTGTTTTCAAAATAATACTACTACTGTTTTCAATAACACTAAATGTATATTTTACAATCCATTGTCCTTCAGTAAAAGCACAGTATCAAAAAGCTTTTTTAAGTGCAGGGGAGAAAATTGTGTCCCCAAAAACTTTATGCAACAATTACTACTTTTTTAAAATCTACACAGTATGGTTATTGTTCTGGTTAGCCAAAACTACTTTAACATGGAGAAAAGAATTAAGGTTTTTTTTTTCTCTCATGAGCTGAGTAGCTTTTCTAATCAGATATACTGGAAGCAATTAGTTTTCCTATAATTAAGCGAGGTTCTAAAAATTTAAATTGAAAAAAAAATGTGCCAGGTTTCCAAGATGCTGGAGAATGGAAGATTATGATAAACCACCAGCAATATCCCATTAGTGTTTCATAGGTACTCAAAAGAAATCTTATCCTGGGGTTAGCTGTGAAGAATTGATTTGATATTTGAACTGTTCAATGAATTTCTCCTAGCCTGGAACTCCAGTTCAAATAAGCAGAAATAATTCTGCAGCAAATATTCTTGAATTAGTTTTCAAGTTTAAACAGAAGCAGAAAGTTCTATTATCTTTGTAACTACAAAGGGTAAACGCTTCTAGGAGTGTTTTGTGGAAGAAGGTACATGAAAATGAACCTGCTCTCAGCCTGCAATTGTTGGTTTTCGGCACCACTTATATGAACAAAGTATTATGATTACTGCTATCACTGTACAATGTGTTATTGAGACATGATGCTTTGGAAGACTTACATGTGAAGAAAAGCACATCACTGCCAAGGGCCCCATCCTTTCTGGTACTCAACTTTCAAACTTCGCCTTAATTCAGTGCAATGAGCACCTTGTAGGATGTGCCCAGCCTCTGTAACGACGTAAGCAATGCAAATGCAGTGCAAACTCTTTCCTGTGTTGCAGTATTTCCATAGGAAGTGTGAAAGATGGACCAGCAGTGACTGAGAGAACATGTTGCCATGTTAAACTACAGTTTAACTTCAAATGACCCTACGAAAAGCTCCGTAAGTCCCCTTGATTTCACTTGTTGTGGACAGTTATGGATCAAATAAAAACACATGCAATATTGGCAGTGTTACAGGGTGGGATGCCACACAGGCGAATAATTCTGGATCTGGGTTTCAAACTGTCACCTGGCTGAGGCCATGTACAAGATTACAGCAAATGTGAAAACAGGACCTGACGTGAGCCCCCACATTTTCAACCCTGATTGAAGCTGACAATCAGAAGGAACGGTGAATCATGGCTCATCTCTACTTCTTGCATTCGACACATCAAGACCATGCGTCTTCCTGGGACCATGCTTTAGCCAAATGCGTCACTGAGCTCTGTATGGGGACAACTGTGAAACAGACTCTTGCTATAGCCAGGACACATAAGATGATGTGAAATCTCCCTCCAGTTACGAACTATGAATTGAGGAAACACAAATTGTCTATGGATATCCCAGATATCTGAACGGCCACTTGAGACCATATGTGCCTTGATTTGCATGCGTAGTCTTTACAACTACACATCCAAATTAGGCAAGCAATTTCACCTGCATTTTTGCACATGGCCTAGTGCTCTTCGGGGTTTGAAATCAGCCCCAGCATGTTTTATTATATCAGTTACTGGAATCTAAGAACATTTTCATGCGGATTTGCCTTCCCCTCACGCGCTTCATTCTGTATCTCACAGTGCATCTCAGGCTAGACTCAAACAGTGAACCAGAGCTGGCCACTTTCTGGCCACGGTAATGTTAATTCTCCATCTCGTCATGAGTATTGTGCAGATGAATTGCATCCGTGGCAGGAGTCTAGCCAAACCCAGCTCACTGCAGGCTTGGAATCAGATAAGCTGGCCTGGAAACTGGAACGAGAAGGAGAGGAAGAGAGAGGATTTACTAGAAAGGGAGAAGTGTAAGAGGATAAATTTAGTTTCACAATATTATCAGTATTACAGACTTTTTTTTTAATGGCTTACTTTTTGAGAAGCCGCTGGAAGAGATATTCCCAAACCTTTTGTTACAGTAATTGTATAACGACAATCAGTGTTAGCCTATGAAATGCAGCTTTTGATTTGGAATGGCCAACCAATTCCTTACAGCGTGGCCTGCAACTTGTACAAAATGGTCCTATTACATGATGAAGGACGTGAGATATGATGATGTTATACATCAATATGTATATAAGTATTTTTATATAGACTTCTAGAATACTGCCAAAACATTTATGACAGCTATATCACTGCCTTTGTTTATATTTTTTTTACTGTGATATATTCCACAGGCACGTTAACTGTTGCACTTTGAATGTCCAAAAGTTATATTTTAGAATAATAAAAAAGGAAGTGTTTCCAAAATGATGGCTGTTGTGAAATGTTTGAAGAAGGGCAAACTGGCCTGAGTGATGGTAGGCACAAAATGTATTTCAAAAATGCCCCTGTTGATATTTTGTCTTTGAAAAAATCTTGTAAATTAAGATCTCTATATTTCAATAAATGATATATAATTTAAGGATATGTGAGGGGTCTATACTCACTTATTGAAAGACATTTATAATGAATCAGTCTTGCTTAGGAATTTTTTGCCTCAAGAGATTTTTGTTTAATTGAGTTCTCTGCAAAGGCATCAGGCAGTCGTGACAAGCATGTCTCTGAGCCCTTCCAGCGGGCATAGCGAGGATGTGCTGGCAGCTAATGACCTGGATAGCAAGTGATATCTGTGGGGAACCATATTTTCTCCCAAAACACAGCAGCTGTGGAGCTCCAGAGCTGGGTGGATGGGTGGGTGAGCTCTGGGCTCCCTGCACAAGATGAAGCCCTTGGCCTTGGCGCCGTGTGTGCTGGGGGTTTGATGCCTGCTGGTCTGCACACACTCCACAAAGGCCTCTGGCTGCAGGGTTTTTGAACCTATGCTGAACTTGCCTCCTTTGTGAATCAAACCACATTTTCTTCTATGTTTCTGTGCTCCCACAGTAGTCAATTTTACACAGCGGATGTAACTGAATGTGAATTTGCGAATATTTGCAAGATTTCAACCTGAAATCAGAGTTAAACTTGACAGCTGTGCTTCCTGCACAAAAGGCTGTCTTGGTTTTTCCAGCGGGAGCCAGGCAAGGCTGGCTGTGGCAATGCCCTGTGAATTGGTAGGTTAGCAGCCTTCTGTCCTTGTGCTGGTCACTGTTCTTGCTGGGAACTTGCTGGGAGATGAACTCTCCACCTAACATCTCCTCCCCCTCATTCAAACGGGGCACAGTACCCTGGGCCCTTGCCTTAGATAAGAGCTAGAGTGGGTTATCCTTTGTATCTCCTTGCTGAAAGGAGCCTTTATCCTGTAACACTGCACGGACACACAGCACTTCCTGTCACCACGGGGGGACAGGAAAGAGTCCTGGCAGTGCTTGTGCCCTTACATCCTGCTCAGCTGTGCACCTGCTCTTCTGGAAGCTCAGCAGCTGTGTGAGACACGAGGACTGATAGATTCATTATTTCTGCTGTGCGGGGTGAAGGGTGGGGGTACCGAAATACCTCTCTGTGTGTGAGAGCCTGGGTACAGAGCATTCTCCCACGGGCAGGGTATGGCTGTGTGTGCCTGTGAGCATGTCTGCCCATGCTGGGGAGCCTGACAGTGAGTTTCTCACCTTCTTGCTGAAGTACATCCATTTTGGGCAAAAGCCTAGCCCCTCGCTCCACCAGACTGAGGGTCCGGCATGAGTTCCACACATCACCTGTTCCCTGTCTCGAGGCTTCAGCAAGTATTCAGCTGGAAATGTGCTGAGGGAGCGCATGGCACACGGCAGAGGCAGTCTGCCTGGGGAAAGGGAGATGGGGGAGAGCAGCGCTGTGCCTGGAGTAGCAGAGGAGGGCAAGTTTCTGGCCAGGTGGATAGGAAGCAAATGGCTTTCCACATGGACCTTGTGCAGGAAACTTTAGGTTATGGAGGTAAAAATATTTTTGGCTAATCTTCTGTATTGCTTTGAGTGGTGCAAAAAGGAAGCAGCAGGTTCACCAGCCAGAAAGAAGTTAACCAGCCACCTTGAGATGCTCCCAGTGGCTCCAGAAACCTGAAGCATGGTGCCTTTGCAAGTCTCAGCAAGATCACTGTGTCCTATCAACGTATCCCCGTTGTTAGCAGTCATGTGGTATGGGAGCTCTGTGCTGGCATAATCCCCAGGAAAAATGAAAGGGAAACAAAGAAAAGCCTTTGTAGCTCAAAAACAAAGAAGGGAGAAAGTCTCCTCATGGATCTGGGCTAGCTCATGAAGCTAGCAGCTGAAGCACAGTCCACACTCCACGGGAGTCCTGTCACTGCTGCCTACAGCAAGGTAAGGGGCTGCACTCTGCACTCATGGGCTTGTCCTCCTGACCCCATCTCTGTCCTGCACCCCTTGGCACAGCCAGCTCGTGTGAGACCAGAGCAGAGTGTGTGCCACAGGAGGCACAAGCCCCTGCACTGCCAGCATTTATGTTCCACACTTTTCAAAGGAAAACCTAACTTCCAGCCCCAATTCCTTCCCACCCAAACAACTGGAGGTAAGAATTAGAACCACCTCTAAAAATTCCAGAGTTTCCTTTCATTTGTTAATAATAACTTTACTGAAATAAAGACCCAAGTTTTTCTTTTCCGAGTTGGCCACAAGATGGAAGCATCAGACAAAAATATGTGAAATCATGCTTTTCCTCCTCCTTTTTCTGTTTTTGCTTGCACAGCAACACAGATGTACTGCCACTGCAGAGGCAGAGCAGCTGGAGCTCTTAAAGCAATAGGAAGAACAGGCAGTGTCCATCAGCTCCAGCTGTTTTTTTGGAAGAACTTTCAACCTATTGTGATAACCATAGTTTTTCTCAGGATGAGATTGGCAACTGTTTTGCTATCCCTGATAGCACTGAAGGGTACTCTGCCTTTTGCCTCAAAAAACTTACCTCTTGTGGAGAGAGGGAGTGATTTAAAATAAAAGATGATTTTTAAATGTGGTAAGGAGTGAGACCTTATATATCCTAATCTCACCTGAGACTGTTACTCTTTGTCTGCGTTCATTCTTTTGTCACTTTAGTGTTTTGCTGGTGCTAGTTGAGGAGCAAGAAACACTGCTGAGCTGAGAGCCAGATTCATGTGCCTTCCTGATACTCAAAAAATAATTGGGACCAACCTAATGTATGTACCAAGACCCCCAAACCGTAACCCACAGAAGGCATGTGGGTTTGAGGTTAGCTCGAGTTTGCAAGCTATTCCCTGCAGCAAGCTGGTGTATCAGACATTGCTGTATCCACCCTGCCATTAGCTCTGCTGCACTCTGCCAGCAGGAGCACTGCCTGCTTCATCATTTCTCCATAAAAATGATGCAAGCTTTGTAAGAAGGGGGATGTAATTTATTAGACCACCTGATAAATCTGAAAAAAATGAGCAGAAACTCACATCGAGTCTTGAGGTAGGGTTTGTGTAGCTAAAACCTGGGTTGTGTTTCCTAGCTCGACTAATTTGCCTCATAAAAGCTATATTTTGCATATTACTTCTGGGTGGCTGAGACAACAGCCCTTGTGTTGCCAGCAGAAGCATGTGCCAGCTGATACCAGAGTCTTAGAAAAACCTATTTAAAGGCAGCTCTAAGCTTTGAAATTGGAGCCACCTTGTCGAAGGTAAGCCAAGCATGTGTGGGTTCCCAGAGACAGCTCTGCAAAAAAGTGGCTCCCACCAGCAAGCATATTTAGGTGTAATTGTAGTTACACCAAGTGCATTTGTGATCTCGTTGACTGAGTGCTTTTAAAGGTAGAGTTCTACTTTGTTCACAATTTATTTGACATGCAAAATGATGGGTGCTTTGGTAGGTAAAAATGCTTCTATACTGATGTGGGAACGATGTCAATGCTCGAAAACTAATCTTCAGTTATACAAAAAATAGAGTCTACTGTCGTCATTTAACCTGGCATGCTGTATGACACAAACCAGAGGGTTTTCCCAAATTAATTCCCATTTGAACCAGAGCCTGTCATCTAGGAAAAAAAAGCAAAAAGCAAAAAGCAGTCTTTTCTCATCTCAGTGAATCCTTGTGTAAATATCAGGTTTTCCAGTTGCTTACATATGAGACAAGAGTTATTAGTTCAACACTCTGGGCATGCACCAAACCAAGACTTATATTTTCACAGTATTTGCTCAGAGGAGCTCAGAAACCCCATCATTTCTGGTCTGATGAGCTGGGTGAGCAGGGAATTGGGATTTCATCAGCATATTTTTATCATTTTTAGTGTAGCAAGTAGTAGTAGTAGTGTAGTTCCTTGTGTTTGCCTGTGGCAGTTCTGGTTGTGTGTGTGCAACACTCCAAAGCTCTGCATGTGCAGCGAGAGCTACTCTGACTAGAATTTAGTGGAGGTGGAAAGATGCCTGTAGGAAAAAAAAAAGGCATACTATTCCTATTCAGTATAAAAAGGCAGATGAATTTAGTTAAATGTGTTTTCCCACTCTGTCACAAGACCTTCTCATGCTTCTTTGAGCTGTGTCTCCCTGTTGGATGGCCCAGGGAGATTGCTCTGTGAAGAGCAGGAGGGGTGCCACTGTCAACCCCTCCTGGGCTGGGTCAGAGCTGCTTTCACCTGGCTTTTATGTATGCAAAAAGCCTCCGTAGCATTTCCAACTGCAGCGCGATGTAGCAACCCGGAGGCTTGTGACACTGCCTTTGGCTGCAGGGACTGTCCATGCTCTCTTACAGCTGTGGGCTGCTCAGGAGATGCTCTCTCTTGACTGCAAGACTTGGCACAAGTAGTGAGACAATGCTGGGGCATGACATAGTCTGCTTTTTCTGCAGTCTTGCAAAGACTGCACCTTTTGATCAAAGGTGCATTTGACTTGGCGCTTTTCCCCTGTGCCCACCCTTTTCAGCTTGCCCGCTGGAGAAGTGGGCTGGGAGCTCTGCCACTCTGCCCCACTTCAAACTTGGACAGCAGCAGCCACTGCCAGGGGCCAGGATCGAAGGGGTCCAGTGCCACTTCAAGCTGCTCGAGAGCCGGCATAGCTAATGCATTTCCACGGCTCCTCCCTGGATCCTTGGCTGTTCCCCTGGCAGTGAGAAACCCTGAGAACTAAATACCGTGAAAAAGCGTTGTTGAAAATGTTCAAGAGAAACTGCATTTCGAGAGAAAATGCATTTGAAAATGTCAGCATACTGTAAAAGAAGATGAAAAAAATGGTGCGAATATATGTTGCTTTACTGTCAAAAACTGAGCAGCCCAAACCTGTCCTGAGCTGCCAAAAATTAAAAACTTTATTTTTTGGCTTGAATATTTTGGTATTCAAATTTTCTCCTGAAAATTCCATTTTTGCTATGGAGTACCAAGCAAGCTATTGGGGTTTTTTTGACCCGGTTGAAATCCACTTTTACCTCCTCCCTCCTGAGGTTCCAAATAAATGCTGGGAGAGGACAGGGGCACAAGAGCTGCCTCTGCTGGGATACCGCTCCAGGATAAAGGATGCCCAGGCATGAAAGATGCATTTTGTTGCCCTACTCTGCCCTGTGGCACTCAGCTCTGGGGCTCACATGCCCGAGCGGAACACAGTGCTTGTATGTGGGCACACGCCTGCTCGCCAGCTGCTCCCTGCCTACGGGGACCTCACCTTGGTGGCCCAGGAGTGATGTGAAGGAGGACTTGGAACCCCACCACAGCCTTACAACTTCATGCTAGTCAGAGACGCTGCCAGTGCTGCCTGGCTTTTGCCAGCCATGTGGACGGGGCTTGTAAAAGACATTGCCAACCTGCCACATATTAATCCTGAGACCGTCTCAGCCAGGAGAGCTCTGCTGTGCCAGCACTGAATTTTGTTACAACACTGCTCGGGTAATCTTCTCCTGCACCAAGGAGTGAGCAGGAGGCTCATGAGAGTACTAAGTCAGCAGAAAAGAAGAATTTTCTTACATATCTGCTGAGCAGTCGTGATGTAGCTCATGGCAAACCTGCCTCGCTGTCTCACTATATATCTGATCCCAGCAGCCTGTACCATGCTGTCCCCAGGCTCCTGACGAGGT
This sequence comes from Acanthiza pusilla, assembly GCA_036630365.1. Taxonomy (NCBI): domain Eukaryota; kingdom Metazoa; phylum Chordata; class Aves; order Passeriformes; family Acanthizidae; genus Acanthiza; species Acanthiza pusilla. Next base: position 38,148,772 of record JAXCHO010000164.1, on the reverse strand, counting down.
CCCTCAGCCACACACATACAGCTGGCCCTACTGCTGAGACCTGTCAGCGTGGTGTGGGGGGAACAGTAGCTCTGTTCCAGGAGACCTCTCCAAAAACAGAATCTGCTGTTGGTGAGGGAGGTAGACGGACTATGGTTGTAGGTGGTAGGAGAGGGAATGGTACCATGTAAGCAATAGACAGGATAAACATCATAATATGACACATCCCCAGGGTCCTAGCAGGGATTAAACCCTGTCACCATGTCCAGGACAAAGCACCTTTGCTCTCATTCACACAGGAGCATTGGTCAAGATCAGTAAGTCCAAAAGTGTGACACTCCTGGCACACCAAAAGGGACAATTAAAGATTTAACCTTGAGGATATTACCAGGAAACCTTTGCAAAACCTTATATGAAGCCACCGCATTGAAGGAGGCTCTTTTAGGGCTCAGAGGATATTGTGATTCTGTCTTGAAGTTTCTTCTAGATGTGCCTACCCTCACTCAAGACATCCTTGCCGAGTTTTGTGTATTGACATTCCTCTTCTAGGGAGTGATCTGAGAGCTTTTTTGGCACTGTGTAGAAAACAGAGGGATGGGCAACCTAAAAAGATGGGAGCAGTCCACTGTCTCATTTTACCCCAGCCAAACAGCTGCCAGAAGGTAATAGCAGTAATTCCATTACTGCCCCTACTGCTGTTGGCAGCCTGGGCTAGATTTGAACAGCTGACAACTGATCCTCCTCTCAACTCCCCAAATCACCCATTCTTCATTTTACCTAGAGTTTTACATCAAGTAGCCAAGCAGCTGCTAAAATACTGTCAGATTATTAATTTTATATCATTGTATTGTTGAATGTGATGTGATGTCATGAAATTGGATTGTCTATATTTATATGTATAACTGTAACTTAACTGTATCTTCTCGCTCTTTGAATAGTGAAGCGCTGCAAATATTGGGAATGTTTGCAAGTTTCTAATTTTTTAATGAATACGGAAAAAAGAAGATAGTAAAAAAAATTATATAAACAAGTTTAAAAAATAGCAATGGAAAATAAATTATTATTTATCTTACATCATCCACAGCCTAGGCTGAGATCAAATCTTTTTACTACAGCAGGCACTTCTTGAAGACATTCCATTTTTGCTAACCATCTGAATTCTTCTGGCTTTAGTAGCTCTGTGATTGTAAGTGCTCAAATTCTAGACACAAGTACTAATACTTCAAAACAAAAGTGAATATTCATTTATTGCAGAAGTTGTACATCTTTCAAACTTTTCCTTACATTTTCCTGACTACATCAAAAATGGTTTATTGATATTTTGCTTTAAATCTAGACATACATATTTAGCTTATCAACCTTTGCACGTGATCTTAGTTGACAGCAATTCTGTATAATAAATTCCGTTAAATATGTGAACGTACAGCTATATATCTGCTCAAAAGGGCCACAGTTTCTCAGCAGAGAACACTTTGCATGAAAATGCAGTCATCGTTTTGGATGGAATAATGAAAGCAAAGGATGTTAGGTAATGAGGAAGTCCTAGGAGAGTTGGAGGAACTGGGGCTACCTGGGCAGTGGCCGGGTTTACCCATGTCCCAATGTAATCCCCCCAGCTTAGGTTTCAGCAAGCTCAACTCTTTTTGCAAAGAAATTGGCAGAAAGATTCCTTAGCACGCAACAAGCAGAAAGTGGGACCTGATAAATACTTGTCTTTCCTGCTTCCCTCCTTCCCTCCTAATTCTGCAAACATATAATTATGGAAGTCACAAACTAACAACACTATTGTCCTTTCTTGTCCTTCCTCTCCCTTAAGGCCACATCACCCCCATGATATGTCAGTGGTCAGTACTTTGGAAAATCAGTTTGACTCCTTCTTCCCTCCCTGCAGGTGCTGTGAGTCATTTGCCTGAACATTGCTCTGGAGGACACGAATGCTTTGCCCAGTGCTCACTGAGGTATTTTGCTCCATGCTCACTGCAATATTTTGAACCACAGATTGGCCTTGGGTTTAAAACCTACAGATTTCAGAGGGCTGTGCATGTGAGTAACTGTGCAGGAACTCAGCGGGATTGTCTCTTTAAAAATCTGCATTTCAATGCAAGAGCTGCCAATTGCAGAAGAGACAGACAAAGCAGAGAAACAGTATTATCAAAACAATAAATGGATAATATGCACCAGTGTCCCAACATCATCTCCAGTTCCTCAATTCATGACTCTTCAATCCTTTGTAAATGAAGGCCCATTTTCATCTCTGCTTCCAAAATATTATCAAAGGGTTATTAAAAAAGTCATCATTTCATCCTATTCATCTTATTGTACAAGTCGGGAAATATTCCTATTGGCATAGAAAGATTTTGACTCAAAGTCTGTCTTGATTACCTAGTGGGCAATCTGCTCCTCACTGGCTGACCTTATTAACCCTGATTGATGTCTAGGAGGCAAAATGATTATAGTGCTCAAGAAAAAACCTGCAGCATTGCTGTACCAAATAATAAGGAGTCATAAGCCGATCCTCCAAGGCAAGATTTAAAACCAAGACAAAACGTGCTGGGTTCTTTCAGTTCCACTTGATGGACTTTCAAATTTGTTCTTGCTTCACATGATGCTGTTTATCTACAACGATGAGAGTTAGCAAAGCACAAATGGAAGTGAACAAGCTGTGATCCCAGTAGCTGAGACGTCACCATCCATCACAAAGACATGGCAAAGTAATCTGATACAGCACATCACCAGTCCAACTCTCCTGCCAGAAGTCCACAGGAGTTCACAGATTACAGGGCTTCTCCAGAAATTCACTCTGTGGGAAAACCACTGGCATTTATCTGATTAAGTAGAGTTGTATACTCAGTTACATGCTTTGTCAGGGAAAAAAAATCCTTTCTCTTGTCTTCTTCAATTTGCTAGTAACTTCTTTAAAATGAGAATCCCAGAGTCTGTTGCTAAATAGTTCTAGAATTTGCCTGTTGAGCTTTAATAACTAGCAGCAATCTGAATAAAACTGAAAGAAAATTCAGGAGCTGTGCTGAGCAGGAGATTCAGGCACTGCGTTCAGTCTCAGATATATATAAAGCAGAACTGTACAAAAGCCATGATTAACTTCTATTTATCTCCCCCATTTTCACAAAGTCAGGTTTATACTCTGTCCTATGTGCAGCCATTAGCACATAACAACATAAATACCTACATTCCCTTATCAAATTGAGTTGTTCGTCTGCGTTTCATCTTCTCAGGTTCAGATGGCTGTGTGTACACAGTCGCAGGTGTACGTGCAGGGTCTGGTTTGGATTTGACACTTCCTCTTTCATCTCATCCATTCCAAGCGAGGCAGTGATGAGCGTTTTGTATCTCTGAAGTCCATTTCCTTTAGCTGCTCCTTGTCATTTCCTAGCAGGATTTGTCTGTGTATGTGAAGGCGCAGCTGGAGCGGGTGATGTTTCTCCTTGTTTTTTCCTACAGCTGCTCTCTCTGTGTGCATTGAAGCTGTCAAGGAGGCTTCGTGGCTGCAACAAGGAGCAGTAGAGGACTGTGACCTTGGACTCTTCTCAGGACAAAAATCAGCTCTCTGGTTTTAATTTGGTACTTCCTGGGGTTTTCAATGTATAATTATTTTCACTTTTTGCTTCTTGGAAAATAAATTAATGAGAAATGGGGAACTGAGAAGAAAAGCTGAGTGTCTTGGGCTAATGAGAAGAGTCATGAAAAGAGCAGAGACAAGTCCACAGCTAGGGAAGGTGTTAGAGATTAAATGAACCAGAGTTAAACCTGCTCAAAGTTTGCAGCAAAGGAGCAGCTGTAGATGAGGAAAGGCCAATATCAGAGGCAAAGGTGGTGTTTATACACAGGCTGTGAAATCAAGGGCAGGTACTAGTAGAGTTCCTTCAATCCCTATCACACCATAGCTGTCATTCAACAACAGCATTAAAAGGCACTGAAAGCTGAATTTAAAATGTCCTTTTCTAGACTGATTTCACAAAAACTCACATCCCAGCTATGAATGGCACTAAATTTACCAACAGAATGAGGGCTGGGGCCTCTAAGAAGGACACATCTTACCATGGAAGTCTCTACCTTTTTTTGTTAAAAGCGTGCTGTCAAAATGATACCTGCGTGTTTCCTAAAATGAGCTAAAAGTAGCTTGAGGATTACACCTGTCTTTGCCAATTTCTATCATTAAACAATTTCCTGTCTCCAGTTTTGTGCTTTATTTCCTGCTGGTGTCTAAGGGATGCACACTGACAGCTGAAGAAAGCGACTGTTGTGAAACACTGGCACTGCCTGTGGGGCCGAGATCAGCAGCAAGACTGACTGGTGAGCCTGGGTGAGATGTTTTCTTTTGTTTTGATCAATCGTTTAGCGTGAGAAAAATGTGGCTTTGGCAGATCTGGCACTATTCACTAATTGGGCTGAATGTACAGATTGACTAAAGCACATGCTTGTGCTTTGGGTGATCCAAGTTCAACTCCACCATCTGCTCCAAGCCTCATCTTCCTGCAGCCCTTGCTGAGCAGGCTCTGGGCTGAGCAGAGCTGGCAGGTGCAGAGTCTCTTCCAATGAAGCTGTTACACTTTGCATACAAAGATTAAATATTTATTAGTGCTGATGGTCCTCCATGTCCCAGGGGTGCCCCAATCACCGCACTGTAATGCTCCCTCTGGAGCAATTCATGTTCAGTGTGACATGCAAAGTGAGACCACACCAAGGGGAGAGACTGCTGAAGCCTTTCAGTGCTGCAAGGTTCAGACAGTCTCGTGGGGAAGGGATGCAGTTATGAATCTCCTCACACAGAGGAGAGCAGAGCAGATTTGGATTTTCCTCCACGCTGAGTATGTGCCAAGCCCGAGGCTCTGTGGAGTTCCCCTTTGGGTGTGGAAACTTCTCCAGTCTCTGAGCTGTGCAAAAGAAGCCTGACCCTGCAGGGGACATTTGAAATCCTTTGTACTAGGATCCTCACCTGGCAACTTTGGGGAAATTCAGTAAATTAGAAGAGCTGGAAACAAGTGGAGAGATGCTTGGGTAAAGGGCTGCAACACTCTGTAGATGAATTAAAACTAAGAATAGCTGCATTTTCTTTTGGCTTTTATCAGTTCAGGTGAGATGAGTTCAAGTATTTCTGAGGTCTAAAGATTGCCCCAATCAACAACACAACTGCAGAAAATTGATTCTTTCCTTTAAAATTTCACAGGCCATAGCAGGTAAATATAGTTCAGACACAAATACGTTTTTAGATGAAGAGTGTTCTTTCAAATCTTATTTTCTCTCTTCTGAGAGTGCCAAGTAGCACCAGTTTGGAAGTAATTTCTGAAATGTGGACATCTGTCTTCTAGGATCTGTACTGAAAACACCATCTTTTTTCATATGGCTCACCAAACAAGTCATTCATTAGTAACAAGTTTCAATTTGTAATGACTTTGGGTCTGATTCTCGGTTGTACCTCTGGAACTTTGTGCCGCTGTCAGTGGGGTTTGTGTGAGCATACTTCGGGGTGCAGAATCGAATTTATAGCTCTTCCTGGTCAGACTAATTATTTTCATATCTTGTTTCACTGCTCTTCATTGATCACCAGAGCACTTCTAATGTCTGAGAAAGGAAAAGTTGCAGAAGAACAAATATGCCACAAAATTCCTTTAAAAATAACAGTTAATCTCCTGGTTGAGATGCTAATTTATAGAAGGAAATGCTTTGGAATATACCCTGAATCTTTTAATTAAGTGACTGGCTATTTTCTTGAGGCACCTAAGCAATCTTCTGTCCGTAGCTGAGAAAGTATGTGCCATGTTCTACACCCAGATCTTTTAGCAGCAGTTGAAAGGTATTTCACACCAGTCCACATGTAATAAAAAGTATTTCATCAGTCTAAAGTAAGGTATAAACAACCTCAGGAAGTTTGGAATATGTTATTAAAACTGTTCTCCAGTATCCTTGCTGCAGGGTGTTTTGGCATCTCATCCTTCAATGTAAACTTATTATGTAAGTCACTTGTTGGCTCGCCTCTGGTCTGTCCCATGATCTCTCGCTAGAAAATCACATTGTTTTGTAAGTGGGGTATGAACAGAGAGACAGTGTGCTGCTATTCATGTAATGATTCATCTGCCTTGCTTTCCTCCTCTTCTAAACCCCTTCTCTATCTGACTTTCAATCTACCTGTGTCTCAGGCCTTTCTCCTGGCTTCCTTCCTGCCATGTCTTGGGCATGGCTGCACTCAAAGGTGTCCAGGCTGGCTTTGGTCACTGCCCTGAGCTGGCTTTGATCACATCCCTCACCACTACGTGGTGTCAGGGATGTGCTGGCTCTCAGGCCCTGCTGCAGCCAGGGGAGAGGGGTGCAGTGCACACAAAAGGCAGCATTAGAATATTCAGGACACTGAAGGGAGCCCCTCTGCTCCCCTGTTGTAGGGCATGAGCTGAGCCTCCCCAGAAGATGGCCCTCTCTAAGGTGCCTACACCGCACCATTGCTGGGGTGCTGCCACATTCGGGTGTTGCAGAGAGAGGTGGCGCGGTCCCTAAACCTCTGCAGAAACCAAGGGGTGTTTAAACCTCTTTAAAAAGGGAAATGGGGCACCCAGATATTTGTGTTTCGAGTTTCCAATCAGTGCTTTTGCCTCTTACTTCACGTTTGATGCATTAAACTAAAGGATGCCACAGACAGATCCTCTACCTAGAGGATTTTGAAGATCAACCAAAATATCAATCTTGGATAAAGCTTTGAGGCCCTGTAGATGTGGATACCACAAGTGCTGGTTTTAATTGCAAAGGAGGTGCAACTATATGTGGTCACAGGAAAATATGAAACATGAATATGAACTATTTACAGCACTGGACAAGGAAAAGCATTAGGTAGTTAATTTTCTTTGACAGCTTATCTTGAAATGAGTATGTCAATATGTTCCTAGGATGACATGTAATACCTCAGAGTCTTCAAAAGTCTTCAGACTTTGGTCGCAGGGCTATAATCATCTGTCTCTTTAAAAGACCCTTGGCCCTGTCCTTTTATCAGCTGTGCTCCTCATGCTGAATAGACCAAAGTTCATAAATCGCCCTGCAAATCAAGCAACAGGGCTGAGAACAGCTGAGCCATGGGGATCGTCGAGCACCACCACCACCACCAAAGCAAAAGTCAGCTCGAGCTTGTGGTGAGGTTATGTGAAGTGCCCAGAAGCCCCAGAATCTGCATGAACTCAGCCTCCCTCAGGGCTTCATGCACTGCCTGTCGGTCCATCGGGCAGCGCTGGCACTGGGGCCACAGGTGCCTGGGCTCACAGGGTGCCGGGGGTGGCTGCAGGACGCAGAGGATGAAGATGGGGCAAAGCAAACCTTCAGAAATATTCCTGTAGTTTCTAAGATGTTACCAAAATTTGACATGCTCATGCAGGAGTGACTGGAAGAAATACACTGGTGGCAATGAGCCCATAAAGAAACCTATGAAGGGGACACTGTCAGTATTTGCAGACACTTTTTCCAAAATTGCTTTGGAGGTGGAAACAATCCTGAATATTTGTTTGCTCTTCTTTGTACAAAGATACGTTTATGATACCATTTTGAAAACGTTAATAACTGTCTGCAAGGTGATATATTTGGGATTTTGTTTATTTTATTTATTTAGAGGAATAGCAGGCCCAGAGAAACCTGAACCCTGTGGTGGCAGGGGTGGTGTGGATGGGGGGCAGAGTGGGTAGCTGCAGTGGCCACGAGGGAGGGCAGCAGCCTGCATCACTGTAGGGAGTGGAGAAAGCCCACAAGAATGTGCTGGCAGAGGGAGAGAATACACAGCAGTTGATTGCCTAGTCTGTCCTCCTGGCAAGCTGAAGCCCATCAGTAAAAGCTGCGGTGGTTATATACTATAGTTATGAACTATCTATTGTTCCTCAGGAATTAATAATGTGTTAATGATACCTTATCTATTAGTAAGTACTATAATTTAGGTAAAACAGAATTCTTCTGTTCTTTCTCTGGCTCTACATTTTACTCCCTCTAAAAAATGCAGGTCTGTATCTACTTATTTGCTTATCTGAATTGCTTTTGCTGCTTTCACTACCACTGCTATAAATTTCCTAGGAAACCACCCTGCAAAGCCTCAGTAGGAATTCAAAATTTCTTCAAGGTCACTCACATCAGAGGTGTTGTTCAAAGCTTTTAAAATAGCTAGCCTAGTGCTGAGTCAAACGTATTTTTCTTGACTTGGTTTGAATTAAAGGCCTGAAATATAAACCTTACTCAGGCAAAACTCCCTTTTATTTTAACCAGGCCTTAGGCTCCTGCATGTCCTGGCTTTTCTTGCTTTAGTAGTAATCAACTTGCATGATACCCTGACCTGCACATGCAGCTCAACACTAACCTTCTTTGACCAAGGTATCCTTGCTTGTCCTGTGCTGCCAGTGGTTATCACAACAGATATGGTCAAAACAGTGAGGGGGGGCTTGGACAAACCACCTGGACACAGCTATTTCCTGAACCTCAGGCACATCTGGGTAAGGTCATCTTGAAGACCAGTCCATTCTTCTGGACAGCAATCAGATCTTTGCAAAATATTCCCCTTCAATTCCAGCACCATTGTCCAGCTACCTTGTCCGATGCTGATAAATCTTCTAAGGCCCAAATAAGTCTGCTAGAGCAAAAGAAGACTTATTACCTTGAAATGTCATTTCAGAGAGCAGGAGAGTGAGGTGAGGCAGTAGTGACTGGGGTAGAAAATGAAGGTGGCCCGTTCATGCAGCACAGATGCTCCCAGGACATCCACTAGCTCCTGGAACTGCTCTGGGTGTGGGGCTGAGCTCTGCAACTGCATGGAAAGAGCAGAGTATCTGGCTTGACTCTCAGATTGGTGTTTACAAGGCAGGCAAAGGAAAAATGGATGTTTTACTTGAAATGTTATGGAAATCGTTGAGAAATAATGCCTGCAGAAGGCAGTTCTCAGAGTCTATTTCTGTTCTTGAAAGGCGTGCACCAGAATCAAAAATTCTGCAAATCCGTTTCCTTTTGTTTTATCACTGCTAAGTTCATGAACTAAAAGAGAAGTGAGCAATTTGACTCAGTTTCCAAGGGGAATTATTAGGTTTAACTTTTTTTAATAGATATACTCAAAACTATTGTTTTTATGAGATAAGCTGGGATTTTTCCCTCTATACAACAATAGTTAAATCTGATACTCAGTTGCTTGGCTAAGAGACTGATAGGATTAAAACCTAAAAATACAAAAGATAGAAACCAGATTGTGTTATCTAAAATATACATCCTCTCCTGTCGTGCTGGTAACTTAAGTTCACACAGTGTAAACAGAGAACTAACAAGCTCTGGTATTGTCATTTAGGCTAGGGATTTTTTTTTTTTTTAACATAAACTAGCTCCAAGCGGCTCACAGAGCTCTCTGAGAGAGCAGGTACATAGGTTTCAATGTGTCTTCAGTGCGCAAGTGTTTGATTGATATAGCACAGTACTCCTGTTCATATAAATATTTGAGGTTTGCAAAACCTTCTGGTTTTAATTCTGTTAAAAAACCCCCAACAGCTTAAGCTAACTTCCCATGGCAGAACAGTACTTTCACACACACACACATCTGTGTGCAGCTCTGCTTCTTGTGTGTAGATCCCTACCAAGAATGACGGGTTTCATGCAACCACTTGGCCCTCCTTGTTTCTTACAAACCAACAGGAAGGTACCAGGGGCATCACCCAAAGCCAGCTGGATTTTCATATTCCCCATTGACTCTGGAGGACACTGGGTTAAACAGAGTTGTAGGGCTATTCTCTTTCTGGGTTTCACGTGTTTCTAAGGGTTCCAGTCGTTCTCCTCACCCCTCATGCAAGCTGCAGTCCCAACACAGCATTACAGAGGTAACTGCCCTCATAGTAAAAAGTTTGGAGACCTCGTGGAATCTACTTGTCTGGATGTTCAATTTACATGGAAGCCTTTGTGTTGCATTCACTGCTTTCTGAAAACATAATGCTACATTTTTATCTTGCTTTTATGAAAAATATGTTACCAGCTAGATAGATCCCTCATAAACGAGTAGCTGAGAGAAAGGAAATGGGAACACTGCAGATTCTTGTCACCCTGGGGCACAGGCAAAAGCAGTAAGGAAACCCTGAAGAGAATGGTCAACAAGGTAAGAATTGCAACTGAAATTAAAAAAGATTTCTGAGATGCTTTGCTTGATGAATTTAGAACTGAAAACCATGTGTAAGGAGCCTCAAATAAGGAAAAAAACCAACGAAATGTCAGAAAAATCAAGAGGCTGATCTCATAATCAGTGAAAGAAAAAGACACAGCAAAGTTGAAGGCACAAGACAAAACCAGACTCTTGTGCTCTGGGATTTGCCTGTTCTCAAGGGTTTTTTTCCTTCTAGCCTCTCAGGTTCTCTACTAGGAGTTCTCCTTGCCTACACTCTAACACTGAAAATACTGTTCTCCTGGTTACCAGTGTGCATCATGGCATTGATGAGCTCAGTTATCACAGATGGGGAGGAGATGTCTGACGTACTCCAGCTCCAGCCTTGGAAGGACTTTCAGTTCAAGTCTAATAAACTCAAGAAGTCACTAGCAGAAGTCAGAAGCAATTTCTCAGATGCTGCTCATGTGGCAGCAGTAGCTGGATGTCTGCAGCAGCCAGTGACAAGAGTGACACACCGACCCCAACGCAGCTCCCAGCACAGCAAGGAAAGGCTTGGAGATGCCTCCATCATGTGATGCACATCCTCCAGATTCTGCCAAGTGTGTTGGGGGCCACAATTTGGGTCCCAGTGAGGAGGGAGCTTCAAGGCTTTGCCACTTCACTAGCCTAGTTCCTCCATGTGTTGGTGTGGCTTTGTCCAGAGTTTTTTCAGGGAATTAGAGATTGCATTGCAATGGCAGTATTTTCTTTAATTTTAGGCAGGATTGTTAACTTTTTTGCACTGATTATCTACCCATCCAGGAAGTAGGAGCCTCCAAGCACAGCCAAAATATTGAGAGCCATCTTCACTGGTTTCATTGTCATGGTGGCCTTTTTTTCTTCATCCTACACAGAATCATGGAATAGTTTGGTTTGGAAGCGACCTTAAATCATCTTGTCCAACTCCCTGCCATGGACGTGAGTGCCTTCCACAAGACCAGGTTGCTCAAAGCCTCATTCAGCCTGGCCTTGAACACTTACAGGGATAGGGCATCCACATTTCTCTGGGCAATTTACTCCAGTGTCTCACCAGCCCCATTGTAAAATTTTCTTCCTTATATCCAATCAACTTACTCTCTTTTAGTTCAAAACTGTTGTCCCCTGTCCTGTGACTACAGACTCCGGCAAGAAGTTTTTCTCTGCTTTATCTGCTTGTGCCCTCACAGTCTGTGATGCACGAAGGAGCTAACAAATGCATGTCAGCAGGGGAAGGGGTAAAGCCACCTCATTGTGAAAATTGGGGTGAAGCAAGGCCACTTGTAGTGTTTATTCAAAGCTGCCCAGACCAGGTCAGCTCTACATCCCTGCGTGTGGCTTCCCTGGAGCAGCTGCCTGGTAGCCTGCAATGAGCAGCTTGCCTCAGTCCTGCACCCTCGTGAGAGACACCACTTTTCTGGAAGAGGTTATTTCAGAGCCAGGAAGACTGTGGAAGGAATAAAAGGCTACTTCTAGCAAGGTGTGAGCTCGAAAGCCTACCCAGCATACTATCCTATGTTTCTCCATACTTGGAATTGAACACAGTTGCAAAGTTTAAGAAGGAAGCCTGTCTGCTTTAACTTCACCTATGCAACTTTTTATTTGTTTGCTGGTTTTTTTTTTGTTTTTTAGAAAAAATCCTGGCTTATACAGGTGGACCCAATCTATGCATTAGCTTGTTCCTGTCTTCCTGCAGTTTAGCCATGTATTTTAAGACTGTTTTCCTTTACAGGAAATGGGAAGCTGTGGAATGCAAAGTATCATTTTAGTAAAAATAATACTGCCTAACAAACCCCAAATGATTTAGTGTATGCAAAAAAGCCAGATATACCAGACAGACTCACTTGGAAACTGTATTTGGTGTTTAACTTTTTTTCCACACTGCACTTTTTAAAGTTATATACATCTAAAGAGGCTGACTTGAGTGGTTTGTTTTTCATCTCTTATTTTTCAGCCATTGCTCCAAGCGTACACAAATCACAAACGTATTCATTCTGCACCAGTGTCCCCAGCAACACTTCTCCTCCAACAGTTAACATGAAGCCATTATCCTATACCATGCAGAATTGCCACCGACAACATGAAGTCCAAGGAAAGTAGGCAGCTAGTTATCCTTTGGTACAAGTTACTGTTTAAAAAGCAAATACAAAGGTATCAGTGATTCCCTATTCACTGGTGAAAAATCTTTCTTCTTAAAATACTAGAAAACTACTTTTTAATGTTGTGCTGAGGACTGAGAACTTAATCAAAAAAGGTGATACTGAGTGTTTCTAATTACCTAGAACACAGGTTAGTGCTGGGGTGGCCTGCAGTACATGGCTATGCAAGTGCAGAGCCACGTGGGGACTAATCTGCTTTCAATACTTTCACCTCCTCACTGATCTGCCTTCCTTCCCTTCCCTCCCTGTCTTGCCACACATGCACAGGCAAAGCAGATCAGCCAATCATGTAGAAGATGAGCCAATCTGTGAATATTTTCCGTGGGCAGAAGTGAAAATTGGGACAGTGAGCCATACAGAGGACAGTCCCTTCAGTTTGACCTTGGGTGTGGGGCACAATTACAGCCTCTGAATGCTTTGCACTTGCACGTGCTGAAGGTTCATGATTAAGAGTGCAGTTTGCCCTTTGCAGCTGTCACACTCCAGCAGTTGAGGTGCTGGTGGCTTGGCAGAGCTGGTGGCTGTTGGAAGGGGTCTGTGGCTTAGCTGCCTGCCAGCCAAGACACGGTGCCCAGCAAATTTTTATGTGCTAGGATGTCTTCAAGAAAAATAGAGAATCAGTTTGCAAGTTATTAATTAATTTAAGCTGGAATTTGTTGCACGCAATAAATTCATTCGCACTGAATAATTCCATCCTCACCAATGAACAGTTAGTTTTGTTTGTGGACAGACTGCAGGAACGAACCAAGACTTTGGAGCATCTGTAACTCAGTTTTGACCACGTAGAGTAATTAAATATATTAAATGAAGTATACTTTAGCATGCATGTTGCAGAGGCTTCCCTTGGCAGATACAATTACTTTCAAATGCAGTGATAGGGTGACATTGTTCTGGCAGAAACTCTCCACAGCGATGTTATCAGAACAACTTCCAGCCAGCACACATGGACAAGGAAGTCAGCCCAGGTTCCATGGAACTGGGACCATCCCTAAGAGCCTTAGGGCTCTGTTTTGCTTGCCAGGGAAATGAGAGAGGATGTGCATGGTGCCACAGTAGAAAACAAATTAAAAAGAAGCTGTGAATCCACTGACAAGCAAGGTAACCATACCAAGCATATCTCTGCCATGCAGCTGTGTCAATTTGGTTAAAATATTTACATTTTATGCATGTCAAAAATATAAAGCATGGTACTGTGTCTTTCTTAGAAAAAGATAGTAAGTTTAATAATGTAAATAAGAGACAGAAACCCTTATTTTATCAAAAATTTTGCTACAGGTATTTTTCTTCTTTTATCTGACTGCTTATAATAAAACACCAGAGGGAAAAACATAGGCTATTGCAATAGCAGATCATCCTTCATGCTGACCACAGCATCAGACAAGTACAGCTTCCTGAGACACCCTTTGGCATCAGGATTTTGTTTCTCCTGGACATCATCTTTTTGTTTTGAAAGAGGGGAGAAGAAAACAACATTCACCTGCTCTTGTGTCATGGATGCCTCATGCCTATTCATTTCATTTGGTTGTTTTTCATATTCCAAAGTAAACACATTCTTCCTGACAGGGTTTGGTGTTTGCCATGTGCTGGAAAACAGATTAATGCTGTCTGGTCCTTCTCTTCTGTTGAAAAGGAGTTTAACCCAGCAAGGTGTTCTACCTGCAAGTAATATTTACTCAAGTAAATGGGATACTGCATAGAAACTACTAACTTGAGCAAAGATTGAAAAGTCAGTTTTGCTCCCATGAAAACACTCCTTAACTTGAATGAAAAAAGGCAGAAATACAAACTGAGAGAAGAAAAAAATGAAAAAAAAAAAAAAAAAAGACAAAAACCTGAAGGCCAGATCTTTGTCCTAGAATATGCCTCCTGCACAGAATTTGCAGGTAAACAAGTTGCAGCCAAAACTGCAATGTCCACAATTAGCATTAGGGAATTAATTCTATTTAGGTCCTTCAGTGCTTGATATATGGCTACCACCAGATGATTGATGGTTACTTATATCAATCACACCTGGTCACAAATACTGGCTGTGAAAATTATACCTCAGAGCTTAAAATCACAAAAGCAAAACAGATGCTAACATCAGGGCAGCCCAAATACCATGCCTCATTTCTTTCAAAGAACTACAAGTGAGAAAAACCCCATCAGTGCCAGTGTTTCTTGCTTGTAGTGGACTTGGGTCAAATCATCACCAAGAAGAGTAAACACTGTGAATGGAGGCACTCAAATGCAAGCTGGAGTTTTAAAGTGGTGTCTACTGCCAAAAATATTCCATAAAGCCTGATACTTCCACTGTGATATTGTTAAAACTCACCCCAGGATCCCTGAGGGAAGGATTAGATCCAAAAATGCGGCCACAGGTAGCGATGGCAATGTGATCATTGTAAAGAGTGAGCTCTTGGATCTAGGGATATTCTCCAAATCCTCAAAGTGCCCCTCACTCCCAGCTGGCAGTGCTGCCCTTGTTCAGTAGGGCAGGTTCTGATTATCAGGGAAGCTTTTCCTCATCTGCTGGGCTAGCCCAATTTTCACAAGACTGCCTGTGCAATACCAGTCTGAATAACTGGCCTTTTTCTTTTACTCACAAACAAAATGAGGCTTTTAAAAAACTAGAATCGTAAGAGTAGATACAGGCTTTCCAGTAGTCTGTATTAGCACTGCCAAGCTATTGTTTTGCTTCCCATAGCTTTGCAATGTCCTTCTAGTTATTAAGTGTAAAATCTTTGGTTAAGGAAAAGTGAGAAAACAAAAATTTGCTTGTGCCTTTTTGTTCCTCAGCTATTAGGCTGTGGTGCCATTTCAGAGGTCCAGTGTGTTGGAAATAGGAGAAGACAAGGCCATTTCCACAGCAAATCTGAGCTCCTCACACCCTGTTACCTCATTGTGAGATTGGTGAAAAGCTTTTTACTAAGTTGCTGTAGGTCCAGCAGCTGAAATGCTGCATTAAGATGTGTTTCTGAGTTGTGCTGTTGGGCCCAGCTGTCTTCAGAACAGAAAACTGAGAATGCTTTTTGTTGGTTAGAAGAGGCCTTTAAGAGACATTTTATTCAGCGTGGCTCAGTCTAGCTCTGACTTCATAACTGTCAGTGTCCATTTTTCACAACAAAATATATTTATTTTGTAATAATATCATACTTGCAGTTGGAGTTATTTATTCTTACTCTTGAAGGGACAAGTTTGCTGCTCTGTTTGTGCACTTCAGTTGTAACAATGTAATACTAAGATTATAGTGCAAAGGTGTAAGATTTTTCCTTCTCCGTGTTCAGTTTGGCTTCTTGAAGTCTCTATACCTAATATGTATGTACGAAAAGTGCTGCTATGGAAGATTCAATTTTTTGAGAAGCGTAGCCATTGATTTGTGACTCTTTTCTTCTGCTGTAGTCTCATCTATTGCATTAATGCAAATCAAATCATTTTCTTTGTGAAACAATAGCTTTTATACACGTGTACAGCATTTTTATTACAGCTCCAGTTCATAAAAGGTATAGATTTACCTTAGAAATTCAACTTCTAGGCTTTATTGGTTTGTTTTTGTTTTTAATTTTAATTTTAATTTTTTAGTAATGAAGAGTTTATCCCCAAGTAACTATTTTTTCAGACCATTCTTGTTAGGCCTGAACAGTTCTTAAGTTGCTTAAGTGTTAGTTATTAGAAAAATTCAGTTCATGAGAACCCTTTTACCCATGCTGGTAGCTTTGGTCCAGGTCTCCATCATTGCAATACTCTAAGGGAAAATATCAGTATATGAACCTGTGTATGTGCTGGGTGTTGCTCAAAAGAGACTTTTTCTATATCTTCAAGGAAGTCTAAAATTTTGAAGCCTTTGTTTTCAGAAAATATCCTTTGCACTATTTAATGATTGCCAGCCCCTGAACCGCTTTCCTTTTGGCTGACTCCAAAGTTTCCATGACACCGGATTACGGAGCCATAAGAAGCATGCCTTACAGATTCAATTACAGCCTGGGAGAAGAAAGGTGAATAAGATGGAAACTTGCAGCTGGAGCGAAAAGCTTCTCTCTTTAAAGAGAATCCAGAATAATATACTTAGGAGAGGTGGGGGTTTACCTTAAATACTGTGAAAAAATGGAACAGCAGTTTCCTGAAAATAAAATGAGGCTGATGTGTATTCTCTAGTGTGTGTCATTCTTGTAAAGTGTATCTTTTTCGCAAGCTGGTTAGAGTTGAGATGATAATTTGCATGTCAAGCAAACTGTCTTAATTTCCTTGTTCTTGCTTCCCTCCTAGGATGACACTGCCTGATCCATGTTCTAACAAGCATGTTTGTCAACGAAGAAATCACAGCAAATGCACAAGTTAATGACAGTGTTCGCTGCTAGTTTGGCATCCCTCTCTGAATTCATTGTCTAATCTTTTGGTAAAGATAGCCACCAGCACACTCAGGTACACATAGACTGGCTCAGGGAATCTGCGCAATACATTATAGTCCAATATTTATCCTCACAGTAAAATTAGAATTTAAAGTGTTTTAGCAGTTCTGATGGGGCTCTGTACCTGCATACACTCCTGGTCTGAAATGCATAAAAAGCCCAGTCATACAGCTCTAATTTAAATCAACTTTATCCTTTGCAGCATTAGCATTAATTCTGTGAAACTAAATGCACTGTAATTACAATAAATCCATTGGGTTTTCTAGTCCATTAAAAATACAAATGAGAGAAAAAAAGAAAGTTCCTCCCTTTTTCCCCTCCCCAAAAGGCAGAGAGTTTTTGAACTGGGAGACAAACAGATATTTCAGAAAGTCCAGGTGTTAATGTGAATGACTTTATCATTTCTGCTCCAAAGCATCCTATTGTAGCAGGCATAAAAATATGAATGCAGACAGATTTAAAACCAATAATACCACATTGATAAGGAAATACCTTTGTCAAGTACAGTCTTAATTACTGGCACAATGATATTACTAAAATGAGAAAAACCTGAGGGGGCGAAAAGGAAAAAGAAAAGGCAATTCAAAAGGAAAGGGAAAGTGTTGAAAGGGAAAGCCATGCTACTATCTCAGAAAGAGATTGTAAACTAGGTAATATCTTCTCATTTCAGGGTTCACTGGAGTTAATAATCTTGAATGTTCTGCTCATTCCTGAATCTTCATGGCCAAGCAGCAAATATATAAGCATGGCCCTTTGATGTGAAGCAACATTAAAAAGCATTCTACGCACCAGTAATAACACCACCTCTCACTAATGATGCAAAGTCTCGGTCACGTTTTCACACTGGACACTGCAATAAGAGCCTTTGTCCACACTGTCTGAACTGCTGCACTCTTTCAGCACAAGGCTCCTGGTTTGTCAGAAGATGCTCTTTACAGATCAGCTTTTGGGTTAATTGAAACAAATGAAGCATTTGAGTATTTTGAGTGCTTGCCCTGACAATGTCAGCCTTCTGATATACCTCTTTGTTAAGGTTGCTCAGATTTGAAAAAGTAGCGAAGGTGAGAGTACACCCTTGGAGCACTCCTGCTTCCATGAAAATCACCCAGCTTAACTAAACATCCAGGTCTCCAGACGACACTTCTCCAAAATGAAAGACATTAAAGGAATTAATTAGAGATGAAAAGGATATATATTGTATTGAATGCTAAGCAAACAGGCTATATTTTTTATTTATTTAAAATAGCAAGTTCCTGTGTACCTGAGAATGATAGTACTTTACCACACAGACTTCAGGTAAAATTTAAATACCTAATTGAAAGTCACTGAGGCCATTTTAATTGAAAATTCACCTTCTGAAAGAGTATCAGTGGCTTCTCACATTGTCAGAATGCAATTTTGTAATTTTATAATCCCAACAGTTACCTATTAACAAAAACCTGTCCTGCACAGAGTCACCACCAAAATCTTAATATCCTATGCATCTGTGTTGATGAAGAGGTACCTCAGCAATTACAGCCACTTGCAGACGTGTATTTTATAGTGTGTTGTAATGATTTTTCTCCTGAACATCCTTTTGCTCTGCAGCATGTGTCACCCGAACTGAATGAATTCTTCAGTGTCTTACTGGGCTCAGCCATTGGGAGCAAAGGCTCTTCCTCTGTCTTCGCTGATGCCTGTGCATTGAGCATTGTTGCTGCATTTCTATCGTTCACAGATGGATTGCTAGGAAATGTGTGAAACTGCCTCGGGCACCAAGAAAGCAGGGGCACCAAGCCAGGACGTTAAAAGACTATTTCCAACAACTGCAGCTGCAGTGTGCCTTACTCCACGCTGAGCTCCACTCTCCTACCCTGGCTGGTTGGCTGCCTCTTTATCTAAGAAAGAGGGCATGTTTCAAGTGCAAGCAAGTTGGGGAATTGCAGTAAAAATGAAAAGACAATCTCCTCTAAAGCATGTGCAAATTCTTTCTTTGGTGCTCTAAATCTACACATTCCCACACATGAGATGAGCTATGAGAGTGCTTAGACCTCAGCAACTTTCATCAGTTCCCTCCCTGTTTGTGCAAAAGTGCAGAGAAGGCAAAGAGCAGTACATAAACACCAAAAATTAAACAGTGACGTGATTTAAGTTTTTTATTTTAAACTCTATTTTTCACTTTTTATTTCTCATCATTTGACTAGTGTGACAGTTCCCAAAATAATTTGAGAGGAGAAATTGGGAGCAGAAGGGCAGATGAGCCAGCTCAGCATCAAGCTGTAAGGAAAAGATAGGAATTACCATGCCATCTCAGTGCCCAGCAGACCTGAGGCACATCACAAGCAGAAGAAAGCAGTTCAAATTTGCCTGTAAATTAGAAGTGTGGGAGGCTGCAAAATCAGCTAGTAACAGGTTCTAAGAGGTGTACCTGCACCCTGGAGAAAAACAGAGCTCGGGGACAAAAGAAATATTGCAATATTTTGGGTACGTGACAAAATTGTAGCTACTACTTGAGCCTTTAAGGAGTGCCTAAGAAAACAAAAAGAGAAAAAAGGATATATCTGATACCAATAAAAAGGCCATAAATGTAATCTACATCAGTATAAATTATACTGTAGCAAGTCTGGGGCATCATTTGTCTGGCTTAAAATATCATCATAACTGTATTCTCTGCATATTGCAGTTCATTTCATCATTCTGCATCTGGAATGCAAAAAACCCAAGGATACCAAACTGGAAACAGATGGCATTCCCTCCACCTAGATTAATATTTACATTTCCAGACACTTAAAGAAACAGCAAAAATGGAAGGGACATAGGGAAGTGAAAAAACTGAGAAGAGTACAGGGAAAACTGCCCTGATGAGAGAGCTGGATTGTAGGGGAAGGAAAAAAAAAAAAAGGAAAATAAACTGGTAAATCCTGTTTCATATTACAAGGACAAGAGAGGGAGCCAATGGAACTCGAAATCAGTAATCAGAAAACTAATTAAATCACCATGCTTTGTCTTTACACAATGCATAATTAATCTATGTCACAGATGTTCTAGAGTCAAGAGAGATTAGATGATTGTATACATAATATGAACATCTGCAGCCATGCGATATAGGATGGAAACCCTGGTGGTGTACAGTATCACCCAGGTACTCACTGAGGGAGTTTTGGATCAAACTTCTCTTGCTAACAGGTTATTTCCTATCTCCTCTGCACTCTGCTTGCATTATATTTAAAGCAGCTGGCAAGAGAGCTGTCACGCTGAGTTCCTGATGTGCTAAACTATTCGGCCTTTTCTGACCTGTATAATTTATTCCACTTTGAATTAAAGGCAAATATGTGTATACGTAAGTGTATATGTATCAACCTCACATAATAAAAATCTCTCCTGAAAGAAAAATAAATAAGACTTATTTCTTCACGTGGCTTAAAGTAAAGATTGCATCTTAGGCACTTTGATTAAAAAATATATATTAATTCTGCATATATTATGCAGAATGAATCATATGGATGCAGATCTCTTCCATCAGAAGGCTGGATGCCTCTAAGCAGATTTTCCATTTGAAAGCCCTGAACTCTGGATCTGACAAAATCATTAGTATTTTAAAAGAATTACAATGAATGCTAAAGAGAGACCCCCACTTCCCACATACAAACTTTCCGGCAATAAAGAGCCTTTTCAGACTGTATAATCCTATTTACTCTTCTTAATTGGAGAACTGTGTTTGTCAAGAAGTACAGAAGTCTTCAGTTGTTTGGAAGTGAGTCTGGCTCATCAGCTCCTAAGGGAAGAAAAGAACTATTTATTTTAACTGTTAAGCCTAAATGCAAACTGCACAATAAATCTGTCTATCCAAATACTGACCTATTTCATGTAATGTCAGGATGAGGCTGGCCTTGCTCTATAAGGCTATTGTTACATGTTTAAAAAAAAAAAAAAAAGCAAACCCTATTACAGAGCCCTGGAACCAGCTTCTAGAAGGTGGCAGGGTGAATGACTGCCAACCCCAGCGCCTCCCTCAGCTCCCCCACAAGCCACTGCCTGCCAGGAGGCTGCAAATGAACCTCAATTACCCAGCTCCATCTAGTGTTTGGGAAACAGATTACTTACTCCCTGAAACCCACCCTGCCCTCTAAATGTCACCGTTTTTCTATTTCCTCAAGAAGAAAGCGTTTTGCAGAGCAGGCAGCGAATGGCGGTGCTGTGATGGGTATGGGTGCTCACATACAGATGAGCACGGCCAGAATCATTGTTGCTGTGCCAAAGAGCTTTTTCTGTAGCAGTGGTTCTTGCTCGCATCAGTGAACTGCTGGATATTGGTAAAATATTGCCATGATGAGCTGGAAAAGTAACACACTCTACTGGGTATGCTTGGCTTGTTAAGGGATCGGAATTTCCACTTGAAGATTTACCAGGATCAGCAACAGAAACCCACTGCTCCACATCCAAAAATGATGGTCAGGAGGAGAGGGTTTTGAAGCTCCTCAGAAATGCACCAAGGCGTGGCACCCAAAATGAAAATGCCTCTGGATTTCTAGAGAGAAGCAAAAGTATCCAAGCCAATCTTATCTCCCCTTGACTTCCCTTACAAAGGCCAGCCTGTAGAAAGCAGAACCTGAAGAAATTGCAAGAGGAAAAGTTGTCTTTGGGCCCTTCCAAAGATCTCCTTTCTGAAACTGCTGACAGTTGCCCTCTGCTCACTTTCTCTGGCTCACAGGTGACTTCTCTTTGACAGCCACCAAGAGAGCTCCCAGAAAATGTGCAACAGCTCAGCTGCCAGTCATATTTCTCAAGTCTGACATGTTTCAACTATATTTCCTTAAGAAGGAAATAAATTTACAACTCTGGAAAAAGAAAACTATGGCACTTCAGTCTGAGCATTTTGAATAGTACTGAGATAGAGCAGTTTAAATAAACAACATGACAGTGTTTTCAAGAATGAATCCACTGTAAGGACTTTCCAGGAAACACTTGTAAAATTCCATTAAAAATCTCCATGTAAAGCCAGCTGGTATTCTTTCTGGTCAGCTCAGAAACAAAGTTTCTTACTTTTTTCTCTCCTTAATAGCTTTATTTGGCATGGTTGGCCATGCACTCCAGCCAAGTTTCCTGGGTGATTCCCAATTTGGTTCAGCAGAAGTGGGACTATTCCTGCTCGGGCTCTGCAGATCAGAAAGGTATCAAGCTGCTTCTCTTGAACAGGCTGAATTATTATATACTTCAATCAAACCTTGCCCTCATACTGTGACAGAGTTGCTTCACTGGATGGGGAGAAGGCTCTTTTCCTGAGTTGTAACAATAGCTGTAACTCCACAACAGCAGTTGTGTACTCTTTGCTTCAGGGTATCTGATTTGCATAATAACTATTAGAGATGGTTATTGTTCAAAAACACGGGCCATATGCAAATTCCTATACTGTGGGAGGATGGCAGACTTGGGAACCAGTTACAGAGAAGAGATTTGAGTAACCTGTCCACATCTGTTTTTTTAGGGGTACGGTGCCTGTGAGTTATTTTAAGGTGGCACAGCTAGAGGCCACCAATTCCCCAGCCTTCTGCTGCCTTCACAGGCTGTCTCGCTGGCCCCAGCCCTCACACAGTTTAGGGAACACCAAGGAATCCCAGATTGCTCCCCAAGGCACAGCTGGCTCATGCACTAGGTGACCCTGGGTGTCTCCTTGCCGCATGGA
Source organism: Acanthiza pusilla (assembly GCA_036630365.1). NCBI lineage: Eukaryota > Metazoa > Chordata > Aves > Passeriformes > Acanthizidae > Acanthiza > Acanthiza pusilla. The sequence goes on along the minus strand of JAXCHO010000164.1, from coordinate 38,126,461 downwards.
AGAGCAAACCCAAGAAGTGCCTCGGCCCCATCTCCAGGTTTCCATGCAGCACTGCAGGATGATTAATGCACAAGCCTTTAGCCACAGCAACATGTTGCTCAGCGCTCCTGCAGCATGACTGGATCTGCAGCACCTCCTCCTCTACCCCACACTATTCCCTCTTGCCTCCTTCTCTATAGTTTCCTTTAATCAGCCTGAAGCTAATCCCATCCATGCCTAAATAAATGAAAGGTAGTATAAGCTGCTTAGATTTACTTAATGGCCCATACCTCCTCCTCCCAGCTTCCTTCAAACTCTCTGAGCTAAAAGATAATTCTCTTCATGGTAATCCATAAAACAAAGCACATTTGTAGTTCTTTAGCAGTCCGTTTTGCAGATTTCCAGAGTTAACACTTTGAAGAGTGGCAATCAAAAAGGAATACACTTAAAAACCATAATTTTGCACTCCTTTTCTGCTTCTCTCTAAGACTAAAGTAGCAGACAATATTTGGTCTGATGAGAAAGTAGCATGGGACACTTTAAAAAGGATTTTTTTGGCAGAGAATGCAGAACAAATTGCAGATATGGGTAACTGGACTTGGATTTAGCTTTAAATTGACCTGCAATGAGGTTAAGCAATGCAGAACTGAAGGACAGTCAGCATCGCTAAGCTTTTCTATTATTATATCTTTCTGCAGAGATAAGCATCTGTATATTGCTTTATCTAGCAAGCTACTGTAGGTATCATGAGACCTATTGAGTCATGATTATTAGTAAAGTCACAAACCCACAGTTACATTTATCTACAATAAAACATTTCGCCATCTATGCTATCAAAATAGAGCAGAAGTCAAAAGAAAATATGTAAGACTTTATCAGCATCTAAAATGTTTTGGAGTAATTACAGCTTAGTGATATCCACATTGGAAAACAGCTCACACATCCTTAGGTTGTTGGGATTTAACTTGCTTACACACAAGATGTCAGTGTATCATTTTAACATGGGATCTGATAATTTTCGAGGACAGGTTTTCTTGAGGACAAGTTTCTGCATATTTGTAAATCATAGCAAAAAAATAAATGAAGGAATAAATCTGAACCTCTGATGAGAATGCACCCAGATGAAGTTCAGCTTTCACTGTCCCCACACTGCAATTTTCTCATTTCTACACTTCTTGGGAAGAGAAGTGGGTTTTTTGGTGTTTTGCTCAGAACAGACCAGGAAGTATCAGAAGTCTAGATAAAAAAAATAAACCCTGAATATAAGAGATTTACAGACAGATTTCTAAAGCTCAAAGTTCCAGAACAGTGTGGCTAACCTTAAGACAAGTATTTCAGCTTCTTTTACAAGTTTCCTACTTGTACCCTTTAAAATTTAATGGAGCATTTTGGTCTTTTGGATTGGACTCTAGACTGGAGAATAACAACTGGAAAAAACTCTGTGTTGTATAAATAATCACGAAGGGGACATTTGTTGCTATTTTATGAATGTTTCCTAAGATCTCTGCTTTTGCATAGAAGAATGTTGAAATAAATTAGTTTCAAATGAAATTTTAAAACAGAACATAACATTCTCCTGTTAATGAGAAAAGTAAGATTCTGTTGTGGCTGCCCAGGTGTCAGCTGGTGTCCTGGGGGGCTGCTGGTTCTCCCACCTGTCCCTGTCAGCCCTCAAGCCAGAGGCACAGCATCACTGTGGGAGCAGGGATAGCCACCCCAACCCCGGACTACCCAACACCCCAAGTGCAGATCGCAAAGCACAGCAGCTTTTGCAACATTTAAAAGAAAATGGAGGTGTTTCCAGACACTCTGAGGGGCTTAGTCACACTCCCAGAATCCTCCAGGCAAATCCTTCCAATTCTGGCATATGGCACCATTTCCCAGGATATTTCTTTAAGCAGAGAGGAGGGGAGTGTTCTGCTCTTCTTTTCTCCTTGGCAGGATGGGCCATAGCTAGAGATGAGGAAAAGCGTCTCCAAACCACGGGAAATAGCATTCCCGTGTAACATCTGGAGAGTACGCCTATAAAGGAAGGAGCAGCTGAAATAGTGCAAGAAGTTAGGGGCAACCACCAGATGATATTTCACTTCTGATGGCCAAAAACCCTGGCTGAGGGTCTGACGCCTGATATCCCCTGGGTGGGTACTAGAAGCAGGTGATGGGGTGAATTTTTCTGCCATGCCAGTGAGAAGGATCAGCAGCTGATGCCAGAAGGCAGGAAGAGACACTACCAGATTCCCAGAGCGCTCAGCCCCGCAGTTTCCGGTGTTGCACCCTCCCTCTCCCAGCATGCTGTTCTCCTGGCTAAGAGGGAATTACTGAAGCAGCACGTGGTGTGGGAGTCACCAGTGAATGCTCTGCTGGCACCACACAGCAGCAAAAGCACTGGTGCTTCAGCTGCCACCACTCCTAAGCTCTGTCAGAACAAGAGCCTTCAGTGGAAACTGTGGGTAGTCCCTGAGTTTTCACACTGCCAGCAAGTCTAGGAGATACTACTTGGCTCAGTCCAGACTTTCCAATGCAAGACTGAGTTCCATTAGACAGGCTGAACTGCACTGGCCATGAGAGGATGTTTGTCTCTAAACAATACTTTCAACCTTTGCAGGGCTTCTGTAATGTCTCCTCTTATGCAAATAATAAAGGGTCAAAATAACCCCCCGTGCACTTGGGGATGAACAGAAGTTATCCATTGTATTATCGTATCGTGTTCAGTTTGTCGCGGTTCCTCGTTCCCACATTGAGATGCCGACTCCATGAAATACTTGAGAACATTCAGAGCAGCAGCAGAATATGACTTTGAGAAGCTACAAGGAAATCGGAGGTGTCTGCTCCGTGACTAATGTGCTGATTATAATATCTGCCTGCTGAATTTTGCATAATACATGGGAGAGAACTACAGAAAAGGAAGTCAATAGACTTGGATCACTTCGCATGCAAACATCTAAGTGATCTGCTGCTGCTGAACTTACGCAGACTTGGTCAAGACGAGGGAGTCGTAGCGCTAAGCTGGGCTGGTTCTCAACATGTATTTTCAGATCAGTGCTGGGGAACTGGAAACAGATGAGTGAAATTAAGGTTATATTTGGTTTAAATGTGATTATATGTTGCTGGCTTGATCTGTGCTTTACAAATGTGCGTTTATGAATTTTTCTCTCATGATTAGCAATTTCTATTTGAAAGGGTGAGGAAGTGCTTGGAAGAGTGAATTACTGCTCACCGCTGCTGCCAAGTCTCATGTTTTAATTTCAAGTTTCATGATTTTTGATGCATTTCTTAAAACTTACATTCTTGGAATAAAGATTCTATAACATTTCCAGCTTTTTTAAAATGTAAAATATGAAGAGATTTTACCTAGAAGATCAGATCTAAAAGGCAAATAGAAAGAATCCAAAATGTGTTATTTAAAACATGCGTCATGATGTTAGGTTATTCTGGAGGGACCTGGGAGGCCTGATTCCTGAGAGTTTAAGGAAATTCTATGCTTTGCTTATATGAAAAATAATACATCAATTATATATTTTTTTCCCAAATCAGTTGCATTAGCCAAATGAAGAGAAGCATTTGCAATGACAAGTACAATGCAGATGTTGTTTGTTTTTCATACAGGCCATTTCAGTTAGCACTCAAGTTTTCTCCTCTTTAATACGGTAAGTATCAGAAGAAAAGGACCCGAGATTTTCAGAGAGCAGCAGCCCAAGAAGTACAGTTCTGTAAGACCTGTTGGAGAGAGAAGTTTTATTTTTCATTTGATACCTTTGGTATTCTGGAATTTTTCATTCTGGAAGCCTTTCTTAGCTGGTTCCCTCTATTCTGTCTCAAGCTCTGTGTGCTTGCAAAAGTGGCTTATTCAGAGAAATACCTTTGATCTGAGCTCAGGTTCATCCTGTCAATGCATAGACAGAAATTAGGCTTTTATATTCCTGGGATTTGAGATTTCTATTCTCCTTCTGCCACAGATCCAATTTGCCTACTCCAAGCAAGTCTATTTGTCAGTGATTACTACAATGCCTCAGCCGTTACCATGTAACAGAAGAAATTAATGCAGATGAAAGAGTACTCTGCCATAGGAATATTCCATTCAGTCCTAGAAAGACTAAAAGAATGTAACTGAAAAAGCATCTTAAGGCCAGTCCCAGTTTCTTGCAGCTTTCTTTCCCATTTCATTGAAGCTAGAAACTCATTTAGTGTGGAATATGCAAGAGTGCTAGAGAGGTTTGCAAAAAACAAGATGAAAGGAATGAATTAAAGGGAAGAAATAAGTAGGGGGAGACTTTGCTCTGATCTGGGCTGATTGTGTGAACACAGCATGGTGTGTTTTAAGAGTCAAATGACTGTAAGTGTTGCAAATTTCTCCATGGCATGTCAGATCGAGGTCAAATCCTCAGCTTCTAACAGACAGTTTACTCTTGATCAGCATTGATTCTTCATGCTAACAAGCTCAGATTTTTTTCTTATTTATAAAGGTCAAACATATATACTGTAAGCTTTGCTTCCCTTTGTCCTTAGTATAAAAAGAGGCTCTTCTGAACTTCTTGCCTGCCATATCTGTTTCACTGATCTTTTCCTCAAACTTAGGAACGTTTTTTTCCATAGCAATAACGTGCTAGCCCTCAGCTGGATGCAGCACAACCATATGATCTAACAGGATCCTTGCTCCCAAGAGTTTACAGTGCAGGTAAAGTGGAACTATGATATAGGAAATACACTTGGAGAGCAGTTATTAAAAAGCAAAATTCAAGTCCTCCTTCAGTGAGGTATGGCTGAAGTAAAAAGAACACTGTGTGGATGGATTTGGCCCCTGAAATACATCTATCTCTTTTTGCTGTCTCTCTTCTCAGAAGAGAGGTCACTCACTATTAACCAGGCTGTATTTTATCATGTGGTTGGGCATGACCTGGAGGCTGCATGCTTAAGGCTTTTCTTATGAAACCTGACTCCGATCTTTGAAATTTAGGACCTGAAAGAAAGGAGATATGGGTGCAATAAGGAAAATCTGGAGAAATACTGTAAATATTTGGATTAGGACACATAAGGTTCAAGATCACATGAGAAGAAAGATGATTCCACCTGAACTAGCTGCAATGGTTTCTGCTCTCTTTACAGGGCATCACCAAATCGGGGCTCTTATCTTGAAAAAAAGTCCTGAAGTCTACAGTTATTTAAAGATCTGTGTCATGAAAGCAGTAGGGAGATTAAAACAAACAGATTTTAAGCTTGTTAGCTTCTCACCTCCTTTTGAACCCCTCTGTTAACTTATGAGACTCTATATTTTCCTTTCATTAAACTCTCTGTTCAGCTGCCTTTTCTGTTGCGTGAAAGACCCACACAGAGCGACTGGGGAAAACACGCCAGATAAGGGATATGCAAATAACACTATCTGATGCACAAACATAGAAAATTATCTTTTGTATCATTTCTCAGAATAACCTATGCTTCATGCAGCAGAATGAGGCTTCTTAGAGGTGTGTTGAAGGTGGCCAAAGGAGCAGAGCTGCTTCTCCTGTTGTCCTCTTGCCATCAGAGTAGGAAAGAAGATGTTTGAGCTCCCAAGTCCTTCCCCCGATTTTTGAGCACCACCAGCAGCAGTACAATGACAGGCAAAGGAAAGGGCAATAATATGGTCTGATAGTCTTAATAGACAGCTTTTACAGACAGTGCGAAAACATATCACGGAGCAGAGGAATAAAAAGAAATTAAATCTTCACACCTGTCTCTTTGAACACTATATTCTGTGACCTTGGGCTGCTGCTTTTTTCATCCCCAGCATAACTTTCCAGACTATAACTTACCCTGTTAAATGTATAATTACTAGGGTGACCACAAATAAAAGTTTTTAATGCAACTAATCTGGAACTAAGCACTGTTTCCTTTTTCAGCTTTGGTGCCTTTGTGTGCTGGGGTATACACTGAGCGTTTGCAACAGGGAAGGGGAGATCATAGTTCCTATATGGTAGGATTGTCTGTCATGTTTACACATGATATTCTTGTCTGCAGTTTGCTTTACATTGGGGTGCAACAGCAACAGTTAAACTTAAAGGTCACTCTGCACAAAAAACCCCAACAAACCCTTACAACCACAAACAAACAAACAAACAAACAAACAAACAAACAAACAACCCCAAAACCAACCCAACAGAAAGATCAACCCTACCTGAGAATCCTGTGGTCTAAATGCACAAGGCAACTGGACTTGGGAGGAAGAAAGCATCCTTGTTGCTCACAGCATATACAAATATTTCTGAATAATACATTTTTAAACCAGTGAAATGTCAGAACATTTCCTTGTTCTATGATATATTTGACCCATACTTTGCAAAGTGGTTGGAAATGTGGGGTGTTTCTCCTCTCAGTCTCTGTTGATACTTGGGAGTATCAATGCAGTGACACATAAAGTAAAACTGGTTTTCACAAGGTAGCAATGATCAGGGTAACTGGAATACATCTCCAGGTGAGCATCTGGAACAGCTCAGCCTGTCCCACCAGCTTTTTAATGTCTACCAGCAGTGAATATATTTCTCCCATGCCTGTTTATACTTAAAATATTAATACTTTACTGGGCTGAGCAAAGTTCCCCTTGTTTGGTCTAAACTGGGCTTATAAGCTGATGTCTGTAATGTGAAAAAAACCTCTTATCCTAACTTAGGAATAGTGCTCAAAACTCTACTGTACATATGAGTCTACATTAAAACAGTTCTTTTGCTAGTACAGTTTATTTTAATTGGCAAAATAATATGACCTGGGCAGATATAAAGGCTTTTTTTGGAACATAAGCTGACCTACAGCAAGGAAGATGTACTGCTCTTATAAAACAAAATTAAACATTTTCTGATATAAACAGGGTTTGGAGGTCAAATACATAAAGATGTCTAGGTACTCAACTCCGATGAAATTAGTTGGGCAAATTGTTTAGCCTAGTTTCTGTCTTCAAAGGAGCTGAAGTAGGCATGCCAAAGGTTATTTCTCCAACCAGAAAATACCGGTAAAATAAAGATTTCAGAGCACATACAGGTTTAAGGACATTCATTAGGAGACCTTAAATCTTCTAACAACACCTATTTTTTGAGCCTGCAATATTCCTGCAGGATCCATATATGTTTCTTTGCACCCTGTTAAAACATCAGCAGACTCAATCTGCTTGATGGGAACAATACTGTGGTGTCTGTGTAACCTTACCATAGTCCTGTTGTTTCCTCTGCCTGCTCCCATTCCTGCCCTAAGATTGCAGCAGCATTTTCCCTTCTCTGTAGCTGCAAGTCATACCTCCTTCAGGGCTGAATTTCAGGCAGAAACCCCACCCCCAAACCAGCACAAACCAGCAAACAGGGTAAGAAGAGGCAGCACTTGCATGCTTGTAACTTTAAGTCCAGCTACACGAGGATTAGTGGGCTGAGTGGAAATGCCACGTCTGCTGATTTCTGAATGCAGACAAGCATTTCCTCAGACTGCGCTCCTGCAGCCGCATCTGATTTGTCAGCCATTTCAGCAAAATTGCCTGGACACCTCCAGAGACAATAAACTCTAAACTAAGCAGGAAGGACTGAAACAGAGAAATGAGGGTAATCACGTACTGTGGCTAGGAAATCCTGGCTGAAGTTAGATCTGAGTTTATCTGATGACTCTCTGTTTTCAGTGTTCAAATGCAATTTAAATGGGGAAATGCAGGTACCTAAACATAATGCTTTTGGAGATGGCGGCAGTTGCTGGAGTCATAGAATGTGTTGGCAGCTTTGACACAGGATTTATGGCAGGATTTGTGCCCTGCTGGAGCAGCAGCTGCAAGCCAGACGGGCTTCTTGGAGCATCTAAAATGACATTAGACAGCTCTTCTTATATTTAGGCACCTGAATCTCTCTAAATGTTCTTTTCTTGGAAGTAAGTGTTTTAGAATCCATTCAATGCTACCTCTAAATTACAGGAATGGTACAGTTGTGTAATCAAATACAGAACAGAAAATTACTGAAAGAAGGGGCCTCAGGCAGTCTCAACATGTCTTCTTGCAAGTACACATCTTCACACAGTCCATAGGATATTGGATAATTTTTTCTGTAAAACCCACATCGCATTCAGTTTTTGGAAGGTTGATACTTATGCAAAATTTTCCACCTTTTAATTACTGTGTACCTTTCAGACTCTGAAGTGAATGTGAAATTATTAATTTCCTCATGGCAAACTATTAATGAATACTAATGAATACAACTTTACAGTGCCTTTCCCTGAAGAAAAAATTACCTCATTTCCCAGTTTACTGGGTTAGATGTGATGTCAGAATCTTTAAAGTGAGAAGGGGGACAGGCAGTATGGGCAAAATGCCTTGATGCTCCACCTGCATTGCGTCCACATGGATCTCGCTCAGAATACCCTGAGTTTCATGCATTAATAGGAGGCTTGTCCAATTAACATGATTCACAGTTGTATGCCCCACACTATTGCAACTTCATAATGGTTTCAAAAGGTGTGTTATGTCACCTTATCCTAGAGAGGGGTACTAGTTAAAGAGGATGATAAAGTTCAAGTCATTAAGTTTACACTTGCAGTGTAAGCAAATTAGGAGTGAGAAGACAAAATAGTGTGATATAAGAGTAAGGATAAATGATTCAGATGAGAGGACGTGGGTAAGGAAAGGGGAGGGCAGGAGATGAATGGCTGTGGGAATGCTTACTGCCCATCTCTGCAGCCTGGACACACTGAAGGACTTTCTGGTGACACACACTGAAATGGTACAGAGAGAATGATTTAACTGCAGAACAGTGCTCTGTTTTACCTCTGACTGGAATCTCTGTTTCCAGTATTAAAATGATTAGTCCTAAAAGCCTAGCCTTAGGTCCAAAATGTGTCTTATACTTAATAGGCAGGATGGGCCTCAGGGAAGCTGGAGATGGTGGGGTGCAATCTCACAGCAGCAGCAATGAATCAGCAGAGAGGGAACCTGAAGTGCCCACTCCTGGCAAAATAGGACATGCTGCCTAGGATGGATGTTCCTGTGCTGTCCTTGCTGCCACCAGCATGAGGCATGGAGATGTTCTGCAAGGCCCTGAGTGAACCCTGAGATGCCCCAAATGTTGGGTCCAAGGAGGACAGACAAGCTTAGCACACACAAGTCTTAAATCCTTTGTAGACTCAGTCCCAGTCCTCTAGGGCAACATTCAAGTACCTCAAATCTAAGCCTCTCCTATTTGTCTGTAAACCACCATCTCCTTCACAATATGTCTTTCCAGTTTCTAGTGAATGAAATGGGCCCCAAGGGATTAAAAGAAAGTGTTTTAGAGACCAAGTGATAAAGTACATGCGTAAAGGGAATCAAATGAAGGCTGCACAGGAACTCTTAATTTTCCCATTTCCTAATTTCTTCACTTTTTTCATAATGTGGTATTTAAAAGAAAAGAAATCCATCTCCTACTGTCACTCAAAACCAAATCCAGACAAACCACAGAAAAAAAACCAATCCATGATGTGACTCAGGTTTTATTCTTACCAATGGGGTTGGGACATTATTAGGTCCATTGCAAGTCCTCTTTCTGTTTTTACATTAAGGTGAAGGGTTTTGTCTGCCATCTGCATATCTCAGAGGCAGGAAAAGATTCAACTTCATGCCCAGGAAGCAATGTGTTCTAATGGCTAGAGTAAATATCTATCTTCCCTGTCTCCTCCGTCTCTCTCGCACTGTCCCTGCAGGTGCCTGCCCCCTCACTTGCTGTTCCTGGTTAAATTGCTCTAATAATTTTTGTTGCATCTGTGAGGAAAAGATTTTATGCCACATGTTGAAAAAAGACTATTTGTAGATTTCTCTTTTGTTTACAATGTTATGCTGCTGACTATACAAAAGGCACACACAGCATTTGCTCCAGGATCACATTTCTTGTAGTACATTTAATATTAAATTAAAAGGTGTTTAAATCCATACAGAGACTGTAACTTCCCAATTCTCAGTGCTGTAACGACTGACCTAATCCCAGGCTTTTCCCAGGACATATAACTAGGGTCCACACTGTTTCCACAGCCCATGATACTCCTGACTGCAATGGCAGCCCTGGAGTGGTCCTCCAGACCCTTGCAATGAAGGGGTGTCTCTTCTCCCTGACGTTAGTCCCCTGGGAGCTGGGAGGGCTGGAGCTTTGCAAGGTGTCAGGGCCATTTACACCACCTGTAACTGCATTAGCAAGAGACAGATACATCACAGATTTATCCTGGGAATATTCATGCTGCTTCCTGCTTTTAGAAAAGGACAGTTCTGGAGATATATTTCCTGATGGCTTTTATCAGACTCTTCTTTAGAAGCTCAAAGAGCAACTGAGTTCTTTTAAGCTACTGTGCATAATGTTTGGTACCTGCCTTAGCAATTTTTCACTTGGCCATGTAATTCAGCGATTGCTGAGGCCCTCCAGGGCTACTGCCAAGAGGACCTAGGAGCTAAACCACCTCCCAGTGCTTGCCTCAGCATCACAGTATATATGAAATGATGGCTGCAGCTGCAAGGCTTGGCACACTCCTCCCTGAGCAGTTGTGGGAACTGCGCCTATTGCACCCTTGATGTTAGGAGCTGAGCCAACTTCCTCACCAGAGGCTGCACCCTCACCATGAGGCTGCACATCCTTCTGCATCAAATTACAGTCCTTTCCCTCGAGGAGGCTGAGCAAAGCCTGCTCCAGTCGCCCTCTGCTCATGGTTAGTGTGGAGAGGTGGATGCACATCTCTCACCCAAAATGGGGTGGGGGTTTGAAGCTAGAGACCCTCCGGCCCATGAAGTGCAAATGAAGTTCCATTCCCTGCTGTCAATTATGGATCAATTGAATCTAAAAGACAAGGTAGGAGAGGCTTTGTAGAAATTCTTTTGGGGCCTTTCCTGTGAACTAGGGCTGGTTATGAGAAACTTCTGGCAATTTATACATGACCACTGGGAAAATTGGCACTGGCAAAAGGTGAATGTGGCTTTTGACATTCAAACTACTAGATAAATAGGTAATAAAATCCAGTGGAAGGAAATTGGTGGTCTACTTGGTAAATCTTGAAATGTGGAAATTTTTAAAGGTGAAAGTGATTAATCACTAGAAAACCTTGTCTGAGGATTGGTGAAACCAACCATAATATTTTTAATTTCATTTTAAATTAAGACTACCTGTTTTCTGAAAGAGATTCCCTAGTTTGAACTAAAAATTACTTGAAAACAGTTGGTAGTTTGCTATGGTAGATTCCACAAGCCAGATGACCACAACTGATCCTTGTTACCCTATGATTATTTGAGAAATGCACACTGGATACTTGAATATCTCTGTTGGTTACAGATTAGCTGCTCTTTGCACCTTAAACGTTGCTGTGTGAACTCAGAGAGTGATTTGAATATAAGTCTGCGATATTGTGCTTGCATTTTCCTGGAAATCCTTCAGCACTTCCTTTTGAACGTCCTTCCCTTGAGGCCAAAGGCTATCAGCTGCCACCAATTACATGTAAATTTCATTCAGTTCTTGATAGTCAAAGTCCATCTCAATTAATGACAATAGATGAGAATTTCTTTCTCCAAAAGAAAGTCACAAAAACTAATATTGGAGAGCTCATGACTTCAGGCAAAAAATGAGCAGACAGATTTCTAAATCTGATATGTTCCCCAACTTTGTATTTCTTCCTTAGATTGCAAAACTGAAATATCTCTGTGAGCAAAGGTGAATGTGTAATAGCTAAATTTGCTACAGATCAACTGATCAGACATCCATGTGTCATCGTGAGAATCCATGAGGAATTTCCTGAGTATGAAAGATACCATATCAACACACATTTATTATTTTGGTGAAATATAAGTGTGATATATTTAGATACCTTTTTTTCAGTAATGCAGTCCTGAAGCTTATGATATGAAATGCTATTTTTATTTGCAAATGAATAGATAAATTTTTCGTTTCCTTTTCCCTTTCTCCTTCAGTTTAAGTAATGGGTTTTTGCACATGGACAATCTCTGTTACTTAGCAAAATTTTACTGTATAATATTTGTAGTGCCATCTACAGAATTAAAGCAAAACTCCATAACTTTGTGAGACATTTCTCATGGCACTTATGAACAGCTGAACCATACCTGCTCAACTGTTAAACTCCCCAGACCACACCTTCCCCCGCATTAGAAACTGTCCTATTTATTTGCAGTCAGCCAGGTTTCCTTATCTACATCCAGCAAAGTTCCAGGCCATGTGATAATTTCCATAGAGGTCTATGCAACAATTTTTTTCATAGGACTGCTATTTCCTTGAACCAAATGATTAAAAAACAAATTGTAGCACATGTTAAAGCACAGTTTAGGAAATAGACTATACCCATTGACCTCCTGACTTAATAAGTGGCCATCACAGCTTATCAAAAGAAAGTGCAAGTCGTCAGCAGGCAGTACTAGTGCAATCAGCTGATCATATCAGTTCTAATTGGTGTTTGTGTACACCCCAGTGCAGGACACACAATAGAAAGGAATGTCTGAACCATTTGATTAATTTTCTTGCAATCATACAATTGCATTCAGAAATGTACAAAGTTTCATCTTAAAACCACTTTAATCTTTCACATCAACTTGGTGGTGGAGGCTGTTGGAGAACCTGTCTCTGCCAATGATAAGCTTTTCTCACTTCTTTTAGAATCTCCACAGGCCATGTTTGCCTTAGTGGGTTGGTCTGAAGCAGTAGTACAATTTGATGAGAATACTCTGTTCCCATTTACTTTGTGTCACTTTGGTTCCTCAAAGGAACCAAAATTGTGAGGAGGAAATGATGTGTGAGAAGGACCTTAAATGCCAAACTCTGTTACAAATGTGTTATAACCCTTGTGCATCATTGGTCCAAGGCGCAAATATGAACATATGACATCCATGACATCCTCTAGCAGGTCAGTCCTTGCACATTCCTGTGGCAGATGACAGCACAAGGACCAGGAGCCACAGACAATTTGCATGCTGCTGACCACCAGACATCAACTCTTTCTTGTAATTGGGCTCTCTCTCTCACATTCCAATCAAACAGTGCACCTAAGAGAACACCTAGTCTGCATCAAGCCATATTGCTATGTGGGGTAAAATGGCACGTAGGCATATTTTAAATCAACAAATTCCATTTGGCTGCCCAGTAATGGGGCAGGCTGTTGAGTACAGTGAGACACTGCTAGCATTCCCAGCCCCCAGGCCAGCAGCACAGCGTGGGTGAGATGCACAGCAGACTCCAGTAGGATGTCCCTGCTGTGCTCAGAGGCTCCATCCACTGCACTGCAGCTCCAGAAGCAACAGGAGATTCTTGATTTCTTCCTCAGCGCAGACTTCAAAAGGATCAATATTGCCATGGAGGCCTCCCTCTGTCCTCTCTGTATAGACCCAGATCTCCCCTTTCCTTCCTTCCTTGGACAACCCTGAACAGTCCTTTCTTCCACATCGCACCCTGACTCCCCTGCCAAGCAGAAGAGGTTGCAAAAGACAGTTTTGTCATTCACGGTATAGAAAGAATATACCAATTCCTAGAGAATTGCCCTCTTCACTTTGGACTTCCCTCCCACTCTTGACAAAAAATATATTTTCCCAGTAATCCTATAGAAAACTCTGTCCTTGACCACCTAGAGATGCACTGTGGGTGGCCACTGGCAAGGGCACCACACAGGGTGCTGTGTTTGTGTCTCTCCTCTATGATAGAGAGCAGGCTGCAAAAATCTTCTGCCCCTCTGCCTTCCCCATACTGCAGTAGGTATGGTGCAGGTACATCTAGAAGTCCATCCTGGAGGGAGCACTGCTGGAGTAAGAGGTGTTTCAGAGGAGAAGCCAGAGGAGAGGCTAGGGAAACTGAGGCAGAAAAGGAACCTGTTTCTGCAGGGCTGACAGCAGTTCCTGCCTGCCTGGTGACAGACCAGCAAAAGCCTGGGGAGGAGGTGTGAGTGGCACCTCTTCCCCTGTTTCTCAGGTTATAGCCCAGGTTGTCCTCTCAAATTGACTCCCTGACCTTAGGAGCTACGGACTACAGTGGTGCCCAGGATGCTGAGTTTTTTTATTTAAGCATTCGTGAATGCCTTGAAAATTGGATGAGAAGGCCATTCTCACTTCTTGACTGTCTTCTGTTTTTGCATGTGGGATGGGTGCACAGATTGTGTTCGAGCCAATTTTGGGAAGCTAGTTCTTGATTTTTACTACCACAGTTTTCTTTCATACATGTTCCTCTTTCATGCAGCTGGGAAATCTTTTGCTGTGTCTTTTAATATCCTTCGCAAGTCTGACTCAGCTTGACTTTTGGCAATACTCCTGTTATTGAACACAGATTTCTTTGCTGATCAAAAGCTTTTGCAACACTTCTGAGCTCTCTGCTGCTCTTAATGTGACCTCTGAGATGCTGACTCAGTTTGCTTAGTCTAGAGCCCTTTCTGATAGAATTTCTGTTTCTGCTTGGGGTGTAAGTTGGTATGGCACTTTTGGCTTTAACGCATTTCTTTCCATTCATGTCTTCTGCTTCTTCAGCTGTTAAAATTAATTTCATTACACAAAAGTACCCTCTAGAAATTGAAAGACTTTAAAGTCTTTCACTGAATTTAAGCAGAATCAAGTTGTAATAACAATTTCCTAAACAGAGAGTATAGAGGATACTCTATATTTCCCCTGACAGTTTCTGTATTATATAAGCACCTTTCCTGAGCAAAATACTCCAGAGTCTCTTCCCTCACTTCTTGTTCCATTGCAAGTTGTCCAGGTTTCCCCATGTTTTACTCCCCGAGGGTGTCCTGTGATTCTTCTTTGCTTTTCCCAGAAAATCCTGTGCATACACCTGACCACAAATCCTGATAAAAACCCCAGCTGTCCTTCCCCTGGCTGTAAACTGTGAGATCTCTCATCTGCATGTAGGATTTTTCTTCGGAACACATTTCCCAGTCGCAAGGGCCAGCTGCAATCCATACTTGCTTGTTTGGTCTTGGAGCAGGGAGCTACAGGAGCAGCCTTGTTCCTCCCCACAGGTCTCCAACCCAAACATATCCTCAGCCAGGCTTTTTCTGCTTGTTCACTGCAGTCCAGTCCAGTATGGCAAGGCACAGTCTCAGGCAAGGCTGAGCCAGGACTGGGAAGCACTGAGGGCAAGCACTCCAGCTGTAAGACAATGCTGAGGGCTCAGGACATTTTTATCCTATTTCCTGATGCATTTTCTAAGTCCCGACGGAAGATTGTGATTCTGAGGGTGATGTCTCATCATTAGCAAATTAGATGCTGTAATCTGCTTCTAAATGAATCTTCTTAGGGGGTATTACTCAGGGTCAGATTAAAATTAAGTGAGAGAAAGACTGATTAAAATGTAAGGGAGCTTCCGTTTTCTGCTTCTGGCGGGTGCAACATGAAACCCTTGAAAGGGCAGAGGTATTTTTAAATCCGTTTTTTTTGTGGCCTGCTCTGGAACTGTCTCTAAATCCTGATGGCTCACAGATCCCATGGTGATGTGCATTTCCTTCTCTCTTCCGGGTGCCAGTGGATGCCAGAGCCCAGACCTGTAGGGGACCAGGTCTTCACTGCTGAAGGGGGTCTTCAGCAGCTGCAGAAAACACTTGTCCTGGGGGTGCAATCAGCAGCAGGAGTCCTTCCCACACTTGTCCAGCCACTCCAGCATGCAGGGCTGTGGGAACTTGGGCTAGCAAAGGGTTTCAGCTACACTAGCAGTGTTTCTTTCAAAATACAGAATCCCGAGTTACGTGACGTGTTGCTAAGGGAGGAACAACTCCCAATGTCTTCTTGGCCCAGTTGCTCATTTGTTCAGTCCTGCTCTGATTTCTGAGAGGAAAATAATCAAAACCAGCAAAAAAGAGTCTGTAAGAGAATAGCTGCACTTTACCAGGGACCCAGATTATGTGGTGGTGTTTCATGGCCATTTTTGTGCTCCTTGTTTACATCAACATTTATTTACCTTTTGTCATCTCAGATTAATTCTGTCCGTTCTGTCAGATGTCACACTGATGCCATTAGGGTAATATGGAGATCTGCAAATGGGCCAATAGAATGTATTTGGTTCTAATTTTTACTGAAATAAATGACTCAGGGAGCCACTATATATCAAAGCTTTGCTATGGCAGATCAAAACTGTCTTGTTAATTAGCTGCCATGTTAATTAATTGGGCATGTGTGAGCTGATGCTAGGTGCAGTCAAATAGCAGCGTATTTATTTTTCTCATGGAGTATAAATGGCATCAGCATCTCTAGTTTCTTGTCTCAGAGCTGCTGCCTAATTTCATGACTGAACATGAAGGCTGTTTATAATGAATAGTGCTTTAAACTTTTCTGGCATGCTCTCCTTTCTTATTTTCCATCCAGTGGCAGCAGGTGCATGGCACCACTCTGCTCCATGCCCACTGCCTGCCCACGTGGCCCCAGTGCCACTGGATGGTCTCACTGTGCGCACCAAAGGACAGCATCTCCAAATGCCTGGCACAGCCTCCTTTGCAAGGCACTGACTCCCAGCTTAGCACTAAACTTTGCACTGAACAGTTTCGTGTCTTGTATTGCAGCTGCTAGAGCTCCTTGCAGTCTTGGTAGCTGCAGGGGACATTGCCTTTCCTCACTGTGACTGGCCTGCACCGAGCTCTCCCTGCTGGTTACCTCTGTCTTATTCAAAGCCCTCCTAATCTAATTAGGTGTCTCTTGTGAACATACTGACAAAAAAGGCTGTGCATCCAGAACTATTATTTGATGCACACAGCAAAGTCCATTTGGTAATTTTTCTGTCAGGGCTTCTAATAGCCAAGGCCCATGTTTGCTGTGTAATATATTTTAGGTTTTCATGCATAAGCCAATTCCTACTGGAGTCCATAAAAAGGCCCCTGCTGACATTTGGCTGGAGCTCAAGGCCTACATCTTTATCAGAAGGCTTTGTTGTCTGCCAGGATTTTTGAGCCTAATGCACAAATACAGCCAAAAGCAGGGACAGCTGTGAGAACCATGCTAGTGAAACCAGACCAGTACATCCATAACCCAACTCCAGTCTTTTAACCTGAATATCTGACACAATATTAGATTTTAGCCTTTTTTTCTGAAATCCCTGACACAATATTAGATTTTAGCCTTTTTTTCTGAAATCCCTGAGAAACAGATTTAAAACCTGGCTAATTTTCTAGGTATCATGACAAAATTATTATTTATCTTCTGGCCAGAGACTAATGTTGTTGCACTTAAGAAAAGACAAATTCTTAAAAAACGTGTGTGCTGTCACTTGGTCTCATGTGAGGTGCTAGAAAACAAAAGCAAGATCTTGCCAAGAAATGGTGATAGATATTCAGGATGCAGTGTTTTCTTCTCAGTTTGGTGGAAGAATTTATCTCCATTGGGAAGTGCCCAACAGCTTCTGACATTTCTGTTGCCTCTATTTTTGAATCATATTAAAAGTTTACTGTATCATAATCATGCACATAGGTACATAAAGTACCCACAAGATGGGATCAAACATGATCAGATGTAGGGGTTGTGTGTGAAAGGGTGGGTGTGTTTTTGGGTTGGACATTAAGTCTCTCTATAGCTCATTTTGGAGTATAAAAAACCACACCACAGGGATATCAACTATCAGGATGGGATAAGGACAGTTTCAGATGAGCCTGTGCTCATGAAAGTGGAGAATAAATGAAGAGGTACAAAAGAGGCTGAACTCAGAGAGCAGACAAGCAGTACATGTTAGTAATTTTAAACACATGAAAACCACTAAAAGCACAGCCACCAAACAAGGGGTTAGGTAATAAGGGTCCCATCTATTGTTAAAAGACAGAGAAAGAGAAAAGATAAAAACTACTAGACAGACACATTCAAAATCTTAAGACACAGTAGGAAATAAAGACCTTTGAAGGACACACTTTAGGAGAGGTGCAAACGAAGTCCAGAGTGGGCAGTTATGTCCTGCCAGCTCTATGCAAATTGAATGTAGCTTTGAAAATGCTTGTTGCGGGATTTTTTTAATCCTAAATTTTTGTGAGTATATTGAAGAAAGCATTTGGAGAAAACATGCTTGAAGCTTTCATGATCGGGTAATAATGGTCCAGGATGAATTAATTCTGGTAAATGGATTGGAGGAACTTACGGATTGGTTCATCTCTGATTTCCACTGGTATGAAGTAAGAATTACTGCACAAATGTCAGTGGGATACATTAATGAGAATTAACACCTCAAGAACATTTTTCAGTTTCAACATCGTACTACATTTCCACAGTGCTTTGGGATACAGTGAGATAAAATGTGCTCTACAAATGTAGATGTGTCTTAATAATAAGTGTCTGCTAATTTTATTCAGGGAAATAACCCTTGCTGCTCTGAGATCAGCAGAGATTTGCATAATCTCAGGTAAGTGAATCAAAAATGTCTTTTAAGAAGGAGGTTCAACCCTAAAGAATTTAAAACTAGAAAGGACATTAAACTATTCAAACTCATCTGAATTTCTAGGTGATTTTCTTTGTATTTTATCTTTCCAGGGGCATCTAACTCCAGCTGGATGAAAAAAATGGAGGACAGGGGAAGGTAAAAGACATAAACTAAATCCAACCAGAACATTTGAAAGAGAAGTGGCATAAATGAAGATTGAAGAACTACAAAGTGAAAAAACACCTATGAGAAAAAGCATTGCTCACGGAGTGTTTTAGTCTGTCACAGGGAAATTACATTTACAGTGTCACGGATAGATGGAGAATTTTCTTTCAGAGGCTAAAAATACAATCCTTGAGCTCCATTCTAATGCCATCATTTTTGGTTTGCAATGTTTTACATTTTTTAGAGCATAAATACACCTTGACCATCCTTCCAGGTTCTGCCTGTTTCTCTAAGATGTGGTGATTAACAGCAAGCGTGAATGCACAGAAGTCAGAACACTGAAAAAAAAAGCTTGAAATCAAGGATGGTACTCACCTTGACTTCACTGAAGCCAAGATTTCATCCAGAGAGTAGGAGTATTGAACACAGCAAAATCCTTCGTGTACCCTGGGTGTTTCTGCCATCAACTAACTGCTTTGGATTGGTTTCTGCAAATTTTACAAATTACAAATACTAGCCATGAGAAGGCAGAAAAGCATTGTCTGGCTTCAAATTTTTCTTCAATGATCTTTGAGCCAAGAAAACCTCCAGAATCTGGGGTTAGGTGAAGAAAGGTGCCTCTGTCTTGAGGTTCTAAATAAACAAGGCTGCTCTTCTGGGTTAGTTATTCCATTACTGACAAAGACCTTCTTGTCAACAAAATGTTGAGCTTTCCTTTTTGCCTGTATTATTTAAAAAGGCAAATGCAGGATACACTGGGAAGCTGACTACTGTCACTTAGTCACAAGACGCTCATTTAAAAAACCTTAGCCAATTTTCTTCCTTACTCCAATCAGAAATATGTTCTAGTGCATTGGAGGATGAGAACTTGCTTTTTAATTCCCATTCCAAATTATTCATTGTCACTTTCCTCTCATTTGTCCTTGTGCCAGTGTTGTCATCTTACTTAAATAATTTTTAATTCTTTAATGACTACCTGGTAATTAGCCATTTAACAGATATATACAGAGCGATCATAACTCTGTATTCTAGTCTAAACCACCCACGCTCTTTTCTTCTGTTCTTGTGAAATGAGTGCTCCATTTCCCCTTCTTTTTAATGACCCTTTTTTGCCCTTCTCCCACCTGGAATTCACATTTTTGAGTATGGGCTTGTACAGAGTAGATGGGATTCTAACAGCCCCCTGTACAGTGGCATGGGCATACCTCACAGCTACAAAAAATACCAAGCTGATGTACCTCACAATTATGTCTTTATTTTCCTGACTGCATTACACTGATTGATTGATTGATTGATTGATTGATTGATTTAATCCTGTGATTGTGTTTTTTCTTCTCAGTCTCTTTACTGTGAAAGCTTTGTTTTTCCACGCCCAGCCATTTAATTCAGGAATTTAAGCCAGGAATGATATGAGCTGTGAGCACACAGTGTGCAATCATTGAGCTAGATCCTTTCACACACATCACCTGCGAGTAATACAAGTCTTGAGAGCTGAACCCATCCTCAGGAGAAGCTCACCATGGAATATGGTGTTTCCTTATTGTGGTTTCACCTGTCACAAAGATCAAACACTGTTCTCATTTCCTGGAATCATACAGGGAGGAATCACACAACGGAAGAAAGTTTCTGTGATGGCTACTCCAGTCCTACTTTCAGCCAGTGCAGTGGTATCTCCCAATGCGTTTTTTGGGATTGCAGAGCAAGTGTTGTCTGGGGGACTTCTCTGCAAGTGTTCCCTGATTATTTTGGCTCCTAATGTACTAGACATGTAGCTCCAGTAGAAGAACATTCATCTCCTGCATTTGCAAGCATCCTTCCCCAGTGAAAACCTCCTGTCCATCTAGATCTGAGTAGTCTTATCCCTCACCTGTGTTTGTGGCTTTGGGTCCTAATGTAACTCCAAGGAGAGTTCCCTTTTACAACTGAAAAATATCTGTTATGGGAAACTCTAGAGGTCAACCAGGTTTCACCTAACTTCACAAGGGGAATTGCAAACTCATGGGAGGAACCAGAAACCCTTTAGTCAAAATGCTCTGTCAAGCCACATGTACCTAGACAGGTTTCGACACAAGACCATGAAGAACTCAATATGATGTAGTATGTGGTAGGTCTGCTGGTCATTTTAGAAGTTCTGCTGACATGTAACCTGCCATCGTGGAAGCCTGCATGGGACTTTGGAGATGAATTCTGTCACTAGACTAAGAAATAGGAGGAGGTTCTTCACTGTAAGACACTAGCAATGAGGAGGTTGCTTGTGTGGCTATCTCTAAGTCCTGGTGCCTGTTCACAGAGGCTGACCAAGTGCCTCATTTACTTTGGGAGTGATCACATTGTTTACAAACCCCATGCATGCAGTGCCTGCATGCTATGCCTGTCAAAATCCCATGGCAGTGCCCCTGGGACTGTGAGTGATAGATACTTGGTAGCTCAAATATGTTTGATAAGATTTCCGGTTATCATCCTCCTTTGCTCCTGCTGTTTTGCTACCATGTTCTTAACACACAAGAGGTTTCAGTTCTTAAAAAAATTAAGGAGGCCGTTATTAAACTTTGGAAAATGTCCAGCATCACTTCTATGAATGTTATTTAGAGCAAGCCTCAGGAATTCAGTCCAATCCCAGTGTAAGTCAATGGAAAGTCAGATCTAGCTGATGTACCAATGCAAAAACAAGATGGTAACTTGTAGTTTACAGCAGACATGGTGAAGATTGCAAAACATTGATGAAAAATACAAGCTTGAGTTTCTTCAGCATAGATCTCAGTAAATGTCAACCTAAGCAGCCACAGCCACAGTCCAAAGCACAAATCTCAAAGAAATAGCTGCTGGTTTTTTATAATATCTTTTATTTATCCAGCCATTATATGGACAGCAATGATAAAACAAAAGATAATGCCTTCCATCTGAAGCAATGCCAAGCATAAGTTAATGATAATGAGTTTGATGGGAAGGCCATTTTGAAAGGAGCTTGTGGATGGCCAGGCCCATCTATGGGGTCTAAAGTACCTTCCAGACCAGAAATGGGTCCACTGGTGTGGATTTTATGTGAACAGATGTAGATGGCAAAACGAAGACACCTATGGCTGAGCTGGTTGTTGGAAGAAAAGAATCCCTTTGGGTATGTGATTTTTTAAATATTTAAGCAGATGTATACAATGCTGCTGATTAATTACTCCTAAAAATCCCCAGTTTTCCCAGTCGACTCTTAGGGGTTCCTAGACAGAGGGAACACATTGTACTGTAGAGACAAAGACACACGAGGTGAGCTCACCCTGGTGCCTGCAGTTCAATAACCCAGAACAGTTATTGCTGTTCTACAGGTGATCTGCACTGTCTGCTCAGTGAAGAGTATGACCACAGGACCTGTGTAAGCTCCTTCCACTGTTTCTGCTTCTCCTGCAAAAGGACTACAAGGAGCTACAAGTCATCAGATACCACCACCTAACTTATTAGTGCATTGTATCCAACACTCTTTCCCATCACTCATTATGACAGTAATTAAATCTTGCATTGGGGCAAAGGAACAGACAATATGGGAAAGGCAAAAAGGAGTTTATGCTGCTTAAAATCAAACCAGATCAACAGTATTTTGCATGTAAGATGTGCTTTTTTTCAAAGGCTCTTTTTTTAAAACATCATATTGAGTGCAATTTAATTTAAGGAAACTGAGGTTAAAGATGTGATTCCACAGTATGTCAGGTTGAGTACTGCATGGAGAGGAAGTGCTGCACTGGGGTCACAGAAGCAAGCATGTTCCTGGGTTGTGGTGTCAGTGCAAACCTACCATAAAACCGCCAAGGAAAGATCAAGTTACTTTCCCACAGCAGAAGTCACAGAAATAGTTATGCTCTTCAGCAGACCACAGTGAATTGCCACACTGAAGTCCAAAAACGCAGGTATCACAGGTATTGCAGGTGCTCGGGATTTGTAGTGCCGCTCTCCACAAAGTAGCAGAGGAAAAAGAACACACATCTCCTACCAAAGTCCTAATGGGAAAGGCAACCCACCACAAGAGAATTCCATACTGAAAAATACTGACTACAGCTGAACAAGGGTCCGAATTGTACATACACATACACACTTTGGGCTCAGGTAAAGGAAGCTACTATACTGTGAATAAACTTAAGAGAAAACACAATGGGTTTTTCTTTCTCATTTGTTACAGACGCAGCAGGTAATGAAAGATACTTGTCTTTGAGCATGTCCTCTCCTTTCCTTCTCGTTTTCCTTTTCCCCTAGATTTCCACCACGTTTCAGGGTATATTTCTTCAAAACACAGCAATATTGGAGAAATGCCCCTTGAAACTGTAAGCGTAGAAAGAAAAGTGGGTTTTTTTGTGCAGGTGCGATGGCACCACCTGAAAGACAGATCATCAGTTAGAAAAGAGATGCTGCCCTTGCAAAAAAAAAAAAAAAAATATTGTGAGGGAGTCTTGGCAAAACTCACTTCAGATGTTGAGCAAACAGGTCTCCTATCAGCTGAACACAACTTACTTGTCAGGAATGGACCAGCAGCAGAAGTAGGTGTTTTCAAACAGTGAGTATGGTGCCAAATCTTACCACAAAAAAAAAAAAAAATTCACATACTGAGAGAAAAACAGTTGCTATAAAGAAAAAGGAAAAAGGAAAAAGGAAAAGAAAAAGAAAAAGAAAAAGAAAAAGAAAAAGAAAAAGAAAAAGAAAAAGAAAAAGAAAAAGAAAAAGAAAAAGAAAAAGAAAAAGAAAAAGAAAAAGAAAAAGAAAAAGAAAAAGAAAAAGAAAAAGAAGAAAAGCAACCCTAAAACTAAGAGTTCACAAATGATCATCTAAAAAATGACAAGCAAATAGTGATCTACCAGTAGCTATGAATTCAGGGCTCCTGTTTGTTATTCTCTTCTTTTCTACTCTTTGAGGATTACTGTATAAGCACAGCCCATATCTGAGCTTTTATCTACAGCCATTAGGACTGGAACTTTTTTAATGAATGCTGAGATTCTCACATAATGACAAGAGCTGTGGAAAGCATCAAATATCATGAGACATATGAAAAACATCTTAAGTTGGCAGTACTGCACATAAAAAGAAACAGCTCTTGTCTTACAGAGCTACAGTCCAAACACAAGACAAAGAGTGATAGAAAGTAGCACTACCACAATTTTACAGATACAGCAAGATTAAGTAAAAACTTGTCAAAGGGGAAAGTGAGGAAAAATCTGATATGGCTGTTTTTAGAGCCCTAGTTATAGGGATACATTTCTTCTTCAATTTACAGCCTTTATTGCCATGGGGAAAATAAAATATTTTGCATGCTGCCAGAGGATTAAGTTTTCCTCCCTAAAACAGGCAAATTAGGCTATTGTTGTGACAAATCATACTAACATATTTCTTCAGCGGGCCATAAGCTTCACAAATAGAATTTGCTGTGCTATGGCATATTTGTATTTTTCAATGAAATGAATGACAACAATGTTATGGCACCCAGAGAAAGTAATTTTGAAATATATTCAGTGAGGATTTCTTGGATTATTTGTGCAAGTGTATGTATGTGTGCAAAAGCAAACAAAATCACATCCCCTGCAATTCCTCAAAGCATCAGGAAAGTGACAGACTGTGACAGTTCTTGCATTGCTCTGCAGAATATTATCGCAACACTGACCACAGAATTTCACATAGTAAACAAATTTTACCCATCAAAGTGATGGCATCAGTTTCACTGCAGGGTTAATTTGCTTCTATTTGACAGATTATTTTAATCAGAAACCTAGCCAGTTCTCAGCTGCAGCTTATTTTGACAGTCAATGCCAACAGAGTGTTCCTTCAAGTTGTGGGCACATTGATTGTGGTGGTTATGAGATGAGCTAAAGCTATATGCACTTGTTCTCTATTATTTAATGAGTCATTGAAATTAATAACTGTCGTCTTCTTATCTTGCATTACAGTTGAGAAACACAGTGGTTGTAGCCAACAGTAAGTTGAAAAGCTGTTTGTTTTGTTAATGGATCTGCTGCATCTGTGCACTGCCTAGCTGTCACTCAGTTCACAGCATTCTACCGTCTTTGTGTTCTTTAAAAATTTCCCAGTATCCTAAATACTAGATCATACCTTGTTTCAAGTTAATGGAAGTGTATGCATCTGTGCTAGTATTAACATAATTCAATTAATCATATTTAAATCTATTTGCTGGTATTTGCATGGAATAATGGATTAACATGGCAGCACATGCCTTATTCATAAATTATTGACTTAAAAAATAAAACCAATACTGAAGCGAGACTTTGAAGCTTTAATTCATTAAAAATGTCAGAGCATTTTATTGAACAAGGATCTTACAATAAAACTATTGAATCAAATACAACCTAACACTGATTATACTGTAGCCCTTCATAGCACTTGTCACTCTGGCTTTTGTTGCATTCTGACCCTCTTCCATTTCAGCTTTTATTTTAAACATCAAATGATGAGTGTGTGAACTAAAACCACATAATAATCACTTTGTGCTGCTTACCTTGTTCACACTGAAAAATTGCCTCTTAGAGTAGGGGGTGACCATGTCAGAGCCTGTGCTGTGGTGTATGAAATGCAGAGGATCTCCACTCCACCAGGAACTTGGACTGGGTGACACTAAGTCTGCTTTGAAGGCTTTCTTCAGGGGAATTTGATATTTTGAAACAGTCCATTGCCATATCTTTCCTTCATGCACTATCCTGCATGAGCAGGACTTGTGACTCTACGCTAGAGTCTCTGATAAAAGCATGGAGAGAAAGGCTTTGAAAGATGATGGCACACTTTTATGTCCTTACTGAGGCTGGCTTTGTCTTTCTTTTTACATTTACTTCTGTTAAGTACTTCTGAAAATTGTTTCTTCAGTTGCCATAGAAAACTACCATAAAAAATGCCCCACAGGTAAAGATACATTCATACCAGTGTTCGCTTGTCCTCCCAATTTGTGCAGCCCATAATTATTCCCTCCTCCCTGTCCCCTGTACACAGAGCAATACTCTGGTCAGCCACGAAATCTCATTGCTACAAGTAGGCCAAGGAACTCACTTCCCTCAAGATGTCAATCTGATTAAATTTCCTTTCAGTGTCCACTGATTACAAACCTTAAAGAACATTGCTATTGTCATGGTTGTCTCAATAATCAAAGATGTAAGAGAGATGCAGTAACAGCCTTCAGATATGTGAGAAGTAGCTGGAAAGAGGACAGAGCAAACTCTTCCCCTCCTCCTGGGTGGACAGAGCAAGAGGTTTGTTTAGGGCTTAAATGGAAACAAGAATGATTTATGTTAGGCAATAGGAAAATTGTTCTCAGTGATGAAGAATTGGATTACATTGCTGAAGGAGGCAAGGGATCCCTAGAAATGCACCTGGACAAACTCCACTGGTAAATTGTTTAGGGAAAGCTAAAAGTGTCTTAGCACAGAGGAATGGTGTAAATGACTGCTCAGTTTTTTGACGTTTCAGCCCTGGCATCCAGCGGCTTCATCCTTAGACTCTACTGAGATTTATACAAGTTAATGTCAAAATGGACATGACTCATTTTCATCACCTGCGATCAAATGAATTTTGCTGAGGGTGTCACTACCCATGGCCACAGCAAGCACCTGCCCTGGTGGCAGTCAGGCAGCATGACATGCAGGTAAGGAGGAGGTGAGAATTTTTACAGGCCTCCCAACTTCTCCTTTCCTGGGGGCAGCCTTCTCCTTCCACAGCACCTGTGCACTCTGTGTCCCACCTCCTGCACACCCAAGCACAGGATCATGGTCCCTGCCCCCACTCTAGACCTTCAATGCAGCCACCCTGCTTCCCAATTTGGGGGGTGCTCTGACACTCTGTCACTGACTTCCACAGACACTGGACAAGGAATCTAGCGGAAGTCATTACCTTTGTGATCTGAAAGACAGAGAAGCTTTGTTTTCTTCACTGGACTATCCCATCCCTCTGAGGCAATGTGTGCATCACCAGAGCCCACTCTGAATTTTTCGCTCCACTTTGCAGCTGGAGAGACTTGAGCAGTTCAGTGGCTGATGGCATTGGCACAGCCTCATGGACAACAGCAGCTGGCAGCCAGGCACCCACTCCTTTCCTGAGCGAGCGCAGTGCATTCCCACACCTGCAGCATCTGTGCTAGCGTTTTTCCATGTAAGACTGCAGGTTAGATCTTTTCATCTTCAAGGTGTCCTGGTTCTGGCAGTGAAAGTGGCTTCGACTGGGCTGGTGTAGTGGCTGTTGTCAGATGTCTCAATGCTGTGTGCTGAAATGACATCTCGTCATCATATGCAGACAGGAAGCAGCAAGCAGGCGAGAGAGAAAATACAACAAAAAGTATTTCTCTGTCTGCCAAGGGAACAGTCCATGCACAAAATCCTGGCTGCTAAAAATGTAGACAGCAGTGTCAGTAAATGATAAAAATCCAAAATATTTGGATTTTTAGCGCTATCTTCTTATCTGAATTTTGATTGCGTATGTATTAACTAGTAACATGTAGTTGAAGGCAAATGTCATGTGAATATTTTCACAGGTGTCCACCAGTTTGCTTTTTCTAAACAGTATAGTATTTCTACTTCAATTTATGCATCTAGGTTTTAGTTACCTCTACCACATTGGAAGTACATCATAGCTTTTCTCTGTTTTTCAACAGATATATTTTTTAAAAAATAGATACATTAAAAATCACTCCTTTTTTTCTTTACAAGTGAAATAAAAATTCCTCTTTTGCTCTTAAAAAAACCCCCATAAATTTATTTTGTGGCAGTTGTAGTAAACTGTAGCACTTTAGAGAAGACCTTCTGTGTTTTCTTTTAACATGGATCCTGTTCCCAGTAAGATTTATGCAGAGGCTAAAAAGAAAATCATGCTAGGTTTTTTTGGTTAAAATTTCCCTCAGATTTTAAGCACTAAAGTGTTCATACCCTAGAAACTTCTGAAAAATGAAAATCTCATGAGTTTTATCCATTTACAGCCTTCCAAAAAATGCTGGCATTTTTTTGAAGCAGCCACTTAAAAAAAAAAAAAAAAGAAAAAAGAAAAACTCCACTTTCCTGATGAAAAGACTTGGAAGTTACGCTTTCACATACTTATCTAGCTCCTCAGGCACATTAGAAAATTATTCCCTTTAGAGAGAAACACTGAGGGTTTGGGACAGGAAGAAGCAATCCCATTGCAGAACACACTCAATGGGCTGGGGCTCAAGACTTTCCTCTGAGGAATGCGTTGTGGTGTTCTGTTGCTGTCTTCTCCATCTATACTCTGTATCTCCCCCATTTTATTTCAAGATTTATTTGAAGAACATGTTTTAATCCCAAATAGATTGTGGTTTTTTGGCAGAGTAGTTGTGTGGGCATGCAGCTCTTTCACTTACAGCTGGAAGACAGAAAATGCCATTTTGTTTAACACAGAGGCATTTAGACATGATGAACACCCTAAGCTGGTGTTTGGCCAGGGAATGTATCTGCAGCAGCAGCCGTGCAGCACAGCAAGAGGGAACTGCAAAGCAAATCACTTCTGGTGCAGAGGACCTGATATTTGTGATATACAAGGTTTTGAAGCTCTTACTTCAGACTAGCTGTAGTAGTACCATCCCTTTGGTGGATGGAACAGCACTCCTGGTCTGCAGTGTCTGCTTTAGGTGAATCCCAGAAGAACCCAGGGTTCTGCTTTCCAGCAGGGCTTCACAAAGCATGCTAAACTGAGGCATGCTGTTGGAAAGCACACTCCTGATCCAAACAGAAACACTAGTGCAGATGCACCCTCAGCTGCCCTGGGTTATACCTCAATGCAGAACTACCGGGACCACCAGAGGAGTCTGGTGGCTTGAATAGATCATTTTATTCATTTAAGTGATCCTGGAAATAAGCACTCTCTCCTCCAAATTAAGCTGTGCCGCTGTTACTAGAGTCATTAATACACCTGTTCTGAATGTACAGCTTTGTTAGTGGCCACTTTTGTATGAGTGTAAGGAAAGATTCTCAGTAAAAAGTGGTTTGGCTCCATCTCCAACCTCCAGGGATACCCATGGGAAGTTGATATGAGGCAAGTACCCAAGTACCTTTGTAGATCTCAGACATGCACACTTTGGCTGGTGTTAGGTGGTTAGAGAACTAGAGATGTGACCACCCTAAACCTGGGCTTTTCAGACCTGTGGAAAATAAAATAAACTTCATATCTCCCACCTGCATGGTGGCAACTCTCAGACAAGGAGCAGCGCCTTTTTAGCCTGTGATTACTTGATCTTTTGTGTCCATTGGACTGTAGTTGTATTTCATGGGGTCATCCCCAACAGGAAACAAAGGTATCAGCTAGTAGAAACTCTCAGCTGAGACTGAAGGGTGATTCACCCACCAGTGAATTAAATACAAATGCAGTAAGACCAATTTCATTCCACATGGGAAAGTGCACACGATTCTAACTAGGAGTCATTCACTACTCTCAATTTACAGGTCTGGTGAGTTCGGATCACTGTGAACCCAACATCTCTATGAATGCATGCACCCAGGCTTTCTCTCATCCTCTTCAGTGAGAGTGTGTTCATACTAATTTCCTCTGCTTTCTCTGGCAGTGGGGAAATGCAGCCATTCTGCCACAAATAAAATGAATCCTTCACAGATAAGATAGTCATTGCAGCTTCCTGCATAGAGCCCAAAATTTTCATCCTGTTTAATAATCAGACACTGTAAAACGTATTCACAGCTTTCAAACATCTGGTGCATACTGCTGGTGTGCAGCCGACGACTAACTTGTATTTATTTTGGAGCATAACGCCATGGACTGACTATTTAAGAGAGAATGTATGAGAAAGAGCATCCCAAAGAAAGGCTTATTGGCGAACTTACCTACCACTGCCCTTTACTCATTTGTTGAAACAGTATTTGTGTATTTGCATAAGTTGAGCTGCTCAGCAACAATCAAAGCCATCAATATCCTGCTATCACTAGTTTTTGCATCATTTATTCAAATATCCATTTGCATGGGAAAGCAATATGGGTCTTACTTTTTCCTGGTTCAAAATTAATAGTAGAGAAGGTTTTGTCAGAAGTGTTTAATCTTTTTGGAACCTTTTCTGTACGTTTTGGCTAAGCAATTTGAATATTTCTTTAAATTTTACAGTCTCAATCTAAACATGAAATTTCTGATGATGTAGAGTTTCTGCAAGAGTAGTAGTACCATGTTGTCTCCTTTTAATAACTTGTCTCCAGCAATGGTCCATCTCATTACAAAAAGATACTTTAGTTTGACAAGGTTTGTTTTCCATAAACCAATTTTGATTTCAAACAGCTTTCTTTCTGTCCTTAAAGTCAAGTCCTAAACTCACAATTTAACATTTTGTTTTGCTTTCAAATAGTCCTGATATGCTTGTAATATCCAAGCTTCCTGCTACAGGTTTTTAAAATACTGACATGCCATTGACTTTCTTCCAGTCTTCTGGAAACTGCTGGAAGTTTTCCGGTATGCTGAAAATCACCATTTTTGCTCCTCGACTCTCCTCAGTTAGCTGTCTTAAAAATCACAGGTGCAGGCTATCCAGACCTGCTGATTTTAAATGTTTAATCTTTCTAGCTGCTGTTTAACATCATCTAGATCCATGCTTGGAATGACAGTCCGCAGAGGGAGCTGTGATATAATCAGATTTAAAGTAGCACAAATTTGCACATGCACTGGCCCAAAAGGCTTTACCAGAGGCAGCCCAGTTTTGAGATAAAAGGCTTAGTGGTATTTCTGAGAGCTTAGACTGGGCTGGTACACTGATTTACAGTATATATATATATGTGTTGAAATCTAGCTGGTCTTTCATTTTTATAAATAAGTAAGCCTCTTCTGTGAGACCTGAAAGAAAAATCTTGGGAACACAAAATGGTTAGGTGCCTGAAGCTAAAAGGAGCCATGGACAACTACTTGGAGAAGTCAGAGGTATTTTTCTCTGTCATAAAAAGTGAACTGTGATGGTGAGGGACACTAATCCTTATCTCAGCATGTATAATGAACTTGCTCTGGAAGAGGAAAGCCTACTTGACTTTTGTCAGAGTATTATTAATAACTTTCTTGACAGTACTTTCTATGAAGATAAGCCATGTAAGAGTTATGTCCCCAATGTACCTGACACAAAGCTCTGTCTCCCCTGACACAGTCTCCAGCTGCCTACCAGCAAAGTAATGACTTTGAGCAGACACAGATGAACAATTTCAAATGTCTTGATTTGGAGAGGGTACCTCACTGTCACAAGCTCTCTTTGATGGTGATGTGTTTTCATCTTCTCCTCCTGCTTGCCTTGGCAGGTTGTCCTGGTTCTGGCCAGGACAGGGCCAAATTTTACAGTAGGCAGGAGGGGGCATGGGTAGGATTTGGTGGTTATTCTATACCACCTAACTCATTTTCTGGCGCAGGGGATGGGAGCCTGGTGGAAAGAGCAGTCAGTTATTGCCAGGGGTGAGAACTCATGTGAGAATAATTTCTTTCTTGTCCCTCCTTTTATTAGTATTATTGCTGTTACTCTTTGTTTTCTTATCTCATTGCTGCTTCCAGCAAATTTTTCTTATCTCAACTCAAGATCTTTACTTTTTGTGCCTCCAAATCCCCTTTTCATCCCACTGCAGGAGGAGGGGGAGAAGGGGGCAAGTGAGCAGTGCCCAGTTTGGAGTGTGTCAGTGGGATCACTGAATTGGGGAGTGCCATTCCTAAATCAGAGTATTTTCAGAGTAAACAGGTGTATTTTCCTGCAAGAGATGGTGGAACATTGCACATGGCTGTCTTTGCCTCCCCAGGGGCCAGATCTCTATTTGCACCATCACATGGGAGTCAGCACACATCCAGAACAAGAACCATGTCCAGGTTTCTAGATGGAGCCAAACATCTGTGCTGCCCCTGCTCAGATAAACACACAAACAATGCAGCATGTCAGCAGCTAACACTCCACCTCCACCACACACACACACTGCTTTATTTGCAAGCAAATAAAGGGAGTTTAGTAAGTACATGGGCTTAAACACTACTCTAGACAGTGAGCACTTTGATGACACCACAGTTTATGAGGAGGAAAAAAAAAGATGGCTCTAGGTCACAGTTCAGACAGTGCTAAATGTTACATACTGTTGATGCTTTTCTAGTTTAATGTGGTTTACCTCAAAAATACTTAACACTGGGCATTATGTGTCGTGTACAAACCCCCCAAAATGACTCCTTTTAACATTTGAGACAAGACATCTGACTTAGAAATTTCCCAGCATGCAGGTCTTTGACACAGTGTTTGCCTTTGAAGTGAAAGAAAACTGCAGCTGACAGGGAGTGCATTGATGAAACAGTTTCTCGTGAGAAAATGTGGATTCATAAACATGGAAAATTTTCAGCGAAACACATGATGCAAGAAGATAGCTTAGGGTGATGTTACATTCTGGGGTATAGGGAGACTCCCACAATGGTTGAAGTGTTGGCTGGGATGGGAGGGATGAATGTCTTTCAGGTAGTATCCTCAAGTGTATCTCAGGCAGTAAAATATGCTTAGTGCAGTCAAGTGCTCATTCAGTGCTTGAAAATGGCAGTTGAAGATGGAAAGTTTTTCGGCACAGAACTGGCTTTAGGTGCTGCTGATCAGCAGTGGGTAAATTTGTGGGTCTCACAGCTGAAGTCTGGTGAGAGTATTATTGAGCATTTCCCATGAATAAGTTGTTGTCCCTATGCTGTCTAGGGAAATTTGCCGCGTCAAGTAATGTTTGTCACCTGCAACAAAGCAGCCATGTGTTCCTTGTCCATGTTTGTATGTCATTCAATCACACATCATATCAAAGAGGCTGTATACTATGCAGCTGAAGACAACCAACCAGAATCAGTGGAGCGTGATTTATGATGTTCATGGAAAAACCTACAAACTAACATCACCGAAGATGCTGTGGAAAGGGAGGTGGGAAGAAGTGTCTTTGGATTTTGTCCTGCTCATCAAAACAAGCTTCTGCTCCAGCCAGGCTCCTGTCATACATGCTGGTTCAGCCCATGAGCTGCTCACTTGCAGCCACAGAGGTGGCTGAGCCCCAGCAGCACAGCCAGGACTGCACCAGAGCAAATGAGACAATTTGAAAGTCTACAAGACGGCTGAATGACCTCTGTAATTGAGTTTGGTTCTGTCCTGCCAGCCCTGGGTGCAGACACAGCTAGTGTGTGACTGCCCTCAGCAAGCTGGCAAGCCCAGAGGCATGGGTGTAATGAGATCCTTCTGATAAATGCTAGAGCCATGGAAAAGTCCATCTGCAAAGCTCTCCTCCAAGCCTTGTATCAATGATAGTCAGAAGAGGAAGCACCCAAGGCTGCACATTTGTGGCATCTCGATTAGAACAAATCTCAGACTTCATAAAATTAGGCATAAAGCACATTGGTAACTTTTCTCATGGTTGGCTTTTATTCACATGAGATCTCACTGCTGAAGGAACTTCAAACAGGGGTACTAATTAATGTCTGTCCACATCTGAAAATCCATTGGTCACAGCAAACTCTCATTTCCTGAGACATCTCTATTCCCTGAGATGTTCCTGAGCAACATCCCTAATCTAAGCAGACTGGGTTGGCTCACAGTGAGGTTTCCAGGTGGGCAGAGGGGGTGGATGCAGCTTCATGTCAAGTCCCACCAAACTTGTCCTATATCTCAACGATGGGCTCTCGGATAAGCTTAAAAAACTGAGCTGCTTTTGGAGGTCAAAAAGTCAGTCCCCAGACTCAGGAAGAGCTGACCCTTTTTGTCTCTGGGCCTTACAATGCAAGGGCAAAAGTATTGTCCTCTTGACAGCTTCTCTTCCTCTCTTTTTCTAGGAAGATGCTTGTTTAAGAACAGAGTTTGTTTTCTCCACTCCCAAGACAAAGCAGTCAGCCTTCTTCTCTAGGTAAAGCCTCTTTAATTGGAAGCAGTTAACATCAATCACTGAAACGCTGTCAGCAGCCACCCTGCCTTTACCTGGCACTGGGAATGTCTGTCCTGTTACACCCTGAACCAGACTGGAGTGCTGACTATCCACTTAACCTTTTGCCTTACTTATTTACATTACAGAAGGGAGTGAATAATTCTGAAAACATTGCAAAGATGAGAAGTATCTCTTTATTTGCTTAAGTCATGACTGCTGTGCTGCAATGTATCACCGTCCAAAACAATGACACCTGAAAATACGTATCTAATTTGATATATATTCATAATAAAGCGTATTTAACTACAAAGATGTATGTGTCTGAAGGTATACTGGCTACAGGAAGAATATCTGAGCCTTATTGCCCCAGGCTCTGGAAATGCAGAAAAATGCTCAACAGTCCAGTGACATAATATTGATTAATAATACCTGCATTTCAAAAGTACCTTTGACATACTGCAAAGGGGGTTGCTGCAAAGGCTGTTCCTTTGAAAAGGGTTCCTCTCGAAGGGCTCCTTTGAAGGATTCCTCTTCCACCATGTAGACTGGAACACAGGGGAATATGTCCAAACACTTGGCATCCTGTGCATGAAACATGTTTATTTACTTATACTAATCATAAATGGTATAAAAAAATAATTCTATTCAATTAACACAGGATCAAGTGAAGGAATCCGATGTGATGGATTTTGAAGCCGCAAGGAAAATGAATGAAAATAATCTGTGTGTCCATCAGAGAGCTGAAGATGCTCCAAATAACAGAATCCTGCCAAGCCTAGATCTCCCAAGGGGTCAGGCAATATTGATCCGGCTGAATTTCATCATGTAGGAAACCATATTGTGATTGCATGTCTTGAACAGTTACAGAGCCTATAAAATTTCCTAAGGAGACTTGAGTTCTCACGTCTGAACCACAGCTCAATGAACAAAGAATTACTGTGTTTTGGAAAGTTTCTCCCATGGAGGGCAAAAGGCTTTTTGATTGTGAAAACATTATAGATGTCCAGTTTGGTTATGCTTTAGGCTCCCTATTTTTCAAATTGCATAGCAATTTTTATGCCCAAGCAATTATAAATTAATTTTAAGAGCAAGACTTTGCAAGGCACTGTATCAAATGTTGTTGCTGTTTTTAATTTAAAGTACCACTACCATGTTTTTTTCAGTTGCTAATATATCAAAAGAATTAAGAGCCAACAAAGAAAAGCTATCAGGTTTCTCAAGCGAGATTTGATCTTTATGAGAAAATGCATGCATAAGTTTCATTCTTATTAAACACTCATGAGCATCCAAAGATAATGAAAATTAGGCTATGTCTTCCTGATTTCAAATGTGTAACTCAGAGGCGAAAGGCGCTTTGAGGATGTATCACACAGAGACTAGATCTGTGAGCTGACATTAATCGTATTTTTATGTCATGCTTCACGCCTGCTGTATTGCTACATTATTTGCATTATACAGTAAGCCTCAGTCATAAACAAATATATCTGAAAATCTGTATTGTGAAGATTCAAGAACCACTTGAAGACATAGCTTATATTGCATCTCTTAGGTACATTGAAAACTGCTAGTAATTCCAGGAAACATTTTGAACTTTTTGGCAATTTAACTTTTCCCCCACCTTTTCCTTCATAATCCCTTCTCTTTGGTTGAAACTCTTAGTATTTTATAGATGCCTGCAAAATATATTCTGCAAAACCATATTAAAGTTTTCCTACAAAACTAAGTTTGCTGGAGACATATAACATATGCAGAGGGAAAGTTAAATTCTGACATATCTGAATCCAAATACAACAGATAGTGCCTAAGAAGCTGTGAATGTCGGTAGGACCTTCCCCAGCATGTTATGCTGCTGTTTGATTCTGTTTGAATCAGAAGTTCAGTGCCTTTTCCAGACAAGTGGAGGAGAAAGGTAACTTCAAGTTTCTTCAGGAAAATTTCTGGAGGAATTAGATGCTACAGAATCAAGCTGCCCCAGATGTATGACATCTTAATTGGGGGGAAAATGTAGTAATTTGGAAGCTAACCAAATTTTTCTCAGGTCCTGCGTTATGCTGGACTTGGGGCTTGCTGCCTTGGCGACAAGACCCAGAGGGCCAGAGGTCAACCTTGAATAGCATCATGTGTATCTACCAGAGCTGAAGCTCCACAAATGGCTTTAGGAAAGAGTCTTTCCTCACTTTTTTCTACCCAGGAGTTCTGAAAAGTCTTTCAAAACATGGCCTTTTTTGGTGCAGGAGTTATTAGGAAAATGAGGGAAGACCCCATTTGGTTCACATGTACAAAGTATTGCCACCTTGCCACGTACGCATCTCTATCACTGGCAGCAGCCACTGGTCCATCTTGTTAAAAAGACACCATAAAATTTAGATCAATTTGAGCAACTGAGATGCAAGCAATGCGCCTGCCCACTGGCTCCACTATCGCATCTGGAGAAAAAGATGCAATTATTAATTTCCTTTATTCCAGCCTTTCACCAGGGGTATTGAAAGCCAGGACAAATGATCAGCAAGTCATTTACAGGACAGCGCTGCTTTCCAAGCTTGAGTGAGCTTGCAGCAGCTCTTTGCAGGGTCACCAAACCTGGCAGAAACTCAGCTGTTTATGCTAATATTTGGGGTTGCAGCAGGATTCCCGTGGGGAAGCTCCCCTAACTCTGTCATATGATAGTTACAATGAAAAAAAAGCTGCTGTAGTGCATAAGCAAGAATAGCAGCTGTTAGAATAGTGACTTCTATAATCTGACATCAGTTTTAGTAATCTTTGCCTGTCTAATGTGCCCAGTGGGATTTCACAGAGGTTAAACCCTTCTCACACAAAACTGTGGCCTTGGGTTTTGCTTGCAATTAAAAAAAGTGGGACTGATGTCACATTTGTTTAATTAACAGCCTCCTAAATATGTGAGCAGAAATTGCACCAGATACAGGTCTGTATTAGTATAATGGTAATTTATATTATGTTACTAAATTGGTTTTGGTTCTTTTCATCCAATTTTTGTGTTACCACTTTAAAATATGCATGCAACTTAATCTTTAGCACATTATCCACAAGATTTAAACATAACGCATTCTCTCTTAAGTTTGGTTATAGCTTCTGTGACATTTATATTTACTTTCCCTTTTTCCTATGCTGATAAGTTAAAGATGCCCTCAAGCATTTTTGGTTGATATCTGTGTATTTGTTTCCATGGAATTACACATTTCATGTTGCAAGGAAATATGCTTATCTGGAGACTTAATTGCTGGGTTTTTGTTTCTTTTTATCTTGCAGATATCAATAAAACCAAATCTCTCTGTTTCTCTTCTAGGTTAAAAAAAAAGAAGCAGTAATTCTCTTCCCTTTAATGAACATTATTAGTGATGTTTTCAGTTTCCCAATTTAATAGTCACCTCCTGTGTTGACAACTATTTCTTTCTTCACAGAACAAGGGCACAAAGCATCTCATATAGGGAGAGCCTATGACAGATTGCCCCTTCACTAATGGGGGCTCCAGATATATGACTGAAACATTTAGATCAGAAATGGATTGCCTAGACCTAAATTTTTCCCACTTCAAAGCCTGAGGGTGACCAGATCAATTCACAAATATATCTTTCTTCTTTCATTTCCTTACTGTGTCATCATCATGTGAAACTTTTAAAGGGTTAGACCAGAAATAATTAGGAAATTTTTATTTATAATGGAGTAGAGAAGCCAAAGGGAAAAAAAAAAGAAAAGAAAAGATGAAAGAGACCAAAAGGAAACTGGGGGAAGTCCCAGTAAGTCTGCTTAATAGATAGGAAACAGGTCAAACAAAGAAGGCAATTCATGTGTGTCTGGGAGAGATTTCCTAGGGTTAGCAGAGATGCAGATTTCCTAGGCACATTAGAAATAGTGAGATTTACTTTCTCCCCCGTGGATGTTCACAGTCAGGATGGGGAGAAGTATCTCACACTCAGCTCGGTGTAGCATCCCATCCTGAACACCTGCCGAGCTGAAATAACCTGGGAAAAGTCCTCACCACTTTTAGCTTTCGAAAGTGATTATTGTTAGTGAGGCAGTGTGACAGAAGGGGCTGGAGAGGTGGATAGGAGGCTAAGAATGAGAAAGAATAGGCTGGAAACAAAAAAATCACAATAACATGATGCAGGGGGTGGAGGAGAGGAATTGATAGGTCAATCAGTGACATGAAAGTCTGAGCTCAGGTCATGCCCCACCATGGAGCATGGCTCTCCAAGACAGATGTGGGAAAAGATATCTTCCTGCAGCAGGAGCTCCAAGACCCAGCGCAATGCAAGAGAGAGCTGAATGACCTTGTGAGTCTCCCTGTGAGTCATGGATTGTATTAAAGGTAGAGATCTAAGACTGTAATTTTAGGCTTTGAATATTTGACACTTTCTACAGCTAACCAAGCACACTCATGTGCCTCTCATTTAGCTCAAAGCCAGTCTTTAATCAACACTGACATCAAAGTTCCAGATACTACAGCCTTCCCCTGGGTCACAGGTAGTGCTCAAGTTCTTTATTACCATCTGGGAGATGAATTTTACACTTAGTCTTCTTAGATGCTGAGGACCAAGCATCATTCTGAAAACAATACATCTACAGGGGCTGAAATTCTGTCTTGAGCCATCAGTGGCTAAGGAATCTGCACCATTTCTTGAGGATTTTAGTTAAATGCAGTTTAAGCTTTCTGTGCTAGCTGGGTGAAAAAACTGCAGTGGTGGTTGAAGCAAGATACATTGGTCATACACCATTTCTGTGTCTAGAAAATTAAAAAAACAAGTTGCTTTTTAAAAATTCATGTTTTGCCATGGGCTTTATTCTCAGAGAACAAAGATATGTTTGAAGAAATGGCAAAAGTATATATAGCATATATATATATAGATACATACATGCAGTGTGTGTCTCTTTAAAGGCATACTGCAATGGAATTGAGGCCCAGCATGTAGTTGGAGCACTGGTCTATTTACTAACTTAATATTCTGTAAGGAAAATATATTTCTAGCATATTTTCTGCATACTATTTCCATGCGTAAAACTGAATGTCACTCCTGTGCCAGTTCTCTTGGTTTATGCTCCTAATCACAGCATTAGCTGGGTCCAAAATTTTTGCTGAAATAATGATGTCAAGGAGGAGTTGATAACATACAGCTCTCAGAAACACAGCCGTACTTGCAAATGCTGCTGGGATGGCAAAATTGTTTTTGGTATTGCTGCTTCTGTTCAGAAAACTGGAACAAGCTCTAGTGGGAAATCACTTTATTTTGGTGCAAGCAGTGAGTCTTCACGAGGGTTTGCCAAGATTTCTTTAGAAATAAAAGCCCTCTTCTAGTGTAGACAAAGACTTTGCAGTTAACTTTTTTTTTTTGGCAGAGATGTCTTACAATTCCACGTTGTATTTGCATGTCTTGACTCTAGTGACATTCTAGTTAAAAGTAAAAACATTCCTCGTTGCCTGGTTTGATTTAGCGCAGAAATTAGATACAGTTTGTTTAAAAAAGAACTTTTAATTGTAGCTCAAAATAGAGTGAAATGGCATAAAAACTGATGTCACGGTCCAAAAATACTATTCTATTTTGAACATCTAAACGATGTCTGGTCTTATAAATGTTCAGATTATCATAAAAGAGAATCAGAAGAACACTGAAAGTGCTCTTTTATAGATTGGGTGAAATCTGTAATTTGCTTAACAAAAAGATGCCCTCTAAAGATATGCTTGCTGTTAAAACTGAGATACTGTTGCATACTTGTCTAAAAAGGAGTTAGCAAACATTTTCCTTTTTATCCAGCTGCAGTCAATCAGATAGTGCAAGAAGGCTATGAATGAATATGAATTAGAGTTGTTTGTGGGAAATGTAACATGTAAGTTGAGTATTTTCAGGAACACTATACTGAGAATATACTCAGGTCTCCCAGCAATTTGTGCACAAATAGTTTGTTTCCATGGCCCTCTCAACACGGATGTACTTCTGCCAATGCTATTTAATGTAGTGATGTCAGTGATGTAACATTTATGTCACCAAGTGGGGGTAGCAGATTTCTGATAGTACCCCTTGCAAGGGGGACTACGTAGACAAGGCACAAGTGGCCCTAATTCTCTTCTCCCAGCCCGCCCATGAGCTGATACAGGTGAGAGAGCTTTGGGTGGAAGTTGGAGCACACTCAAGAGCTAGCGCCAGGAGGAAATCCCTTTTTGAAACACATAATAGTGCAGAGCTTCCTGAGTTCAGACCCTTGTTGCAGCTGCAGGAAAGGTAATCCCATGCTATCTCTCACTGCTTGGGGAGCCATTTCCACCCCCTCACCTTCTCTTGCCCCGAAGTGCATACTGCTTGATGATGCTCCACAACTGCCAGCAGTAGATTCAGAGCAGATGAAGTGAATGCAGAGAAAAGCATTCCCTGTAATTCCTTTAGTTTCTCTGTGAAAAAGGAGATGCAATTTATCTCAAACATCTTCTGCAGAAGGAAATTAATTCTATGTGAAACCACAGTCTAGCTAAAGGAACTGAAAACAGAGGCAGTGGCCAGAAGTTGCCAGCGCTAGGAGACAACAAAGACCTAGAAAACAACTGCTGGGGTTGCAGTCCACAATGCTCCCAATTTACAGCGGTGTAAATATAATCAAGCCTGTTCTCTACCTCCCTTTCTGTATTACAGGAATACTTCAGCTCAGCTAATCCCCTGCCTAGATCCACAGTGTGGCCCCACAGAGCTCTGCCTAGCACAATGGAGGGGAGACAGCCAAGTAAGTCACAGACAAGGTGGCAGCTTACTGACACAGCTACAGCTTGTAACCCTGTCTCACTGGGTCACAAGCACTCCTAGAGAATTAAGTGAGGCAGTGTGCATCACTGAAGGAATTTACCTACAAATACAGTTGCTAGGCTTGCTGCCTCCATCAGGACATGCTCTTCAATCCACATCCCTGTTAATGGAAGGACGACTGCTCAGGAAAGGTACTTTGGGAAGTACAGTGGGATGTTTCAGTGGGAAACTGAGTGAGAGGGCATCTGCAACCACAGTCTTTGTGCTATGTTGGTTTTGATGCAAAGAAAGCAGAGGAGCTTCAGGGCAGAGTGTGTATCACCCAGCTGAGGAGCCCTTTGGAAATGCTATGAGCATACAGGAAATGTAGCACACACTGGAGATGCTCAAAAACTGTTCTGGGATGCCAATCCCTAGCTCTGCATCCCTCACTAGCCACAGAACACAAAGGTCAGTACAGTTTATAGCTGGACACACTGGCACAGGGAAACTTCACTGAATTTCTCCAGTGGGACAGTGCAAATGGGGTCCAAAATCCCACTGCCATACGGCAGTTGCAGGTTCCTTTTTTCCCACTGAGCAAGGAGACCTGCAGACCTGTTTAAGACTGTGCCCGTCACAGCTGAAAACAGCAAAGGGATATGAAACAGAGCTCGTAGTGATAAAGATCTGGACAGATCTGTGCTTGTGACTGAGTCTCCAAGTCCAAATATTTGGTTAGTTGTGTTTTGGATTTATTTACAGAGGAAACTCATTGATTGTATTTGTCCACCTTATTGTTTTTTAGACATTTAAAGGAAATGCCTGTTA
Source organism: Acanthiza pusilla (assembly GCA_036630365.1). Lineage (NCBI taxonomy): Eukaryota > Metazoa > Chordata > Aves > Passeriformes > Acanthizidae > Acanthiza > Acanthiza pusilla. The sequence goes on along the minus strand of JAXCHO010000164.1, from coordinate 38,085,589 downwards.
ACCTTTGAGACTAAACAGCATATGCAACTTTCACATAATTTCAGCCACCTAAAAATGAGGCATCTGTCTAAATTCCCTCTGAGGAGAAAGACATCTCCAGAGAACAGTTTATCCCACCTGCGAAAGGTTGGGTGACTGTCACTCCAGAGATGCCTGCATTCCTGCCCTAGATAGAGACAGCAGCTAGTTGTCTAGCTTAGACCCAGGTGAATCTTAGCCTCTGCTGGCTCTTTTCAATAGAGATCCTCTCTTCATTAAGTAACTAAGAGAAGCAAAACTCAATGAGCTTTCAGTCAATAACATTTTATCCACTGTAGCTGCCCACATGGCAATATGACATGAATACAAAATGAATGGACAGTTGATTTGCTAATCCAGGACCCTGTTACTGCTTAGAACATAGGCTGCAGTTTTCTCCTTTATCAGTGAGTGATAGTGTCAGCCAAATTAACCAAGGATTGTGATGTCTTGCTAGTTCTGGACATACCCAGTGTTTGTTCGCAGGATTTTTTAAGTGACTTGAAAGGAACTTGACATGTTCATGTTCTTCCAGGCTTTTAAGGGTCAAAATGACACATCCTTGATCATGTGATTATGTTAGAGAAACTGAGAAATAATCTGTGAAAGAAGATGAAAGAAAACTTCTAAATATTATTTACATTTTGTGTGTGTTTCTGTTTATCAGCTGAACAGCGGCTGTGCAGTGAGGATTATTAACATGGCATCAAAGTCCTACAGATAAAAATGCCCGAAGACTTAACCCCAAGTTGAGATTCTGACTCAGATTCAGCTAACAGCACCTCTTAAATTTGCCTTTGAAAGGAGCTACCCTACCGTGTTATTTTGATTTGTTGTCACTGTCATAAATCCACTGCATGTTGTCATAGACTATTGAGTGGACATTTGCCACAGCCACATCCTAATTGCTATACTAATTTCATCTCCAAAGCCCCAAACCAAATGATCCACTTCTGACACCGGAACTCGAGCAAAATCTGGGAGAGAATTGCTGCCTGCTCTCTGAGGTGTAGCAAGATAAGCAAGCTGTTCCTGGGCTGACATCTGTGTTAACAATGGGCCATATGCAGGCTGTACAGAGAGAGCTGGTAACACACCCGAAATCATGCATTTCACAGATTGTACCTATAACTGACATCGTGTATAACATTTCATATAAGGACAAATAAAGGCAGCAGCCACCCGGACTGGGCACAGAACCATCAGCCAGCTGACCTGAGGCAAGGGAAACAGCTCCAAGATAACCACTCCTAGGAGGAGCTGACTGCTGCCTTCCCTTGTTTGAACCACCCTGGCGATTTAGGTGTCCACTTAGAATGGGGAAATCACCTGTAAGTACCTTCACACCTGGCTTCAGATACAGGCATCATGGCATTTACTTCGGTATTTTGGCTCCTGTAGAAAAAAGTGTTTGCCTGTGTGAGATGCTGGCTTTAGCAGCAAGTCAGTGTAAGTTCCTTCTCACTGCTCATTCTCAGTGCTTTTCCTCCCTCAGTTTGGCAGCAGACCTGTTCACAAAGTCTCACAGTAAACCAGATCACAACCTAGATTAGGGCAAAAAGTAGCCTCTTCTGTGGTTCCTCAAAATATCTGTGACAGCAAAACAAAGAGCTAGCAAGTTAAAGAGCCTCAAAAGGGGACAGAAATAGGGCAAGAAAGGTCAGGAACTTCCTAAGCCTATTTCATGGGCAGTGTCTCACAAACCCATGTATCAAACAGAGACCTGAATGACACAGGAGTAGTTCAGGATGGAGGCAGACACAGAAACCATGCTATCAGCTGTGAAAACCCAGTCCCAGCGGATGCACCTCCCCTCAGCAAGAAAGGCTGTATGCCTAGAGGGGTAATGGGCTCCTAGGATGCAAAGCTGACATTTACATTTGCATTATTTCCAACAAGGAGCAGATGGCAAAGGGATGCTCTGTAATTTCCATCTGAACCCCAAAGAATCAAAAATCTCCATTTTAGTTGGGCACTTTCAGGTCCTAAATCAGTGCTGTGTGCTGCCAGGTGACAACAGCTCCCTCCTCACAGACAGCTGCCTTTCAGCAGGGGATGGCTCTATAGGCAGTTAATTAAGGACCCTGACTTTCAGATATAAATGTCTGTAAGATTTATAATGGGCAAAAGCAAAATCAGGGCGTTTCTACTGCAGGTACAAAAAGTTGGTGAGCTCTGAAAATGTGACTTGGTACAGATGCTGGAGGTCAGCTCCTAATGGGTGAGTGTGAGAACCTGTACACAAGTTGTAGCCTGGCATGGGGTTCACAACTGGGGTCAGGGGTTTTCCAGCAGTGCTCTCGAATTCAGAAGCAGAAAGAACACACAAGAGGGAACCAACTTAACATACCAGGACAAAACCAGATGTGGTCTTCAGAATTTTTTTTACACTAATGCAGTTGTTTATATTGCATATCAGACAGATTTGTAGGGAAAAATGTTTAGAAACATCTAGATAAATTGAACACCTAAGTAATCATCATTTTAATATCAACTCCCTAAAAGAACTGAGATAAAATAGGAAAAGGATCACTGAAAACATATCCTGAAACTCATTTGTCTGAATTTGAGCATACTGAATTGATATGACCCTAGTAAATATGCTTAAATTCAGAAGAGGAGGAGAAAAAAAGATGAGTAGCCGTCCTATTTAACAGAATATCCAAATTCACAAGCCTTCTAAATCTAGATGATTTTGTCAGTATCAGCAGATTTTACAATATCTGTTTCACAGGGACAAATACCATTTTTACTCCTGAGCATTTTCACTAACTGATTTTTTTCCTGGTTACCCAGACAAACTAAATCATCAAGATGCAAATTTATCAAGGTGCAATCCCTTGAAGCAGGCCTTTCCAGGTGCTGGGCAGTGAGCATTCATTGCAGAGGAAAGCATCTGCAAAAGCTCACTTATGCTACGTAACAGGCTACACACTGAAATTTCCATCTCATTGCACCATACCATCTTGAAAACTCTTACCAAAAAGACTGAAAAACCTTCTACAGGAGAAAAAACAGAGGACTGGATGATAAATGTGATGGGCATGACCTTCTTAAAGAGGAGGCATCTTTGACAACCCTTAACTCTTCCAATGGTGTATATGTCGACCAACACTGCGGGCTTGGGGATTATCATATATGCCGCATTCACAAACACACAGAGCTGAAAAAAAAAAAAAAGACCTCAAAGCCTCTGGCAGTACAAGATAGCTGTAGGAAAATGGAATAAGACTGATAGGAAAATAATCTCCTAGAGACTTTCAGTTACGAAGAACTGTGAAGCCAGATAGTAATGGAAGCCTAAATACATACATGCCTGCTGGGTGGTCCCCTAAGACACCACAGCACTGCCTTGGTAAGGGTCACCTACTCCACAGAGAGGGGCAACAGCATCTGCAGTATTTTAATCTAATAAGGGTTACTCAAAAAGGTTGCAGGGGCAGAAGTGAGACCCAATGTTAGCTCTGTGGATACTTCATCCATCTGTAGCAAACTGCAAGGCTGGCTTTCCCAATGATGGGGAGCTACCCACGCAAAGATGGAGAGGCTAACTAATAGGTGTCTCACTTTCTGATTTGTTCAGCTGCCCGTGGTCATCCTGGGAACTGACCAAAACTGAGCAGAAACTGAGACAAGCTTTGTGGGGAGGCAGCCTGGGAGACCAGGCTTCTGGGTCTTTTTATGAAAGATAGTAAACGGGTCACATGTGTGGTCTGTTTACTATTTCAAGAACTGTCTTCGCTGAAATAAATAACAGCTGTTTTTAAGGCCAAACACTGATACCCTTATTCCAGACAAAGTGGCAGGATTGTGACAAATCCACCTTGCTTTGTACAAGGAGACAGGCAGAGTGGGCACTGCAGATGGGACCAGGAGAGAGCAGGAGGCTCATATGATTCTCTTATGACAAAGGCTGAAGGCTCCATTGTTGGGGAGGATGAAATAGGAAAGCCTTATAAATATCACCTGGCAAAAGATGCTGAGAATATGGAAACTATAAGCGAGATTGAAATGAAGACAAGCTTTGCGATACCAAACCCCAGTTACTGAATAACTGGAAAACAATGGTATGGCCACTGAAGGTAATCCCCCTTTTGATTAAACAACACCTTTTTGATTAAACAATACCCCTTTGATTAAACAATACCCTCTGCTTGCAGACAGGTCCAAGGGTCAGAGCAGACCCTACCAACTTGGCAGAGAGTCCAAAAAGCAGTTTTTAGAGTTTAAAATATAACGCCGTATGGTAATGCAATGACTCTCATAGGCTATATGTAGATGTTGTAGGATTTGTAGCTTGTTCTAGATTGGTTAGTGAAAATTAGAATATTCAGCACAGAAGATGATTTACTGTATTGTAAATGGCAACCATGGCATCATTATTCGATCTCCTTTCTTTTCTACTCTCTCTCCCTCTCTTACTTCTCTGACCTGCTTCGAGCTGGGTCTGGCAGCTCCTAGCAGGTCCCCTACACCCATGCCCTTTCACAATAATCCTCGTGCTCTAAGACCTGACTACAGAGATCTCTCATCTCCGTCCTGACCATCCAAAACAAAACCAGAGACAAATCCCACACTCCACAACAGACGTGTGAGAGCAGCACTAGCAGCAGGAGTCAAAACAGGCTGCTTGCCCATAAAGTACAGCCCAAGTTAGTAACAAGTTTTAAAGGCGAAAAAGGGGGAACTGACAGATTTCTTCAAACTACACAAAGCTATAAACAAAATAGTACCTAAAGAGATTTGAAGATACCTTGCAAAACTAAAAAGGAGCCAAGCAATTTATGATACACCTAAAGAATGCGAAATTAAAATAGGTAAAGAAAGGTACTTTGAGAGACAAGGTGACAAACATGACAAGATAAAATTCCAAGCTTTTTAGTTCATCTACTCAGGGAACACAGGCAAGAGAAACAACAACCTCTTCTCCACATAATGCTTTTGACATACGTTATCTCAATCAAGGCAGGTCCTTTGCTTTTGTTTTAGTTTTTTTCTTATTTGATCCCCAAATTTATAGGCAAAATAGTGCAATTTAGCAAACATGTCAAAGGAGTCAACTGCGTCCCATGTGGCTTTAATCATCTCAGAGAAAAATGCCTGACAAGCCCCTCTCTAACTATTTATTTAGTTTTCAGATATGGCAAAGCACTGTAAGAAAACACAGAAGGACTCTTTATGAACTGCAGAGCAAAGTCAGTTCTTGTCACGAGATTCAGAGCCTGGATACGCTTTCAGCAACTGAGGCATTACTATCCTGTTGGGAGCAGGAAGAGTGGGCAAGGACAAGGCTCTCTGGGTCTGCAGCCTCAAGCTCCTGTGTTTGTGAAGACCAGGGAAGAGTGGGTAGGGCAGCAAGCTGGGAAAGGAGAATGACTTTGAGGAAGGCACATCAGCTGTTTCTCCACAATTATTTTGATATGTTCAACTCATTAAAAAAAAAACAACAAAAACCAACAACCCAGCAACAAAATTAAGCAAGACAAAACAACACTTGAAAAGACCTAGGCTGCTGCATGGAGTCAATTCTCAACAGTGGCCTGTGCAAATAAAGCTGCAAGCAATAAAGGCAAGAACTATACTTGGCAGTTCATAAAGACAAATCTCTTTTCTTAGTAAGATTGCAGGCTATAAACTAACACAAAAAATGCTATCAAGAAGATTAGAGCCTTTATTTTCCACTTAAGCTTAGACTGATAAAACAGTTTTTACAATAGTGTGCTATGCATGTGATAATACAAGATGTCTTCAAAAACAGCATATATTTCAAGCTTCAATGATGACTAGGCTCTTGACATTCGATGCTGGAAAAATCTTTAATTAACTAGGATGGCAATGCCGATTTAAGATCACAGGCACAATGGGATTCAGTGAGTGTTCTACACAATTGGATTAAAAGGGAATAAGACTCACCTCCCACTTTAGAAAGAATGAATGGATTCAGTATGAAGATTCATATTCCAGAGGAAATGAGATAAAGGTGCCCACTTTATCTGAATTTATTTTAGTGTCATCCTTGCTAAAAATAGCAGAAGTTTCTTCAATTAAACTGCATGGAAGACATTATAGTCCTGCCATCTACAGATGAAGTCTTAAGACATATGTCTATGAAATGCTACCAGTTTTCTCCACTTACCCAGCCTAACATGTCAGTGTGAAGAGCAGAACACTAGAGATTTATTTAAAAAATGCTATAGGATGTCCCAAAATCTCAAGGTTTCTAGAAAACAGCTGAATTATAACTTGCTGCACCAACAGTTTAGACCAGCAGATTTCACACCTTTTTGTTCTGTTTTGTTTTTTTTTTTTTAATTAATAAAATAAGAGGCTAAGAAAATTCACAGTTACGGTTTTGCCTATTAGGATCAAGATACAGCAGACTGCTGAGTATATATATTTTTGCACAGTGGTCATATGACATTCCTAACAGCCACTCTTCAGAAATGCTGTTTTAGATGAATGCACAAGGCAGAAGTTTAACCACTTTTCACTTTTAAAAAGCTTAACAAACTTTTATGCCAGTGATCAGATAGCTTTTACAGCAACATTGGTAAATCAATATGTGTTTCAAACTCTCATAATTTCTCAAAGCCTTCAGGAATCACAGAGGAGTTAACTCTGGAGCTGTCTGGCTTGCTGGGGCTGTCAGTTTATATGAAAGAGCCATGCTCCAGCCTAAAGTCTGTCAATCTGCAATTTAGAAAAAGGAGAGTACAACCTTATAGAAAAAGTTGTTATCACAGGGTTATCAGGAGGGATTCTAGCTGGCATTGATTGGCTGTATCAGAAGTGTATTTTCCTCTCTTCTCAATAGATACATTTTGTCATAGATAAAACAGATGCTAAGATTATTTATGCTGTAAAAAAGGTTTCCATAGCTCTGACAAATAAATTGTTTGAAACCATCAAATTAGGTAATTTCCAAATGCAGTTCCATTCAGACACAGAAATGACAAGTCCTTCATTAGAGCACCAGTTTTTCAACAACATTAGCTTAATCTTACCAATATTATTGATCTATTCAATGTTTACTTCAGCAAGCAGTCCCATGGATGTGTAAAAGCAATCTTTTGAATTGACTTTTCAAAAGAGCTCATCCACAAGTGTTAAATCACTTTCAGGATTTCAAGCTGAAGTGAACTTTTCAAACATAATTTCACATATTTCTCCAAGCTTATCATTCTTATCTCCAAATCTGTATTGTGTCCACAGTCTGTAGATCTCTCTTTGCATTCCACACTCCCCCAAATGTCAACCTACTGCAAGTTGTCTGCAGCAGACGATGAGGAGAGATGGCATAACCTGTCCTAACATACTGCCACAGTACCACAGTGACAACTGAAGAGAGGAATGCGTGAGGCTGGCTGCAAACCCGAAGAAGAACCCTTCTAGTTTATGCTCACATATTTTGGACAAAGGTAGGAAAAAGACCTGAGAGAAACCTCCACTGCTTAAGAAACTTTCTTTTGCTTCTATAATGCAAACAGAATATAGACAAGAGAACTTATAGCATTCAGTGCAATACATGGGAAAGGACAACTGCATTTATCATTATAATTATTAAAAATAAATGAAGAGGCAAGGTTAAAAGCAATTCACCTTTGTTTCCCACTTACTGTTGCTATTTATAGTCAGTCAAAGCACGTGGAGAATACCGTTGCCACTTTGATTTTGAGATCTAACATTGAGCTAATGCTCGTGAAAATGAGGCATATGATGCAGAGCCACGCGGAGTTTGGCTTCATGTGATCAGGGATGTGCAGGACCTAAAAGCAGGCCACTAACTGAAAGAGCACTAATCAAGGAGAACAGGGAGAAACCTGCCACAATAACAACATCACATGTTCCTTGATAATGCTTTAGTGAAAACCTCTTACAGCATACTGTGCACTGCCTTTGCATCTTTAAGAAATTGAACTGTAAATGCTCCAAGTATTTATGCAAAAAAAATCCAGTTCACTTTTTTCTACAAAAACAGAATCCAGAGACATCTGGAAAATCGAGGGGGCACTAAAAATTAAGTATTTCAGGGTTTTTTTTCCTCCCTAGGATTAATTTGATGAGGCTAGCACCTAGTAAGAAATATTATTTTAAAACATGATTTGATTTTGAAATTGTTGGTGTGCTAACAAAAAAGTATTCCATTTTGCAGCAGAGGAAGGATTCACCCATCAAAAGAGACTGGCTGTCAGAGATGAAAGAGAGTAAAGAAATGGAGAGAGCCATTTTAAACATATAAGACAAGACTTTCATCTCATGCTGGACCATGTGGGACAGCGCTATTAACCTTGGGAAAAAATCTGACAGGAGTGAAAAAGAAAGATGAAGAAAAAAAAAAAGGAATACTTTACCTTCAATAATTTTTCTGATCTGTACTGACACATTTCGAGAAGTCTAAATTTATGCTTTTCCATGGGTGAAAGTTTTGCCATATGCCCTCTACATCTTTCTGTACATGCAGAAGTGTTGCTATGGGTTTTCTGACAGTCTGTGTGTCCTTCACCCACCTGCCTGTTCAGGTGCTGCCTGTGGATACCTTGGGCAGAGCATGACTGGTGAATGCATGTGTGACTCCTTTGCCTGGGTCACCTGTATACCTTTCTTTCACCCCAGCAGTGTGTGACACTGACTGCCAAAGCAGTGTTAAAGCTAGACATTTCTGTAATTTGTGTTATTTCTGCCCGAAGAGCAGCTCCACTCCAGTTCTGCAGCTATAGAAGCGAGTGCTCCCAGATCCTCATCAGTCATCACATCGGTGCTTAAAAAATTCCCTTTGTGGGATTCCACAACCCCTTCTCTGCAATGCATTTGTAGTCTAAATTCTCCTTGCTCTTTGCAAGTGCCCTCCTTACATTTAAGTGATTTCTAATTTTTTTCTTTTTTTTTTTCTTTTTTCTTCACTGAGAACTAAATGGATTACTTCTTATCTTGCCCTTGAGGGACATGAAAAACAATCGCTCAAAATCCTTTTCTTAAGACCCTTTCCATGTTTAAGCACCCTGTCAGTTTTCTCTTTTCCATACCAAACCAGCCACTTCTTTCAAGTCTTCGCTTTGTGTCACAGCATATACTTTTAAGTCTCACTCCAGGTGCTCTGGCCCTTAATAGGTGGTGGACCACAGTGGGCTCAGTCGATCTCAGCGGTGCCAGGGCGGAGGCGATACCTTCAGTGCCCCCAGAATCTGCTATGACACCTCCAGGAGCGACCAGTGAGGATTTCAAAGCCAGGCAAATGGCTTTGTACCTGCCCTTTAAGGGATGCTCTCTCCGTTTGCAGCTCCCGTGCCCAGCCCGGCCGCTCCCCCAACCCTTCTCCGGACCACGTTCCACTCGGGCTTAGGTAGCCCCGCGGCCCCGATCCCTCGGGTGCTCGGCATGGCAGAATGCTGCCCGTGAAAAGGGCGAGCTCTCCCCCACGACAGCACTGTGCGCACATTCGGCCACCGGGCACTGTCCTTCCTTCTTAAACCATTTTGTTTGTTTTTGCGGCGAGCCAAAGGAGCCGAGCCGGAGCGCCGCCGCTCCCCGAGGGGCGGGAGCGCTCCTCACCTGCGCCCATCCCCGCGGCGGCGGGGCGGGGGCGCGGCGCGGGCGCGGGGCGGGGCCGCCTCTACTCCGCTCCGCTCCCTCCCGCGGGGCTCGGGCATCTCCGCGCCGGGCGCTGCGAGCGGCAGCCGCGCCGGGATGGAGGGCGCGATCCTCGCCTGGGACCTGGCGCTCGCCGCGCTGCTGCTGCTGAGCCTCTTCCCCGCAGGTGGGAGCCGCGGGCGCGGGCGGGCGCGGAGCCCCACGGGCCGGGGTCGGCACGGGCGGCGCCGGGGAAAACTTCGGCGCTGGTGGCCCCTGCCACGGGGCAGCGCCGCGCCGGGGGTCGGGCGGCAGCCCGCGGTGTGCCCGGCGTCGCCCCGCGCTGCCCTTGCGGGACGCCCCGCCGGGGAAATAAAGTCCTTTGTTTGCCGTGCGCGTCTATCCGGGGCTGGGAGAGGGGCCGGCGGGGAACCCCTCCACCCTCTCCATTTCCCCGGCCGGGCTGTTTTGACAGTAAACTCTCCGGTGATCAGCACAAAATGTCCCCGCGGTTAAGTGCTCGTTGAACAATGGGCAGGAGCGAGCCGCCGCCGTCAGGTGTCCAGCGTTGTGCAGCGGGCAGCAAGCAGCCTTCCCCGGGGGACAGCTGGGCTCGGTGCCCTCCGCGCCTGTCGCCGGGCCGGTGCCCCGGGGCAGGGCTCGCCGCGGGACGGGGCATCAGGGCCGGGCTGCACCGGCACTGACGGTCCTTCGCGGTGAACAGGGATGGGTGCCTTTCAGCCCTTCGGGAGGTCAGCCGGTGCTAAAACTTCCGTGTGTCCCTTTCCACTGCTTTCTAAAAAGAGGGTTTACCTGTCTGACCTCACAGCCCTGGAGCACAGGTCTAATGGTTTTAAATACTGCATCTGGCTGCAGCGCTGGGCAACTTCGCTCATAGCTTTGGGAGCCGCCGTGCATCTCCTTGCACGGTTTGTAGGCTTGGGAGGGGTCTGGCGGTATCCAGGGGAAGGTGCTGGAAGGAGGTCGCTGCTAGACCCGGGGAGGAATTTGGCCCTGGGCACCGAAGTCTCAAAGGAGATAACGTGAAAGGTTATTTTGCTGCTTATCTGAGAAGGAGCTGAGGATCCAGGGAAGCGATGCACAGCGATAGGTGTTTAACGCCTGCTGCCACCACCAGAGAAGAGCCTTGCAGAGCACTCTGTGTGCCACAGACGGGGAGGGCTCCGCCAGCCTCTGCCCGTGGGAGCAAATACAACTAAAACACCGGGAACTAACAATAGTGGCAATTTATGCTTCTTCATTCTAAAACACTTTAGGATGTGTTAATCGTTTTGTTTAGGTAACTTCTTGTGTTGGCTGCCTTTGGTTTATTGGTAATCTGAATAGGTGTAGTGTCTGGCAGTTTGGCTGTTTAGAAGTATCCACATACAGCTGCAAAATGCTGTGGTGACAGGAATGGGAAAGTCCACTGAGTTATTCCTAGAAAGAAATTTTAAAATTTTAAAAATGTTAAAATGATTAATACTTGCCAAATTTCTTTACTTCATGTATTTCTTCCCTACACTTTAAAGTTATCCTTCGTCATCTAGTTAGACGGTCCTCAAAGAAAGCTTGGGAAACAGGTCACACTGGCAGCATCTCCTAGAAGACAGAGGTGCAGTTTCCAGAGTACTGGAGAGGCAAGGAGGGAACCTTTCTCATGCTCCTTCCTCTCCTTCTGGGTTTATGCACTTACTTGTGGGAGACTTCACCTCAGGGACACATCAGACAAACACTTGTGTGAAGAAAAACACACCATGTTGTGAGCAGAAATAACTTGTTGCTGCGAAAGACAGCTGTCCTTGGGTATGAATGTGCATCATCTGTGTGTCACACAGATGTAGGAGTATTCTGGGCTAGTTTTGTGGTGCTGGAGGAGGTATCAGAGTGATGGTTTGTGTCCTGGCATAGGAACATCAGAAGTGACAGGCAGGACAGAGCTGATCTGCTGTTCTGGACTGCTCCAGAGCTAGGGTGACCCTGCGCTGCTTTTGGTTTTGCCTCAGTGTAGACACTTGGCTGGAATGATCTCCCACAGTCCCTGTTGAGACCTATCCTGTTTATCAGTACACAGATTTATAATAAGTATCTTTCATTGGCTGTCGGTCAAAAGCTCCTTCCTTTGGTTGCTGACCGGGAAGGAGGATGTAGGAAACAGCTTAATGTAGCTTCTCAGAGGGTAAACCATTCATCTCTTCTGTCCATAGTCCCTTCCTAGCTTTTGTTTTCCTTGCATCCTAATGTGCTTCCACACTTCTTTCCATTTGGCCTTGCTTAGTGCTCATTTTGATGCAGTATTCTGGAACCATCTTTTTCTCTCTGCTTCTCCTGTCCTCCCTCAAGGCTTGCTTTGTCCCCCACCATCCAGTACTCTGCCAGAGTCTCTTGCATTTCCATCCTGTGGTCATGGAAGAGTGGACATGGTTCCTTTCAGCATCCATCAATGCAATCCTTTTTTTTTTCTTTCTTTCCAATCAGCTGCAGAGTAATAGGAGACTCTCCCTGTGCCCAGAGGGAAGAATGTCTGTTTTCATGATGCTCCCTGCTACCTGTCAGCCATGAGGGAGGAAGCTTAAAGGAGGAAGATTGAATTTGATGAGGATTCTGATTGCTGTCATTCAGTCACTGCCTTGACCCCCCTCAAGCCATCTGAGTATCCTGCTCTCCCTACTCCCATTTCTATCTCTGCTCTCTCCTTCTCCTTTTCCACCCTCCCCTGTGGCAGTGCAGAGTCTCCTGTGCAGAAATGTGGCCTGAGGCCACTGCCAGGAGCAGAATGGAAATGTCAAAGGTTGCTCAATATTCAACTCTTTTTCCTTGCATTACCACTGGGAACCCTCTCCCAGCAAGTGCGTAAGTGATTTTTGTTCGGGCTTTATGATAAAGAATGTGACAAATTTGGCAAGAAGTGAGACTCCCATTTGCATCCTGTTTAAATACCATTCATAGAGACTGAAGGCATTTCCATGTGCTTATTTTGCCAGAGAGAGCCTCTTGTCAACAGATGACTGCAGCTGTAGTACTGTTGGGTTGTATTGGCTCTCCGTGGGTTTTCCATCTCGCTTCAGCTCTCCCAGAAATCTCTCACTGATTGTCCAAAAAGTAATGCTTCTTTGCAGGTGCCTGAATAAGCAAAGGATCCTGAGTCACCTCCAGAAGGGATATGCTGCACCAGGACACAGGTGGAATTGGAAGGGATATGTCTTTAGCACATGTAAACATGAGCTAGGGCAGGTCTTGGAAGGAACATCTGAGTCATATTCCAGTCAGTAGGAGGTTCTCCTAGTGAAGCTTTTCCTTTTTGCTCCCTGGTCTGTACTGATCGACTAATATCTCTATAGTCTTTGGATTTCTGTCTGAACTATAATTTGTTGTTACTGCAAACTATTAGAAAGATTTTTAAGGCATATCTGGAGCTGTCAAACTAAATACCAAATACTAGGCATTTGTAGTTTGAAGGAAAGCTGCTTTCTAGTCTGAACAGTAAACAGTCTGATGGAATCTGAAGGTAAGGAACAACAAATTCTGGATAAAACAAGAACCACACAGCATCAAAGTTTCAACAACATGTATGTTTATCTACAATACACAATGACTGATAAAATCTTTTATCAGTCTTGAAGAAGAGAGGCAGTAATTGCTCAAGGTTAAGCCACTTTTCAGCTTTTTTTCTCTGTCCACGAAGACGAATGCCATTGCAAAGATCAAGTGTTATACATTGTCTTGGTCTATGGATGTGACACATGATTTTACAGATGTTGTTTTCTTTTTCATCTAGTACAAACATCTTCCAGGATTTTGACTCATTTCCTTAAGTCTCTTTCAGCTGTTCAGAGAATGGCTAGAGGAAATGAGGTCTGATATCCTAATGCATTGCATTTACTGTGAGTACCCTCTCACTTATAAAACTTTACTTTTAAAAAATTTCCTAATGTCTTTCTGACTGTTCCCATGCACAGAAACAACTTGCAGATGTTTCTGTCCCTTAGAAACTCAGCTTCTGTGGTTGAGACTCTTCAGCTGTAACAGAGCTTAAGGTGTTCCTTATAACCTGAGGTGGGAGAGAAGAGCTGATGCTAAGGCATCAAATGAAAATGTGTTACATCTTTTGGCCATTTCTAAAAAAAAGCTGAAGAGAATGCACATAGAAATTATGAGATCTTGACATAAAGGTAATTTTAAAATTACTAATATTCTTCCATATTACTGTATTCTATAGTATTGTGCTTGGCTTTTTCGGTGACTTTTAGGAAACTAGATGGTTTTTTTTCCAGTAGGACCCTGTTGGACAATGAATCCTGCAAACAGTCATAAATGAATGTAATGTTACGTGTGTGAGCAGTCTCCTTGGCTCACTGCCAAACCTAATGACAACTGAAGTGTATTGTTTGTCCACTGGCCAAGATTGCTGCCGTTAGTGATAAAAGCGTAAGGAGAGTGTAAACATCTGTGTTTGAGGGGAGAATGTGACTCCTGTTTTCTAGGGGATACCAATTAGAAAGCACAGTAAATGTTATTCTCTCACTGGATTTACTCTTGGGAATTATATTGATTTGTTCTGAAAACGCAGGTTTTCAGATTTAATGGATTGTTAATGATATTTTTCATGTTCCAAAAGATTTTTTTTCCCCCAGCATGTAAGGCTCTTGATTTTAACAGCAAACAGGCACGTAAATAACAGAAAAGTTTCTAATGTTGCTACCATTCTATGCAACTTCTGGGCTGCCCCATAGGGATCATTCCTGGAAATTGAACTAAAATAAGGCATCACTGAGTAACATTATGAGCTACAGGGTTTTTTGTCAGCAAGGGGGGCTGACTGTATTAAATGTCTATAATTTTAAATGTCATCTTGACAGTCGATCTGTAATCGTGTAAAACAACCATTAAATATCTGACACGGAGAAGAATTCTCTGGTCAACTAGGCACTGACAGTTGTAAATCTAAGTGATAAGGAGGATACATGGGCTGATTTAAGTTAAGAAGAGATGAAAGCTGTGGCAGGCATATGTGGAAATCAGAGAGATGCATCTCTTACAGGTTCTTTGGAAGCATGGCAAATGCCAGGTTAGTCCTGCATCTCCTATCTTTCCCTATCAGTCACTGTGCTAAGCCAAGCAGTGCTTCTCTGCTCATGCTGGGTGACCATGCTCCTCACGAGGGATCAGAGGGCTGGAGCATGTCTCCTGTGAAGACGGGGTGAGAGAGCTGGGGTTGTTCTGCCTGGAGAAGAGAAGGCTTGCAGTACCAAAAGGGGACCTGCAAAAAAGCTGGAGAGGGATTTTTTACAAGGGCATGTGGTGATAGGGCAAGGGACAATGGCCTTAAATGGAAAGGGGGGAGATTTAGGTTAGATGTTAGGAAGAAGTTCTTTATCCTGAGGGTGGTGAGACATGGGACCAGGCTGCCCAGAGAAGTTGTGGATGCCCCATCCCTATAAATGTTCAAGGCCAGGTAGGATGTGGCCCTGGGCAACTTGGTCTAGTGAAAGATGTCCCTATCCATTGCAAGAGGTTGGAACCAGATGATCTTTAAAGGTCCCTTGCAAACCAAATCATTCTGTGATTCTTTGACATGGAGTGGATTTGTTTTACAGAAAGGCATTGTGCAAAAGCCACATAGGAAAAAGAAATCGAGCTTGTTTATAACCTGTCATTCAGAGCCTTCATGCTTTGAAGGGGTGGAAAATCCCAGTGAGCTGTGTAATAAAAATGTTTTGGGTATTCACATGCCTAGGCCATTCAGAACTAACTAGATTCCTGCTGACAGGTATCATGAGATTTAAAACTTGCATTTGGCTCTCTTCCTTAATCTGTTTTTTGTTCAGGAGCTAATGGCTGCACTGCTTTTACATGTTGAAGGTTTTGTCTGCAGCCCTCAGGACTGGAAACTTCGTTCTTTGCCGAATGAAATCTGACTTTCTCAGGCATTCACCTTCCTCCTGCAGCTGGGTTTCTAAGAGACACAGTAAGTCTTAGGAAGCTGCCATAGAACTCTTTGAATAAGGCTGGAGGAGACCTGCAGAGACCTGGTCTGTCCCTGGCTCTTCCTTGTAGTCAGATGGAGCGGATATCCCCACACAGACTTTTGTTCTAACCTGCTCTAAGGCAGATTTGTGCTGCAGAGTCTACCACCTGTTTTTCTAGTAAATAGTTGTTAAAGGTCAAAAGCTTCTTCTGATACCTAATCTCCCTTGGTGGTTGCTTAATTCCATCCTTTTATTCTCCTGGTCTTTTGGGTATGATGAACTGCTGATCACCATCCTTTTAAAAAATATATTTTACACATCGACAATATAAAACCTTCAGCTTCTCTTGTCTATAATAAACATTTTCCAACATTTTCTTTTGGCGTATCTTTTGTAACTCCTTCTCCTCTTGCTCTTCTCAGACCTTTCTGACTTGCTTGCATTTCCTCCAGATATGATGTGTAAAATTGACATCTGACTGCAGATGAGAAATGCAGTGCTCCCAAGTTCAATAAAATAGTTACCTCCCCCTGTACCATGTGCTTCAGTTTGATACAAAGCATTGTAAATCTGATTTTAATCATGATTTAAATCAGCCAACAGTAAGCCTCATTTTAACTGTTTTGCATTTGTACTTAATCATTTTGCAAAGAAAGGTTTAACCTCCTTTATTACCATTGAGATAGAGTTTTAATTAAATATAGCCTTTGCAGTTAATGTTATACTTACTTTGATTAATCACTGTGCCTGTATTTAAGCAATTATGTAGCTTGTTATATATACACTGATCCTGATTCTTCATGTGTATGTTTTAGTATGAAAATAGGAAATGTTGACATTTCTTGTATTAGATAATTGATTTTTACTGATGATTTGCATCGATTACAATGAAGGAAACAAGAACTCTGAAATGTTCTTCCGTTAGATAAAAAATAGCACCACATAGAAGCCAGCCAATTCAGAAGAAAAAACTCATTGAGAAATGTTTTGAAATAAAGAATTAATGCCTGAAAGGCCTATCTGTAGTCAAAACTGGTGGTTTCTAATCACTATGCTACAAAAATTTAGAATTAGTTCATCTCATTCTCTCTTTATTCTTAGAATAGCAGTGGAAAGAAACATTCATGGTTTTTTTCAACTCCAGATCAGTAGCTCCTCTTTGAACAGACTAGTTGCTTAATTGAGTTGTACTGAATGAACTGAAATAAAGAAAATATTTTCTTTGCACCTGCTGGAAAACTCCAGATGCCAAAGGCTGGTTTATTTTTGCAGCACAACCTGCCTCGAGGTGCTCAGGGACTGACTTCCATGAATCCAGTAGCTAGATTGTCTTTAAAATGTTGACAGCAAATGTACAGCTTGAATAAGTTTTTGCTTTTATTTTTTCTAAATGATTAGAGGAGCCGTAAGTTTAAGTTTATGTTGTTGTATTTTCAAAATCACTGAGTATTTTTACCTTTTAAAATGAAAATATGCATTATAAAAAAGCTGTATTTTTACTTTTCATGTATTATTAAATTAAATATGCAGCTTAATACGGTATTTTTATCCAAAATGCCTTATATACAATTCTGTGCTAGAACCCAATCCTGAGGCATTCATTTTCCGCTGCTCAGTGGCTGGCCAGTTCTCCTCTTCGCTTTTGGTGCTTCTTTGTTTGCTATATTCTATGTCATGGAAGTGTTTTCTATGCCTAGATGAGTATAACTTTTTAACTTTGAAAAGAAATTATATTATCTTATTATCTTCCACAAAATAAAAGCTTCCTCCCAGTAGTGTTCATTTTAACACAAGCTGTTAAAGTTTCCTATTTCATAGCACGTCTGACTTCCAGGTATTATACATAAAATTGCTGACTTTGCAGTAGTATTAATATTATCATACCTAGGATTTGAGGTATGCAGCACCATAAAAGAGGTCAAATGGAAGGAGCAGAGCTAAGCCCTGTGTTTCTGGTCTCCTCCTATCAGCTAGATATATTCAAACAGATGCTGGAGTGGGATTCCCTGTTTAGGGAGGCACTCAGGCTGCACTCACATTAAGTAGTCCTCTGTGTATCTCTCCTGGAGCAGGAACAAGGACAACTTTTCAGTAAGCAGCTACCTATATATATGCAATGTATATTGCCAGTTGCAATAAAGCTTATAGATAAACTAGAAAATAAATTTAAAAGTTAAAGTATAAGCTGGACTTCTGCTGATATTGGAGATGAAGTTCAACAGCTAAGTTATTAATCTCACTGCCAGAAGACTGAGAAAATGAAACTGAATTGTCAGAAATATATCCAAGTCTCTGTATTCAAAGCACTTCTCTCTAAGACAACATCAGTGACAGATGTTAGTGTGGTAGGTGTTAGTGTGATTGTCTGAGGTGAAATTATTCATCTGAGGGTATTCTGACAAATGTGCCAATGACTCCTCCAGAAAGTGTCCTAGTCATAGTTTCAGAAGGCATATACAAAGACACTTCTCTAATATACTGGGTACCTCACAAAAAAACTACTTATTAGATTGTCTGTAAAACAATGCTTTTACAAGAACTTTTTACCAACATCTTAATAGAAAAGTTTGTGTGTAATTTAGACAACGGAAATCTAACTTATTGCAGACTTATCAAAAATTTCTGAATAGGTACACTTAATTTAACTTTAATGGACAAATGTGGAAATATTCTAAAACCTGCTTCTTAAATGGATCTTGAGCCATGTGCCTGCATGATATGATGCAATGACTTGTATTTTGGGAACACAACTATATAACTGCTCTATCTTATTACTAAATGCAGATTTTTCTTGTTAATCTGTCAGCTCTTTCAGTGAAGGAAAAGAGAATACAAAGTACTATGGATATAAAAGATAGCTGTGTCTTTTCTGCAAAATTTGGTGAACCTGTTAATCCGAATTGCTGTTATCTTCTAGGAAAATGTACTGAACTAAATATCTAGAGAAAGTAAAAAGCAGTGTTCATCTTTGTGGTATTTAATGTGGTCCATCATATGAGCAGTGATAACGTAATTATGCAATTATTGGTATATTTTCCCCTCTGGAGGCCTTATGTAGATGATTACCAGTGCACCTTTTAATGAAATTGCTACTATTTGATAAAATTACTGCCAAGACTTGAAATAATTAGAATTCCCATTGCCAAAAGTCTTACATCTCCTTCCTCAGTTGAGCCTTTTCCAAATAGGCATTAATTCAGATTGCAATACGATTCACTGTTCTCCAGTTTTCTCATTTCTCTTCATTAAAACTACCTTTTTACTGCATTTCAGAAAACATGCTTTCAAGCCTATGTTGCTCATTACAAGGAACATTCGTTTAAAATGGAAGTTGAAAGACACTGCACCTTTTAATGTAAATGTCAGCAAAGAGAAGTGAGAAGAAAGAGCCATTAAAGGAATAGATGGGGCGCGTGACAGCTGAATATGAATACGCTGTGCATTAGTGTGCTTTTCGTTCCTTCTAATCATTCTCCACGCTTACTTTATAATTTGTTTATTTATGTGTCTAACAGCTGACAAAACTAACTGTGGGAACAGCTGGTTAATAAGTAATTTTGGAAATTAGAGGGAAGAAGGCAATAATTCAGTAAGAGTAAGGATCAGTCTAAATGTATAAATCTCAATACTGACAAGTGTTGTGGCATACAGTTGCTCTTTTTTTTGCAAATTTACTTGTGTGCGTACGTGCATACATATTTAGCTGTCCTCTGTATTTCTCTTTGAATAAGGATTATCAGGTAGTTGTTGTAAGCGCAGACCATTCTAGTTAAAAAAAAAAGTAACTGGCAGGTCAGTCATGCATTGGGTTTGGTTTTATTCATTAATACATTGCCTCTAGATTCCTTCCATGGCAGGAAGTTTAGGTATAAGAGACCATAGTGCGTCAGTGTAATGAAATGAATTAATCACCTAGCATAAGTTGTCACACGTAGTGCTTCAAGATAAGTGACTGGACTACAGTAATGCATGTGGTACTCCTTCAAAAAACAAACCCCAAAACAACAGAAAAAGCTTCAAAGCCATTACTTCTCAAAGTAAGAGGATTCAGTGAGGTACCATACTCAGCCTTGGAAAGAAACATGGTGTTTGATCCTGCTGTAGCCACTCAGTATGTGTGCTAAACTAGAATTATATTCAGCTTCAGATCTGCCTTTGACAAATGCCTCTGCAGAGTGAGGGATGCCTGTCAGAAAGGGCAAGCTGCTCAGCAGGCAGGAACAATAGCCTGTTTGCATGGCTGGAGTTTCCTCACCCCAGATAGGGAAACAAAGCCAGTGGGAAAGAGGAAGGTCTGACTCTGTCTCTGGAAGGTGCAGTTGCTCCTGGCCTTGAGGTGGTGTTGCACTTGCGTGCAAAGGGCAGCTCTCACATGGTTTTGGAGGTCATGTGAGGAGTCTGCTGTTCTAAGCCTGCTTCCGAAATGCTGAAGCAAAGTGCTGTTAGCTACATCGCTAATTGGTGTGACAAGACCCCCTGCAGCAGGATCTGCTGGCTTCCACCCTCAAGCCAGGGATTGTACCAGGTGCTCACACTTATCCTGTGTGGAGATCCTGTGAATGTCTCTCTTGGAGAGTGGCATGTACAGGGGCTAGAGAGCTGGCAGGATTTGTCTTCTTGCCACCTGTCTCTGATACTGACTCTTCCAAATTCACCGCATCTTGTTCAAATGGGTGCATAACCTCTCTCCAGGTGTAGCTGGGTGTCCCCTCAGTCTCCTGAGTTGTTTTCTTTGCAGGTGGTGAGCACCAAGTGCCTCTTGGTGTGTGAAGTGCCCTGCCAGGGCAGTGAGGTGTGTCCTGAGGCAGGCCCATGGAGGAGCAACTCCAGACTGTGGAGCTGAAAGCTTACCATGGGGCATCCCTGCAAAGGGTGGCATCTTACAGCCACAGCCTCTGTGATTCCCCATGCTTATGTCTCCACAGATGATAAAGACAACCTTTGTTCTAATGTCCTGCCACTTCCTCTCTTGGGTTTGCCATGGGTGAGAATCAGCTGACTGGTTCCACACTTGCTCTTTGTGTAAGAGATCTCCATTTCTCCTCGATGCTGTTTGCAGATGGAGTCAGCTTGGCTGTGCCTTTGAGTGCTGCGCTGGGGGCTCCTGCCTCCTGCTCTCCACAGTGCCCTTCCTCTGCCCCCTTCCCTTTTGGGGTGAGGGGGCAAGCAGGGCTGGATGGGAAGACAGGGGTTGCCCTCATGCAGCTGGGTAGAAGTCAAAGCCCTCATTAATCCTCTCCACTGGTTTTCTTCCTAGTAATGTGTAGCTTCTGAGAATCCAAAACTTCAGAACAAGCACAAGCTCACGAGCTCTGCATTTCTGCTTGGAAAACACAGCATTGAAGAGTCTGGTGGTCAGCAGATAGCACCGACCCTCTGACATGGGTTGGAAACAAACCGCTTAGTTCTGCAGGGAAGCGTAATCAGCCTAGGCTTCAATATGTGTCCAGTGACAGATAATTTTTCAGTCTCTGAAAAGAAGTTGGCCCAGAGGCGACAACAAGGATTTGTGTCATTCAGATATGCTGAGAGTCCATGACACTTACAGGGACAATCATGTCTTGGGTATTCTTTCGTCTTTGTCATTGAGGAAGACACTAGTGTGGGTGTTGTTGTGGATGGTTTCTTTTGCAAAGTAAGAGGCTGTACTGCTAGCCACCTTCTCCCCCACAGCCTGGCTGAAATGGGATATGATGTAGCTTTCAGATCAAATAATTTAAAACTGACATTTGCCATTGCTAAACTTTTCATCTAGCATAAGGGAGAGTGTCTGTTTAGTAAAGTGGAACAAAACAAGTAAGCATATGATAGCATCTCTCCTTTGAAAAATCTGGGAGATTTTATACATCAGATTAAATTCAAGTTGTTTCAGTGAAATAAACATGCAAGTTTGACACTATTTTTTTCCTTGGGGCATGAAACGGCAGGACAAAGAAGATGTAATTGAAAGGATTTTACATTCATGTCCATCATAGCATATGTCAAGTGTCATAGCAGCTTTAACAAGTGAGGGAGTTGGAAAGGTGATATTCTTCAATTAGACCTGTGTGTAAATGCTCTAGAGAAGATTGAGCAGCCTTCTGGCTAGGACCTCTGCACTTGTGTAAAAGAGATGTTTTTGCTTTTGCTCTTCTCTCAGACCTGCAGGGGATTTGTGTGTCTGAAGCCATGTTCATTTTTTCCAGCAGTGCTGGGTATGCTGAAAGAGGATATTACTTCCCTGCAAGCCATGTCTTGCTGATATCCCTGGACCACTGCATCTACAATAGTGCCACTACTTTAACTGATAAAGCATATCTCTTGTTTCTGCTCTCTTATGTTGTTGTAGATGAGAAACCACAGTGACTGAGGTCTGTGTGATAGCCCTTGAAATGAAGCTAGTGCCCAGAATGCAATAGGCACTGCAAAGAAAGCAGTCTCTCCAATTGTATCCAATCCCCACAATCTTACACAAAAGTTGTGGACATTTTGTCCCTTGAAGTTTAGCTCCTCTGTGCATTTATGATAGAAAAACGTTAACTGCTTTAGAAATCATGGTCAGGATCAGGTCATGGTCAGGTCATTGTTTTCGTTGTGCAGTGTTTGTACAGCTTATATGATGATGACAACTACAAAGGTTATGGACAACTGCAAGGGAAAAAGGCAGAAGCTCAGAAGAGCCTGCCTTGCCCTTTTCAGTGTGTCCGAGCTTTTGGGGAGGCAGGTGAGGGATACACCCTTGCTGAGCAGCAATGAACCTGTTGGCAGGGCACTGCCAATCCCAGGGGCTTGGCAGAGTGGCTGGTACTGGATGTAAGCAGGTTGTGACCATACTGTGAAGCTCTTCTGTACCTCTGTCCTGGGAAATGTTTGAGACAGCTTTAAAGTGGAAGGGCGTGGGATAAGGTGCAGAGTTTTTAGTTTTATTTTTCTTTGGAAGCAATCTGTTGTGTTATAGAGCTGCCACAAACTTTTTGTTCCTTTTAATGTTTAGATAAGAGTTGAAAGAGGAAGTGGCTACATGGAGACTAACCTGTTCGCCTTAGGTTATGCAGGAAATCTGTGGCAGAGCTGGGAATAAAATCCACAGTGTTTAATTCTTCATCGTATTCCATGGCAGTTTGTTTGCTCAGCAGCTGGAGCTGCTGTTTGCTCCTTTGTTTTGCCTTTGCTCAGCAGCTGGAGATGGTTTCCAGTTGCCTGTGAGTGTGATGTGGACTTGCACCTGATGTGCTTTTCCATGCTACAGCTGTGTTGTGCTGAGGCCGAAAAGCTCCAGCATAAACTGTATTTTTTTCCCAGGATGGTTCACTCCTTAGCCAGAGCTTTTGTTGTTTGCACATCCCTTAATTGTTACAGGAACATTCTGCTGTCCTTAATCATATCCCTGCAATTTGACCTGCATTTCCTATCAGTATTATCTAGAGCTGTTTGATTTTCTAATTCCTCCAGCCTGGTTTTCCAGATGTTCCTTCTGCATGCAGAATTCACAACTGCTGTACTCCCCCTCTTTCCTCCCTCTCCCTTCATTTTTAGGGCTTAGGGAGCTGCTTGTAATATATTCATATATTCTTCTTTTCAGTTGCACAGCCTTGTTCACAAGTGATCCCAGCATTGTCATTTTTAACTCAAATATGTTATATTACAAGGAGAGGTTAGGGTGGTGGAAGTGAATCTTTTCAGCTCTAGGACACAAATTTAGTACATCCAGAGTGGAACCTGGGCTGTCCAACTCTGAGCTTAGCAGTTTTTTTTTTTTCCCCCAAATGTTACTTATTAAATATTTGCCATTATCTGTGTATTTTTGTTAGCATATAGTAACTACACCCTCTAGCTGCCCTTGTGACAACTCTAGAGGGTCATCCAGAACCCCAGTGTGGTATTCTGGCCATGCAGCGTGTGGGGAATGTTGGATGTGTTGCTGTGGGATCCACAGTCTGGGATTGACAGTGGGATCATCTGCCCCACTCGAGACCACAGGACCCACGTGGGCAGAAGATGGGTTTCCTCTCCTCTCCTTGTCCTGAGTTGTTCCTGTGGTCAGGTGGGCCTCACTGAGATGGGGACACTCAACTGAATATTGAAGTAGTAGTCCGCCTCCTTTTCAAAGATGTAAAGAGGTGGAGAGAGGGTGGAGGCATGTTCAGGTGTGGGGCAGGTAACAGAGTAAGGATGCACACCCACACCTGGAAAACTTCAGTGGGGACACAGCAGCGGGTTCCTCCATCCCATTGCTCGGAAAGTGTGCAGTCCTGCTCGTCACTGGTAAGGCTTGGGCTTGACACAGAGTCAGGCTTGGGCTGAACACAGAGCCCTGAGTGGAGTGGACACTGCATCCTATGGGGTTTGGCACTTAGAGATCCCTTTCTATCTCTGGCATATATACTGCCAACAGAACTGCTTCCTGAATTATTATTCTTAGTGTCATGGTTATGATTACATGGTTGATGTTACTGGACTCCCCAAGAGAGCAGGGGGCCTGGAAAGAGCCCGTCACTTGGGTGCCATACAAAGGGAGCAGTCTCAGACATGAGCCTGAGAAAAGATGACGAGAGAGCAGATGGACACATGCTGTGCGGATTAGCACACCGGATTACAACTTGTTGGTTAAACTCTCAGATTTCTGTCACTTAATTATTTCTCCCAAAAGAAGATACAAAGTCATTCTCATCTTTCTAAACACCATTTTAATTCTCTTTTTAATGACAGATGATATTTTGGTGCGTAATACAAAGTAAATCTAATAGTCGTGTTTACAACCGCTTGTCCTTACACTGTCGTAGTTTTCTTGAGGAGACATTATTTTCAGAAGGCAAAAGAAAAAAACCCTTTACACTCAGGGAATCCTTTGCACAAGGCATTAATTAAAATTGTGAATTGTTTTGCTGAGAATTCATAGACTGCATAAATGGAACCATAGCAAAATCATCTTGAAATATGAGTGGTACTTCACCACAGTGTGCTTGATTCCTCTTTTTTTTTTCCCCAGCTCTGGTACATAATGTATTTTGACCTCTGGAGAGGTCATGCTGTGCTGTGTTCTGTACTACCTTAAAAAACTTTCCAATAACTTGCTAGATAGTCCTGAGAGTAAGTATTGCAAAAATTTGAACTCCTAAACTGAATGGATAGGATGATAGCTAGGGGTAAGAGTAGGTAAGAGCCTTAATGTTCCATAAAAATACGAAATTCTGTTTTTCTAATCCTTTGGCAATTATTTTTTGTGGGATGCTCTTTTGTATGTTTAGACATGTAAATTTATGTAGGGGATTACTGAAACTTACGGAAAATTTCTGGTGGTGCTGGAAAAACAGGCACTGGTGGACTTGTCCATTGGATTTAGCACTGGTAAATCTTCATCTGAGGGAGATGGGGAGAGAACAAGGGCTTCCTCCAAAACCCAGACCACAAACAAAGTAATTAGGCTCCGCAGGTGGTCTGACCATCCTTTGCTTCCTACTCTGTGGTGGATTTGTCAGGAAGAGGAGCAGTTACCTGACCTGGTCTTAATCCAGTCTATACCTTAAGAACAACTAAAGCTGTGAGATGAGTGAATTAAGTCTGGAGTGTATAACCTCATCCCAACTAATTATCCGATTGTTTTTCCTGAACGTCTGTTGTTATCTGTGTGGGCAGGGAAATTCAGCCTCTGAATGGAGCTGCAGAGTGTGTTTTTGCATGCAAGTGGTGTTTCTTTTTGAGAAATGTTCCCCCTGGCTCAGGTGTGGCTATTTTCTGTCCAGTCCAATGCTGTGCTGTGCATCAGAGGGACATGACCGTGGGTATTTGTGGGACTACTGAGCTGGCCTTCATGAGGGGAAGGGCTTGTTAGTGCAGCATTTACACACAACACAGGGGTGTGCATGGTTTGACAGACCCATCCTCATGTAGTTGGTCAAATATGACGTTAATCCTTACACTGCTATCTCTAACTGTTCCCTTTTCCTCTGCAAACCTGTTGGTCATACCCTGCACTTGACCTTCACACACCCTTGTGCCCTAGGGTTGGGTGCTTAGCTGTGTTTGGGAAGGAGGAAAAGCCCAATTTCTGTCCACAGGACTTTGCAGGCCGGTGTGGTCTGGGCAGTTTGGAGCCTGCCCTTACCCGTGTGTCATTATTGGGCTGTATAAATGCCCAGGAGGCAATTGGAGGGAGCAGTTCAGCAAGCCAGGCTGGCTTGGCCCTTCCTCAGGGGCAAGGAGATGAGTTTGTTCTCCATGGAGCTCTGGACACTTGGAATGAAGGCACCTCTGGCTGCAGCTGAGGCTGCTGCTGAAGGTGGGGAGCAGGGCCAGCGAGCTGATGTGCTCATGCTGCTGCCTGCCCCGTGCCAGGGCTGGGGAGCTGAGGCCAGGCCACAGCAGCACATCCCTTGTGCTGGGGAGGGAGGGCTGCCCTGGGGCATGGTGAGGGCACGTGCTGGTGTTTGCTCCATGGCGGGGGCTGTGTGACCTGCCTGGGCTGTGCTCCTCCAGACCGTGGGCTCTGGGGCCATCCCCACCTGCCACACCTCCCTGGCAGGGCCCAGGCTCAGACCTTGCTGGCTGCTGGCATGGAATGGATTTTTCCAGCTTCCCTGCCTACCGCGCCACTGCTGGCTGGGGCCTGTGCTTCTGAGACCTTGGGCTTTCACTCTTCTTGTTTGAGCTGCTGGGCCACAGCTCAGACACACCCCTGCACTTTGAGGTAGAAGACTTGAAATTAAAAGTTGTTTTTTTCTGCCTTGTTCTGGCAATTTTTATTTCTAGGATGGTTGTTTATGCGTTCGGTCATGGAAGCATATATGCAGGATTAGTGGACCTCATGTGGAAAATTACTTGGTGACACTGGAAGAATGAGTGCCAGTTGAGTTTAACACTGATAAATTTTAATTCCAAGGAGGGCTCCTTCAGACTACAAACAAAGTAATTAGGCTCCGCAGGTGGTCTGACCATCCTTTGCTTCCTACTCTGTGGTGGATTTGTCAGGAAGAGGAGCAGTTACCTGACCTGGTCTTAATCCAGTCTATACCTTAAGAACAACTAAAGCTGTGAGATGAGTGAATTAAGTCTGGAGTGTATAACCTCATCCCAACTAATTATCCGATTGTTTTTCCTGAACGTCTGTTGTTATCTGTGTGGGCAGGGAAATTCAGCCTCTGAATGGAGCTGCAGAGTGTGTTTTTGCATGCAAGTAGTATTTTCATTGGCATGACTCTGCTACTACACACGGATGTTGTACACTCTTATACAACTGAGTGACATGAGTGAACAGCAGTTACTGTAAGCTAAGGATTACTCGTAGGGCTGAAGAGCTACTCTGAAACGGAGAAGGGTTTGTTACTGCAAGATCACCTCAATATTTGCGTATGTTCTTCTGATGTTCAAATAGGTCCATAACAGTGAGAATCTCTCTGGATTTTTGACTGTGAATTGCATTTTTGTAGGCTCACTAAGACTTTCAAATCATGGGTATGCTAACCCTGATTGGCTTACCCTAACAGTAGAGCCAGAGGAGCCTGAATGTGCTCCTTTCTCTGTGTAGACACTTGGGAAGTGGTTGGGAACTGTGAACTGGAGCTGCCAATTTTATAGCTTTATTTTGTGAGAACTTTTAAAATGTTGTATTATGGAGTGTTCAGTGAAAAAGAAGCTAAATGGTCAATTAGAGCAGCATTGGTGACTGGGGAGATTGGTGCCTCAGAGAAACTAATTTGGTAGCGTTGGGATGGAAACTTGAATATTTTGCATTTTTTTTTTGTATATAAAAAATGTTGAATTGGCACTTCAGGTAAAGAAACAGGCAAGTATGGAAAGCATGTACTGATGCCTTCATTAAACTGGACACATCTAATTCAAGAGTATGAGTGGAGCATCTGAATACGTGAGAGAGCAGTTATAAAAAGATAACTGTTGAGCAAGGAAACTTTAGTTCTTGGCAACATACTGAGTAAATGACAAAGAATGATTAAAAGTGCTGCCATGTAGGATCAGACTCATATGTTCTTGAATTTAATTTTTAAATAGCTTGGGTCTGTTCCCAATCAAAAGCCAAAACATTGCAGAACGTGGTGCATCTGAAACTTTAGTTTCAAAAGGTTTTTTAGAGGCCAGTTTCTACCTGTGCTGGTTAGTTTCTCTGTGTGCCAAAGGTCTTACAAGCCAAAAGGTGTCTGTAGAATTCCACAGTGCCATTGCAGCTTAGTATTTTTAAGAAATAACTCCCAAAATACTGGCTGCACATATACAACTATAAATAATAATTTTACTGCAGGAAAAAAGAGAGTGTTGTATTGGCAGACATTCTATTTTGTTCTTTTTTTTTTCCCAGGTGGTTCACTGTCCCATGTGGAGACTTCAATGGTTTTGAATAAAGGGGAGGAATTAAGGCTGACTTGCAATGAGGTGGGACCCGTGACTTGGAATTTCCAGAACTCAGACCCATCGGCAAAAGCAAGGAGTTCCCGTGAGAAAGAGTGGTACACCAAAAATGCAACAGTCAAAGACACAGGCAGATACACATGCAGAAGCGAAGGGCGTATTGTCTCCTCTTTTTATGTTTTTGTTAAAGGTAAATATCAATGAAGGCATTATTTTTGCTTCCCTCCCCACTCACAAAATAATAGGACAATAAATGTTGGAGAAGGGAATGAATTTGAAGTACAGAGGGAGAAGACAGTCTGACAGAAGAAATCTTCCCTGCCCAGTAGGAAGAAACCTTTGCTTTGCTTGCCTTTGTCAGCAGAGCAAAGTTCTGGATGAGTTCCTCTTTACATCCCTATGATTTTGTGGTGAAGTTCATCTGAGCTCCCTTTCTAGATGCTACTTAAGTGACCTGAGTCTGTTGTATGAGTCAGTTGTACTGTGAAGAAGCAAGAAATACGTAGAAATGTCCTTTTAATTCTATGCCATCCATCAGTATGGAGTCATGTAAGGTTTGGTCCCAAGCTTTTAATTTACTGAGGCAGTTAGCCTAAAGGATTTGGTCTTTTAAGACTGTGCTCCCAGGCCTAAGCCAGCAAACAGTGAAGCCAGTGATGATTCCTCTGCCTCCAGCTTCTGATCTACCTTGTGATTGATCAGAAATGTCTCAGACAGGAAAAAATGTGCTTCTGCTCTGACACATTTCTCAATCCTTTATTGCTCTTCTTTGTGCAGTGTTTTTTTCAGATTTCTTCTCTCCTGATCTATGTCTATATCAGCTGCCCCCAAGCTCACCATTTACTATGCCTGGCATTCCCTTTTACTTTCCAAGGAAAACAGTTACTTTGCTTCTCTTTCACATAGCTCTGGTGGTCCTCCTTCCCTGTTGATGGAAAAATGTGCAATGGCATCCACTTTCTTGAAGACAGCATTCCTTGACCGATGGGGGTTGTCTCAAAGAGCCTCCTCTGAACCCTGTCAGTCCTTTGAGAATTACTGCAAGGTTGTTCTCCAAGACAGGGAAATACCAGCACAGCAAAGCACAGCACAGCAGAGGTTATTTTCCCCAGGGAAGATATCTGGCATAGTGGCTGCACAATTTAAAGTGTGTTCCTTTAACCACTCCTGAGTTCTCCAAATAGCCATGCAGCGACCACAGAAGAGTTTTCTTGACTTTCTGTTTTTCTCTGAGACTATGACTAAAGGAAATCTGACATGTGTTTAACCTATATGTGGCAAACAATGTTGACTTCACCTACCATGATTTTTTTCCTGAATGTCATGATAATGATCCCAGACACCTATGATCATAGAGATGTTTTGCCTTCCATGAATGACTGCTTCACCTCAGGATAGCAGGCAGCTCTCCTGAGCATGATTATCAAAGCATCAGGGAAGTTGTGTGGCCCTCATGCAACAGGTTGCTGTCTTTTCTGTTTCACTTTTGTGAAAAACATGGAACCTTCACTTTGACAAGTTCCTGGCATATATGAGTGAAATAAGTGAAATAAGTATGTTTGGGAGGTTGACCATCATTTTGCAATAGGCGTGGTTTAATGACATCTTACATCACCTGTAAGATGCTGCCACAAACAGCATCAGCTGGGAGTGAAGAGAGAACAGGTTCAAGAACCTTGATCCTGCATTGTGACACATAAAATG
Source organism: Acanthiza pusilla (assembly GCA_036630365.1). NCBI lineage: Eukaryota > Metazoa > Chordata > Aves > Passeriformes > Acanthizidae > Acanthiza > Acanthiza pusilla. The sequence continues at coordinate 38,055,992 of JAXCHO010000164.1, read as the reverse complement.
GTGGCATATGTTGATATCTTATGTTCTTCTGAATCAACTAAATCCAAATTTCTTCTGTTTCTGTGACCAAGAATGACACAGTGTTGACAGACTGTGGATGTGTACCTGCTTCACCTTTCTGTTTTGGCAGAAAATATCTTTGTTGTGTCTATAGAAGCAGTTATTTCCTGATCCAAACAAGTCTATGAATATCAAGTTAGTTCAGACTCCTACATAAGAGAGAAGAATCTCTTGATTTTGATCTCAAGTCTTTTCAGATGGAAGCAGTGATAAGCACCACCATGTCTTGTGTTGGAAACCTGTGGTATACCCAGAGGGCAAGTGCAACCCAAGAGGTACATGGGGTAGAAAGCCATGAAAGGAAGAACATGATGATGAGCAGCCTTGTTTGTGTCTGGATTCCCTATAGGAAGTCCTTTCATGTCTTCTCACTATGATATTCCCTTCCAGAGGGGGGTCGAAGATGCAAGGGGAGCACCTCAACAGTTCTGCTTGCTGCAGTCAAGGCCTTCCCCACAATTTCAGCTGTTAGTGAAACAGGCCTTTGTTCCTTCTGTTTTCAAAAAATGTTTGGTTTTTTTTTTGTTGTGGCGAGCCATACTTTCTGCGTAGTGAAGATATCTTGGCTCTATCCATATTGTAGAAAAGGGGACTGAGTGGAAACCAATCAGTTACGTCTCTGTTAGCCGGGACATTTAGATGAGCTCTTTTAATCCTTTTCCTGCTCAGAAGTGACAGCTAGTCATAGTATTTATTTTAAGATCTCTGTGTACAAAATGTTACGTTTTTGTTCTGCTCAGACATGCTTTACTTTTTTTTTTTCATTTCTTAGTAGTCTCCATCCTGTAATTCTAGACTGATGCTTCAAAACTTGTAGTTTGCAGGGGCTGCTTGGGTGGTTGTATCAGATTCAGCTAAAGCCACACCCTTACTCTCAGCTAGAAACCAGCCAATAACTTCACTGTTTTGTGATAAGCAGCCTTAACATCCCAGGCTTCATTTTCAGCTTGGTACTTCTTGTCTTAAACCAGATGTACGTTGTCCATCATCTTCATCAAATTCTCTCAATCTTCCATGTCAAGCCATGGTTTTTGATCTCTAATCATTCAAGTTGTAAGCATGTTTGCAAAAAAGAAAAAAAACTTTACCCTCTGTTTTGTTTTTCTACTTCATTCTACTCTGTAGAGAAGGCAGATGGAATCTGAAATAAACTTTTACAGAGTGTTTGTCATCACACATTCCTTTATTTTTGTGTTTGCCAGCTTCTTAGCATTTCAAGGTCGTGACCTATCATGGGCTTCAACTTTGGTTGTAAAAGTGTTTAAAGTACTGCATGTTTCTGTGCTGTGGTTGGCCAAGATGAAATGCTATAGGAAAGTTACCTTGTGAAAGATTGCATGATGATTTTTTTTCAATCAGATATGGTGTTTGTATGCCCAGTTTTTCTTCTAAGGAGGCTAAAAATATTCTCTGCTTTCAGGGAGGGGAGAGAATGGGAGAAGTTGTTCGCTGCTTCCTCTGGTAGCAATGTGTGTTCATTTAGATTATGTATTTTACAGAAGTGAAAACCATAATTTAGGTGCTTTTCAACTTCCATTTGCTCATAAATTTCTTCCAAATCCTCCTGTGGGCATGAAACCTTACAGCCCTGCCACTAGCTAAAAGCAAATTACTTTTAGTGGTCTGTGAAAATCTGTTTACTGTTGTGGGGATATTTTGGAGCTAAACAAGGCAAAAGAACCCCTCCATCTCCAAATAAAAAAGCAGTAAGATTATTTTTAGTGCACAGGATTCTTTAGTAGATCACGTATTGAATGCTACTGCATGTTTCCTGTTGTGCTGCTCTTTTTGGACAAAATTTAATGTCTCTTGGTAAACGTGAATTGGGCAATACTCAGTTTTACTGTCTGAAAGTAAAACTTTCTTTAACAAGTGCCCAGTTGTAGGGTTAGGGTCATTAGACGTTCCTATGCCAGCTTCTCTGACAGATCTTTGTGTTTCTTTACAGATCCGAATGTGCTCTTTCTTGTTGATTCTCTGATCTATGGAAAAGAAGACAGTGACATCCTGCTAGTGTGCCCACTAACAGATCCATATGTTACAAATTTCACACTGAAAAAATGTGATGGCAAACGTCTCCCCAAAAATATGACGTTCATTCCCAATCCCGAGAAAGGCATTGTTATAAAGAACGTACAGAGGTCATTCAAGGGCTGCTACCAGTGCTCGGCTAAGCACAATGGAGTTGAGAAGATATCAGAGAAGATTTTCCTGAACGTGAGACCAGGTAACACAGGATTTCTGCCTTCATGTAGAGAGCCTGATTGTCCTCCTCACCTCCCATGAGGTGTAGCGAAGGGCTGTGAAGCCTCACTTCTGTCCTAAGGAAAGTGGTGATCTTGGAAAGCTTGTTTTCGCCAAGTCGTGTCAGGGCACAGATTGATCTCATGACACTTAGGTTGTGGCTGTGCTGAGAAGGTATGGCCATGATGAGTTTTGTTGTCTGTTCCTGGTGATTTCTGGGCGTTTTTTTCATCATTATAAGAAATGTGGGTTATGCTGTTAAACTCTGAGGGCAGACTGGCACCCTGAGGTTTGGACAGGTTTGTGCAGGCAAAATGGTTTTGGTGCCTGACTCATGTGTCTGTTGCCTGCAAGTGACAGTAGAAGAAACTAATTGATGGCACTGAAGAAGAAGGATTTGATGGAGAGGCAGAGCTTGTGGAAAGACAAGGTCTTTGTCTCCATATCTTTGAGAGAAGATGGTCACAACAGCAGCCGTGTGCACAGATCATGATGGGAGATGTGTTGTGGCTGAGCTGCTACATGCAGCACTACGTTTGGCAAATCTGTTGGTCGCACCTGCACTTGACCTTCACACACCCTTGTGCCCTAGGGTTGGGTGCTTAGCTGTGTTTGGGAAGGAGGAAAAGCCCAACTTCTGTCCACAGGACTTTGCAGGCCGGTGTGGTCTGGGCAGTTTGGAGCCTGCCCTTACCCGTGTGTCATTATTGGGCTGTATGAATGCCCAGGAGGCAGGCAATTGGAGGGAGCAGTTCAGCAAGCCAGGCTGGCTTGGCCCTTCCTCAGGGGCAAGGAGATGAGTTTGTTCTCCATGGAGCTCTGGACACTTGGAATGAAGGCACCTCTGGCTGCAGCTGAGGCTGCTGCTGAAGGAGGGGAGCAGGGCCAGCGAGCTGATGTGCTCATGCTGCTGCCTGCCCCGTGCCAGGGCTGGGGAGCTGAGGCCAGGCCACAGCAGTACATCCCTTGTGCTGGGGAGGGAGGGCTGCCCTGGGGCGTGGTGAGGGCACGTGCTGGTGTTTGCTCCATGGCAGGGGCTGTGTGACCTGCCCATTGTCCTTGGTCATGGGGCAAGGAGGTTGAGCAGTGGGGACCATCTCAAGTGTGAAGTTTGCTGTGGCAAGTTTAAGGAGTCTTTCTTTCCTGATGATTTGGGAATTCTTATATAATGGACTTTAATAACTTCTAAATGTCAATTAATGAGAAGAGAACAAAAGTTTAATGAGTACTTGCATCTCTGGAATTCTCCTTTGACAAACAAAAATCAAATCCATTCTTGCTGTCTTGTTTGTTCTGTAAGAAATGGGGCTTTTTCTTTTTTGAGCTTTTTTGAACTTTTTTTAACTCTTTCTTCAGTGGTGGCCAAAGAAAGAAATTACCTGATTGACATAACTGATATTTCTCTGACATAGGAGGATGCAGGTTGTAGTATTGGACTTTTTCATTTTTTTACAGGATAAAAGTCTGTATTTGCTTGATTCGGCAGTGACTTCAGATAGAAGGGTGCTGACCTGGCACCACTGCCAGCAGTTCACTGGTGGTGGGCAAACATAGGTGGCTGAGGGCACCTTGGCACTCTGCCCACATTCTCCATTAGGAAGGAAGCGTGCAATAAGTAGAAGCATCTGCTGAAATCCGTCAACACCATTGTCACTCTCAGTATTGTAATTACTGTGCTGTAGTGCTCAGTCCTTACTGAGTTCGGCAGGTAAAACTCCCACTTTCTCCTTGGCTCAATGTTTAAATGCTTTGGAGATTCTTTGGTGGGTAATGTTTTTGGAGTGATAACTGTGGCACTCAGACCCTCGGATGTAAGCTTCTGGTGCAGAAAGAGAGAGGAGGCATTCAGGAAACAGGGAGCTGTGCAGGAGTGCTCAGACACACACCAGCTACAATAACACAGGGAGTGTTTATGTACAGCCCTTCTTAAAACAATGCGGTGCTTTAGGGACCTAGGGCTTTTTTTTGGATGTCCAGAGATGTTTCTGGCAGATGAGAACACAGAATGCCTTCTGCACTGCCTTCCTCCTGTCTCTTGGGTACTGCTGAATGCTGAGGGGATTTTTGTGTGAGCCTTTATATCTGAAGAGAGCAAACACATTTCTTTGTTCTCTTCTGTAGCTACTTACAGCAACATGAGGAAAACATTATTGTTGAAGTACGAATGGCTGACAAGCATGGTGTTTTCCTGAGTTTTGTACTATTTACCTAAGACAACTACAAAAGTTGTGTCAGAGGCAGAAAGAGAGTCTGGAAGACCTTATCTGGTATATGCTGCATTCGCAGTTTAAGTCTTCCTGTGTAAAAGCCCGAGTGGGAAATTAACTGGAGTATAATAGAAGAGGAAAATTTGAAGAAAGGATGAAGAAAATAGAAAAGCAAGCCATGAAGGGAACAGAGGAAGAGCTGAAGAGCTCTGCAGAAGCAGGAGAGACATAATCCTCAGATACACCTGCCTGTTGACAAAAGACACCCTGAAGCGGAGCAAGGGTAGAGCTACCCCGCGTGTGCATGTCACCACTTCGTTCTTGGGTGACAAAGTGTGAGCCATCACTGTAAGCAGAGGCTGTGGTGCTTTCTGGCACAGGTGTGCAGAAGTCCTTGAGCTGTACCAGTCCTTCCTAGGCTGTCCATCAGGAGCTTTTCAGGGACCTGTCATACAGTACTTTATGTTGGCGATAATGTTTCGTAATTAAAATTTGCAGTTAGTGCTGGGCTGCTGTTCCTCAGTGACTGATCCTCACCGTGTTTTTGGTTCCAGTGTGCTACTTTTTAATCACTGTCATGAAATGAACCGTGTCATTGATGGTTCAACATTGTTCAAGATTCTTCATGCAAGTTGCTATGCTCTAACAAGTATTATCTAACTTTTAAGTGTAATTTGAAGTGAGGTTGAATCAGAAATGTGCTTGTTGTAAAGGAACAACTGCGTAATATGTTAAAAAAATTGAATACATCTCAGAACCTTGATTTTATTGGAGAGTTAATTAATGACTGTTGATTTTTTTCCCCGGTTGGAAGTGCTGAGAGTAATGAAAAGTAATATACTTCTAAATTGTTTTCCAGTTCACAAAACTCTTCCTGTCATCACCTTATCAAAAACCTATGAGCTTCTCAAAGAAGGGGAAGAATTTGAAGTTACATGCATAATCACGGATGTGGATAGCAGTGTACAAGCTAGTTGGATTTCTCACAAAAGTGGGGTAGGTTCCTTGGATTGTATTGTGTGTGTCTCAGCACAGTACACGGACTCTCTGTAGACATTCACATGCTTGTCTTGGGTATCTGATGCTGTGTTGATTTGGATTTGTTGCATTCACAAAGATCCAGTATCCCACAGACTGGTGAGAGGACAGCAACTGTCGTATGCCCATGAGGATGGCTGGGAGGAAAAGCATCTGCATAGGCTTCTCTTCCCAAAAAGAAATTAAAGTTAGGCTCTTCAATGTGAAGTTTAGGTGACCTCTGTTGGGCTTCCTAAATACGGAAGCATGGAGTGCCTACACATCACATTGCAATCAATGGGAGCTGCAAATATCAACACATGGACTGCAAATTACATATTCTAGTTGTTATCATTAACAGTAAAATACCTGCTAATTAGCATGGGGTTGTGTGTGACAGGAATAGTAGTAAGCATTCGCAGGAATGATTAATTCATTTAAATTACATGGTGTGCCTCACTAACTGGAAAAGCTCTGAAAAATGAACCAGTGAACTGGCTTCTGTCTGCCAGTGATAGATGAAGTTACTGACTGGCATCACCAAATTAAATTGTTGAGAGGCTCAGTGCTCCAGGAGAGTTTGTTACCCGCAGCACAACTATTCTGCAGAAGAGGGGCAGAGAGATCCCCTTTCCTGGAAAGCCAGCATGCTGCCAGCTCTGTCTCTGAAATGAGCAGCAGACATTGGATTGTTTTTGAGAATGCTTCTTGGTCTTCTGGGTATACCCTGAAATCTAAATTCATTAAAAGCCCTTGTGAAGACCTTTTAGTAACTCCCACCGTATATGTTTCCATACTGATTGTCTGGTCTCTTACTGCTGATGGTAGAGACCCGAATACATAATTCTCAGCCCATATGTATGGAAGAAAAGACTCCTGTGATACTTGGATAAATCACATCTCCTCGGGAGCATAACTAACAGGAGTCCTATTCCCTGGGGCTGGGCATGCCATGCTTGGCTAATCTGCTGGCTCCGGCAGAGCTGTTCTTGCTAAGTGCTCGCTGCTCCAGAAGTCCCACCTTCCAGCTCTGAACATTGAGAAGGTCTAAGTGACACAAAGGTGGCGTGGGACGTGCAGATCTGCTTTTGGTCCTGTGCAAGCCCTTCATCTGAGAATTTAATTTTTTCTCTCATCCCCCTCCATTTGCTGTGTTACAGATTGATGAAATTGAGGCCTTCCCGTCATTTTTTGTGCTTTATGATTTTTTGTTTAATGAGTAAAAGCCACAAGGAAAGTATTTTCCCAATAAGTTTGACTTTTCTGTCCCAAAATATTTTTCCTAATAAGTTTGACCTTTCTGTCCCTTCTAGTAAGTAGTAGGAGCTGATGTCTTTGAAATACTATCAAATTAAATTTTGTATTGAAAGAGAACGCATAAATTTTATATTTAAGTAGATTCAGAATTACATTTTGTCCCGAAGAGATGAAAGAAAAAAAAACCAAAATGCATTTCCCATGTATGACTGAAGTTATTACCGCTTTGGCAAATTAGGAGACTGGTTATTAGCAAGCACATCTATACTAAATACACTTCTCTTGTGATTATTATAACTCAGGGTGAATCAAAATTGCATTGAGAAGGTTTAATATGTCTAGGAGTTCTTGGAACATCCAAGAATCGCAATAATTCAATTAGAAAATCATAACAAGTCCAGGTCTGCATTTGAATTAATCAGTGTAAAGTTTATCAGTCTTTCCAACCATACCGAACATTATCACAGAGACTAAAGTCAGCACCTCGAAGCTTTTTTTTTCTGTGCATATGTATAGAATCATGACATATTTAAGAGAATGAAGTTTCCAGTTGCCTCTAAGATTAATAAATTGAGATTGCTATGGACCAAGGATCAAGAGTGGGTACCAGAGGAAGGATGCTGTGAATAGCCTGCCGCCTGCAGCATGCCTGCTATCAGGAGATGCTGTGGCCTTGGGACATAGAGCAACACATTTAAAAGGAAGCCCCAGGACCTTAAATTCTTTCTTGTCGTTAACTGGGAAGCATTGCAGCCAGTAGAGACAAGTAGAGTAGAGACCAGTAGAGAGTTCACTGAACTTCAGGCATCACTTGAGTGGTGAACCACACTTCAGAGTTGCAATGATTTCATGCAAGAGCTGCAGCTTCTGAGCAAGAGTAAAGTCAGGACCCCGTGTTCATTTTACATTAAGCCCTACAATTAGAAGTGCTGTTTGTGAAACAAAACTTTCAGTTGGTTCCTCACCTTCTCAATATTGGTACTGTAGCCAGAATGCGCTGGGTCTGATCTTGGTTACAGCACACTTGTCATCATGTAATGGAAACATTTGAAGAAGCTAGAGCTGTAGTTTTTTGGCCTGGGCTGGTCTCCTTCATTTGGGTCTCTTGGGGCAGGTGAGCATAGCCCCAAACTCACCACATCCCCACCCCATATCCCCCCACATTCTTGCCTTAGAGGGGAACTTGTGGAGAAAAAAAAAAGAATAAGGGGAGGGGATAGGATTTAGGAGAGGACATTATCTCCTGAAGGCAGCTGATCACACACTTGTTTTGCATGGAGAGATTCTAGTGACAGGTTTGTCGTGCTGGCGTATTATTCCGGTTTAAAGTTATGAATATTAATATAGCAAAGTTATAATTACTTCTATTTTTAATTTATCTAGGAAAGATGATGCATACACAGTGTTTTAGATGTTAATTGTTTTTTACCGACAGATTGTTACAAGCAAAAGCAGAAATTTGGGTGATTATGGATACGAAAGGAAATTAACATTGAACATCCGTTCAGTGGGAGTTAATGATTCTGGAGAATTCACATGCCAAGCAGAAAACCCTTTCGGAAGAACCAATGCCACAGTAACCTTGAAAGCTCTAGGTAAATACTTCTTGTAGAGATCTTAACATTTCTAAGAGCAGGAGATGAAAAGTGAGAACTCTGGGGAGTCTTCCTTCTCTCTCCTTTTCCCCAAACCTCAGTGAGTAAAGTTGCTTTTCTGTAAAGGTTATTGCTGACTGGTACCATATGGGATGGCTCAGGAAGTGTTGTGGTGTGTATGACTACTTTAATTTCTATTACCCTTTGCTTGTTATTGGAAAGTCATACTAGAACAACCACCCAAGAGTGTTTCTGTCTCTCTGGTTTGTCTCATCCTTTCTGGTTTGATCTAAAATTTAGACCGGTTTTAAAAAGGCAACTGATTTCCCTTGGCTTGATACTGTCCCTACGCATAAGTAATTTGGCAGCACCAGCGCAAAGCACGTCTTTAATACCTGCCTTCCAAGCACGGGAAATTTCACTGACAGTGCGTCAGTGTTTTTTTACGTAGAAGCTATATTTGTAGCTCTGTTTAAAATAATGCTGTGAACAACATCATGGTGCAAATAGACAGCATGAAATTGTTCCGGAGGTCGCCCCCTTTTTAAACCCACTATCCATCACTTCTACATGTTTTGGATCATGTCCCTAAACAGCGAGCAAACTCCCTTCCTCCTCTTGTTTAATAACAGATGCATTTAGAGTCTGCTATATATTAACTTGGGTGACACACAGTGCCTTTTGAATTTTAAAGCTGCTGAAACCTGCTCATTTGATAAATTGAGTACAATTAAGGACATGTTGGTATAGTTAATAAGATCATTCTGGTTTGTGTAGTTGGCTACGACTGTTTCAGTTCCGTACCATTCAAGTGTGTAGTAACTGAGGGAAGTGTAGCCTTGGATCCTTTTTTTCCTTTTCAAATCTGTTTTTCTGTTGCACAGACACACACTCCACAACATTGCTTGTTTTGTTTTCCCTGGTAACGTAAAGAAAACAGAAGTGTTTGACCCGTGTGGGTCAGATCTTCAGCAAACAGGCAGAGGTTTGAGTGCCCTTAACCTCACAGTGCAGGTCGAGGGGGTGGGGCTCACAATGACTGGGATGTTTTCCTCAATTTTACAGGAGAGACTACATTCATATGTAAAAGAGTGAAACAGTGTGAAGTATGAAAGAAAATCTTTTCCCCAAGGGGATCAATGTGAAAGCTTTTATTATAAGAGGAGGGAAGTTCTTCACTACAGAAATTCTTAGTACTACTACATATGCAAATGTAGCTTTAAAAAGGATTGACTTTGGAAAGTCTGGGGTTTAAAATAAAGCATGGCATAATAAAAAGTAAGAAATAAAGATTTTATTTAGTAAAATGCAAAGTTTGTATTTAATAAAAAATGCCAGAGAAAAGGTGGAATCTTTCCTTTCATAGATAGTTTTCTCTCTCCGCCCTCTCAAGTTTGAACTAAAATAAAACAAGCTCCAGCTTCTGGATACCTTTCACCATTTGTTTGCAAACTGTCTGTATTTACGTGGACTGTGCTAGCTCCCAGGGTCCTTGTAAGTGATGTATGTTGTGTGCATAGGGAGAAATGTGGGATTCCATCAGATACTAAATCACTGTGACTTTAACATTAGCCAAAAGTTTTACAAGAAATAATGTGTATTTTTTGTAAAATTCCTAATTACATTTTTCTAGCAGTTAATTTATCTAACTGTAGAAGGTACTAGAACTGCATTACAGGGACCAATAGCATCATAATAAAGGCTGTTGGCTCTGCTTTTAAATATAGCTTGCACAGGGAATCCTGTGTATAGACAGAAAACTGAAAAAAGCACTGCAGTGGAACTGCAAACCTGCAGTTTCCAGATTTGAAACCTTTTTCTCTTCTCTAATGATGGATACCATTTTAGAGCATACCTGCCTGCTGTGAGTTTACCTCATCCTTTCTTCTTCAAAGCATCTGTCAAGCGCTCTGGCAGCTCCATATGCTTTCACCAAGCCCCGCTGGCTCTGGTTTTCTCGAGCTCGGGTGCCCAGCTGGCCACAGCAGTTTGATTACTAGAAAGTGGGAAGAAGCAGGGATCTGAGATTGACTTTAGGTCTAAATTCAAGCTCTCAGTAAATGTGTTTCCTTGTAATTGCAGTCTGCCCGTCAAACTGGTAATTCCCTTATGAATTTCTGTAATAGGACTGAAAAATTTGTCTTTTCAAAGTGAGTCTTCAATCTGATGAGTTTATTAATGAAATTAAAACCACTGTAGCAAGGATGTTGTTAGACATGATATTTTGGAACGGAACTGCACAGTGATAAATGGTATCTGCCAAATAAGAGATTAAGACCCAGCAGCAGATGTACAGAAATGCCTTAGTTTAAGACGATTGATATCCAGGCCTGTGGACTTAGCACATTTTTCTCTAATTACAGCTTTTAATAGCTTCATTTGTAATGTGTTTCTTAATTACACTTGACAAAGAAACCTTAAATACTCTAGTATACTGTCATAAATGATTTTAGCTTGCTTTTCTCTGAATGCTTCTTTCCTACAGCTAGCAACTTGAATTTTTTGAAAAATATAAATATTTGAGTAGAATCAAACATGTGTTTGCATTTTTCCAAAAGCAAATAGAGGGTATTTGTCACCAGAAGATGAAATTATTTATGCTAAAGCACTCAAGGCTGCTTTAAGTCCTGTGTCTCATGCTATATATAGCTAGTAGCCTTGGTTTCGGCAGGTGAGGGTTCAAGTTCTGCTTTGCAGATAAGGTTTCCCGTTTCACAGTCGGATGTTTGATCACTGATCTTGAAGTCATCTAAGTGTGGTTAGTTTACTCACAATCTTCTAAATGGCTCTGAAATTGTTTTTCTTCTCCTCTTGTGACCATCAGCTAAAGGATTTGTCCGTTTGTTGGCAACAATGAATACCACAATAGATATAAATGCAGGACAAAATGGAAACTTAACAGTTGAATACGAGGCGTATCCAAAACCAAAGGAAGAAGTCTGGATGTACATGAATGAAACATTACAGAATTCGTCAGACCATGATGTCAAGTTCAAGACTGTGGGCAATAACAGGTAATATGCATGGCTGTAAGTGTTGATTTCACTTTGGAACAGCAGACTAGAGTCTGCTCTGGAAGGAGGGAAGTGGGGATGGTGAGAAAATTGTGACTATAAAAGAATTTGTAGTATGTGTGGCTTGCCACAGTAACTGGTGGAAAGTCTGCGGACCTAACCACACCATTGGAAGACCAGCATGCTGTACACTCATGACTCACCTACATTCCTGTCCAATGAGCAAAATGAGATTTAAGGTTGGTTGTGTGCAGAAACTCCCTCCACTGCCACAGCACACCCCAATGCTCTGGATAAAAGCTCATGCTTTTGTTTCTGCTGGGCACTGTTCTCTCCTGATCCCTCGTCTTCCAGAAATCCAGTGAAGCCCCTAGCACATGTGGCCTAGGTTGTGAATCTGGGTTCCCTCCACAGTGACAGGAGGAGCAGGTGGTGATGCATGCACAGGGTCTGAGCATGGTGCTGAGCTGCCACCCAGGCACACATCGGGATGCTAGAAGTGGCAAAACATCGGTGTGTTGGAAGTGAAAAGGCAGTCATAATAAGATAAGAGTGTTTGCATGGACGATGTTGGCAGAAAATTCCCTCCTTATTTTCTATGCAACAATTGCCTGTTCAGAGCAAGTTGTGTGTCTCAGTAATGCTTAAATTTTTTCATTACAGTTACACAAGTGAACTTCACCTTACACGATTAAAAGGAACAGAAGGAGGCATTTACACATTTTTTGTGTCCAACTCTGATGCCAGCTCCTCTGTAACATTTAATGTCTATGTGAAAAGTAAGTAAAGTGAACAGTCTGAAATATTTCATTATCACAGTTATTGTATTTTACACAACATAATGTATGCACAAGATGTCACAGTGTAGTTCAGCATATGAGAGGCTTTCTGAAGTGAAGCACATGCTGAAAAACTAAATGTCAAGATATAAAAGTGCATAGTACTCACACAAATCCACCTACTATCCAGCATGACCTTACATTGTAACAAATGTATTCTAGAGATTACCAGAGAGCAGCTAGATTATGTTTATACAGAAGAAAAACCTGAAGCACTTAGAAACACGATCTCAAAAATAAGTATGTATTATAAACCTTTTATAATTTGAGGTGGAGCAGGATACACAGGGATTATAATTTGCATTTTTGGCAACCAAGTTAAGCTATTAATTGTCCTTAATTTGTTTGAGTTGGATGCAGAGTTTGAAAGCTTGTCAGGAGAATTATTCACATTTAGATGCCTTTTGGCGTCTGAATATTTCTGTATAATAATATAAATCACCATTGTTTTAGAGAAATCTGCATAGCTTTACAAATGTATGTGCTGTCATCTTTGGGACACACTTGTTAAGAAAGAGCACTGGCCTCAGTTCCAAATAGCATTCTTCAATACAAAAGCTAAACTTCTAAATTAATTCAATGAAACCTTCAGAAAACCCTGTCCTTAGCGGAGCCATCCTCTTAGAGCATTTCATTTTCTCAGCAGACAAATATTGGCTGCTGCTAAAGGCCAAGCTTAAGGAAAATTAAACAAAGAAGGGACTTTGAGCCCAGCAGGAGGAATTGTATTGAAAGTAAGTGAATGTGCTGCAAATGCAGTTCTATGTTGCTGCTATATTTTAGCAGCTGTGTGTCCTTTTTCAGGTATAGTTTTATGCAGAAGACTGTCAAGACTTCCACAAATGCATCAAGTCCTAACTATTAATTTCTGAATTCTTCTCATTTATCATTGAAGATGAACATTTGTAGCATCTCTATTAGCAATGATATAGTTTGGACCTAGAAATGTCACTTGGGCTCCTTTCAGAACATGGCATTCCTTCCTTCATCCATGAATGTTGACAGTTGTATTGTGCCTTTTCTGTTTCCTAGTTCTGATTTCTGAGATAAGGGCAGTGGTGATCTCAGATGTCCTTTGTCTCAGTGAATGCGTGTGGGTCACAGTCATGAGGGATGATTCTAGTATTTAAAAGATTATTGGAGCAAATTGTTGAGCTAGAAGTTTAATTTCTGTTCTGGAATGGGAGAGCTTGCAGATTGCCCATAGTATGGGCACAAGAACTAAAAAAATACTATCTCACAGTTTTGGCATTGTCAGGTGTCAGTTCTTAATGCAGATCTCTATGTTGCTGCTTTTGAGGCATGTGCTACTTAATAAAAGCTGAAAATCCCTGTAGATCATGGTTAGGAAACCAGAATAGGAAGAGAAGAGAGAAGCAGGATGAACAGGGCGAGAGGAAGAGCTTGAGTTCTTCTGAATTGCTTGTCCATACAGCCAGCAGCATTTAAGTCTGTTTCCTTCCTGCTTCAACTACTGGTCTTGTAACTAGCAAGATCAGTCTTGGGATGCTGTGAGGACTCTTCAGCAATCTCACAGAGCCCAGGTTACCATGCACTGTGGCCCTGGGTGGACTGCACCCCTTGCTGAAGCAGTTGGATTTGATGCATTTGACTCAGAAAGTTTCTCTTGGCATTTTGACTCAGCTCCTGCAAACACTTTTTCATTTTGAAAAAAAGAGATTAATAGATTGGTCTTTCTAGAGGGTTGTTTTTAACAACAATAACCTGTTTTCACTGGCTTGTAAAATGCTCATCATTTAGCTGTGAAACACAAACTGCATGACAACATACCATATTATTTGACATAGCAGAGTAATTGCCAAAGGTGAGTCATGTGTGGGTGGGTCAGATCCTGATTTAATGGTGTGTCCTCACCTGACATTGTTGTCAGGGATTTTGCATAAATTGCTTAGATGTAGCTCGTGATGTTTATATGTCTGGCTTGGGCATGTAATCAGCAGAAAGTAACCAAACAGGTAAAACAGGATTCATAATCAGGAGAATGTCTTCACATAAACAAAAATCTGTGCTGAAGCATTTGCTGAAGGACATGAAAAACCCAGTGCAGAAATGCTTGTCTTGTATTTAAACATATTTAGCAATTGCGTATGCTAATCTAAACCAATACTGAATTACTTTTAAATAGTGTAGTAATTAATAATAAATGTATGGAGGGAAGGAGCTCTAAAATTAGGAGCCAAAAAGAAAATTACAGCTTGACAAGCAGCATACTGTACTCAGTTACAATTAAGAAACTGTAGAAGTCTCCAGAGTGGCAAGGTACAGTGTATCTAGCAATTAGCAGAGGAATCTTCCAACTAGTAACTGAATTTAGTGCAAAATAATATCTCAGCTTAATTATACTCAACAAAATATTATCTATGCAGTTGGGGCTCTTGCTGCAAAGAGAAAACAGATCACATGAAGTCAAGCTTAGCTGTTTTCCTGTCATTGGACTATGCAGTGAGCAATGAGGAGATATTGTAAAAACGTAGCTCTAGCAGGAAAAACTCTCTCTTTGTCTGGGATGACTGACAATACCTATTAAGTGTTACTTTTTAGACATTTACTTCATTAACAATGAAGAAAGGGAAACTGGCAATAGAAAGCAATTAAACGCAGAATTTCATTATACAGAATATTGAATTAAAATAGGAGTGACCTCTCATAAGTCGTCTTTGATACATTCAGAATCAACATTAATAAAAGCTGAAAAGCACTTAATAAACTTAGTGAAATTAGAAGTGTAAGACATTTAATGCCTGATTACAGAAGGCAGTGTGCATATATGGTGAGCAATGTAATGAAATGCTAAATATTTAAGGGGTTAAAGTCCGAACAGTAAGCAACATCTAGTCATTAAGAGTCTGTCTGATAGCAGGAGAGGCAATTAGGCAGTGAAAGTCATAAAATCTAGTGCAGTAAAATCCCTTTTAAAAAGAAGATGCGTGGTGACAGCTTGGCATCTGTTTACAAAAGCCAGTCCATCTTTGCTCCAGCATCCCCTGGAGCACCTACCCTGGTGGTTGAGGAAGATGCTCTGGCTGCCAGAAAGGGGTGCAGGTGCTGAGTCGTGTGTGGCCTGAGCTGGCAAAGAGCAGCCGGTGGGGATGGCAGCAGCAGCCGACTCAGTCCCTTTGGGTCCTGGCCTGAGGGGCTCTTTGCTGCCTCAAGTGAGATGCATCCCTTCATAGCGCTGAGCCAGGGAGGCTTGGGAGCCCTCAGTGCTGGTGGGGAAAGGCTGATCAGGCTAATTGCCACATCAAAGCATTTCACCAGGCACATGACAGGTAGCGCTGCTCTTAGGTCAGCACTTCTCAGAGGCTGCTGCAGCTCAGCTTCCCTGGCACTGAGGCTGGGGCACTCTGCTTGGGCTGCATGGCCTGTCATCTCCTCCCACTGTTGCAGGAGGAGGCCACGTGGGCTCTGGCCACATAGACAGGCTTTTATTGCTCTAGGTTTTTATAGTGGAAAGGGCCTGACTAATGTGGGCATCTTCGTTTCCCTCGCTCAGCCTTAGATGTTACATGCAGACCAACTCTGGCACAGTATTTTTTCCAGGGCTTAATGCACATATGCCTTTTACATTTGACTTCTCAGTTCTCTCATTTCTTGAGTTAAGTTGCGCTGTAATGTTGCCTAAAACATAGCATATACCTAAACAAATAGCACATGGGTTGTAGTTTAGCTAATTAGAATTTCACAATCCAGCCATTTTGATTGGAGTTTCAGAAATGTGGATTACATGTGTTCTGTGAGCATTGAGGCTGGGTGAGATGCTGTGTGCTCTCACCAAGAAAGTTCCTCACGAAATGAGTAATGCTGAAAATCAGTCTCAACATTTTGCAACAATGTTTGGTTCTTGGTGTTTTGCATAAAACACAACATGCGGATTTAGAAATGAAAGAACATTCGGTTCCTGTAACATGAGTCACGAGGAGGTGGTATGTGATTGAGAATATACGTGTGCTTTATTGCCTGTAATTTAATCAGAAAGTAGAATATTCATTACAAACTAACGCTGTGCAGTCTTCGTACATGGGTTTTATCTGAAATAAATCTGTTTTCCCACTGCAGTCTATACCGCTTCACTACTTTTTAGAATTAGAAGTTCATCTTACATTACTGTAAAGCTGTATTAACTGATAATAGGCTCTTGTATCTGTCAGGTGAGCAGCATCATTGCAATGCAGTCTTTTATAGTTTCTTTCATTAACTTCTGTTTAGGTGATTTCACAAGCTAGCTATGATTGTTAAGGGAAATAAGGTCACTAATTCCAGTTTCACCAGGAAAAACACCTTGCTGTGTTGGCGGTGCTCTTGGCTGAAGCCTATGACGTTGGGCTAATGACGCTGAAGTCCACCTGACTGCACTGGTTTCCTGCCATACTTGAAACAGGGGCTCCTAAACCAACTGCAGGATTCACTCCTGCACAGGATGCGGCAGAAGGCATCAGCTGGATGAGGCATCAGCTGCTTCTAAACTACCAGAGCAATCACAAATTCTCATTTGGAAAGCTAATAGGTTCAGGAAGCAGAAGCCTACTGCATGTAGGCTTCCTCTCCATGCAGTATTTCAGAGAATCAGGCAGTTGGGCATTTCAGTAGCGATATCTTAGAGGGATGTATGTCCTCTGTGGGGAGGTCTGCACTGGTTGCCTTGCAATGTAGTTCCTTTCCTGGCTGCGGTGGTAATATTGAATACACAGGGCAGATGTAAGGGATGTGGTTTGACAGATTTAGTACACTTTTAACTGTGAAGAAACTGTCCTTTTTTACGGGCGGGTAAAGTCATGCTGTGCGGGCATGGGAACTTTGCTGTTGTTCCAAGCACACACTTCTTTGGGATGTTCAAGCTCTTAGCTTTGCTGGTTTAGGATCTTTCGTCAAATCAAGTACTCAGGGGAGATAAGGCATTCTTCTGACACCCAACCCAAGCATTCAGTGTAAGAACAAGTATTTTCACAACTGTTTGATTTTTGCAGGACACCAGTTCAGACCCAAACATCCTGGAGCATAGAAGGTCTTGCTCACCTGAGTGATTCCATGGATGATGGACTGCACCCCACAGGTTGCTGGAGTGAAGAGCAAATGGCAGTGCAAATTCTGTGTTCCCCTAATGGATGACTGTTGCTTTTGTTTATTGCAGCAAAACCTGAGATTCTCACTCTGGATATACTTAGCAATGGCATTCTCCAGTGTGTAGCAGCTGGATTCCCAGCCCCCACCATATACTGGTATTTTTGCCCAGGAACTGAGCAGAGGTGAGTTAAGTAAACAGTAGTCTCCAAAGATTATTTCAGGTGCAACACACCCAATTGCTAATTAAAAATTAAGAACATGAAATGACTTGGTAATAGTTACATTCAAATGTTGCATCATGGTTTTCATAATTTTTGGCATTGCATTTTTTGCAGTAGCTCGTGGGAAGGCAGGGGTACATTTAATTTTTCTCCTTTGCTTTCTGTCCTTGAAAGGGGAATAGCCAAGACTTTCTGCTGCATAAAAGTCAAACTTTCTGCTGCAAGCTAGCTGTGGTTTGTATCAGCTTGGCCCCAAATGACACATGTTCTGTATGCAATTTCACAGAATGGCAATCACAGAATCACTTGCGAATATGGCTGTTATAATTTGTTTTATTGTGTAATGAAGTAATTTTTCCAGACATAATGTAATTAGATATCTGTTCACATGAAACATATGACAAGTAAACAAGTCCAGAGTTGTTATGAATAAAGCTGGATGATTTTAAGAGGATTGTAGAGTTTCGGTGTGAAGTGAGCATTTGTGAAACAAGTTTTAAGGTTTTGCTTGACTTCCCCCATGGTTCTAGATCTTGTACTAGCAAGTCATGGGTCTCCTTCCCACTTGTGTAATTTGTTTTATGTCTAAAATAATTGTTATTTCCTTAATGGTTTCAAATAGTACTTTTTAAAGATTTTTAATGTGTGCTCTTGTAGTAAATATGTGACATATGAAGCAGAAGCATCATCTTGAGAGAAAAGAACTGGCTATTTTCTGACTGCATATAAGCTTGATGGTGTTTTATGTACATCATGGACTTTTTTGTGCTGTAATAAGATGATCCTTGGGGAATGTTTTCAGGAGTGAGTAATAGACCACAACTGCTTGACACTGAAGTTGGAGATGCATGTTGAAAGGTATAAAAAACAACGGGGAAGTTACAGACCTGTAGGTATGTCTGACCAAAAGCAAATGCAAAGACATCATGGTCTCCAGTTGGGCCAGGCTAGGTGTATGTATATATTTCTTCCACTGCATACAAGACCATGAAGCTGTTTCAAGGTTAAAATATTCAGCTGAATCCTTTTGAAGACCAGTTGTTCACTTCTCTGTTGGTCTGGCACTCCAGACAGCAGTCCATGGCAGGTAACTGTCAGTATTGCTTCTCCAGGTGTTTTGATTCACCAACAATATCCCCCATGGATGTCAAAATCGGTTACACAAATTCATCAGCGCCGTCATTTGAACGGATCCTGGTTGAAAGCACCATTAACGCCAGCATGTTCAGGAGCACGGGCACCGTGTGCTGTGAGGCCTCCAGCAATGGGGACAGGAGCTCTGCTTTCTTCAACTTTGCTATTAAAGGTAACATCAGGGTTGAATGAGACTATGAAACATGGGTGGTGTTTAGCTCTTTCTGTAAAAGGATTTTAAGTGGTTTTGCCATAAGAAAGTTTACAGTACCATGGCTGAGCACATGATAACATACTACATTGCGTGTTCTGCCTGTCAAAGTATTGCTTTAATTTTCCAGCTGCTGTTGTGGTACCATCTTTTTACAGCACCTGTTCTGCAGTGCAGTAGGTAGCTGGTTTTCTTCTGTCTGTGCAGCAAGGGGGAAAATCACCTACAGCATTACCCTGGCGTTTCCTCTCTCATCTTTTTGTTTACCTGTCATTGTCTGTTTTGACTATTTAGGCAATCACTTCTCTTTTCAAAGCAAGATGGCATTTTATTTTAGGTTTTTACAATGTCTCAGGGAAAACGTGGTCCCCAACTTGCCTGAAGCCTAAGTGTCCCACTGCTATAAAAGAAGTAACAACAGCAACATACTGCAAAAGGGCTTATGAGTTTTGTAGTGGTATTTGTAGGTTTGTGGGGGAGAAAAACCCACTAGAACATAGATGATTTGAAATGTGTTTGTAAAGCTGTGCTCTTCTTTGCAAAACCAAATGTTCTGCTGCCTTTTTTTTTTTTCCCCCCTGTTACACCCAGATATAACATACAAACAAATATGCCAGATTTGGGGCAGATGGGTTGTAGTGGAATTGTATTTCTTCACTACTCGGCACAGCCTCTCCTTGTGAAGACTGTGCTGTAGCGATCATACTGGGGTGGGGAGCAAAGGGGAAGAGAAGAAGTTGGGATTTCAGATAAAAGCTTCTTTCTTTAACCTAACTTGACTGCGATCATGCAAAGCCCTTGCATGAACTGACCTTAGTGCCAAACTTCCTGAATTAACGAAGCCGAGACTCCGAAGGCATCAAACTGGGTGGTTTCTGTGTCAGCTCCATCTTCCACAGCTCATTCAGGAAAGACATTCTGATACACCTGGAGCACATCCGGGAAAGTCAAAACCCCAAACTGTATTTCACAAAGAAGAATCAACGAAACGTTTTCACCTGGATCTTTTTAATTTAGTTTTTCTTGCTCTTATTTAAGGAGAATTTTCTGTTTCTTTACAGAGCAAATCCGTACCCATACCCTTTTCACCCCTTTACTAACTGCATTTGGAGTCGCTGCAGGACTGATGTGCATCATAGTCATGATCCTGGTGTACATATATTTGCAGGTAAAATCACAAGCCCCTTTGCCTGAGTTAAAAGAGTGTGTGAGCTACTTATGGAATCTTCAGTAGTGACAGCCGTTCTCCTTCTTTTCCAGAAACCCAAGTACGAAGTTCAGTGGAAAGTTGTTGAAGAAATAAATGGAAACAACTATGTTTACATAGACCCAACGCAACTTCCTTATGATCACAAATGGGAATTTCCTAGAAACCGTTTGAGTTTTGGTTAGTTTAGATTTATTTGACTTCGTCTGCAAGGTGAAACATTCAGGTCTCATATGAGACTTTGGTCAAACACAGCAGGGTTTTGTCAAAAAGATGTGCAATAATGCAGATAGTGATAATTGCTCATTTTTGCCTTGGGACAAAAAGCAAGCAAGCGTGTCTGCAATAGCTTCCTTGATATCATAAAATAAAATGTTGAGCCCTACAGGAGGAAGTACTCACCGTCATTACAGAGTATTTTGTTTGTTTATTAGGTAAAACGCTCGGCGCTGGAGCTTTTGGAAAAGTTGTTGAAGCCACTGCTTACGGTTTATTTAAGTCTGATGCTGCTATGACAGTAGCAGTAAAGATGTTGAAAAGTAAGTTGCTGTAGTATACTATTCATTTTTTTCTCTCTTCCATCTGGTTGGTGTGTTACATACTGAACACTGTGTTTGCCTTGCAGCAAGTGCCCATTTGACAGAAAGAGAAGCCTTGATGTCAGAGCTTAAAGTGCTGAGTTACCTTGGAAACCACATTAATATTGTGAATCTGCTTGGAGCTTGCACTATTGGAGGTGGGGTTATCAGCAGATTATTGATTATTTCTGTTCCGTTTTTATTGCCAGGAGGATGAACCTTGTGAAGAAGAATCCAAGGTGCAGCTCTAAGTGTAGAAATCTTAAAATACATTTTGTGCTTAGGTTGCAGATCATCATGATTATCACCTGTGATTTACTGAATCTAGATTTTAGGCCCATCATAAAAACAGTAGTAAGACCACTGTAGCTGCAGCTAAACAGGAAGGTTGCTTTTATTCCTTTTCATGTGATCCTTTGTGTTCTTTCTTCTTGAGAGATGACAAAATGTATGGTATAAATTTTTTCCTCCGCCACATTGTTCCTCATTAATGAGAATTGGTTTCTGGTTGGTATCCAAGGTGAAGTCAACAGGCCTGTCTTGTCTTCCAGACTTCTGATTAAACTGCAAATGTGTCTGCTAAGGCACCACTGAAGGTACAAATTCTAAGCAGCAGAAAGCTGAGAAAAGTAATTTTCCAAATAAAATATTGCACAACCCTCATGTTTCACATTTAGTATTAACTTCAGAAGTTTGTTTTCATACATATTAAAAGCTACAAAACCCCCTGAAGTGTCAACAGAGAGTGATAGAGACCTGTATTTTTAATTTTATATGCATTTTAATATGAAAGATGGTATTGCTTCTTACGCAGTTTTAAAGGAAAAAGAGCTTGTAAAAATTCCTACTTCTGGACAAAGGCAAAACATTTCTCAAAATTAATGACTTAAAAATAGGATGAAACAATTTTGTTCAAGCAGCCAACCAAATAGACTCACTGGCCTCAGTGCATGTCTCTCTCAGTGGAAAAAATGTGGTGGCTGTAAGAAGATCACACCACAAACGCTGCTTTTGCTATTGTGAAAGCTGTAATTTTTAACTCCAGAAAATTGGAAATAAACCAGTGAGTTTAGGAAATGATGGTACAGAGAAAACTTAGAGATGAAATAATGCACAGTGTAATTCCATATTCGAGGTCTGTAGCTGGAGTCGTTCACTCAAAAGACGTATATTTGATCTATAAACATCCGTGCTGAAGATGACTTTATTCCCTTTTCTGATTTCATTTTAATATTCGAAGACCTTGTGCAATGTAGTTTTCTGTCGTAGCAGGCTTTTCTCTTTGAATGATTTTTCCTATTATAGTGCAGAATATAACACTCTACATCATTTCCAAAACATTATTGAAGGAGTGTGAAGCTCTACTGTAAACAGAAGTGAATCAAAAGGATTAATGTTTGAAGCTTGAATTACTCTTAATGTTTGGAACAAATAACTTCCTTCAGGAAGTGAGCAAAATCAAACAGATGTGTCTGGCCAGAAACATTATCACATGTAGAAAAAGACTTACTTGTTTAATTTTTGTACAATGCAATGCTATTGAGGGGTAGAAATTAATTGGGACA
Organism: Acanthiza pusilla; assembly: GCA_036630365.1. Taxonomy (NCBI): domain Eukaryota; kingdom Metazoa; phylum Chordata; class Aves; order Passeriformes; family Acanthizidae; genus Acanthiza; species Acanthiza pusilla. The sequence goes on along the minus strand of JAXCHO010000164.1, from coordinate 38,033,761 downwards.
CAGCTTTTGCTGGACCATAGTTGTTCATCTGTGAAAGGGAAGATGCTGGGTTACTTTTCTATAACTTTCAAGTCTAGACAGTGCTAGGCAGTGTGATTTTTTTAATAGTCCAGCCTGTGTGCTTCACTGAATGCTATCTTTATGTAAGATTTTCTGCTTTAAAAACAATACTCACCAGCTTTCTAAATCTTACATGGATCCACAGGTCCCACTCTGGTCATTACAGAATATTGCTGTTATGGTGATCTTTTAAATTTTCTGAGGCGGAAACGAGATTCATTTATTTGTCCAAAACATGAAGAGCATGCAGATGCGGCTGTTTATGAGAACCTTTTGCATCAGTCAGAGCCTGCAGCGTAAGTATGACCTGCTGAAATCTATTTGTGTTTTTAGAAGATTGGGAAGGAGGAGATATCAAGGTTTATTAGGGATAAGAAGTGTGGAGAAACATTTCTTACAGCAGGCTTTGAAGATTCTTTGCTGCACTAGAAAACAATTTAATTAAGAGGCTATCTCTTCAGGGGGTGGTTTATTCTAACAGTGTTGTTATATACAGAGTAGATTGTGTGCACTCTGTGTTTTACTTCTGTATCAAATTTCTGCAGTTACTTCATGAACCTCCTCAGCTCCAATCTTTGCACGTATTTGTGTTTATTGTTATTATTAAACTTTGGTAGTGCTTACTTAGTAGCTTGAACGACAATTTCCCCAGTGCTGGGGTGTTAACACCCTGAGTTCTCCCAAGTTCCTGCTTTCAGAAATTACATTTTTCAAAATCAAACCAGTGTCTTACAGTGTCAGAGGCAGGTTGCCACTGACAGGTCACTACATTTTATAGTGAAGCAATCTGTGTCATGACTCTGACGTTGCTCTTGTACTTAATTCCTCTGTATATTTTTAACTGCTGTGTTTTATATACCATCCCAGAGATCTTTCTAAGTGCATTTCCAAGCAGATTTCCTTCTGTTTGCAAAGTAAGAGAGACAACTTTCCAAAACCTAGGCCTGTTACAGTACCTGCCCATTCTTTAGTCTTTTTATTGCCCCAGTGGGCCCATTACTTTGTGTTGGCAGTCATGAAAGAGCCAGGCAGACCCAAGGAGTTGGAAAAGTTCTTTATCCCAGCAAGGCGTAGTACTGGGGAAGCTGTTTGTGCTGTGGCATTAAATGGGTATCTGGTGATGCCCAGAGAGGTTGGGACCACGGGGGTGATGAACAGAAGGCTGGGATTTGCTGTTGGAGGTGTGCCCTCTGCTCAGTGAAGGGATCTTGCTGTTTGTAAAGGGAGTTATTTAAGCAGAGTATTTACCAAATTCTCGTGTTAGTATTTACGGCTGCTGAATGTGTCAATGTGTTTCTGGGGGTAACTAAAGCTAATGGTGATCTTACTGTTCCCTTCCATGTTAGCTCTGTGGCTGCATTTATTGTTCTTAAACTAAGCAGATGTTTCAGGCTAAGATGTTTCTAATGGCAATGAAGTGAAAAATGCCAAAGTACATCCGTCATTTCTAAAGGTGCCTAACTGTATATTTATAGACCATATAGTATGAAAATCTGTACATTTGAATTATATATAGCAATAAGAAAATTTAAACTTAAAACAATGTAGCAGATGGCTGTCCCAAGCCTCGGCTGATTTTTTGAAATACATATGAATCCCCTATGGAACTTGGGAATTTCTGAATTTAACATTTTTTGCCATTTTTCCTTCTGCATTTCAATTGCCAATTGAGCTGCTGAAATATTCTGGTAGAAGTTGGCCTAAGCAGAAGAAGGAAGCACTAGCAGATCCTGTGAAACATCTGGATGTTAATTTATAGAGAGTGAAGTCTGTATAAACAGTGTTCATGTGAAAGGTTTTGTTTGCTCACCTGAGCCAAACTCCAGGCTTTGAGGTGTATCATTAACTCTGCCAACAGACCCCTCTTTCTGTACTGACGTTTCCTCATTTTTTTCACACACTCATGAATTTCCAATCCACTGATCATTTGTAAAGCAGTTATTCAGAAGATTGGCCTGATGTTGGCTTTTTGTGTGGATGGCTTTTGAGACTTTTTCCACTAAACTATGTTTCTTTTGTTCTGCTGCCTCTACAGTGATGCTGCCAATGAGTACATGGACATGAAACCAGGAGTGTCATATGCAGTCCCACCCAAGGCTGACAAAAAACGACCTGTGAAGTCTGGTAAGTTCAGTGACAAGGAATTCTGTTTGCTGGTGGGAGTGCAGCAGGAGGGACTTCATGGATTTATTCAGTTTTGTCATTTGTTTTTCGTGAATGGGGACACTTAAAACTCAGTAATGGGTGTAAGAAGGCTTGAAAATTAACAATATGCTAAATTACAGTGTCTTATATTTCTTTACACTTAAATGGAGTATCAGGATTATTTTTGGGTTTTGGTGATGGACTATTTATGTGATTCTAGACTGGTTCTTACTCAAATCACTGTTTTGTTTAATGTCAAAACAACTCTGTTTCTACATGATTACACTTACTTAACTCAAAAGCTCTTGTTGTTTATATTGTGTAGGATCCTACACTGATCAGGATGTTACCCTTTCTATGCCAGAAGATGATGAACTTGCTTTAGATGTAGAAGATCTGCTGAGCTTTTCTTATCAGGTGGCAAAGGGCATGAGCTTCCTTGCCTCCAAAAATGTAAGTTAAGAATTTTTCAGAGATGGACAGAATCAGTAGATTTTTAATTTAATTTAGCATCACTTTCAGTGTTTTAATGTGACACATGTGTTTAAATGCTGAATATTTCTATGTTCTTTTCAAAAAGCACTGCAAACTGATAAGCTCCCTCTCATACCTGGAGCTTTACCTAATGCTGGAGTTGTGTACTGTGCTTATTGGCCAAAAGTGATGTTTTATATCTCATAAAACAGAAGGCAGTGTGAAGCAGGGCTATGGTATATCCACTGCTCAGGCTAGTAGAATCAGTGCAAAGGTATCTATTTGCATGAGTTTTAAACAGTGCTGCATTTGCTACTTCTCCCATGTAGAATACTGTCTTAAACTTGGGAGATACCACATTGTGTGCTTTTTTTATAAGCATGGCTTAGTTCACAGGAGATGTCTTGATTTTTAATTTTCTGGAAAGATCAAATCAGCTGAGGGACCCACAAAGAATCTTCATTGGCTACACTGAGCATAATAAACATTCCTCTGGGTTTCATAGGAGAGGTATTTCATAACGGAAGGGCATTTATAAGGAACAGAAGTCTTAAGCACAGCATAATTAGTATCTTCCTATGGCTATTCTTACATTTTATTGCAAAAATGCCATTTAACATGTAAATATTATAACTAATGTAGCTACTACAGGTGCACCTTAGATAAAGTGCAAAACCAAACTCAGACAATTTAAGCAAAGGAAGGCAATCCTGGAGTCCTGTATTACTTTTGGGAAATGCATCTCGAACTCTGCTCCGACAAAAGTGCACATTAAAACTTGCTTTTGTACATGTTTTTTTTTCCCCCCACCGTTCCTTCTTCCAAACCAAACCATAAACTTCCCTTTAGTTTATTTTTCACACATTTATCAACACATTCAAAACAGGCCTGACATGCAAGCATATCATATTACAGATGATACACAGATTCACCACACTCCTGCATGCTTCACTATTGAGGACATCCAGGGCTTAGCACACATAGCGCCTGGATCCTCTATGTATTCTTCCTGGTGACTTTTTCTTTATAATCTTTCCATTTTTACAGACATGATGGCATTGTGTAGCAAATAGCAAAGGCAGTAAAGAGTGTAACATCACCTCACCGTGAGGATGGGAAGCAATGCGCAGTACTGCTTTGGCAGCGTAGAGTTAACATCTGTATCGCAGAATTAAATTGCAGTGCCCTAATGTGTTACTGTGCTTGGTGCTCTTCAGTTGTGGTGTTCTTACACTCTTTTAGTTCTAGCAGTTCAATTAGTTAATGCAGAGTACTGTGGGCTGTTGGATAAGGTGCTTTGCATATGCCAAGTGCAGAATGTGTTGGATAAGGAGGTGAATGAGGGCCCACCAAAACTGTGGTTGTCATTAAAAATAGTTCCTCATGTAAGCATGCTAAAGGGACAGAGATCAAATTACTTGTGCAATCTGCAGTTACTTACTGAGCTTGATTTTCATAACTTTTGATACTTTTAAATAATTTTTTGGTTGGAAATTCCAAGAGTTTCATATTTCAAGGAAAAAAGAAAAATTGAACTGTCTTCAGTTATTTTTTAGACAGCTGTGGCCTGCGTGCTAAATACCATCAGTAAAGCCGAAGCTTAATACCCTCCAGATGAAAAAAACAAATAATTTTTTTAGAGAATCCACCTCCATTCTCTAACAAACACACATGGCCTCCACAGTTTTATACAAACAAACACAAATGCTGGGAAACTCAGGCACCCTTCTGGAGCTGCAGCTCCCAACACATGCCCACTTCTCAAGTTAAAACTGGAATATAAGGTGGCTAGGTCACTGAATGCATGACTGTCCATTGAAAGATAGTGTCATGTGAGAACTTCCAGTATTTTAGAATAGTTAAGTCTGCTTAAGCTCTTCTAGGTACTTAATGATTCAGCTTTTCCAGAGGAGTGTTTCTGTAATGGGATTCAGTTTCTGCGTCTGTGTGCTTTGAAGTTGTTTCCATAATATCCTCTGTTTTCAGATTTTCAGCACTTTCTGTCAACCATAATAGTTATTTAATAGAATATTGGATTATTTTGGAAACAAACCACATTTTTCCTCAATTTTTCCCATATTAGGAAACAAGCCAGTGACGATTTTGATAAAAAAATCAGAAAAAGTACATTAAATTTTAGCTGAAAATGTGAAACACTGCAAAATTCAGTGACTGCAAGGGGTCTTTTCTAAAATAAATATATAGACAGCTTTATTAATGCAGATTGATGTAATTATTTTAAAGATACTACATCAGAATGTTTAATCATCTGAGTAAGCTTATTAGTACATGGCTTCATTGTGATTTACAGCTTGCCTTAAAATGCATAATACAGTAAGTTATATAGCTAAATAAACGTGTAACCGAGCAGTAGCCTGTTAGAGATATTATCAACTAGTTTTGTTTGTTTGTCTGTTATTTAGTGCATTCATAGGGATCTGGCTGCAAGAAATATTCTTCTCACTCATGGTCGAATTACAAAAATCTGTGACTTTGGCCTGGCAAGAGATATAAGGAATGACTCAAATTATGTGGTCAAAGGAAATGTAAGTATATATGATAGTTTATACACTTGTTTTAAGGTAAGGGAGTTCCTGTTGTCTTGACATGCAAAGAAAATCTTTCTTAGTTAGATGGAAATCTGGATTTTCCAGTTCTGGTATATACCCGTGTTGGCTAGGAGGGGCAATTTCTGTCATAGATGTGTGTGCTGACAAAATCCTTGGTATATACTTGTTACCCTGGAAAACATGTGCTCCTATCTGAATGTAGGCTGTAGTGGAAGAGATGTTTTTGCTGCACCAATATAAAGTCCAGTCCTTTTATTATATCTGAATGTACTCAAAGTTACAGCTCTGTGAGTAATTGCAAGCTTTGTCATGGAAATACTCTGGCAGCCCAGTCCTAAATATAATTATTTGGAATTTTTTTGCCTGGGCATTATACTATTTGTCCATTATTGAAATAGTTTATTTTTAAAAAATCTAAATAAATAGGGGTTTGCAGCCCATCCTTTTGTGTAAGGGATCACTCAGACAAATGAACACTGTGTTCTGAAGTGTGAATTCACTGATTAGAGCATCAATGGGAGGCAAAACCACCTTGGTTTTCTCTGATTCCGTATGGAGATCCTAACCTTGTATGTGTAACAAATACAGATTTTGCTTGCAGCTATAGTTCAAACCCTGTAACAGGGTTGGAACAAGACACTATATTTTGATGAGAAAAGTTTAAAACCTCCTGTGTAGAAGAATACCAATCTCACGAGTACCTATTAAACCTCTGGAGGGGTATAAAGGGGCTTTGAAGTGATGCAATTACCTTGGCAGCACTTGCAGTCCCCATGCTAGTGCAGTAAAAAGAGCCCTACTACAAAAGAATATGGAGCTTGTCTGTGGTTAAGCTGGAGAAGTGGTATGAAGTATAGGTATTTTGCATCTCAAACTGATTTATGCTGCCTGGTTTAGTTTTGTAAGTCTGTGTAAGGTGCAGTCAGCTGCTGCTGCCTTCAGAGTACCTATGCTTTCACTTGCACTGTTTTTCACGGCAGCCCTCACCCCCCATTCAGCTGACGGCTCTGTGATCTTAATGATCAGGGGCTGGTCATTAGTCAGGGACGTGACAACACGTGAACTGAGGCTTACCTGTCCTAGCTTTGGCAAGCTGTGATGAGAGAGAAGAAAAGAGAGAAAAAAAAGAGAGAAAGTCCCACACCTGAGCATCTCTCACCAAAGGGATTTGCCACTCAGTTAACTTCAGTCAGGCCATGGCACCTCAGGTATTTGACATATCTCTGCTGCTGTGCTGTCTCCCAGCAGGCCTTGATGTCTCAGGTATCTACAGCATCCTTATTTTACGCTGTGGGACAGACAGATTTATTGGTTTCCTTCAAAACAATGTCAGTACCAGCCACTGGTTGCCTAGAAGTTGAGGTTAAGGCACAATAGGAGCTGAAATAATTCATGAATGGCTGCTGTGACAATATATTGAGTAGCATTTAGTGTAACCAAGCTGCTTTCAGGCTCGAGGTCAGGTGAGGAGGTGCCTGGTCAGTAAAGGCTCTGAGAGTAGGAGGTTCAGACCAGTAGCTTAGGAGGGAAGTGTGCAATTGAGTTTTATTTGTCTGGGCTATCCTTTAAGTTTCCCGAATTCACAGAATCACAGAACCATAGAATGGTTTGGGTTGGAAGGGACCTTCTAAGATAATCTAGTCCATCCCCCTGCCATGGGCAAGGACATCTTTCACTAGGTCAGGTTGCTTAGAGCACCATCCAACCTGACCTTGAACATCTCCAGTGTTGGAAGTGTTGCCCAGGTAAGTATCCACCACCTCTCTGGCCTGCCTGTTCCAGTGTCTCACATCCTCATCACAATTTTTTTTTCTTTATTTCTAATGTAAATCTATGCCCTTTTAGTGTAAAACCACTGCTCCTTATTCACTCATCACAGGCCCCAGTAAAAAGTCTCTCTCCATCTTTCCTGTAAGTCCTCTTCATATAGTGAAAGGCCACAGTGAGGTCTCCCTGGAACCTTCTCTTCTCCAGGCATAACAACCCCAGCTCTCTCAAACTCTTTTCCTATGAGATGTGTTCAAGCCCTCTGACCGCTGAAAGAAAGAGGTCTGGTTTCTTCCAAAGCAGGACAAATGTTTAGGACAGAGGCCTGACCAGCTCCTACAGTCAGACAAGGAGAGGACAAAGTAGGAAGAGGGAGGATGGTGGGAGCAAATGCAAAGGCTTTCAGTGTCCTTTCTTTTGCTCCAGTTAGCATTCATGAGGGATGTATCTATTCCCACACAAACTTTACAAAAATCACAGTATCATAGAATTGTTTAGGTTGTAAAAGACTTTTAAGATCATTTACTCTAACCCATAACCAACCCAGCACTACCAAGTCCACTAAACCATGTCTCTAAGCCCCACTTCTACATGTCTTAAATATATCCAGGGTTGATGACTCCACTGCTTCCTCAGGCAGCCTGTTCCAAAGCTTGACAACCCTTTCGGTGAAGAATTTTTCCTAAAATCCAATCCAAACCTCCCCTGGTACAACTCAAAGCCGTTTTCTGTGGCCCTATCACTTGTTACAAGGGAGAAGAGACTGATCCCTACCTTGCTACAGCCTCCTTTTGGGTAGTTGCAGAGAGCACTAAGGCCCTCCCCCAGCATCCTTTTCTTCAGGATGAAGAGCCCCAGCTCCTTGAGCTGCCCCCTATAGGGCTTTTTGTTCCAGATTCTTCATGACCTTCATTGCCCTTCTTTGGAAACACTCCAGCCCTGAATGTCAGTGTTGTAATGAGGTGGCCAGAACTGGACACATGATCTGATGTGCAGCATCACCAGTGCTGAGCACAGGGGGATGATCACTGCCCTGGTCCTGCTGGCCACACTGTTGCTGACACAGGCCAGGATGCCATTGGCCTTCTTGGCCACCTAGGCACTGCCAGCTCATGTTCAGCTGCTGTCGCCAGCACCCCCAGTCCTTTTCTGCTGGGCAGCTTCCCAGCCACTCTGCCCCCAGGCGCTGCAGGGGATTGTTGTGACCCAGGTGCAGGACCCAGCACTTGGCCTTATTGAACCTCATACAATTGGCTTGGTTCATCAATCCAGTTTGTCCAGATACTTCTGCAGAGCCTTCCTGCCCTCCAGCAGATCAACACTTCTGCCCAAAATATATGTATTAATATATATTACTTTTATTTGAATTTAAATTTTTCTACTGATAGACTGAGGAGCTAATGCAGATGTATTAACTGGTGGTTAAAGCCTTGAAGCATCTCAGGTATGTGAATCTCATCTGTGTGCCTGTGCCAGCCAGTCCACCAAAGTAGACTTGCTTCCTTGCTTGAGGAACCATGCTATGGTCACTTATATTATTTTCCTCTGACTTCCTGATATTGTTGATTAACTAGACAGAAGGAATAAAACAGTATCCAGAAAATCAGAGTGCAAGGAGCTGTATTAGGTTGGTAGACCCACAGAAAGATGGATCACTAGCCGTGCAGCACTTGGAGACTCTGAAATGCTAAAAGGTTCAGTTTTGGTTGGATACTTCTATTTCTTGATTTTAGAAGTATTTAATGCACATAAAAAATAGAAAAAGTTAATTTTAACTTGTCAGTTCTGTATGCCTTATGTGCATTAATTTGTTCCCTTTTCCCTGGAAAGGCTCGTCTTCCTGTGAAGTGGATGGCACCTGAAAGTATTTTCAATTGCGTCTACACCTTTGAGAGTGATGTCTGGTCTTACGGGATATTGCTTTGGGAGCTCTTTTCTTTAGGTAAGTTCTTTCAAGATCTGTACTTCATATCTGTTTCATTTTGGGGTTTACTGTAGATGCAGAAATCATGTTGCTCATTTGCTCTCTAAACAGGAAGCAGCCCCTATCCAGGGATACCAGTGGACTCCAAATTCTATAAAATGATCAAGGAGGGATACAGGATGTTCAGCCCTGAATGTGCACCACCTGAAATGTAAGTGGGCAGCCAGCACCTCTAATCATCCAAACATCAGTAAAGATTCGAAGGAAGGGAAGCTTCTATTGTGCTAAGGCTCGTTGCACTGCCCCGTTGTCATTTTTTTAAGTTCATGTTTTCAATAATTCATGTACTCTAAATAGCAGAATACACGCCTGTGTTGTTACAAGCAGTGAAATACACTGATGCCTTGTGCCATCTGATCACTTTGTCATGGCACCTGCTCTCTGTCAATACATTATTGACAGATCACAGAACATAATTAAACATTTTTACTTCAGATAAAGAAGTCAGTGAGATGTATCACCAGACTGTACAGCGTCTGCATTTGTGCTGTACTTCCTGACAGCAGGAGGACTAGTTACTGGTCTTCTTTATGAGACATTCCTACCTATTTTGTGAGTGGATTGGCATTTAACAAGCTGTCAAAGTAAACTATGTGTAGCAGTGGTTCAAGCCCAGAGAGTTTCTTCCCCCCTGAAGAACCTCTGGAGACCTAGAGAATAGAACTCCCCTGGGGTAGAGTCGAAGGTGGATTGCCCCAGAGAGGGGTCAAGGTTCCCCCCCCTGTCCCTCAGTTCATAATGGTATTCGGATCTCCCTCTCTCCTCCCTTCCTCCTTCCCAATTGGTCCCAGTCCCTTTGTCCCTCCCTGGTTCCTCCCCTGTGCCATTCCGAGATTGGTTGTTACCCTCAGAATAAAGTGTGATGCCCGGCTGAGCCCAGGGGTCTCTCGCCCCAGACTCCAGCCGCTGACCACCGCGTGACTCCGTGTCTGCTTTCGAGTCCGGGCGGGAGAACCCTCTCTCTTAGCAGCCCTCCGGCTGAGACACAGCGTGGCTGCCTCTAGGAAGGCGCAGCCCGCGGCCAGGGGACTGTATCCCTGACTGCAGTGGACCTGGACTTCAGGAACACTAGCAGACGCCGCTGCCGGGCTGCTGACCGATGCTGGGTGGTCAGCGACTATGCCCAGAGCCTTCCATTAGTATTGAGTTCTCTGTTGTCACAAGCACAGGTGTTAGCATCACCATTCCTGTTCTTAAAGTCATTTAAAGAAGGTGGGACACTTTTGTTTCAAATAATAATGCAGTAGAGATAAGAGCTCTAAGGATTTCTTCATGAGTAGTACTTAATTTTGGTATCTTTACAGGTATGACATAATGAAGAGTTGCTGGGATGCTGATCCTTTACAGAGACCCACATTTAAACAGATCGTTCAGATGATTGAGCAGCAGCTTTCAGATAATGCCCCCCGGGTAAGTTATGGATCACACAGTTTAAAGCAAGATGTTATATTAGAGCTCTGAGAAGCAAAGAGCCCAGGCACTTCATTTCCAGTATTATTTATGTAGCTTTGCAGCATCAGTCTGGGTAGTAGGAATGATGTCTGGGCTACTCCCTTCTGCTTGGCTATTCCATTAGACAGTAGCTATCTAAGCCCATACCCAAAATTCACTAGCTGGAGAAGATTCTTTGCATTATTGAAGTTTCTCACTGAGACTAGACCGGTCACAACAATTTTGATACTACCAAATGCAATGATACTGCATAAATTCATCTTACCCTAATCTGTGGGCTGTTCTGTTAATCTGGGAAACACCTCCGAAATAAAGCATAATTAGCTTTTATTAGGAAAGCTATTGGATGAAGGGGTGGAGCCTTCAGTGCTCTTCTGCATCTTCCCACTTGCCTTTCCCTGATACCATTTAAATAACCTTGGAGGTATGTTGTGACAAACTGTATTTGCTGCTCTTTCAGTCATTCCCTAGTGAAAGCTTATTCTGAGCAGGCAGCTGGACGAAATAGTCCAAAGAAAAACTGGAGGCACAGCATAACTTGGATTTTCTCTCTCCGTAACTATGTGTGTTACTAGGGTTTACAAAAGTACATTTAAAACGTGGTTTAAAAATAAAACTTCCTTTTACCTTCTGGATGCCTTGTTTGGGCAGAGAGTACATGGCTTCCTGACAATTTCAGAAAAGAGGAAACTGAAAGCTGCTGGTGTTCGATTGCATCCTGTAGCGTATTTTTGGCAGGTGCAGGCATTACTAAAACAAAAGCAAGAATCTGAAGGAAGTACTAGAGATTTCTGGGGGAGCACAGTAATAACCTGAGCTGCTCTTCTTTGAGCTCAGCTGAAATTTGGCATGGAGTTAGAAGCTACAGTGTTTTTAGTAACTGAGATTGAGCTTCTTGACTCTTGAAAATAGCAGTTAAGCCCAAGACCTCTTGAAACAGTTTTGATTTGCAAAGAAGCTCCTGAGCTGGAATCCTTCCACAGCAGTGTGTAGTAGACAGTGGGAAAAGACTAAGAAAGGAATGCTCTCCAAGAACGTGTGAAGGGAGCAGTCTGCAGAGTATTGACACCAGTCTTTGGCTTCTGCAGGTTTATGCCAACTTCTCAACCCCACCTTCCAGTCAAGGAAATGCTCCAGATCACTCAGTGAGGATTAACTCTGTGGGCAGCAGTGCTTCATCTACTCAGCCTCTCCTGGTACGCGAAGATGTTTGAGTGGCACGTGAAGAAGAAGAGATCAGATGTATTTAGCTGTTTGTATTGTGCAGGGGCTGAGAGAGGGACGACTTCAATAATTTCTCTTACTTTTACTCACTACTACCACTGTGTAGCTGAAACGTTGTTGTAATACTGTCCTTTACCATGCACTGTTACACATAAACTTCATCTGCTGAGCACGGTTACAGGCATCATTGCAGTGTTAATTGAAGCTGTATATATTTTGCTATATTGTGTGTATTTGCAGTAGAGAGCCAGATGTGAAGGAAAAAAACAAACAACCAACAAAAGAAATCCTAAGCCAGGGTGTGGAATTAGATGACTACAGATGAAACCCAATCTGCAGTGATTCTTCTCTGGATCTGTGCCTGGAATGCAGTCATTTTCTAGTTAATATTGTTTCTCTGAATTTAAGAAATAAAAAAATATTAAGTTAATGGTTTTGTAAACCCCTCTCCACATCCAGGCAAGCCTGAGAAGCTTTCCCAGGCAGGTATCATAGGTTGGAGGCCAGTGAGGGTGCTGTATGTACCTGGGAAAAAGAGGTGAAGGGACCAAGAGCCTTCCAAAGTTGGTCTGCACAGCCAGAAACCCTCGTAGGAGCTCTGGGGTTTAAAGCAGAGGAGAAGGGAGGAAGAGCATGGATTTTCATTTTTATTTCCCAGCCTTGCAGACCAGTTGCACAGTTTCTATAGATACCTTCACTACCTCCCACCAGTGCATTCCCTGCCAGGATAAAGCTGCCCATTGCTGGGTCTCACACCACCATGGAGCCTGAACTGCTCCCGTGCCCCCCTGCCTTGGGTGCCCAAAGACTTCGATGTTTTGCTAATAGTTACATCTAAAAGTGTTCACCAAAGATAGGTGGGCCCTGCCAAATTGGTCAAAAAAGAAGAGGAAGGCTGCTTCCAGTAAACTGTGTCTGGAGAAGAGGATGTTGAACAAGTCATCTTATCTAAGTGAGAGCAGAGGCAAAAAATGCTCTCCTGGGGGCCCTTTCTTTATCTTGTCCAACCCAGGTGAATCTTGCCCACAGGCAGTCTTGGATAGTGCTAACTGGAAAGGGCTATTTTCCCCCACCCCAAGTTGTTTCTGTGGTAATCCAGAGATGATAATGAAGAAGAGTCTAACTGGGAAGTGCCAAATTATAAATGGCATAAAAGAAAGAATCCTTTCAGTCTTGTTTGACAGACATGAAGCCTTGGGGTCAGCATCTGTTGAGCTGAGGGTTGTGCTTAAGTGTTTTCTAACCCCTTTTCTTCCCACCAGGAGCACTGCTGGTTCTTTCTTCCTTTGTTTCTGACCCCTAGAAATAAGTAAAGGCATTGAGTGAAGCATTTCTCAGAGGCAGAGTACTACTTGAGTACCTATTTATTTACAATGCACTTAAGCACTCTGTAACTTTTACTTTACCAGGATTTTGGTTGAGTTTACATGCAATTCAAATGTGTAACTAACTGCCCAAACATAAGGTAATTGTAAATACACACACTGTAAGTATATTTTGGGTTGCATTGAATACTGCGCTCCTATGACTGTGCATTTGGTTTATTGTTACAGGATTCTGTCTTTCAGAGTTAAATCAAAAGTTAGCCATTTGCACTGAACTTACTTAGGCTGTTGCACCTTTCCAAAGTTAGCCATTTGTTTGGATGCACTCTTACGCATACTTCTTGTTGAGCATTTTCAGTTATAAAAGCTCTTTTGTAATGTGTTGGCTTTCGGAGCAACTGTAGACAAACTAGTTGTTATAGATGTCTCGGTACTTTACAGACACTTAGCTGAAAGAGGTTTGGGTTTTTTCGTTCTTGAAATTTATATTTTTATAATTTGTGGGGGGGTTGAAACTTATTTTGCAATGGCTTTGTGTTTTGAATGGGTTTATGCATTGTTTTTGTAAATATGGAAATGTAGCAATAATGTCCTTTTGACTATTCTCAGTCCTTGAGTCTCAAGAATATTTTTTTATATATATATATATGCAAAAACTATATGTATAAATATGTAAGTGTTTGAAAGTTTATGAAACACTTATGGATATGTTGCTCAGTTGTAGAATTGCAGTTAAGAAAAGTTCAAATAAATCTGTAAATATGTTCAAATACTACTGATGTGTATTATGTTAAGATGGAATATTTTCATGTAAGTCTTAATAAATTCTTGGGTGGAAGCAAAATCTCCGTGTCTGGCCACACACAGGTCAAGTTTGGCGTTCTGAAACACTTTTGCAAATAGATGCCAGAAAATTTTACTCTTTATTTGCTATGTTAGTTCTTTACCTGTGAATATATGGGACAAATACTTGAAAATTTTGATGCAGCTTTGTTCTGGAAGAAAACTGCAGTTAGAAGATCGATCTTGTAGACTGTTGGTGCAGTCTATATGCCATGAATAGTATGTAAAATGAAGATACCTCGGTGGTGTTAAGGCTGTGGTTGCAGAGGCAGTTGGAGCCACTCAAAGGCTGCAGTGATGCTGAATGTTCCCACTTCCTTAAACGTGTACATGCTCTTGTCCCCTCCTGCAGGCTGGTGGGGACAGCAGGGGAAGGCAGCAGGAGATCCCTAGGGCTGCTACGGTGGGTCCTAAAGGGAAAGTTTCCCGTGCTGAGCAGGTGCTCAGTGTCTTAGTGGGAGACCCTCTGATTTAGTTACTCCAGGTTGAAATCTGTGACTCCCCTACTCACACTTGTTCCTCTGCTGCATAAGAGTTTGCCTGGCTGGTGTGTGGTTTAACAGTACGTATAGAACCTATAAACATAAGTCCCCATAACTGCCCTACTGAAAACCCCTACTAACTCATGAGACACAGACCTCAACCGTTTTGGTCCTTGAACATTTCTGTTCTGTAAGCAGACCACCTTGAGGAGCTCCCCTCCTTCAGTTTCCTTTGTAAAACAGTTTCTTTTTAGCTTTTTTTTTTTCCCTCTACACAGGTCTTCAGTCTGCTTGTTAAAACTAATTAGGATATTATAACCTAATTTTGTTAGGTTATAATTATACCTCAGGATCCATGCGGTACAAGCTTTGTTACAACTGGCATTGTCATTGTTTTTAATAATGATTTAGAAGACACCAAGATGGTGTCTGATTTGGAACCATTTTTTTTCCTGTTTTGTCCACCCCCACATTCAAGCAAAGTAGCATTCATACTGATGGATTCCTGTAGCTGAATTGTACAAATAATTTGTGAATTCTCATTTCGCCTAGCCAGCGGACCTATTTTATGTATTTATTTGGTTAGCACATCATTAATTTTATTTTCCTGAAATGTTTGTTTCCCATTCTGAAACACCCTAGGAGATTGCATCTCTGCTTTCTGAAAAAAATCTTCTCCTATTTACAAGGCTCGCAGTGATTACTGCCTCCATTCCTGCTCATGGTCCAACAGCCCATTTCCCTCTGAATTATTTTGTTGTGCCAGTTCTAAGCAATAGCTTCCATGGAAAAGCACATATTGACATTTGATATGTATTTTATCTGCCCTTCAAAGCATCATTATACTCAGATAGGAAGAGCAACCAGCACCGTGCTGTCAGCATGGACTACTGGGACCATGGGCTGGCATGGACCAAGTGTCTGAAGGGAGGATGCAAAAGACTGGTTCAGGCTCTTCACAACGGTGCCGTGACAGGACCAGAGGCACTGGGCACAAATGGAAATGTGTAAGTTTCCCTCAGCATCAGGAAACTGTAAGGGTGACTAAGGACTAGCATAGGTTGTCCCAGAAGTTATGGGGTCTCAATGCTTCGAGATAATAAAAAACCATGTGGATATGGTCCTGGGCAATGGGCTTTAGGTGTCCCTCCTTGAGCAGGGGAGTTTGGCCAGATCACCTGCCTTCCAGCCTCAATCCTTGGTGGTTTTGCAATCAGCCAAGGGCACTTCGGAGAATTTCAGCTGTAACATGTGCTTGGCCAGAAGTAGAAGAGAAAATCTGCCCCACCCCACCCCCCCCTTTATGCTGAACATTAGAGAGTGACTTGTCCTCTGTTCCCTATACTAGCTAGAAAAGTAAATACTTATAGGCTCTGTGGGAGAGAAGATGAAGAATTTTGGAAACACTAGGGTATACATGGAGTTAGACATCAGTATCATATGCATCACCACCACCAGATTTTTTTTTTTCTGGTTGTTCATCACACCTCTACACAGGTCTTTGGGGAGGCAAATGGGGACAATGTTCCTGGGCCAAGTCACCAGGGAGTGACCATTCATACCCTGGACCAAATGTTCACAGTAATCACTGGAAAAGTTGGACTTTAATTCTGGTGTGTTGTAGGCTGAAACGGAGAGAGTAAAATGTTTCCTTCTTCTAGTACATGGATTAGGAAACTTCCTAGTTGTCGTGTAGGGAGGTCTGAGTCTCAGTAGAGAAGGAACACTTGCATAAATTTTTAAACTTCTGGTTTAAAACTGAAGTTGTAACAAAAATGTTACAAACAAAAATTTGCTCTGCAGGTCAGCTGTGGTTTCCAGAAACTTCTGTAATTTTGAGTAATGGTTAAAGATGACCTTCTATTGCCATGTTTCCTGTTCACTAATTTCTTAGACGATTACGCTGTAACTAGTAATTTTCTGTCCAGAAATTGCTCTGAGGCTATGTTTCCTAAAAGATTGTCCATATTTCTTAAATTGATTATCATTTATTTTTCTTGGTGAGGATAATTATCTGTCAGTTGCCAGCCAGGCAGCAGAGATTATTTACTAGCAGCAATAGCTCCAGTCACTTGATTTTTCTGTCCATGCCCTAGAAATCATTTTAGCTAGGTTGTGACAGGCAGCAGAAACCAGTACACCCCAAGGGGCCTGCTGGGCTTTGAGTGTGTGCTCCCCACTAAGCGGTGTCAGCAGCATCAGATAAGGGCTTTGCATGGTACATTTAGCGTTATCCAACCATCAGGTCACCACACGGGAAGGCACAGTGTGTAGTTTCCCCTCTAGACCAGTACGCATTAGAGTGTAGCAGGAGCTGTCCCTGCTGCGGAAAGTGCAAGATAAACTTTTGCTGCCTCAAAATCTGTACATTTTGAGACATAGGAGTGCTAGTGGCTGGCTGCACTCCTGTGAATTATAAGTGTTTTTGACTGATTGATTACTGGGGAGGGGGCCTTGCTCTTAATGTGTGTGTTCAGGTGGAGGTGGTGTGGCCATCAAAAAGTAAATTGGCTTAGCAGCACAGCACTCACTTGCTTTTGGCAACTGAAATGATGCTCAGCATTTGACTTGCCTGCACAGGGTGGGAGTAGAGCTGCTGAGCAGGACAGCTCGCCTGGGTCTAGCTGCCAGGTGGACTGGGGATGTGAGGAGTGAAAGACCCTCCTCATGCCTCTGGCCCATGCAGTTGTGTTCCGCTATGGGGATCTGCAAGGGATTCTTTCAAACAGATTCCTAGGGTGCAATTAAACACAAACGAGGTCAGTATTATATCTCTGAACTGTTTATTGATGGGGAGACATACGTGGTCCTATCAGAGGAGGATAGAAAAAATAGAAGCAAAGGAAAGAAAATGAAAAAATATTTGGAGAGAGGGAAAAAGAGTCGCTCACAGCCCAGTGGTGGAGGCTTTCTCTGCCCTGAATGGCTGCCGGGAAAATCCCCCTAGAGATAGAACCCTTCTCTATTGCCTAAAGGGTGCCAACTTCAGAGAGAGATCCTGTGCTCCCCTCCAGGGGGATTGCCCAGCAACAGAGCCTTTCTGTGCCTGTGCTGCACTGCTGTTACTGACAGGGCATGTGTCCTTCTGGTACTTTTCCATTTGATATCAAATACCAGATCCATAACCCACCGTTCTAGAAATAAAACTAAACAGTGTTGAGGCATTAATATTTTAAAATAAAATCAGTTCCTCACAGCAGTGCATTAAAAAAAGGGCAATTGCAACCTCACAGATGCTGCTTTTGGCATTTTCTCTTTTGAGTTAAAATAGCAAAGCTGATTCAAACTTATTTACGAGATGAAAGCAGTTTTGTATTTTCCCCTTCAGCCATTTTTCATTCAAAAGCTGTTTGCATTTTTCTTCTTTTGCTGGGACTAACTAAACATTAGCTAGTTACTTCCAGAAATTAGCACTATTTGAAATTTTCAGTGTTCTTGTGTAACACGTTTTGGGTTTTAAGTCACTCTGGTCGATAGGATGTCTCTGAACCAAAGTACGCAGGGAAGGACTTAAGCTCGGACTAGAAACAGCAGATCAGAAGTGGCAAATGCTGCAGCAAAAGCAGTAAGTATCTGCACAGCCCCTGCTGTCTGAGAACAGCCTGGAATTGCTGCATTTCTAAGAGGGGCAGAAGCCCCACAAGCCTCTCGGGCTGGATACCAGCACATGGTCAAGCCTGGCTGCAGCAGGGGAAGAAATACTGGCTTTGTCCCTTCATAAGTCAGGCCTGTAAAGGTGTCCTCTCTAATCCTGGTGTTTGCAATGGCTTTGTTTTGAGGGAGGACGGAGAAATTACTGGTGTAATATATTTTAGCTGTTCAATCTGAGAAAACTGACACTAAAAAGGGTAGTGGTGGGGAATTGTGTTTTACAGTACCTTCTCTTTTAATAATGAAAATAAATGCTTGTAGAAGATGTTTGTCAGCATCCTTTGAGCTAATGTTGATGAAGTAAGTAGGATAAAATCAAACAGCTTCACTACAATTAGTTATCTAATTTTTGAAGCTTTATTTTTTCTTTTAGAGCTTCTAGCATTTTGGGCCATGGAGAAAATATAAAAATATGAGCAGTACTGGTAACCCCTCCCTCCCCAGGAAATTAATAGAACACAAGAACTATAATGACTTTTCAGAAATTCATAGTTAAGCTGCTGGAGGCTTCAGAGTCCTGAGCCATTCATTACCAGGGAATACCTGAGACTGGCAGTAGGGAGCTGCTGTTCCGAAGTGGAACCCTGGGTTACAGGGAGGTAGCTCCAGCAGGAGCCAGAGAATGTAGCTCACCAGTGCCTTGTTGCATCCCATCCGGCCATCATCTGCCAGCTCCTGAGAGATTTCCTAGCATTTCTCAGACCCCTTTGAATGGCAGCAGTTGTTTTGAGTTTCACATGTAAGGTTGCGGGAAAAAGAACCAAGCTGATTTTGGTCACTTGAGTGGAAGGACAAAACAAAACAAAACAATCTTTATTTGTCAAAAACCCATTCTTTCAAGATTCCTCCACTGTCTGCAAGTAGTGTTGCATTGCCTGCACTCTGCCATGTGGTTCGTTGTGGGATGCACTGGAGGACCAAAGCAGCACGAGTACTGGGATTCCACCAGGGGAAGAGCATCCCCACCAGCCAGCTTCTCTGTGGAGCCCCATATGGCACCTCTAGGGTCAAGAAGAGCATCCGCACTAATCTCATTGGCCGCTTGTAAGAAGCCACCGGCACTTGACAGGGGACAGGAATGTCTCAGGAGGAGTTAACCCAAAGGATTTGCTTCCCAGGTAGCCTCTGTTACTCTTCGGTTAATCCCAGAGGAAGCATATTACCTGCTTCTTTACAGTCTCTGCCCTAAAGAGCTGGAATGAAAAAGAAGTATTTTAGGATCTGTCATCCATCTTTGCTTTCTAATTTATTTTTTTTAATTGCTCCTTAATGAAGTTGCCTTGCCACCCTCAGCTCTTGCGGCATTCAATTTTTTGGTTTTTCTGTGAAGGAGTACAGCACTGGAGAGGATCCTGGTTTTAGGCAAACTGCTCAAGGCCTTCTGTAGCAGGAGGGAGGCTCAGCTCCCTCTCCCTCTCTGGGATGTGTGTGTTTTGGTGGAGGGCTGTAGCTGCAGCAAGCACTGTCCTGCAGCCAAACACACTGCCAGGGCAGACAGCACTGTTTGACCCAAGCCCCTCTGGCCTCTTCTTTAGACGACTTCAGGAACAAATCTCCTTTGAATCATCTTTGTAAGCTATTGTTGCAATTACGTAGGCTCCTGAGGCCGTGTGATGGTCATGAGTGTCGATCACCACCCCGGCACTTTTCCAATCACAAGTGATAGATGGATCTACCTCCCTGGGATCAGAACAGCACTGTCAGCTCTGCCCCGAGCAATGCCTGTGTGAATGACCATGTGACAGTGGTTTGGACCTGCTCTTGTCATTTGTTCATAGCAAAGAGCATTTCTCCTTCCCCCTGAATGGAAAGAGGGGAGGGAAGGGAGGGCTGAAGAAGAACCGTGTTTTGTTGTGTTTTTCATGGCAGAAAATAACTCAGATTGAAAACATCATACCTCCTTCCTTACACTTCGCCCTTCATTCAGAGTTAGAGAAAAATGAGGGTCTTGATAGAAGGTCAGAGTATTTTGCATTATACATTACAGGATCATTAGTAATGTAGTCACAAATGATGAAGAAAATATCTGGTAACCAGCTGGAAAGTAAGAATTTCGATGCCTTCATTTACTGCCTAGTAACTGAACAGTCCAGAGAACCACTTACATGACAAGAGAAATATTTTCAGAAATAAAATCACCAAGGATGTTTTCTGGCCTGATGCCCGCAAGTCTTGTGGAGTAACACACGTGGCTGGCGTCACCAGCCCAGAGAGCGCGTGCAGATTCATCATCTTTTCAAGATGCCTTCTTCTGATATCAAAAGCCTCTCTGAAGTAGGGCCTGACTTACGTCCAAGCCCATGGATATGCACGAATTAGAACTGTGGAGTACCAGCACACCTTGCCTGCCTACCCAAACCTTCTCCATCCAGTGCAAGAACAGATGCGAAAAAGTTGTAGTTTTACACTTGTGTGCAGCCAGTTCTAGAGCAAAGAAGATGGCACAGAGAGCCATGGACCCTGCTTGTGCTGTGAGATCATTACAGTCATATGATGAGCTATCTAGATTGTTTGGCACCCAAATTGTAATCTGTGGTTTCGTACAAGCCTAACAGCAGCAATACCTGCAAATATGGTTAAAGCTGATCTACAGCATATCAGCTGGAAAAGGAAATGTATCTGCTCCTTTGCACAAGGAACTTGAACAAAAACTGTTTTCTCTTCTGTGACAAAAAAGCAGCCTCTGGGGCTCAGTGGAAGTTTTAGGAAACAGACTAAAACCAGCTTTCCTACACTGAAGCATTATCCTCTGGGATGTCTCCTCCTCCAGTAAAAACTAAAAAGCTCAGCTGTCAAGTAAATGGGTATTTTAAATTAAAAAGAGTGATTTTTCTGGTGTCAGATTAAACATGAATTGCACACTGGCACACATTTTTCTAGGTTCAAATTCATATCAAAATATGGAATTGCTCAATGCGTCGAGAAGTGAGAAGGAGAGGAGGCAGGAAAGCCAAAGTTTGTGATGCCAGGGCTGACTGGCTTGGCCAGTCAGGGGCAGTTTTACCTGCTGTGAAATCCAGTGTAGCTGGAGGTCATTCTTTCGGTGAAGAGGCCAGGACAGACTTTTGCGAACTCTCATGAAAAGGGAAGGCAACACAGCAGCAGTTTGCAGGAGTGAAGGAGCCCTGCAGTAAGGCTGAGTTGTACGGGCCACACTGAGAATGGGGCGTCAGACACCCAACAAAGACCCAACCACAGGCAAATCCAGCCTCAAAGCTGATCATCCATAGAGACTTCAGCTCTTTCCCTGGAAAATGAATTCTAGTATTTAGCATCGCAGTCTTGGGCAGCAGCCCCATCAGCTTCAGGGGAGGTTGAAAACAAGCTGCCATCACCAGCACCTAGGGAGCAGCTGCCTCATGGCGAGGATGTATCTTCTTAACCCAAAGCAGTGACCAATGTTTGTGTGAAGAACGGAGCTTCACTTTTTAGATTTTAAAGTCTTTATTAACAAAAAAAACACCAACAGGGGATGCCCGCAAAGTAAAGCACAGTGCCGGGCGCATGGCTCGTCTGGCAAGAAGCACATGCCAGAGCACTTGCAGCTCCTTTTTATTTGCTTCGAGTGTCAGTCATGACACCTTGATACTTTGTGTTACATTGGGCCAATCGGTGTCGAAGGTTCCCTCAGCCTGCCCCCTGCATCCACCCCCCTGCGGCAGCCCACTCTGCCCCGCCTCACGGGGCATGCTCGGTGACTGAGTTGGGCTGGTCCTTACCTTGATGGGCATCCTGACTGACACTCAGCGGAATTTTCCAGAAGCCCTGCTCCGGTGGCCATCTTGTCCCCATTCATTTCAATAGGATTTTAAAACATCAATTCAATTTTCATAGAGAACACAGTATTATATGAAACATTAAGCATTTATTAAAACCTTGAATATTCCTTATACTTGAATTATACTTGAACCATGCTTCAGAACCTTTTTAACAATTAACATTTAACTTTTTACTCCTTAGTAACAATCCCCTTTTAACCTTCAATACAAAAGTATATTCCCCCAACCCGTCTATAACATTAATTAAACAATTAACATTTAACTCTCTAACTAATTAACCCCTTAAGTAAACAATCATATTTAAAACTCTCAATACGAAAGTCAATTTTTCCCAACCCGTCTATAACATTTGGTACCCTGCACCATAAGGCTGGATATTTCTTCTAACTTTCTATCCTTCCTAGTGTCATGGTGAATATTTGTGATGAAACTCTTCCATTTAAGAGTCCAAAAGTAAGAAAAGCCTTCCTCAAAAGAAAATGAGTCTAATATTTTCCTACTTTGCTGAGCAACATTGTGCAGACTTGATGCAGTTGGTAATGAGGTTCCAGGTCATTTCTAATTTTGGGTACCATCTGCTGCAATGAGAAATAACAACCAAGTGTATTTTATAAACACCATATGAATATGGTTCATTTTGTTAATAATATCCAAAACCTCTCTCCTAAGTATATGCTGAACTTAAAAAGACCATTCCTGAACATCCGTACAGCTTCAGAAAGTCTATCACTTCCAAGCAGACAGACTCAATATAATTCTTTTGAAATAGATGTTAGCATTTCACCCCAAGTGTAGCAAGTGGGCTGTACAGGGCTGCTGTGACAGCCCGCTCTATGTCTATGCATTATGACTTATGCATATTATGCATATTATGACATGACTATGCATGACAGACTAACTGTGGAGACTTTACAAGAAGAAATACTTTAGAATTTGCATTATTCTTTCACCTATCCTTTGTGCAGCATTCTTAGTCTTGCTGTCAAGAGGCCTTTTGTCATGAGAAAAGATCGGATTATTTTTGAGAAGTCTGTCAAGAAAACTTTTTTACCAAATGCCTGCAGATGCAACTTGCTAAACTAACTGTTTGCATCTGAGGATACTCACTGTTACTAGGCTAGCTCCTGCCAAAGCATCTTCTTTATTACATCCTTACCAGGGCTTTCCAGCACCCACCTGTAGTCCTGGCACAGCTGCTCTTCTCCTCTGTGCCTGCCACAGAAGTATGTGGGAAGAAGTATATAGAAGGGATAAAAGTAGATAGGCTAAATGTGTGGAAGGTGTGGATTCAGTGCTATTTTGTCCACGCAGTCTGAACAAGCTCCTGAGGCAGTCTGGCACAGGCACCACCGTCAGACTCACAGCTCCCTTGGGAGGCACTCCACAGGGCTGATGGCACCCAGCTCTACTGCCTGAAGGAGTTGCTCCCAGGACAGGGAGACAGAGCAATCTGGGGTAATTGCGCAGCTAATTTTGGCTGGAAGGAATAAAAATCTTCCTGCCAGAGAAATAGTTTAACTACTGGCAGCAACATAATATGTACCTTCCAGTTTTGTTTGTTCTGCAGCTGTAATTAATTTACTCCTTTGTAAAATTCTAGATCATGAATAATGAAATATATTAAACAAACCCAGGTCTAATACTGATACTTGTGCCATTCCATCAAGGGCCTTATTGAAACAGAGGTAGTTCCCTTTATATTTTGTTTAAAGAAGGTTTCAGTTCATGCTTAGGCACCACATAAACCAGCATCTGGTCCTTCCTTGAGCAGGTAGGATTTTGTACTGTATAGTATGAAGAACGAGCTGAAATGAAGAAGTATCACAGCTCTTGCCTCCTGGTTTGCTCCCTAATTGCATTTGCTTGTTGTTCAGGAAACAGCGACCTGTGGCTCTGATGGGAGGCAGATCATTCAAGGAACATTTTTTAACCATATCAATTGTATTCTAAGATTCAAAATTTGATAGATAACGACTGCAAAACTACCCCTTAAATGAGGTGGTTAATAACTACATAGATTACCTCTACTGTTTCATTTATTTAAGCTTCTCTCCCAGGATTTAGCATTATTATTGAAATCTTTTCCCGTGTCCTCAGGGGACTGAGCCGAGGCAGCACAAGGAGGAGGCAGTTCCCACTGGCTGGGACAGATGTCCACAAGAGCAGGAGTGAGAGTGTCTCCTCAGTGCCTCCCACACAAAATGTACAGAGTCATTTCTGAGCACTGACCTCTTCCACCTGCTGAGCACAGATTCTCTTTTTGATGCTCTTATCTTTAGTCTGCATGCCATGACCAACCATACCTTATGGGAAGTTTTCTTCTCCTTTTCCACCCCAAGTTCCTGTTTAGAAACATATCTTAAGTAGTCTCTCACTGACCAGATTGGCCACTTCTTTCTTCTATTTTCCTCAACATCGCTTTGCATTCATTTCAATGTCTTATTTACAAAACTAACCCTAGAAAAGATCATTCTCCCTCTTTTAGTCTCAGACATTACTTCATCTAATTGCAGCACCCTGAACAAGGATCTGATATGTGGGACTGAGTAAAAGGGAGCCCATTTACACTGCTGGCTACATCTGGTCACAGCTCTCTTTCCAAGCACTAAACTGCCTCCTACCTAAGGCCTGGCCATAGTGAAAATGTACTTGAACAAGGGAGAAGACAACTAGAAAACAATGTACCCATACTTATGCAAAAAATAAAGCACTTTATTGTTTAATAAAAAGTAGCTGGCAAAACCAAGAACAAGAGTTTTCAAAATTCAATTTGAAAAATCAGCAGCCCATCTGATTTCCAAATAGCCTCCTCCTTGGGGCAGCAGTGCCTGTAGTGGGAGGCTCAGCTTCACCAGAAGACACACCAGCCATGCTGTCCCTTGGCATGAGAGTGGATGCCCTCTCTATTTGGGCTTTGCCCGCCAGGAGTGTGCTCTCCTTGATGCTCTTGCTGCATGGTACCACACCAAGGGTGGGAAAGCTCCTTCTGCAGAGAGCTTTGCTCTTGAAATTGAAGAACAAAAAGATACCTATGCACTTAGTAAGAAAGCTGGTCTGCACAGACCTGTGAGCTGGGACCTTCGCCAGGCCTTGGTCATACTGGTGCTGACAGTGGGCAACAAATTAAGATGGAAAAGCTAATAGGTTGAGAAAAAGGATGATGATCACTTACTAATTGCCATCATGGGCAAAGAAGACTTGATGTGGCGCTTACAGACATGATTTAGTGGTGATCTTGGAAGTGCTGGGTTGGACTAGATGGTCTTGAAGTTCTTCTTCAACCTAAATGGCTCTATGAGTCTATGAAGTTGGTGGAAACAGTCAGTTCAAAGTTTCCTTTTCCTCATAAGATTTGCTCTTTTAGTATTCTTTTAACTGCTTTTTCCCCCCCTAGATGTATGTTTGGATTGCTTCCATTTTGGAAACCAGGTTTTGCATAGTCTGTTACTACCCAAAGCATTACCCAAATACATTTTCAAATGCATTTGAGCCTAGCCAAAATCACAACTTCTATTTATTAACTTTTATTTATTTATTAATTTATTTATATGTATTTATTTACCTTTATGTGTGTCTGTTTATCTATTTACCTTTATTTATTTAATGAAATAGGCACATACTTTATAAACTTACATAAAATACTGTTATGTCAGGGCATAGAAGCAGAATCAACATTTAAAAATCAGGTTTGAAAGACAGCACATGTTTCTGCATGTGTGCATGTGTGAGTGTGTACTCTCTGGATGCATAATTCGTCTGGTTTGTCAGGGTGTAATGCTAATTGCAGTGTGCTGAGTTCTTTGAACATGGGCTCTGTGTGTGAATTTCCCCTCCTGAGTATAGGACCATTTAGGCTGCATGTATTTTTAAAGTAAAATTAGATATCTGTGGAAGGTTTACAGTAATTCACTTTCAATTTAGGGTTGTTTTTTGAACCAGAACAAATAGCTGAGCATCTGTTGCCCTGAAAATGTTACAAAATGCAGTCACCAGGCAAAAATCAAGCATCTCTGAAAATGATTATTTTGGCTACATAATCAAGCAAGCAATTACTGCATTATCTACAAAGTATGATCATACATTATTAATACATTTTCAGAGAAAAAGGTTTCAGTAAATGCAGTTTTTCTGGCTTTTATGTTACTCAAGACCCAGATGTAATTCTAGCTGATTGAAAATACTTCATGGCTTGTCATTTCCCAGTTAAAGGTACAGTTTGGTTGGACATGAGAGACAGTGAGGAGAGAGCAGAAAGAACAGAAGGATATGGACATTTGTGTAAGTAATTACAGACATCCTTCCTATGTGTCATGCATATCCAAAGCCAGAGAGCCAGTTTTCCAGTGGAAAAGGATTTAATGAATGCAAACAGTATAGTGTGCTGTACTATATACAGGACGTTGTATTTACACATTCAGATATACAACCAGGCTAGCATTTTTCACTGAGCACCAGTTTCATGTGACAGAGAACATTTTCAGAACTGGGAGAAGAGCCCAAGAGAGGTGAAGACTGACGTTTGATGTTTTAGGCTGCTATGACTTCACCAACTAATTCCCATCTTCAAAAGCATCTTAAAGCAGGATTAATTTCAGTTAATTTTGGCTGTGTGAATGTTAGGTATCCTAGCCAAGCTCCTGCCCCAGTTTATTTCTGCAGCCAGCAGAGAGATGGTTTCACCTGTCTTGGATGCTTACCCTGTGACAGGATGAATCACTCAAGCTTAGATGGCATTTATGCTGCTGAAGTTGTGGGAGGTGAATCCTTTAAACATTAACAGTTTCAGTCAGTTTGTAAATGACTTCAGGAAATGGAAATTAATTTTCCAATTGACTTGGGGAAGTGAGTGTTACCTCAGCCCTGACACAACTCAGCAGTACAGTCTTCTTGCTGAGCTGCACGCCATAACCTAATGTCACCAGCTAGACTAGAAAGGTTCACAGCCTGGTTTTGGGCAGATTCTCTCTGGATCCTACTTCCTTTCCTTAAAGATGGCTGAAAGTGTATCCTAAAATGTCACCTGGAAATACTTGTGCCTTTTGGACAAACAGCCCAGACTGCTTGGGGACTCAACTATCAAGATTGCTTTACAGATAAAGAAAACATGGGTGAGACCTAGCTGGGAAAGATCTGTTCAGAACTTGTGCTAGTGCCAAAAAGTCTTCTCAAAGGAAGTTGGTATAGAGTGAGTGTGTGTGTGTGTGTTTGTGTGTGTGTGTGTGTGTGTGTGTGTGTGTGAAAACACTGGCAGGCAGGCATCACAATAATTAGTTATACAAATTACCACTAATGGGTGGCAGCACCAAACACCATGGGATAAATTCATCCTTGGCATGAAGAGGAGTAATTAATCCTAAATGCACCCTTGTGATGTAGGTAAGTGTTATTATTACCCCAGTCTGACAGACGCAGAGAGGTGATGTTTTGCCCTTGGCAATTCAGCTTTCCAGAAGACTGACTAACATAACTTATGGTTGAGGATTACGCTATGCTCTTTAGATGATATTTCTTGTAACATTGCAACACTGTTCCATAAAAAGATGCATGGGGTAGTCAGAAATTTTGGAAAGCTGATTTACAGCTAGAAAATTCAGCAAGAAGGTTCATGTTGGGGTGATCTGGAAAACCTCTAAATACACAACACGGCAGTGTTTGTGCTGGCACAAACACATCAGTAAGGAAAACTTGCTTTTCAGCAATGGAAACTTTCTGAGTGCCTTTTTTCCTTTGAAAATTCACACTTTTGGTATGTAAACAACAGCTCTGCTCAGCTTTTGAGGTTTTCTATAAAACAGTTCCTGACTGGGCTATAGGCTTTTCCCTGCAGCATGTAAACCATCCTAATGCAGTGCTTGAGCCTGTTCCCCTCCCCAGTTCATTTGCTGGTAAAAACTTGATGACCATCAGCTCAAAGAGTGCTGCTGCACGTTGCTAAGTCTCCCAAGCAAAGGAACATTTTAAAGTCACGCCTTCAAAGATGTGCTATCCATAGCATGAGGAGATTTAAACCGTATACCATATGTTTAGCATATAAAGGTTTCAACACATAGCAAGTTACAGCTGGACAGACAGATTGTATGTTGAATTTCCTCCATACTGATCTGTAAAGCCCACAAGCTATTTGCATTTCCTATATGTTTTTGTTCAGTGCAAATAATTTTGATAATAAAAATCAAAATCTACTAGGATACAGAAATCTAGGTTTCTTGACTGAGAATGAAACTTTGGAACACAAGCAATCTAGATTGGTGGGAATTTAAGGAATACTTTCGGTATACGTTTCTAATGCTAGGATGCTGGGGAAAAATAGCATCTTATTATGAGACAAAAACACAAGCAGACTGAATTACGGCTGCATGATGTTTACTTCATTACACAGGAAAAAAATTAAAGACATCTATATTTCTTATGCATAGTTCAGCTTTTAATGGTTCTGAGTCAATGAGTTTATTCCTTAATTTTGTACTTCTTAGATTTTAAAATTACTTAAAATGTTAAAAATACAAATTTCTGGTTTATTTTCTCAGACAAATTTGTTTGGGGCCATTCTGAAACTCTCAGAAGCAAATAATCTTTGAGTATTTTCTCAATTTTGAAACTCCAGGTACGGGACACCAGTTTTTTAAACTAATGCAGATTAGTAGAAAATGTATTACCAAAAATTATTTAAGAGACACACCACAAGACAGCTCATCATAACATTTTCATGAGTATGTTCCCTGCTGTGAATTGCATGATCACCTTCATGTGCAATGCCAAAATGTTTTAAGTTAGTCTTTGTAGAAATCTTAGGGGCTGTAAGCATTTAGGTAAGTACTAAAATATATTAAAATAAAATGTGCTTTTAAACCTGTAGGTATTCTAACAACCTAAACCGTGGCATTATACATTTGGACAAATGCCATGTCTCAAAACATCTCCCCTGCCTGCTAGGCTCTCCTGTCTCCTCAGAAGGGCAGGGTGCTGAGGCACAAATCCAGGCTGGGGCAGATGAGTGTGATGAACAAGTGCCAGGGACTATTGGAGATGCTGCCTGCTGCTCCCTCCCTGGGAAACACGTGGCTGCCAGCAGCACTGCCTGCGCTGGCCACGGTCTCCTGTGCGGAGTAAGGCAGGCACTGGAGCCCAGAGACCGTGTCACTAGAGTGCCATTTCTGTCCCTGAGCCTCTGTGGCCCATAGGGGGGACATTTTGCGGTTTGCAATATCAATGACTCCAAAAACGTTGGCTTTTCATCCATGCCTGGAAAAAGCCAGGGTGCAAATCACTCAAATGACTTCAGAAACCCTTGGGAGCAAAATAGCATAGAGTCATTGCTTCTCTCATGCAAGCAGTGGTTGCCACTCTGGTTAAAGCTTGAGCTGTGTTGTGCACTGAGGAAAGAATAAAGGTCTAAAAAGTCTGGTAAAGAGAATTATGAAAAATTTCAAACTGGGAAAAACAGTGTAGAAGTTGGACTGTCTCTTCTCCAAATTATATCCTACCAATGAGAAAATCACCGCTACTCTGCACTCCTCCAAGTGTGTTTGTGTACATACACACATGTGGACACAAGGAGAGAGGAAGAAGAGAAACCCCCTGACCCAGGCAGTTTCAGTTTAGCCCCATTGCAAAATGTAGGTGGTTTATTATATTTTTGTCTGGGTGGAAAGGAAGCAAACGGCCCTTACTGGGAAAGCGGTGGGGCCTGCGTGTCCCGTGAGCTGCAGATGCTCAGGAAGCCGAAGCCCTGGTGCAGCTTCTGCATAGGAAGCGCTGCCCTCGCCGAGCCCCCCAGCCCGGCCCGTGGCCCCGCTGCCCGCCAACCCTCGCGCTTATCTAAGGTACGGCGGCTTCCTCGCGCCCCGCCAGCTGTGTGGCAACCTGCTGCTGTTTATTGCATAACAGAGCCGTTGCATAAGAGGATCTTAAGAAAGGATCAAATAATTAACAGTGAATAACTGCCACGGCGTGTTTTGACAATCTGAACCCGGACAATAGTTAAGGGGAAATTAAAGCGGCATGAGAGAATCTGTTTCCTGAAATGGTGCATGGCTGATTTAAAGCCACTATCACTTTTTCCAGCTAAAGACTCGGCCTTAATTAGTCCAGACCAAACCAGCTGGGGCTTAATCATTAGGCTATTTATCTAATGATGGGTTATCTTTCACAAGCCTGAGTTAAAACACAGATCTTTGATCTCGTGACCTCTTGCACATCCTCTGGGTTCTGGCCCAGCACAGCCTCATGTGCCCCCATATCATTCCTCACCACAGGACCAAAGTGATGGTTGGTTGGTCCACTGTGAATTATTGCACTAAAGGTACCCAACCATGACTTGGTCAAGTACAACTTTCTGCCAAGAAAAAGATACAGAAACTTGCCAGAGGTGGGATAAATGGCATCAGGAGGGTCTTCTCCCCCTGAAGCAGCTGCAGAAAAGATCTCCCCTGTACATGCTAAGAGCATGTATGAGCACAGGGACATTTTGCAGAAAACCTAACTTTGCAGGTGAAGTACCACAGGTGGTTGAGCAAGCAAAGATTCTCTCGATGTTCCCACCCAGATAACAGAACTGGAGGCAATTTTATTTTCTTTGTTCACTATTGTATCACCATTTCCTAATGCCTGTAAGAGAAAGAACAATATCCCCAAACTTTGTGAAATTAGGCAGGTGAGTTTGCAGGCAGTCGCAGAGCAGTTAGAAACCCTGGAAGAGATGACAAGTTGGAAATAAGGTACCTCATACAAGGGCATTCATAAAGACTTGTCCACTACCATGTTACAGCAACTTCTATTTGCGAACTAAAAAAATATTTCTTATTGAAGAAAGCAGTCTGACTCCTTGGACAAGGAGTTTTAGCTCACAGTTATTGATAATTACTGCCAACTTACAGCACAAAGGAGAAATGTTCTTTTCTACTGATGAATTCCAAGTCTTTGGTCTGGATGGTCCATGAGGTCTGTTGGTAGGAACCCGAAATGGCACTACCTGGAAACTCATGTATCAGTCAAGAGCCTCCTGACATCACAATTGCGTCACCCATAATATTCAGCACCTGAAGCTCTGGTAGAGGATAAGCACAGATTTGGGAGTCTTCTTCAGCTTTTTGGCAAGTATAGGGAGAACTCTATCAAAAATTAATGCAGGATACTGCCCTTGCCTCAGTGCAAGCTGGCAGATGTGTGCCAAGGTGCTGGGCAGGATGAGTATTCCTTCCTTGGTATCCTAAGGCGGTGCTCAAACATATAAAGAAAATTATCTGCTATTATTCATCATCCATAATAAAATGGTATTAAGTCAGAATCTGCTATTAACTATTTAGTGGCCAGACTTAGATTCTTCCATCATGAGTTACACACTAATGCAAAATGCATTATGCTTTTATGGTAAAATCCCACTAACTGCACCAAGAGGTTAATTAAACTGGAGAGAAGAAAATAAAGAGGCTTTTAGAATGAATTATTCAGGAGGTCATTAAGAATCAGGCACACATGAGAAGCATGATACTTAGAAATCTGAACTGTAAACACACATTCCTGGATTAATGTATGATTAAGAAGATAAAGAGAAGTGTGTTGCTACAAACTATTGTTAAACAGCAGAGTTAGCCTGCATGCCTTTAAGAACCACTTAACTGAGAGCATCTCTGGTGCAGAGGACTAAGGAGGGTGAGTTGGATGCTCTAAGAGGAGCAGTATCACACCCCAGAAGGCTCCCTCATTCTGTGCTGGCCACTCGGGTCTCCTTTTGTCATGGACCTCCTCCCTGCCTCAGGTAGCACAGGTGGGGGTTCAGTGACTCCAAATACATCCCAACTCTATCGACACCAAATCACCAAGTGCCGTGATGCCTGGGCACCACCTGCCAGAGCTGCTGTGGGGTGTGAGCGGTCACCGCCTGCCTGATCCCCTGGATGTGCCCACTCAGATGTTCACACAGCCCAACGGCACTGACTGCTCCTCAGTGGAGGAAATCAAAACATGTGGAGCCCAGATTTTCTTGAGGGAGGCAAAGAAAGTGGCAGTAGCCTTCCTGCCGCCTTGGCCCCAGTGTGGGTGTGACTCTAACAATGGGGCCATTTTTCTTTCTTCCCCCCCATGCCTCTGCTCTCAGAGCTGATTTTGACCAAAGCTGGCCAGCTCAACTCTACACCAGCCCCCATCCCGCGGTGTGTGAGTCACCTCCTGAGCTGTCAGATGTAGGAGAAGTCTCAAACAGAGATGTTTTTTCTCTGAGAAGACTTTGCTTGACGGATGCTGTGGTGATCAGCAGATTCACCAAGACAGGCCCTTGCGGTATTTTCTGAACACTGGATGCTTTATTTATCTCCCCTTGTGAAGCTGCAGTGCAGCCACTGGTATTTTCAGCTATACAACTGCCATTTTAAACTTTGAAGAAACAACAAATGCATGAATTAATGTGAGCTTTCTGGGCCTGAGTCTCATGGTTAACAAGTCTCCACAGGGACAATGAAAAGTGAGGTTACAGTATATATAAATTATACTTATGCTCCATTTGTGGTCCCTTTATACAGTGAGAAAGATATCAAAAGGTACATGAACATTAGGCCTCCAGTCTAGATTACATCTATCTGAGTCAAGGGGACCAAAGGAATTTGCAGTGATAAAACATGGTGCTTATCTTTGGCTCTGTGAGACCCTTTGTCTTCAGCTGTCTTGAGGTGCAGTCTGCAGATCATTTTAAGAGCTGTAATAGAGGGGGAAGAGGAATAATGCTATATCACCATCCCAGCCTGGAGCTGTGCTCTGTTACACTTCTCTCTCTGTGCTTAATAGAAGGATTTGATAATGCAAACTCTTGAATGTAATTTCTTTTCATTATTAACCTGCTGAAAACGATTTATTCCTTTACCTTTAAAAGTATCTCCCATCTATTTCCATTGAGAAATGGCTACTGTGACGATAAAAAGATCCTGCTTCCCCCAAGCCAGCTCAAATATTTGAAAATAAATACTGCAAAACATTAACTTGAATTCTTCTGAACAGACTGGATTTCAGGTTGAAGAGCAAATGGAGAACAAGGCTTGGGATTGCCATGTCTCAGTGTGGTCATTCAAAATGACAAATGTTTTGCAGGTTCAAGGATCTATGTCAAGTCTCTGCCACAGTGAAGGGGCATTCTTGTAAGGTCAGCTGCTGTCATGAGATGTTTGCTGTGATCGTCCCTCTTAAATGGATTAACATGGGCACTTCTTCAGCCTGGATTTGGCCTGGATAAAGAGCCAGAGGGATGAATTTCTAGAGAAAGCTTGAACCCAGTGTTTCATGAGGTTTCACAAAATTTATACTCCACAGAGGAATAATTTCCTAACACCAGAGAAGCACCCATTTCTCTGTCAAGACAGAGACATGACCATTGAGTTTTGAGGAGTCTTTCTTTCTTATCACCTTTTCTGGTTTCACCTGTAACTTGCAGGATGAACGTTCTTTTTGAAGCCAGCTCATTCACAGTCCCTGATACCATAACCAACATTGTCACCTGAGAGGCAAACCACCAAGTGCCAAATAAGCTCCTTGGAAAACAGGCTCTTTGCTCCTGAGTTCAGACTACTTTGTTAATGATGGCCACACTGGCCATATTTACTGTTTACACTTGTATTTACTTAATGCACCTCAGAGTTCTTTCTCAAATTCTCTGGCAGGGAGATCTGCTGATTCACATGCACCACCCTGGTCCTCAAAAGCATTCCCTCCATGCCATGAGTTTCCATGCCAGGAAACTCACAGGTAATTTTAGGAACACTATTAAATCTCTGACATCTCAAGTACCACTGGTTTTTACTCATCTTAATTTAGAAATCTTTGCCTAGTGTGGTGGATACCTTCAGTCTTTGCAATGCTTCTGCCTTAATCCTTGTGACTGTAGTCTTAAGACTGCATGGTCTAGCCAGGGCAGAAATGAAATATGCCCCAGGATTTATTTTTTGAAGGGCAGAGTCATCTACATACCATGGTATTGTGGCTTTAAGTGCAGATGTCTCACGAATGTGCAGAATTTTTTCACTCTTCCTCCAAAAGAAAAAAAGCAAGTGACACGACATGTGCTGTGTGCCAGGGTTTGTTTTACAGGAGAGGATAGGATATGTGCCAGGACAAGGTGTCACCATTTAACTTACTTTCCTGAATATTCAGATGAAGCTGGTGGCACATCAGCTCCCTGCTTGCTCTTGGCATCGAGCTGCCCTGCTCGGTAACTCCCCGTCTTCTGCTCCTTGGCTGCCGAGTTCTCTAAGCTCATTTGTCCCCTCAAGACGGTGTGAGCCACACTCTCACTGTTTTTTTCTGTTGAGATGTGAAATCTTAAAATGAGATCTTAATAGAGTTAAAAAATCTGTTAGCTATTCTTTTTCACTAGTGTCTACTGCTAGCACAGTGCAGTCGTTAAACTGAGGCTTTTATGCCTCCTCACATCACCAACTATCTCAGTGGTTGTGGGGGTGATGGAGTGTGATGGAAGAAGGGTTGAATCCGGTTCCTAAAAGAGAGTTTTGGTTGTTCTTATGGGAACCAGTCCAGTTTGCAGGCAAAGTGAGGTGGACTTAGTTCACTCTTCCGAAGTGTCATTCCAGTGATGACTCAGTCAGGTCTCCGTGCAGAGCAGGGGATGCCAAAGGCACTTGAGCACGATGGAGTGCGGTGTGATTGTCTCTAAGGTGTTCAGGTGTGCCACAGAACAGCCACAGCTGCACAGGTGATGAAGCAGAAAGTTAGTCAGGGAGAAGTGGAAGTGTTGGGTGGGAGTGTTGACCTGCTGGGGGGCAGGAGTGATTTGCAGAGGGATCTGGGCAGATGGATTGATGGACCAAGGCCAGTGGTATGAGGTTCAACAAGGCCAAATGTCAGGTCAGTGTTGGGGCAGAGTGGCTGGAAAGCTGCCTGTCAGAAAAGTCGCTGTGTGTGCTGATCCACAGGGGCTGAACATGAGCCAGCATTGCCCAGGTGGCAAAGGAGGCTCTTCTGCCCTCATGTAGGATCTGCAATTCCTAATCTGTTTCTGGGAGATGTTTACTAACCTGTCCTTAAAATGCTCCAGGATGGCATTTCCTCAGCCTCCCACATTAGTACTGCAGTACTTCACTTCATGGGAAGAAAGTGAGGAACAAATTTCCCTGTTTCCTTTGTTACTGTTTCTTGCCCTAATCACAAGGCATCTGGAAAGCAGTAGTGTTTTGCAATGATCCTTTATTTGGCATTTGTTTGCCATTTAACTAAGCTCAGTAAAAAGTCCTCTGTGAAGGAGTACAGTTGAAACCACTGTGCACACGCAGCCATACAGTCCTCACAACCTGGAGGCAGGGGGCTTGATGCTTTTCAGAACCTGAGCTCTGGTTCACCAATGTGAATCTAGAATAGGTTTGAAAGAAATTTTACTTACCTTGGTATATATAATCCAGCTCGTATAATACTGAATGTCCTTATTGGTGTTAAATAGACACCAGTGATTTCACAATAAATGGAGACACATGAGGGTCTAATATTACTGAATATTCATAAGAATAATGAAAAGGGATGTCCAGTGCTTTGCTGAAAAAAGACAGACTCTTCACTTCCTCTATTCCAGTATTTAACACTCAATCAGATGTATTTCAGTCATGTGAAAGCAACTTGCTAGGCAAGATGTAGCATCTACAGAGAAAAAAGCACATGATCCTATACATTGGGTCAACATCACAACCCACAAAGAACACCCCTGAATATATGTTGATATAATTCTGGCATTTCTGACCTTTCACATGCATGAGTTTGTCATCTTTATAATGCCATTTAAACATGGCAGGGTTATGTGTGTGAAAGTAAGACATAATTTCAAAGCATGAAGGCAATAGGTTTTCTTGAGGGACATAATTTTTTTTTCAGTAAGGAGAGCAAACACTTCCTCTCTTCCTCCAGACTGTTCAGGGGAGGTGACTCCCACACTGGAAAATAGCATTCCCAAACTCATTGAAATTCAGCAGTCTTTAAAGCTACTGAAAACAGATATTAAATGTACTATTCTTGAACAGCCCCAATAAAAGCTTATGCTATGGGCTAGAACTAATTTAAAGAATAAACTCAAGACTTCAAATTTTGGAAGAGTTGAAAAAAAATTACCTTGAAATGTAAGTATCATGTTAATTGGTAATTGTGGCATGTAGTCAATGCAAGTGAAACTGGAAAACCTAAAAATGCACTAATAAGTGAATTCACTAATAAAGGCTGTAAAATAATGGAAATGGTTTCAGAAAAGGAGATTAAGAATACAATATCTATGTCCTTTTTTCACTGTCCAGAAATGTTTTAATGCTTCTGCAACGTATTTCCAAGTCTTCATTTTTCCAGGAACTGCAGCTCCAAGGAAAAAAAGTAATCCATGTACTAGGAGATTCACAATGAAGTTGTTGGGGTTTTTTTACATTATATATTATGGTGGAAATCTGCACTTTAGACTCCACTACACACTGGAGTAAATTGATTTTTAATGACTAGCTCCTGTTTACCTCCCATGCCTTATATACCCTTATGACAGGAGCATTAAAACAGCAATATCTTGTTATATTCCAGCCTCACACTCTGCTGAAGCAGAGCTTGTAGTTGTAGCTTCTTGGGATGTGCTGCACAAAATTGAGCCTCTGGGCTGTTTGCTGTATGCAAGCCTCCCAAAGCTGACATAATAGTTCCAAGCCAGCCTGAGAGAGGGAGCCAAGAGGGATATGCAGTATCTTAATAAATATTTCAGTTCATGTTTACATAGTATACAACTTTGCAAATAACACATAAAACATTCTTGAAAAATCTTTGAAATAGAATCCTTCAGGTAGTATACATTGATGTTTTCTTCATGACAGCCTCCTCCTCCTCCTCCTCCTTCTCCTCCCCTCTGCTGAGATCACAGATGTCAGACACAAGATCTTAGTACACTATTTATTGTTCTTTAGCACAGAGACAGAGACTTTTCCAGGCACTGAGCTTCTTAGATTCCTGAGTCTCAGACAGCATGCCTATCCAAAGGTTCTGTTCATGTTCCTTCCCAGAGGACATCCTTCTTACCAGGGGCTGCAGGGCCGGATATTCCAGGGGAGATATTGCTGGACACTTGAGAGTGTTGAGTGAGCCATCTGGCACAGGTACCTGCATTGGGATTTTGCTAGGACAATTTAACTCTTTTGGGTCTTTCTGAATTCCTGAAAAGAGGAATGAAAGTGAAGAGCTGCTGTCTTGGCCCATCCAAAGAACCACAGTCAGGTTCACATATGCCACAAGACAGGGTGAACATCTATTAATGACAGCATGAGGCAGAAACTCAGGAAAGTCTTCTCTCAACCCTGCTGATTGTGAGTAAGAAATCTGCATGGAGCCGCAGAGAAGTGCTAAGCCCTGTCCTGCATATTTCTACAGATTTTTTTAATGTGCTGATAGTATTAGCTAAAAGACGAAAAGGCACATTAATAGGATCTTAGAAAGGCTCTACTCTGCTTGGGTCTGGGCCTGTAATAGAGATGGTGAATAAGCTGTGTACTGCAGGAAAGCTACTGAGCATCTTTGATTCCTGCTTTTCCTCTTCAGAGCATGCCTTATATTTGGCTATTTTTATAAAACCCTGTTTTAAAAATAGCTGGTTTCCTTCCTGACCAGGACACATAAACAACATTTATTGGCTGTCCTGTATCCTTTACATTTTGTTTCTCCAGTCACATTATCATCAAGTAAATGTATATGTGTAGGCTGGCAAGGCAGTCGCTTGCAGAGAGAGTGTGCTTGTGTTTCTGGGAACCCATATTCAGGTGTCAATGCATTCATTTTTCTGTTAAAGATGCCTACTCATAAATAAAAGACTGTTCACAAATGTCTATGCAAACAATTGCATTGAGACAGATGAAAAGAATGTAAGAATGGTTGATTGAATTTTGGATCCCTGAGAAAGCAATTTTCCATCAATCATCCAATTCTATCCACTCAATACTTTGAGAAGCAGTGCTACACAACTTGCCCTCCTGTCACATGCTCCACTATCAGCACCCTCTGACCACCCTTCTCCAGCCTGATTTAGTGGTATCCATGCAGGTCTGTGAGCAAGCTCTGGTACAATCCTGATCAGGTATCAGCACCAACTGGCTTCTGTCCAGGACCATCCAGGCTTGGCTCTTTCGTGGTCACAGGAGAATGCAGTTGCTGTGCCACACTTATAGAGTGGTCCTCAGCTTTACAGGGCTGGTTTGGAATAGGGGCTGCTGTCTGGTATGCCAGACACTCTGTGGTACAACTCCATCAAGCTGCTCAGGGTCATCAAAATGTTAAAGGTTTGGTGCCTCTATGCAGAACTGGAGCTATCCATCCCGCATGGTCCCAGCATCACCAGCTGTGGGCCCAATGGGAGCTCCTACTGGGAGGCCCTGACTGTCCTATTAGGAAGCTCTATATTTTAATTATAGTTCATTAGGAAGCTCATTATTTTAATTCCACATACACTGGTCTCAGTCAGAAGTGATTGTTAAAACCACTCACCTTGATTCTTCAGCGCTGTGGTTACCTTGCGCTCTTTGACCTTCAAATAAAGTGTGCACAATATGCTCATGCTCATACCCAGCTGTTAGTTGTTGTAGTACATCTGGGATGGCAAGATAGTTGAGAAGGAGGATGAGCTGAATGATAGCATCAAGGTCATTAGTGAGATGTCCCTTTGGTTTTTTTTTTATTAACTTGCAGAGTGACACAAGCTTGGCGCCCTGACCCAGAGAGCTTGTACCCAATTCAAGTTCAGCCCAGGCACAAACTGTGTCTGAAATTTGAGAACGGGAAACAAGTTTAACTGTTCCTTAAGCTTGTGTATGTACCTTTGAAAATTTCTATAGTAAAATCACCATTACAGAATAGACTCTAACTTCAGATC
Source organism: Acanthiza pusilla (assembly GCA_036630365.1). Taxonomy (NCBI): domain Eukaryota; kingdom Metazoa; phylum Chordata; class Aves; order Passeriformes; family Acanthizidae; genus Acanthiza; species Acanthiza pusilla. The sequence goes on along the minus strand of JAXCHO010000164.1, from coordinate 37,995,135 downwards.
TGTGAAAAGGCAATGTCTACCCTTGGAGAGCAGTGCAGATTTGCACCGTTCCAACATCAGATTTCTCATTAAAAATCTGACACATACCAAGAAATTTAAGCATCTACAATGGATATTATTTACTTGTTTGTAGCATTTTAGGAACAACAGGGAATTGTGATGGATTCAGCACAATTTGAATTAAAAAGGCAGATGAAGCCTCACAGGCCTTTCCGACTGATAGCTAATCCCTGTGAAAAGGGCTATGAAATGAAATGATAGTTTCAGGGCTAGTTCCGTTTGCTTACTTAACCCAAAAACCTTGTTAATGCCTATTAAAATGAAATCCAGTGAACAACAGGCTCTCACGTTTATGGGCTGTCAAGTTAATTTCCATAGAGCTGCGCTGTTTTCGTTGTCATTGTTGACCAAGGGTTAATTCACTGCAGGAAAAAGTGCGACAAAATACATCACTTTAATCCCTTTCTTCGGCAAAGATGAAGCAGTAGGAAAGGAAAAGTAACAACTGGGAAAATGTTAAGATCCGGAATTTTTTATATAAACTTGTCAGCCGTTCCTGACGTCTGCTGTAATAAACACTCGACAATAAACAGTGAGGACTTTTCTTAAATCTCCATAACATAACAACTTTCAGAGGAAAAAAAAGACCTGTTCAAAGACTTTTTCTGAATGCATTTGCATTTCCAGGCTTTGTTGTGTTATCTACGTAAAATGAAGCAGTTGCTCCTTCACCATTAACCCTTTACAGAATACTCTTCTGCACCAAACCAGTGTCCTGTGCTGAGCATGTCAGAATTCGGAAACTGTGCTATGTAAACTGGTAAAATCCTGGCTTTTTGGAAGCTTTGTGCCACAATCATCCCAAACTTTGTGACTCTGAATTTCTTCTATTTCTTTCACCCCTGTAGTCTTTTTCTCTAACATTCCTGTAATTTTTACTGAACTGAGGCTCTCCATAAACTGGTACTTCCAAGACTCCTGGCATTCCTTATCCATTCCATAGTCTTAGCATTACATACCCAGCCGTCCTCCCCCATATCAAATCTCATCATACACCTTATAGCCTCAGCCCCTGAGTGGTTTCTGTTTTCCATGTCCTACCAAATAAAAAGCAAAGGACCTCTACACCAACATTTGCTTTTTCTATTATTATCTGAGACAGGCTGCTAATGCCCGCACAACTTGTGCACCAAATAAACCAAATGAATGAACGAAACCTTCAGAGGCACAGATGTTTTCAGAATAAGACGGGGCACTTTGTTCACACAATTGTTCTGCCTTTTTTTTTTTTGTTTTCCTGCATGGTTCTTTCCTGTGGAGCCTAGGATATATTAACTTGCAGCCGCAGAGTACTTGAAACACATCTACTGGATCAGCCTAGTGCATCAGTGAAAGATGGCTAACAGTCTTCCTTTTCCTGTGCAGCTGTTGTTTGCAGAAAGGGATAATTTTTAAGTTGATTTATTTACCTTAGACTTTTTCCCCCCCTTCTTTTCTTAATCAGTGATCATCAGCGCACTAATTGTTACGAGTAGCTTTGAAACAATGAGTAAACCTCATTGATACAATTAGGAATTTAACAGAAAAACATCCTTGACATGCAGGTGGAAAGCTAAGGACTTTGTCTTCAGAAATGTTGATATCACAGATTTCCCAGTAAAAAAAAACCCAAAAGAAACAAAGGTCCATATATTCTGTAAGGAAAAAACCCAGCAAGTCCTCAGCTTGGTCTTTTAATATAATGGACAAAATTTATGTATAGTTTTCATGGTTTCAGTAAATCCCTGATTTGACAGTCCACCATGCTAGAACAGAGTGGTCACCACCAGCAAGGTCCCTTGGTTGCAGAAGGTGGGCTCAGGAATCCCCCAAGCCATTCAGAGAGGGTACAGGATAGGTATCACTGCTGCCCTGCAAAGACAGCGCTGTCATTCCACACCAGATGAAACTTTTTGCCTTCACAGGTCAGGAACACAACCTTGTTCCTGTATGTAAAACACCTCTCTCAAGTGCTGCCTCCACCCTCAGTGCAAAGCACAGGGGCGCCCCGGGAGAGGCACAGCCCCACATCCTGCCTGTTATGGTCCCTATTTTCCATTTACTGATGCTTCCTGCAAAGCTCCTCTTTCACAGTCACTGTTTCATTTTTTTGGTTTTTTTTTCTCTTTCTGTCTTACTGGTGGAGGCTGCCTCTCTGTGGCAAGAGCTTGCATGGAAGATGGTTCTGCAAAATCCTGCTGCCGGGTAGCTTGTGAGATGTGCAAGGGCATCAGGGAGCTCTTGGGACAGATCTCATCAGCTCCCAACAAAACACTGGAAAGTACCTAGGAAACTCCTCATTGTGCTTTGAGGAGCTGAGGGTTTGCACATTTCCTGGTTGTTAACTGAAGAGGACTGCCCTGCATTGTCACAGAAATCAGAGAAATCGGAGAAATCAGAGAAATCAGAGAAATCAGAAAAAATCAAGTCTTGGCTTGGAAAGGAACTTAAAGGACCCTAGTTCCAACCCCCATGCCACAGGGGATATAAAACTGGTAAAAAGATTTTTTGGCAGCCTGAGATCACAAAAAGCATTAGTACTCTGGGGACGGGTGGGGCCTCCTTTCTGCACCCACAGCAACTCATTTCACTAGCAGAAAATTTCAGAACAAGTAGACCATCAAAGGGTCAACATTTCGTTATTGCAATAGAAACCCTCTCCTCCAACCAGAACATTTTTGGCCTTTAACATCTGTCTGCCTTACAGGGTTGAATTTGGCTGTAAACAGATATGAATCGACTTTCCACTGAAGTGTCTTGCATGGGAAAGAGCCCAGACATCAAGATGAAAGAGCTTCTGGAGAAAGGCACGTGTTCTGACATCTTGCTCTGTCAGGGCCACACCACTTCTTGACCACTGGCCTTAGGGGCTTCTGAGGAGATCTGGGTACCAAGGCCCCATGGCTCCCAGCCAGGCCATGCACTCTGTCTCTAGAACGCTAATTATCCAGCTACAGAGACTGATAATTATTGGGGGGGTGGGGAGGGGGGTGAAAGAGAAGGCTCAGAGAAGCAAATTGTATTCCTGCTGCTGCTTTTAAATGCTGCTGGCTGACCATTATTGGCAGGATACAGCAACCCAAAGTGTTAGCTTCTCCCACAGGCCAGTTTTTATAATTTCAAAAGGAAAAATAAATAGGAAAAGAAGTTGATTCTCTTCTAGTAATGAAGGGTCCCTGCTCTGTGGCCCATAAAGGCAGGGCTATCTGCAGCACAGCAGGCGCAAGAACTTGGCAGGAGCCACCAGGGCCCTTTATCTGTTTTCCCCTTTCAGAAGAAGGAAAGCTGCTGTTTTTCCCTTTCCTGTTTCTTTGCTCAGGCAAATCTGTTGCTTCCCTCAAGATTTACATCCTGACCTATGTAAATCTTTGAACTGCTCTCTATAGCATTTCCCTTAGGGAGGCTCCTTGCTGAGAAACAAGGCTTCAGGAGCATGGGATAGCATTATTTATACATCTGACATTAGTAACCTATGAGGCAGTATTCATCAAAGAACTGCTTAGGTTTGTCCACGCTACAGTCACGCAGTGTTGCCCACAATATGGGCTGATTTTCCTTAGTTCAATCTCTTGCTGCTGTTTAGAACAACAGCATAAATACGCTAATGTTTTCTGTCTGATTCCACTTGTTTTTTAAAATAGGATTCATCCAGAGCTGAGTATTGCTTTAGGTACACTTTGCATTGTATTATTTTTTTGTTTGTTGGTAGTTTGCTTGGTTGGGTTTTTTTTTTGTTTTCTTTAAAGCAGGGCATAAAATCCATATATTTAAGAAAAAATGCAAAAAATAGGCTTTTTTATTAGCCTGGGACCATGGAGGCTCTACTCTATCTTCTCTACTTCAGGTCTGGTATAGGTCCTGCAATCGACAGAGACAGAAAGAAACAAAAAGGGGACTCTTGAGAAAGGGCAGCAAGGATTCCTGCTTTCATCTGAAAGCCCTGTGAAAGGAACATGCAAGGAAGGGTGAGCTCCAATTAACAAGCAACTAAGATAAGTACAGCCTTATAAAGACAATAAACTAATTGCTCTTTACTGTTATTGGGTATTCTGCACTGGGGTACTTCTGAGAGCCACACCCTTGTTTTGGGAAGAGCCTTGCACTGGGCAGCTTCTCTGGGCTTTGTTCAGTGGTCAGCATCTTTTTCACCCCCCATGGAGCATATGACCCTGTGCCATGGTCTCAGGGGCTGCTGTGCCCTGCTCTCTGCTTCCCTGCCCTGAGTCATCTGCTTCCCCCTTCCCAGCCCTGCTCCTGGCCACCTCCTCCTGCAGCAAAGCCCAGAGTGATGGTGAGTACAGCCCCAGCCTGACATGGGCCTCATCAGGGTGGCACTGCAATTCAGAGTGGGCTTTGGTTTAGGGAGATGCTGATACCCAGTCAATTACCCTGCACTGGTTCTGAAGTGAAGGCATGCCACAAGTGCTGCTGGAGAGAGGTTTTCTCAGTGGGTTATCAAAAATTGAATTCTGATGTTCCTGCAAGTCCTTTAGTTTCCTCTGTTTAAACCGTCTGGGGGTTTTGTTTGTTTTCTCAGGCTCTCTGATTCTCAGTCCTGTCAGTAAGCAATAGAGAAATAAGCTCTTTCTGAAAATCTTTTCCTTTGGCACTGTTTGGTTATTTCTAATAGCATCTTCTTAATTACTCTTGTAGCAGTTGTACCTGTCACCTTGGGGGGCATTAGATATCTGGACCACATTCATCTTGCCCAATATTAGCCATCGACCACAGCAGTGGCTGCCTGCATCTGAACTTAATGAGGAGGTGCCCACCCTGCCAGAGATTTTGTCTGCTGAGGTGTCGTAATCCATCTGGGTAGATCTAGTCAACTACTTTAGGCAAGAGCAATTGCTTTCTGCATTTCATTAACTCTGATGACTCTAAATGGTGCATAGTTGCCAAGCTGGAATGTAGATGTGTTGCCTAAAAGACAGGCTACCTGGAACAGAGGCCAAGACAAATTAGGAGTATAAAAAGCAGACAATTTATTTAAGGCCTGCAGAGGCCTTAAAGGTACATTTAGGCAAACAAAGTCCCCCGTCGGGGACGACACCCAAAATGGACACGAGTCACGAGCTCTTCCCCTTTTATAAGTTCTGTTTCATTAGCATATTGGCCCTTAATTCTCCAATCGTACCCTCAGGTGATTATGTTAACCACCCCAGGCCTGCTCCCCCCATCTCACAGTTGTTTACATATTTTCAAGCCCTAAGGCAATGAATATGTCCTTGAATCTGTACTCAGAGAGTCTTGTTTTGGCTAAAGGTGCTGGGAACAGGGGATTTTAGCACTTTGTAAGAAGCACAGAACTACAGCAAGTTACAGCTACATGAAGAGTAAAAAACTAGAAATACCTGAAGGCATCAGATGTGCCTCAGAGGCACCTAAAGTCAGGTTAAGAGCCATCTCTCATTATTCCATTGTATACAACAACCACCTGATTGCTGACCCAGTCATTCTAAAATTCAAGCCTCTAGTCTGCTCCATTTGCTGAGGTTCATTTAAATTGAGAATTGCTTGTTTGCTTAAAAAATGATGAAGGGCAGCCCAAAATTCGCTGAACACCTCAAGCTTGCAATGTGGGAGAGGCAGCGGTGTGCAGAGTGGAGGCAGAATGCCTCGCTGCCAGTTTCCACAGTCCTATTTTAGATCTACAAAATACGCTACAGCATGGAGGAAGGTTGTGAGAGTCTCCTAGGGGTTGTGTTTATCACCTTTCTGCAGAGTGGCAGCTGAAAAGCTTCAGAAGAATGGCAGTGAAACACACTTCCAATAATTCTTTATTAGTTCAGAGAGACTCAGGGCCCTGGTTACCCACGCTTATTCTGAAACAATCACTTCAGTGTCTTGCTAGAAGGGAACACCCACTGCGTGGGGCTCTAGTATTGCTGTTGACATTGTTTGAAAGACAAAAGACTGTGTTTCCAATGTGCTGGGATTTTTACTAAAAATGAGCAATGATCTGCCACCATATCCTCTCTCTTGCCGTCAGCTCCGAACCCCACAGAGAACAAGGGCACAAGACTATAGACTGTATAGCCCAGTCATTGTTTCCTTTTCATGGGAAACAGGACTTTTCCATTAGCCAAACAGCATTTGAACATCTCACATGACCTAATCAGACTTCCTTGCATCATGTGGCTGTGACCCAACCTTCAGGTGCAGAGAAAAGAGAGCAATCCCTACCTCAAGGACACATCCAGAGGAGCAAATTGCCGTCCTGGTTACACGGGCTCAGGTCTCTGTGCAGAGATGAACGATGCTGGAATGAAAATGTGCCTTGATGAGAAGAGAGGAAGAGAGATGCCTCACTGCCACTGGTGGTTCTGTAAGGACATCAAATGGACCAGTTTTTGCTTGCAAACCAAATGTGATTCTCGGGAAACTCTGGCACCCACCGTGGTGAGACCAGGCTCTTAGTGCCTGGCAGTAACAGCAGACAGATCAAACACAGCCTGGCATTTTGCAGAGGCTGGAACTTGGTACCCTATAGTGTGAATGCTGGTTATATTACCACCATAATCTCAGTGTCTTCTTCCAAATACTGCTTATGTTTTGACAGGTATCTTCTCTATTAATTCCTGAATAAATTTCATTCATCTCTTCATCTAACCACTGCTGCTGAAAAGTGTTCTCACACGCCTCTTTGCTGCACGTGAATTGATGGGTTAGTCCAGCCAGCAGGGGCAGTAAGACTCCTTAGTGCTACCTGTCTCTACTTTATAGACAAACACTGTCCTCGTGTCAGGCGACGATACTGGTGTAGATTTTTTGTGATGAACTTGTTCCTGTTTATGACCAAAGGTGCTAATAATTACTGAGGAATATCCCAGATCAAAACCCCTATTCTTTACAAGAGAGGTGATGGTTGGGACTGTCCTGGTCTGAGTACAGGGCTTTTACCCTCCTAAGAGCTGTCACTTTGTAGGAGGAAACTGTAATTCAAGATGTGAAGGTAAGCTACAAACAGGGGAAAGGCAGTGTAGGTTCACAGAAAGGCAGATAGTGCCACACTAACCCAGTGTCTTCCTTCGACAAGACAGATTATTTTCCCAGCAGATTTGCTCTTTTATGGTTTCAATAAAAAATCTGCCATGGGGCCGTACAGAAAGCATCAATTAAGAGAGGAGCTGTATCAGAACTGCGACCTGCCAGAGCTGAAGGGGAATGAAACAGAGGCTACTGAGAGAGAGGATGCACAAGACCACAGGGCAGTCACTAGAAATTCTCATCGAGGAGAGACAATCTGTGGTCTTTAATTAGTGGCTGCACATTCCAGCAGTGTGGGAAGGCCACTGCCAGTGCCATCAAGAAATCCAGACTGAGATCTTTGTTAAACTGAGACTTAGACAGGGATTTGGAACCCACCAAAAATGTGTCAAAGGCATTTGCTGTGCCACCAGTTCCTGCACCACCCGTGCTGGGCAGAGCATTCAGTGAACATAACCCACACTGTCAGACCCCTGCAGACATTTCATGTGCTGATCCAAATACCTCTTCCACTTTGGATACCATCAAAGCTTCCAGCTTCCCCAGCATGGGAGGATACCAATGAGCCAAGAGATGACAGTGCTGCTGGCTGAAGAGGTCTCCCAGCCCCTGGCTTACCTAACAGGTGTGTCTTGGGAGATGGAGCAGGACCTGCTGTCATCTTCTTGGAAAGCTGGGAATGCTCAGGTGATCACATATGGCATTACATTGTCACATTATGAATACAGAGAACCAAAGAAGGTCCAAGGGATTTACATGTATGCTATGTGCAGAAATGGAGCTTTTTGATAAATCAGTGAATCGATAAATTGATAAATTACATTTCCCCTCATGTATGTCACAACACTAAGGATAGGAAAAGAGTGAAAAAAGACCCCACATTGGTCCTGCTTCTATTCTTGCAATAACCCATACACTTGTCCAGGAATTGTAAACAGCTCTTCATTAGGGTTTTACAGATGAGTTTCATTAGGGGTGGGGTCCATTACAGATGGAGTTCATTAGGGTTTACAGGTCTGTGGTATAACCTTGTTTTCTGGTCCTGAACTTTGCTTTCTGATCTTTCTTCAGCAACAGGTTAAGCTTAGGTGAAGAAAAAAGCATGAGAGGATATAGGAATACCTTCACTACATCACTTTAGCCAAAAAAAGTCAGGAATCCCCCCCAAAAACCTGTCAGTCATTTCTTATGTCCCAATAACCCAGTGAAAATGCAGTCCCTGAAGAAAGCCTGGAGTAAATGGATACTTTCTTGTATTGGTGGGTGCTGCCAGGCAATGACTGGCACAACCTTATATTGCCAAGGTCAGTGGCACCTCTGCAGTACCTCCTTTCTCCCGAAATGCAGCTCCTCTCGCCTGGTGCAGCTGGAGAACCTGTGCCCCATGGCTCAGCAAGGGAAGCAGGCAGGCAGGGAGGCCTGTGGAGGGCAAATGATTCAATAAAAGAATCTTTTCTGAGGTCCATCCCCATATTCACTTGGTTTGTATTCCTTCAGCTTTTCTATCCTAAGGAAGAAACAAATACAGAAAGTTGGATGTGCCATGATTTGTGTACAGGTATAGGGTACCTTTCATGCCCAATTTCTAAAGACTGAAAGTAAAAGGAAAAGAAGGTAATGCAGAGAACAAAAACGAGGCTGAGAAACGGTGACAAAATTTTTAACATATGGAATAACAACATATTTAGGGAATTAAGAGTAAATGGAAAGAAATTATGTACGTGGAACCTTGTCCTTCCGACGCTAGATGGCTCTGCAGCCCCGAGGAAAGCTTGCCTTGCTGGATATCCTTCCTTTCACTTTGGAAAATAGAAGCAGTGAGGGGAAGCAATGGTGGTGAGAATGCTTCCAGTCCATCCTTAATAAAGAGGAGCAACATGGCAACTGCAGATCTTTTCTTCTAGATTAACGAGTTCAGTTATACCAATGTGTTTTGATTGCACATGCTTTGTGCTTCATAACAGCCTTTAAAATACTTCATATCAGGTTATTGGATGTCGTGTGTAAGAGTATACATTGCATTTCTACATAAGCAATATAAACTTGAGTTACTTAAATTAGGGTTTAACTGCTTGGTAGAACGCCATGGGACAAAGCCCTGGAGAGAAGAGGGGTCTGAAGAAGCTGGATGGTATTCAAGGACCACCTCCTCCAAGCCCAGGAGTGATGCATCACAACTAAGTGAAAGTCAGGCAAAAAAGCCAAGAGGCCTGAATGGACAAACAAACAGGTCCTGGACAAACTCAAACAGAAAAAAAAAAAAAAAAGAAAACCTACAGAAGGTGGCAGCAAGGACAGGTAGCCTGGGATGAATACAGAAATATTGTCTAAGCAGCTGGGGATCAGGTGAAAAGAGCTAAAGCACTGGCAGAATTACATCAGTCCAGGGGTGTCAAGGGTGGCAAGAAAAGATTCTGTAAATATTTTGGCAATAGAAGGAAGACCAGAGAGAACATGTGCACTCCCCAGAGGAAATTGCAGACTTGATTATCCAGGACATGGAGAAGATTGAAGTTTTCAATTACTTTTTTGCCTCAGTCTTCCCCAGCAAGAGTTCCAGCCATATTGCCAAAGTTGGAGAAGGTGAAAGAAGGGGTTGGGAGAATGTAGAATTGCCTGCTGTAGGAGATCAGGTTCAAGACCATCTAAAGAACCTGAAGGTGCAGAAGTCCATGGAACGTAATGACATCCATCCTCAGGTCCCAAAAAGGCAGATGAAGTTGCTATACTATCCATCGTATTTCAGAAATCATAGCAATCAGGTGACGTTCTCACTGACTGGCAAAGAGGAAATATAACCCTCACTTTTAAAAAAGAGAAGAAGGAAGACCTGGGGAGCTAGAGCAAGATCATGGAGGAAATCTTCCTAGAAACTAGGGAAGTTCCCAGAAAAGGGGTTGGAACCAGATTATTTTTGAAGTCCCTTCTAATCCAAGCCATTCTATAATTCTATGATTCTGTAGCCATGTGGATCTTATAGCATGGCTCATTATAGTACTGGCACATTGAAACATTCTAGTAAGAATCAGTAATTTAATATCAGGTATGATCAGTTTTACAGAAGGATGGTGAACAAGCAGTGAGTAATACAAGAACACCAAGATATGTGAATGCAGTTTGGGTTTAGGGAATTTTAATAACCTGTCTTTGATACAAAATTTTTAAAAAACACAATAATACAACTCCATAAATAAACATGTTTATTGCAAAACCTTATATGCTTTTTCTTGGTAAGCTTTTTACTTATATCACAGAGGTAGAAGAAGATCCACTGAAGTCAGAGTTTTCTATATTATGTTATAAAGCATCAGTGCTCAGAAAAAGCATTAGCAGGAAGGTAATTTAGTTAATAAGGATTTGGTTTCACTTGGCACAGAGTCTGCCCTTCTTATTTTAGCATGCTATATTAAGCTACTAAAAACTTCCTTAGATTTTTTTTGTCACTTTGCAGTTATCTTTCTGTATTTTTGTTGGTCTCCTGGTAGGGAACTATACTTTTATCAATCCATCCAAACCACTGTTGCTAGGGAAGGTCACCTTCCTTTTCTGCTATTTTTCCTTTGTCACTTCACTCTGAAAGATGTCACTGGCTTCCTTTCAATTAGTGCATCATATCAATTCTTCATTTTCTCATTTTTAGGGGCTTCTCTACTGTTTTCTCTATACATCCAAGTTATGAAGAGAAATTACACAACCTTGCATAAATGATTTATTTTTTAGAAGCTTATAAAAGCTCATAATGCAAATATTTGCTAATAACACGAATTACATGCATGAGTGGCACCTGAATTTGATTTTTACATTGTGATTTACAAATCAAAGTTGTTTCATTGCACTCCTTAGATATCTAGTTGAGAGAGAAACATTTCTTCAGGCTGTGAGGTTTAAAATCTCTATGGTAACCATATCCAGATGGAGTTTATTTTAGTTTTATTCGTATTACCTGTTGTATTCTGTAATATCTATTAGTGATGACTTAATTTAAAAAGACTTTTGATGCTGTGTATCAGAGTGAAAAAATGTGAAATAAAAGTCCAGGAATAATCTCTGTGAAGGAGGTGTTTCTGAGAGGGCAGAAGGCAATGGTATGAGACTGTTATGACTTCTCCAGAGTCTCCTTCATGTGTCTGGATATGTATATTTGAGTATACACACTCAAAAATCAAAGCCAGTGCTTTTTTTCCATGGGCTAAGCACAACCTAACAGACAAGATGAAGGAAAGGCCCTGTTTCACCGCCTTGGGCTCAGGTGGTTCAGTACCCTGGAATACCATGGGAATTATTGAAAAATAATCCTGATCTGTAGCAACCGGAGGGATTTAGAGTAAAGTCTGAGGGCAGATGCAAGGGAGAAGCATCAGAGACCATTTTTCCCTGTGCAAGGCAGAGGTGATGGAGACCGTGTACATGTCTGCGTTCACATTTTATGAGAGATATTGCAGTTCAAGAGCAAAGTGCAGAAGAGGGAAGCAGTAAAAGAGGGAGGACAGAAAAATGAAAAGTGTTTTGATTACACAGAATTTATCTTCACAGGAAAAAACAAAATTAAGGTCCAGAGACAGAGAAAAAGCTGGCAGCTGGAAGCCAAAGCCATATATATCGATCTCATGTCTGATCAAGGGCAATTCCCAGGTGAATTCTCTACCTCTTGTTGACTTCATATGAGTGCTGGACCACTTCTGGAAACAGCTGAGGCAGGAGAGCTCTCAGGAGAAGAAATGGCCATGCAACAAGAGTGGAGGTGAATATGCTTCATCCTTGCTTGTCTGGGCTGAGCCAAGGAATGCTGTGGGTGCGAGGGAGAACCCCAGCAGCCCCCAGAGGCAGATGGCACATCACATCCCATCGGCATGGGTGTATCAGTCCTCACACTGGTCATTCTCTGACTCCATCCAAACACCACTCTGTGAGACCTGACATTCTCATACATGTGTCTAATGGTTAGAGTGAAATAATGACCCTCTCTGGCTGATCAGTAAAGCCAGGCTGTTTACAAAAGAGTCATGGAAGGTCCTTGAGACATCATAGCCATTGCCTCCCCCGTAGCAGGCAGGAGAGGCAGCTGGATGGAGGGGACACGTCTGACCAAGCACCTGAGCAGGTGTGTGAGATGGTGGGCTGGTGCTCCTCACTCCGGGTGATGCTGGAGCCTGCAGCCCAGTGGGAAAGGGAGCCTCTCCCCTAGCCTGGACGAGCTAGTTTTAAAGTTTTCTTTTGAGTATGTAGCAGCTGTTACTTACTGTTTTTTTCTCCCCTTGGGCTTTTTTTGAATAACAGCTCTCCAGCAACTCTGCGTTTGAGAGCTGAGCCAGCTGCAGGTCCAGCTGAAGGCCAACGGCTGGGACATACCTCATTCTGTGCTGAGAGCTGAGGGACAAGAAACACAGCAGGTTTGTTCTGAGTTAGGCTGTTCAAATAAAGCTGCATGAACTTTCACACTTTATACTGTTTGTTATGATGTTTTTCAAAATGAACCACGGATGTTTTACTTTGTTGAATTTTTTTATCCCTGGTTGAGTCACCTATTATCCAGGCCACATCTGGGCGGCTCAAACAGGAGTCTTAACGAAGGAGTCTCAGAAAGAAAATCAATATTTTATTTGGTTTTTAGATAATCCTCTGCACATATCTAAAAGCATAACGAAATAAACATAATTCCTACTAATGACATGGTGTAAAATGCTGGGAAACAATGGATCCTATTCAAACTGCTAGTGTTTCCCATCGCTTAAATTGAATCAATGAGGACAAGCTAGGATTAAATTTTATCTATGGCTTGCAACTTTTCTTTAAATATTCTGCTCTGATTACAACATAGGAGTAGAGCAGATGGAAAAGTTTCTGAGAAATCTTTGATCTTAACTATATATCTTCAGCCCTCTAGAGCAAATGGGATCCAATCAAGCAAATTGAACTAGAAATATTACATAAAATGTCAATGTGTTGGCAAATAGCCAAAGACATGTTCTGAAAAATGCCAAACATCACAGTAAGGCATGGAAAAAGCCCTTACTTTTCCTTTTGGGAAAAAAAAAATTATTACATATTCTCTGATAAAATATGTCAACATGTCACTGCAATATCCTTTGGGGTTGATACTGATGTGCAGGAAAAAAGGACAAATTATCTGGCAAGAATTAATGTAATTCTCACTCAGCAGTCTGCTGAGTCCTTCCTAGAAAGGAGAACAGAGATCTGGCTATAGAGAGCAGTTTGAGAGTAGTAGATGTCAGCCCATCCAAACACATCCCTAAGCTTTTTTACTGAGTGCTTCATTTGTTTTTTTGTTTTCAAAGAGTTGTGTAATAATACATTCTTATCCTCAGAATACATGTTATAGTTTTAACAGAGCATTGTCCTTGGAAAGTTTTCAAAGTAGTTCTGTATATTTGCAGTATCTGTAGTTAGCACACTCAAAGTCAGAGTGATTCATTTCCTGCCCAGTGGCCACTTGTTTCATGCTTCTTTTTTTTTGTTTTTCTGTACCTTTACAAATATAATGGAAAAATCACTACTTGCAGATAATGAAAGTGAAGGAATTAAAAAATAAGACATACAGCAGATAGTCGTGTGCAAATGCCAGTGCAGACCAGTATTTTGTATTAAATAGCTATGGCAAGTGCCTCCATGTTTGCACTTAAAGAATCAGTAGTTTGCAATCAGCTAGAGCTTTGGGTTATTTCTACAGTGTAAGCTCCTGAGTGGTGAAAAGAAAAAAAAAAATCCATTTTATCGCTCAATTGGCATTTCAGTGTATTTTTGTTTGGAGAGAATCTGGGTTAATCATGACCCAGAGAGTAGCTCAGTTAGTCAGAGCACATTGCTAATAACACCAAGGTTGTGGGTTAGATCCTGGTATGGGCCATTGATGTAGGAGCTGGACTCGACGATTCCTGTGGGTCCCTTCAGCTCAGAATATTCTGTGATTCTGTGATTAGTGTTTTGTATATCTAGTCATTAGTAATTTATTGTTTGAAGGTGCAGCCTCTCTAGAGATTGTCAGGTATTTTTACAAGTAGGTGAGGTCTGAGGAACAGTGCTTTACTTGTGACATTTGGGTCTTACCAAGTCCAGAGTCTGCCAAAACCAGGTCAATTATAATGGAGAAAACCTTATTATATGTTGGATTACCTCCCTAAATTTGGTCTATTTTTACTGAAGAAAAACATAAAGAAGTCATTGAATTCCTCTAGTCCGTCAGGTCAAAGCAGCCTCTAGGAAAACATGAGTCCTCAGAAGGCTTTAACCAAAGCATTCACATATTTCTATCTCTCCTGTCCTATGTTTGTCCCAGGAAGTGACCTAGCAATACCAAGGGCCATTGGGAGAAAAGGAGCAGAAAGGCAGGAGGTACTAATAGTAAAGATACAGTGAAGTGTCCCATCACTGCCCTCAGAAGGAGCTAAGTTGATTCAAGGACTCATATACTTGAGGAAGGACTTTTGGGTAAAAAATATAATCTCTTTTCTATTTGAATCCAGGAAAATCCAGGGAAAAGGGGCAATGTATCTCTGAGAAAATACAAGATTATATTTGATCCCTGATTGCATCCCCAGATCATCCTGGGAAGATCTGAGCTTCAAATAGCATGAGCTAGTGTCAAGAACTGTGACTGGTTTAATGTGGAAAGGTAACAGAACTCTGTGGTCCTCCTGAAAAAAAGAATGAACAGATAGTAGAGATTCTCACATACCTAAACTTGGTCCATGATGTATGATTTTAAAGAAGAACCTGTTTAGCAGAGTTTCAAACAGAATTTTAAGGCTTCACAAAAACAGCATATGAAAGGTATTTTGCCTGGGATGCCTTTTTTTTTTTTTTTTTTTTTTTTTTTGAGCATGAATAAAATCAATCAGCTGCTAAAGAAATGGGGAGTCCACCTTGCAACATGCACAGTTTGGAAAAGCAAGGACAGTAACCTGCCTGATATGGACCAGAATTATGGATACACTAGGAGGCCTCTGCCCAATTTGGCTCTTGATAGCAGAAAGGAGCTGCTACAAGGACTTAAGAAACAAACACAAGTATTTCCCAAAAGAAACCAGAAGTTTTGCAGGATATTGTAGAAGTCATCCACAACAATAAAGGATCAGATTGGTTTTATTGTTATTGTGACTGATTTAATCTGATTTTTAATCTGATTCTAACCATGGAAAGGGGAGAGACTGAATGATCCCACTTCATGCTGCACAGATCACAGAATCACAGGATGGACAAGGCTGGCAGGGACCTCTGGAGATAACCCAGTCTAGCTCAGGGAATTTTGCTCACCACCATGCCCAGTCAGGTTTTGAATATCACCAAAGATGGAGACTCCACAGCCCCTCTGGGCAGCCTGTGTAAGTGCACAGTCACCGTCACAATAAAAAAGTGTTAGCTGTGTTTCAGTTTGTGTTCACTCCCCACTGGGTACCACTGAGAAAAGCCTGACTCCATCTCCTTCACTCTTTCCCATTGGGTATATATACACACGGCTGAGATCCGCCTGTGACTTCCTTTCTTCAGGCTGAATGAAACCTCAGCTCTCTCAGCCTTTCCTCATGGGAGAGATGTTCCAGTTCCTTGTCTTTGTAGCCCTTTGTGGCCACTCCAGTATATCCATGTGCTTTTTGCACTGATGAGCCCAGAACTGGACCTAGATCTGTCTCACCAATGATGAGTAGAGGGACAAGATTCCCTCTTCAACCTGCTGGAGACAGGTACAGTCTGGGAGGCTGTTGACCTTCTAAACTGAAAGGGCATGCCTGTTTCGTATTCAACTTGGTGTCCACAAGGACCCTCAAGGCCATCTCTGCAGAACTGATTTCCAGACCTTCAATCCCCAGCCTGTATTGATGTCTGGGGTTACTCTTCACCAAGTGAAGGACTCTGAACTTCCCCCTTCATGAAGATCCTGCCAGTCTATTCTTCTGGCCTGTCCAGGTCCCTCTGCATGGCTGCACAATGATCTGGTGTACCAACCACTCCTCTTGATTAGTACTGCCTTCAAACTTGCACACTTGAGTGTGTGCTCTGTCCCATCATCTAGGTCATTCCTGAAGTTGTTAAACCTGCTGTTCTCTATCCATTGCTGTCTTTGGAAGATTATCAGAAGCAGGGGTGCCTGTCAATGCCACTGCACGAATGGTGCTCCTCCCTTAGAGCAGTCTGAGCCACCTGGATTGTGGACAGACCATCAGTGAGTGGCTCAGAGACAGCCAGCAGTGTGAGCAACCCAGGGAAACAGCTGAGTGAAGACAAAGGCATGGGGGCTTAGGGCTGGGGGGAAATGGATGACTCTACCTGAGCTGCTGGAGGACCAGCAATCACATATTCGTAGCGGATAAGAAAGCTACCAAGGATTTCCAGGATAAACTGGCAATGAACCAACTCACAGGTCTTTCAGCTGGTCTTCAATTTGTGGATCAAGGTCAGTGGATGGATGCCAGATGACTGTGAATGGCTCTGGAATTTGCCATATTACTTACATTTTTTGTTGTAGTGCATCAGAAAAGGAAGCAGGTGCTAGCAAGGAAGATGGGTGCAGACCATTATGAGCCTAATGAGTCCAGCTCTGTGTCTTGCTGAAAATCAGCAGTTCTGGTGTGACTCATGACAAGGCATGAAGGACCAGAAAACAATTTAACTCAGTTTGCAACGGGCAACAATTCTGTTTCAAAACTAATGAAATGGTCAGACAGAAGAGGATGGAGCATCACAAGTATAGATCACTCTCTGAAGTGGACACTGAGGAAGCATCTGAGTGTACGAAAATCAGTTTTACGGTTGAGTCTGGATGTATAAATAACAATTGTAGGCTTTCAATACTGAGGACACATTGCATAAGAGTAGCAAAGAGTGTAGTCACAAGACACAGATTTTCTGGAGACTTTGGGCTTCTGACTGGAGCTGAAAACCAGACACCTCATGACTCAGTGAAGAAGCAAACTCAAACATCCATTTGGACATCATTACAGCTTTTGAATTTGCAATGAAGAACAGGAGTAGTATTACACATGGGCAAATCCAAACACAATTATTTTAAAAAGTGGTTTGTGCAATGTTTGGGCATTTTTCAGCCAAACCAGTTAACAGCTTTCAGGAACAGTTACAGGATCCCTCACTGAGAAAGGGACCTTGCAAAGCAAAATCAGGAAACTGTCAAGCTGCATCCTGACACCAGCATCTTAACTGGCTTTACTGACTGAAGTTCTTGTCGGATTAAAACAAGAAATGTGATATTCTCATAGATATTCACTATCCAACAAAGACAATCAGTTCCATCACTGGATTTTCCTCCTAATCTGCAGGACCCCATGTGTTAGCTGACTGTCTATATGAGTACCTGCTGTACATACAGCCACGCATGTACTTACTTCTCTTTGCTCCCCTGGCACCTCCAGACTATGCTGCAGGTGCCACAGAGATTGTGTAAAGCCTGGAGAAGTCTCTCTAGCACACGTCACTCTCTGCCTGTTGCAGCAGTCTGGACAAAAATTTGAAAAGGATGTTCTTGCAGTATTACCAGCATCGTCACCAGAGCAAACCTGGGCTGTGTTTACTCTGCTTTTTGCTGTGTGAAAAAAACATTGTTTATCACTGATCTCAGTTGGAGCCATTTGATGGTTTCTTTTTGAGTTTGCTTTGCTTCCAATTCAATAAGAACTAAAAATAATAACATGGATAATCTAATATCAGATCAGTAGATATCCTGGCTGCTCTCAGTCTCAGAACATGTATTCCACGTACACTGGATGCACTCGCA
The DNA here is from genome assembly GCA_036630365.1 of Acanthiza pusilla. Lineage (NCBI taxonomy): Eukaryota > Metazoa > Chordata > Aves > Passeriformes > Acanthizidae > Acanthiza > Acanthiza pusilla. The sequence continues at coordinate 37,977,362 of JAXCHO010000164.1, read as the reverse complement.
GTGCGTGAGCTTTCCAGCAGCAGTAGCTTTTCACCTAGGACAAGGGTGACATTTGTGAACCATAAAGCCCATCAGTGTTATCCTGCCTGGTTGACACAGAGCAGAGGCTTTCTTAAAATAAGTAACAAATGTTGATCTCTTCTGTGATAGCATACCACAGCCAAGGAGAAAAAAAATGTTTAAACCCTTGAATTTCATATGCTCTGAAGAAATCTCGGATAAAAGAAAACAGGAAAGCATTTGTAATATTAAAAATAGATTGCTTCCTGGAAGTAACAACCATGATGTTCTTGAGTTTTTTTCCATGTTAAATGCCACATACAGAAGCAAAGCCAGTCAGCTCCTACTTTTAAATTTGCCTGAAATACAAAATTTATATGGTAAATTTTAAACTTTGTTTTGATTCTTTTATATTTATTTTTATGTATTACTTTTCTATTAAAAATATTATTATAGGCTGTGATGTGAAGGACTGGCTTCAGAGCCCCCAGAGAAATATCTTAACCTTACAAGTCGTAAGTAAGTAGGATAAATATTCTGGACTGTTACCTCAGCTTTTGCTGGGTGTTGTTGCAGGTAAAAACTTAGTATCAGAACAGAAAAAATATTACAAATATAAATATTCTGAATAACATTACAAGTGCTACTAAACCTCTTGTCATATGCGTTCTGAGTTTCCGTGGCAACTTGAAGAACATTGTACATTGCTGCCCTGTTGATCCCTGAAATACAGGCTAATTCCCCATGAAATTAAATGTTTATACACACTTAAGTTGTGTCCCCATGTTTTGCCTTGGATAAACAATGGCCAAAGTGGTTTATATGCTGTGGTTGTTTTCCTTCTGAAAGGTGATCCCTAAAACAACTTCAATCAAAAGATGTGCAAAGATGAATGATGATTTTCTTCTTCCAAGGCTCTTTCAACCCTTGTTTAAGGTGCCTTTCTTCAGTTAGGCTCAGTTTTTTCTATGAATTAATCACTGGTTTCTTGCCATTAACTCCAATTTTTTATTAGTTAACCATTCTTATTTTTACGGTGTAAATATTACACCTCAAGATTAGGTCATTGCCAGTCATCCTGTTAACCAAGTAAGCACAATGCCATAGGTGATGACTTCCCATTTTAATTACCAGGGACAGAAAAAGGAATATTCAAGCATGAATTCCAACTCCATTATCTCCCTGCAAATGTGAGCTGGGTTATTGCAAAACTTCTCCCCTCTTATGCTCCCTTGTAAAATTTTGAAACCTAAGTAAAAATAAATCAAAATTACCACTAAGAGTAAAAACACCACAGGAACTTGACTTAAAAAACAGAACCAGATGATCAGATAAATGCAAGCTAATAGGAGCAGGAAGAGAAGAAATTTTGTTTTACCTAGGGAGGAATGCAGTGTTGGGAAATACTTTAAACTGCTTACAAAGCACATCATTCCCCTTAAAGATGGATTTATAGAACACCAACAGCTGTTGCAAAAAAGAAGATCCTATTTCTTTGGAGGAACTCACCAAATGCTTTGGAAAGAGGATGTAGCATAGCCTCTAAATCATGAAGCAGAAAAAGATGCCAGACACCTTGGGTCCTTGTAGGTCTTTGTAGAAGGCTCCTGTTAGCTCATTCCTCCAGCATCTCAGGATCTTGCTTGAGATGGCCTGGAATGGTACGATATTCCCCAGCACTTCTGTCCAACACATCCTTCTATTAGATATCAATTTCCCTGTGACACAACCACATCTGAATGCGCTTGTGCGTTATGGACCCTGTGATTGTTTTCAGGCATCCAGAAACGAGTATGTGTTCCCAAAGCCAAAGCAGAGAAAAGTGTTTATTGTTAGTCCAGAAGCCATGATTATCCAAGGTGATGGTGCTGACAGGTGCCCCCTCTGTCTTAATCGTTTTTGGAATGATAGCATTTAAGTTTTAGGTCTGATTTAAGTGCATAATTCTAACTTTTTCCTCTCTTTCTTTTCTTTCTTTCTTAAGAAGGAAAAAGCTATAATATGTCTTTCAACACAATTAGCTTGATACGATGCTGGTGAAATGACAACACTACCATTAATTTCAAGGAGCAGAAGCCGACTTTCTTATTATCCCTCATTTGCTATTCATTATGAAGGAAAGAAACCTGCTTAACTGATATACTCCCTAATGGATGAGCAGGGGGCTATAGAAAAGTAAGCAGTAGGAACAATAGTTGTAATGGTAGCAATCAGAAGCCAATAAAACACATCTGATGCTGACCTCAATTAACACCAACATGCTCTCTCATTTTAGCAGTAATATCAAGTGACTGCTACAACACAGTTAAAACCCAGAGAGCTCTGTTTTCAAGGGATAGTGGTGACACGTCTGTTTTCAAAACAAACAATTAGAGACCACAAATCAGGATACCAAGTTGAAACGTGGTCTCCTGAGGATCTCATGATCCTGAGCTTGAGCTGTCAGATAAACACAGAGCTGCTACAGAGGGAGTCACATTGCTTTTCTCATTCCAGATGATAAACAGGTGTAACCTGCAATTTTAAAATCCTGCCAGGAGTGGAGCAAACATCTACAGCTGGGATGACATAGGCATTCTTCCAGTTTATAAAAGCAGATAATATGAGATATTCACTGAGCAGCAGGCTTAACCTTTGAGGTTAGAAAGTTCAAACCAATTTGTTGAGAAAAGCTAAAGGCTTATATTAACAAGTCTTAGGAAAGGTCTGGACAAGGAGAGGGACCTGGACTAACAGTGATATGGAAAGTCCTACAGTCAAGACCAATATTCAGGGTGGGTAACTCAGGCTGTACTGACCTTAGCATTTTTGTTCCTGTTTGAAGGAACATTTTGGAAACAAATCTTCTACTCCTGCTCATGGCTGAATTCTTTGTCCACATTATAGCATGTATAAACCAGGATCCCTTCAGATGATGCTGACAAAAAGGTGAGCTCTAGAAACACAACTGACATGCCCCAGTTGCTTAAGGGCATTCAGGCTTTGAGTTAGATTAGAAACATTTCAAAGCAACCTCCTCTCCCCACACACAGTGTGGTCACTTCATCCTTGGCACCAACTCATGCTACAGAGTTGCATTGATGCTAATACAAACATAGCCTTATAGACAGTTCCTGTTGATTGACAAATCCAAGAGTACTTATTCACAAGAAATTACCCAGGTACAATGGCAAAAAACAAGAGATATTCTCCAGGATATTGACCCACCCTTCAATAAATTAAATTTGAGCCTTCACCTTTGTTTATACCTCATCAGCATTTGGTAGGGAGTGTATTCCCCACACTGCAGAATTTTTGCTAACATGCCTGTCCTTCCCACGATAATATCTCACATGACTGGAAAAAGGCTCTCAGAAAAGTCTTGAGCCAAATCAAAACTGGACATGTCTTTTTTTATGGATCTCAACTGCATGTGGAGCTGTTCTGAGGATCCAGGCATTGGTTCTGAGCTTTCCAAGGACCTACATATGAAATTATATGTACTGGTCTCCTCACAGAACCTGAAAGGCAATAGGGTCTATGTAATGGGATAATGTACATAAGGATGTAACTGTGGCTGTGGCTGGGATGGCTGCTGCTTTCTGCATTGACTGCAGCAGAAAGCTCACGAAGGTCAGAGTCCAAACTTTTAAGGCAGACAATCCAAGAATGAGCAATCATTAGTACAAGTGAGTGATGAAATATCCAGCATTAATTGCTAAAACGTTTCACTTGTCTATGGATGGAAAGAGCAGTTTACCCCCACGCCCATGGTGAGACTCTTTGGGATGGTCCTGCACATGGCCAGAATTTGGGTTCGATGATCCTTGTGAGGCCCTTCCAATTCAGCATATTCTGTGATTCTGTGATAGAGACATTTTACACCTGGGTTGTAAATATCTATACACCTCCTTCATTAGGACATCCCACTTGTTTCCCAGTTATTCCTGCTGTAGATATTTAGGCATATGCAAGCATATTTCCTATTACGTGGATTGAGGCATCCAGCTCTTTTGTAGGTTTTAGTATTGAATCCTCTCTAAAGGAAAGGATCGTCCCCTTTGAGTCAACATATCCCCTGGACAGGATCAACAGAAACTTAAGAGTCAGCTGTCATCTATAGTTTGATCCCTTAAGCTTGCTAGGGTCTTTATTTCTCCTCTAGTATCATATAGATATATTGAATAGAAAATGTAAGAGATTAGACCCCAATGGTGGCTCCCAGAAGAGCTCACAAGGCTGAGGACTAACTCCCTCAAAATATTTTCTTGGCTTTCTGGGGTTAAAGGATTGAAGGAACTCTGTTCCCTCCAGAAGCTGCAGCCACAGTTCACTGAGATGCAAGGTCCCTCTGTATGATCCTTGAAAAGTCATGGAAACTGGGAAAGGCCCCTCTGTAATGAGTGCAGAAAAGCAAATGCTACACACATGGTCAAAAAAGGCTGAAAAGGGCAATCCAGGGCACTGCAGACAGTCAGTCTCACTTTGATCCCTGCGAAAATTTTGAAACAAGTACTCTCGGAAAACATTTCTGGGCATATAAGGGAATGAAGGTGATTGGTATCAATTATCATGGACTTAAGTTTGGTAAGTCATGCCTGATCAACCTGACTGTCTCCTGTAATAAAACAAGTGGCTTTGTGGGTGAGGAGAGAGCAGTGCATGTTGTTTACCTTGAGCCTGTGGTGAGGCTTTTGAGGTTGCTGCTCGCAATGAGCTTGTATCCCATGTTAGAACTCTACAGTCTGGATGGCTGGATAATGAGATGGCTGAAAAACAGGCTGGATAATCAGACTTTGAGGGTTAGTGGGTCATCCTCCACCTAGAAGCTGGTACCACAGGTGTCCATTTTGTAAACTATTGTGTTTAACATCTTTATCAATGTCTCAGAAGGGGGGTTGAAAAGCACTTTCATCTAATCTCAGAGCTGGCCATGCTTCAGCAGGAGCCTGGAGTAGAGACCTTCTGCAGTCCCTTCCAACCTCAGTTATCCCAAGATCCTGTTAGAAGACATTAAATGCAGTCCATGCTATTCTTTCAGACAATATTAACTTTTGAAATGAAGCATGCATCAGCATTCTTTGCACTTCATGACAGTGCCTGCTGCAGGCAGTTTCCCTTTCTGTTTTTTGATGTTGTGGGTATGTCCATGACAGAAGACCATGATGGGTCAAACAGCTTTGTTGTTTACAGTTCACATGCTGAAGCTTTGGTTTGGTTTTCTCTCTGTTTTCACTCATGCAATGAATTTCAGCTCTCAGCTCTCACTTCATATATTCTAGCTGTCAATGTGGTTTCAAATCCATTTTCCACTTAAAGAGTTAAAAAGAGGAGAAATATTCTAGCACTCTTGAGTCAAATACTATAGCTGAAAAAGGGCTGTGTGTCCTGAAATAGATTGGAGAGGATCAGTGCCGTAACCAAGTTTCCGTGTGAACCTCTGAATTTTATAAATACCAGAGACTCTTTCCTTTCAGATCCCAAGTTTACCTTCCTCATCTGGCTTGTTGCTTCCTTTAGCTGCATTGGGAGGGGACTGCTGTTTTGTAGGGAGAAGCCTGGGTTATTGTTGTCTAATTGGCCTTGTTGTTTTTTTCCACAGACACTGTCCCATGGGCTTCAGAAACTGTGAGGCCAGTAAAAGGTGATTTTTCTATGCACAGTTTGTGAAATCTTGCAGAGACAGCAACAGTTAAAATAGTGGCTAGATTAAAATCCAAGGTGAAACACTCTTGGGTTTCAATGAGAACAGTTTCACACAGTTCTTTCTGCAGGATGATGTTCCTCACAGGGAGGAGGTTTATATGAGGGCAAAAATGCTGTGAACTTCAGAGAAAACTGGTTGTCTGGACTCTCTATAAAACGTATTCATTCATTGTGGCATGATATGTATGACATTTAACTTTTTGCATAATATCACTGATGGTTCTTGCAGAGCCTGGGCAGGAAATCACTCTAATATTATCACAATGTCTGCCTGTCCTCCCTTCCTGCTCCCTGTAGTAACTTTTTAGTCAACTAACTATTTGTGTCTATTACTTTTTCCAATTTATTATTTTATATATAATCCAGTGCCGGGGAAAGACTTCAGATGGAGTTTGTGACTTATTAGGCACTAAGAAATCTGGTCATGAAGGCAGGAACCACAGCTAATTCAGCTTCACTGATTCTAGGCTGAGAGGGCAGACCTGTGCGCTTTCCCCTTTTATTTAAGTCTCAGGTAATATTAGCATATTCTTCCTCTAACAAGTTTTATTTTAACATGCCCTTGTCTGCAGAGGGCTGAGTTGAGAGAAAACCAGATGTAACTTGAATTTTCCCTATTGCTTTCCTAGCAGAACAGAAAAAGTTTGTTCCCAGGGCTGATTAGCTCCTGCTTTGACAATGCTAATCACAGCCTTGCTTGCATCTCCATCTACTCCCAGTAATAACTAAGGAAAGCTGTATCAAGTTTATATAGTCTTGCTCTAAAGATAGGAGAGAGGATGACTGAAATGTTAAGGTGTCAGAGTGTATGTGAAGCAAGGGAATAAGGAAGAAAAAAGCTATTTGAATAGTTAATACCTACAGTCTAATCTTAAACTTTTGGGGAAGAGTATTATTGAAGGGAGAGTAAAGTAAGTTGTTTCTGGAATTTCTGGGGGCCCCACCCCAGATTTACAGTGATATTCACAGAAGAAAATTGCTTACAAGCTCATATCATACCTCTCACGTGGGACAAGACTCAAAGTGAGACAGTGACTTACTGGAAAAGGACACAGATAGCAGTGAGGCGTCAGCTGAAAGAGGGAGCTGGGTTTCCCAGAGGGCAGCCTTATCAGGCTGTCTGTTGTTTCTTCAGCCTTAGGGGAAAGGCTTGGAAGGAGTCAGACAGGTTAACTGCTGTGTTACAGCCTGTGAAGGTCTCTTACCTGTACTGCATCACACATGGTTTGTGCAGCCCCTAGATCCAGATCTCTCACCTACGTGCTGTGCAGCAGCTGACAGAGCTGTAGCAGCCCTGCCAGATACTTGGTGCTGCTCTGTACCAAATACAAAGCTTCAAATCTGACAGGGTGCTTCTCCTCGGGCTCATACTCAGGGCAGTCGTTCATTTGTCTGCAGAGAGGCTGTGGATGCACAGTCCCACCAGCTGCGTGACTGAGCTCAGCCTATCTAGCTGTGTTTTGTCACTGCGGATTTTCCTGAGGCCAGAATATTGACTGTCTCTGACAGGCTGATGCCACAAGGCAACATCCAAAGACACCAAGGTAAACAGCATTTACATCTCATGGGGTTTCAGCAGTTGTTTAGGATTTCTATGCTTTAGCCTCGAGGAAATTTTTCCTTGTAAAATTACTAACTACACAGGCATCCCAATGGTGTCAATGAGTTTTGCCTCTCTGTGCATTGCTGAGCATGGTCTCATGTTGTGTTCATTGAACTTTGAGCTAAAAGCATGGAGTGATAAGAAAAATGTGATTTAGTTTTTCCTTTATGAGTTACCCATTTGCATTCATCTTTTGGGTTTTTTCCGTCTTAAAAAAATGGTAAACAGGTTGACTTCTTCACCAAGATTGTGTGGAAATACAGGATATATATATTTAGCACCAGTCAATCTGTTGAGAATGAGTAGGAAACCCATCAGTTCCTGAGGCTGTAATAGATTTCCTCTGCACAACATGTCAGCAGCCTGATGGAGCTGAGGACATTCTGCCTGTGTACTTGAAATGTCAGGAATGCAGTGTTTATTTGCAGCAAGGAGGCTGAGAATCAGGGCCTAAAGTCTCTCACCCAGAGGTTACATGACTCTTCAACAAGCTGCTGCAAGAGGCAGAAGCTGTGCAGCTGGTAGTCAGTGGCGATGAAGCATCACTGAAACCAAACTGCAGACTGCAGCCACCCATGTGAGGTTCAGTGTCTGGTCCACTGCCCTTCACCCTCTCTTTGGAGACACTCATTTTCCAAGGGCTTGGAACCACTCAGAGCAATCTTAGCTGAGTTTGTTTTACCAATCTATACAGTGCTCAGCATACAGCACTTTAAGTGCATGTTAGAAAACACACATTTACAATCTTTTTATGTGCAGCCTGAAAACTGCAACTCTTGCAGAGAATTAGTGTCAAGACAATGTTTCAGTTAACAATAAGAGCTTACAAGTTCACTTATAAAAGCTTCTGGGGGTCATATCACAGTATACCAAAGCACCCTTCTAGGAGTTTTAGCAGTCGATAGTGGAAACCGAAGGAACAGTAAAACAGCAGGATAAGCACATAGAAAACTTCTCCCAAACACCCTGTCTCAGTTTCCCCTGATTTGCAGCTCAGAGATTTCCTGAACTTGTGATGGTGTTTTATATATTTAGTACCTCTGAATGCTTTCTTCTTCCATTAAGTTGCTCAATAGTTTGCTGAACTGATGTAAATTTTTACAGCCTGTGCAAAAGAATTTCACAGGGTTACTGAGCACAGGCGAAAATCATATTAAAGCATTTGCAGCTGATGCTCTCTAGTTCTTATGCTGGAAGAGATAGAAAATAATTTTTCCCTACAGCTCTACTTCTGTAGAACACAACCCATGCGAGGAGTGAGCAAAGTATTATCTATTCTCTGTATTATCTTATTCTCTGTAACACAAAGAACGTAGAGAGCTCTTTCAATGAGGACTTTTACACAGTTGAAGGGATATTTCCAAGTTTACTTGAATTTCCTTCAGCTAGTGAAGAAGAAACAAATACATAGTGGACAGGAAAAGTGCCTTTCTTATCATTTCAAAAATTGTCCCAGACTGGACTAGTGGGTGACGCTCCTGCATTTGCAGCTCACAGCCACACAGACACATGGTGCTATCTCTAAGAAAGGTCACAATGGTTTTAGTCTCTCAAGCAGTGTTAGCTGGAGGAAGGACTGAAGCTGTGCCTCTCTGCTACTTCCAGCACCCACAGTTTTCCTCCTGCAGCTGCCACATCCCTTTTAATAGCTGTGATGCTCAGCAAACTATCCTGGGAGCTGAGTTCAAAACAACCTGAGAAAACCAATCAACCAACCAAAGAAGCCCACCCCAACTGGTTTTCACTCAGCTCTGTCCTTTGTTGGCACAAAAATCCACACACAACACGGGGTGAGGGTTAAGCCTGCGAGTCCTAAGCTAAAGTACGGCTGTTTCTTTTGGTGAAGAAACTGCCCAACTCTGACACTTAATATCAGAGAGATGCTGGGTGAGCTATACTGAAAGCATGTGTACTGCAGTAGAGCTCAAGAAACAAGAGCTGCCTGAGATGTCTCTCACATTTTTTATCATGATATTTAAGCTCTAATGAACTGTAATATGCCCAAACCTAAGGGAATGCTCCTAAAAAAGAAAAAGCATCATATAATGAAAAATAAAAAGCACTTCATCAATTCAGATGAGGAATCTGTCACAGACACTTCTGTGACAAAGAATTCTTCACCTTAAGCTAGTGAATTTTTGGAGTAACTGACAAATGTTTATGACATGGTGATTTGAATATACATATTTATATGAATATATTGATTTGCTTGAAAGCTATGTAGTGATCAGGAATTTTAATGATGTTTAGGAGTCAGAATGAGGGGAAAAATTTTTAAACATATAGCAATGATTTTCTACAGTTGACTTGTAAAACTGTCAATTGAATGCAAAGATTTAAGACTAAGGATAGATTTTGCAACTTTTTCTTCAGTGTCTAAGAAATCTATCTCATCATGCAAAGCCCAGTTTCAGCAGAATTATAAAGATTCCTCCTTATTTGATTTCAAAGTTGGCCCCAAAACAGACCCAACAAACTATAGCTATTAAGGGACTCTACAGGATACAATATTGATTTCTCTAATGGCTATATAATTATACTGAGAAGCAAATTGCTAATAAAACTTAATAATTAGCAACATTAGCCTGGGAGCAGGCTTGAAATGACTATTGTTCTGATAGCATTACCAAACATGTATTAATAATTGTATTGCTTTAGCTGCACACTCCCTGCTGTTTTAATACTTAACTAAACTGAAATGCTAAATAGTTGTTGCCAGTTTAAGAAGTTTATCAGACAATATAAAGATGACTTTGTGATTGCAATACAAAACTGCACATAAGTGCACCAAAAAAGTTCTGCTGGAGAAGTTATCTCCTAAGAGCTCCGTTTATGGGTATCACCCAGAGTTTAAAGAGAGCTTTTATACCCCCGAGTCTTAACTCAGTAAGTAACTGATAAGATAGGCCTGGCTTTCCCTCTGTTCTGCTAGTTCATGGCGGTAAATGGTGCTCCTGTTTGTGCTGCATTTCAGCCATCCAGCCCCTGCCCTCTGCTTCTTATCCCTGCCTGCAGCCAGCCAGGAGCCAGCCCAAACAGCCTGGGAACAGGGCGATGCTGCACACGGGAGACAAGCCCAGCCCAGCCCCGGGAAACCTTTCACCAGCCAAAAATAGCAACGCTGAGAAGATGCCGGCGAAGTCTTGACATTGACTGATGTTTGCCAACGCTGCGCTACATCCGTCACACAAATTGGTTGACAAAACATGGTGCTCTGCCGGCTGTCCCCCACCCTCCTTCCTCCCGACGGAAGCCGGGTGTCTTGTGGAGACCTGCTCGGGAATCGTGCCAGAGAGATGTCGCCTTCTCACCAAGGGGCCCTGTTTACAGGTTTGGGGAGATGCAAACAGATTTTACAGGAATACTCTGACTTGAAAGGGAAGGACTGGGGGCGTAGCTGTCCATAAAATCCTAAATAACATGAAGAAAATCAGTAGGGGAAACTTGGTCAATGTACTGGAAAATAGCCTGGGCCATCAATTGAAAAAATGCATGCGAAAAAGCTCTTGCTGCAGGATGTTGCAGATTTTTAGGGTAACAGAGTTCAAAATGTGGAAAATCCATCAATAGATATTAAACATAAGGGTCCATTGCTGGTTCCGATGCCTTGCCCAACTGATCAGCACTCAAACATAGCCTGAACATGGTGAACAGAGTAATAAATGGAGCAAGTCTACAAGGGAAACCCTAGAAAACTTCAGGAATTATCCTTCCTAGGAATAAAGGGGCCCTATTTCTGCATGAAATAGGCACTATAAAACAGCCTCTACAAAACTAGCACCAAGCAGTGCTGGTCTTTCAATCCCAGCCTGAAGGTCTCTAACAAGCAAAACCCCTTTGTTCTTCCTCAGATCCTGGTGCTAAAGCAGAACTCTCCTATATAAGGACCTATGCATATTTGAAAAAGATATACACCATTATTAAAACATTCTTTCAGTCTTTTGCTCCTCTCCCCTGCTCGACGTAATGCAGCACTGCCAAGCCCAGGCAGAGTGTCAGTCCCAAAATCAAGGCCACAGCTGCCTGCTGGCCCCCATCAGCTGCAGAGTCAACCAGGGTCCACAGAGCCAGGGTCTGGTACACTGGGTGGTGGAAAACAGCCTGGCATCTTCAGCCTCAAATGAGTCTGAAAGACGTGAAACATGACAGGTAACCTTTGCTGCTGCAGAATATGACACAAAGGGTGAGTGTAATACACCCAGAAGTCCAAGAAACTCCAGCAACCAGACATGACTTGCATTCCTCTGTTATTTCCAAACGTGGAGATGCTGATCTGAAGGTGTGATTTCAGCACATACAGAGGTTAGCCTGGGGCTGGCTTCTTGCTAATGAGCTCGGTGCCAGCAGCACAGACTTTGCTGTGTGCCCCATTCCCAATGGGCAATGCTGGGCCAGGCAGAAGTCCAGGCTGCTGAGCCCTCACTGGTACTGCTGCTTAGCTGGGCAGGCTGGAAACTACCTTATGTGTGTCTGCAGTGAGTGGCAATCATGCTTCTGGATGTAGTGTGAAAACAGACCAAGAGGGATGAAACTAAACACTCTTTGTGAAACCATTGCTAATCACACCACTTGGCATGACTATACCGAAAGAGACAGCACTATGGAGCTCAGGGAAACAGTTTTGTAGGATGCTGAACAGCTTCTCTCTCCTTGGAAAAGATAATTGAACTTCATTTCATATATTCCAACTTTAAAGAAAGTCTTTTTTTTGACCAGGACTTAGAAAATCACACAGCACTGCCATTTTACCAGGCACCAGAGGCTGTCTGACATCACAGCTGGGTCTGGAAATTGAATTAATTTCCCCCCACTCTGCCCCAAAACCTACAGAGCAGTCATCATTCACCATAACATGTCATCCTAACAAGCTGCAAGGCAGAGATACTTCACATTTGAACCAACTGGTGGCAGCCAGTGAACAATGTCTAGGTAACCAGAACACCCTTCATCATGAATCTGATATGTTTAACAGCTAATTAAACCTGTGTAGGGATTAGGCTTTACATTGTACAGTTTTATGGCAACAAAACCTGAGCTTCCTAAGATTACATTGACCAGCTCCTTATCTCTGATACCGAGATGTTTATCAGCACCATATGTTACAAGCTCCTGCTATGTTTCCCAATGACCTTCTGGGACTTAATCAGCCTGAATGTCAGGGGTTGAGGAGCTGAGGACATATATTACAACACAGAATGCAACACTCAGCCAGGCAGAATAAAAATCGAGGGCTGAAGTCCAAAGAAAAGGTCTTTGTTGGTTAACTTCTGTCCCTAATAAATTTGTCAATTAGAAAGAACAAACGTTAACTTTGTTTTCCTTGCCCTGGCTGTTGCTTTGTGAGGTCCCATACTGCGAGGTAACACAGGGTGTGTACTCAAGTATCACTGATGAGGGGAAACCTCAGATGATTCATGGTTTGGGAATGTTTCACATAAAAATAGCAAATTCCAGCTTTATATCTGGAGGCTATCCATGCTACCCAGTTATGTTTTGCAGCCTTAGAACCATAAAAAGATAGGCCATTAAGAGGAAACTTTTGTCCCCAATGTCAGCAGCTCTGTGATTGTAGTGGTTTAAGTCACACGCTGCTTTTAGAATTAATAAGCACTCTGTCCCAAAAGTCTCCAGGCATGGTCTTTTGGGACAACCACATCAGAAGACATGAAGTATCATCATCCTAACACTTCTATTCTCATGTGAAATGCACTTGTTTGCAATCGGAGATGCATTAATAAGAAAAGATTAGGCAAGGACTGGATTTGCCAAGACATTCCCATGCAAAGGATGAGATACATTTTTCAGTATCTTTTGCAGGGAGAAGGACCTACCTACCATGCTTGAGCACCCCTGCATTCTTCAGGTGGGCTGTGTTTACATTGATAAGAGCTGACATGAGCCATCTCCAAGCCCTGAACTGCCTATTTCCAGCATGGCTCTGCTTGATTCCCCACATCTGAACCCACCAGCAATTACCGCTCATTCTGGCAGGTCTTCTGAACAAGACGAGTCAATCCCATCACTGCTCCTCCCCACTCCTACCCAGCTGCTCACAGTGATATGTTTGGATACATAATCTCATAAGTGTCCCTTCTATTTGTAGCTCATTGGGCTCAGATCCAGGCTGAATTTCATGGATAAGGATGTTGATGCAAATGTTGACACTTTGCTGCATGGCTGCAGGATAGAGATAAAGCTGGGACTGGTCTGCAAGGCATTTGCAAATCTGTGCATTATATGTCTGTTGTTTCATTGAAAATATCCTTTTTGGAATTTAAAGCATCTCAAAGACAGATGTGGCATGACTGGGGTTTAGCTGAATGTGCTGTATTCAGAATACAACAAAAAGTCCAGGTGTTTCAAAGGATGTAAGGGCCATGGATTTAAAAAGAATTGTGTTACTGGATGCCAAATATATGAACACATTTATAGAACCTTAGCTTGACAGCAAATATATGGTTTGGGGTGATTTTTTTTTTTTTAAAGGAACTAATTTCCTTTCCTTAAGCAGGTGTGTGCTAGTTGCCACATTTTCCAGGCATATTTAAAACTATTTGGACCCAGAAGATAGTTTAATTGGCTGACAGTGACTGTAAGTGTGAAGTTAGTAACTGACATGGCTATATCTTGAAATTTCATCAGTCTGCATTGTGGCGGGTGGCTGTTTTAGAGGTACTGCAAACACTCAAGGAATCATCTGACTGTGTGTATGTGGCACATATCAAGTGTTACACCAAGCTGGAGAGGAAAAAAAGAACTACAAAATGGTATGTCCAAATTGAACATCCCAAGCCTTAGGGAGTGAAGGTCTAGGGCAGACTGATACCAATGACAGATCTCCATCTCCACCTCACTGTCAGGACTCTCCAACACGTGGCTCGTCAAGGTGATGCTAGTGTTGGTATTTTACGTGCCTTGTGAAACAGAAGAGCATTTTCATTAAAGATACTGAAAAATATTGCAGAGGGGGGATGTTAATGGATGTAGCATTGTCTGCTGAGCATACTCTCTGCTGGCTAGACTCTTGTCAGGGAAGCAAGATAAATGCCAAATATATACATGAAAATACAAGTCCTTCCTAGAAGCCCTTACACATGATCTAGGAAGCCTCTCCCTTTTTTTCTGTCTGACCTCCTGCTCCTGATTTCCTGGTTGTAAAACACTTTAGATTTAGGGAGACCAATGGAGAAACATTTGCAGTTTGATATCCCCCAGCTTTGGATTTGGGGAATGCATATAATGTTTAGAAGGCATTAGTCCCATATTCAGCCTGAGGAGAATTTGGCAGTGAGATCTCTCACTTCCTAGACAAGTGTTCTCACTATGCAGTAGCCTACAAAGATCTTATTTCAAACTGCAATAAAGAGAAGCTGAACTGAAGTCTGCACATTGTGGCTTAACTTCCTTTGCACTTTTTTTTTCACATAAGCTGTTACAATTCTGAGTCCTGACACCCCAGCAGTGGACAGCCTTGCCCTGAGAACAAGAGCCTGCACAGTGCAGAAGAGAAAGTAAAAAACCAGCCAATGGAGGGAAAAGGTGAGAGCTTTAAGTATAGATTTAAAATAAAGAACGACTTCACTGCGCAAGAGGAGGGACAACATTGAATCTGAGAGAAGTGAGCTGGAAGAAACACAAGTGGGAAAAGATGAATAAGGCTTTAAGGGAAAATGCCACTCCCCAGGCAAAAGCCACAATACAATTAGATCAACCATTCCCAACTGAACATAATAAACCCTTTCAGAGGAGATTCAGCTTGTACAAGCAGTCTGGCCATTTCTCTAAAGGTATTTATTGCCAACTGCTAAAAATCACTGCAGTTTCTTTACTACACATGCCCCCTGAAATGTTGATAGGCTTGAAACAAGAAGTACTTTAGAATCTTCACTGTCAATAGAAAGGATATAATGAAAGAAAACCGACCTGCTTGTAGCCCCCAGCTCTAAATTTCCAGTCCCTTTTAATAAAGTGAAATGTGTTAGCTAGCAGGACTCTCCAACATGTTACTGCTGTCCACAGCAGCAATCAAAAAATTTTGTGACCTTTGCAATGCCACAGAACACCAATACAAACTGTGAATAATACAATATCTGTTATATAATATATATTTATATTTTAATATATTACATTTATTTCTACATAAAGAGGCTATAAATACTGTATATGCCTTATATTCATGGTTCCCAGCATTTGACATTATAGTAAGTACAAACAAAAAAATTCTTATAAAAATACAAAAAGAACTCAGTAGAAATAGCTTTACATTTTAAAATCTTGTAGTTCTCATTGTGTCTATCAATAGAGTTCTGGGACTACAAGAACACAGGTAAGAAGTTGTCCAACAATTAGGCACAATTTCATCACTCAGAGATCGGAGCTGCCATGAAACCAGTCAGATTCCCAAGGCTACATAAACTGATATCTCTGCCATCACAAACAGACTTTGAGTTTTCAAAGTGAAAGAGTCAGACCTAAATGTGAGGGAGGGGGATGAGATGAGAAGGTAGGGTACCCCTAGGATGCCCCACCAGAACCACAGAGCTTCCTGTGGTCCTAAGGTAAATGACACTGCCTTTTCTACCTGTCGCAGAGGCTGCCTAAGTGGTGATTTAGAGGGACAGGAGTATTTTCTGCAGCAGTTTCAGGCAGCCCAGAGGCAGGCAGGCACCTGGTGTGAGTCAAGGGTGCTGGGGATTAAAGGGGAGCAGAGCCACCCTCCGAGGTCGGGCATGGCCCTGCCATTTGAGTCCCATCACATGGCTCAGTGCTCTGCCTTCTCCCTACTAACCAACTTCACTGAGAAAATGCAGCTCATGAGGTCTTGTACAGCAGCCTTTTTCCTCTGCCAAGGACAGAGACCATCATCCACACCTATATTTAGCCCAGCCTATGTTTAGTCTTGGGCCATCAGTGAGTGCCAGAGCCTTGAGCTGGAGGTTCCTTTTTTTGTTTGTGAAGGTACAAGCAAGGAATAACTCTGAGAAACAACAAGCCAGTGCTGCTCTGTTTCCTTCCTGGAGTCCAGCCACAAGGGGAAAAACAAACAAAAAAACCCCACAGAAGCAGGGATGTGCCATTATTTCGTACAAGTAGAAAAGTTGAATGCTGTGATGCTGCCTGCATCAGGCAGATGCTTGACATATCACCAGGGTCAGCTTCTGCCATGGGGTTGGCACAGCCCATGCACCACAGCCAGGGCTGTGCACCCTCAGCCACCAGTGTCTCTCGGGGAAAGAACCCCAGCCTGGCACGGCGCAGTTTTGCCACCAGATGCTTCTGCATCATCTTCAGGAAAAACAAGTGTCTTTTCTTAGTCCCACGGATGCCATCTTTCAATACATAAACCTGAATCCCACCAGCCCAGGCAATGAAGGCACACCCCAGGGGCAGCTGGAGCTGCCAGCGTCAGCCTAGAGTGGCGCGGGGCTCTCGTAGGGGAGCCCGTGCGCGCGGCACAGCGCGGGAGAAGCCTCCTGCGCACACAAGAGTTCCGTCTCCTCGCTGGAGTACACCGTGGTGTCCATGTCATCCGAGTGGTATCCCGACTGGTAGCCGCTCGTCTGGTTGGAGGCTTCGGACATGACGGATTCATTACTCTTGCTGGGCACCAGCGTGCTGCAAAAAACAAGCAGAACCAGGGCTGAGAGAGCAGTGGAGACTCTTGTGGGGGGCAGGTGGGCCACTCCAGATGGCAGCTGCTTCCCATCACAGCAGCAACCAAAGCAAAAGGCTGTACTTAAACCTGGCTTCAAGCCTTTTTAAACATGCATTTGATTATAAGGAAAGACCTTTTCATATGCCCTAACTTCACTAATGCATGAAAAAGATGTTTAATTTTATGGCGATACAAGGAGTTAGATTGCGACCGCAGATGAAATGGAGAGAAAGCTTTTAGAGGCTTTATTTCAGCTGTGGTACAATTGTAACTGCAGTATATCTTTGTCTGCACTGAAGTTATCCTGGAAAAAAATAATTCCTGAGAAGTTCTCAGAGAGCATACGTGAGGATTCAGCTCCATGAACGCCACTGTGCTTCCTGTGAACTGCACAATGAAACCCCTGTACAATGCTCTGAAAATACACCCAGGTACATCCTGAAAACTTGAGAGTCAGCTATTAAAAAAAAAAAAAAAGAAAAGAAAAAAAGAAAAAGCAACCAAAAAACCAAGAGCTGTTCATCAGTTCAGGCAGCTGTGCTCAATTGTGTGCACCATCTCAGTACTTTTAAGGGGTGGCTGATGCTATTGCAGCTGATAAATACAAATGCTTTCCGGGTGCTGACTGAGGCTTCCAAAAGCTGCATTATCTCTCCTTCCTGGTACCAAAAGCAGATGACCAGGCATACTGGGTACAGTTTTGCTTTCTGTTTTTGAAAATACTTTTAGAATATATTTTTTCTTCCAAAAAATTTTACAAACCAATCAGTCTCCTGACATACTGTGGGTAAAAGGTCATATTCAATCCTGTGTGCAGCCTGAGCCTTACCTAAAGGGTATTTTCACTTGTTTTTCACTCTCTTCCAATGCCTTCAGCTCTTCAGATGCAAGAACCATCCCACTATCTGTCTGGTTTTCCTGCAAAGGTGTTGGAAATGCATTAAATAGAAAAAGATTAAAAACATACACACACAAAAAAAAAAAAAATCAACAGAAGGAACGTACGTATAAACAGACAAACTCACCTCTTGAACAACTTTTACAGTGGTAACCAATGGGACATCTTCAAATGTTTTCACACTCACAGGGCGGCTTTTTCTCTTACTACCTTGTCGGTACTGACTGCAAAGAAAACAAAAAAAAAATTTGTGTCCACTATCCACTACTTGGCTGCAAACAGCACAATGATATCAGAATCCTTTTATCTCTCTTCAGAGAAGTTAATCCTTTTGTCAAAACATATTATGCAAACTTCAAAATATCTATTTATTGAAAGGGATGAAGAGCCTAGAAAGTGGCATATTTCTGACCTTCTGCTCCTGACAATATTGATCTCTGAGCAAATTCTAAGAAATGGCTTTGAGAAAACAGCTTCTTTCCTCAGTTACACTGGAGGGCTTCACTTCCTGCAAGCTTTGCTTAGAAGTATAATAAACAGAGGAGCCTGGAGCACAGGCATGTGTCTCTTCCTTTGGACTGCACTTCTGAGACCCCTGGCTGGACCCAGGACAACAACTCAGCAGACTCAGCACACTGCTGCCCATAAGCCATGGGGATCAGGACAGGGAGTGCTAAATCTCTCTTGAAGGCTCTCCTCCGAAAGAAGCCCTCTGGTTCAGGATGATATCCATAAAAAATATTGGAGAAAAAAAAAATTTACTTTCATGGCAATACTAATACAGTAAATAAAATTGCACGCTCAGCTTTCTGCCTAAGTGAATACAGAATGAAATGGATGTTGTCCCAGTTAAACAGGACAAATTTATGTTCTTAACAGCTAATGAAGGAAAAGCCATGGAGTTAGTAGAGTAACCTGCATCCAGGAGAAGTGCAAAGCTGGAGACAATTAAAAGCATCATTCACCCCATTTCCCAGCTTTGAGTCCAGCTATGCTGAATCCTACTTATCTCCAACAGACATTTCTTTAAACTGGCAAGGATTTTACAAGTTCCTTGTGTAGCTGGCTGAGGTGTTCAATCACACTTTAGAATGTTTTTCAAATGTTAAGCCCAAGTATTTGCTGCACATAAAACTTGCAGCAAATACTGTCCTAATGCTGGGGACACAGAACAATTATTTAACACCCTCTTTGGTGCAGATTTTCATATACTGGAAACTCTTACTATGTTCCTTCTCCATTTTCTCTTCCTAAACTTAACAAAACCAGTTCTTTCAAGCTCTCTGCACTGGCCATGCCTTCTTCTCCTTTTAGTCTGCAGTGGTATCTAATCTATTTCCCATCCAACACTACCAGGACCAAAAACATCGAATGGACAATCTAGTCCCCTCACCCTCCTGGACAACCTGATCTTGTATGATTAGAAGCTCATCCCACAACTTGCCTTCCAAGTTTGGAAGCTCCCTGTGCTCTTGCATTTAGATGTCCACACTGAACTGCATGGCCAGGACTAGAGGTCCCCAGGATGGTGAGGACTGAGAAGCTCAACCTCTTGATCTGAATGACCTCCCAAGCATGGCAGACCTGCCTCTGCTCACCCCAGACAAGAGCCAGCCTACAAGGGCTACAGTGAATGAGATCCTCCTGGCTAAGCCAAATGACTGAGCAACCAGGACTGGAAACAGAATCTGACTCCTCCCCAGTGGCAGTGAGCTCAGTTGATGTCCTGGCAGTATTTCCTGATACTTGTTTGCATTTTGTATTAGATTGTCCCATCAAAAAAAGGCCAAAAATGGCCTACAGGAAATAAAAATGCATCTTCTCTGCTATCCTCCAGGTCAATTATTCTCCCTAAAAATGAAACTTAGATTGCTTTCCCTTGATTTGTTCTTGGCAAATCCATGCTGACCATTTTTAGTTAATTTGTTTTCCTGTAGGCATTCACCATTATTTATCTGATCATTTATTCCAGGGTTGTTCCTAGGATTCAAATTAAACTGATTCCAGAATTATACTTTCTCTGTTCTTTCTAAGAGTAGGCATTATCTTTACACTTTACATTTTCTATACCTCACCTGACTGTTTTTAATGACAATCTTTCAGGGTTCAGAAATTGAATACCTATTTCCTAAGCCAAATATGGCAGATATTAGGAGGTCCTGCTGATTTTAATTTACATCAGCAATCTAAACGTTCTTTAATATTCTCCATGCTTTCCCTATACTTGCTACTCTCTTCCAGCTTTGATTTAGGGATTATATTTGTCAGCCTTTCCTCACAGTCAGTGCTTTTGTGAAGGTTGAAAAAGACATCTCTGGACAGATTGATCTTTTCTGCTATCTGTATAGCAAGATCCATGCCTAGAAAATCGTTTTCAGCTATCAGAACAGAGGAATAAAGCCCCTAGGAAGGTCTTAACCTCCCCACTTTGCCTCTCCTAGAACGGTTTTCACAAATGCTTTCACAATCGTGTCACACTGTAAGATGAGATAAAGGAGATTCGAAGTCTCCTTAAGAGACTGACAGAGTGCTTTTACTTCTGTTCATAACAGGAAATGGGGACCAGGAAAAGCCATATAGGAAGTATTAAAAGTGGAAAATAAGTGTTACGTTTTCAGTGTTAAATCATGCTTTTTTGTCTTTTAAACATTTATAGTTTGAACTGTCCTACTATTAAAACATGGGGTTGAGAGTTCAGCTGCAGAACTGTAGCTCAGCTGCAGTGTGAAATGCATTGTGCCTATGTAGTCTTTTCTGGGACCACATAAAAGTGCTCCCCTGCTGTACCCCAAATCTTTGGGAACTCCATCTGCAATGGGTATGACACAAGCAGTGGGGCAGAGGGCTCTCCTTCGTGGGAGCCACATGAAACCTGCCAACAGAGTCTGTCTCCACCCTGATGGTTGGATCATCTCTTTCTGTCGTCCTTCCGAGACTGCATTGAGCAATCCAGGGCTCCAGCATCCCAGTGGCTGCAGTGGACGAGAAAATGCCTTTCTCCCTTACATCCCATGCCAGAGGTCCTCAAAGGGTCCAACATAAACCCCTGAAGTGCATTAGTACAAGCTTCTTACTGGGAAGTCATCTCTGCCATGATACCCAACAGATCTACCATAGTGGATGCCCTAGGAGCTCACCAGAAGCCAGCAGGGGACACAAAAACCAGTGACAACACTATTTACGTCACGTTCCTCTTGGCTATCAATTCGTGACCTATTTTCCAATGTTTCACTTTAGGAGGAGAAATGCCAGCAAGGTTATTAATGATAGATCTATCACTATTAGTATTCTAGGCCTCTGCAACACAAGACTGCCAACACAACTGAATTGGACCAATAAAACCTTCGATGTGTTCTGGCTCTTAAAAAAAACCCAACAGATATTTTCATGGCTTTCTTTGTTTGTTTTTGAATGAGAATACCAAATTTTGAAAGGGTAGCAACATAAAAAGTAAATAAGAAAATCACTAATTGGGGAGGTAAGAAACCAGCTTTTGCCTACAAAAGCTTTACAAATTCCTTCTTATCCCTACGGAGAAGGTTAAATATGGACCAGGCAGCTGAAGTCTCTTCCTTTCATTTTCCCTTCCCCCAGCATGAACAAAACCTGCCCAGAGGCCCCAGTAGGATGTCCACCATATAAAATACCTAATTCCTGCTGTGTTGTCATAATGGAATTTAGGATCACAGACTTCCTCTTCCTCTCTACAGGAAGCAGGTGATGTTGGGAGAGAGAGACCCGAATCCTCTTCCATATTCAGTGATACTGACAAAGGAAGGACAACGTAGTCTTTACCATCCTGTAGAATGCAGAAAAAATACAAAAATTAAATAGGCTACAGAGACACACACACATAAACAGATACATACACGTATGTGGAGAATGCATCAGTCCAACAGTGTGGGTGTTTTATTTAACTACGAACAGTATACCACCTTTGCAGGAGCAGCTACATTAAAAGAAGGAAGCTTAATATGGACCACTTCCAAGTAGTATTAAATTTTTAAAAAAATAGATTTTTATACGATTTACTGTAACACAATGTATAAACTGGACTTCTTTTTGATGTCTTTGAAGAAAAAAAAACCAAACTAGATTTCAATAATGTTTGAATCCCAATGCCACAAAGAAAATGAACCTGATAGTTCAGAAGGGCAGGTGATTCCCATCATCACCAGTAGGTTAGAAAGGGAGAATTTGTCTAATAGGGGAGCACACAGCCAAGTCCAGCCTCCTTCATCCATTGGGCTCACATCTACTGCCCTGGCCTTGTCCCCTTCCGTAGTAACTGAAGAGGAAGCCACAAGATGGAGAACTTGGAAGGGAGGCCCACATCCCCCCTGGTCACAATGGGCTCTCTTACTGCAATGCCTGCACACAGCTCATGCCTTAATACATTAATTTGCATGGAGCTGCTCACAGGCAATGAAATTCCTGTATCCTTGTTTTCCAGAACAGCCATTAAAAGCATCACGACCCACACCCTCACATACGCTAAGATAAGCATCTTTGGCACAGTAAGGTCAACAGCAGCTACCTGCTGGCATGTGTCTGCAGCGTGCAGAGAAATCAGCAGCAGAGCAGGGAGCTGAGCCTGTGCCAGCAGCTCCCCAGCAAAGACAGCAGCAGTGTCATGGGAAGCCTTACAGGCAGGGCAGAGTGGCTTTTGGGTACCGCAACACAGCCTCTGAGAGCTTTACACCACCAGTCCCTCTCTGCAAGTCAGAGACCCAACTGCTGGTCAGGAACGGCAGCAGCAGAAGCAGCACAGGCTCCCCGACAGCTCCAGCAGACAGTACCCAGCTATGGAATGCTGTGGTGGCTGCAGGACAGGACAGATTCAGCTGCTGGTTTTAGCAACCAGAGAATACAGGTCATGTACCTGACGGACGTTGGCTTGCAGTAAATTCCCCAGGTGCTCCACCAGCTCTGAAAAAGTTGGTCTCTGCTTAGGATCTCCATGCCAGCAATCCAACATTGTTTGGTACCTAGAATGACAAAATCAATTAAAACGCCAGTGCAAAGAAAACAGCACTTATTGCTTGCTCCTGCACCTGCTATTAGTGTGGGGTAAAAGTGGGTAGTTGGAAGAACAGTTTCTCACATTTCTGGCGTTGTATAGTCTGGTGCTCTCATTCTTGTTCCTTCTTTCAGCCTTCTGCAAAATTCCTCATCAATTTTCACTCCAGGGTACGGTGATGCGCCTCAAATGAAAGCGACAGTAATTTTAATACATTAGACTCTTAAATTTTGGGATTAATTTTCAAGCAAATAACTTGCTACGGTTTGTGTTAGTAAGACAATTTGGTATATTTGGATGTGTAAACAATTTATATTTATGATAGAAACAGCAACTGATTCAGTAAATGAGGCACATCATCATATACTGAAATTGTATGAAGAAGCATTTCAAGTCTGTGTTCCCACATTTGCATTTTAAAGAAAATTTGAATATTTTATTTTGATGGATAAATAAGCATGATTTTTTCAAGTAAAAAGAAAATGCTAAAAAGGATCCAAGAGCACTTTGACTGTTTTCTTCAGACCCCTTTGTTTGGAGATGGCTCAGTAAAACTAAAGATACTCACCTAATGAAAATATTTCCCACAGCAGAACGCCGAAGGACCATACATCACTCTGAATGGTATATACTCTGTCAAAAATGGTTTCTGGTGCCATCCATTTTAGGGGTAGTCTGGCCTAAAAGCATTTTCATAAACAAAATCATATCACAGTTTAGCAAAACACTGAGTTTACACAAATCCCTTTAAGGGAAGAAAAATAAAAAAGACATCCTGACTTCATATTACTTCTCTATCAAACAGATAATCTGAAACTTACATCTCCTTTCCTGACGTAATCTGGGTCTTTGTAGATGTCTCGAGCCAAGCCAAAATCACAGATTTTGACCACGTTATTGTCTGACAAGAGGATATTACGAGCAGCCAGGTCCCTGTGGATGCACTGCAAAGAGAAGTAAACAACTTCATACGCTGCCTGTCGTCACAGCTCTGTCCACAGGGCTGATCTCTTTCACATATGTGCTCTCCTACCCTCAAAGGCCAGATAATTCTTAAAACCTTTTAAGAAAAAGAAACCTCAGCATCAACAGTTGCTGATTTTAAGTGCTTTTTGATGGTCACCACTGATTTGGCTCAGGGAGACTTGTGTTCCCAAGTCCAAACATACATCTGTTTATCCACTGTGCAGAGAGGGCCTTTGAAGTTAGCTAATTAATTATCCTAAGAAGCTGACACAAAACAGGTTCAGATCTGATTACCTTTAGATTTACTTAGGTTCACTCAAATCTGTGTACTCCACTATTTCTCTGAAAAACACCACACACTAAAATGCTGACTTGATTCCAACACAAACTAATCTTTACTACAGAGAAAGAAGTCACATCTCTACCTACGCGGAACAACAGCTTAGTTAACAACCCAAACACTTCAAAACTCAAGCCTCAATAGCCTGAAGTAAACAAACAGGTTCTGAAAGTGACTACAGATTTGCTTCTACTATGGAAACTGTGGATTCTGGAAGCAGCTATTTTACATATGCACATTAATCAGGATGTATGAAAGGAAGACAAAAGCATGTTTTTAGAAAAAGACTCTGAAGTCTGCTCTTTAACACCTAGCCTGCACTCTAGAGCAGTGTTGTATTTCCCACTTCTATTTTATTTTCCCATTTCTAAGATTTTTTTTGTTTCTATACAGCTGCACGCAATTCCTCACTCTTGCTGGAACTGTCATCCTTTGAAACATGTGCCCTACATATCTAGGCTTAAACCACAGAAAAGCACTTCTAGAAGGCCAAAATGCAGGGGAGGTGCTGTTGAGTGCCAGGCTGTCTTCCACAAGAGATTCTCCAAGGAGCCATCCATGACGTTTCAGAGCCGAACATCATTTCTCATCACATTGCCCTTCCCATCCCACTGCACAAGGTACAAGTAAACTCTTCAGAGCAAAATCCTTTACTCTCGTTCAGCTCCTGCTACCAGGGATTTGTCCCTAATTCCTTTAATCATCCTTACAAGTCAGCTCCCCTCCTCCAACCACTTAACCATTCTTCTGTGAACTGGTGGCCCATAAACCTTATACAGATCACTAACATTTGTGTCAATAAATGCATGGGCTGTTTCACCCTGCAGTATTAATGATTTGGGTATGTCTTAGAGCAAAAAGAAAATGTTGCGGATGACTGCTAGTCCAAAGATGAACATGCTGTTTCCTTCTCTGGACCTACAGCACTACTTCCTACAGTCAAATAAATAACATGCCACTCTTCCTGAGAAGTTCCTTACTTTGCGTGAAGCCAAGAACTCCATTCCCCTCGCCACCTGGAAGCTATAACAGATGAGGTCCTCCATGGTCAAAGGGTTCTTGCAAAGGTCTTCAGGACCAGCTGCAGAGAATCAGATGACAGTCAAACATGCCCTTTGTCACTGATTTCACCCATAAGCACTTGTTAGGTAAAAATTCATCTGAACCTTATGCCACATTGGACTGGAAGAGCAAATCGAGCACATTTTTTGTCTATATAATTATCACAAACAAACCATTTTACATCAAACCCATTTACTTGTGCAAAATAAACTTTGAGATGACGGGTTATATTCTAGACCTCCTTGCTTATTTCCCGAGTTCCCACCAGAAGAAAGATTTGCAAAACAATCCCAAATGAAAAACAACTGAAACTCAGCTCATAAGTTCCTAGGACAGTAAAGCTTTCTGTGGTTTCAGCAGATGAATTTGGAAACCAAGGAGAGTGAGGCCCCACCTAGTCTTTATGAAGAAAGAATATGCCATGGGGAGAAAGACTTCAACCTGGCAAAAAGCCCTGCTAATTTAGTGTAGAAGAACCCTAACCTCATCCTCTAGTGACCTGGAGGAATAATGTGCTTAAATATCCAAAGATACCTAGGCATTTAGTCCCTGCTGAAATAAACAATGCTGTGCTCAGCTCTTGATTTTAAGCAGACATCTACCAAGAACTGCAACACTGGTGGCTAAAACCTTCATTGTAAGGGCTGCTTCAGGTTTACATACTTCTGTAACCTGCCAGCTCAGAGGGTCAGTGTTTACACCAGGGAGTACTGGAAAAGGACCAAAATGGTGTGGAAATGCATGAAGTTCATGCATGATATTACCTATCAGATTGCATTGAAACTGCAAGATCATTCTGCCTGTTCACATACTGATGTTTTTCTTTGCATTAAATAATCTTTAGTAGTAGCTGAGGTACAGGCAGCAGAGCTCTGGCCTTTCTCCCAACTAGTCTGATCCTACCCCTAGGTGAAATTAGCAGCCTCTGAAATAGCAGCACTGAGCATTTCGTGCTTCGTCTGCCAAAGGAGGACATGGCAAAAGCATCAGTGAAACCACTGCAGAGGATATGTGCATCCCGGGGAGGCTTTGAATGAGTGGGTAATTCAGGCTTCCTGTTCCTGACGGACCACCTGGGCCGAGGGAAGGCAAAGCAAGCTCTCTGCTAATAAGCAGGGAAGCAGATAGCATTTCACAGGATTTAACTTCTGAGTAAACATTAAGGAAATTCAGCTAGCATCCTGGAGCATCCCTCTCTACACTGCCTTCAGAGTTCATGCTCTGCAATTCTTCCTGAAGACATTGGGGCACTAAATAGATATATTTCCAGAAGTTATCACACTAAAAAAAAATCCTTTTCAGAGAGGACATTATCTGGGATTGGGCTGATGGGTTTGGGATGCTGATAGCTCAGGAACTTTGGTCATGCAGAAAATACCCTGTGCTCAGCTTTGAGAGAGCTTCAGAAACCCCACAGTTCCCAATGTCCCTCATCAGCCCCACCAATGACACATGTTCCAACACCAGGAGAAGACATATCCTACCATCCTCCTCTTCCACGTCACTCAGGGACCGCTCCTCCACAAAGCCAGAGCTTGCTGAGCTCTGGCTGCTCGTGATGCTGTCCAGCCGTCGCTTCAGGTCTGCAGAGACATCACCAACGTAGTTCTCTTTCCCCTGCCGAAACCTGGCACATTTGGTCTAGAAATGTGAGGGGAGGGTGAGAAAAATCAGAAGGTGAAAGCTTGCCAGAAGCTTCTGCTGGAGAGGCAGTGATGCTCCCCATGGTCTGTACCAAGGTCACCAGGGAAGGCAGGGAGGGCAACCCAGTGCAGGTGTGATCAGCTGCTCTGCTCCAAGCCAGCTCTGGCTGGGGCACTGGGCTGGAGCACTGACAGCACCAGCAAAACCCACCCTATGGCCATGCAGCTCACCAGCTGGAGCACCCTCTGCCACTCCACAGCGTGACTTTCACCTGTTTTCATGTCCTCCCAGCCAAACCGCAGCAACACCTCCACATGCTGGGGACTAAATGCACTGAGAAGCTGTGTGCTCAGCCCCCAGTGCCCACCACTCGTGAAGCACATGTGGATGGAACTGCCAAACCCTCTCATACGCTCCAGCCTCTCTGTGCTGCTGTGGCTTTACCTCCTACTGCTGCAAAGGCCCTTCTGCTAAACCTCTGCCTTGGCCAAAACCCTAATAGCCATCAAAATCTAACTTATTTCCTTCTTTCCCTAAGACACTGCATGCCTCTAGGGAGGAACAGAGCCCAGAGGCTTCCTCCACAACATTTCCATTTTCTCCTGCTTTGGTGTGGTGATTTTTTTTCCCTGGCAGGACTGGTTTTTAACATTGCCAAATCCCATTCCCACTGCTTGTATAAGCAAGGGTCAGCACCCTCCTGAAACCCTGTCTCTTCCTTCAAGGCCTCTCAGATATTTGTTTATCTTTTTACCTCACAAGAAGATGCAGTGAGTTGCCTTTGCCAATATAAAATAGTAAACAATGTCTCCAAGGATAAAGAAAAATAACCCCCTGGAGAACTGAGAAGCAGTGGGAAGAAGCTCCGATCTAAATGCAGCAGCTGCAGGAAGACTCAAGTCTACCAACATGGCAGAGCACAGCCCAGGGCCTCCCTCTTGGCTGTGGGTGGAACAGGGTAGGGTCCCCAGGGTGACCCTTAGTGCTAGATCCTTAGAACACACAGCCATGTCCTTCATACAGCAATCTGACCCTGAGAGGGGATGGATCCTCCACATGGATCCACTCAGAAACAAGACTCTTCTCAGAGGCGCCCAGAAATGAGTTTGAAAATGCCAGTCTCCATCCTCCCCCTCCTTTCAAATCAGGGTGTGGGGAGGGTGCTATGATGGAGCTCCTTTTTGCAAAGGACTTGGGAGGTGAAAAGCTGAATCAACTATACAAAACTACTGACAGCAAAAGAAACCTATATTCTCATTGAGCAATGAGCCAAGGGGACAGTGGGAAGGATAATCACATGACAGCAGATACCTATGGATATCTGATGGATATATACACTAAACAAGGAGTGCAGCAATTTAAGGTGGTCTGGAGCTTAACTAAGAAAGGAAAAAATTCAGGCTGATAATCAGAAAAAATTTCCTGAAAGATACGGCCAAGTGTAGAATAGTCTGCCAAAGGAAATAGTGGAAGCCCAGTTCCTTTGCACATTTTAAGCTAACAATAACAAAACAGCTCCATTGCAGGGGCCAGGGGAAAGACTAGATGACCTCTGATGTCTTTGCCATCTCTCATTCCCATGAGAAGTACCAAGACAAGCAGCGTCCCCAAGGATTGCCGCTTCAGTCTGCACTAGAAAAAGAAACATTGTGTGTGGAAAAAACCCACCAAATCAAATGTTTTACTGTTAACCTTGACTCCTTACCTTGTACGGGACAAATTCACTCCTCTTGCTCCGTAGGTAAGCTGACAGGTTACCAAACTTGCAGTATTCCACAATCACCATGAGTGGGCCTGTACAACACATACAGCAATTTGTTAGACCATTTATATCCCACCTTATCTCACAGCATAACTTCTGGCTAGAAATACACACAGTTCAAAGAGCATTCCGCTAGCCAAAGGTTTTTCAAAGTATCAGCAATAGAAAAAAAAAATCTAGTCAAAGCACAGAAATTATTCATTTTTCTGCTGTTTAAGGGAAGAAGACAAAGCACATAATTTTGAAAATCACAGGCTTCATTCCATATGTCAAAAAATATAGTGGTGTGTTTATATTTGAAGTGCCAATAACAGCCTATGTTAATTGACATTGTAAGGGTGAGACATAAATATTTGAATGAACTTCAGTGCAATTAACCATTCATCTGCAATAAAATACACATATGACTATCCATGCATTTTTGTACAGGTGGTTAAAGTACTAACAATTTAAAACATGAATCTTGGTTTCAGACAGAGGTGCCTTACTGTACAACCTAAATGTGGTATTTCATGCTCAAATTTACTTCATATAGGCATATGCGCTGTGGTGATAAATTTTCGTCCTAGGTTTCACATACTGGCCATCCCTATTTTATTATGGAATAAACAAGGAAATAAATATTTATGGATTATGTTTCCCTAAACTACTGACTTCTGTCATGGAACTTTACAAATTAAATTTTCATCCCAGAGTAAGCCAACAAGTCAGCTTCCCTGAAAAATTATTACTGAGTTACTTTACTCTGAATTTCTTCCAAATTAGTTTGTAGTACTGGATTTGCTAAACAAAACATCTGTCCCCAATTATAAAGTGAAATAGGTTCATCCACCCAGAGCTGGACTCCAAATTGCAATCTCGCCTCCTACACACACACAGAGGCACCAATAGCCCATCCAAAGACAGAGGGGGGAAGTCACAACTTGCAGTCACACTGTAGCTGGTGACAAGGGTAAGCGTAACTTTTAAATTTGGTATTAGACTCAGCTCTGAAGTCTGTGACACACAGGCTGCCAGCTATAAAGGTGGATTTCAAGTACAGAAAATCAAAGTGATAGAACTAAGGGATGGAGCTACATGTAGACCTCAGGGCTTCTGAGCCCTTATTCAGCTTCTGAACTTGCTCACTCTTATCAGATTTTTTTTAAAATAACTACTCTTTTTTTTTTTTTAAATTTTAATAACTACTCTTTCCAATCTTAATTTTGAAACACAATTGTCTATGCTGCAGAAATGGAAAAAGCAGGGTTTTCATTAGCACCTTCTCACCCACTAAGGCATTACTCACCTCCTGGCTTCGTGCAGGCTCCAAGTAAGTTGACAACATTGAGATGATGGCCAATATGAATGAGTATCTTCAGCTCTGACATAAGCGCTCTGTGCTCACTGTGGGTTGCCCCTTCTGCAAAGGTAAAGCAACACAGGTCAGGAGCATCACAGACAGACAGGTTTTGCCCTCCTCCCCATTCTCTTCTGCTATTTATCCAGCCCATCCAGTGAGGAGCCTTGCTGGCTGGTAGGCTGTGTCAGCTATGCGGGTACACCACAGGATGGAATACAGCCCCCAGCTGCTGGCAGCCCCATTTTGCTGCCCCATTACGTCTTCTTTAGGAACAATGGGTCTGGGAAACACACATTTCACCTACCCTGCGGCAAATGTGAGGCAGTATAATATGATTTAAAGTGAGGAGAAAGCTATTCCAAACTACAACTCAGTTGGGAGCGTGCCTCAGCCATTGTCTTGAGACTTGCAGAAAGCTTCCCACAAGGATGCACAAGGCAAAAATGGACACGTGCAAATGGACTGCAGGAGCAACTTTATGTTCTGAACCTAAGTAGAACTATAAAGCAGTGGCTAGGAAACCACAGCCGCATTGCTCCAGTTATCAATGAGGGAAAGGCATGTACTTTAATCATTGCTTCATGATAACAGCCATTAAGCTAAACTTTTACAATGACTGGTGCAATGGTTATGGTGTGGACAAATATCCCTGTATTGTATATTCAAGCTGAAGTTTTAGTCATTATTTTTACCTTTAAGCATTTTGACTGCCACTGTTTTGCAGGTAGCAGTTTTGTCAATCCCAAATGCATCTGCTTCTATGACCTGGCCAAACGCTCCACGTCCAAGAGGTTTACCTTGAAATGAGAACACAAACATATTTGCTTGGCACAGCAGGCAAAAGTTGTAGAATAAAAACCAACTCCAAAATGAGTTCATGTGGCAGAAATTAACAGAAGACTTAAAACGTAGATAGGATGCATCATATCCTATGGGAACACGAAGCCCACCCAGGGATCATGCAGCAGAGCAGTCCCATGGCAGGCCAGGATCTGAAACCCCCTCCAGCAGTATCACTAAATGGCTCATGTAGTGGAAACTCACCGAGCTTTAGCCGGTCTCTGGGAAACTCCCACTTGCTGGCATCATATGGGAGCCGCTCGCAGTGCTCATCTATAGGGACTTCATCAGGATCCATGATGATTGACAAATAGCCAGTCTTCATGTCCCCTCCATTGGCCTGGAAAATGGTATTAGTTGTAGTTGCAGTTTTTTGCTGGCAATGTGCAGGCAAAATGCCATTTTCTCACTTTAGAGTATGTCATTAGTTCCCAGAAATGCCAGACTACTATTTCCCTACACCATGTCATCATGAGTGTGATCATTGTTAATTACTTGCACTTTTCTTTTCTCTCTCTCTTTTTTTTTTTTTAATTTTAATAAACAGAACCAGATGAAACATTTTTCTATTGCAAGGGCCTGTTCAATTAAAAACAAATTTCTGCACCCCCGGTTCCAGGCAAGAATGTTATGGCATGGAGAGAAAAAATGTGTCTGTTGATTTAAGAACAATGGAAAGAAGCAACACAAAAGGCCTCAAGTCAGGTCTCATTTGTCATGCAAGACCAGTGCTGATAGGACAGTATGAGAATTTTTTCATTACCCGCTTAACGGTCCGGAGGATGATTACAAGAAGCAACCAGAAGAACATGGCAATCACTGCAGTGCCA
The DNA here is from genome assembly GCA_036630365.1 of Acanthiza pusilla. Classification (NCBI taxonomy): domain Eukaryota; kingdom Metazoa; phylum Chordata; class Aves; order Passeriformes; family Acanthizidae; genus Acanthiza; species Acanthiza pusilla. Next base: position 37,945,715 of record JAXCHO010000164.1, on the reverse strand, counting down.
ACGAGGATAATGAGCTCCAGATTTGTTTTCTCTTCAGCGCCTGGGAAGAAATAAATGAATATTTGAGTGATAGTTGGAAGCATATCTGTTTTGTTCATTCATTAAAGTAAAGAATGGAGGTCCTTGTTCTGAAGGTTCGTTTTAAAAGTGCAACATGGAGCAAGGAAACGAAAGCAAAACAAAACAAAAATCTTGGGGGTTTATGTTGGAATATTACAGTTTCATGCTGTTTTACACACCATCCAACTTTTCAGTATCAACTTTGTTCCAAGGACAGTGTCTGGACCTTTGGCAAATACAAAAAAGTAAAATTTGCATTTTGGAAAGAAATAATTGTTTTAGAATACCCAAAATTCATAACTCTTTCTTTAGACACCAAAAAACCACCCCCATCGTATAGAAAATAAAGTGCTGTGAGAATGACCTGGAGAACAATCTCTCTCTTGTCTCTTGACATCATTCAGCTGGGGCATGAAAAATGTGGTTCTACAAGAACACACGATAATAAGGTCTTATTTACAATGTTCCTTTTCCAGTAAAATAGTGGCCGTCAAATACCACTTGAACATCTTTTAGCGCACAGAGGCAGCTCTCTTCTTCAGCTCCTGTTTGCCACATCATGCTACTCTATTTCATCCTGCGCACCATAGAGGTTTTCCTACACAGTAGCACACTCCATTGCATGACCCCAATGAGCTGCACCATAAATTTCTTGCAGTGAAACAGTATATCCTACACAGATTTCAAACTTCTACAGATGTGCCTCAGCCACATTTACCACATCAGCTGAAATCTACATCAATATCAGCTGCAGATGATTTCTACCCCATGTAAACATTTTGCCCAACATCTGAATATCCTAAAGGGACCTATAAGAATAACATGATATTGCTTTAATTACCTTAATGGAACAGATCAGACAACCACCCTGACTTAAAAGACAGAGATTTGTGAAGGGTTCAGTGACTAAAGTATGCAAATGTACTAATATTAAGAGCAAGGAGATTTTAGTTTGAAGCTTCTCATTGCAACTCTTAGTGGGAAGTCCACCGTGGTCCCAGCTACCCAGACTGCAGACTAACCTCTCGCTAGGATTTATTGTTTGTCATTGCAACTTGTATTTTGGGGTGCCACAATAGGACTGGAACAAGTCAGGGATGAGTCTCACAAATGCTGCTTTCAGAGTGAGAGGGACTAAGGCTGGAGTCCCCTAACTCAAAATCACTACCTGTTTCAGTGAAATGGGACAGCAATCACAACAGACTGCAAAAAGTCTTCACTACATTTTTCTTAGATGCGGTGAGAACAATGACATAACTTAAAAAGGTACAACATACTATGCTAAAATACACAGTATGACAATTATGTTACCTAGACAACATAGATGCCCCAGGATACCTGCATGTTTAAATAGCTGTGTTGGATGGGTTTGTGTGCAATATAGATTGGCAGTTTTCTTTGCAACCACAAGTAAGATAGATGCAGTTTTTGTTGAAAAGCTCTAAACATAGTGGAGCAGAAAGCATCAACCTCAACAGCTGGTTTATGACAGCTATGATAGCACCCAATTTGAGCTTGATAGGAGTGGTCAGGACTTTTCACAAAATTCATAGTATATTTTCAGATCTCCCATCAGAATAGCCAGTAAATTTTCCTTCTAGTTATTCTAAAGATTTCATGCACAATCTGGAAAGAAGCTAACACCAACCTTCCACTGAAAAAAAAGCCACTGCTTTACTGCATCCAAGGACATTGCACGCAAGGCAGGTGTATAGCCCTCCATCTTCTTTCCTCACTCGACGGATGGTTAGTGTTTTGTTCCCATCTTTCAAAACAATACCTGGAAAAAAATCACAATTCTTAGTTCTGCTGGTTTTATGCCACTTTTTGTTAAGAGTTCAAGATGAAACTTTTCATGGTGAAAATCAGCAGCCAGTCCCATGAAACAAAGCCTTTTAATGATAACAACAAGGGAGCAATCCTCACCTGAATCTTCCACGAGGGTCTCATTATTTTTAAACCACATGATGCTTGGAGGGGGAATGCCATTCACTGCACATGACACTTCTATAGTTTCACCAATGTTTGTTGTTTGATTTTCCAGATTTCCTACAAGTGTGGGTGCCATGGGTTCTGTTGGTTTGAAAATATAGTAAAATAATCAATTATTAAGAAAAAGATCAATTTTTTTCAGTAGTCACAGTTTGTGTCCCAGTAACAAAGTCTCAAATCCTTTTATTACACCAAGAGCCACTGCGTTCATGCTAAGATCATAGTTCAACTTCCACATGATATGAAAAAATTATAATAGCCAAGAAAATTTCAACAGTATTGATATAACCTGCTTTAGCTGATTTAATTTGTAACTGCTCAGGCTGTTGAGGGAAGAAGGAATAGTTGAGAAACTGCTTCCCTCATATTTATATGTCCAAGGTCCTTATGAGAGGTTTGATGCTGCTGATCCATTAAACATCCATTCAGGACAGGCCATGAACATAAGTATTTTCCTGAATCTGCCTAATCAACCTAGACATGTAGGTCCTAAAGCAAAGTCACCCCCATCTGTGTGAAAAGCTGACTGATTATCAGCTTGCACTGCTTGTGCCTGAGTACCAGTGTCACTCACGGCAGTTTTCAATTGCAGGCACTACTTTAAACCCAAGAGTCAGTCACACAAAGCAGCAGCATTAATGCTATGAACACACACGTGCATATACAGCTACAGAGAAAAATGTGTTCTGAAAAGTAAAGTTGAGAAGTTACTAAGCTAAACACATCTGGCAGAAGCCAAATACATCTCCTTGCACAGTAAGTGCCGTGGTCGGTGTTTCCTCACTGGCACTGATGAAACAGTCCCTGCTGCCTGGACAAGCCCCAGAAGCGTGTGTTACAACAACTGCTTTAAATCTATTCAACAAACTGGTTTAAATCTGTTTAACAAACTGAGTGCAGCATTAACCAAACACATGCAAAGCCTGAACGTACCAAAACCTGCCACTACTGCAGTTATTTTCATATGCAACCACTCATTTTGGTTCAGAGTAAGAGGTCCGTACCTTGAACAGTGAGATGCTTCACCAGACAGTGCTGTGTTTTAGCCTTTTTGTCCTGAGCAATGCAAACATAGTCTCCTCCATCTTGGAGGGAGATGTTACGAAGAATGAGCTCTAAGGTGACATTTTCACCATTGGTACTTGAAACTGTCTCATTCAGCTTCTGGAGAGCATTGAGGTTCTTGCAAACAGGCATGGGCAGCCCTCCAAAGGGAGTCTGCGAAACGTGAGCACTGAGTTTGTACCATGACAGCTTCTCAAAGGTGAATTTGTCTGCTGTGCATCGCAAGGACATGTTGTCCTTCTCTGTCAGTTGGTTCTGAGGCTGGAGATTAATTTCAAGACCCCCTGCAAGTCAAAAAAGTAAAATAAATTCCTATTTGATTGTGCATCTTGTGACTAACAACTTGCAAAAGTCATTTTGAAAATACAGATTTTGTCATCCTATCTGGTTGCAAATAAGGAAAAGAAACAATGGAAAAGATCAGTCAAACCAATCAATCAGTCAATCAACTAATCAATTATCTGAGTACAGTCTCATTAATATCAATACATTTCAAATAGATCAAATGAAGGACTGTGTAACGAATACAGTTACCTTTCCTGTAGAAACTTACACAACCTAAGATGATGCTTAGCACTATCTTAGAGTTAATTTTTAGATTTGGATTAAAACAAAATTTTGGCATGTGAATATGGAGACTGATTGTTAAGAAGACAGAAGCTCTTTGCCACTGGTTTTGAAAATTCTAGTCTTAGCTCTTAAGAGTACATCTTTACTCATTTTGTGACACTACCATAATTTCTCTGTAGCCCTTTTAAGTGACTGCAAAAGCTGAACAGTAATCACTCTTGAGACAGCAGTGTCCATCTTGCACCACATTCACTGGCCCACCACTCCACTGATGCTAGCAGAACTAATCACTTGGCTGAAATTAGTGGCAACTTTACAGGCTGCCGAAAGAAAATCTTAGGCAAACCTAAAATCCCAAAGAATTAAAGGGTTTCATAAAGGACAGGAATCAGATAACAGCATTGAAGTGCCTGTTATTAGCAAACAGACAAAAATAACATCAATTTAACGTGGCTGTCCTCGGCAGGGTGCACTTACTGGTCACGTGGAAGGAGATCACTCTCTCACTTGAGCCAGCCCTGTTCGTAGCCATACATCTGTACAAAGCAGACACATTTGCTGCTTGGATCACGAGGGTGCTCACAGTCTACAAGAGAACAATCAAACAATTTTCACACCTTATCAATGCTGAAGTAACACCCGACCATCTCAACTGCTCAGCAAAGGGCTCTGCAGATATCTGCACAACCAAAAATCCCTCCAAAGCACAAATCCATATCATGGCAGAAGCACTTCTAAGTTTGTGTTTTTGTCCTTAGTGGGTAACAATCAGGTAAAAGGAAACGGGAAGAAGCAGAATGTGGACTTCGGTACATGTGCTAAAAAATGCTGCACCCACAATTTTTTTTGCATTTCAGTCTCTCCAGCTTCTATTACAATTAATTGGCGAGATTAACTCATCTAACCTCAGACCACTAAAAGGCAGGTATTGAAATCTAAGCCAGTTATATTCCTCAATGGAGGCTCACTTTGGGTCAGTGTCCAGAGAACCTGAAAGTGTGTATCCCTGCCTCTTGGGTTCAGCAGGAGCTTGCCCAGCTAGCTGAGAGTAGATCCCTAAGTTTAATGAATGAGGAAAAAGTCTCATCTCTACTAACGTATTTCCAGACATGTGCACTGCTGAACAGTAAATCATCCCCAGCCAAGAACAAAAAAAATCTGCTCACCTTTGTTTTCCCAGCAATGGTAACAATGCGGTGCTTAATCTCAACCTGATTTCCACCCTTTCTCTCAGAGATCCCTTTCCACTTCTTGCATGCATACGGATTGGCTCCTGAGCGAACTTTCCTGAAATGTAAGTAGAGATATATGCATTAGATAAGAGGAATATTTGCCCTTCAAGAGAGTGATTTTGGGTTCTCCCTATAACATGCTGATATTTATAAGTCAGATGCATCACTGGCCTCAGCTTGCATCTGTGAGGGAAGTCTATGTTTCTGGAAATATTTCTATTAAATTTCACCCTATAACCTCCTGAGACCTTCATGCTTTTTAAAGTAAAGGACCCCCAAGCCTAAAGGTGAATTTCCTAATTAATCTGCATGTGTCAGCTCAGTTGGGATGGCTGGAGGAAAGCAGCTATTCTGGGAACAAACCTCCATTCATAAATGGATGATTCAAGTTGATTTAGTTCAAAGGAAGACAGAGAGACATAGAAATCGCTGAACTCCCTACAAGAATTTCTTGAGGACAGTAGCCATTGTGTAGGAAGCAACCAGGCACCAAAGGAAGAAACTAGTGGAATCACTTTGAAAACAACAACAGGAAAGAAGAATGCTTTTTTTTTCCCTGGCCTTTTTTTTTTTTTCTTAAAGGAAATCTGGGCTTATGGCAGGCCCAGATAAGGGAAGCTGCGTGAATCTCAGTCAGGCACTCTCTCTATCATTCCCCAACATCAATCAGTGCACTTCCTCTGAGATACACTTTCACACAGATAAAGAGCACCACCACACTCAGCACTCGAGCGCAAGAAAAAAAACACCACAAGGACATGCAATTAGCATAAACAGCGAATTTCCTCTGTTTGGGATGGAGTTTTGGGCCTGCAGCCCACAGGGGGACCTGAGGGAAGGGCATGCAAACAGCTGCATTTGAAACCCCTTGCAAGTTAAGATGCCCCTCAGGAGAGCACAACAGCAACATGCCAGCACTGCTGGATCCTCTCCGCGGGTGGCCCTCGCCTCTGCCAACAGCAATGACCTTGGCAGAGCCTGCCTGCAGCAATCTGCAAATTAAGAACAACAATATTCTCTTCATTGCCCGTTGGGTTTGCACTCAGTAACAAGCCTGGATGAGGGAGGCACCAAACCAACCCTAACCCAACACAAACATCCCTCGAGACCTACATAAGCTGCAGAAGACAGCAAGGACTCAGCACTCACTGGGGGCTGAAGGTGCACTCCTCCTCCAGCTGCCAGTGCCAGAGCACGGTGGTGGGCGGTGGGACGGCGTAGACGGTGCAGGTGAGCGCCTGTGTCGAGCCGAACTTGTAGGAGTCCACGGGGGCCATCAGCGCGTTCTCGCCGATCTGGGGGGGCACTGCAGGGAAGAGCAGCAGGTCACACCTCCTGCTGAACGCTCCCCGGGGGGAGACACGAGACCCATGGTGACCAACGCACACAGTGCCCCAGCACAACACACAGCATCTCCAAGGACATGAGGGGAAGCAGTGAACCTGCCCTGCACTTTGAGGATCACCATACTCAGATCTCCTACAAAATCCCCCTTCAATACTTCATGGTTTAAAATGCAGTTCCTGGACTCTCACCACCATTCCCAGCCATTAAATGCACTTTATTCCCCACGCCTGATCCCACTGCACGTAGCCTCGCTGCCCTTTTCAAGACCTGCTGTCTTCAAAGCATAGGGTGTTTCCTGGGGAGCAGAAAGGAGGAGGTAGGGGAGGAGGAGGAGGGTTGTAGAGGGCAGGGCAGGAGAGGAGGGATAGCCTGTGTGGGGCAGGAAGGATGGGTGAGGCGGGACAGGGCCAGGATGGAGCGGGGTGGAGGAGGGCTCCAGCAGCACAGCCTGCAAGAAGGGCAGGAAAGGATCAGGACACAGAGGCAAAGAATAATATACAGCAAAAACCAAACCAAAACAAAACAGAACACCCCACAAAAGTATCACCACAACACCAACATCCAGAGTCTGCAGCCTATTGACTGACACATCCTAGAGCCAGGAGAGACAGGTCACCTCTGCCCTCCCAGGGCTGAGGTTCAAGGGCTGTTCTTCTTCTGTACTTTAATCTTCATTGCTATGGGATGAATTTAAGACTAAGGATGGTAATATACCATATCCACACATGAAAGAAAGGCCCCTCTGGTACCCCACTTACCATTCACCAGCAGGGAAAACGTATGTCTTTTCTGCATCTTGTTAACGGGGTTTGTAAGGACAACCGTGTAATTCCCTGCATCCTTTTCAGCTGCTTCAGTGATCACTAATGCGTAGCCAAGTTTAACTGTATGATTTGCATTGATGGCTTTTCCATTTTTATACCTGAAGAAAATACAGAGCACTTTGAATATGTAATGATTTGCTTTAACTAAGAATAGCTCACTTTTTCAAACACATAATATCCCAGTCCTTACCATTTAGCCTCTGGTGGAGGATATCCTTTAAACTTGACAGGAATTTTGACTGTGTCACCTAGCCTTGTCTCAATGACATTCTCCATTTTCTCCAGATGAATAAAAGGACTTTCTGGGGGGAAAAAAAATGGAATTAAACTAAATGGTCTCTCCTCATTGACCAAAGCAAAAGTGGCTTCCATTTGGGTTAGCACCTAACAAGAAGACAAATAGAAGTTAGTGACAGAACTATGGGTCATTGGTAAAGCACAGCTGGCTCCAAACTGGGCTCTGGAGAGATGCCACCGTGAGAACCTAGTCCTTTCCTTCACACCGAGGAACAGACCAATTCCCTCACCGAGGAGCTCTGGAAAGCAGAGACAAGACAGCTCTCAGGATAGTGTGCCAACTGTCAGACCTGTATATACACATATATATACATATCATAAAACTCCCTCAATATACTCATTCCAGGAAATTAGACTATTCAAAACTTCAGTGTGATAAAGTTGGATACTCTCAGGCTATTCTCAAGTATGTATTTGAACCACTGCAGTCACAGAGTACTTTGAAATTATTTACATTACTTGTTACAAGTTATAAACTTGCATTCAGACTAAGAGAGTGATTAGCCTTTTGATTGAATTAGCCTTTTGACTAAGATTTAGGATGATTTAGACTTAGTATCTGGTATACTCAGTATAGCACATGATCTTGTTTTGGCTCCTGATAAGCAGAACAGAAAGAACCCAGGAGAAAATTGAGCGTATCTTGAAACACTATGCCCACAATACATTTGAAAGTTTTTTTGTTTCTTTTAAAAAGTGCCATTAATATTCTGGCCCCTGAAATCAGACCTCAGGAAAACCAGTCTCCTTCAAAATATAAACATCTTTGTCTGACTCAGTGATTAAAAATGAGCCATTCTCATGCTGTCAATTTTTTTCTAGAAGTAACCTAGTGGCGCTGGGGCTGTGCCCAAGAGGGGCTTGAGAAAAGGCTATAGGATGTGGTGTCGTACTTATCTATTCACTTAGCCAAAGCTGTTTCCCTTGCATCATTTCCATATGACCAAAACTCCATTTGATTCATCTATTCATAATGCAAAAGCTGAAAGTTTTATTTTATTAGCTTCATTCATGCTGACCCACTCTTTTGTCACAGAGCCACCAAGATCTAGCTTAAGTTCACAAGTGAGAACAGGTAGCCCTTACACAAAGCCACCTACAGAAATTCAGTTTTACAGGACCTTAAGGAGGTCAATGCAGAAGAGGATCAGAGGCTTACACCAGTTTATTTTGCTGCCCACTTTCCAGTGGGATTCTATACCTTTGCATAACCTACAGCATCCTTTAAAATCTTATTATTAGGTAAGGCTGTGGTATAAAAATAATCCCATACTAGTTGCAAGAGAAATAGTGTAGCTGCAGTTTGGTTCATTTCTGTCATTTGATTCATCACCAAGATTTTTTCTGCATCCCAGTTATTAATCCCAAATCTGAAACAACCAACAAACTGAAATGGAAAATGTCATACCATGGATAACAAAGTAACTGCTGTTTTTCATGTTCATACGACCACTGGATGCTGCACAGGTATATCGACCTTTGTCGCTCAAGGACACACTGTCAATGGTAAGGGTGCTCACAAACTTCTTTATTTCTCCTGCAGTGGTTTTTACATCCCTAATAGTGGCACGTTTTTCCTGTAACAGATGAAAGACAGAGATGTTTGGAAATGTCATTGTTATTCCTTCTGTCACCTTTTGCAGAAATTTTGCTGTGTATTATCATCTTCTTTCTCAATGCTTTAAAGGGGAAAGTGACATTAAACCTAAATCGAATTTTGTTGTGATGAAGGCACCTGTAAGTTATTACAGCTTTACCTTGATGGAAGGGTAGTCCCACTTAAAATCGATTCCCACATTCAGCTCCGTCCTTACAGTACAATTGAGAACAAGTTTTTCTCCCACTGCCAGCTCTACCTCATCATGTGGGTTCATTGTCAGGTCATAAATTCGGTACCCTAGAGGAAGAAAAAGGCACACATGAAACATGGGGGTGAGAAGAGGTTTCTTCATGGTACTCAGCACCAAATTTCCCAAGTGAATTCACCAAAACTCGGACTGAAACCCCAGCTACAAAAAAGCCCCTTGATGCCCCAGTGCAGCACGATAATTGGGGTACAAAGGAACCTGGAGAGAAGTGATGTGCCTGCCCTGAGCACTTCCCTGCTGAGACCTGTGCCAGACAGCGACACAGCAGGAGGTATCGCACTTGGTCAGAGCCCCTCCAGCAGTGGGGGCAAGCAAGAGACACTGACTCACATAGTTCTCTGTCTTAGACACCTTCTTCTTATCCTTGAGAGACCTAAAACTAAAGGAGATCTATACCCATTCCCAGCAGTAATCAGGAACTTTACAGAGAATAAGAGTGGGGCGTTAGCAAAAGTATCCAAAGTTTGCTTTGTGCAGTAAAATATTTCAAAACAGAATATTCTGAAGGCAGAAATTCTACAGAAATTCTGAATTTCCTCCAAACCAGAGTGAGGACTTGTGAATTTGGTGGAGAAGTAAAAGCCTTCTGCCCAGAGCAAAGAGGGGAGGGCTGCTATGCCTTCCTGACAAGCCAGGAGAGACTGCCTTGGTGTCATTTGGATACTTGAAATGGTCACTGTGTCCTCAGCTGAATGAGAAATCGCTGCTGAGTTTCAGCTCAGGCTTATGCCTCCACAGAATTATCACATTATTTCTGGGGTTTGATGAACAACTGACAAAATACACCAGGAGAGCATAAATCCCTGTGAGAGTTGGGACACAAGTCTTTAGGAGACAAGACAACCTAGCTCGTAGTGCAACCTTCAGATCCACCCTTCCCTTGGTACCCCTTCAGAGCAATTTATTTCCATCTGCTGCTGATGGGTGCTTGCCTTTCATTTCCTTCAACTGTGACTTGCATTGTGAATAAGTGATTTTAGGAAAAAGGTTTGCATTGTGAGAAAAAAAAATTAAAATCCCTGGCATCTATGTAATACACTAAAAATAGAAGCACTTATCCCAACCATCAACCAGAAAGAACACAATACATTGCATTTAAAAGAAAAGTGATATAAATCTCAACATCCATTTTGCATTAGCTGCATTGTCAGTATTGAATAACCTAGTGTCCAACCAAATTTAATTGGTTCAGTATGCTGTAGAAAGCAAAAGAACATTGGTTATAGAGAAATAAAAAATTTTGGCTTACCTACAACTGCAACTATGTATATCACAGACTGGTAGCTTTCATCATCTATTTTAGCTTCACAGAAGACCATGCCCGCATAGTTGATTAAATGACTGGGTATAGTGAAGCCTTTTTTATTATTCCACGAAATGGATTTACCATCAGGAACAAATACCTTTTCTGGATATTTCTGTTTGAAATATTGACAGAATACATAGTCAGATTTCAAAAACCAAACAACCCTGAATTGTCACCTCCAGAATCTTCCATAAGTGCAAGGTCCCCATTTTAACATCCCAGCTCAGGCAATTAGTACATGCTTTCAGAGTGCAGGGCCATAGTCGAGAACAGTAACAGCACTCACCGTGTAATCACAGGCTATAAAACTCACAAGGATGGAAAGAAGTCTTTAAGAAATGTATTTATACTTCAAGCAATGTATTTATGCCACAGTGATTTCAAATAACTCTTGAAAAAATAAGGCTTTTTCCTTACCGCATGTAGAGATACATTGAGATTTGATACGGTTCCAAGGCACGGCACTACCACAGTTTTATTCTTAGTGATGTATACAATGCCAAGCTGATCACTAACTGAAGTCACAAATGGCGATCTGTAATCTAGAAGAATATTCAATTGATAAATGGGTATTATTCATCACATGACTATGGAGAAAAGTTTTCCAGTTTTGTTCCTTCCTTGTCTATTTTTTCCCAAATCAGTTTTATTATTTTCTGTCATAAAGCACTGAAATAATGAGACTGAACAGGGGAGGTACATGTTTTTATAGACACTTCACCCCCAGATTTAGAGAATATAATATTCTCAAAACAGTTATCAGCAGCAGAGTGCACTTTGGAGAATGGCTTCCTGCTACAGCAGTCGTTTTGCAGACAAAAAACTGATTTACCCTAGTGTGACTTTCCTTGCATAAGTATTACAGGAAATATCAGTTAAAAGTTGTGACATGTTACACTGGCTCTCCTGATGGCAGCATCCTTTTCAAAGTCAGACAAAAAAACAGGTTCATGATATTATAAAACAAGCTAATGCATGTACATAATTACATCTCATTTCTCAAAATGGTAACTATAAGTTAACAATAAAAAGGAAACAGGATGCATATGGAAACGAGGGTGAAGCCATCAGTGTAAAAAGGCAGATGCCTCAATGAATACACTTACTGAAGCTGAGTGTGTTACTGGAGGCTTTGCAGTGTCTGCAACACTCAGCTGTGCTGCTGCCAACAAAACTGAATGCCTGAGCTTGAAAACCGAGCTCTTACAACCTAAATACATTTTACCACCACAGTCAAAAAATGTATGGAAGTGTATGTTTTGGGGTTCGGGTGGTTTTTTGAGTTTTTCTTAATGGTATCAGTACAAATTGTACATGCAATTGGATCTGTAATTTTTAACAATATACAGTCTCTGTAGTCCTCTCTCGTATGAAACTCCTGCTGAGGTCAGTAATAGCTCTGCATTCATGAGGACAGGCTCACAGGTCAGTAGAGATATGTATCCTGAATTCTGGGTGGAAAACAGCAGACCATGTACTGCATACAGCAGGTCAGTTCAGAATTATAGGTACAAAGGTTTTTGTGTTGAATAGCAACTAGCATGCCTGAATTTAATTACCCAACACGAAAACAAGAACAATGTTTCACAGGATCAGAAATTCTAGGATTAATAAATTTTAGCATCAAAACTGCTTTGAGACACTTGATATCCCTTTATTCTCTTGATGCTAGGGAAAGAGACACCTGAGAGCTGTGTAAGCACTTACCTTGAACATACACATAAATGGTTGTAGCTGCCTGGTTGTCCCTGTAAAGGCACTTGTAGTCCCCTGTGTCATTGCCGATGACTTTGAGAAGAGTGAGTGTCTTGCAGTAGGGGCCATCGCTGCAGTCTGTCATGGAGATACGCCTCTCAGCACTGCTCTGCTTGCTCGGCCACGACCACTCCACTGGTCTCTGACCGCTGGGAAAGCAAATGTTAGAGGAGCACACACATGTGAAACGCCCCAGTACTAATGCCCTGGTGGTGAACCCCAGCCCCATCAGTCTGTGGCTATGGAGAGGGGTGGGCTTCACCCCATCACACAGAGAGAGCGCCAAACCACACAGGACAAATTCACAAACTTGACCTGCTGTTAACAACTACAAGAAGATGCTTGAGATTTACATTCTGCTGAATCGAAGTGACAAAGCACCCAAGAGAGAGCGTTGAGAGCATGGCTCACCAGCAGGATCCATAAGGACCTAGCTAACACTTCCTCCTCCCAGCCACCCTACTCTCCTCAGCTCTCTCTTACTGCGATCCTCCCAGATAATTTCTAAAACTTGTCAGCGAAAAGTGAGGCAGAAGGCACAAAGGGAGAAAACAGCAGAAATGACAGGAGAGAGATCACATCACTTGTGATTTTGTGCAAAAACTCACTACATAAACTACCAATCATCAAAATCATGCTGAATAGACTTGTCCTTACCTGCAAGTAATATTTAGTGTGTTGTTTGCTGTTATTGTGAGGACATCTTTTTGGATGCTAAGGGTTGGCTGATCCAGAGAAATAAATAAACCTGCAAAAACATGTATGAAACCCCTCAAATCAACCCAATAAAAAAAGCAAATGCTACACAATCAGAAAGGTATTATGTACAGGAATACGCAGCATGTTTTAAGTGGATATTTTCACATCACCTACTTAGCAGGGAAGGGTAAATAATGATTTTTCACACATCCCAAAAGTTCAAAAACTCTGTCATAACAGGAAGCAAAGGCAGATGGTCAGGAGCTAGCTGCAGAGCACTACAATTCAGCCAGCCAGGGTGGAGTTCCTGTTTTCTTGCGTTGCCAACTTCAAGGTCTACCAAGAGGATGTGGGACATTGAAACGAAGTGAACCTTCATCTGATGATCTCACTCCCTTGGGGATTACCAACTTTTCTTATAATAAATGGAATATACTTCTGTGAGACTACTGATCAATGAATTATGTGAAGAAACTATTTTACAGTTTGTCACAAGTTTGCGATCCCATGAATTTATTTTACCCCACGATTTTCCGAGGTTATCTCTTTCCTCCTAAGCAGTTAGGCAAAACTATTAGTACCAGACTATTAGCACAAGGGCTTGCATCGCACCCACCCGGAGCCGCTGGCACTCGCGAGGGCTGTGATCTGGGTGGCCGTGAGGCACCAGCCCAGCTTGTGCAACATTTGGGAGTACCACGGGGAGAGCTTTTCTGTCCGCCCCAGCTGCTGCCATCACCTTCAGGAATCTCGCCTCACCGGGCCGAGCCGCAGCCCCAGCCGTGACAGCTCGGCCGGCCACAGCGGGCAACAAGCAAGCGCGGCCAGGCCGGGACATTACTCGTTTCGCCAGTATTTCCCCGCGCTTTAATCACTTGCATTCCGAGCAGGTTCTTCGCTGATGACAGGTTTCCCGCGTTTGGCTCCAGGGACATTTTGCTCTCGGAAACGACAGCTGATGCCGGAGCCAAGCGAGCAGGACACTGTGCCATGGCAGGCAGCCCTCCCCGACGGGCCAGCACCAGCCGGCCGGACAGGAGAGGCCAAGGGGGCAGGACAGGAGCGGGCAGCAAGCCGCAGCCACGGCCGTCCCGTCCCACCCGGCGGCTCGCACTGCCGCACCGCTCGAGCAGCCCCGACAGACCCACGGCAAAGCCAAAGCCCTACCCGCGCCCTGCTCGGCACCCGAGCATCCCCGCGCCGCCTCTCCTCGGGGTCCCGCGGGGCTGCCGGACGCCGGCGGCTCCCCGACACACCGGACCCGGGGTCCCCGAAGGCTTACCGGGAGCCAGGCACAGCAGGACCGCCAGCAGCCGCGCCGCGCCGAGCTCCATCCCGCGGCCGCCGGGGCTGCGGGGGCGAAGCGAACCCTCTGCCCGACGGCAGCCGCACCGCGTCCCGCCGAGCCCACTGCAGCCGAGCCGAGCCGAGCCGAGCCGAGCCGAGCCGAGCCGAGCCGAGCCGAGCCGAGCCGCTCCGCACGCCCCGCACCGCCCGGCGGGGATGCGGGACCCCGGCGAGCGGCACCGCCCCTCTTGTGCCCGGGGCGGGCCCTGGGCCGAGCCCCCGCCCCCGCTCGGGCCCTCCCCCGGCCCGGCCCCGGAGCCCCCCGGCGCATCCCCACGGGGTGCTCCGCTTCGGATGGGCGCCCTGTGCTCGGCGGCAGGGGGGCCTCAGCAGTAAAATTCAGCGTCGTCTGGCACTTCGTCGTGCTTTTTTTGGGTTTCTTAAAATCGCCTCAAGAGAAAAGATCCCAAAAGCGCTGTCAGTGAGACACAGCCGTGTTCCTGCTGGCAGCGACTGTACCCCCGGGTATGAAGTGTCTGGCGGCAGCAATGCTGAATTAGCGACGTGGAGTCCCCAAATCGTGTAGCATGTGCCCACCACCCTAAGTGGCCACATCACATCCGAAAAGTGCCTGCCAGAGCCACCCTTCCCACCTTCTCTGTGGGATGCTCCCCCTGTCAGTAGCCATTGCCCTCTCACGCCAAATGTCGGGGTTTTTTTACAAAAATTAACCCCTCAACCCGAGCTATACTTTTAAATCAAAATTGCTAACTACTGACTGTTAAAGAGAAGTTTGTGAGGTCGTCGTTTGGAAAAAATAAACACATGGTGATTATTAATGTGCTATCCATATACATAATATAAAACCTCTGGGGAAGATAAATATATCAGCAAAGAGAGGTATGTAGATAATCAGGTCGAGAGAAACATACAGCTATGTACATAATTATGCATGCATATATATGCATATGTACCTCTACATGTTACCTTTCCTCTTTCCCTGCAAATCTGCTTGTGAGCTTGTCCACAAATGACTAAGTTAATGAAGCAGTGATTTTATTTTGCATGCAATGCAATTCCAGCTGTTTTACCATACTGGGGGAAGAGTGTAATTTCCTTTGAAATTACACCCCTGTTGCTCACAGAAAGACACAGGGAATGGGAGAAGCCAAATTTTTCCTAGAGATCAAATAAAATCCATGAAAAGTCAAATAAGACTCATGTGATTCAAGAGGCAGCAAGTCAGCACCATGCAAATAAAAGCTGTACTTGCTATTCCTATGAGCTCTTAAACCAGAATATTGGCAGCCCTCATTAATACCCCCACCTCCACCATACTGCGGGTCAGGTCATTGGTATTGCTGAGTGATTTGGGGAACTCTGGCAGTGACTTCAGCTAAAGACCTGGCTGAGACTAGGCTGCATGTAAGGTTTCTGTGCTAGTGACCAATACTTAGTGGAAATCAAATGTACTGCTAAAAAAGCCAGTTTTGGTAACTTTATTTGTGGTGCCGCTGGTTTTGTTGGGTTTGATTGCAAAGAGAAAAAAATTATAAGGGTTGGATGACCTGCAAGAAATGTTTGAGTCAAAAGCAGTCTAGCTAGTCAAAAAAAGAAAATGAAATTAGTCACATGAAATTGTTACAGGAATCATAGAACACAGTAAAATCACTAATAGCTCACTTTAACGCTATCCACATTCCTAAGTGAGCATCCAAAATGCAGCTGTAGAAAATATGCCCCTATATTAATTTTAACAATTAGCTTTTTAAAAAATTAAGTCAGGTGATGTGCAGCTACAGCTTACTGCAATACCACCTGGGCTCTGTTTTCATGCACAGTCATTGCTATTAAGTGAGTGTATTGGAGGGGATGGCTGCTTTCATTGTTGGAAATTATTTTGGTGCCTGAGCTTTATGGGAACAAATGCCCAGTGTTTGCCCTAAGCTCATCTAAGCCATGATAGATGAATGCTAGCCCCCTACAGGCCCTTTGGCATTTGCCATGTCCCCTGCCTCCTTCTCCCCTCAGCATCCTGAGGAAGGGAAGTAAAGAGAGGGGCTGACCCTTCGAACACACAAACCTGGTGAGGGCACACATTGAACCGTGCAGCCTGCAGCAAGGAGCTTGCACGTTGTGACTGCAGTGCATCCACAGGGAACTGCACATTTCAAAAGCACAAAGTGTTTTCATCTCCCTGAGTGATCCCGGTGAGATCTCAGTCTTTACACGGTGCTTTCTAAAAGGGACACAGTCCTTCAGCACTCTGCCTGGCTGCCAGTATAACCTTGTTAACTAGAATGATGCTGCAGGGACTGCTGCTCCACTCTGTGAATTGCCATCCCTGTGGTACCAGGGACATCTGTGGTACCAATGACAGCAAGAAGGTGACTTCTTTGAATGGGGCCCTAACTCTGTAAACATTTAAGCACAAGCATAACTTTACTCTGGAGAGTCATTCAGCAGATGCAGGGCTTTTCGTCTGATTCAAATTACTTACATACATGGTGTTGGTGAGGCTAATCCTCCAGCAAGATCAAATAAAAACAAGTCAAGTATCATTGAAAAGGGTAGGTGCTTGGGGAAAGTGAGAACTGGAAAAGATGTGAGATGACTTTACCAATACAAGGTGTGTGACGTCATATGTACTTTACTAAACTTTCTAAAATAGATCTTTCTATTTTGACCTTCAGTGGGGCTTTCACAAGTGGATTTTCACTGGAAGATGCCATGGGGGACCTCTGAGAAAAAAATTAAGACCACAGAAGAAAGTCAGACACCTAAAATCCAAGTGAAAGATTCATGTAAATATATATATAAATATATATTATAGCTGCTGTGATAGCTATGGGACACAGATGTCTGGTTACAAACCCAAAACCTTAGTGATTTAAGGAATGGCTTTCTCATCCAGCCTTTTAGGCTGTGATCTCTGCACAGCTTTTGTGTTATCCTTCAGACTTATAGAGAATCTTGCATGGTCCAGCTTGCACCAGAGACTATCAGTGCTGAACCGTATGGAGCTAGTGAGAGAAGCCAAACATTTTAATGCAGTTCAGTGAGTACAGGATGGCATTTTCTCCCTCTCCACAGACTGTGAATCTGGAAAACTTCCTGGGATCTCAAACCAGCCTGCAATGGCTTCTAAAGATACCCTACTCTGTCTCAGCAGCCTCACTTGCCTTGAACGACAGGAAAACCCATCAAGATCTTATTTACTTCAAGAAAGTGCCTCTGCCTTGGCCAGAAAATAGCAGCAAAGGTACAGGGGGCTAGAAGGAACTCCATGAAAGTTCAGCCGTCCTGCCACACTGATCAGATCTCAGCTCAGCAGGAGACTGGACCTGGAGAGTTGTGGAAGAACTGGTAGCTGCCAGACAGAATGCAATCAAGCCCTTCATCAGATTGACTCCCAGTTCACACAGCATCTCCCAGAGCCCCTCGGAGAGCAGCTTCCATCCTGCAATCTGTGTGTTCCGAGCCCCTGGGCTTATCGTTGTGCTTCCCTGCAGGCTCTTTCTGCTGCAGCGGGCACGCAGGGAAGCTCCGTGTCCATGGACGGTCCCTGGGAACGCTCTGCGCGATGGGAGGGAGCACCGAGCCTTGCCTTGGCCAAACACGGCCGGCGAGCCTTTGTTTGTGCATCTGCTCCTCTGATGGCCAAAAGCTCATTAAAAACAAGACACAAAGAAGCAGCAGAGGAACCGGACAAGCCCCCTCCCCTCCCTCTCCTCCCCGAGCCGTCACGACTCCGCCAGGCTCGCTGGCTCTGCCGGGGCTTCCTGGGCAGCCCCGCCGAGCAGCCCGACTAGAGCCTTTTGTTTGCTTAATTATTCAAATAACAACCTGGGGGGAGATAAGGGCTGGCCCTGGCAGCACCGATGATGTGCTTTCCCGCTCCCGTAGCTCAACAGGTTTGCGAGCGGTCAGCATCCCAAGCCGAGCACATCTGGAATGCAGCAGCCGGCAGCTGTACCGCCTCCCGCACACCTCTGCGCCACAGCCACGGCTGCAAGCGCCTCAGCATCTAACGCAGGGTGGTGGATCCCTTCGGCTCTGTCTGCATTGCAGACTGCACCACTGCAGCAGCCTGCAGCCTCGGCCGGAGTGTGCCTTTCATCAGGCGTGCATCCCCACCACACGGACAAACTTTGGTGAGGCACACATGGAAGTGTGTTCGGGATGCTGCTTCGAGAAAATGAGATGGCTTTCATTTAACAATGAATGCCATCATTTTTCATGTAAATGACATGCAAAATCAGAAATACGTATATCATAACACAATACTTCATGTGTAGACCCCACAAAACATATTGGTTTGCAAGGGGCATGGCAAAGGACAAAATCTAGCCTTCCAGCTAGAAATGAAATAACTGCCTCAGGTGAGAACAGATGTGGAAATACGAATGAGATAGCATAAACCCACTCATTTTCAGACAGAGTTGCCTAAAGGTAGAGATTTGAATGCCTCTATTTTCAGAGTATGGTGAAAAATATTGATACTTTGCTGGAATCTAGGGATTTGTGCTTTGTATTTGGCTTTGTCCATCTGTAAACGGGAGGTGTGAGTCTGCGTGTGTGGACATCCCCAAAGCAGCTTTATTCTAGCTTGGCTGGATGCTGATGGTAGCAAAACTGGAGGAGCAGGTTCATTGCTGTCAAGATCCAGACTAGTCTAAAGTGCCTTGGATATGTGTCTCCACTCCTAGGTATGTAATTATGGTTGGAGACATGTGGCATTTTAGGGACACACCTCTGAAAAATTCAATTTATTTCATTGTTTATTTGCTTGTCCCCATCGTATCCTAAAACTCTGCATAACTACTCATTCCAGGACAACAGGGTCATACACACCCTTCATTCAAGAAGTTGTTCACTTTTTTACCTTATCAAGCTGTTTTTCCCAACCAAACTCTTTGTGAGGCAAGGGCTTTGTGGAGAAGGGAAAAATGCCTTTGTTGTTTATGTGGCTGAAGTATATGGAAATTTCTCTGTTACTTGCAGGAGGAAAAAGCTCTGAAGCAGCACTTTCTGAGCAGGAAGCAGAGGGTAATTCAGTGTCTGGGCCCCCAGTCAGTTTGGCTAATGGCTGGGCAACTGGTGAAAGGGACAAACTACAGATTCTTACACAGAAGTAGCATGCAATATTTTTCATCCTGTTGGGGTTTTTTGATTATTTTTTTTCCTTGATTTTTCCTTTTCCATTTTGGGGCTCAAAGTTGAAAGTCTCAGAAAAAAGTGTCAAAGCCTAGGTTGACAAAATTGCTGGAGAAGGACAAAATCTTTTTTCCAAGAGTTACTTGGTGTAGCATGGTTTCCCTGAATCCCCTCCCTGTGAAGGGATTTGTATTCACAAGGATACCCTCACCTCCATGCTGCAGGGATGGAAAGCAGCATCCTTAGACACTTTGTCCAAATGGCTGTGTTTTTATGTGAATTTCCTTAATATTCACTGGAGGAAAACAAGGGTGCAAATATCATACTACTCACACAGAAGGTCCTGGAGCAAAGAACTGGATTCTGGCCCTTGCACCTGCAAATATGGAAAGAGTTTAATGTGGAACAGCACCATCAGGAAACCTGAAATGGCCACCTGTTATGGCATGGTGTCTGAGGCTTCCTAGTGACACAAAGCCAGGCCTCCCACAGCTGAATTTCCATAGTAGTGGAAGTCTAACTTTGGGAAACAGTCCACCAAAGATATATGTTACCGTTTTGTTATGAAATAAAGAAAAATTATGAATGTATCTGACAGGGCACTAGCCAATCCAACATATTCTTGCAAGTCATCATTGCATCAGGAGCAGAAGCAATGCACTGCTGCTCCAGGGTGTTTGTGTGTCCCACACTGCTAAGGAAAAATCTGGAGGGTTTTGGGTTGTTTGTAGGACTTTTCTGCCATGGAGGTGCCTCAGTGTCTGCTAAGGATTTTATCATGTTGCAGACTTTCAATGGTGAGCACTCTAATGAGATGTCTCTCCTACACCCTACCACATCTTAAATGAAATAAATATGGACCTAATATCTTAGAGATATTTAACCACTGTCATGTTTGCTTGAAACTGGGAAAAGAGTTAAAAAAATTATGAGTCAAGTAGATAGAAAAAATAAACAGACAGACATAACATGTGATTAGGTAAGATCTATTTCCCTAGAGAACCAGCCTAAAATTTACAGGTCACACTGTAAAAAAATAACTGGAAAAAACTGCCAGCACTTCATAGGACAGGATTAAAAGTTGAAACTGGAGGAAACTCAAAGGAGAGCAAAAGGCTGTCAGAAATTGTGAAAACCCAGTCTACAAGGAATAGCTGAAAGATTTGAGACTGTTCAATCTAGAAGAGGAGACCAGATAGACAAGTGTGATAACAACCTTCCAGTGGAGACAGGCTGGAGGTCCCTGATCAATTATCCTTATAGCCGCCAAAGGTAAGAGAGGAAATAGTCAGTCTAATTTTCTGGACAGGAGATTTATCTCAGATAATGGGAAACATTTTCTGGTTTTCAGGGCAGTTAAATACTGAGTAAGTTTGTCTGGGAAGTCTGGGACTGACATCAATTGAGGTGTTTAAGATTAGGTTTGTCAGATCTTTATCAGGAATGATATTTAATTTTGGTTTACAAATGAAATAGGTATTAGAGAGTCTTCTCAGGTTTATTCAAGTCCTATATATTCATAATTAATAAGAATACAATTTGTGGTTTCCTGTTTTTTAATATAACAGCCCAAAAATGAAGTACTTTTTTATTGGGTGAAGTGTAACATTTCATCCAGCCTACAACATTTCAGCATTTGTTTTCAGCTGGAAGAACTACTATGATCAGTCTGAGCTGATACCTCTTCTATACCTTTTTTTAAGAAGGTATCTTGAAGTGACTGGGTTTGCTGTCATTTTTTGTGTGTTCGGCAGCACTACTGAAAAAAATTCCAAACCCATCCAACCTCCAAACCATTATTCACATCACCCCACTTCCATCTAGGAGCTCCTGGGGGATACCTGAGGGCACAAATTGGTGGGGACTTCTGAAATGTGTCAACAGTTGCCCAAGTACAAGCAGTGTTTTATAGTGATGGTTCAACATGACATCAAACGACTTTCCCAAATCAGGGCCAATGGCACAGAGCACGTGACTTCTCTTTCCCAACTAAGACTTGCCAGTCCATTTAAACTGCATTTGGGGAAGCTTCCAAACTGGTTCCTTCCAGGTAATTATTTTTCTTCCCAAATGTTTTCACAGCCAGGATAGCTGGATAGTAACTGAATTGTGTTATGGGCCACAATGTAGGGACTTAGGAACATAAAGAACTTTCAGATCCATAAAAGACACAGCAAGGGCTCCTACAGACACAGGAGGGATCTTCATCACTCTACCATTCTTCTGAAGGCTTTTTGGAGTACTAGCACACCTGGCTCTCTCAATCCCTCTAAAGGACTATTTTTATCTCAACAGTGAGCAAACCTTGTTTTTACAGTCAAAATTTGTTTGCACAGCAGATATCTTAAATGTGATTAAACCCTTTAAAGTTGTAATACGGGAGTTGAATTTTAACGCCCATGTCTAAAAATCCTTTTCCTTATAAAGCGTAGAAGTTCATCACAACTAATTGTGTATTTGCATGTTTGTATAGTATTTTTTTTTTTGTTTTGTTTTACTTCATACCCATTTTCATGAGATATTGGCCATCCTTTGTTCCAGAGAAAAGAACTGTTTCACTAAGGGCAAGTTCAGCTTCTGTTCAGGCTTCCCTTCCAGGATACAAATCAATCAGGTTTGAAAAGGAACAGGGAGAACATTCCAGGTTCTTTGCTGATCAAAGTACTCTCTTTACAGGGCTACAAATTACATTTCAACAGTCTGGGGAAGAACACTGCCTCAATTGTCGCAATCAGATTCTTTACCCCAAAGTCAGAAACTCTAACCCAAAACTATGTTTTTTATGTATTTTGCCTTTGCGAACAAGCTGACTGATTGATTACACTACTTTTAATCACCTATTTTCTCACATCTCTTGCCCAAGAAGAAACATCATTACAAATATTGTACCACCTCCTCATTGTTTTCTGCTGTGGCTGTAGCTAAATGAATCCTCTGAACATTTAGTAGCTGATGTGTGGCAATGTGGGGACCAGAAGAAAAGCATCAACAGAAAAGGAAAGGAAGTGACCAGGCACTGACTGTATTCTTCACTGGGTTTGTCTCACCAAAGGTTGTCACCAACCAAAGGTTAAAAAATACATTCCACATTGTTTTCTGGAGGGGGACGCCCAAACAAGCCATGCACAAAATTCATAGAATAATCATTAAAGCCAAAAGGAAATATTAGAACATGTAGTCTGACCTTTGAAAACCACAGGCAGCAAAGGAAGTCCACTGGGATGCAATGCTTCATCAGTGAAGTGCAAATTCTACTAGAACAGAAGAGGAATATTTACTAGAAGCTTGAGCCTGGCTGAAGTTAGAGCCAGGCAGTTAATAGCAGATGAAGGGCTCAGAGCCTGCACATTATTCAGGAGGATTTTAGGATCATATATGATAGCAGCCTTAGCACTGTGTTGAGATTATTCTGAAAAGACAAACTGTACCCTCATATATATGGGGGCTATAACATACACATTTACACTGATACCCATATATATCTGTACTTTGTGAGAGGTCAGGAATATTTCTGGAATTCTACTCATATAGCATTTATTAACTATGCAGTAAACATAGCTGATAAGCATTTTGAAATTTCATTTCCGTGAATTGCTGATTCAGTGCTTGTAAGTAATACATTACCCTTCCCACCCTCTCAGTTGTGGGAGTCACCAAGGTGACCCTTCCTTGCAGCACTCATAGCGAGCAATGAGGACACTTTTTTCCTGCTGCCCAGACTCAGAGGGAGCTGATTAATGCTAACACTGCCAAAGAAACAATAAGGAAAGCACAAACCCCTGGGAGGGGCTGGAGGGTTTCCTAGAGAACCATCCTGCAGCTGAGGGAGCAGTCAGGGAAAGAGCCCACTCTGTTCCTTTCCATCATCGGCATCACATTTTCCAGGCAAGCCCTGGACACAGAATATCACAGACTGGGAAAACTGATCCACAGGAGACCACGCGGTGGAGGTTGCCAGGCTGTCCTCTGGGGCATCGCTTGCTCTGCACAGGTTTTAATTCAGCAGTAGCATTTTCGGCTGAGACCAGCAGTGAAATGCTGGGCAATGGCGAAGAGGTGAGATGGGAATTGTGAGTTCAAGAATGACAAGGTGCAAACTACACAGGTGCAGAAGTAGATAAGGATGCCAAATCTCCAGGCTTAAATTGGTGGGAAGGACTTTTTCCTGAAGCCACAACTATCATGCTTAGAAATGAATGGTGAAAGCAATCATTTAGGTGAAAAGAGTGAAAACCTTATGGACCTGACATGGACCTCAGATTATCTGGTTTTGGACTTTTGTCCATAAAATGCCACAGGATGTGAGTCAGCAGGAATTGTCCATAAGCCTGAAATTAGACCCTTTATTGCAGGAAATACTATGCCAACATTAAAGTGTTGGCACCACACACCACGCACCTCCTTATTCTTTGACATCTGCAGACTGTCATGTGCCAAGAAAAAGGTAACTGAGCAGTTCCAGGAAGGAAGACATTGAGATCAGGGTCACTGATATCTGCCAAGAAGACTTATTTTATTTCAGACTTAGAAATACAGGAATATTTGATTTATAAAGGCTGAGAATCTAAGCATAAAAATGCTATTTCTAAATTCTTATCTATCACAATTTTTTAACCCAAAAAATACAGCAACAGTTGTCAACAAAGAGAAAATCTGTCTAATGACAGTGACTCATGAACAGTCACTATGTAGAATAAGCTCCTGTCTTCTCTTCCTTTCCCTCTGCCTCATTTATAATATCATTTACTGTATTCACACAGTTTAACTGTGAATTTGCTATCCTCTTCTCATCATTTCAGTCACTACATTTTTTTTTTGTGTGAACCTGTGAAAATATTTTGATTGAACTAGTGCAAAAATATTTCAGTCAAATCCAAGATATGGATGTCAAAACACACTAGGAGAATAACACACCTACTGGTATATAATAACATTATCCATTTATTAAAGGAAGCAAGCAGAAAAATATAGGTGTACCGTTTCTAGCTAGTAGGGAAAAAAAACGAAAAAGACAGATCCTGATTAGAAGATGTTAAAGGACTTTGAATTCTCCTTCCCTTCCTTAATCCAATCCTATAAAGCATTGCCCCAGCTGGCCAGGAGAGCACACATAAGTAGGCAGCTTTACCACACTCGCCTGGTGCAGTCAGCGAAAGTCACTTTCTGTAGCCTCCAGCCTTCCTCTTGGATATGCACTGCATGTCATCAGGAAAACTAAGTCCAGGCTCCCTACTTTCTCTTCCGCCCCTTTAGCTCCACATGTTTCCTGACCCTTGGCTCCTCTGCCGCGAGGACTTGCCACCTGCACGCCAGCTCTGCTAGCACAACCACATCCTGTACCTTCCCGCGGCCGGGTTCGCTGTTTTCATCGGCCCATAGGATAGCTGTGTGATGGGAGTGTATTTGGGTTCAAAGTACCCTTGTGAATGAAAACAAGCCGGTGTTTCCATTGCAGTGTGCAGCAGAGATGGCTGAGTAGTAAAAAAGGAACCAAAGAGCACGTAGCATCAGGCTTGCTGCCTCTTTGGGTAGGATGATGAATGCCTCGTGGGGATGGGCACCTTGGCCTTTGCAAAATGCCACACACAGAGCTCTGTTTCTCCAAATGTGTCTGTCCTCTTCTTCCAAAGGACATGCTGCTGTGAATGACAGGGGGGAAAAAGTCATTTCCACTTTCTCCTATGTCCCAAATCCCATTTCTGGGCCCCCCATTTTTTTCTCTGGTAATTTACCCAGGATAAGAATCTTTCCTCATGAGATGCTGTTTCTGAGAAACAAGAGACTAGCCACATCTGGAGGGTGAGCAGGAGACATCATCAAGGAGGTAATTTAATGGAGAAAAAAGCAAGTCTAAAAAGGCACAGCCAGGAGAAGAAACATATCTGTCACCAAATGTTCGGGCATTTTTCCTCCAAGTGAACATCAACACACAGCGGGAACAGTGAAGTTCTGATACAGAGAAAAATGTGTCGAATTTTGGAGGTGATATTTGGGGACAGCCTTAAACTGGAATAGGTTTACTTTGTGAGATGACACAACAGGAAACCAGACTACTCCATACTTTACCCATCACACTGAAGAGTTTGTACATTGTCCTCTCGCCAGAGTGAAACTGTCCCTGTCTTTAGCTCAGTGATCCACTTTCATAATAGCCATATAGCATTTTGGAAATGAAGCCTTTATACCCCAGAGGACTTGTGGTGGGCTGCATAAGGAAGAACTTCCATCTGATGTCAGAGTCCAGAAAAGGCTCTGCAACATGAACATTTATGAAGGTAGGAAGTGTCTGAGTTTGATGTGTTCAGTGGTAGGAAAATGCTCTAGTTGTGAGAGAGGATTTTACAGTGGGAAAATAAAAGTTATCTGAAGAGATGATCTTCTGAACATGTAAGTGAGAGAAGTATCCCAAGAGCTCTCACCTAATTGATAATGGCCTTATAGGCACAGAAATTTTTCCTTTTATTTAATACTTCTCAAAATGACTATTGCCAATCCAAGGGTCATGGTCTGTAAATATTTAGGTTTTTCTTAGTTTCTGTTAGAGCCTGATAATCTTAATCCAGTGTTAGCAACTACAGTTTTGAGTGACCATTAACCATAAAGGACATAAAACCCAAGCCACCCTTTCTTGGCTGTGCGAGTTGACTCCTGTGTTGTACAACAAATGGGCTACCATGGTGGGCTTTCCTAAAACAAAGGCTCTACACTCGTATTATAGCCCAGTGAATCCTGCATAGGAACAGAGGCCACTTTGCCTAGTTTCTGAATCACAGTGGAGGAGAGGGACACGGAGCTGCTGCAGCCAGCATCGCTCTGGTTACGGAAGCAGCACAACAAGCAGATACAATTTCCAGGTCCAACAGGGACACCCAGACCAGCTCAGATGCTAGACTGGACTGGCTGATCAATGAAGTACTTTTAAATCTTTGGATGGAGAGTCCATGTAAATCCTGTTTGAGGTGAATAAGTCCTTTTTGTGCTTCTGGTCCTTTGATGCACAAAGGATTTAAAGACCAGCAGTGTATTTATTTTACAACGCATTCAGCGTGTATACTCCTGAATGATAAGATGGTTTATCTGTCATTTGCTTAATCTTTTCCTGTCATTCATGGAGATTAAGCACCATTTTCATTGTAAACATTCTCTCTGCTACCCTTATGATTCCCTAAGGATGCACTAGTTCAGATATCCTTTCAAATAATGAACAGGCAAGGACTAATAAATATTTCACACATAAAAGAAATCTTGTAGCAAAAGGCTCTAATAGCCCCCTTCATTATGGGGGATATTTCCATCTGATTTTTACTCCTTGAATCCTTTCTTATAACTCAGAGCCAAATATGAATTTCCAGTGTGAAGTGGCAAGCACATCCAGACCTAGATAAAATAAAATTATGGAAAATAAACTGTCAGGAAGCAGTGCAGTTATTCTGTGTGCCCATCCCATTTCCTATAATGCATTTTAAAGCAGAGACTGTTCTATATCCCAGCCTGATGAAACTTACTATGCATTTTTCTATTGTCATCTAAAGCACATTGTGCTTTTAAGACTAAAGATTAAGTAAGAGGAAATTGAAAGCATAATGTATGGTGAATTTTCTGTACTTATCAACTCTGAGTGAAAAAAAAAAAAAAAAAAAGACAAAAAAAGAAAAATACCAGAAGGCTCATGTAGTTTTCCCTGGCTTTTAAGTAAGAGTTTCCTGTCTATTCCATTTCTAGTCATCAGAGAGTAATTAATTAATTAGGAAGGCATAAGGCATTTCATTTCAGTGGTTTTGATAAATTCCCAATGCCCAGTCTGGGTAGAAATCATGCCGTCTTTGGTGGTTTTTCCTTCATTTTGTTTACTGCCCAAGTACTCACTCTCTGAGAAAGAAACCCCAAGCAACAAAACAGTAGAGAAAGCTGTGTGTGTCTAAACATCTAATTCCTTTTTAACAAGAATCTTTAACAAGAATCTTTACTTGAACAACTTTACTTGGAGAAAATAAGCCCACAGACCCCAAATTTTATGCATAGTTTCTTATTTTAAAATAAATGTAAATGGTTAAGAAAATGGAAATGGTGGTTTTTCTTTGAAAAAAGGTCTGATTTATGGGCTGGGAAAACTCGTGGTGATTTCTGTCACCCATTTCTCAGAAGCTGTTGCTTTTGCTGTAGGACATCTCACTGGCCTCTGTGAATCCATGGGGTTTACAATCCAGCAAAATCTCAGAAGGAGTGCCTGTTTTGTGAAAAGATTATAAGCTGCATTGGTTCAGTAAGGGCAATATCCTTTGGGAAAGAAGAAGACTGAGGAGAAAGGGACCTGGACACTTAAATCCATCACATCTCCCTAGGCATGTATCCTTCTTCTGAGGTGTTCCACAGCAGGCACTTAGCTGTTCATGTGATACTGAGCTGCTCATGCAATACTTACATCCAGACAAACACCTCTGAAGGAAGGTGATGATGGAGCATCACTGAGCACTCAAGTGGCTTTGGAGCTCCCCTTTCCACTTTCTTACCAAGTCATGCTCATCATTTGCTAACCAAAAATACTCAGCAGTCACTGCCAATATGGGCACACTCAGAGGTGTGCTGTTGATGCCATGGCTTGACCCCTCACCTTCCTTTCATGTAAGGAGTGCCACTGTGCTCCCTGCCATGGCAAATGAAACTGCACAAGTAGGAAGATATCTCTTCTGGCAGCTAAACAGATTTTTGACCACACAGTTGTAGCAAGAGTCAAATCTGCTGGATGGTCAGCTTTCAAAATCTTGAACTAGAATAATTCACCGTTATATACATGCACTGATATTCATGGAAAACTTTGATTCGGGACTTGTGTTTTACTAGCAGTATTCATCTCAACCAAAGACAGAAATTTAATCTACATTACCCATAAATAGAGCAGGTTCAGGCCCTAATGTTGTGCGTCATATGTGGGCTGAGCTGAGACTGCTTCTGAGAAGGATGGTTCCAGCCTCTCCCCCAGACATCCCTGTGGCTTTTTAGGGCCAGCATTAGTGCTACAGTCCCAGAGGAAACACAGATCCTTCCCTCCCTCAACACAGTCCTCATTTTTGGGCTAACCTGAATATTGTTGGCCAGCTGGTGCCTCAGACATGCCATCTGAAAATGAAGCTGAATATTTCACCCTTTCCAGCATGATTCTGGCAGCTCTGGAAGGGATCCCATGCTACACCTCCAGGCATAAGTTGTCACTTCTCTTTACCGACATAATCATACAGTTACAGTGAGTTGGTCTATTGAGTTCATCTGGCAGAAAACAGACCCAAGCCCAAGAAACAGTTTTCCATCAGATCAGATGAACAAACCAACACAACCCATAATCATGCAATTATTAGAGAGTAGGGAACTTATGATGGAAGCTGGGAAGCATAGATCAACTCCTTGTTGGCAGTGAGCAGTCAGGTCTGATTTGATAAATCATGAAATTGCAGCAAAATGCTGCTGCCTCAACTGAGACTAGTGGATCATGTTCCCTGCAAATCTTCCTGTTTTCCAAAAAATCATCTTCAGAACTGGCATAAGCAGTAGTGTCACTTGCCTTTGCAGACTGAATCACATTCACAATTCCCTCTTTGTAGTCTCCTGTTCCTTCCTGAGGGCACAGAGTCTGGAGGATTGCTCTGTAAATACCTTTCACTAACCTTGGCTTCATACAAATTTTGCTTTTCTGTCTCCCTTTTGCAAGCTGTTGATTAAAAAAGGCACATACCTATTGAAAAGCAAAGTCCTGATCTGATACAATCACATTTCAAGACTGTTGAGTTTTGACCACTTGTGAGCACCTCGCTGCAGTGACCTTGTTCAGAATGCCAGCAGGCTTTCAAACAGAGAGGAAACCTTTCCAGCAGCTCTCAACGAGGTGTGCAGGGAAAGCAGGAGCAGATGGGGAAAGAGACGGCTCTGGGGCTCTGGCCTGTTTGGTGGAAATGAAATAACATCAGCAAATTTGTAAGAGCTGACTGAGGCCTTTTTCAAAGAAGCACAACAGCTGCAGGGCTGACTTTGAGGCTGTCATCCTGTGCTGTGCGGTGCACTTTGACCACACTCTCACAAACACCATCTTCCAATTACAGGCAGGCTCGGTCACTTGCTGGAGAAAATGTGGGGTGAAATGATGCACCAGCACTGCAAGACATATAGCAGTGAGCAACAAGCAGATCCACAGTAGGAGTAATAACAATGAGGATGTTCATAATTAATAAAATTAACAGCTTCACAGCTCAGGAGAAGAGGTTGGAGAAGTCTAAAAAAGGTAAATTGGCAAAACCCCCTTTCTCAATATGCAGCTTTCTTCCCTAAAGAAGGGAATTTAGTTGGACATCACCTCCAACAACAGTTGTGATTTGACCCCACATAGGTCCAGTTACTTATGGTTTGATTTAGTTCAGTCTTGCCTGAATAGTTCTTCCCTTGCTATTCCTGAAGAGGTTTGAGCATATGTCCTCAGTTTTAAGCATATGTGTATCTCCTGTGGCTTTCACGAGCAGGAGGAGTGTTCTGAGGCTGACCTGCACTGTGATGACATGCACTGTGGGACTGCAGCTTGGACACCCAGCTGCAGCACCGCATGAGATCAAGCCTTGCACGATTTAAAGCTGTGACTCAACATGGTCTCGCTGGGCTCAGGGAGCTGACCCTAGGCTGTGTCATTTGGAGCAAAAATGACTTTTGCAGTGAGAGCAGGAATATGTCTTAAGGAGTGTAATTTTGCTGCGTGCTGCAGTTTCCACTACAGTGCTTTACTTCAACTGCTGCTTCTTGCCTCAGGGAATATTTTCCCACTCTCTGGTGTTTATAATAATGAAAAGGCTGTCTTGATTTGGAAAGAGCAATGTGCGCAGATAAGATAAAATTGCTGCTGAGGAACTAAGAGCAGTCCTTTCTTTGCATTACCATTTGCTGAGGGCCAGCGTCTCGTAGCCAGCCTCCCTCTATCTCAGGAGCAAGCAGCAGAGCCCAGTGCTGTATATGCTGCTCAGCCACTTTCCCAGACATCAGGAAATGAACGTTTTGACAACTTAGCCAAAATAACAAAATAGCTAAAGTTAACAGGATAGCAGCTGTGAGGACTTATTTCTCACATGGGGCTTACCCACAACTGCTATTGCATGCTGAGGTGGAATGATGGGACCCTGAGCACTCCCTTAATTGTATGTATTTATTAATAGAAATAGCTTTTGTAGCAGGGGATAGGCTCACACTTTTAAAGTCTGAGGTCTGAAGCCCTCTGATTGCTCACAGAGAAAAGACACAGGCAGCCTTTCTCTATTGCAACACCAGTATTTTCTGTCATCATCCAGGTGAACATATTTGGAAAGGGAAGATTAAATTCTGCTACAGTGTTAAGTCAGCCCTAAGTCTAAAGGCTTTAGCGAGAGGTTTTTCATTTGCTGTTGCAATTAGGTTTCTTTTGAAAAGGGGACAAACAGGAAACAGGGATCTCTCCTGCATGAAGCCATGCCCCTGCTGAGCTGTTCCACCCCACTGCACCAGGCAGGAGCAGGGCACTCCTCGTTCCCCACCTCTCTGTGGCAGCGTGATGAGTGATGAGGTCCCAAGGCTGCAGCTCAAAAGGCAGAGACCAGGAAACTCCTGCATCCCTGTGAATCATGAAGACAAGATAGGAGTGCAAAGCCTTTTACTGAAGGGCTGGGAAAGTTCCTGTAGGTCAGGACTATCTACACCAACACAGGACACCTGGTCTTCCAGGCTTAGACAAAATGGATCAGCATGGTCTCTTGCTACACCAGGAATCATAGCTGGATTTGTGGCCATTTATGCTGCTGAAACGGGGAGCAGATCCATGAACACATGACAACACCATAAGTGACGGTCATTCCCACACAGAATGGCTGGAGGATGAATCACTGGAGCAATGAGTTTTGCCCAGGAGTAGAAATTTAAATTGCTGGAAAATTGTGCAAGTGTTTAGCCTAGAGCTCTGGAATTAGGAGCCACGGTGGCAGTTAGGGAAGATTCAGCATCTGGAGGCTGTACGATGGAAGTAGGATGTAAAATGCTCCATATTTCCTCCAGATGAGCAGATATGCATGCAGTGCCACTGGAGAGGGCTTCCAGTGGGATTCCAGAGGCATCTTCATTCCCAGGCTGGTCACAGCTAGGCTGGGTGTTTCTGTTCTGGGCTCCAGAGCACAGCATGCTCCTGTAAGGTTTTATGTGTATCATAAAAAATCCAGACAGGTGCCTTTCTGAGGCAATCAATTTTAGAAAGGGTCAAGTTTTCACTTATACTGGAGGAAGAGAAGTGTCACGGGATAGTTGGAGCTGGTATAAACTGGTGTTATTTATTCAAATCCACTGAAACCATCTCAATTTACACCAACTGATTTGGTTTTTGAGGTATGAGAGAAGACTTTAGCTAGTGGGCAGCCCAATTAGAAGAACTGACAAGTGAAAGGCAGAGTACAAAGCTGTTTATGGGATGGCCTTTATGAAATTCTCCCAACAATTCTCAAAGGTTAATTAGAAACATACTGTGAGGTGATAGTGTTGACAAGTGTTATCCTTGGACCTAGCTGTGCTATAATGCAAAGGCAGTGTTTGTGATGCTACAGGACTTTTGTAAAGCAAGAAGCATTTATGAAAGGTACGGTTTGTTCATTCTAGATTTGCAGAAGCTCTCACTGAGGTTTTATAAAAAGGTGGCATTGATAACCCTGGTCCTTTACGTGCCTTAGAGCTTAGACTTTTCATAATGCCATTGTCCTTAAGGCAAAGCACAACCCCCTTCAGAACTGGTTATTCCTCTGGTAATTTTTTCTACCAGCTCCAGAAAAAAAAAAAGTTCTATTTCATTCTATGCAGAAATAGCTGCTGTGTGGCATGATCCTGCACCAAGAGAAGAAAAATCCCTGGAAAAGGTTTTTACAAATAGAGGGCTTTTATCACCATGGTGTGCCCTTTCCCTTAATCTGATTATATGAATGAAGTTGTATCTCAGACATCTCAGAACTGTTCTGCTTGGACCCAACCAGGAGGATGCTTGTCCCACACTGACTGGGGCTAGAGGTGGGGAGCAGTGTAGGGACACCCATTTTTTCTTGAGCATATAATCTTGAAACATCTTTACTGTTTTTTCGCTTACACATGCTCAAATTAACTTTGACTTGACTTCTGGGAAACTAATCTTGTCCTTAAAGTTAAGCACAGGTATAAGTGTTTTTTCTGGAGCAGACACAGTGTACAAAACCCCCTGGCAGGATCAACCATACACTACAAAGAATCTGCAGAATCCTTATATACACCCAAGAATCTGCAGAAAGTAAATATGCCTTTTATACACACAAGAATTTCTACAAGAAACCTGATTGTAGGAGTTATATTCATTCAGCTAAGAGTGCAGAAATTTCTCACATAGCCTAAAGCAAATCATCTCACATGTCCAATATTAATGGCAAACTATGTGCAAATGGTCTGCAGCCAAAACTTATGTGCAGAAATTACGCAGCTAAAATTTTTTGACAAATGAATCTGTTTACCAGTCATTTGTCTGGGAAACAATGGGCCAAGTTCAACAAGTCTTTCAAATTATTTCTTGTAACTTCATTTCTAAACAAAAATGGCTTGCTGTCATGCTGGGAAAGTCAGAGCAACGCCCAAACCAGGTGTGCAAACAGGAGGAAACATGGTCTGGGCCAGAAGGAGATCCTCAGAATGTGAGGAAAGATTTAATCATCATTAAAATCACCAAGAACTGAGAAAAGTTGTAATGAGAAGACAAGACTCAGAGGGATGAAATAAATTTGACCTTTCTTATTTTAACTACCCATCCTTTGTGGTACCAAAAATGTATTTTATTCAATCGATCTTGACTGATTTAACTGTATTTATTCTAATTAGGCATTTACTCTATGGCATATTCTACTAATATCCTCGGCAGCAGTGCACAAACACAGGTTTGCCCAAATTCACCTCACGTTGCCCTTGAGAAAGAACAGTCACACCACAGCCCACAGGTCCTTTCCTTCTTGTGCAAGCTGGATCCTCACTGAGAAGCTCCTGTGGCCTCCAGACAGGATGCTGCTGTCTGTCCCATGGTAAGAGCCCATATCTGCTCCTGCCTGGAGAGGCCTTTAAGAGTCAGCGGGGGCCCATTAGGCATTGAGCAGGATGATATTCTCTAGTTGCAGTCACAGAGAAACTTGTATTCATTTCACTGATGAAATCAACTTTCACACTCATGGTGTAGGTCATCTCTGGCAGGGTAACCACCTCTGGGGTCCCTGAAGCCTGGGATGAGGGTATGGCTGAGAGGAGACATGAGGAGATGAACTGGTGGCCAAGGAAGGGTCTGGGTGAGCCAGAAAAGCGTTGTCCCTAGCAGCCCACACAACCTATGCAGAAGGCAGCAGTTGTTTTTCCTGAACATAATTTGAAATGCAGGTGTGATACAGCTGCACAAGAGGCTTGGACCATATGAAGAGATATTTTATTACCAAATAACCTCGACACCGTTTACCAGCAGTTACTGTCTGTTGTTGGCTTATTAGTCACTTTTTCCTTCTTGGAATATGGCAAGAAATGTTAATAAATAGGGCTTAATTTCACTGTCTTTCTCAGCAGCCATCCTTAACTCCGGTGCATGCCCACTGGAGATAGCCTTGCTCACTGTCTGGCTGTCGAGTGCCTGTTTAGTCATCACTTTGCTGATACTTACAGGAAAGAGCCATTGTTCCTGGGCTTCCTCGTCGATAACACAAGTTCCTGAATTTCTACTTGTAAGTTAAAGAAAACACCTCTGAAGAAAGCCTTTGCTTCTGATTTGTAACTGTCAATATTTTCTGACTATAATCTGCATGAATTAGTTTGATTTTTTAATTCATGGCCTCTGAAGCAGCAAGGGGGATTTAAGCAAACTTCTTTGGGCAAGATTATGGTGCAGCTCACAAGAATTAAAATACCAAAACAATAGCAACCAGCAAACCTGTGTGACTGCCTGGAGGATCCTTCAGTTTTGAAAGCTGCTCAGCCCTGCATTGGTGTTTGGAAGAGGAAAGCAAGGTGCTTCTCAAGGGGTATTTTCAATGCAGCCAATGTAGTTATCAGGATCACAGGAAAGGAACATGTGCAAAAATGACTCATTTTAATTAATCGAGTTGATAAGCATAATAGCTGTCTGGTTCAACATAACAAGGGACACAAATCGTTCAGTCATTTGCCAGTACCTGTCTGGTACATTTGACTGATTTATAATGTTAGTATTGCTGTTCAACTAGGAAAGGAAAGAAATTACATCTTCTGGAAATTAATTAGGAAGAAGAGAAACAAAGCATAGAAGATAGAAAGCTGGAGAGGCATCATTCTATATCTAAAAAAAAATCACTAGGATAGGTGGGAATCTGAAAAAGCTGCGTAATAATGAGACATTTTTAATAAAGCAGAGACCCATATGGGTACATTGCTTTTTCTGTATGCCGTGTTCTGAATATGCAGTAACCTTCTTTATCTAGCTGACACTAGAGATATGGAATTTACCTAGTTATATATGCTCAGATAATAGGAGTTTTTCATGTAAGTGCTGCTCTGTAATAAGCATGGGCTTTGCTTAGATAATGGATGATTTAGATAAAAGATGGGCATACTGTATCAACTCTGGAGATATAATCTTCACTAGGAAATTCTGAAAACTAAAACTAAATTAGCATTCTAGTAAATGCACACGTCCAGGAACATTTCAGTAGGTAAGTGCAACAATAGCAGCTGAAAACTGTTAAACTCTTTGGCTTCTAAAAATGTCATCTACATGACATCTACATAAAATTACAGACTCATGTCACTCATGCCAAGCAAAAGAAAAAAAGTAGTAATATTGTAAAACATTTTGACATTGCTTTGGGTGTTTGCATTAGTAAAGATTAGGAGTTAAGGCTTTTGCAGACTCGTGTCATGGTTCTGACTCTGTTTTCCTCTCAGACAGACACAATAGCACCTGTAGAGCCCTGTGCACACCCAGGTGAATAGCACAGCATGGGCAAAGTAAGGCTGGTACAGACACTGTGATTTATCTGTGGGTGTGCAATAACCATTTTTCCTGACAGCTGCCAGCCTGCACTCCTGAGCATCTGGAACAGTGGATCTGCAAAAATACAGGAAAAGACACATCCTGTATGCTTGTCATATGGTACATGGGAACTGAGCAGGCAGTAGAGGATATCCTATGCAATATGAGCAGTGCAGCAGCCCTGACACTACCTGACACACCTTTGGAGCTTGTATGCAGGAAGGGGGGTGGCTGAACCTGGGTTGCAAACCTGTGAGCTCATATTTTGGGGAGGTACTGTCTCTGCCTAAGCAGTGCCTAAGCATTCTGATCATGGAGGCAGCAGCTCACTCTGCTGCTCTCACTGACTTGAGAGAAGCTACTCATATGCTTAAAATTAGCCCTGGAGCAGGGCCAGACTTCTCAGCACATTATGGGACAGAGCTGTTGACAGACGATCTTAACTCTCTCGCTTGTGAGAAGTTTGTACACACGCTCAGCGGAGCTGCAGGACCAAGGTCTTGGCCTCACATTCTTGCTGAAAAGCCCATGGTGCTTTTCACGAGAATTAAGATGTCAGGATCATCAGTCTGATCAGATCAGATGCTGATGCCAGTAAAACCCTCCTGCCCTGTCCTCCCTGGGTATCTATAAACAGCTGCGCTGAACCAGTCTGCTGTACCCAGCTCCAAGCAGCCAGACTGCGAAACAGTTGGGCATTAATTCGACTCTAATACTGAAAAGTATTAACGAAGAAAGGAAATACTCAGAGACTGATATTTCTAACTGCTATTTGAGCTCACATATTCTGCGTTTGTAGTGTACAGAGACAAATTAGAAAGCACAGCGGAGGCATTCACAAAAAGCAAGGTGCTTCTCTGGTGGGATTATACCAGCAAGAAAGCAGTTGAGTAGAAAAGTTTAACTGGAGTAATATTTCATTAGGTTCATTGGCAGATTTTTCTTCTGCAGAATAATTATTTCTGGGCAGAATAATCCTGAGGAGAGAGGAGAGGAGAGGAGAGGAGAGGAGAGGAGAGGAGAGGAGAGGAGAGGAGAGGAGAGGAGAGGAGAGGAGAGGAGAGGAGAGGAGAGGAGAGGAGAGGAGAGGAGAGGAGAGGAGAGGAGAGGAGAGGAGAGGAGAGGAGAGGAGAGGAGAGGAGAGGAGAGGAGAGGAGAGGAGAGGAGAGGAGAGGAGAGGAGAGGAGAGGAGAGGAGAGGAGAGGAGAGGAGAGGAGAGGAGAGGAGAGGAGAGGAGAGGAGAGGAGAGGAGAGGAGAGGAGAGGAGAGGAGAGGAGAGGAGAGGAGAGGAGAGGAGAGGAGAGGAGAGGAGAGGAGAGGAGAGGAGAGGAGAGGAGAGGAGAGGAGAGGATGCTGCATCCATAGAGTTAC
The DNA here is from genome assembly GCA_036630365.1 of Acanthiza pusilla. NCBI lineage: Eukaryota > Metazoa > Chordata > Aves > Passeriformes > Acanthizidae > Acanthiza > Acanthiza pusilla. The sequence goes on along the minus strand of JAXCHO010000164.1, from coordinate 37,908,846 downwards.
ACTCTGGTTAAGAAAGAAGGCCAGAGGAAGGAAGACAAAATGCTTGGCCCCAACAGGACAGCAGACTTTTGCCTTGCTAACCTTTATAATACTGATATTACAATGAGGTGGCAAGGCAGAAGTGCCACGTGAGGCAGCCCCTGACCACAACAAAAACAATAAGACTGTCTGAATTAGCAGTATGGAGCATGTTACATTTCCTGGGCATTTTCTTATCTGTATCTTACTTGGGTTTTTGATCTATGGATGAGTGAGCCAGGAAGTGGCCTGAAGACACCCCTTTTGCCTCATGCATGGAAATTTTGTAATTATAGGGCTACACCGACAGGCTCCCACTCCTGTCATGACACTTGGCATGGTTTATGTGCTCTAAACAAGAGAAGGAAAGAACTCACCTCCCCAAACCAGTGAAATAATGAGGAGCAAAACGCACTCTTTTATCTTTTTGTCAAGTGAGGCAAGTCTATTATCTGCCCAAGCCTATCTGCTCCAGAGCAGCATTTTACAGGCTGATTAGTGTATAGCTTCCTGCAGTAAACTGCCTGAAGGGACCAGGACACAGGAGGGGAAAGAGAAATTCAGGGATGAGATTTAAGCTCCAGCCTTAGTTTTTATTGCCTACACTGTATGTCAATACATATTTAACTGATAATTCATGGATATTATACAACATGCACATACAAACATGCATATGCCAGCACAAAATAACCTACATCAGCCCCAGGAGTCACCGCTGACTTTGAACTCAGAACAATGCAAAACCAGGAGGGATTGACCCAACTGGCTTTGGAAACAGGCACCCCTGGATCTGGTTGGTAAAAATGCCAAATGAGTTTTTAGCACAGTGATGGATGGGCTTTAGATTTGAAAAGACACAGAGTCAATGCAGTTGAAAAGAGCTTCTGCCATACTAAAAATCTATTAGCTCTTAATGTTTTATATTCTTGGGAAGTAATTATGCCATGTTGAATTTGTAAAGGATTTCCTTTCATAATCTTGTTATTATTCCCCTAGAAATGCCTGTTAAAACTGGCTAATTGTATAGACACAACCATATAAATGTATTTGTGGCAACAGGAAGAACCAACTGCTCATTAAGTGCCTAATTTGTATGGCAGAGTAGTGATATGACAGTAAATTTCTTACACCTCCAAACTGCTAATGCTTGATTGCATTGTGTAAAGCAGGACAAAGCCTGAAAGTCATCATGGTCTTTTGGGTTTAGTGACTCAAAATCTTTGGAAGACTTGAAAGTAGTGTTTGCTGTCAGAGTATATGACTGTATGGAGCCTGTAAGCACTGCAACAGAACAACTGACACAAATTATAAGCAAGAAAGTGGCATTATTACCTAAAAAAACTTTCTGAAGATGTCTCAGCAATGGAAAGAGGTGACTTGAAGGCTGACTGGGAGCAGCTTGCAGTGCATGTCTCTTCATATAAGCCAATGCACGGCGCACTCCCATCAGCTCTGGTTCTGTGGAGGAGCTGCTGTTCAGGGTTAGCAGGAGGAGAGCTCCTTCGCTGAAACCAGAAAGATAATCAGCTTTTAGATTCTGGATGTGATTTTGTTGGTGCATTGAGCTTGATTTGGAGATACACTTCAAATGAACCTTTGTAATAGAAGTTAAAGACCCCAGAACCCTGCTGCCTTTTATTTATTTATTATTAGCAACATTACACACCTTATTTGCTTAGATGTAAGTATTTATTCCAGGTAAATGGGATAACCCTAGAAAAACACTGTGATGATACTGTTTGCATTAACTCTGTGCATTGTGCCAATCTGATTTACTTCAAATATTTCCAAATCATCTCCTCTGAGATTGTCACAAAAATTAACTGCTTTCGTTTCCTGGCTGAAGGTAAGTTAACATAACTCCCATTATCCAACTACATCCAGTGGGCTACCAGGATTATAGAGGAGACATCTTGGGTGCAGACTGATTTTGCACCTCCCCGGGAGGTGCTGAGAGGTGCTGCCTCACAAAACAGAGATAAATGAAGAAAGAGCAGAAAGATAATGAGGAAGATAAAATTGCACAAACCTTCTCCTTCACCCTCTCAATGAGCTTTAAAATCCACTGAACTTGAGATAGGCATGAAAGGCATGAAAACCTTTCACATATCCAAAAAGGAATTATAAACTGTAACAATCAACTGTTGTGAAGAAGAGAAGCTGTCCTAGATCAACTTCTCCAGGTGTTTTCACAAGGAAGAACTGATGCAGATACTGCAGCTCTGGCAGGCAGCTGGATTGGGCATTCCCTTCATGTTCAGTCATTTCGCACCAGTCTTAAATTGCCATTACTACTTTTCACAAAGAACAAGTCCAGTATTTTTTTTAAGCTTATAATTTTCTCCAGTAGATTTTCCCGATCCAGAAAATTCTCTAGACATGAGACTATTGTCAGAACCATGCTGAGGGGGATTTGCACACTCCCAAGAATGGTGTGATATAGAGAAAGCAAATTTAACTTTTAAAGTCTGCCAAGGCAGGCTACTGACCTACCTCACCAGAGGATTTTATTCTCTCCACATATCAGCTCCAAAATGTTACTCCTGTCCACTGCAGAGGCATAGCATGAGCATCAGCAGCTCCTGCAGAGCAGGCAGCATGCTGCTGTTGTTGAGATAACCTGCCCGTGGTTGGCCCTCACTCATCTGAAACCAGAGAGAGCAGGTAAAAGCAGAACAATATGTCCATATTTTTTTTCCCTTTTCATTTTCCTAGAAGCAGAGTGAGCCAGCTTAGGGCAGGCTAGAGCACCAGGAGCCGTCAGGGCACAGGGCTGGAGCTCAGGGATCTCACCTCCATCCATGCTTGGACACACAGTCACTGCCTCACGTTCCCTGGCTGCAAAACAGGAGCCGTGGTGCACATCCTGCTCTGTGGAAAAGGACCTTCAGATCTACACACCTGAATGGCACCAGGAGTGCCATGAGCTATTCAATAATTTTAACGTTTCTTACTTAGATATGGAATGAGATTTAAAAAAAAACCAAACTGCTGAGCAAGTACAAAGGTTGATGAGAGAAATCACAAAGATCCCTTCAATGCAGCTGGATGATACACTTGGCACAGGAAAGGTTGGTGGCAGTACAAAAAGCACTCCAAAGAATACTTTAAAGTAAGTGTCAGCTCAGAAAAGGATAAAAGCCCAATTTTATCAGCACAGAAGGAAAAGAAGGAACTGTAAGGAAGGGAATATGTGTGAAGATCACAAGGTGAAGACAAAATCCAGCCCAACAAAAGACTCGTGAATCCCAATGAACAGAAAAGGGAAAACGTTACTTTTTTATCCTCTCTCACATATGAAACAGAACAGGAAAGAAGTTAAAAATTAGACACATCAGTTTTAAAACATAACTTCATTTGCAAACTCAATATATGAACTTAAGTAAAACTTCATCTGTTGTTCCTTTTTTCCCAATGGACTGAAGAAATTACTGGTGATTTGACTGACAGCACAAGGGAGATTTTCAGAAAATGAAGAAAACCTTTATCACTCATCAACCCAGCACTTGCTAAGGTAAAACAGTAGAAAAAAGCATCTGGACAAAAGCTGGTCTGAAGCCATCAGGATGTGATCCTAAGAAACCATTTTTAGCAACCCCCTATTCAATTGGTTCCTGCCCAATAACAAAGTTCCTTATTGCCTCCTCATCCTGCACGTGGCCAGGAAAGGATCAGGGATTTATGGTTCTTTGGGACGCATCCCTGAACCAACCCCCTTCTTCATATAAAACACACATGTATATGCTAAATGCATAATTTTTCAGCGTTATAATACAGAATCAGATCCCTCTCCAACCTAGTGAGTAGAAGAGACTGATTATATCAAATTATACTTGAAAAAAGTCCTTCATTTGCGAGGTATCCGGGACTGCAAAAAGACAACTGATGATAAGACTTTTCTTACCTAGCTGTTCCTAAAATCAAACTGGGTGGCAACAAAGCTAGAAAGAGTTCTTTCAATTCACAAAGCCTCTGTGTGTGTTTACTGTACCTCAGATTCAAGCATTTAAGTCATAGCATGGCACTGGGTGGGAGAAGACAGAAGTAGTAGGAAGCTTTGCTCGGTTAGATTCATTCGTCATGGTTCTGGTAAAATGAAGAGTCTATAGAATATAAGTCAGTTCATTTTTGGCACATGAAAAAGGTCAGCACTCACTGTGATAAGTGAATAGTGAGCATCAGTTTCTATGTCTGGGAATTTAAGCTCTTCACTTACATCTGAGTAGAGTGAGTCCTTTTTTACCAAGTAATTCTGCAGAAAGCTATGATCTAAATGTTGTGTTTACCCAGCAGAGAAATAGACTTTTATCTTGGAAAGTACAAAGGAAGCAGGCTTTTCTCACATGGCTTTGTACTGTCTTCAGCCCCTGACAGTGGTTGGTCCCAAAACTGAAGTGCCACAGCACAACAGGGAATGAACTTTACTCACAATTTTTTTTTCTTTTTTTGTGTAACTTCCTCATGCTCCCTAAGTGTTTTCTACAGGGACAATATTTCCCATTGAATAGGGAATTTGTCTTTAAAAATACCTAATCTCATGCCTTGCTTTTTGGGAAATATTCATGTCCTTGAAGTCTGGCCAGTTACATTCTGAAATGAAGGCTTTATGCCATTTTTCTTTGGGGAACAATTTACAGACATAACTAACTGGTTCAATACTTCCTGTAGAGATCCAAAGAACACCGTATTTTTGTTTTGTGACCAGTTGGTGCCAGAGCCCAGGTATGGGGGAGTAGCCATGAGGGCCACTGAGCCCACGGCAGTAGCTGAGGCTGTGCCAGACTCCACACCTCAGCAAATCCTCCTCCCTCATCTCCACATGCTGGCTGCCACCTCAGGAGGCTCTGTGAAGAGGGGTTTGCCTGCCAGCATTTTGCAGCTTGCAATATATAGCTTGATGTCAGATCCACATTCAGAAATGCCTATTTTTTTCTACTCAGGTGCTTACATTGGCAACCAGGAAGGTTGCTCTTAAGTGGCGCTGGCTGCTTAACAATACAGTTTAATCTGTATGACACTCAATTTGGACTAGAAAGTGGCAATGTTTTCTCAAGAAAATGCTCCAATCTCCTTTGGGATTTCTGCTCTTTTGCATTTTATGTAAACTGTACTTCTGCTTGGATCTGATGATGGGAAGTGTACAGGATCTTTCTCTTTTTAAAACAAAATTAATTTAAGTAATTATGCTTGGATCTGATGATGGGAAGCGTACAGGATCCTTCTCTTTTTAAAACAAAATTAATTTAAGTCCAGCAGGAAGAGCTTAAGTATGGAAGAGTCTATATTTAGATTATTTTCCTTTTGTGTACAGCTGAGTGTATTTCCAGATCCCTTGAGTTTCTGTCATGCTGTGGACAACTACAAAACATATCCCACCCTTGAAAGTCATTCCAAAGGCAGAAGGAAGACAAGAAAAGTATAATTAGCTGCAATGATCCCGAAACTTAGGAAGAAACCCCTTCCGTCCTCAGAACACAAATGTACCTTGTTCGACAGCACAGTTGTTGAAATATTTTCAATATTTTGTCATAAGTGTTAAAATTCACCCACAGAAGCACAAAAGCATTGAATAATTTAAGTTAGAAGGGATCTCTGGAGATCATGTAGTTCCCCACTCAAAGCAGGGTGATCTCCTAGGTTAGAACTAACATAAAAATTAGATCAGGTTGCTCAGGGCCTTGTCCAGTCCAGTTTTTAATACCTTTGAAGACAGAAATTACATGGCCTTTCTGGACAACTTATTCAACTGCCTGGTTATCCACCCAGTAAAAAACTGAAAAATTGCTTGAACTAAGTCTAGCAAAGGAGAACTGATTTAAATATAAATAAACCATTTGGTGCTGTGTGAAAACTAAGAGACTTTAAACCCTCAGGAATGTATCAATTCCAAAGGTCTCAAATGGGAAATTTAGCATTGTCAGCAGCACAGAGCCATAACTTTTATAATTAAAAAAAAAGTTAATTCAGCACATACTCATGTTTCTGTGCTTATTTACTGGTCTTTCTTTTGATCCAGTCAAACACTTCTAGAGAATGAAATTTACAGTTTCCAGTAGTAACATTTTTGTAATTTTAGTAATATTTTAGTAATAATTTAATGGCCAAAAGCACACACATTAACTTCCATAACATCTTCCTCTCTTAAAAAGAGGAGAGCTTTAGGATGGGATATTCCAGAACAAAACCCCAAAACAAAACCAAACCCAAAATCAGTTAAATTTTTGCTAAACTGAAATTAGTTTGGCTTTAATTTCTGATTTTCATTTTAAATTTTGTGGTTATAGTTTTTAGATGGATTTTCCTTGTATTTGTTGTACGATATTTATCAGTGTTGTATTGAATAATTAAAAACTATATTTTCTTGTGCAACAAAAGACACAGCAGAATAAATGTAACCTTTAGACATACTTCTTTCAGACTTTCAAAACCCTTCAAAATCAGTCAAGCATAGAGAAAGATGGTCAAAGAGCATCAAAGGTATGAACACATGAAATTTGGAGGTAAAAACATAGTCACATGCTGTATTTAGATGGGTCATTAGTAGCCTCATTTAGGAATTCAATCTTACAGTGGAGGTGATGTAAAAGATGAGGTCACATCCACTTCAAAGTGACCTCACTGAGAGGTTAAATGCCATCTTTCACACAATTTTATGATTGAGCTATCACTATTTTGGAGTTATTTTTACTTGCACTAGCCTAACACTCCGATTTTCATACATCACAACACAAGTTTGACCCTCAAGCTACTTACATTTTTTGGAGTTTTGTAGAAAAGAACTAGCTCTTTCCCTTCCAAGAAGATGTGGATCATGGTACAGCTGAACGGGATCACAGAATCTTATCTCCATTGTTATGACAAAATAAACAGTCATTACTAGCTGCAAAGAAAATAAGCTCCTCAGTAAGCACAGCAGATCCCTAGTCTACCAGTTCACAAATATAAAAATAATGCTTTAGGAAGGAAAAGTGTCATGAAAACCAGTTGATCATCAATTGCTGAGCAAAGAAAAATCCTCATGTAGCAGGGACGTGCTGCAGACTGTTGATGGACCAGTAGCACTGTTGACACAAAGTTGGTTTCGATTTGTTTCTGAAGTTCAGGATTTCAGAGGCAAACACCTGGTGGGCACACAGCTGTACATGGTGCAGGGGACAGTGGCAACCCCAGGGGATGTGCCCACAGGTGTCAGTGGTGAACACCCAGCCCCATGCTTTGTGCCTGGCAAGGTACACACTGCTGGATGGAGACGTAGTTGACCTTGGAATTGCCACAGTTTTGTCAGAAAGTCCACGTGCTAATTAAATACACACTTAATGGGTGTAGTTAATAACACTGAACGATGTCTGACAATTTGCTCAGGTAAGAGCAAGTTCAGGCTGAGTAAGCAATGGAACCACTGCTTCTAGTATGTGATAGTGCATACAGGGTCCAAGCAGGGATTAAATCCTCCTTCAGCTAGGTGCTGTACAAACAAACAGCAGAAAGAGAATCCCTCTACTGAGTTCACCACCTTGAGCAGTGCATTGCCAATAGCAGTATCATTTACAGCTGAGACTTGGCCACATTTTCTGAATTAATAAGCAGTGAAGCAGTATTTGGTATTAGATGGATTCTGTGAGAAATCTGGAAGCTGACACTGAAGAGAGAAGTACTGGCAAGCAAAATGTAAAGGAACAGCTTATAATTTAGAATACAGCCATCACTGAAAAAGGGCATTTGAGATGCATCTTTATCCTAAAGAGCAGATTTGCTCATTCCTGTAGAACTACATCACAATCACCATTCTCTCATTATTTAACATTTTTAAAAGTATTTTCTGGAATGCAAGCACACAAATGTGGGCAGAGCATTATCCTCGAGCACCACAAACCCCTTCAGCCGACACAGAGCCACGGAAGGCCATCGAGCATAGGCTCTGCCTTGTAGCTCAGACACACAGGATGCGTCTGCAGGGAGGTGATGCGGGGACGATTAAGTAACAAAAGTCCCGTGTGAAAACCATTAAGTGTCACAAGTCGTCTGGAGAGTGATTTTTACACTTAACAGCTTAATGGCAAGCAGAGGCCATTCAATGCACTCTAAAAATTCCTCCCTGCTCTTTGTGGTGCCCACAGCACGCCGCGGACACGCGCCGGGGACTGGCGTCGTGCGATGCTGGCGCAGTGGGAAGGTGGAATCAATTAGCACGGGAGATGTGCACCCAGCGAGGAGAGCCCGACGAGAGCTATCAGCCTGGCTGTTTGCTCACATGGAGCCTGTTAGTTACACAAACACGCGGAAAGAAGATAGTGTTACAGGTGAAATCCTGCAGTTCTCCGAACGAAAGTGAATTTGTTTCCCTTCCTGTTTTTCTGACTTATCCCTCCTATTTCACTGTTATTAGACTGTGGCTTGTACGCTGGTTGAATGCCAGTTTTCTTCCTCCCATTCAGCATTTTCTCCCCCTCTCACTGATTTTAACTCGAAGAAATTGCTAAAGAAGTACCTAGACTTTTCTTGGGAGCAACACCAAGGAAGCTGCTGCTGATCCAGAAGGCTGTTTCAAAATGCAGCTGGGAAAAATAAATCCTGAGAAACAGATCAAAAGTGGCAATTTCAGAAAGAAAAGCATGCCTTTTCAGTTTTCATGTTCCAACAATCTTTGACCTTCCCATTTACATTTATCTTCTTCAGTTTAAGAAGGAAGCAGTGCTACCAATATGAAAAAGTGAAGCCCCAAGAACAGTAACCTCTGGGGAGGGAAGACTTGCCTTTTCAGAAATAGCATAACCTGTACATTGAACACTCATCATAATGCAAAGCCGAGGAATGAAATTCTCTTTTCTACCAGAGGATCTTGGGATGAACAAATGTTAATTCCTGCTGTCTGATCTGGTGACACTCACTCAATCCGTGTGACTAGTGAGACATCAAGTCAGTGTTAAATTCCTTTCCTTATTTTGAAAGACGGAATCAATGGACAAGGGGAAATAATCTTGGCCTTAATGAGGTTTTCCACTTCTTCTGGCTGTTGTCTTCCTCCCTGAAACTTGGGGACAGTCAACATACTGGGTGCATTCCTCCCTGAAACTTGGGGACAGTCAGCATACTGGGTGCAATCTGCCCTGGCTGGCTGCTGTCAGGTAACACAGGTGCCGAATGGAGCTGGTCTATGGCAAGAGCTGAAGCAGAGGTAGTTCAGTGAGAATCGACTCTCCTGAGACCTTGGAAATAAAACCTAGATCAAATTTTCAGATCATGGCTATTTTTCAAAAGATTTATAATTTGAAAAAAAAAATAATTTTTTTTTAGGACCAATACATACCCATCCTAAATTTAATTCTTTAAGTTAAAAGTAATAGTTTTCCAAACAAACCCCATCATTTTAAAACTGGAAAGTTGTTTATTACTATTACTATTACTATTACTATTACTATTACTATTACTATTACTATTACTATTATTACTATTACTATTATTATTATAGCTGAGCACCAGCATGGGCAATATCAATTCAAGGGGCTGACATCTGCAACAAGTAATAACATGTAACTTTAATGATAGCCAATACTACAAAGCAAATAAAACTGTATTGTTCTTACTTTTAAAAGTCTGGGAGCAAGTATGGTGGAGAATCCTGAAATGCTTCTCTCACCATAGAAATACAAAGACTAGTAGTTTTCTTGCGTCTTTTTATTGTGCAAAACTATGCAAAGCCTGTCAGAATTTGAAAAATCCACAGGATTTTTTTCTCTGAGTTATCAGCATAAGTGACATTGACCTCAATATCAATTCACATAAGCTCCAATCTTTCAGGCAGCAAGAGGGAATAGTGGGAGTGTCTTGAACAGAAAGCAAGAATTGAAAAATTCAGTGCAAAATATGAATACAATGAAGAATGTATTAAACAGGGAATGTATAACACAAGCTCTCTTTATTCCTTCAGCTCTGTAACACACAGATGTGCTGAGACTTGGGCAAAATCAAACTGAAGACGGGGGGCATAAGATGCCCTCTCCTTCATGCAGAGTAAACGTATAAAACATTTAGGCTCTTGAAGAATCAGGATGGGTTAAAATTAGAAATCAGTTACCTCTGAGGAGTTACCTCTAAGGACTGGGCTTGAGCTGGATGGTTACAGGGTCGGAATGAGAGCTGAAAATGGAGCCGAAAATGTTAAGATGTTTTTATTCTCTTTTGTTTGGGGCAGTGGGGATGAGCTGCTTATGGTTCAATGGTCATTCTAAAAAAGTGATAGAAAGGAGGGACTGACTGAAAACACAACACAGAGTCAGAAGAGGTATCACAAAAACCACAATTGTATATTGTGTTTTTCCCTGAAATGATGAACATCCTCTGCCAATCTGAAAGCTCTTTTTGCTCTGCAGGGTATGGTCCCAAAAGAAAGAATAACCAAAGTGCATGTCTCTGCAGTAAATAAAATTTCAACTAATTACTCTATAATAAACATATTTGCTTTTGCCGACAGATTGCAGGTTTTCAAAAGTTTGGAAGAAAGACTTCCCCTTCCTCCCAGAGCTTTAAATTTGTATTGTCCATTTGATGAAAATATGAAGTCATGTTCTTCATATGACAATGCAGGAGGGAAAAAAAAAGGGAAATGAAAAAAATAATACCAACTCAGCACCATAATTTCAGAACATTTTGGCATATTTTATTGTTTCCTCTTAACTGCCCCCTCCTTCTTATCTCATGTACGGGCCCATCTACAGTAATGTTTTAAATGAAAAGCCTTTTAGTGAGCCAACTGCACCTTTCTCTAGGGAGTTCCCACTGAAATTCCTGATAACACCAAACAATGGAACTTTTTTCTGAGCTACAAAGCACAATGAAAACGACATAAATTATAATTTAGAAATTTTATCCCTTTGATGACATTTTTCCTTCATTATTCAGAGCATTTTTTTCTAGAAAAACAAGCCATGATAAATCTTTCCACAGAGTAACTTAATTAGGCCAAAATACTAGCAGTAGGAGTGGGCTCCCTCTATTATTACCATTCTGTACTTCTATTTTAGATTGCTTTTTATAAAACAAGCAGTTAGAGAGCTGGGGAACTCAGGAGCTGAAGCTTTCCAAATATTTACAGCAACCAATTAAAACCATAGCAGAAGGGATGCAGTTTAATATGTTGCAGGCTTGACTCAGCTGCACATATCTATTGCATTTAGATTTGGGTTTATGGATACATGGAAATGTATGTCAATAACAAACTGACCTCCAAAAAAAGAAATCCTGAGCCTCATTCATGCAGGTAAATCGATGTGTTGAACAAATTCGTGCTATATTTCTTCATAGAGGTGCACAGGAGATGGACGGGTGTAGTTGCTCAAGCCTGTTTCCCGTGTTCCCTCATATCCACGCTGTCTGTCAGGGATGAGTTAAGTTCTCCAAATGTGGACAGTTACTTCAATTCTACATAATAAGAAGAAGGGGATGAGTTAGTCTTCTGAAAGTAAGCTCTTAAATTCACCACAAAGGCCCTGGCAGGAGGAAGGTGTCTCTGACGACCCCCAGAATCAGATCCCATCCAGTGGATTGGACCACTCACCATGGGGAGAGCATGCCTGTCCAGAGGGTGATTTGCTCAGGCCAGGTTTGAGCTTCATACCTCTGCTGGGTGCCCCTAAGAGGAGAAGAATGGCCCAGGGGATACTCTTGCCTGGAGGAGGGACCTCCAGCCTTGAAGGGCTGCTGCAGGCTGCGTTCACCACAGCTGCTGATCAAGAGGGTGGAGAGATGCTTGTCCCAGCTGGGTGCACCCAAAGGGGCTCCTTCAGACTGGGGCAGACATGGGCTGTGTTTTGGGGGAGATCTCTAGCCATTGGATTATTGCCTGAAAGTGTGGGTGTGGGTTCCTAACACTATGCTTATAATTTCTGGCATCAGTAGAGAGATTAGCCAGTCCAAGTAAGCAGGATCAGTGTGGGGTTTAGGCAGACTAATTCCTATCCCAGGTTTTATGCTCTTTCAATTTCTTTAGTCTTCTGCCAGGCCAATACACAGATCTGCAGGAATCCCTCTTCATCCAGCTTCACACAGGCTTACAAATGCCAAAATTAACAAATCAAGATTGCTTTTAATTCCAGATGAGCACATCTGAATTTCTCCATCTTACGATAATATTTTGCATTTTACTCAGAAGAAATGCTTGCATACCTAAACAGCTAAGTAAAACATCTCAAAAATCAACTTCTAGCTCACATATCTTTTCCTGAGTTCAAGACTATGCATAAGTCCTCTCACTCTTCCCAGTCAGTGTTGTCTGGTGCAAAGGTGAATTAAGGAATTGGACTCCAGCGGTGTCAGGCAATGAAAGAAAGTGATTGCAGGCCCCTCGTGGGTGGGACGCGGGCATTTTGGTGCTGCCAGCACTGGGACCCTTCCAGACACTTCCAGCTGTGGAAGCCAGTTTCCAGCTGTGGGAACTGATGGAAGTGCAGTGGTGAAAGCTGGGGTGCTGAGCGCCACACTCCTGAGAGCTGGGGCTGGTGATCCCATCAAGTCATAGGTGTCTTGGCATTTGCAGACTGCAGTCTCAGGGGCTTGGCCACAGCTGCACAGGAGCACTGCAGCAGGGAAGCTTATTGCACAGGCAGAGCCTGTGCTCAAGGACCATTTCCTAACTGTTGTGCCCTCCTTTCTGTTTTCAGTGCTTCTTCACCATGCAGACCTTCTGTTTGCAAAGGCAGGTGCAGCATGGCAGGGTCTCCCTAGGGGTAGCACAGCTCTTGCTGAAGTTCAGACCTGACCTGCACCAGCTCTAAAACATTTCAGGTGAATCTGAGGAAGGCTTGGCAACAATTCAAGAAGTTTGAGTTCTGGATCGTGTAGTCTATAAAACCACCTCTGAATATTTTGTTTAAACGTCTGCTGCCCACGCCAGCCTTCTCTTTCCAACCATTATAAAGGAATAGCAAAGCCTTAAGTGCGGAATTTCTTAAAAAATAGTTCCCTTGTGTAGGGGACTGTAACAAATACTAGGCAAATCACCAAGAGATGAAGACCTAAATCCCCAGGAGCTTATACATATGCATTAAAAAGAGTGGTTTGAATGTCAAAATAAATAAATATAAAGCTGATTTTATACTACAGGATTATGCTTGGGAGGGAAGGTTTTCCTCCTGTCTTACACAACCAACTTCAAAAGAAAACTCCCTGTTAAACACTACTGGGTTTCTGCAGTCATGTAGGTGACTTGGTTGGGCAGGACAAAGCTTTTTTTTTTGTTTGAGGGAAAAGCTCCATTTGGAAGGTTTGGAAGTAATTTCTGCTCTCAGTTTGCAAAGTGCAAATCAGGACAGTTTGTAACAACACAGAGCTATTGAGATGCAGGGAACTATTTACATAAGTAAGGTAAGCAGGATTTGACCCAGCTCCACGAGCCCTGCAGATAGCATTGTCCTGTCAATTTTCACTCCCTACAGCAATGAAGGCAGATAAATGGCTTCCTGCCATATGGCATCACCTTTTTACAAGAGATCATGTGGACATTGCCACTAGATGCTTTGGACGGAAGATCCCACTTTGCGTCACAAAATAATTTCTAGAATGTTATCCAAATCTGCCATGTACTATGACTTCTCTGCTGAAATATATAAAGATGTCCTAGCTAAGGGTACCAGGAAAAATGAGACTTGTGCGTGCTACCTCTGAGGTTTGATATCTTCAGCCCTCACCACTTGGCAGGTCAGAGGCCTGCATGTGAATTATGTCATCCCTCAGGGTCACCATTACTTCTTTTTGTTAGGCATGATTCTGTACAATCCCCCTATGGGCCATTCATTTAGGAATTGGACTCGATGACCGTTGTGGTCCCTTCCAACTCAGGATATTCTGTGATTCTGTATTTGGAACCATTTCTGATGCCTTCAGGGAGAGCAGATACCCGCTGGAGTTTTGAGCACAACCTTTCACCAGAAAGCTTAGACTGTCACATGAACAAAGTTTAATAGCAGAGTTGGAGATCTGTTCATTGGAGATCTTCCTCAGTATTTCCAGGCTGTGCTTTATCCATAGATGCTTCCTCTCACCCTCTACTGCCTGTCATCTATAGACTAGCTAGTTGTGATGTGTCTCATAATCATGTTACATCAAAGAAGGTCAGAGAAAATAAATGATGTTATTCAAACTTGACTCCAGAAAAGAGCAAATCTCTCAGGAAAGCACTCCTCCCTCTTATTTGTGATATAAAACTCTGGAGTCTCACACCTCAGGAAGGGATTGCTTTATACTCTCACTCTATGTAAAATTTAGCCTGCCAAGAAGCAGCTGATAAAACTCAAATCTCTTCTCACAGCGTGAGTTTCTTAATGCCTCTGCCTCATTTGTTCATCAGCACTTTATGAGAAAATAAACAAAAACAGTGTCTGTTTGCCCATTGTCATCAAGGGCATCTGAACACTTCCTGCCGGGAGAGGTGGTTGTACCACCCTTGGAGCAGAGGCAATCGCGTCTTTCTTCCGCCTCTGCATTTACAATGGCCCATCTACAAAGCTGGAATCCCAGGGAGCTTAATCAAAAGCCTGAAGACACCCCAGGGTACATGTTATTGTCTAATAAGAGTAAGCAGTGCACACTGTTAGCACCAGCATCAGGCTAGTGTCAGCATCTCTGCATACTTGGGCATCCCTTGGAGGAATCCTATTGCTCTTCTGGGGCAGAAATTCTGACAGTGTAATGCAGACTATGGCAGTCATACAATGATTTTTGATAAGGTAAAAAATGAAAATAGATAATCCGTGTTCCCCTCTGGAAACAGTTTTCTTTCTCACATCAGTTTGGAAAGGATATTTATGGTTTTTTTCAGTTCATGCTATAAGCTACCGTAGTAAAGCACTGCAACAGTGCCCCAAAATATCCCAGAAGCACAGGTTTGGGTTAAAACCCACAGATTTCATCACAAGCCCACTAGCCAACATTTTAATGTTTTTTAAAAGTGCAGTTCTGCAAGAGGCTCAATGCAATTCTTACCATCTATCCCTCAAACTAGACAGCAGTGAATGTCCAATTTCCAAATTATTAGCACAGTGGGTTTTTCTCCAAGAGAATTCTTTTCTTCTTGTCTGGTTTTTTTTTTTTTTGTTGTTGTTTGTTTGCTTTTTGTTTTGGAGGGTTTTTGGTGTGGATTTTTTGTTGTTGTTGTTTTTTGGTTTTTTGTTTGGTTTTTTGGATTTGGGTTTTTTGTTTATTTTTTGTTGTTGTTGTTGGGGGTTTTTGTGGGGTTTTTTTGGTTTGTTTATTTGTTGGTTTGGGTTTTTTTTTGTTCTTGTGGCCCTGGCATCTTTTTGCAACCATTCCCCCTCAAATCCATTTTTTTTCCCCCCTCCACAGTCCATTCTATCAGTATTTTTCTTCCTTGATTTTAGCTTCTTAACTGCCTAGATGTGGATTACTTGACCCCACTTCTGCACCCACGCATGCTCATGTCAGAGAGGCAAGGGGCAGCAGATGTGCAGCTGGGAGGGACATTGTTCGTGAGGGCTTTGCTCATCCAGCATCTCCCTGAAGAGAGGAAGGAAACTGCTTTATATGAAAGGCAGCTAATAGCACTCACTTGCCTCCAACCTTCATGTGAGGTGCAGCATGGGAAAGGTGCTGGGGAGGAGATTCACAGTGTGCAGGGAGGCTCCTGTGCCCAGAGACAGAGACAAAATGAGGGCCTGCTTCCACCCCTGCTCACTGTACCCTAAAAGTGAGAGAGAATGTACCTGTGCGACTGTAAGTGCTTTAGTCAGGAGGAATACTCTGTTAAGTCCTATTTACACAATTCTTACACAAAGGGAGCCCTAAAGATCTTTGTATCTTTCCTTTTCATCAATGCAATGGTTAACAAGGGGAAGAAAGGCTGAAGCAGAAGTGTCCTGGGCAGACCTACAGCAGTGCTGCCATTCCAAACAGCAGAGTTCCGAGGGTTCAGTTAAATGTGCTGTCCCATGGCTCGGACAGCACAGCCACAGTGTGGAGAACTGGATGTATCACCAGCCCATACACTGGCCTGCACCTCCATGCCTATCCACTGTACTTGTGTGCAGCCAGCAGGGTGGAGTGTGACAGCCTCAGAACTGCTCAAAAACCTGATGCAGAGAACATTCTTCCCGGCAGAAGGACCTCCTGTAGAGGAGGTCTTTTTGTTTGAAGTCAATTCCAAAGTGATTTTTGAAGGGTTTTGCGGTTGTCTTCAGTGGGGAACTGGGACTCCTAGACAGATTTCAAATGTCCCTCTTTGAAAGTGTTTGTAATCTGGTACCAAGTGTTTTTCACATAGGACTTTTGCATTTTAACATTACAATGTTGCATAAATATACCCAGAGACATACACACACAAACAGAAACATATATAAAAAAATAAAATAAAATAGAACACTAAGAAAACTAACCAAAGCCAGGAATATCTCAGCAATTCTCACTGATTTGGTTTCTTGTACTGCCAGAGACCATTTTAAAAGTTAAATTCTCATCAGATATTGGGGAGGGAGGGAAGGGAAGGAAATTCATGACAGATTGTGCCGTGAATTCCTAAGCCTGGAGTTTTGTTTGTGATTTATCATTGCTAAGCCTTATCAAGCACTGATTGAGTCTTTCCTCTCTCAGCCCTCGAGGGTGCAGTCTCTGGTCTCCTGCGGTTCCCTCCCAGATGACCAGCTTCTCTAAATGCTAATCAGATGATACGGACCCTTCTGTGATCTTGTGAAGGGCTCTATCAGCAGCTTGGTAGAAACACCGTCATGTAAAAATGATACTCCCTTGTCATCTCTGAGAGGTGTCTGCCAGGAAGCAGGGTAGAAACAACATCAAATGGTTTGTATTTTGTTAGCTCCTGCAGTTCACCCTGTGATGTGTTGAATTGTGGACAAATACTTACCTGACATGGCTTGTTACAGAACTGGGGCTTTTGTGAAGAAAATAGATGTTTTATAACTCATTCCTTTTGTTTCTTTATTTGCTAAACTGAATTAAATTCAAACAAAAACCGATGTTGTTCCAGATAGGATAAATTTGGGGCCAAGGTCCCAGCAACTTGAGTTTTCTGATGGAATATATCATAAACATCTACAGGCAACAAGGTCAGCAATCTCCTAACACATAAGCAAGCAATGAAGCAGTGTCTCCCAACACGTAAGCAAGAAGTCAGCTATGCCACCAAACCACTATTCCTTGGTGCAAACTGCCACGCTAAGTGCAGAGGAGGAATTCTGCTTTTCCTCTTTGAGGGTAAAACTCCTTGTGATAGGGATTTGGCTGGTACAATATCTGTGTGATCCTTCCACTGCCAGCCACTGGCTGAGTGCTCCTCGGATCAGAGGGTGGCCAGAGGCTGCCTCAAGAGCTCTGTGGCTGCCCAGCACCTCCACTGTGTTACATCCACCCCTCTGTGGTACATTATGGGCAGACTTGTCCAGGCATTACCTGGGATGCAGGGTCTCTGAGGACTTCTTGTACAGAGCTTGTGGGGTACTTCTCAGGTGCTTCTTCAGGCTCAGAGGTTTGCAGCTCCCAGTCCTGGGCAAAGTGCTCTGACCACATCAATGTAATCCCCCGATAACTAATAACCAAAATGTAATATAATATAGAAGATAATAAAGATGCTGGGTACTGCCTGCCCTTCCCTCTCAGATGCCCTTCCCTATTCAGCAAGGTGCCCAACCTCAGCAGAGGGGACAATGGTCCTCTACAACCTCAGAGGAGGGTCTGGATTGCTTTCTGTGGGCAGTTGGG
The DNA here is from genome assembly GCA_036630365.1 of Acanthiza pusilla. Classification (NCBI taxonomy): domain Eukaryota; kingdom Metazoa; phylum Chordata; class Aves; order Passeriformes; family Acanthizidae; genus Acanthiza; species Acanthiza pusilla. The sequence continues at coordinate 37,891,107 of JAXCHO010000164.1, read as the reverse complement.
TTCCTGGGATAACGCAGGGAGAGACAAAGGTACCTTTTCAGGACTGGATCTCCCTCCAGAAACATGCAGAGGCACCCACATAGAATTTGCATAAGGAGTTACAAGGGAAATGCCTCTCCAGCTGTGCAACATCATTCCACTATCCAAATATAAAAAGCACGCAAATTTTTTTTTTAACTTTTTTTTTTTTTTTGCTACTACTACTCAGGTTAAAGCTAACTCAGCTTGTGCCATTGAATATGCCCAAAAGTTTCAACCTGGCATCAGTGGAAAATCATTTAATCATTTATTGATTTCAGTTTGCTCAGATAGCAAATTAAAACTCCCCCATCATACACCTGAAAGCACCATGACAGCCCTTAAGGAAAAGGGAGACAATATTCCAGAAATACTCATCAACCAGTCTGTTGAATTTAAGAAATTCATAGACATACTGTCTTCTAAAAGTGGCTGATAAAATGTGTCTTAGGAACACAGAGGCATCCCCTAACCTGAGGCCATAAGGAACCCATTCCCCAGCCCAAGAATTGCTCATGTGACAATTTTGGGAGCAGATCTGCTACCTGGCTCTCACACACCATCCACCCACAGTCCTCGCACAGATCCATAAGGTCATTTCTTCTCTTTCAGCTCTCTGCCCCTGAAGCATCTCACCAGCTACAGTCTCCAGGTGAGAAAAACCACCAGGGTTTCGGGGTAGTGCAATAGCCCCAGGCTACTCACAATCACCACACATTATTGGAGTGGGGGGGTTAAACTCACTGCAGGGCTGTTTTGCTCAATTAGTGGCAAAGCAGTTTCAGATATTAATTACTGCTGGCACTGCAGGGCCACGTTCAGTTCCCCAAGCTTTATCCAGAAGTGTAGGAGACTATGGAGATACAACCTGATATGTTTATCTTTGTGAAGCACGCTCTCTGCCTCAGTCGTGTGCCAGATGTAGCCACAGCTGCAGGAAGTTGTTTATCTGCCCTCGTGACCTTGCAGAAGTGTTGGGTGATGGTGAAATCATGTTTTTATTGAGCATCTCTTCAACTGGAAATGCTCCACCATCAGTTAAAATGCATTTTAAATTCTATAAGGAAGCCAAGTACTGATACTGCAGAGCTCTGTAATCCAAATATATCCTTTACGGTGTGCTCGCTGAAAGAGTTTACTTTGGTGAGCTAGCTTGAAAACATTCACCTTAGGGGAAAAAAAATTGAATGTTTGAACACCTGTGATAGCTACTGTTATTAGCAACCTTTCTAAATCCCATAAATCTGTGTATCTATTGCTCTTTACATCTCCAAATTTGAAAGAAACTTCATCTATCCCATTAGCTGTACTGTGACATCATTCTGGAGCATAAGGAAGATCCTATGAGCCTTTGACTGCATTGTCCAGGGCACACAGACACTTGCTACCCCTAGGATTTCACTAAGAGTTGGAAACCAAATAATATGAGGTCCTTCTGAAAATTTTATTCTTTACAGTTCTCCAAAGGAGAAAAAGAATACCATGTGTCAGATAATTCTGTCAAAATAAATTTACAGCTGCAAACGACAGAGCAAGAGCATTTGTCAGTAGAGCTAGATACTAATATACATTGACTGATCAACACTATGGTGTAAGTGATAGTCCTGAGCATGGGAGAAAAAAGATTAAGCAAAATACAAATGGTATGTATCCATCAACCTTATCACTCAGGAGAAAAAATAACAGTGTCATTAGCTAAGTTTCCAAAATAGCCCAGTTTCCTGCTTGAAAGTCAATCCTTCAGAAACAGGTTAAGCCTTCATTTTGTTATGACATGCTGGTAAAGTCACAAGGGTGCCTTTGGTCTTTCTCTGTCAACATTAACGTGCTAAGTGAAATAATTGTTGCAATGGAAAATACTCACTTGGCGCATAATACATTATAATTATCAATGTTTCTTTTTAGTTGAATAGAAAGATCTTGTTTACCAAAAAAATGAGTAAAAGGATTTGATAATGCTTTGTTTTCATTTTTCCCTCTACTTTTAATCCCTTCATTTGAGTTGAATTAACATACTAATTTTAGTAATTCTTTATCTTTTGCATTTTTTGAATAAGCAATGCAATTAATAGTAATGTAGTCACTTGAATATTAAATCTTCCATATAACATTGAAACCAAGGCACAATCATTATGCCTGCTGGTGCTGTATTCAATTAGATGCTCCTGCCTTAGCTGGTAACTTCCAGACGTTTGCAGTAGCTATGTTTAGACACATTTACTATGTGCTCATGACAAAACCAGAGCCATAGATGCTTTAAAGCTTGGAGTAGATCCTCATAAAGACGAGGCTGCTCTTGAAGGTTTGCACTGACTGGAGGTCAAATTCGAGAATTACATAATTCTTCACTGCAATCTCATTTGTTAGGGCCCAGAGGTAATCTGTTTACATTTGGATCAGACCTGATTTTTTTTTTAAAGTTAATTTAGTGTTCTTGAAAGAGCTGGGAGCAAATATCTTATTTAGCCATAGGGAAATGACAACTCGGGTAGGAGCAGCGTAAATTCCCCACCTGTTTCTGATGAGGTGCCTCATTTCTTTTTCTGATAGGCATCCTGATGGGGCTGAATTGGCAGGTCTGTCTCTACAGTCATTTTGGTCTTGGAATGCTTACTAAGTCCTTGGGAAAAGTGCTTTCTAAGAACAGCCATGGTGGCAATACCATGGTGTGGCTATTTGTGGTTGTAAGACTCAATAGTTCCTTTCACATAGGGAACCCAGGAACCATTTAAAAACCAGTAACTCTCATTTACCAGTGACATGAGGACACATTAAATCTACAATTAAGTTCCTCATCCAAGATCTGCTAGTTTCCCTGTGGAAAGTAAATCTTAATTTCTTTATCTGGGCAATTAGATGCTGAAATACATAGACTTTGAGCACCCATTTTTTTCAAAACGTTAACTTGAGTCTGTGTCTTATATGAATCTTTACTGCCTAAAATCCCCTCTTCCAAAGGCAAAGAGCTCCACTCTATGCAAAATAACCCTCAAAGTGGACCTAGAACGTCATATGGTTACATGTGAACACAGTAGAAACCTGCTGATCTCACAAAATTATCCTCAGGCATTTTCAGTGTCATAGGATCTTGACATGCAGAATCTTTGAGGTTTCAAAATAAACAATTAGGTGGACCAAATGAACACACTGTCTTATTCAAACTAAACTGTATTCAGGTATTTGTGAAGTACTGATTGAACTCCTATTGCAATAGGATGCCTTGTGCAATTCTTGGTCATATGATATATACTGAGTAGGAAGGTTAGATTTCTTCTTTATGTTTCATGGATGAAATTGCTGCCAGAACAGTGGGATTCATTCTGGTGCTTGCAATCAAAGAGCAACCCTGCTTGATTGACAGAGACTCAAAGAACAGCGATAAAGGACATATGTCTTTCAGGGACAGACACCAGTGGTAGTTCTCATTTAAATTAACAAATCAGAACATAGATCATTTGATCACAGGTGCATGCACTTGTGTAAGCTGGATATTTTAATCTGTAGGAAACTAAGGTATAATAAGTTCATAGAGTTATTAATATAATAAGTCCACAGAGTTATAGAGAAGTTAAAGCCACACAAGTTCAGATTAGAAGTAAAGTGCAAGCTCTTTGGCTGTAAGGATAACTAATCGCTGGAAAAATTTACCAAAGCTTGTGGGAATTCTCCACCACTGAAAATTCATAAGTCAAGAGTATATGTCTTTTTTTTCCTAGAAGATGTTCTAGGTCAAACTTTCACGGAAGTCTCATGTCTTTGCTGGGGAGGAAGGCATCCTGTATGTACACAGAGGCGTTGGAGTTTATGGCACTGTCAAAACTGAAGTCACAAAGACTCATTTTGATTAGAATTCTTTAAAACACCACATCAAGGAAAAATACAATGAGAAACAGAAATTATCTATTTATTCTTTTCTCAAATATTGTGACAATACACACATTTTCACAAAACATTCCATCTGAAATGAATTTAAAAAGTGCTCCTAAATGCACCATTGGGAACTTTTGGCCAGCTCCTGTTTAAAAATACAGCATGAGCTCTCTTGCTGGTGCTTTTTCTGTAAAAATCTGCAGTTGAGGGCAATACAAACTGTGATGCTAAGAGAAACTCAGAGCTGCACTCCATAGGCAATTTCAAATCAGGCATAAAACTATAGAGGTGATATTTTATATGTGGTATCACTAATGTTCAACGGCTTCCTTAAAAACAAACATTTTTTAAAATCAGTGTTTTGATCTTTTCTGTTACTCTGTTTCATTAAGAAACAATCAAAAAGTTGAACAAACTCTTTTATGTCTCCTCCAGAAATTTATCTTTTCATGTCTCTACAGTCTATATTCCTTTTGTTCACACCATAAATCAAAGTTCCAAGCCAGATATTTGTAATAAGTCTATAAAGAAAACAGAAAGAGGCGTGGTGGGTTTATCAGCTTGAACCACACATTTAAGTTTCTGCTGTACATAAAAATTCCAGACTTAAGTCTCTTGACTCTCCCTTCCAAAACATTTCCTGTATAGTTGGAAAAAAAAAAAAAAAAAAAAGAAAAAAGAAGAAAAAAGAGACAGGGAGAAAGAAAGAGAGAGGGAAATTTTTGGAAGGACACACTTTAAAGAACTATAGTAGCAGAATTTATTGGATGCTCAGCAGTGGCATGGCATGTTCAGAGTAGCCCCACAGCGCTCCCATGCAGGCCAGCCTGGCTGCAGGACTCACCAACCACATTTCCAAAGCAGAGAATGGAGGTAAGAAGCATTTCTTCCAGAGATTTATGCCTGTTCTTCATTTCCATCACAAAATGAAGAAAGAATCCTCTTTTGTTTTTCTGGGAGTGCACAGGACTTTTGTTACGGGTGAGACTGGAGCCCCTGCCAGGTGAGAGTCAGCCTCCTCCTTGTGCAAGGGCTCCAGGCCGCTGGTGGACAGCAGCAGGATAGCTCTGTGTCAGCCCCACAAACAGGAATCCAAAACTCCAGGGTGGAAAGCTTAGTGCTACACAGAAATCCCTTTGTTTTTCCTTCCCTGGCATCTCAAAAATCCTGTAAAATAACAGCTTAGTACTAGTCACAGAAAGGCTTGAGGAAGCAACACAGAGCTGCACAGATTTATTTTCATTTCCTCCTAAGTAGTGTCTTCTAATTCATCCGATAGCTTTCCAAGTCTCTTTAGATCTAAGTGGAAACAAATGCTGCATGCAAAAGAAAGGAACTGAGCAGAGAAAATCATCCACTATCATTGCATTTTTAGGTGTGACAAACACTGAAACTGCCTCTCCAGTACATCACTCCAGCATATGTCGCTGGGAATTAATCTACACTTTTCTTTAAGTCCGCAAGCCAGATGGAAGCTTTTGATTCCATTTGGAGGTGAACCATGGACTTTAATGGGCTAAAACTGCCCATATTGGGGTGAAATGAAAAACTAGACATAAGATGCATGTTTCCTCAGCCAGGGTGAATTTTCAGGGAGCTCATGAGCAGATCAGGAGTTTAATTTAACCACAGGGGTGACCTTGGTAGTAAAGGCTGAATCCATAAGTTTCCAACAGATCCACAAAGGAGGCAGACAAGATACTGCTAAAACTGATTTTTGTGGAGATGGAGAGGAAGCAAATGCTGCCATCCCTGGACACCTGGTCAGGCAGGGGCTGAGGGCAAGCAGAGGCACTCTGCACGACTGTTGTGCTGATGGTCCCAACAAAAGGCAGGAGTGACAGGCAGCAGGCTGGCCATTAAGGGTGCATTCACAGTTCTTACATACATTGCTCATGACAGCCAGACCTCTGACTATCGTGCTAATAAATATGAGGGAGGTCCTGAGCTTAACACTATCCCTGTTCAGCAAAGCCACTGAAACTTGTGTTTAATCCCTTGCTGAATAGGGAGGGACTCCTGAAATAAGACCTAAGTCAGCTGCAAGATGGCTGGATTTAAAGGATCAGGGAGAGTGTCTCTTGCCCAGTTAAAGCTCTGACGTGCCATGGTCTGTTCTCTTGGCCAGCAGCATTTGCACACCTTGTCAGGCCAGCTCATCAAGCCCAGACCCATCATGCAGGATGCCCAGTTTTATGACCCAACATCCCTGCCAGTGACAGTGGAGACAGGGCCACTTATACTCCTCTGATATGGTGTAAATGATTGGCAGTTAAGGAGAGGTCTTTATCACATATCGCCCTGTGCCCTGCTAAGCACTGGCTCAGACAAGCTGCCTAGAAAGTTTAGTGATCTAGCTGTGTTTCTCCTCACACCTATGGGCTGCACAGTTGGAAAGGAAAACCGAAACTGTTTACATAGCGGAACAAACTGCTGCAGTTTTCACCTCCCTCTCTTTTCTAACTGCTCCAGGAGTGGGAGTGATTTCAGTAGGAATAGTATTCTGTATGTAAAGCACAGCAGAGTTATGGGTATAGCAGAGCCAGCACATTGCTGTGTTCCTGGCACAAAGAGCAACAGCACATGCAAATAATACATCCCTATTGCCCTGACAGTCATTTTGCTGCTCTCAGTGCAAGGGGTTTGAAACCTGTCAGAGTAAGATTTCATTAAAACAGCCAAGAAAACAGCAGTCTGGAGAGCACAGCCTGCATCTCCTCCTAGGTAACAGAGCCAGCCCCATGTGACCTCAGCTTTGTTCAGAGTGTGGACAATAAGAACGTTTATTAACTTCTGTCTCGACTGCTGAACGGCACACAATGAATCTGGCAAGCAAGTCGTGATGTTAGCCAAAGCTGCTTGCAGCATCCGAACACAAGGGCTGAGATTATTTACTGCCAGAGACCCCCCATGCCTCCATCATATCTTCCCACTCATAACCGTTTATTTTTCTAGCCCTTGGTTCAGAGAGCAGCAGAGCAGCATGTGTCAATGCAAACCTGTAGGTAAGGCACTACAAGTAATTAACTTGTAGATGACCTTTCATTTGCTTTAACACTTCCAGGCTTCTTTTTAAAATTATTTTTCCCAGCCATACACACAGATGCCAATGAAGGGGACACCGACGCACTTGTTGAGCTGTATCACAAGAAGCCACTCTGGCTTCTCACATATCTGTCAAATCCAGAAGACTGTTTCCACTGGGAGAAGAGGCAGCGTATTTTCAAAAGTTCTTTAAAACCAATTTCAGCCCCCAGCTCCTCTGGTTTGCTGCTGCCATTTTAAATGATTTGGCTCTTAATTCCATGCCCCCAGCTCAAAAGCTAGTCCTGGGCCATCACGTGTATGACAAACCTGGCAGGTAAGGAAATCTCAGCTCTCCTACCTAAAAATCACCAGATATTTATCACTGACTGGCTGCATCTGAACATGCCTTGCAGCATGTAGTGTTCTTCAGGCACTGTTTCTCTCTCACTTACTGAAGCCAGTATTTATCACAATTCTACTGACACTTGTAGTGTTAAGTCTCTAATAAATATTTATTGAAAAAATTACTAACATAACGATTTCTGGATGAATATTCACTAGAGATTTTCAGTCAGGAACCACACTGGGGAAAAAATTTCCTTTAAAAATCTGTAACTGCAAAAAATAAATTAGAAAAGCAAGACAAGATAAAAATTAATCAAACAGCTGGCAAAAAGCAGTACAAAAAATAAGTACATGCCAGCGAAGGAAGAAATACATAGCAAAAGGTTTGAGAGAATAAAAGATGTGTGAGCTAAAGTGGAACTGATTACCTTCTTACTCCAGGTTTCATTCAGAACTAGACTGGGATTTGTAACAAAAGCTACAGATAAAATTAATTTCCTTTGAATAAAATCCCATTCTCTTGCACCATCACTTGAAAATACTGCAAAGCCAGCATTAGTTTATCTCATTTACCACATCAGACCCAAACGTTGAGCTCAGATGTATTTAGGATCAAGTTCTGCTAAGGTAACTTTGCAATTTGAAGTACAAACTATATACTGTTCGCATAGACCTTGCACCTTTTTTGCCCTTTGTAGCAATGTGATATTAATAAGAAAGCAAAGACTTTAAATTGTATTTCCAATAGTACACTAAATTAGTTAATCAGGAAGAGTTAATTTGCCCAGATTATATTTATACAATAAGGATAAATGAAAAAAAAATTGAATATTCATAAACAGCTTTCATTTCCCTTGTGACATGTTTACCTTCAGCAACACAAATTATTTTCCACAGCTGTTTTTACAGCTGTTAACTCTAGTTAGTAGTTGAAAACCTGAATTTCTTTCTAGTCAGAGACAGTAAGGGTTCATTGAGTCTCTGCATCTTTCCCAAGGCAGGATCATCAAAAAGTATGAGCAGATGCATAAATTTAGCCTGTGGCAGAGCACTGATAACATGGAAAAATTACACATCTGCATTCTGGAGCGGGGCAGTAGCCTGGCATTTTCAAACTTATGTTTGCCTTTTTGAAGCAGGCAGTATCCCTGGGACACAGGCACTTCCTTTAGCTGCCACACAAAGGGAGAGGTACCCACTCCAGATAATGACCAGTTGAGAAGATGCTTCTGCTACTCAGTAATATCATTCCCATAGTCCATGACAAAACCCATGCTCCTGTTTATGATTTCATGCATAGACTGGAACATCTCCTACTGCCCCAGACAACAGGACCTAAGTCCTAAAATCCCTTCTGTTTCTGAAATTATTCTTATTAAACAGGTACTAGCATTAAAATATTTTTCATTCACAGTTCCAGAGGGTGTAGGAAAAGCCTACTAAGGTCATCCATTTCCATGGGGTGTATAAAGCAGCATAGAAACGGTCTGTGTTTCCTTGAGGGAATTTTGACTCTTCCCAATTGTGAGCTATAAATGTTGTTATTACCTTTCTCATTGCTTGCCAAGTTTATTTACAGCTTTCCTCCTTCAGCTGATATCCCTGAGAAAACTAACTGCCGTTCATTAATTTTATAAGCCTTGGTCTTTCTCCTCTGGCAAGCAGTTAGTGCCCCTGAACTCTCAACTCTTGCATTTGATTCTAAAAGTTTCATAAGAAATCTCAGGGAGAAACCTTTACTTTTGAACCCATGCCTGAATGCAATCTGTCTATTCTAGGAAAATCCTGATCATTTTGCAAGCAAATATGTTCTGGCAGATTTCTAAAATAACATAAAAAAATATACAGAAGACAAAGTCAGGTGTGCCCTTTGAGGAATTTTGTACAGAATCAGAAAATTATTTGCTACTCTTAAGGGTCTGAATTCTGCCCCTGCCAAGCCCTGTGGTTGTAGCATGGACCAGTGTCCTTTGACCAAGAAACTATTAATGATTCTCCCTGAGAATTTTAAGTTATCTTCCCTGCTCTCATTTTAACCACAACTTACTTATAATCTTAAGTAAAGCTGTATTTACTTTTCATTAAGCTATTCTGAAAATCAGTATGATTTAAATGATAATTATAAGCTTTAGGTAGTTTTCTCCCTTACAAACTTCCTTAGATAATGATAGTTTTTTAAAAATCCAAATGCCAGTTCATATAGCAAACAACTTGCCCAGGCTTAGTCTTCACAGCACATTACCAGTCTGAGATCAACACTGTATCATACAGGCTGAAGAAAGCTGTATAAAGCTGTTTTAATTCCCAGGGTAGAACTCCAAACTCTCTCAGATTCCAAGTTGACTTTGTTAGCAAGATACTGGTTAGCTGTGTTTGGTGAAAACTCAGCAAATAATACAGCTGAATAGTGAATAAATCATGTATCTTACTATCATGGCTCTAAGACATACAGAAGTCACACCTTGAAGTCTATGGATTCCTGGTCATGGATTATGAATTAAGATCTGTGCAAATATAACAGTGTTTTCCCCAAGGCCATGGCACCAATCCTGAACAGGAGCTCTCATCTTATCAGAGACTGATTCCTGCTTTCTGTCAGCTAGTGGAAACATTCACGTTTTATAATTTGAAAGCCAAGGGCACACTGTGATCCTTGAATGGTGGGAAGTGCATTTCAGTGTAAGTTTCTCACATGTCTAAGCAGGCTTTTTTTGTGCTCTGTGGTTTATGTTTTCTTGGCCCCAGTATGTCAGTATATTCTGCCAGTGACTAAAACCAGTGGAGCACAGGCTAGCATTTTAAATTTCAAAATGCAGCAATTTGATGGTTTTCTTGGTTTACTTACCCACAAATTACAGAAATATATGACTTTACCCCATTGTGTTAATTAGTTGAATCAAAGAATGTTTTGACAACTAAGGTTTATAGACCCACTAGTACCAACCAACTTGACACAGATCATTACATCCTACAACCAAGTATCTAGATTTTAAAATCCTCACCTGTACTGGTTTTAAGCACGTTGATACAACTCTGAAAGACTGTGGCCTCTATTTCTACTTTCAGGGTTGTCTTTGTGCTAAATTCACATTGAATCCTGTCTCAGAGATTACCAAGAAACCTAACTGTAGCTATTCTGCTCACAAGGTTCTTGGGCTTCATTAGCAAGTGAAAATATTTGTTGGAAAAATAAAGTCTGAACAAAGCAACCAGCAAAAAATATCTGAGTAACTGAATAATTTCCTTATTCTCCCTTATAAACGAAAAAAACCCCAAAAAACACCCAAAACCAGAATAACTACATATTATAGGTGGGTAAGTCTATTAAGTCTGGAGTTGCAGTGAAATCTGCTGTGGTCTGGCCAGTAAATGATGCTGATTTTTGTCCCTCATGCAGAAAAATTCCTTTAATAATATGATGGCCTGAGTTGAAAATCTCCAAAGCAGAGCTTTGCTCTCCCACACCTTACAAGCATTTCATGAAGCTCTGTCAGACATCATGGCCCACAGTGGCCCACACAAGTCCAGCTTTGTGACACATAGATTTGAGCTGTTGTCTGATCTCTCCAGCTTTTCCTATATGGTTCTGCCAAACCTTGATCCTCCTTCTCTGCTTCTGCACAGCATTTTTCCAGGCTCTCTCTCCATTCTCCATATACTAAAACCTAATAAATTTTGTCATAAGTGATGTCTCACAGAAGCCTATAAACTGTCTGGGTAGGTCTCCTTTAACAGGCAGGAAACACAAAGCAGTTACATTTACAGATAATTCTCTTGCATGGCCCAGGCTTTTGTGAAAAAGTATTTTTTTAAACAGTGAAAACCTCTTTGCACGACACTCATCAAACCAACTCTAGATCCAGAAGCATAAATAATTTATACCCATTTTTATTCTGGATCTGTTAAGATTCTCTTTCCCTCAAGCGGATCTTCACCAGGGAGGAAAATTCAGCTCCACAGCTGAGACATCCATGAAAAAAATTGGCACTCTGGAGGTACCTGTCTCCATCAGTTATATCAGGAACTCACCCAAATAGTTTCTTCTATTTACTTAATTTTCAGATGGATAAAGTTAGTTAAGTTGAACTCCATCCACCAAGATGGAATAAGTGTCACAGAGCTGAGAACAAGTATTTGCCACAGAAAGCCAACAAGCAGCCACTGTCTGCAATGTCGGAGTTCAAAGCCCACAAATGCAAAAATCAGCTATCACAGACAGCTAAGGCGAGGAGAGGCTGCGAGGTGGGGCCCTGCAGCGCTGCTGCTGGGAGGATGCTGGAGGGATGCTCGGGGCCGTCCCGGGCAGCAGCAGCCCGAGCCTAGCGCAGGGCGGGCGCGTCTCGGGGAACCCGAAGAGTTCTGGTGCCACCTAGAGGGAATTACTCGCCTAAAAAGCGGGGAAATCGTTACCGCACAGGGTGTCACGCAATTTGCCACAAATGTACGGCACTGGGGGAAAAAATGCTAGAAAGAAGGGCTCTTACTGCTGTGCAAACTATACACAGAATATGAGCAGTAGCAGTGTACAACTTACATCTTCACCTCAGTATAGCTTGCAATTTTAAATGCAGACAGTATACTTAAGACAACCAACTGCTGATTCCTCTTCCCTTCAAACAATTTCCCAGCCCCACAGCTGCACTCCTTCCCTTCTTCCTCCAATTATCTGAACTCTGAGGAAACAGCCAACAAGTTGACCACATCTGGAGGCTGGATCCCACTTTCCTGTAGCAACAGCCACAGCTGGAGCCAGCTGGCACAGAGGGTGCCTTGGGTGTCCAGGAAGCACTAACTACATGGTCAAGAAAGCCTCAGGGATGCAACTCCACACCCTCTGCAGACCACCAGCTTTTCCAAATGACCCACTGGAGTCTAGCATCTTCCTGTGTAACTTAAATCTGCTCTGCATTATAGCAGGAAAAGAGCCAGCATCCACAAGCAAAGGAAGGATTCAAGCATGAACATAAATTGTTGTAGTTCTCACATCATTAAATCTGCCACCTACAGCCTGTGTTTTACCATGATTACAGTAGTGACAATAACCTGCAGGGACACTATGGAGCTTGGGAGAGTGTTGCTGACAGGTGGGCCCTGCAGCCCTTTCCTAGTGGGTTAAAGTAATTTCTGAGTAAGTGTTGACCAGAACATTGTGGACCACAGTGCTTTCCGTAAGCTGCTGCACATGGTCACTGCCATGGTTTGGTCCATGGGCACAGCATTCATGCTGTGGCTCTTATTTGCCCCATAGGAAACCCCACATGGCAGCAGTGCTGAAGCCAATTGATAAGATAATTAAAAGAGACCTGTGCTATCTGTTACAGCTGCAGTTTTTCTCAGACACCAATTCTCTCCCTTCCCACCTGTATGTCCTGGTAGAGTGCAGAACAAGTCTTAGGCCATGCCTACTAAATCCCTCTTTGCCAGGCTTTGCTGCTAGGAACACCAGTACGTCATGGCTGGCAACACAGCTTCCCATGTAGAATTACTGCCTCATACACTAAAGACCCACATGTAGAAGATTCCTGGTCTTTATTCCATGGATCTCATTTCATGAAAGTGTTATTTGATATTACATACGTGGTGGTTCACTGATCTCCACGTAAGCTGCACCTCCAAGGCTCTGGGTTAGATAAATTTAGAAGAATAACGAGGTGCCAGAAAGTTGAGTACCTGTCACCCTAAATGGGAACATGGCAAGATGCACTGCATGTCTTTGAGTATGTGGGACTGTCTTGCTGGAGTCCTGCTGTCATATACCACATCTATTCCTCAGCAGGACACCTGTAGGTCTCCACTGTCTCATGGCAGCACGGTAATAGCCACATTCCTTATTAATAATTTCACTTTACAAACATCCCCAAATCCCAAGCTCTACAGAAAAATATAACTTGAGTGCAGTGGAAGCCAAGGACCCAGAGTGCTGCAGGGCTATGCCATACAGCCAGCCAAGAGTCTTTAGACTATGATTTCATGAAAATGGTATCTGCACTGGCCACCAAAATTGCTGAACAAAGCAATTTTACCTTTTATTAGGTTGCTGCTCAGACAAAGGAAGGACCTGCTTTATAGGCCAGACCATTGCTGCCCCTTGCCTTATCTGCCTTGTGGAAGCAGTAAAAGGAGCAGACTGCAGAGACAAGGCTGCAATGTGTCTCCTTTGTGTTTCGGATGGGAGACAAGGCTGAAAAAAAGAGGTACATCACTGAAAGGGTGGACAACGTCCAGCTGTGGGGAATGTGCAGCACAAGAGGACAGGGTGCGTCAAGTCAGGTCCATTTACACTGACCTGCCTGATATATTCATTTCCTGCTAATTACCAAAACCATTTGGCCATGAAATCCCTGAACCAGATTTAGGTTTCAGTTATACGGAATTGACAAAAGAATTAGACTGAGCTCCAAGCATTGACATAAATGATATTGAATTTAACATATTTATTATAACCTGTCATGCAGATATAACCAGAGAGCTACCAACATGTTTTAGCAAAAAATGTGAATTTCAGTTATTTTTTCCCGAAGCAATGTTATTGATATCATGACTGCATCAGCTGAGCATGTGCTACCTTGCAGGATTCACTGATGGGATTGATAAATGCAGGTCATACCTCAGAATAATCTAGGGAGGGTTTGTACCTCTGCCTAGTAAAGTAAATTGGTAAAACATAAAATTTGCACCTCAATGTCCTTTTTGCAGTGAAGGGCCCAGAACTGAACACAGCACTTGCGGTGTGGCCTCACCAGTGCCAAATACAGGGGGACATCACTGCCCTGGTCCTGCTGGCCACATTGCTGCTGTTACAGGCCAGGATGCCATTGGCCTTCTTGGCCACTCTGGCCACCACTGGCTCACGTTCAGTTCCTGTCATCAACACCGCCAGGTCCTTTTGCGCTGGGCAGCTTCCCAGCCACTCTGCCCCAAGCCTGTAGCACTGCAGGGGATTGTTGTGACCGAAGTGCAGGACCTGACACTTGCCCTTGCTGAATCTCACACTACTGGTCTTGGCCCATTGATCCAGCCTGTCCAGATCCCTCCGCAGAGCCCTCCAGCAGATCAACTCTATCACCCAGTTGGTGCTCTCCGTGAATTTACTGAGCATACACTCAATTCCCTCCTACGGATCAACAATGAAGATATTAAACAGGACTGGGTGCAACACCGAGCCTGCAGGAACCCCAGTGGTGACCAGCCGCCAGCTGGATGAAGCACCATTCACCACCACTCTCTGGGCCCGGCCATCCAGCCAGTTCTTAACCCAGGGAAGGGTGCACCTGTCCAAGCTGTGTGCTGCCAGCTTTTCCAAGAGAATGCCGCGGGAAACGGCGTCAAAGGCTTTACTGTAGTCCGGGTGGACAACATCCCCCGGCGCTGCTCTGGGCGCAGCTCCACGGACAGCGCGCAGCGGGCTCGCCCCCGCAAGGCCGCCCCGTCCCCACCGGCCCCGCTATGCCCGAGAGCGGGAAGCGCACGGCACGGCGCCGCCGCCGGGCGGGGCGGGGCGGGGCGGAGCGAGGCCGAGGCGGAGCGGGACCGGGCGGGGGCAGGGACCGGGGCCGGGGCAGGGACCGGGGCCGGGGCGATGCTGGCGGCTCTCGCCGCCGCCTGGGCACTGCTGGCCGCCGCCTTCCTGGCGGCCCTGCTGCTGCTCCGGCGGGCCCCGGCGCAGTGGCCCGGTGGCGCCGGCCCGGTGATTTGCGGCCTCTTCCAGGACCTCATTCGCTACGGGAAGACGAAGCGCGGGTGCGGGGAGCTCCCGGGCTGGCTGCGGCTCCTGCAGGTGCCCAAGAGGTGAGGGGCGGGTCCCGCCGCCGGGTCCCGCCGCCATTGCGGCGCGGCCATGGCCGTGCGTGTCTCGGTTCGTGCAGCCGGAGGTCGGGACACTGAACCGCGCACGCAGAGAGCACTGCGCATTTCTGTAGAAAAACGGGGCTCAGCTTTGTTGCAGAAGTGTTACTCTGGTTCTGCAGGTGGGGAACAGAGGAGCAGAGAGATTGCGAGCTATCATACAGAATCCGTGTGTCGTAAATCGGAACAAAAGCCTAATCTCTTGAATCCCAGTCCCGTGCGAGATCTCCAAAACAAACCTTACTGCAAGGTCAGGTACCTGGGAGTGTGGAACCCTGAGTGACTGTAACTGTGCAAATATGCTGCAGGTTGCCTGTCTTACACGGATTCTCAGTCCTTGCCCTCTCCCTTAAAGGTTTATTTTTGAAATGTGACTAGTAACAGCATGGGAGCACAGCAATCTAGACCTTGCATGAACAGTCTCTGGTAAGGCAAAAGAAGCACCGTGTAATCCAAATCCGTCTTAATAGATGTTTGATAAAATGAAATAAAATATATGTATATAATTAGATGTTTAATGAAATGAAATAATGAAATTAAATAGATGTTTAGTGAAAATACGAAAGGGGGCAGACCCCCCACATTTACAGCTTTTTATATGTTTCTGGTTTTATATATTCTGTGATTTCTTAATTTTTGATCAGCTGAGATTCATTACTAGAACTAGTCCTTGACTTGAACGTGGGCCAGACAGGATCTTGCAAGGCCAGTAGGACAGGACCGGGAGACTACTTAGCCTGAAGATCTGATTGCCCCTATTGTAACAATCTCTGACACATTTTGTATACAAAACTTTCAAACCAAATATTTTTTTAAAGTTTTGTGACACAGCATGTTGTTCATGGAAAGGCTGTAATATAGAATCTTGGTTGTCAAGCTTCATGATACAGAAAATACCCAGGGATGTGTTTAAGCTCTGCAGTACTCTGAGTGAAACAAGGGCTCATAAAGGCTTTGTTTTAATCACTGTGTACTGCTAAGGGCCACAGTCTTTAGGTAGGTTCTTTTTTGAGTTGACCTTTCTCCAACAGAAGTTTCCCAACACCTCTTCTTAGGGAGACTGATGTCTGAAAAATGTGCTTTTTCTGGGAATTGGTCTCAAGCTCTCAACATCTACAAAGCAATTCTGTTAATTAGTGAATCCATAACACTTCTACCTGAAAGAATAGAGAAGATCTTGAAGGTAGCCACTGAGGCATTTTCTGTTCTTTCCATCTGTGTCTTGTTTCCAGACAAGCATTGTGTTTTCACTAGCCTGGGCTTGTTTTTAACTTTGCCATTCTGTCTTGTAAAGTGTTTTGCATTTTGGGTTGGTTTGGCAAACAGTGAAAATTCCTCTCCTCGAGGAGGGATGATACATCTACTTACTGCAGTGCTGGTTTGATCTGTAGGTCAGATATATCCCCAGTGTAATTGGGAAAGCTCGCAGGGTGTGTCTCTTTTAGGGTGCCGGGGCTTGTTTGTGTGCTGGTGGCAAAAAACAATGTGTGGAGAAAGTTCCCTGGCAAGTGACAGGATGTGAGTCGACTGAGTAACAGGACAGCAGGGAAAGAGCTAGATATTTGGAGGCGGTGGTGAGTTTTTATCAATATACAAATTCTGTTTGTCTTATAAACAGAAAGTATGGGAGAGGGGTTAAATTTTAGTTCTGCTGTCATGAATCAGCAAACTGAATGTGGCAGTTTCTGCCTGGCAGAAGAAGGAACCAAAGAGAAGTGATAATCTGTAGGGGCTACCAGCTACTAATGGGCTCTGGAGCATGGAGGGATGCTCAGGGATGCTCGATGCCACAATGATTCTGACTTGATCTCTTGAGAGATACCTGAACTACTCTGGGAGGGGATCACTTTCATTGGTTTCACTAAGCAAGGATGTTGTACCCCTACACTGCCCCAAAAGAAGGGTTTGCATATTCAACAGAAATAGTCTTCTCTTGACTATACAGTTATATTCTAGTTTTGTGCCTATAGTTACATTGTCAAGTCAAGGCTATCAGCATCTTCCCATGGGACGTATTTTATCCCTTTGCATATGTTTCCAGAGGTCCTGATTTCTCTTCATAGCCAGAAGAACTTTTCATTTTAAAAGCAAAAGAAAATATTGGATTACCTAGTTTGAGCTGGATATTTTAAACAGCTGGACATTGCTGGATATTGTAAAAATCTGTTGGCTGTTTAACTCATCCCAGTTACCTGCCTTGACTGTCATGTCTTGCATTTTTGTAATGCACAGTTGTGCTTTTATAAATGCATTAAGGGGTTGGGAGATTGTTTTCTTAAAAAAACCCAAACATGGTCTTCCCTTGTAATCACCCAGTAGTGTTGATGGTCACTGCTTTTTTTCTATATGCTGGTTGCAGATCTTGAATTTGCAGAGGGACAAGATATTTTAGTGTAGAGCAGGGTAATTACTTCTGGGTACCTTTGATGAACTTTAACATGTCATGTCATGCACCCACTGGAACTGAGAAAAGTGGGAGTGCTGTGAGGTGCAGCGGCTTGGAAATACCTAGAAAACTAGTCTGGATGTGCTTTTAGCGGTGCAAGTTATAAAGAAAAGTACATCATGATTAAGTGTAAGCCTTGAGGAACACCTTTGCACTGTGTGGACTACACTGTCTCCTCTTTACTGCAGCTATGGTTAGTAAGGTACCGCTAGGTTAGAGGTTATTCCAAGTAGCACTTCACTGGGGTAAAATGTGTTAAGGTTATTCCTGCTTGGTACCACTGAAGTCCTGAGTTCTCTGCTTGGGCTTTTGATGTGGGCACCAAAAGGGAATGTACTCACCATCAGGCAAGCATGCCCTGCAGCTACATTTCCAACTAGGGAATGATGACAACATTAATGAAAACCCTTTTTTGTTCCCACAGGTGGTTTACTCACTTTTATGTGGTTTCTGTGCTCTGGAATGGTTTTCTGCTGATCTGGCTTTTGCGAGCTGAGTTCCTTGGAGATACACTCCCATCATGGATTCAGCACATGCACCTTGCTCTTGGCAGAGATTCTCAGAGTGAGAACATAGGCAAGTATTCCAGGTATTATGATGTAGCCATATAAATATTTAAAAACTGTATTACCAACACTGTGCTGAATTTGTAGCCAAGTGCTACTTTATTGGTTGCTTTTAAACTAGGCTACAAATTACTTTCCTGTTACACCAAGTACCTTTGTCATTATTCAAGATACCAATATTTCTGATTTATGGATATGATGGCTTTCAGCAGTCCTTTTAACAGAAAGGGCTGTTAGCACCTTCTGAAAGAAATCTTATTGTGGTGAGCACTGCCTCACCTGTACAAATATTTCCCAGTTAATTTAAAATTAGGGTAAAATATTGCTGTGTGAAGGGGGAACAACAGTCTATTTGAAGCACTGTCAGGGTTAAATTGTTCCTGTCTGTTTCACAGTTGCTGTTTTTTATCTGTAAGCAGATAGTGAGCACTTCTCTGCGCTCCTGGTTCTCTTGCTCCTTTGGCTGCACAGCTGTCGAAGACTTGCAGAATGCCTCTGGACCAGTGTATTTTCCAATGGTGTCATTCATATTGTGCAGTATTGCTTTGGACTTGGTTACTACATTGCTGTTGGCGCCACTGTGCTGTGTCAAGTGCCTACTAATGTCAGCAGTGGTAAGTGCCTGCTTAGTTATCATGCAAGATGCACTTTTGCTGTCATTTGTTTCCATTGTGGCACATGGTTTCATAGAGGGCTGCTTGTTTGAGAAGTGTGTTAACTGATGAGACATAAAAGTACTTCCTTGCGTAGTTCAAAATAATTACATTTCAGTATATCATATAATCAGCCAACATTATACACAAGCACAGACAGTGACACACTTCCGTGTGAACCATCACAATTATTTGCTGAAAGACATCTCACATAGATACTTTCACAATTTCGATCATATGCTTTGTGAAGGACAGTAATAGGTACCAGTTCTCAAATGCCACTACACAACTTCAGTTCTCAAACTGAAGAGAAGTTGTTTTGTTGTAAGCTTTCCTGAAAGGTGAATCTGCAAGGCTCTCTTGGCCACCTCCATTTTCTTCCATGGAGAATTTGCCACTGCTCTGCCTTGATTCAGGCAGTCTCTTCTTTCCCTTAGTACTGTAATGTTTCCGTTAATATGTGAGAAATTTGTATTCTGTGACTTTTTTTCTGCCAACACATTCTATTGGGTCTCACAACTGAGCTGCTAAATCCCTTGCATAGTTGAACCACAAGCTGGTTGTAGCACTCCTCCTGTGACTAATTTTTGTGAGGCAGTTATTACCAAGTATGTAAGTTTAGTGAAGTTTTTAGCCACTTCGGGCAGGGGGCAATATGTAGGTGTGTGTATGTATGTATATCACTGGGAGCAAGACAACGGTGTGCTTGCATGTTGACCTGAGCCATGACAACATGTTTAATTAGGATAATAATAGTTACAAACAGTGTTGAATACTGAGGTCTTAGACTACCAATTATGTACCATTGTGCATCACATTGAATTTCAAGCTACTGGATTAATAACTAGATATTTTAATATAGAGCAGTGGAAATGGACTTCTAGTTGGGCACTTAAATTCTGCAGGATTTAGAAATATCTTTCAAGGAATTAGAGGCTCACTACTAGAATTTTATAAGACAGTAACGTTTTAAAAATGTGTATAGTGTTTTGGGATGATGCTTGGGAAGTTACTTCATGGCTGTATATTAATAAAACATATTTCGTTCAGGAAAAGAGCTTTCTGTGCAGATCTGCTGGTATCACATTATAGGAGTTATGATGTACATTTGGGCCTCTCTTCACCAACACAGATGTCTTGCAATTCTAGCTAATCTTAGAAAAAGCAGATCAGGTAAGATGTTTTTTTATTTCTGTCAACTGTTTACTTAGGTATTGTTTTCTGGTCATTTCAATAGGCTTCTATAGGTTCTTATACCTTAAACACGAGTGTTTCTCAGTTCCTGTAGTGTGTAGATTAAATGAGGCTGTTTGGAAAAGAGATTAGATAACTGAATTAGGGGGAGAGGGTGTGCTATGTCTGTATGTATAGTTCTGTAAAACTTAAAATGAAGCTCTATCTTCTAACATCTTAAGGATAGACACATCCTAATGGTTATGGCTTGTGCCACTCCCTGGGGACCTCGCTTCTGTTTCCATGTGGGATAAAAATCGGTTTCCTTACTCTGTATTTGCACAGCCAGAGGGGGTATCTTACTTCATTAAGTGCAAAGCTGCCAGATCAGATGGAAGTGAATTATGATTATAACTTTAATAAGCATATTGTTCTGTAATTGTGAGAAGAAGAGTTTGTTTAATACATCCTCCCAATTAATTTCTTTCTGTTTGCTTGCAGGAAAGGTTGTAAGTCTGAGCCACAGTATACCTTTCGGAGACTGGTTTGAGAGTGTTTCTTGCCCTCATTATTTTGCAGAGCTCCTCATATATGTGTCTATGGCCATCACACTTGGAATTCACAACGTGACATGGTGGTGTGTAGTGATGTATGTTCTTTTTAACCAGGCACTGGCTGCTATTTTGTGTCATGAATTCTATCAGAAAAACTTTAGCTCCTACCCAAAGCATCGAAAAGCATTTATACCCCTTGTTTTCTAGAGGATTTTTTTAAAGTCTCTTTAGTGCAAACAGGGAATATAAGAAATTTATGGTTTATTAAAACCAAGGTAAAGTTGCACACTTTCTCTAGTTCTACCTCAAAAGTTTGTAATTTTAATGATAATCTCAACCTTGTAACCAATTTGTATGATGAAATGTAAGGTCTCTGCATATCATACAAGCTAAAAAAGGTTTACTGAAGACAATTCTAAGTGTAGAGATGCTAACGGGATCCTTTCATATCTTTTGTATAAAACACTTGCTGTTGCACAGCAAGTCTAAATATATATGTGAAAACTATTGAAAGAAGGGAATCATTTGAACTACTGTATTTCATGCCTTAACTAACATTTAAGTGTATATCTTTCCAAGTCTCTTTTTTTGAATCACTTCAGAGAAAGGCAAGTTGTGTATCTTTCTGTGCTTTCCTGCTGACAATTAAAACCAGCCACTGCTTTACAACTGTGAGCACAAAAAGCAATGGAGAAAGCTGCGGTGGAGGAATGACTCATGCTCAGCAGTGGAGATAAACAGACCCATTCCCTGCATTATCTCTTCTGCACCAAAGAGTTTTCATTCGTTGATGAAGACTGCTTTGTCCCTAAACTCGGAAAATAGTGGAAGGTTCTCTGACTAAAAAGACAGTAGAAGAGAATTTGCAGAAAATTAATGTTCTTTGTTGTGGTTCTGTTGTCTTTATAGTGGATTATTGGAGTCCCTGCTGTGTTAGAGGGGACAGCTGTGCAGGATGACCATGACCATAACTTCACTGGTTTTTAAACAGATACAATGAACTGCCAAGGCAGAGAACACACAGAAAGCAGTACCTGAGAAATTCATTACAGAGAAATTCATTACTGGGGAGATTATATACCTCAGCACAGGGGCTTTTTGTGCACTTTGCTATTGAATACTTTGGTCCTTCTCATGATACGGGTGTGAATGATCAGTTTGTGTGATGAAATATAGGGGTGCTGTTGTTTCAGCATGTTGTCTACTTACATGCATAGATTATTTTGTATATAAGAAGTGTTTTTATACACTGAATTATATCTTATGAAGTGCCTAATTAAAAGTTTATTACAGTCTATTTCCATTTTCTATGATTTTTCAAAATTGAACGTACGTATTTGAAAAAAACGAGCAATCACATTGCACAGAATGTTGTGCCTCTCTTGGCTGTTGCATCCCTCTGTCTCCAAATGTCTTCTGTTTAACTGGTGTTCTTGTCCTGTTTCCTAAATTGCTCCTCAGGAAGCACATTCCTGTCCTTGCTCTGGGGACAGCACTGGGGCACGCGGCTCTCTTGGGGTCCCCAGGGAGAGCATTATCTCCAGTGCTGTGCCAAGTTTTGGGCCCCTCAGTACAGGAGAGAGATGGAGCTCCTGGAGCAGGTGCAGTGAGAGCAACAGAGGTAATCACCTCTGGGATTGGAGCATCTCTCTTACACAAGAAAAGGCTGAGGAAGCTGGGCCTGTTCCATGTTGAGAAGGGACATCTGAGAGGGGACCTCAATATCTGAAGACCTAAGTATCTGAAGGGGGTAGTGGTGCCAAGAGGATGGATTCAGGCGCTCCTTGGTGGTGCCAAGCAACACGACAAGAGGCAGTGGGCAGAAACTGATGCACAGGAAGCTCCACCTGAATATGAGGAAGAGCTTTACTGTGTGGGTGACTGAGCTCCTGATTGTCCAGAGTCTGTGGAGTGTCCCTGGCGATATTCAGGAACCACCGGGACACAATTCTGTGCCCTGTGTTCTAAGATGACCCTGCTGAGGAGGGGGGTTGGACCAGATGACGCTCCGTGGTGCCTTCCAGCCTGACCCGTTCTGTGATTCCATGCTCGGGGCGCACGGCCCTGCTGGGGTCAGCATACCCGAAGCGCTGCTGTGCACTTGGCCAGCAGTGAAACCGCGCCGTGTCCGGGCCGTTTCTGTGCGGGTTTTTTTGCCGCCTAACGCAGCCGCTTCCCGTCCCTCCCGCTGTGGCCTTTCCCTGCCCGTAAGCGACTCCGAACGAGGAAGCGACGCGCTTGGACTCGCCCGCTCCCTGGGAACCCCGCCCAGCCACCTTCGGCCGTCCCCTCGCGACGCCGGGCGCCGGAGGAGGGGCTGGCACCCCGCGGCGGGGTCTCGGCCCGAGCGCGGCGGGCAGCCCCGGGACACACCGCGCGTCCCCCGGCGGCGGGCGGGGCGCGGCGGGGCGGGGCGGGGGGCGGGACGTCCGCGCGCGGCAGGAAGCGGCTGGGGGCGGCGCGGGCCGCGGCGCGGGCGGTGACGCGGCGCCCTTAACCGGGGCTCGCGCCGCCCCCCAGCTCCGCGCTCGGCCGCCATGGGGTCCGCGCTGCCGCCGCCGCTCCCGCGGGCCGCCGCGCTGCTCCTGGCGGCCGCGCTGCTGCTGGCGGCCCCGGCGCGCCTCCGCGCCGCTCCCGAGGAAGAGCCCGGCAGGAGGAAGGAGCCGCCGCCGCCACCGCCGGCGGCGCAGGGAGCGGAACCGCGGGCTGAGGTGAGGCGGGGACGGGCCGCGCCGGCTGCCCGCGCTGTGCCCCCCGCGGCAGCGCTCGGCCGGCGCCGCGCCGGCCGGAGGCCATCGGGCTCCGAAATTCCCCGCTGTTAGCAGAAAAAAGGAGGGCTGCAGGGCCGCCGCATCCTCCCCTTTTACTACTAAAAGAGGGATATCTAGGTCCGACATGGGAAGGGGGTCAGTGCTCTCTTTTCCCCCCTGGAAGCAGCTGAGAGCAGGCTTTGTTACTACTCCAAACCTGCCAGGCTTTTTCCCCCTCAACATTTAATATCAATTCCTTTGCGTTAAAACTTGTTAAACAGTGTTGTCGGTGAGGGGATTCTAGTGCAGCTGATCACACAGAGGGATGGAAAAATTACTGGCGTGTGGCTTGGTGTAGCACATCGAGCATGCCAGGTGTCACATACCCAAACAAAAAAAACAGTGCTGCAGAAGGTGAAGGAACTCTGGGAAGTCACAGTGTGTCACACAGAGCGTGGGAGCTTCTAAATATCAACACCAAAAAACTCGGAGCCCTGCTGAAAGTGGAATGCTGGGAAGCCGTCATGTCAAAACATGCTGCGGGCTGTCTCTGCTGGTGGATGTGCTGAAACAAGCTTTCTCAGCCGTCCCTGGTCAAGGATGTGAGCACCAACATAGACATCTTGGGCCTCGCTTTTGATTGTAGATACTTTACTGTGTGTAGAAGTAAACACTGTGGTGAGTGAGTGGGAACTGGACTGTGCTGGTCTGGTTTCACCACTGGAAAGTCTTAAAGTTAGTTTTCAACAAACATAGAGCAAGTGCAGAAAAAGCTGATGAAAACTTGCACAAAGTTTGGCTTGGGCTCAACTAAAGGGGAGAAATGTAGGTTAGATAATAGGGAGAAATTAATGTGAGAGTGATGAGGCGCTGGTACTGGTTGCCCAGAGAAATTGTGGATGCCCCATCCCTGGGTGGGTTCAAGGCCAGGCTGGATGGAGCTCTGAGCAATCTGGTCTGGTGAAAGATGTTCCTGCCTATTGCACGGCATGTAAAACTAGATGATTTCTAAGGTCCCTTCCAAACCATTCTATGAATCTATAGAATTTTAATGCATCTGAGGTGCAAAGATTTTGCAAGGGAATAAAGTGATCCTGACCATTTTTGAACAGGCTTCTTATTTTTCTAATGTATCATAGTCACACAGTTTTATTTTGAAGCACTTTTAATATTTATATCAGAGAACTGTTTATGGTTAAAGTCATAAAGTGGGTAGGGATTTTAAAGACAGCAATATTAGACCTGAGCTGACCATGTTTCGTTGTAATGGTGGTTGTCGTGTTCTGGTGGTAGTGTGCACGGTGAAGTAATGTTTTAATAATCAGCAAGATCTGATCCTCTTGCTATGTGCCTAACTGGCAGTGAGGTGGGTGGCAGCCAGGAGCTAGTTAACGATCATTAAGGAGCATGAGAGGTGTATCTACTTAAAATGTCACTCTAGACAGCATGGTATGACAGAAGAAATACAAGGCTCTGTTCTTCTGTTTACCCTAATTGACAACTGTTTGTTTTGTTTTTTCTCTCCCCCACTTCTTATAGAAAGGGTCCTCACTAGTTGCTCCAGTTCACATTGTCAGTGAAGAATCAGCTGACAAGACTAATTTGGGCTTTATTCATGCATTTGTGGCTGCGATATCTGTCATCATCGTATCAGAACTGGGGGACAAGACCTTCTTCATCGCAGCCATCATGGCCATGCGCTACAACCGTCTGACTGTGCTGGCTGGTGCTATGCTTGCCCTGGGACTGATGACATGTTTATCAGGTTAGCACTCTGGTTTTTTCCTTTTTGTTTTATCTCTTAAGTGGTGGCTATGTGTTTATCAAAAAACCTTAATTGCAGCTGGAATGCAGGTAGTACATATATGCAGTTTTCTGTTCTGAGGAGAGTGTGAAGCTTTTCCTGCAGAGCATGGAATGTCAGATTGAATATTAAGGCTCTTGCCTCTAAGGAAGTCTTTGTGTTCCTTAGGCCTCAATAGGAGTTTAAGGAAGGGGAATGAGATGGAGAGCCTAAGCACTTCCTTCGACTTTTGGACCACTGGTTTCCGTTTTTCTTTTTAGTTCCTGTTAAATTAGTGTAAATAAAGGGAATGTGGGAGTGGCTTCTGTTTTTCCTCCTAAGGCAAAAGATTCTTTATGTGATGACACGTTTTCCTCATCTGACTCGTATTGCTGCACACATAGCTGTTTGTATTTGTGCTGGGAGCAGCATAAATGGAAGAAGGATGGGAGGGAGCAGGAAGTAAGGTATCAGGTGGCACTTGAGGAACCTGTAGCTGTGGGCATTTACGTGGCTGTGGTTGGAGCTGTAAAATGGAGCAGCCTTCAGGTACATCAGACACAGCAATGAGTTTCTGTGCTCATTTCTAACCATGCCCATTTCAGAAATACTTGAAATAGTGGTGATTGGTTTATACACACTGGAGACAGCCAGTTCACTGGCTCAGCTGTTTGGCAAGTGTTTCTGTGAATGGTTTTTGGGTGTGTAGCTGTTGTTGTGTACACTGCTGCAGTTATTGCAGTTTTAGTTAGAGCAGTTTCCACTTGCATTGTGTGTCATTTCTCCTGCCCATTATGTCTCTCTTTTTCTAAGTCTTTCTTCAAATCTTTCTTGATACTTTCTCATAAAAGCTTCCTTTTCTGCCTTTATCTCCCAGTTTAGAGGTTTCCAATTATTTCTTCCCTTTTCGGAAAGGAGCTTGCTTTTTTTTTGGGTTGTCCCTCCCCCACAGCCTTTCGTTCTCCTATCTCTTGCCCTTATTTTATACAAGCTGAGTTTGGAAATTCCTGGGGGGTTTGCCCACCTTGATTCCATGAAGACTTGCTCACTTAAACTCATTAGTTCCAAGTAATCTACTTGGGATATTTTTTTCAAGCTGTGCTTGACAAAGTAAGCTGTTTTATTGTTCTGATTATTTCATTATGTCTATGCTTATGTATGTAAGAAATGCTAAGAAAAAGATAGCTTCTTTGTATAGCTTTCTTGCATTGTTTTACTGTAGTATTTTCAGTCTTTTTAAAGTAGTTTAACTCGTGGTTTATTTAGCTGTGCAAATAGTACTGCTGTTCATGTATGTATGTTCTGTGTTTATGAGTAAAAAGCTGATCAATTTTGGTTTCATTCTTACTTCTGGTAGTGGCAGTGCAGAATTATTTCTAGATTATGTAGTAACTTCTGAGTGCATATTTCAACTAAGAACCTGTGTACAAGAAAGCACACGTGGTAATATGCTTCCTTTTAGTTAATTGCATGTGGAGTAAAGCAGCAGAAGCACTTGTATGTGCATGGTCCAAGCAACCTTGAATATAAGGTGGGGAGTTTCAATTTCTTCCCATTTATATAGGCCTTTTTCTGTTAAAAAAAAATGCTAAGTGGTCTTACTTTGTGAAAAAGAAGTACTTTGTCCTGGATACTTATTTAAGAGCAAGTTTTGGCTAAGTTTGATCACCTTCAATACCTGTAAAAGATGCACTGTAGGGTTTGCTTTTTGGTCTGTAAGTGGGATCTGCCTTTGAAATAAAGATCAAAGTTGATCACATTGTGTGTATGTGGGGAGTACGGGGGACAAGGCAATAGTAATGTGCACTTGGCAAAGGAAGACAGGCATGGATTCACCCAGCTGGATGATTTGTAGATAAGCCTGGTAGGTCCAACTTGTTGAAAATCTTATTCTAACTTTATCTGATAAATGAAATTATTGGAAAGAGATGCTACCCAACATGTAAATGGAATTAACTGGGGTACACTGTGACTAATCTAATACGATTACAGATGGTAGTTTCATGGTGTGCATGGAGAAAGGCAGGACTTGCATAGACCTTGATGGGAAAGATAATGTTGTTTGGACTGGCTCTCAGGAACAGCAGCACCTCAACTTTGGCTGGAGTGCATTGTCTGCATCTTAGTGGACTTCAGTCTCTGGCATGACCAGTAATGGTTGGAGTTTCTAGCACGTTATCTTGTCAAAACTTAAAAAATTGTACAAAACTAACAAAATATGCAATATTTATTTATCTGGATATTTGGATTGAAGACTTTGCTAGCAAGCATTTCTTAGATGTGGGGAAAACAATTATGATCCTCATGCTTATTTTTTTAAATGACACATTTGTTTTCTTTTCAGTTTTGTTTGGCTATGCCACCACAGTTATTCCTCGTGTGTACACATACTATGTGTCAACAGCACTGTTCGCAATCTTTGGCATCCGGATGCTTCGGGAAGGCTTGAAAATGAGTCCAGATGAGGGTCAGGAGGAGCTGGAGGAAGTTCAAGCAGAAATTAAAAAAAAAGATGAGGAAGTAAGTAATAAAATGTCTGTTAGTTACAGCTGGTGGAGGAGTTAGAGCTGTGAACTTGCAGAACAGCACTGTCATGTTTGGGGTACTCAGCTGTGATTGCTAATCTGACACAGAAAGTGTGTGGTAGATGGGAGAGAAGTGGCCCCTGAAGGCTCTTTCAGCAGGTAATTCCTGTTCTGTGGCAAGCCTGGTTTCTTAGGAGAGAAGAGACTTTCTGCTTAGCATGGGTCTTTTTGGGGATGTTTTTAATGCATTGCTACCAGAGAGGACATCAACAGTTTATTCTCAGCCCTACTTTTTTTTTTTTTTTATGGTCAGATGCTTTATTTGTAAGCAGTACAAGATGGGCAATAATCAGAGGTTAGAGCTGATTACAGCTATATATATATGTGTGCATATTTCCACGCACATACATGTGTGCACATACTTAGCTATTTTTTTTGTAATGGTGACTGTATAAATTATATGTTGGTAATGCAGCCGTTAGTGGCTAATAACATTCTAGAAACTAAATGTCTAGTTTTATTAAGTGTTTCTTTTGGGTTGTTTAGATGACACTTTTAATTTTATGGTTATTTCATGTTTTTTTTCCCTTGACCTCTGCAGCTTCAGAGAACTAAACTATTAAATGGGCCAGGAGATGTGGAATCTGGGCCAGGAACCAATATACCTCAGAAGAAGTGGCTGCACTTTATTTCTCCAATCTTTGTTCAAGCTTTTACTTTAACATTTTTAGCGGAATGGGGTGATCGTTCGCAGTTAACAACCATAGTCTTGGCTGCCAGAGAGGTGAGTGTTGCAGAATCCCTGCTGTTCCTTTGCCCTCTTTGGGTGGCCCATAGAGGGGTGAGAGACAAAATACTTTCGTAGGAGGTATCAGATTCACACCTGCTACCTTGATGTGCCTTACTTAGTGTGTGTCAAGACCTGGCAGTAAGTGCACTGAAGCTCTGTGTAGCATTAAACTATTGTTACGTGATTGGAACTGCACTGGCATTTCTGGAAATAGTTGCTTTATATCATGCGGCTGTTTTGTTACAGTGTTGACAGATGTTACAAAACAGATGTTTCTTTGCTTTGGGTGGTCATTCGGTTTTAACTCTGTAACTTTAAAAGATACTTTCATTCCATGGAGCTTAAAACTGTTAGAAAGATACCTCAGATACCTCTTGTTAAAATATGAGTTCATGTGGTACACTGTATAGAAGGACAATAAACTCTAAAGTGCTGGGCACTAAATAATGCTGTAAATTAAATTATATTCATTGTGGTGATTAAAGTGTATGTAATTGTATTATATATAAAGGAAGATGAAGGCTTATAGTCAAGCTTGTAATAAACATAAGTAGCTTGCCTGTGGTATTTCATGCATTGAGATGATTTACATTTTTTTTCCTTAGGACTCATGCTTGTTTCAGGTGCACTTTCAGACATTGCCTAGGGATAAATCAGGGCTGTGTAATGAAGGAGGCTGTAATCTGCAGGAGCCTTTTGTCTCTATTGCAGTGTAGGGAAGATGTTTAGAGCTAACAGCAGGAGAGGATGATCTCATTGTTCAGGCAGTTACACGCCATCTTGGAAAAAAGAGAAACACTACAGCCTCTGCCCAATTTGCTAGGCAAGTTGCTTAAGCCCATCTTTTTACAGGGGATTGTTGACTTCTGGTTTGCATTTCCTAAGTGTCCCCTTAGGAAGTGTCTGTCAGACTCTGGTCTGGTTAGTGAAATGCTGAGCATTGCAGTTAAAGCCTGTGGGCTGCCATACCTGTAGAATATTAAGTGTTCATAGGAGTGCTGCCAAACAAATACTACAAAAAGTGAATTGAAGGTATCTTGATACTGTTTTTCAAAATCAGTGAATGATTATGATGGAATGAGGCGGATGAGATCCACCTTCTGCCAGTGAGGTCTGTATAGGTAATTGCTGACTGCAGGGATATCCAGGAACTTTGGATCCCAATCCTTGGGGCACGTTTGTTCTGCTGGCCCAGCTCTGCTTCTTCCTGCACTTCTCGGTGCTTACCAACCTGTCAACTGCTTGGTGCTTGCCACCTTTTCTCACTGGCCTGTGGTTTTGGTTCTTTTGGGCAGTAAGTGTTGTCTTCAAACCACAGAATTAGTAAGTGTTGTCTTCAAACCATAGAATTTCTTAGACAATTTTGCTGTTTGGTTCTTTGAGATTTCATGCATTCCTCAGGTGATGGCAGCAGCTTTTTCCTTTTGGAGCTGAAAGTGTCACATGGAGACGGGCAGGGGACATACACTGTCAACTGTGTAATTTCTGAAGAGATTTGAGAAACCTCTTCAGGTAGTACAATTGTTCACGCATTGAGGAGCTGCTTGTTATTCAGCGATGTGAAAAGCTGTTGTTGACAGTAAATTATAAAACAGTTTATTATCCTCTAGACTTAAGATCTTTCATGCTTCCCTCTTTGGATGATGGAGGGGGCAGAGTGTAGAGTGCAAGTGGGCAAAGCAGGGCAAAGAACTTGGAATGTTTTAGCTGCTGAAATCTTTTATTTGCAGTTCAAGGACTTATTTTTTTCTTTCTTTATAGATAGGTTGGTGTTTTTCCAGATGATGCATATTGTGTTTCTCAACAGCTGCCCCCTTCCCTCCAGAGGTTGCATATGGGTTTTAACTACAGTGGAGTGATTTCTAGATCTATATTTAACAACTTAAAGATGCTGCTTGGCTGACATGCTGTATGATGAACATCTGTATAACATGCTGTATGCACCTATCTTAGGCTTGGATTTAAGTCTGTCTCACCAGCTGGTGTACACTGTTACTGGTCTTTAAGGCAGAGCTAAATAGCAGAACAGAGGAATCACCAGACAGTATCCTCTATGCTTGGCTGTCTGCAACCAGGGAATCAAAGCATTGCTCCGAGGTTGTTGTAGGACTAGTGGGTTTTCCCACTAGTTGCTGATTTATCCCTTTGTCTTTTTATTTTTCCCCCTTAGGACCCTTATGGCGTGGCAGTAGGAGGAACAGTGGGACATTGCCTATGCACTGGTTTAGCAGTTATTGGAGGGAGAATGATAGCACAAAAAATTTCTGTTAGGACTGGTAAGTGAAAACTCACCCCAACCAAAAATGTAATGCTGGTAATGTTTGTGGTGTAAAGGGCTGCATGCTGGGAAACAGTGTTTCTCAAAACTTTTGGAAAATCCATAAAAACTAGTGGTTTGGTGTGGAATTTTTGGGGGGTTTTTTGAGTCTGTTTTACATCCCACCTCATTTTGCTTCACTATTAGCTACTCATTTTAGGAAACCAGAGGAAAGAAACACACTATTTTGAATGGTCAGTATTCATTGTTTGACAGTGGATATTGAAAATTCTATTGCAATTTTGAGTCTAGGCTGCCAGGGGAGCAAGAGAACTGCATACTAATAACTTATACCAGCCATATAAAAGCCTTGAAAGCTACTCTGTGTGGCATAAATGGTTTTTTTTTAATCTTACCTGCTACCTGCAACAGGCAGGAGCAGTAAGGTTACATTGAGTTGTTTGTTTTTCCTTAGCTTGGGTTCCAGCTTGCTTCCACTGTCAGTCCTATGATGTGGTGAGATTTCTTGCTCCCAAGAATAATCCTGTGAAGCTGCTTCTTATAAATGTTCATTCAGAATACTTGTTCTGTAGTTGCAGAGGTGGTAAAAAAACAACTTCACTGCTAGAAGTGAAACATGCACTCTGTTGTGTTTGTTTGCTGAGGAAATTGGTGACAAAATGCTAGTCTAACTGGTTTCATATGCTCCAAGCCCAATGTGGATCTTGAGCCCCAGGAATAGCCTTAGATTTACCCAAACATCTTTCTAGCATGTTAGTTTGTTTAAAGAGTCAAAGAACATATACAGTGGTGCTTTCCCAGGATTCTGTCCCAGCCTCTAGCAGATTGTGGCCATTGCAAGCAATTAATGCTTTTGATACTGTTTCTTTCAATACAGTTGCCTAAAAAGTGCAAAAAAAAAGCTAATTTTATGTCAGTCTTAATTGATGGCTTGCTCTGGCGTGAGAATGTTCTATCCTATTTTGTGCCATACAGCTCAACAGCAGCTGTTAACCTAATTTATACTAGCTCAAGTAATGAGTAAAACAAAGCTTCCTTCTACAGGCCAGAATATATTCTTGGAGATGCAGTTAGACAGTGGGTTGGCATATGGGCCTCCTAGCACTGAGCTAGAAACCACATCCACTGTTTGTAGCATAAATTTTTAAGTAAGGTCATTTGAGAATCAGACATTTTAAAAAAATAACATCTGTAATGTGTCATGGAAGATGATTACTTTTTGCTATCTAATTTCTTCTTGGTTTGTGTTTTCTTTTCAGTGACAATCATAGGAGGCATTGTCTTCTTAGCATTTGCATTTTCTGCACTATTTATAAGTCCAGACTCTGGTTTTTAAAATTTTTCATTGCTGTAAAAGAACAAGGATTGGAAGCATCAAGCAGTTATCCTTGTGCATTTTTGTATATAATGTACAGAATTCTAGTTAAACAAGTGCTGAAGATGAGACACTGAACTTTTTATAGCAGATGATTCATGGGACTGATGCATTTATGGACAGCTTCTGCAGTGGAGATCTGCTCATTGTCTGGTTTGTTTGTGCTGTGGTGCCCGCACCCATGGTGGGATTTGAGTGGTTTTCTCACTTGCTGGACCTGGCTCAGCTGAGTTCAAGGATCTACTCTCCTAAGTATTGAGAATTCCTCTTTTCTTCCTCCGTTACACACAACCGCCTTTCCTGTTTCTGCAAGAGCTGATCCTTCAGGCCTCTCGCAGCAGACTGTGTCTTGCTCCATGCTGCTCAACAGAAGGTGTTGAGGAGAAAACTGCTGGCTCCCACCTCCAAAGATGGTGGTTCCGTGGTGTGCCTGAGGCTGGATAATCTAAGCAACAAGAAACCTGGGAGCAGTTCCTATGCCATCCAGTGGCTGAGCCAACCAACAGAGAATGTTACAAACTTAATTTAGAGGGAAAACTTCTTAATCAGGGATTTTTATCAGGAAATTGATGTGAGGTGATTAACAACCTACTGTGTTCAATATGCAATCTGGCTGGAGCTAGTATTATTTGACTTTTTTTTTTTTTTAATAATTTTAAAATATTTAGGTACACAGAAAGTAATAAAGCGGTCCAAGTTAACCATGATCTCTTCCCAGGATTGAGCAGTAATGGAATTCTTAGGTTTAGATGTATTTCTGGTCTTTCTTTTTAGGAATAGAAATGTAATCTGGAAGAGTATTAATAAAACATAGTGTCTCCATTTGTGCTATTTTCAGTATTATTTTTGATGGCTCCCACCATTCCTGCCACAAAGGTTTACCTAGTGATTATGTACTTAAGGTGAGGAAACTTTACTATTGATTAATGATAAATACCAATTATCAAGACTTTGAAAATGTTGAGTACTGAAGATACATGGGTTGCAAAAATAATGTGTATCTCTGCTCTTCAATGGTGTTTGGATTCTGAGCATATGTAACCCACTAAGATCTGCCTTGTAGCAGTCTTGGAAAATAGAAGACGTGGTTTCTAATATTAGGAATCTGCCTTTTTTTGAACCTGAAGTACTATGGAGCATTACAGATTTGACCATTCCATTTGTAGACCACAAACAGAGCAGCCCCTAATCCTTCTCTCAGGTTTCTCTTCCCAGAAAACCCCTTAAATGCTGCATTTCTCAAACTCCTAAGATCTAAGCAGTGCAATGCCAAGCATGCACAGTGGTATGAAAACAGGCTGGCATTTCAGGCTCCAGGTCTACATGTTCATGTCTTGGCCCTAAGGAACTGGATTGGTTTGGTGGTGAGATTTTTTTTTTGGTTGTTCTAAGGGTTTGTTGTTGGTTTTGTATGGCGAAGTGCAATTAGCAAATACTAAGGTAAACTTCTAATCTTCCATCCTGCCAGGACAAAGTTTTTCAAAGGAAACCTGTCAAACCAAAGTACAGAATGAGCTCACAAGCAAGCCTGCTCTCCCTGGGGTAATGCCAGCAGGTGTGTGTGTGTGCTGGGCTGGCGCCTGGGCTTGCTCTTCTGAGATCTGTGAGTCAGACACTAAGTCAGAAACCTGGAAGTGAGAGAGGAACTCTGTGAGGCAGCCTGCTGCCATACAGGCTGTCCCTCACCTCAGCTGCCCAGCCAGCTCAGGCTGGCCCTGGAATGCTGCCACCACATTCACGTGAGTGGTTTTACAATGTATTTCTAGAAAGAGGTTGGTAGTTTAGTGTCCACCCATGTTTGTCTCAGACACTGTATATTTTTAAAAAATCCAATCTTGAATCAAGAGGATCAGACTGTTTCCTGCTAATACAGCAAGTTATCCTTCATTTTCTGAGAAATGGAAATAACGATGTAATGGCACTTGCTGTGCTGACATGGCATTTTTCCAGAGATGACCTTGTATGGCCCCTGAAGTCAGCACCCTTGGCAAGTTACAGCTACAGGCTTCTGCTGAGGTAGATAGAGGTTACATTTCTGTAGCTTTTCCCATTGACATGGGGCATGTACTATAGCTGTGCCTTTCTTCGGGGTTACTTAAATTTACTTCCCAAATGAGAATGTATTTGCCAAAGGGTCTGGCAGTGATAGCGACTGTGTGCTACAAGGAATGCTAGTAAGGCTCTTGTTACTATATGTTACTCTGGAACAGCTGAAATCTTTGGGAATTTGTATCACTCATGCCTGAGAGTCAGAAGTGCAGCTAACCTTTGGATTGTTAATCTTTACAAGTACTTAACATGTTTTCAAGCTAGCATGACAGCAAAATGCCATTGAACAGCATTGCTTCAGGTGTGGCAGCATTTGTAGTTACCACTCTTCTTCATGATAAGTTTATGAAAAAATATATTGCTATTTCCAAAGTTCAGTTTTAAGAAAACTGATAATCTTGCTTGCTACATTCTCTCAGTCTTATCATTGATGGGTGTTGACAGTTCTTAACTACAGCTATAGCACTTGTACAGCTGATTTTGTTTCATTCCTGGGGCACAGGGGCCTCATGGCACATAGAAGTAATACAGAACTTGCAAAAGTATTATTTAATTCCCAAAGGCAAAAAATCAGTATCTTCCTCAGGGCATCCAGTGTGATAGTACAGGGGAAAAAAAAAGTACTGCAGACTGTAAAAACAGCTAAGTGTATTTATAATTTTCTCCAGGCATTCAGCTTCAATTACAGAATTTTCTTCCCACCCACCTTTCCTTGAACATTTAATTCATTTGGAATTATTGTTTACACTTTGATCAGTGAAGAGAGGGTTAGACCACCCTGACAGGGTACATATTATCACACAGCTCTTCCAGGCAAGGAGCTACATGCTCTCAAGAGTTGTGCTCACAGCCAAATGCAAGTCTCTGCTTCCTCCTTCAGTGGCATAGCCAACACTTCAGACCATCTCTACTCCTTTAAAAACACTATTCTTTGACACTTCACCAGCAGAAGAAATAGCCAGGGAGGGGAGTGGCACCAATTTAAAGAGAGGGGTGTTTTGCCCTTGACAGAAAGTGAGGGAAGGGCTATGCCCATCCAAACGCACTGCAGTGCTGCTCCAGCCTTTGGCAAGAACAGGGACTGTACACATGAAGGTACAAAAGCAGTTTTAAGTTGTGCACACTCAAGCAGGTGCTGTGTGAGTAACTTCCAAGGCAGTAATGTAAGTACACAAAT
The DNA here is from genome assembly GCA_036630365.1 of Acanthiza pusilla. NCBI lineage: Eukaryota > Metazoa > Chordata > Aves > Passeriformes > Acanthizidae > Acanthiza > Acanthiza pusilla. The sequence goes on along the minus strand of JAXCHO010000164.1, from coordinate 37,855,883 downwards.
CAGAGATCTCTAGCCTTTAGAGTGGAGCATCAGTTTATAAAGAGATACAGAGAGAAGACAAGGAAAAAATACAGTATGCATTTTTACTGAAATCTCACAAGTCATTTGTCTGGGTAGGGGAGAGAAGATAAAAGTGACATCAAGCAACTTCTCACAAGTCAGTTCTGTGGGTGGGGGAGAGAGAGTGCCTTTGGTACAGTCGTGGGAAGGGTAAGAGCGCTTCACTGTGAAACTTGGATAAAACTGACATCAAGCAACTCAGAAAAAAACTTCTAGAACCTTAGAAGCTACAGAAAGCAAAATTTTAAATGAGTTACATTTATTCAGTTAAAAAATTGACAGTTAGTAATGGTCACATGAACACCAGGGAACTGTATCTACATTTCCTGACGTCAATATGAACGGCACTAGGGTTTTTCTGTTTGTTTTCTTTTACGTATATAAATCTAATGCCAGTTAAAAAAATACAAAACAAAACTGAAACCCAAGACACTGTGAAATCAACACTGCTTAAAAACTCAAAATTCAATCTGATATATTTGAAAATAAATATTTTTTACCTATCTTGTTAGAAAAAGACAACTCACCAACTGCTTTCAAAGCAGTTACATCTTTAAGACCATTCCCAAAAGTGTTTCATAAATAATTACCCACGGATTGATTGTCTATTAATGCAGCATCTCTCAGTCATAGCTGGGGTCTCTGTATTAGGCCATAAAGTATTTTTTTCAGACACAGTGTTTTGTTCCCCCCCCCTTCCTTTTTATTTAGGTATACTTTCTTTGAATATAGCATATCATGCTGGCAAAATTCATGCAGATGGCATAGCATGAAGTATCGCAGAGCTTAAAATCACCTGTTTAAAAAAGAAAAAAAAAAAAGAAAAAGACAAGGAATGTAGTGTTAAAAATCATGATAGTGAAAAAGCAACTATCCAGTCTCATGGACAACCAAGACAATTTCAAATGTTCTCTCACAGTTGTCTCATCTACTATGATTTGTTTAAATATGTCTTTTTTAATCCAAATTCATTTAATTCTCTTCAATTTTTTCCACCAGGGATAAGTAAAAAAATAAAAGGTTAATTATTAAAACTAGTCTCTTTTCCCTTTTAATCAAAATAACCATTTTCCAGCCCTCTGACTGTACATCTAATTTTAATAATTATTTCAAATAGAGAAGCTTACGAATCTGACATGTTTGACATCTCCTGATGCCATGACATTTAAAACACTCATAACAATACCTGGGTTAAATCTCTGAAAATATAAATTATTCTTGAATCGACTTTAACATTTGAAAAAGGCCACATCTTTAAACCTTCAGAACATCTCCTCACAAATTATAATCCTAAGGGACACTTAGAATTATTGAGCAGGCAAATGAGCCTCCAGATGATTCTCTCTCATAGGCAACTGTGCAACTTAAAAAGCCTCCTTCCAAGGAAGCTGTCATCACTAATCCCTTCCCCTGGCCATATAAAACACAAAGGCAACTGGTTTTAGAAGCCTTTTTAATCCTGCACTTTGAGCCTCAAAGGATCACCATATTAAAGAAACATTTTCCAGAAATGTCTCTCTTGACAGTTTTATGTGTTACTCCTCGATGCCCCCCCTTTTTAACAGTTTCACTGACTAAAGAAATAAACTGTTTTTCAAATAGTCTTTTCATTAAAGTGCTTGTTATTACTCAAAAAACCAAAAAAACAAAAAAGAGAAAGTGCTATTTAAGTCTTAACATAATTTCTTTTTCCCGTGAAAAACTGCCTGATATATCTTTACTTTATTCATTTTTACATAAAGCTGAAATGAAACCTATTTCTTGTAAGGATACTGGGTTACTAATTTTGGTGTTTGGCAGTAGGCAAGATGCCCACAGAAGGTGGTGACACACTGGAACCATAGTGCAGAAGGTAAACCTTCTAGATGAAGTGGAAGGCATATGGAGAGCTCCTACTAGAATCCTTTCATATTTATATACAAATATAATATATATTAAATATAATATAAAAATAGCTATATTCTTTTTTCTCTCTGAAGTTATCCCAGACACTTTTCTTCAAAGCCTCACCCATCACAGGCAAACAATGTCTGTCTCCTGAACTCCGTGCAATATGCCGTCCTTTTCACTCCATTATGTATCACCAGCCCATTTCTTCACAAATACAATCCTCCCCTTAAGAGACTCCTTCCCTTCTGTCAGAGTCGTTCTGTAACATTTCTGCTCCAGAACCTGCAGCATCACAGCATTCACTGTCGTGCTATTTATCAGGATGTTGCAAATAAGTCTGTAGTAAATGAGTTGGGCAGAAGCAAAAGGCTGATTAAGAAAGAGGCAACAGCCTGGTCCTCTTCTCACTAAAACTCAAGGACAGCTCAGCAATTGATTCAGCAACAGGGGAAGCTGCAGACTCATTAAATATACACTTTTTAGTCACTGCTTGTGAACAAAGCATCTGCATACTTGCACACAATCTGGACTAAGCCCTACACACTTGCTTTTGTAAAGTTTGCCTGATTAACATCAGAAATTCTGTGTGCTGTGTTTTTCCAGTTCTTTGAATTTCCCCATCTTCTATCCCTTCTCTACTAGCTGGTAGTTTTGGAATTGAATGACCTCTCTCTGAGGCTACAGAAAGCTTCTTGATCAAAGCATGCATTTCTACACTTCTCTTTCAGCAGCCATGCTATCCCATCATCTAATTTCTCTCTCCTAGTTTAGCCTTTTTACTGACAGACCTATAGCAGCACACCAGAGTATTTGGGAAGGGGGGAATGGGAAGAGAAGTTAAAATGAAGCTTTATATAAAAAGCTGCATCATTAACTGTCTGGCTGGTATCTCTAATTTCTGTAATTCTCAGTATAATAGCTTAATACACCTATTTTATCACTATTCAGTAGTTCTAACAGCACTATTAAAGCTTTCCCAGTTTTCTTTTTCAGTGCTATATTTTTATTGTAATTGGTTAAAAAAATTTGTATCTAACCTATTTTCCATTAGGCAAAGAAGTGATAGCACAGACCTCTAGTCAACGCAGCTTCATACAGAAACAGGTGGAATGGAGTGGTTGGGATAGCAGAGCAAGGCAGGATTTCTTTACATAGAACTTTACAGAAACAGGTCTCCGACAATTACCCCAGTCTGAAGAATGCCAGAAATCCCTTTAAAGAAGGGAAAGTGTTCCTTGCTATGTTTGGTATTGACATCTGTTCCTTGCTCCAGGTTGCAATAGGCTTCTTGGAGCAGAGAGCAATCTGATTCTCTTTGGTACTGTGTTTCTCACACTCTCCTTCCTTGTTCACTGCTTGGCTTTTTGGTGCCAAACATTTGCTTTATGACTGGGGAATAACAAGGATCTAATGCTGGGACACGTGCAGAGGCAGAGGCTTGCCCCAAAACGTAACCAACGGCACCAAAGGCTTGGCTAAACTCCTATCACCTCCTGCGGGTTTGGTTCATCCAGTAATACAATCAAACTGTTCCATAGTACAAAATAGACCATCACCATTTGGTTACATTCATTCAACTCCTCCTCAGTATTCAAGATTAATCCAGCTTTCTCTCCCTAGCACTAGTTTTAACTGCTTTTACTGTTTTTTTGTTTTTAATTATCAGATCTATCAGCATTTATTCATTTTCCTCTGAAGTTCTGGTTTCCACAAACTAGTACCATAAAAACCTACCAACATTTACTTAAATAGCACATATCTGTTGGAACTTTTTATTTTCTTTATAAAGTGAAGTTGCCTTCTGAAGTCTTAGTTCAGTGATATCTCTTAAATCAATACCTGGTAGTGTTAAATGCAATCATGATCTCCCCCAAAACACATTTTAAATGCTTCCAAAAATGATTTTAAGAAATCAGCTTATTATTCTTCCTTCTGCAAAAGGAGTCCTGTCTTTTAAGGTTTGTTTTTTGTTTTTGTTTTTTTTTAAGAGTATTACCTTAAAGGTCTGAGATTTTTGAGACTCCTCTATTTCTGGTTACTGTCTGAGGGGGAGTACCAAGTCAAAAATATTCATGGTCTCAACTCAGACCACTGTTAAAATTAACACAATACAGAAATATCTATGAAGCAGATACACAAGTTTGGTTGACAATGTGCTAAGACTTCAAAATTGAAAATGGTTACAGATTCAAGACATTGTAATTCAAGATGTTCAACATTATCACCTGAATTAAAATCAAGGCACTATGGGTTTTGTTGTTGTTGTTAAAATGACCCTGAATTAGTTCTGACTAATTTTTGAAGGAGAATAAAAAGATTCCAACATGTTTTAACAAGTTACAATTCTCACCACAGAGAAAGTGGTTAAAAAGTGCCCAAAAGGTTATTAAATGTAAATATATTTTTGTGCAAATTACTCCTATAACTGAAACATTCTTGAAAATTACTGTCATTTTTTTTAAACCTTTTACATAAATATTTCCAACTATGAACTATATCAAAAGATAGCTTTGGGGAATAAAATTCCAAACCATCCGCAAGAAAGCAGTGCAAATTCCTATTTTTCAAATAAAACAATGAATTCATTATGAAATGATGGATGATATTCATGAATCTGAATGTCCTGAACCCTGATGCATGATCACCAGTTCAAACAGCTTCATCAATAATTTAACTTCAAGAAGTCAACTAACCAACACACTATACCTCACCGAACAAACCCTGACATCACAGACAAAGCACAAACAAGAGACTTGTGCCCACATTAAGGGTGAAAATAATGATGCATCATGTTGTAAACAAAAGGGTAGAACAGAGGAAAACATTAGTCTGAGTATGGCGTGAGAATTTAGGGAAACATATTCAAACCTACAAATAACAGATTACATTTTCATGCATCATATAAAATATTTTGCTCTTTCTCCTTTTATGCAGACATATACACAATATTTTACAGCATCTGTACAACAGAGAACTGGATTTCACACAACATTTTCAAAATATTTACTGTCCTGTAATCATCTGAAAAAAATTAGATGGTTTTTGGACTATATTCCTGGCATTTTTTCCTGCTAATTCAAACAATTGCTCCATGTCCGTTTTAATACTTTAAAAATGTACAGGATTGATAAAAATACCAATATTTTCAGCATCACTCTCATTTCAGTCACATTTGGAGATTTCACCTGGACAAATTAAAACATGGCAGCAAATCCTTTAGAACACAGAAACTGGGGCAACTCTCAAAGTTGGCCATGTCCCCATCATCATCTTGTGGCTTTTCTTAACAGATTCCAGAAGTTAGAAGTAGATTTCAACACCATGGTGTTAGAAAGCCTTCATACTGTTACCTCTGTAGCTTCAGTGCAACTGTTTGTGGGGCAGCCCCTCCTGGCAGTTTGCTTCAAAAAGAGGCAGTGCCCACACTACTGTGGCTGAACTTTGGAAGGATCAGTCATCTTGTCAGTTCTGTGTCGTGACAGCTGCTGCTGCTGAGACTGATGCTGCTGGTGGTGGGACTGAGTGAAAGTGCTTTGTTGTAGTGGGAAAGCAGCAGAGAGAATAAGCTGAGCCGACTGATTTCCATGAAGTAACCTGGATGTCTGAACACAAAAATAGAAAAAAATTATTTTTCCTGCTGCACTGAGAAACACAGGCCTAGCTGCTGTTTAACTTTTCGTAAAAGCTCAATCAAAATAAACTTCAGATTTGGCCAGTTAAGCTGAGCAAACACTGCAAAGATTTGTTCATACTAATACATTTAAGCAGTGCATCTGCCAATTAATAAAGCAGTTGTAATTGGTCTTTTTAATTTCTGTGGTGATAGGTAGGAACACATGACAATTTGTCTTCATTTCAAACCACAAAAGCAGAGCAGGGCGTAAGGAATCTACTTGAATAAGCGCAGGTAGCTGTCATTGCAGACAAATAAGAAAACGGTGCATGATTTGGCACAGATCCCATTTCTTTCCCACAGATCAAACTCACAGTCAAAGAAAATGTTGCATTTGCAGACCCAAACATTCCCTTTGAAGAAGATTTATTACCACTGGAAATGGTACTTAGTTTTAATATTATTCTTCTTACAACAAAAAAAAAAGATGATTACTGAACAAAAGCAATGAAGGATGGGTACAAATGCACAAGGATGTCTCAATCCTGAAATGTTCTGCAGCAGAAAATAAAGTACATCAACTGCTCCACCTACAGAATCAGACTGTAAGATGACCCAGTGAGCAGAAGCAGAAAAGGCACTTTTGTCCCCTTTAAAGAGTATTTGCTTCACTTCAAATTCTAGCACTTTAATAGCTTGTATTAAAAACACTAGACTTTTGCCTAGAAAGAAATTCTAGGGTAGGAACAGACCTTTTGAGATCTTCATATTTCACAAATCTGTTTCACCAGAATTAAGTGAAAATTGTATAAACTTTTAAATTTAGATACAGCAATACAGACACTAGAACCTCCTAACAGCACTGTTTTTATGGTATTTATCTGACTTGTCAGAGAGCACATTCAAACCTGCACTCTGGTTTGATTCAGCTGAAGAGTCTCCCACTACATAAATGAGTGCTGAAGTGCCAGTGAAAGAAAATTTTGCTCAGTTCTAATCAGAACTGTATCCATTCCCTGTGCATATAAATGCAGGTTAAGCCCCAAATTACTTACTCCATTTTTATATACTCCACTTACGCAGAGGATTCCAAATTTAGTGGAATGGGAGACCACACACAGTAAGGAATACTTGTAAAATAAGGGTTTTTAATTATGTATACTCTTAAAGAATAAAAAAGAAAAAATAAATTGACTTTCCCAGAGTAGTCAAAACAGTGTTAAGAATGTGCACAAACTACATTTGCACAGACTTTACCTTTTTTTGGAGAAGGTAACATCAAAAGCCAAATTAAGATTTTTTGAACCCATGTCTTCTTGCAGGCACCACCTTTCTAGAGTTCTAGCCACCACTACATCTCTGTCACCAACTCCAGCTGCTGGATGAGCCATGTGACAGTAATTAATTGGAAGCAACGAATGGTGACAGATTTCCCCATCAATTCCTCTACCTTTGGTTTCTTTTCCTTCCAAGATTTCGTATTTCTAAAATGCTTGGGTTTTGTCTTCCATTTTGACCCAATCTCTCTTCTTTCTCCACTAAAACAAGGTTTTTCCCTGCTCTCTACTTACAAGGTTCCTTGCTGCTCAGCCTCCCCTGTAGCCTAGACAGATGTTCATGCCTCATGTTACTGGGACATGTTTTCCTTTGGGCTGTGTGCTGCTTTCCAGACCAACCATCATCTCTCATACCTTATTGCATTAATATGTGAATGCAAAGAAAATATAAACTGTTTTAAAGGGAACATCTGTTTTTCGTCCCATAGTCAATTAAGAACAGGAATTCAAAGGGAAAAAGATATAAGACAAGACAATATACAGAATGAAACTGCAGGAAAGACCACCTCTCCTTTAAGTAATAGGATTTTAGAGAACAGCTACAGAATAAACTTACCTCATGCATTAGTCGTATTCACAGGTTACTATTTTAAGTGCTTTGCTTTCAGGTAAAGCAGCCCTGGATAACCTAGCAATGCTGAAAGTGGCAGGACTTGGAAAAATTTGTAGACAACTCTACATTAATTACCTGTAGGAACTGCTGGGGGTGCTGGGTCAGCTGTGACTGAGCTGGTTGTTGCACTGTGGTGAGCTGCTGCTGATGGTCCTGCTGACTTTGCTGCTGCTGCTGCTGTTGCTGCTGTTGTGTTATTGACAAAGTCTGTGTCTGCTGCTGCTGCGCAGCAAAAGTGGGATAAGCTGTCACCACCTGTCCCATAAACATAGTACTTGGTACCATTACCGCTCCACATGCTACTGGGGCCGTGACAAGTTTTGTTACAAGTTGCTGACCTTGAGAAAATCTGTTAACAGAAAAAGACATTTGGAGTCCCTTCAGGAAAAAAATATATATGAAGCATCACGTACACTTGAAAAAGGCAGATTTCTCAGTCATACTCTGCTATAAACAAGGGTTTTGATAAGCCTGCAAACATGTTATTTTGGGCAAAGTTTCATTTCAAGGGTTACATCCATATAGTTGAAACACTAATCACATGATCTTTTTAATGCTACTTTAGTTCCTTTTGTATATGGTGCAGCTGCATAAGCATACCATCATAGAAAGTCATCTTGAATACTGATCTTGAAGATTTACCTGATTTGTCTGTCCTGTGTAAAAGTGGTTACTGCAGCAGCGTTCTGGTTGTTGTTCTGTGGTAAGCTAGAGGGAACTTGCACCACATTTCCTGCTGTTGGCTGAGAAATCACCATAGTGTTGTACAAAGGTGCCGAGACTGTGTTCTGTGACTGACTGGCAAGAGAAGACTGTTGATTGTGTCCACTAAGTACATTTTGTTGATTATGCTGAAAAGAAATTTTGAGATATGAAGTTAAAAATAGTCAGGTACAGCTGTCCTCCACACTGTCACTGCCCACACGTCAAAACTGCCAGTGTTTTTTTTCTATTCAAATGAATGCTTAATTTAAAGTACACAGATATTTCTACTGAGTGGGGATTTGGAGGTGGGACTGGACCTTGGACATCTGAGTCTCTTACATTAATATCTTCTCCTGTTCAGGTTATTTTTTTTCCTGATTTTTTCAGCTACTTCCATACTGTTTATTCAAGATGGTCTTTTTATTCCTTTAGCATCTCTGTGCCCAACTTAGACTAAAATGTGCACATTATGTCAAGAATTTCTTACTTTAAAGTTTGGAACTAGCTTACTGCTGAGATGGTAACACCCACCACTAGTCTGCCTCTTCACAAATCACAAAAGAAAGTATGGACTGTGGGAAGGGTACAAAGGAGGGTGACCAAAGAGAACAGATGTATAAGGAGTCTCCATACACATAACAGTCAAGCCCACTGGAAGCATTCAGCATGAAGAACCAGCTTCTATGGGTATACATCAGACAGAAAACTTGAAAATCATGTATGAGTCAGAAGATTAAAATCAGAGAGCTGCTCAGTGTGTCTTCCAGTGCATGAGATGGACGACATTTAAAAAAGCAAACAATCACATTTCATAGAAAGTAAAGCTGTAGAATTCACTACAAGATACTGCAATTTCAAAAGTATACATGGAATTGAAAGAAACTGAATAAACTCATCGAAGAAAAAGGCTACTACAGTATGGATGTCCTACACCTATTGCATCTGATAGAAAATGTTGTATGTTCTGTCACAAAAAAAAAAATCATAAACATTCAAAAAAAGGCAAGCTAAAAGTTATCTTGATACCGGTCCTTCAAAAAAGCTACTTATTATTGATTATTTACATGCCTAAGTCTTAAAACAAAAACAAGATCTGAAATTGCATTATCAAGAACATAACTCCATTTCAGTTGTAAAGCTTCAAACATAAAGAAATTAATGACTCAACAGACATTGTTCAAAAGAAATTTGGGAGGGGATGTGGTGGTGCATTCTTCCCTTCTCCTTTCCAGGCTGCACTGCGATCTGAGAAACGCTCATTAAGCGTTGGCCTTGAGAAACAGCACCTGGGCTCAGCTCTTCCAAAGCTTATCAGAAACACTGTCTGTTCCCAGGAACCTGTGCTGTCCAACAAGCATTGTTTTTCTTACAAACAGCCTTGGAAAATACTTTTCTTGCCTGAAAGGCATAGCATTCCTGCTCTCACACTTTCAGAGAAAGTGCCAACCCAAACTGTGGCCAGGATGAAACACTGTTATGACTAAACCCCACTCTCTTGCAACCCTATAAACAGCAGTCCGAAGTGAGCCCCTTTTGAGCTCTCCTGGGCTGCAGCGGGCTGTGACCAGCAATGTCCCTCTGAGCAGGGCCTCTCAGAGCCAGCAAACACTCAGGTTTGCTACACCTGGGGGATTGCCGAGCAACTATGAGTCCTGGGCTGATACCCTCACTCCCTGAGGCACAACCCTTTCTTTGCCTGCTGGGAGATGCAAAAGCATTGGAAGTGAGCACTTCACTGACCTCTGAGGGGAATTTTTCACAGATACCTTGCTTGCACTGACTCTTTATGTCTGTGTACATGCACATGTGCATATGCTATAGCAAATCTGAGAGAAATGCTGCTTTCTTAGATGTTTAAGTACCTTGGGTATTGAAGTAAGTTAGGCCTGTAAGTAAGCTTGTGACTTATGACTTCAGTTTACTTAAATGCTGCTAAGTGTTACTCTTTTGCTAAGTTGTTACGTTCTACGTAAATTTTATAATCTAATCTTGCTAAGTGTTGATCTTTTGCTAAGTATAACTTTGAAGTTATAAAGTAGGTTAAATGCTGTTGAGTGTTATTCCTCTGTTAAATTGTCAAGGTTAAGTTATAAATTAAGTGTGAGGTATAAGTTAAGTTAGGCAAAGGTTAAGTGTTGTTCCTTTGTTAAATAATTAGGTTTAAGGTATAAGTTAAGTTAAAGTACTGTTAAGTTTTTAAGGTATAAGTTAAGTTTCAGCACGGTTAAGCTTTTAGGCCATGTTCCTTTTTATCTCTGCCCTCACTGTGCTTTTGTCACATGCACCCAAACACAAACATGCACACGCACGCACGCACTCCCTACCCTAGATGGTTCTCAGTTCATTTCTGTTTTGATTGCCTGGATTTTGTTTGGTTTTGTTGCTGCTTGTTTTTTCCTTCTTGTGCCTTAACTGTCCTGTAAGTAGTAGAGTGAATCTTGCCAATCAACTTTGTTGGGCCATCCCTTAATATTAAATCTGGCTGATACCCTTGCCAATGATTTTTAAAGTGATCTCAAACACTCACTCATGATAGGGGAATGTCAGGGAAGCTGTTGTGTTTCAGCTGTGGTTTGAGCACATATTCTACCCAGCAAAATCAGTAACAGAATTTTACCTGTGTTGCAGTACTCTGCAAAGGCTGCTGCTGTATCATGTGTGGAGTATTTATATGGCCTGTGTTCATCCCGCTTTGAGTCTGATTAGTCTGAACAACTTGACCTTGCATGTTTATTGGCGTAAGCTGCTGAACAGTTGAAGAATTTCCAGAAGGAAGCTGCACAGAACCAAAGTTGAGTCCAGAAGCTGACTGCTGCAAGAACATCTTAAAAAATTACACAAATTATAGGGTCAGTATTCAGAGACTCTAACTGGTAAGAATCAGAATCCTGATTTGTAGACTTCTAAATATTAACAGTCAGTATTTGTTACTAAAGAAAAAGTACCGTTTAGAGATTAACTAGTAATGTAGTCTACAACTATCTAAAGACAAAACCTATTTGAGATCACACTTCTATTTGTAGGACTTTCAGGAGTAACATTAAATCAGATGAAGAAAATCTCTGGATCAGTAGATCCAGGCATAGTACCAAGAATGTAGTCTTTCTTGACCATCAGTAAATCATAACAATTCTAATTGTTGTAATAAACAGAATTCAGCACAAAAATATTTGGTTATTTTAAAAAGTTAGGCCCAAGCCTACAAGAAGACAGAATGTGCAGCACTGAACTATTTTCTCTAGTTTCCACATTCCTGAACAAGGTCCCTCCGCACTGCACAGGAAGAGGGGCTGTGAATCTCTCCCTTTGAGACATGGATAAGGCAGTCTACTGCTGGCATGTTTACACTAGACTTCACACAACACTGAAAATGGCACATGCCAGAAACTCCTACTCTTCCAACAGTATTTAAGCAACATACTCAATACTTTCAGGAAGTATTTTTTCTACTCTTTAGTCACAATTCACACTGAAAATATTTAATTATGTCTTTAAAATGAAACTTAGTTTGAGGTTATCAGTTGTTGTTTGTTGTTTTTGGTTTTTTTTTTTTTTTTTTGGGTCTTTTAACTAGAAAAACTCAATAGGGTAATTCTTTTCTTCCAAATATAGTTCCTGGAAAGAGAATGACAAAAATAGAAAAATACATACTAGTTAAAAAAATCACAAATCAGGTAGTTAGCTGCTAGACTGAGTAATGCATCCTCTAGACTTCTTGTCTTTCTGGCTCAGTAACCCCTTCAAGATTACTACGCAAAATAGAGCCACTCAGTCTGATAGTAAGGACAGTTTAAGAAACAAAAATCATGGATTTGACATGCTCAGAGCTAAAAAAGAAAACAGATGCCCATCTTGCAGATTTTGGATTAATATTCTAATGGATGCAAAACTTTGCAAGAATTAACAACCAGTCCATGCTTTTACATTTATTTAGGTCATAAGCTAGGCTTGACCTGCTCAACACTAGGGCATTTCCAGATACATTCAGAAGCAAAACATCAGGTACCTCTGGAATAGCAGCTTCAGAGACTATGGATTTTAGACACACTAGGCCCAGATGGCAGCTGACAGGGAACATGGAGGATCATGTTATGGAATTAGGTCCCCAAGACTCATTTCAGATGCCTACATTCTCTACAGATGAAACCTGTAAGCAATACACTAACTCACCTGGAGTCCTTGACCATGAACAATTTGAAGCTGCTCTTGAATCTTACGCAACTCTTCCTGCTGCCGATGAATATTTGCCTCTATCATGCGTGTTCTTTGCTCTAGCTGGTCCTTTAGATGTTGCATAGCTCCTAATTGAGCTGAAAACTGAAACACAGGCTATAGTGCAATGAATAAATTAAAAGCTGAGCAAAAATGACATTTTATTTACAAGAGGTACACACAGTCCTCCACAGCAGCAAAGAAATCAAGCACTGCTCTTTAAACTATTAATAAACCATAATCTGAGGACCAATTCATTATTATGAAAATGTCACAGAATTCACATTTAATTGATACTTCAGAACTGATGAACTAAAAAAATCCATAGCACAAGAAATTGACTGGTGTCCAAATCACACACATATGTGTGTGTAGCCTTAGTAACTGACATGGTACTGCGGATGTTAAAGGTGTCTCATGTTAAAAATTAGAACTGTGCCAGTTTAGGAAAAAGAATTCACCCAGAGCTAAAACATACAAATAACTTGAAATACTCTCAGTCACAAAATGCTGGAGGCTTCGACTATAGAGAAACTATGTGACACTTCTGTTCTTCCTTAGACATCTGCTACAGGCCACAAGTCAGTACAGCCTTTCAATACTTGTATCCTGTTCTTACTACACAGAAGCATTTCTGTTATAAGCATATGCCTGAAAGTTACCAGCAGAGTTGATGGATTTTTAAATTCATGCCCTAAAATATTTTAGTTGCAATTGTGTTTATATCTATGCTGCTAATGCACAAGGCTGAAAACTATATCCACACAAGTAACAGGCAGAAAAACAAAGGAAAAGTGCCAAATTAGAGAATTTGCTCATTTCAAGAGAATAAATTTAAAGATGAATTTGGCACCAAAAAAGATTCAATTTTTGAAAGCGAAATTAATGTTACATTCAGAATATAGAAGCAGAGAATTGTTTAAGGTGGAAAAGACCTTAGAGATCGTCAAGGCTAACAACTAACCCAGCACTGCCAGGTCCAACACTAAACCATGTCCCTAAGTGCCACATCTACGTGGCTTTTAAATACCCTCATAGATGGTGACTCCACCAATTCCCTGCGCAGCCTGTGCCCATGACTTTCAGCCTGTTCCAACAACTGGCAAACCTTTCTGTGAAGAATCTTTTCCTAAAATACAATCTAAGCCTTCCCTGGTGCAACTCAAGACCATTTTCTGTCATCCTGTCCCTTGTTGATCTCTTCTCTTGGGAGAAAAGATCAACACTCTCCTCACTACAACCTCCTTCCAGGTAGTCGTAGAGAGGGAGTAATGAGGTCTCCCCTCAGCCTTTTCTCCAGGCTAAACAACCGCAGCTCCCTCAGCCACTCCTTGTCTGACTCATGTTGCAGCCCCTTCACCAGCTCCGCTGCCCTTCTCTGGACTCACTCCAGCACCTCAGTGTCTTTCTTGCAGTGAGGGGCTTAAACCAAACACGGCACTCAAGATGTGACCTCACCAGTGCTGAGCACAGGGTGATGATCATGGCCTGGTCCTGCTCACCACGCTGTTGCTGACGCAGGCCAGGATGCCATTGGCCTTCTTGGCCGCCTGGGCACAGCTGGCTCATGTTCAGCTGCTGTCACCAGCACCCCCAGTCCTTTTCCGCTGGGCAGTTTCCCAGCCACTCTGCCCCCAGCAGGACCCAGCACTTGCCCTTGCTGAACCTCATACCAGGAGCCTTGGCCCATTGATCCAGCCTGTCCAGATCTCTCTGCAGAGCCTTCCCGCCTTCCAGCAGATCAACACTCCCACCCAACCTGGTGTCATCTACAAGTTCACTGATGGTGACCTTGATCCCTTTGTCCAAATCACCAATAAAGATGTTAAAACGGAAATGGCCCCAGTACTGAACCCTGTGGAATCCCACTAGGGACCAGCTGCCAGCTGGATGTACTCCACTCACCACCACTCTCTGTGCCTGCCCATCCAAACCATTTTTCACTCAGTGAACAGTGCATCCACCCAAGACACAGGCAGCCCCTTACTCCAGGAGAATGCTGTTTTCTAGGAGAACAAGACTGTTTAAAAACTAATAAACCAAGTTAATTCATACCTGAGTCATTCCAGACTGGAGCTGTAAAGTTGCAGGCTGAGATATTGCTGGCTGTGTTACTGGTTGTCCAAGAGACTGGGAGCTTAAAGACTAGGATTAAAAACATTGTTCCAATAATCATAAGGAAATTATGAACTTCATACTTGCCAGAAGTATTTCTTTAAAGTGTCAAATCCAAAACAGCATCATATGAACATACGAAACAAACTAGTAAATTGTTTCCTGAAGTATCTAACCTTAATTATTAGAGAATTAAGAAAACAAGAGCAACTAATTATCTACATAATATATATATGATTTTTCCACTGCTAAAAATATATATAAGCAGTAGGTATAAAACAGAAATTACAACTACAAATATTTTAGAAGTTTAAACTCTATTAAGGCAAAGGCCTTTTCAACAAGTTTGGAAGTTGATGCCTTTGATTTATGCTTAAATTAACCATTTTTAGAAATACGTATTTTAATAAGCATTCTGTTTTTGAAGTGAATGTATCAGTTCAACAGAGAATGAGCACCAAGTACATGAAGCACTTATCATATTACCAAGAATTCAGAAAGGATATGGAAGCATTCACTAATATTCTTAGTCATAAATTTGTATGAATTCTCTATAGGGACACACGCAGCATTACACTGGCAATTTTACATATACATATATGTGTGTGTGTGCGCATTAAAAATCCAGAATCACAGAAAAAAGTTCTGTGTGAGCGAAAGCAGAGATTCATTCTTGCAAACCCTAATGACAAAACCTAAACACATGTATGCTTAATTATTTTATTCCTTTAAAATCTAGTATACCAAAGTTACATATTGATGATGCAATTCTAGGAGTCATTTTCCAAACAAAGCTCTTACAGTTTAAATTGTGTTTTGAGAAGAAATAAAACAAAATTATATTGATTTAATAATAGCTTTAAAAGGTGAACTACACTGTTTAAGTATAACATTTTTCTCTGAAGTTACCTGACTGCTCAGAGATGATCTTCTTTGTGCAGTCTTTTCATGACCGGATAAGCTTTGCCTTGGAGGAGTGCTAGTGTCCACTGTCATTTTAGTTGGTGTTGCTGACAATGTCGAGAGTTAGAACAGAAAGAAACATGTTAATAGTAATCTCAATTCTGTAATGCAATAATCAAATCACAGGAAGGTTTTAATGAATAAAAAAACTCTTAACGCTTGGAGTCCTTTTTTTCCTTTGACTATCCACCAATAGCGCAATCTGATAGATTGAAATAGGATGTTCTAGTGTCTGATACTGTACTCTTAGAAGTAAAAGTCTTTTTCAGAGTAGTCTGCAGATCTCTGAACCATCAAAACAGGTGTTTTCACTTGCACATTCACATAAAATTATTAACTGCCGGTTATGCATTTAATTAAATTCAGTAAAGAAAGCCTTCACTATGAAGGCAATTCTATTTTCAACAGTTGGCACTTACATGAATGATCTGATACTGCAGTATGTGAAGACTTTCTTGAACTCCTGGAGGAAGCAGAAGGTGTCGGGCTGGTATCAAACCTTTCCAGTGCTTCTTTGAGACTCACTGTGTTTATGTGATTGTCAGACCCAGAGTCCTGACTCTGAAGAAACATACATAAACAACAATTATTTATGTAATTCAGCACACAATGTATATCTGTTAGAAAATATCTCAGCCCTTGCTGTTTCTAATCAACCCCCTTATAGAAGTGACTGTGCAGAAGTAATGGCCTGTTTGACGGCTGTAAGCTCTGTTTCCATTTGAAGCTTTTATCCTTGGAAACCAAAATGCATGCAGACTTAGGCCACAAACTGACTACTGAGCTGACCTTCGCTAGCCACTCAATTCACTCTGAACAACAGTGTAATAAGTGAACTGCTTATACTTTTGAGAAAGGACGAGTTTGTTCCACTAGAAGGAGCACCGACAGATGAAACTTGTGAAACTGCCAAGGGAAAACATTTCTGAACTGTCGGACTAAAACATGACAGATCATCTCAACAAGCTTTTAAGACTCATTGAGCTTCCAAGGACATTAATTCAAAACAAATTTTGTATACTTCTAAGAAGTAGGACAGAGCCACACAATTTAAAAACTCCCACTTTTCTATTGTGAATTCCTTTAAGTCATCTTGGTTTTTCAAATTATGGGTACTTCCAGTAAGGGAGAACATTTATTTAGGAATCTAACGCTGCAGAAATCAGATCTTAATAAAAACTTACGGGTGCTGCCATGTTATATTATAACTACATGCACATTATTTCCTGAAAAGAGAAGGGTGTTACAGGCAGAGTTATTTAGAGATCAAGTAACTACTTTATTTGGGGACAAATGGGACAAAACACTTTTTGCTGCTGTATATTTGCTTGCACATTCTTTTTTGTATGTAAGATATAAAATAAAATTATATAAAATACTCACTTTATCAGCTGTTATCTCTGGAAGAGATTCCTCAATACCAAGTTCTCGTCGTCTTTCTGCTCTAACTTCTGCATAACTAGAAGAACAAACCAAGTATGACTACTATATTGCAGGACAATTTAAAAAATACACCTCAAAGACCAAACTCCTTAAAGCCACCTTGCTTATAAAGTATCCCAGGAAGTGATTCTTTACACTACTATAATTTCTCTACCTCCAAAAATACTATCAAAATAGCTCCCATGCCAGTAGGATTACTTTGAAAAGTAACCTACCTTACCACAGTGTGCGTACAGACAATAAACTCTGGCCTGGAATTCCACTGGTGATACGTGATATAGTAATGTGTTTGCAGCCAAATCCATTGTTGTCCCTTTGTAAGGAATCTGTAGTAACATGACTTCCCTTTTCCATATTGCATTACTATAAAGATGAAGAATAAAGTTTACAGTCTTGCCAGGCTGTAAATACTCCAATTACATAAAAAGAACATTACTTCCCAGGTTCACATGGCCCAAACCCACATCTAAATCCAGCATTATGACAATGACCAACAACAGGTTTGAAAATTTTCTACCAAAAAATAAAGCAAACGGCATTTCTGAACTGTAGAATTCAAACTTCCATTTTTTTGGGGCTTTCTACATATTGTGAAGAACTTACATGCATAGAATTTAAATACAGCTTTATGAAGAAAAACACAGCAGAACGAAAAGCTTATTCCATTACATGCCTAAACAATTTTTGCACTTATTAAACATTATAAAGCCTTTTAGATGCTATTGGAAGAATTGGAAAAGTATTAGTCATAGAGCTGTGCACTCCAATTTACCACAAAAAAACCCCAGAATTAGAAGATAAAGTTAAAAGTTAAATATGTTTTGGAGTTGTATCAAAAGAAAAAACTATAAGGAACAGCAGTATAATAATGTCAAACGAATGGGGTAAAGACACTTCCCTCAAAATATCACAATTTCAACAGAACAGTTGTACAATTTAACAAACTTGCTTGTTTTAGTGACTTAGTTAAACTTACAATGCTCGTGACACTTTGCCAGATTATCTAGATCATCCACATGATAATAATCATAGCCTGACGTCCCCAAAACTTCAAATGGAAGATATCCTATTATTGGAGGTGCCCTAATTGATAAAAAAATTAATGTCATTTTATTTTCACACACACAAAAGAATCCCAAACAAACCAGAATTAATTATATAAGCTTTCTTATTTACAGTATATGCTCTGAAAAAAAATTAAAAATTAAACCCAACACAAGCTAATGCAGATTAGTGAACTCCAAATACTACAGCCACCACTGTGATTCAGCTGCTATTGCTACTACACAGAAGGAACTGCACCTGTGATCCAAGAATAGGAACTTCCATTCTAAACTGTGTCTAGATGTGAACTCTTCATTGGGTTCTTCAACGGTGCACATTTCCTAAAAAGGAAAAAAAAAATCTCTTAAAACTGCTCTATTTTAGTACATAAGCTCTTTCAAAATTCAGACTTACCTAAAGTTAGTACATAACTTCACAATAGTTATAATGTTATTTTTAGACAGATTCATTGATTTTGTTCATTTAGACACATAGCACTGAGGCAGAATCTAATCTCAACTGTGCCAAACTGATGCTCGGTTGATTTAAATGGACTAACCATGTCATGAGATTAAAATCAAACTCAGTATCTACAAACACAGTAGTACAAGCAGAAATCAACAGTTCCTGCAGTTATGCTTTTAAATTGTAACACACAAAAGAAGAGATGACACATTCCCACCAGACAGTCTGATTATGTTTATAATGGGTAAAAACCAACATTAGTAAGAGACGGTCGCATTACTTTGAGTTTAGGAATATGATTCTTCCCTTAAGTGAATGCAAAGTACTTTAAATCTCTTTGAGTGCACAGACACGTACTATAAATAACACTATTCTTATGTTTAGAACTCATGAAAAGTAAGAAAATTATTGTATTTCCATTACAACAAAACCTCAAGCTATTCTGCACTTCATTCTAAATGTATTCCACTCAAACATATTCAGAGAATGTCAGTCAACTTCTACTGTCCCCTTGGAGAGAGGTAAAGGCCCCACCGAGTACTGTGCCTCACGTAGAGACAGCAACAACATCACACACCCCAAGCCAGTCAATTCTTTTGCAAACTCCTCTAGTACTGCATTACAAGAAGGAAGATGGATGATGGAATACATGCACACAAATATACAGCTCAAAGAATTACATTAAAATGAGAGATAAGTAAATCTTTCTTTTTTGGACACCTGCATACATTTGTAATTTGTAGGAGCTTGCAATGGTATTGCCAGTGCCATGAACACACTGGAGTCTATTGATTATCAGGTACAAGAGTTTCCTAAAGACCTCAGTGTGAAAGTTGCTGCTACACTGGCAGAATACTCACAAGAAGTGTGGGCAGACAAGCGCACTGCTGCCCTGCAAACACCTGTAACTAAAGTAGTCCGGCAGAGAAAAATACAGTAGAAGACTAACAGAGGGACCACCTTTCTTTTCATTCTTTCGGGTTATAATGCAAAGAGTTTAAGGACCACCTTTCTTTTCATTCTTTCGGGTTATAATGCAAAGAGTTTAATTGGATACTTTGCAGTTTTTGAAATAGATCGTTCCATGTTTTCCACAAAAGGAAAAAGTGACCATATCTAGGCAATGTTTTTTTCTCACCTTCATCACTGTAAAATTTAAAGACGACTTAAAAAATGATGGAGTGATGGATGAATTAGATGGAGATAATGAACTAAAGAATTGTGGGAACAAATTTATGACTTTTGATGTGAATTCCAGTTATCAAGTCTTAAGCTTCAAATGACCCCTAAAACCCAACGCTCATCTACTTTCCTAAAATTACAGCATTTAATAAAGCATCACTCATAGTAAATTAAGAGAAATGACAGAGCAAGAGTATATCCTTGAGATACACTTTTGATTTGTTGTTTCTTTTGATCTGATTATTTTGGCACAAGCCAGAACAAAAGTAAAAATCACTGAAGTGCAGGCAATAAAACCACAGTAAAAACATAATTGTTAGAGAGGAAATGGCAGCAGGTTAGTATCCAATTACTGAATGCATTTATATTAATGATTTGCAGATATTCCACTGTAAAATACCCCTGGGCAGAAGCCAGCTTGTTCAACAAGGCGTCTTGTTGAAGTTGTCAACAAGGCATCTAGAAAAGAAAGGACTTTCATTTGTAACAACAAGTATTCTGGTAGAATTCTTTTGGCTGGATTAATCCTGCCTTCTTGATAAGATTCAATCATCAACTAGCCAAAATGCAAGACTAATGTTTAAAAAATATGTAGAACCCAATGCCTTCACTAGGAAGCAAAATTTGTGACATGTTTTGTTACAAAAGTGGTAGGGTCATATGCATAAAATGTGAACTTTGAAGGCGCAAAAAGCATTGTACATCCTGAGAAATTTCATTTGAGGAAAAAAAAAAAGAATCTAGAACCATATACCAACTGAAAGAAAGAGAATAAGTGACAGATGAGCAGGAAGGTTCTACCTTAAATAAGGCAAGTACTAAAACACACATCTCATTACTGGCTGCATCACAAATTTGTTACTGAAGTTACTGGGATGGTAAAATTCCTGACACACACACTCATTTGCTCAAGTCTAGTCACTGCTGGCCTCAATAATAACAGAAGGTATCACAAGTATAAACAGGTATCTGTTTATACTAGTGATAAATTTCCAGATTTCACTCTAATGTTAGTCTTCTTCAAAAGATTTCTCAAATGAACAGTACCAGTCAAAAGTCTAGGGAGGATCTTAAAACTTCTGTAACATGGAAGCTTCCTTAGGCACTAAGGGCTCAGAGGTTCAGGTACAAGAATGAAACTTTGGCCAGACCATAATCTGTAAGGCTTTAATCTGCAGGAGACTGAGACACCTGAAGATCATAAATGGATGTTCCTCAGCTTCCAGAAGTAGGAAACATAGAAGTTTTACTATAAACTGTCAGACTTTAAAAGACAAAAGCATTTGCAAATGTCAGATTGGTCTTTTTTCCACAATTATTTTATGAAGCAAAAATCCTACGTTTAACATCTCTACCAACTGTAGGCATAACAGGAAGAACATTTTTTAGACCTGCATGGGAAGAAACATGTCAGATGAAAGATTTCCATAGCTTCAGAATAAATAAAGTTTCTCTGGCATGGAGTCTGGATTTAAAAAATTCCTATTCAGCCTGACAGAACTGAAGAACTTTATATGATTTCTCCATGGCTCCCTACCATGCTTTTGAAGTGCAAAGTATATACTCCATGTCTTCAGAAGCTACCAACAACAATCTTCAGCTTAAGACATCAATGCTTTAAACTTCAGAGGCAGAATGTTTAAATGTTCAGAGTTCTTGTATTACAGAAAACAGCTTAACAATGGGCCACATACATTTCATGGCATCACTTTACAAGTGAATTGCAAAAACAGATGTTAAGATAGGAGACTATCCTGAACCTTGATTCATATCTTTGCATGAAACATACAATCTGAATTACAATCACAGACTATACTGTACTGTATCCTGAGTATTTATTTTGACTGGTTGTGGAGAGAAACAGGATTATACTTAGTGAACTACAAGTACGTATGCATCCAATTCTAAACTTGGAAAGGCACCTTCACATTATACATTAGCAGTTAAGCAAAATGTTAGGTTTAAACCACTGAGTTACTGAATAACTGCACAGAAACAAAAGATTTCTATTACCTCAACCCCAACTTTTCATTACTGACAAGTAATGTAAGCTTTCATTAAGCCTTCTGAGATTTGCTTCTGTGTCAAAATGCAGAAAGATCACCAGCAACATAAAATTCACGTCCAAGTTTCAACTAAAATCAATCATTTCTCCAGTGAAAGTGGAATCTCGATGTAATCTTCCCTTTTATTTTGCTAAATTATATTCCTGTGGACTTATTCAAAATTTATTTCTTGCATATTTCTCTTTTATATTACTATTTAGAATTAGTGTTCACTATAACATCATTTGATACTTTGCATAAAACTTAGCCTATTTGAACTAAGAAACAGACACTTTCAGTTTCATATCATAAAAGTCTTATGGTTTTCATTAATATCTTAAATATTGTGTGCATTCTCTCTGAAGCTTTCCCATTCAGAGTCCATTTAAGAATGACATAAAAATGATTTCATTTGTACATACCTTGATAAACTGAGGTGTAGCTAATCTAACTGTGGCTACAAAGCAAACTTTCTCTTCATATGAAGGCCGGTGTGATCTCTGAATAGTTCCTTCAAAACCATTGTGCGCTGAGTTGGGAACTGATGGCAGACCGAGGAGAAGATGACAACACAAATGACAATATAAGTATGGAGGAAAAGGGCAGTAATATCACAAGACAAGTGGCCCAATATTTATCTAATGTGGCTTGCTTGTTACTTAACAAGCATTAAGAAAAATGCTACATATCTACACTTACATGCACAGGAATAGTAACACCGCCATAGAGGCAATTACAGAGAAGTAATGGGAACACAGCCATCAAGTAACTTTCTCGAAGAACTAAAGTTACAGTTAATATGCTATTATTACTGAGAAAGAATTTTAAAGGAACCAATAACAGTTCTAATCCTTGCTAACTGGTAAAAATGAGTGGATTATACTTTCTTCAAAAATATCTTTAAAATGTATCTTTTGTCTCAGGCTTTGCTAACTTCTTCTTTTGAACTCTGAGGTAAGTATGTATTTTCTAGACTTCCATCACATTTAAGCAACAGATGCTGAAGACATTCTGAGAAACAGAACAATCAAAGGCACAATTATGGATGTGAAAGCATCAGGATACTGGGCTGAGAACAAATTGCACTTACTGAATCATAAAAATACAATCAGAGGGAGGCAAAGGATGGACTACACCTCAGAACAAATTAACCTTACCTTTCATTTCCAGCAGTTATCAATTTAGTTTATCTTTACTAAGCTCTAGGGATGGTGACTTCAAAACATGGTGACGCTTTTTTAAGTCTGACTGGCTTTAATTCAGCTCTTGATTAGAACTCCTACTGAAGTTTCTTCATGCAATTTCAGCTTACAGATCCTTGCTCTTTCCACCAGAAAGAAAATACACAGTTTCTTTCCTCTTTATCTTAGCCCTTGTCATTTGTTCTTCAGAGTCTATCTTGCCTTGTAAGTTAGATTTTGAAACCACTTCTTGCATTTGTTGCTCTACTCTGAACTCTCTCCAACTACTTCTGACAAATAAGTGTCAAAAACTGAATGAGGAAATGCAAGTGCTAAGAAGCGCAGTGGGATTATTTCATATGGTTTAGACTATATTTTAGAAAGGCTTTTGCATTTTCACAACTTGATGGCTGGTCATGGTGATTTGGTCATGGTTCAGTTTACATTCCACAGTAACTCCTTTCCTTAAAGGACTGCTATGTAGCTGGCCGTAACCATCCCTGTTCACAGTTTAATACACCTAAATGTAGTATATTGCTTGCTTGCTTTCTTAGTGAATTTTTCTGGGGTTTTAGCCCAAAATAATTTCTTTTCTAAATTTGGGGATGAATTCTTGTTTTTAGTGGATCATTTCATGACTGCAAACTATGTTCCGTTATTAATAACATTAATGAAAATACTGATCAAATCCAGAAGCTGTCCAAGAAAACTGCATCTTGATGGTGTGCACTGGTAACCTTTTCAATCAGTTTCTGGAGCTACTCTCCTGCAATTTCAATTAACATGTGCTTCCCTTACACATTTGTGAGAACATAATATGATAACAAAACATTTTAAAAGTCCATCATTTATTTGTGCTTTATCCTCTTATCCAGACAGTGTGTTATTCTTTGGAACAGGAAGCTGAACTAATATGATGCTACTTCTACCTGAAAAATCCACAGTGGTTGCCATTCCATTCCATGCTAGCTTTCTCAAACTCATATATAGTTCAATTATTTGTTCCAGAGTATTTCCAAATATTGAATTGCAACCAATAGGTCTGCAGTTCCCCAACTCCTCATTCCAAGACTAGCACTATATTCAGGACTATTTCTTGTATTTTTTATAATATTACATAACTGCATTCGGCACTAAGACTCAACCTCTTCCCATTTTGTGAGAAAAATACTGGTATCAGATAAAAAACCCCACGGATTTATTTACAAAATACTGGTTTTCATAATATTTTTTGGTGATCTTTCTAAGAATCTACTACTGATCACACTGCAGAACCCACTTGGACAAATAAACAGGCTTCTCAAGGTAATAGTCAGCACAGCCTGGCCAAACAGATTAGAGATGCAGTACAGAGGAAGAATATATAAAGCCAATGAAAATAATTTCAGTGGCAGGGAGTAGAATCTCAGTGCAGAAAACTGTACTGGCCTATCCACTCATCTGAGTGGCAACTCCTGTCAAGTGAAAGCACAGAACTGAAATGGGGGGAAAACCTACATTTTCCTTCCCAGCTGCTGGTGTAATGAGAACTGCAGGTACTCAGTACCACTGATCTTCAAGTTAGTCATCTGCTTAAATATGGCTTATTCTGAACTAAATTCAGGCTCTTCATTTTAAAGCATTTGCTTAAATTTTTCTTATGTTCTTTTAAAAAATATTTACAAAATACCAGTTTTCTTTAATTGAAAGCATTAAGCATAACTACTAAATTTTGCATTCCAATACACAGACCTGTAATACCTGATAGGCAGTTTTTCTTCTTTTTCATTACACCAATATAGATGTGATAAAACTCTGCTTCAAGATATTCTTTTGAAAGACTGATTTTAGTTCACCCATATTTTGCACAATAGCCCCAAGCCAGTTTAGCTGTGGTACTGCCTAAGTATTCCACTCTAAAATTGCTGAAATTACTTACCATGATTCAAACACTTGAAATTTCCTATAAATTTCACATATTCATATGTAGGTTGCTCTTTTGGATCTATTGTTCCTCGCAGCATATGGCAACAGAACTCTAGCTGATTTTTTGCTAGAAAAAAATAAACAAATTATTAGGCTACATGCTTGATCAAGCACACAGGAAACATGAAATGGCAAGCAGCAATAATTAAGCTGCATACATATTGAGACACTGTAAGTGAAGTAATTACAACTGGCTACAGCCTCATCTTTTAACCAGCATGACAGTAACTAACCTAAAGAACTCCTTTGAATTTGTGCATGAAGGGCCTGAATATTAGTGACATAAAAACCTCTGAGAACTAGAGTTGTATTAAAGAAAATGCCCTGAACTTAAGTTCACTAAAGCATGTGCTTCCAAACACAATAAGGCTGCAGTGCTTTTATTCTTGTAAACTGCTAAAACTCTTAACTAGAAGCTCTATAAACAATATGAACATATCTAATACATGAGAAAGTTATAGACTAAAAGTCAATGCAACTTTGAAAATTCTACTCTAGAACTGGGGGGGGGACACAAACTAACACATCTGTTCTTCAGGGCTCTGAAGCATATGTTTCTGCTTAATTAACACTAAAAAAAGTGATCACATATGATTCCAAGTAGATAATTTTTAACACAACTACTGTACTGGTTTCATGTGGGATAGGGTTAATTTCCTGCATAGCAGCTCACATGGTGCTGTGTTTTGGATTTTGATTGGAACAGTGTTGCCTAACACAGGGATGTGTCAGTTATTGCTGACCAGCACTTACACAGTGCAAAGGCCTTCTCTATGTCACACTGCCCCGCTGGTGAGGAGGCTGGGAGCACACCAGCAGCTGGCACACAGCTGGGAGAGCTTCAGCTACGTGATAGCTGGGATATCCCATACTGCATGTCACTGCACTCAGCAATAAAAGCTGGAGAAAGGAAGAAAGGAGAGACATTTGGGCTTACAGCAGTTATCTTCCCAAGTAAATATCATATATGATGTAGCCCTGCTTTCCTAGAGATGGCTGAACAAGTGCCTACCAACCAGAAGTAGCAAACTAATTCCTTATTTTGCTTTGCTTGTGCACAGCTTTTGATTTCACCTGTTAATCCTGCTTTTATCACAACCCACAGGTTTGCTCACTTTTACTCTTCTGATTCTCTATGCGTTCAACTGGGAGGAGTGAGGGAGAGGCTGTGTGGGGCTAAGCTGCCTGCAGGAGTTAGCACGAAATAACTACTTACATTTTAAGTATTCCGGTGTCAAGGAATCACTTTCCAGCAGATGAGAAGACAATATTTTATAAATTTCTGAATGTTCCCCCTCTGGGATAAAATTAAATACACTCTGATCCACAAGATCAGACTGAAAGAAAAAGATTTATTAAGTATTAATTCAAGATGTACAATGTCACAAAGCCTACTATTTTAATGCAAAACAATTCCACAGTTCATTAGGGACTCAACAAAGCCACCTGCTGGAATACACATTAATATTTTGCAAGAAAAAAATCCCACTCTGATCTGCCTGCTCCATGCAGAGTGGTGAAAAAATTCCTTGCTTTGATTTGCCTGCATGCATGGCTTTTGCTTTACCTATTAAACTGTCTTTATCTCAACCCACAAGTTTTCTCACTTTTACCCTTCCGATTGCCTCCCCCGTCCCACTGAGGAGTGATGAGTGAGCTGCTGGGCGAGGATGAGTTGCCAGTTACCCCATTTTATAATCAGTTCCACAGCTATGTATGCAAAACTGCGAACAACTGAGATGAATGCAGCAAAACTGAACAACTGATTATATGCATAAATGCATTTGCTTAAGTATTCAGAAAAGAGGAATCATAAAATGTATGTTTAGAGTTCAAAAATCACACCTAAAATCCAAGAATAGATGTGCATCTGAGAACCTGGCAAATTCTACTAAAAGAAAAAATAAAAATCACAATTACCTGCACGTTTTAAAAAAATTCTCAGACTGTTATCATGTACACCTTGAGAGAATTTATTTTGTCTCTTACCACAGTAAGACAACTAGCTTTTAACAATAACTTGTCCTTCTCTTCTGGAAAAGGACTCAACTTTACTCATCACCTGTTTGCATTAATTAATATGCCTCACTTCAGAATAACATTATTCAAAGGTAACTTGAAAAACTGGAATGTTACATGTACCAGTGAGCAATGCCACCCAGATTAAGGATGACTGAATGTGATAAACCCAAAAGTATACACTTAAAAAGCAGAACCAGCAGCAATGTATTTATCAGAGTGCTATGATAACAAGGAAGTAAAAAAGTAGTTAAAAAAATTTCAATTATTTAGATCTTTAGTAATACTCTTCTGACTCATGTAGAGGTTGTGAACTCTAAAGGGTCTCCTGCAATCAACTGTGTTACTTCAGTTATTTTGAAACTGATGCTAGGCACTTCATAATCCTTCCTAAGAGAGAGCTGACTGCATTCTGCATTTCCAAAGGAAATGTTTAATATAGAAGACAGGCCAGTAGGAAAGAGATATGCTGAAGAAATAAACAGAAACATTAAAACAAAGCACACATCTGTCCTACAATGCCAAAAAGCCCACTGATTAACTAGTATTCATATCAGAAAACCAACCAACCACAGACAAACTGGTATGTTACTGAAAGAAATTTGTTACTTACTGGCAAATGTTCAAGTAAGGGAGTTATACTTTCAGACACATATATTATATTTCCATCTGTCATAATTGCTAAAAAAAAACCATCAAGAGCCTGAAATTAAACATAATGGGCAGTTAAATAAAAAGAAACAGAACATACTAAAATGTTAAGCTACATTCAATACAGAAAATAATGTAGACCAATTTTAGTTTAGTTTATTACAAAAATGGGAATGCCTTTCCTTACTAAAAATCCTTAATCTCGCTTTTTCACTAAAAGCATTGCAATTCCCATACTGTTCTGTTGTTAAATAATCTGTGGTTTCAGAACCAAGTACATATATAGACAGCCACTGTTTTCCCCAACTCCCACTCTGCCTGCCTGTTATTTTTAATTCCATCCCCATTTTAGACCTCAGAAGACTCATAAAAATTAGCTAGAGACAAAAGCAAGAAGAACAAGTAAAAGAGCCAGCAAAATCAAATAATTTTAGTATTTGAAAATCTCAGTATTCCCAATCGCAATTGAAGCTGGTAGTGGGATTTTATCAATTTGAAACCTGTGAGAAACAGTTCTGACCGCCTTATCTTCTACTGAACTCAAACTTCTTTCCTCTGAACACAACACGTTTCAGTTGAGTGCTACTAACAAAAGCATGACAGAACTGTATTTTTAAATAGGAAATTTTAAAGCTCACATCTTCAAAATAACCTCTTATATCAGTGCATTTTTTGAAATTTTTTAAAGACCAAAAATCAGAACTTTTAACTTTTTGCATCTATGCATCAAAGCAAAGGTTTAACTATGGAATGAAAATTATGAAGTGCTTGTTTATTTATAGTACTTTTCATTTAACTATCATTAAAAATTGTTTCACTAACAAGACAAAAAGGACTTATGTTCATTTTCACTGAAATGATAGTTTAAAGTTTCCTTCTAGTAGTTTTGCAACTTTTCATATAATTTTCAGCAAAGTAATGCACCAGTTTTGGAAAGTGTAGCAAGTAAAGAAATTAAACACTTATTGCTCACAAGTTACATGGGTATGTTGAGCCTTTTTCATAATTAGGATTTTAATTTCTGCAAATTAATTCTTTCTCTAGTACCCTCCTTACATTGATAATTTAAAATATTCACTTAGACAGTAAATATCTTCGTTTACAGACTTGCTCTGTTATTATGTTTATTTAATTGAAAATGCAGTTCAAAGAAAATCTGCTTTGATTTTCTGAAACACTGCATACATAGGAATTCTGATGGTTTATCTTCATGAAAACAGACAGTTACAACTCATACATGAGAATAAAAACATATGCCATCAAACTGAAAAATTTCATAATGAAATAACTCCTGGTGAGGAACCATTCTACTCCCATAAAAACAGAAATATTATACCTCTAACATTAACTGTGTGAACTCTTCATTACTAAGGAATGTCGGTTTCCAGTCCTGTCGAATTTCACTGGCATCTGATTGTGCAGTAATTTCTACAATCAAACACAAACACAGTATAAGGATTCATACTTCCAAAAGCTATTATTTTTCCCCTAAGCTACATATACACAGTTAAGAAATAGCAGAAAGTTCTCCAGTCTCCTCTGTTGTTCATTCATTACATATAGATGGTTGTTCCTTAAAAAGAAAACAAGAAAACAAATGTCTTTTCCCATGTCACAATTAAATTTGTCTTCTCTTTCCTTCAACCAGTTTGTGCTACAGTCCTGGCAGACTTCAAGGTAATACTGAAGTTCATGACAGTCAGTAATGGATTTTGATAATGAAAAAATGCTCTTTCCCTTGAGACTATAATAAAATTTTTTATTAATAGTGTTGTTTACACAGATTTAGAAAGCCAAAATTCCTCATCAGTTTATGTCATTAAAATGGCTAATCCTCACGTATCTTGGCCAATCCTTCTCCTTCTAACCCCTGCATCAAAAATTGTCACTGTCCTTTCTCTTCTTCCTGCTTTTTTCTGGTTACTTTTAAAAAAGAGTAGATTTTCAACAGAGATTTTTAAGATCTGTATGACAGACTCCACTCTAGATTTCCTGTCTGTTACATATGCATAGATGAATTTTGAGCAGAGATTCCTGCAGGAGTTGAGAAATATATATATATTAACTTCCATACACAGGTGAGAGAAACAACATCTGCTAAGCAAAACCTGACCCTGGGGTTCTAAAAGCACTACTTCCTTATCAACTGATAACTGAAACAACAAGAAGCAAGACCTCACAGCACTTCGGTTTTGAGGAATAACAAGGGCATCACAGAAGTGCTGGTTTTAAGAACAATCTTGGACAAGTAATTGAGTATTTAGACAAATCAAAAGAACAAAACCAAACCTTTAAGGTTTTTGATTTTTAAAGGACAAGTCTGTAAATAGATCTAAAGCTAGAGTTTTAGTTCAGATGGCTCAAAGAGCCAGAAAACCTGGAATTGAGTTAACTATGCAAAGGGCTGGAGCAGCTTGTAATTTTGTTTGCCATATTGAAGGGCGAAAGCTTTACGAAAGAGCTTTAAACTTAACTAAAAGAACAGAAAACAACAGCAACGTCATGCAACAAACTGGCCAAAAGTGGAGAGCCACAAGAAGATGTGAAAAAAATATCAACAAATAAGACTCCAATTGTCAGATCCCACAAAACACACAAATTCATCAGGCTTTTGCTAACTGTTTCAAAATGGTATCATAAAGCAGGAAAAGTGCGCTGGAGGATAAAGCAAAACCTAAGTATAACCCCAATTCTAGTTTTTCATTCAGAACAAAGATACTGAACACTGAGGGGCAAGTTACAGGACGAGAAAAAGAAAAGCTCTGCCACCAAAGTGGAGGCAAAATTCCAGGAACTTAGTGCATTCATTCCACAGCACACAGATAATCTTCACTTTAAACTGGAAAAGTCTGATTCATTGGCTCATTCTGGCCCTTATAACCATCCTACTTCAGAATTAAAAAAAAAACAAAATCAAAAACTGTATTTTGCATCAGAATGGATTTATGCTAAATAAAAGCTGAAGTTCGTGCCTTTAACAAACCATTCTGAAATATCTTATCACAAGTTACAGGTGTTCTTTTACATTTTCATAATTAGAGCAAGTACAATACTGGCAAATACAGCCAAAGTAACAGAAAGAACTTGCTTCACTTGGTAACTTCAGAGAAATGCCTAAAAGTTCTGGCAGAAGGTTGCACTCAAATATAAATGGAAGTAAGGTCACATTCCTGAGCTAGATACCAGAAAGAGGAGCATAACCAAACTTGCACATTAAACTTCAGTCTTCAAGCTCTGTATCTGAAGTAACTCTACATCAGTGCTGAGAATTCTCAAAATAAACTACCAGTCAGGCCAAGATCTGTATCATTTATCTGTGGGTTGTAGGAGTATCAGTCTACTACCTGCAATTATAGGCAGCTAAATTCTCCAGTATTTACTAATTTTAAAAAAATTCTTGTTTATGATTTCAAAGAAAGATGACAGGCAGCATTAGTCAAGGAGAAGCTCCCAGAGATACAATTTCAGTGTGTTTAGCCTCTTGTATTTTCCCAGTGAGAAACAGAATCCACATTGGCCAATAACCAGTTCAGACAGTTCATGTGGAGCTGCTGCCAGAGTACCAAGCTTGGATAATGTGGAAATGGTCCAGAAAGAACCAGAAGCAACGCAGTTAAATCCTGGTGGCTAAACACAGTAGGATTTCAACAATAAAGCAGCTACTCAGTGCTAAACAATTCATTCACTGCTAGGTCATTCGGCTTTATTGTAACATATCCAAGCACTTCAGGAGATAAAATATTCTTCTGAACATTGCCAATATTCTTGTGAACATTGCCAACATTTTGCCCAGAAACATTTTAATGTAAAACAGCGCACAGCAATGCCAGTAAGCACTGGCAGCCAGAGCTTTAGGAACCTTAATATGACATGTGCAGTTCACACAGAGCTGCATTCTGTCACACCAAGTGAAGGACAAAAGTGCCATGCCCTAAAAGGCATCCATCTCCAGAGCTGCTTTTTGCCCCTTTATTCTAAAAAAACCCAAAAACCACACCAAACAAAAACAAACAAATAAAGAAAAACTCAGAAAGCACTTTGAAGAAAAAAATATGACTAGTGCTGCTGACTGGCTGACACACATGTTCATTCTGCATTCTATATTTTATGTCAGGAATTGTCAACAGAAGATAAAGTGACTTTGAAACAAAACCGATTTTCACAAAGGCCTTGTAACCTAAAGACCTGACTTTTACAGAAGAGGAGCCTTCATACTGCTTTTCTTGTTGTTATGAGACAAATATATCTCAGAAAATTGCATAATCAATATTTAGTTGGGAAAAAACCTCAAGTCTATGAATTGTCATATGAATTATACCCCCCTCCTTTTTCATTTAAATTATGTTTATAATTTTAATGGCAATATCCAATACACATTTGGTGTTACTGGAAACATAACACTAGTGGAAGAGACATGCTAAGGTATGGAAAAACATTTCTCATACCATAAACTGACACACATACTGTTGATAAATACATAACTATTCACTGATTTAATAGCTTTACTTATAAAATAACATTATAGTTACTTCTTTTGACCCTACTGCTTCCTAGTTAGTATGCATTCTCAGAAATTACCCAAGCAAACAGGTTAATTAGCAGAAGAGTTCATTTTCTTCAATTTTTAGTCTTGTTTTTGGCAGTGTGAACCACAAGGTGCCATATTAAGAACAAGTGTAGGAGCAGGAACAGAGATTTTTTATATATATAATATCTAACACCCATAAATAAGTGTACACTTGGTGGAAGAATTTTTTTTGTGACAGAAATAACAACCTGTAACAAACTTCAGTGCAACATATCTGGGTATATCCCACCATCAGCTGATGCAAACAGCCAGAAGAACAAAGCATAGCAAGGATGTTCAAGGATATGGATTGTTTTGACATTTCACATGACCTTTAAAGAACAACACAGACACTCTCAGTGGCTTATACATCCATGGGTACATCTTAAAAAGTTTAGCTAAATGTATTTTGAAATTTTCTGATGGTTTTTTCCAGCTAAAAGGAAAAAAGAAAATGCCAAAATGCCCATACTCGTGGTCTCTATGCCCCCTGTATTTCACTTTCTCTCATCAAGCAACAAACCCAGTAACTCTACTGGAAAGCACAGTGTCCTGTTGCCTTATTGTCTTTGGTTAAGCATCCAGTTGTGTAGGCACCTGACATGAAGAGAGGGAGCTCTAACTTCTCTTGGACTAGCTTTTCAGTGATTTATCTTGCTTCATGTAGAACCTGGAGAGACAAATCAACTGCTCAAACCAGGCTTATTTAAATATCCAAATAAGCATTTCCTGCAAGTACTTCCACTGAAATGGATCAGCAGTTTTCCTGTGAAGCAAAACATTAACAACTCGCACCAACGTCTGTCCAGAACAAAACACTCTGAGGTTATTTCAAAAATGAACGCTTCTCTTTGTGAAACAGATTTCATTGACACCTATGGGATGAAAAAAATAGTTCTGGCTTTTGCAAAGCATTAGCAGAAACACAGTTACATCTCTGCTATCTAGATGATCTTAGGAATATCTTTCTCCAGGAGCACTTCACTTTTTTTGACAATTCCTTAAAGGACATGCAAAATTTTTAATATTTTTTGTAATAATTGAGTATCACTTAAAAAATTAAGAATTTATAAATAATGTTTATTGTTACAAATAATTACCTTTGTGCTTCCGTAAAAAGTCAATGCTCTTCTGCAGCACAGTGGATTTATCCATCTTCCGAGCATTACCTGGAAGCATGGAACCCAACTCTTTGATAAGTACATTAAACTGATCTCGACGTTTCTTTTCGGACTTGTTTCTAGACACTCTGAAAAGCAAACCAGAAAATGTTTTATAACAACTATGAGACTTATAAGCTGCATACTACTGCCAGGTTCCTGATGCAAACAGCCCCTTTTGATTTTCTGCTGTGAGAACTGTCATAAAAACACCTACTCCATATGTCAAACACCATTTCTGAAGAATGGCTTACTCCAAGGAACAGTGCAAGCAAAGCCTTTGGAATAAAGCACCCTTTTACAAAACACAAATAATTGAACCACAATTATAAATACACAATATATCTGAAAAATAACAGTAAAAGAAATGCTATTGAGTAATATGTTTATTTATAAGAGTAACATTTTTATTGTTTAGAAATCACACCATTAAGTTAAACCATGCAAGTATAGGACATTTTTTAGCTTTAAATAACTTAAAAACTTACCTTTTTGCTTTATCTTTGTCATCTTCTTCCACCAGCCCATCAAAAATGCTTCCATCATTTCTGAAAAATAAAAATAAAAATAAAAATAAAAATAAAAATAAAAATAAAAATAAAAATAAAAATAAAAATAAAAATAAAAATAAAAATAAAAATAAAAATAAAAATAAATGTTGGATTGAAAATTCTTCTCCTTTGTAGTCCAATCACAAAGAATGGTGAAGGGGAAAGAGCTGATTATTCATCATCATCTCTATTACAACAAGAAAGCAAGGAACTGTTTTCCTGTGATATCTCACAAGTACCATCATCAATAACCTGAAGCTAAGTCTTCTATATCCTGCTTGCTTTACTAAAGAAAATATAAAAAACCTTACACTTCTGATACAATTCAAAGGATTTTGGACTATTTCTAATAAGAACTTATAGCCCTATACAAACACTTAATTGGACAATGCTTAATTTTGTTTTTCTATCTTCTTGATTATTTGCATTACCTTATCCTTTTGAAAACATGGGAGAAGACATATGTAATTTATTTTTACTTACTGGCAATTTCTATTCCAATTACTGAAAATACTTTTTTTCTTAAGTTTTGAAATGTTATTAGTGGAAGAGAGAAGAATAGGCTATACTTCATCCACATATGTAATTTCATAAATATACAATTAATATCAATGTTAATATCAGTGTTAAACAGTAACTATTCTTTATATTTGCATCCTCAAGTAACACTTTTTCTCAGCTTGAGAAAGAGGTGTTAAGAGGTGTTAAAACACCAAAATAAGAATGTATTCTCCTCTGAAGATGCCCCAGTATCCTTCATACAGCATCTTTGTTTCACTTTCTTTTGCTTTGGAAGTCAAGCCAAAACTGTTCTGTTTTCCAAAATTGCTGTATAATGGGCTTTCACATTTTATCTAACTTCTTCTGCCTGCTTTCAGTCTATTTAGTGCTGTCCACACTGAGTGCTATGTGTCTATCCTGAAATTTATTATTCCAATGTTTCCTTCCCTTCAGCCAAGTAACATTTTTAAAAAGTTTACCTCATCTCTCTGATTTATAAACCATCAGGCAATTGTACTGTACATTAATGATAAGCAGTGATATTAGGAAGTTATTATTTTGTATGCTACTACATAAAAATCAAGCTTTTAGAAGCAATTAATATATTTAAAAGGCTGAAGTTTCAGTGAGATGTCACAAAACTTGACTAGAAGAACTGACAAATTAGACAAGCCTTACAAAAGTTCTGCCCTTTACTTTTATTGTTATTTATTTCAATCATGTCACACTTGGAAGTTGCATTTCCTGAAGTCTCAAAAATGGCAACACACAGAATACTAAGGACACACGTCCTCCTAAGCTGCTAAGAAAGTGAAGCTCAAGGAATCAAGTAGAAAGCATGCCTCAGCTATTACTTTTCCCTTGAAATAGGTTAACAGGTCATTTTACTATCATCTACAGCAACACTAATCATTTAAATGTATTTGCTTTCCTTAATCAAAACTGGAAGTACTAAAAAAATTAAAAGTTTAAGTAAACATTAAAAATCAGCTTAACTTGCACAGATGTTATTCCATGGCTGAAAACAAGTCGTGCATTTTAAGATTAACCTCAAGCAACTGAAATCACTATTTCCAGTGACATCTACCAAACTTTTGTCAAAAACAGCCAAAGCCTCATTCTTTAATTTTTGCATAAATTAATATCTAAATGTATTAACCATATGAAAAAGACTATTAAAGAAAGAACTGAACTGTAATTCTCTGAAAACTCTCTTTATCTATTAACATACCTGTCTGCAATGGAGCTCATTTTATGGGTGCTTATGGTAAAAAACATAACATATCACACTTTAGTCTTGTGGTAGACATTTGTACGTTTGCCTGCAAGAGAAGAAAAAATATCAAAATGTGACTGAGGGAAAAAAATGTGCTCTTCATTAGAGCATACTGATGTTTTCATTGCTCTATAAGCTGCTCCTCTCTTCCAACCTCTGCTCTGCCCTCCTACCTTCTCTAAAGCAGTCTCCATTACCATCATAACCTGGGCTCCAATATCTCATTTTACATGACAGAGTTCAAGCGAACATTATTAAAGGCTACAGTAAATAAGTCTGTACTAAACCAATACAAACCTTTTTATGACTCTAAATTCACATGTAGCTTTCCATTTTTAACTTTTTCTTAAAAAAACCCTCCTAATTTTGAAGGCTGAACAGATGTGAAATACACTTAATAATACGTTCTATTTAGAAACAGTGCAAACACGAAGCATTTGGGATATAGAAATTTACAGCTATAATTTATTTCTTACTGCATTTTTTTCTTGAGCACACTGTTAAAACAGACACATGAAACGGTAACATTACGATACCAACTGGCATGCGATCTCCATACTGTGAGAAAGTTAATCTGGCCATTTCTTAAAGCAGTCACTTAATCATGACAGGAATTTTTGGTTTTCTAGATGTGCATATGATCTTGAATTAAGAATGTGAACAAAATATTAATAGTGAGAGAGGAATATAACGCATGTTATGAAAAGGCTAAAGTCAAACATATACCATTAGAATTAAATCCTTTTCTTTTGTATGGAAAAGTCAGTTGTCAGAGGCTGCTCAAATGGAGCAGCAAGATTGTAAAATTAGCAGTGATTAGGCAACAACTGCATGCAGCACTTTTGTATGAGCTGAACTTGCAGATCTTCAGGAATTTTTAGTAGGCTACAAACTTAATAGTAAAAAGGCACTGCATTTATTTCGAAGGAGATGATTTTAGTCCATTTAGTGACTCAGTATTTTCTGAGAAGAAAGTATTTTTTGTTTCTGAGAGTGCTAAATGCAGTGGAACTTACAGCGTCAATACCACAAGAAACATGGCAACAAATTCATGATGAGGGAACTGAGGAAGAAAGCTTATGATTCAACCAAATTGCCTCTGTGTCTACAACAGCCACATACTGTGATGGTTTCCTTCACAGGACCAACATTTTTCAACGCAAAGTTTCGTAACTTGAGCACAGTAGGAAAGTAAATGGGTGAGATGTGCTGCAGCACAGTCTCTTTCAAGGCCCATCACAAGGCATGCTGGCGTTTTTGCCTAAATGCCCCACTTCTTCAGTTAGTACGGCCCACCTTTGCCTTGCCTTTACTCTCCAAAATCTAGTGCTATGAAGACATGCTGGCAGTAAACCACTTCTTCCCTTCAATTCTGCAAAGCAAAAACTGCATCAGCCATAGTGAGAAATTACACTCCCCAAATTAGTTAGGCCAAATAACAGAGGTGTGCCATTTGAAAACCAGCCATAAATGGGATGAGAAAAGTAAATTAGGAGGAAGTATCTGTTCAAATTCTTCTCGGAACTATGCAACAGACAGGTTGCTCAGCAGTAAAAGCTATCATGACTGGAATGGAACTAAGTTTAAAATCAAGACAAAACCCAAAAACTTGTTTTCGTTTACCTCACATGGTAAGCACTAATACAGCTCTATACTAATTACACTTCTAGCCATGTGTTAATTTTTATACAAAACTGGTACTTAAAATTATAGGGATCAAGAGTAATATGAAATTCTGTAGGACTAATTATACACTTCCCTTAATCTGCAAAAGAAAAATATCTACACAGCTAAATACAGAAGACTTTCACTTGTGACATAACTGACATCTTCAACATGCAGAATCAGAATTTAAAAGTCAGTATTTTCACTTTAACAGAGCACTCAATTCCCAGAATTCAATGAAATAATTCGTTACAATATACAGATCCTATGTCATAACTGGCAACCTAGATCTGATATCCAAGACAAATAGTTAAAAGTACTGAAAAGTACAGGAAATGCACCTGTAGCACACTTGTAGCACACCCTCATCTTTCAAGATCTGATCCTTCTGTCTTTGCATCCAATTTTGCAAGACACTGAACACTCTCAGTGCTTACACATGCCAAGTATAAGACGGTAGAGATAATTCCAACACAACCAGTCAAGTTGAAAGTAAACACTAGATAAATTAAGGATTATGTCTGTTTCTAAGATTCAAATTCAGTCATATTCTAGAGAACAAAAGGCACTACTTAACACTGCTACTCAGCCCTTCAGTGTTGACAACTGAAAGCTTTGGGAACCTTATTAATTATAAGAACACAGTTTTACCTTTTACACTTTGGAACTTGTTAAAGTATGAGGTTTAGGGATGAAACCTGGTTCCTGTGAAGAACAGTGTGGAATTAGATGTATCCTCTTCTGCAGAAAATAAATTCTGAACTGTCAAAAAATAACAAAGGAGAGCATTAAAACAGTGCATTTTAAAATTATCACTTCTTCGTTTTTTAAAAAAAGACAAGCAATTGTTTTAACAAGAGTAACCTCTAAATGCAATCTTCTGCTTATCAAAAATATCTCAAGTATATTGCTACCTGAATTGACCTTGCTTTAAAGTTCCTCTTCTTGATAGGCAGAATATTCTGACACAGTTTCATCTCAGCCTTAAGCTATCACTTTATGTCTATCTTTAGTCTTAATGTCCTTTCCACTGTCGAATTTGGTATCACTCATCCCATCTACATCTTTGCTTCCACTTGCTACCTTCAAAATATATTTATACACCATTATTTAAACACCTTTTCACTGAAGTTCTTATTCAGGTCTCTTCTGGCTTTCTCTGTTACATCTTCTCCTCTCCAAGTCTCCAAAATTGTTATTCTCAGGACTCCAGAATGTATAGAATGCTGCTGCTGACAACTAGCAAAGTTGCCCAGTTGCATTATTGCTACTCCCTCAAACACAGTCATTAACTCCTTCTTTCAAAGACCACTTCAAAATCAATTCCTAGAATGTATCCGAAACTTACTTCACCAACTGCACTTCTTCCATACAAAAACTCAGATAACATAAGTGATCACCGACTTCTAGTCTCCTTATATCATTACATTTCACTTATAGTTACTGCCCTTGAATCATGCCACTTTCCACATTTTCAAGCTACATGAAATCAGTTGTTTTCCCCTCATCTTTTTCCTGTTTTCATCTGCCTTGCTTACTGGTCTTAAAAGAAAATGAATTCACTATAAAATGTACTTCTTACACTTCTGAAAAATTTTGTTTTAAATCATATTAAATTCTAAACTGGGATCTATAAACCAAAGTTATGCTATTCTTAAATTCATTGATGACTTTTATGGAAAACAACAGGTTTATCACTTATTTGATTCTAAAAAGTTAAGTGCCTTCTCCTGCACCTATCAGAAGTTCTCAAGTGGTTAAAATACAGATGCAAATATTAACATAGGAAGTTAAAGCACAGGAGAACAATCTGCCAACAGGAGAAAAACAATTATGGCATGATTCAATGAAGCACTCGTTCATGTCTGGCCAAATAACCTGCTGGCCCATTGACCTACTTTTTTAGGTGCTTGCAGCCTCCTCTCCTATTCTGCTTTGTTCCATTTGACAAGTGCAAACATTAATAGTGACAAAGAGTCCCATGGAAGTCTGCAACATGAAACCACTGTTTTTAAACTGCTTAGAGTGAACAACTCTGCCAGCTCTCACTCAGTGCCTAACAGAGTTCTAATGATGAAAGTGTTAGACCTCCTCTCTGCAGTATGTAGAGACGCATTTTTTTAAAAACACAATTAAACTCTTAAGATAAACATCACGGGTCTTAAGCACAGAACCATATTTTATAATGTCAAAAAAGCAAGCTTTTACACATATTTCAAAAAGGGTTCTTGAGAAGAACAGGAAAGGAATATGTTTATATCATAAATGAACACAAGCAAGCTTAAATCAGACCAAAAGAGAAGCTAATCACAGTGGAAAAGCTTTTGTTGCCAAAACCACATAGATCTCTAACTCAGTAGAAATGGCATGCGTGTGAAAGCCAGCAGAAAGGTTAAAACGCCTACATGCCAGCACTGGCAGCCAGAAGTGTTCAAAGGTCATCGTTCTGTCTCCACAACTCATTAGTTTTTTTTAAAAAATAAATTATGTGTGTCTGTCTCTTGATACTACATCTTTTGTACACATTCAGACATGTTTTCAAACTTTTCTGTAACCAAGGCAGCTAGAAACTATCTGAAAGGAAGCTGAGGTCCTCAATCAAAAATCTTAGCTGCTGCCATGAATGTGCAAACTATTTCCACAAAAAATTGCTCAATCTGTAGAAAAATTACAAAAACTAGCAATACTGCAACTTCTGCACTATTCTGACTTATCACTCACGGAGAGGCAAAAAGTTATTGGGTCCCAAGTCATTGCTTGGCCAAATAAAAAAGGTTCTGAATAAGTTACAGGGTAAAAAGTCATAATCCAATTTAAGGTAATAGTGAAAAGTTCACACCATCTGACAAAATTTTCCATTTTTTTAGTCTGAAAGAATTTCAGTACCTTCAGTCCAATTTTATTATCAATATTGGCATGCATGTTGGTAATATTAAATATTGGAAACAACTCTGAAGATTGAACTAACTGTGAAACTACAGTAGAGTCTTGCTCACAACATGTTCTCCCAGGACTGTACTGAAAAATGAATGGGACAATGGCGAATGCACTGCCTGTACTCAGTTTTGTATAGAGTCAGTAACTGAAATCCCTACATCTCCAGCACTTCACCTTAATTAATAATTACTTTTGAGAAAGAATCAGTATTGTTCTTATACTGTAAAAAATATTTTTATAGAAAAGCCTTGATTTATGTAAAATTTATGTCAAGGCATTCAACTAATACTTACATAATTGTGCAGATTACAGCCCTCAGAAATAATGCAAGGTGGCTTGGATTATTAAGACAAATAATTGGGAACATCGCAGGAAAAACATATGAAGTAATACAGTTTTCCAACACTACAGTTTCTTCAAAC
This sequence comes from Acanthiza pusilla, assembly GCA_036630365.1. Classification (NCBI taxonomy): domain Eukaryota; kingdom Metazoa; phylum Chordata; class Aves; order Passeriformes; family Acanthizidae; genus Acanthiza; species Acanthiza pusilla. Next base: position 37,815,301 of record JAXCHO010000164.1, on the reverse strand, counting down.
AGAAATAGATTAACTTCTTTAATACAACCTGATCTCTGTGCTATGATCCAATTTTGCCAGGGGAGCAAACTAGTTATTATAATCATTAAGGATTAGCTTTAGAGAAGATTGTGTTTAAAGAATCAAAATCACAGCACGCAATGTCCTGCAGAGCTCTTGACACTAGTCACCCAGCAGGGTAAGAAAGACCAAGAGCAGAAACATCACACTGAGCAAACAGCTGAGCAGAACCTGACTCCCAGTGTAAGTACAGCATTAGAAGCCCTGTTCATTACAGAGATTCTGAGGATAATTACAAACCTTCCTGATACTCCTTTCCATGAGCTTCTGATCATTTGGATTATGAACTCCTGGGGTTTTACTCTACTAGGACATTACACCATAATTAGGGCAAGCAGAGATCCAGCCATTATCTTCTGCCCAGAAGAGCACATCACTATCACTCATATTTTCCATTTTGCTCTTTGCTTCCTTGGTTTACCTCCAGCCCAGCCATTTTTCTCCTCACCTTTCTCTTTTTTGGTGGGGCAGATTAGAGGAGGAAGAATTTGCTCTGGGGTTTGGTTTCTCTCCAGGAACCACAACCTTCTGCAGAGAGCAAGAGACTCTTAGATAGGTAAACCATAACCTGCTCTCCAATCACCTATAGTTTGGTCTAACAGAACAAGCAAGCAAGCTTCAAGATAGTTGCTCCTTTGCTTGCAATGTTATATACACCAACAGAAAGCAAATTAGGGTAATGACTGATTAATCTTTTCTTGCCAATCAAAGGCTATCTGTGAAAATACTATGTTTTTAAAACTGACATGTCTCCTTTTTCACCTAAAAAAGAAAAAAACGACAACTAAAAAAAAAGAAAGATAGTGCTAAAAGGAATTTCAAGGAATGTTGTTCAAACTTTGCAGCTAACAGGTTATTCCAGCAGCTGGGAATAGTCACATATTGCGACCTCTCCTCTACCACATCAACAAATCGGTTTTGGTCTTTTCTCATGCAGAACAGATGACAAAACCTGGAAATGTCATTTTCTACAGATGAAACATGCTACAGCAGCAGGTGTTCATCTTCCAGCACTTCACAGGACAACTGAGGAGAGGGCTCCTTCAAGTATGGATGGATCCCAGATGGCTTTTAATAGGAAAATTTGTGAGCGGCCATGAGTAATCTGCTGTGGATGAGGAGCTTCCTTAGGTCCATCACCTTTTCAGGGAGTACTCAAGGACGTATAATGGAGAAAGGGCAGTATAATAGAAGACTGGTGGTGTGAGTTGCCATTACCTGAATGGCAGTCTCATGTCTGCTCCTGAAAGACTTTTGGGAAGAGATTAAGTCCCAGGAGTCTACAGAAAAGATGAAATGCCTGTTAGGAGGCCTGTTATGGTAGTAGTTAGTGGTATCACATATTTAGTTGAGTTATGACATTAGAAGGAGTGCATACTATTTGCCCATCTTCATACACCATCCACAGCAGCCAGAAGAGGCTACACATCACCTTGAGTAGCAGAAAACATAAGAACAGAGTAAAAGAGAAGTCAAGTTCTTAGAAACACTCTGTCATACAGATGTGTCCTGGTGTACTCCCTGAGAAGGTAATGGACCTAAGCAAGCTGCTCAAACAAGTCTGATCAAAAGCCACTGCAAATACTATCTTCGTGCAAACATGAATTATGAGGATTGCAGGAAAAAGCAATTCTTTCCTGTATGCTTCATGTATCAGACTGTCTTGCCATCAGGAGAGAAATTTCTCTCTGACTTGGAAATTGTAAACTGTGATCAGTCCCATCTCTCTACTTCACAGTTAAAGAACACATCCCTCAGATCATTTGGGCTGATCTCTGCTTGACGAGCTGTTCTGCTGCTGCTCTTCCACCCTTCTCTGTAGTCTGTATCTCCTTCCCCTTACTCAACACAGAGGTGGTCCCATATCCCTCCCTGATACAGTGCAGCTCCCTAATGTTGGTCCACATTGCAGTGAAGATGCATGCAAGAAAGCTCTCAGGCCTTTACCTGCACTACAGTGATTACACACGGGTGGAGTCTGCAGTCCTGAGGAATGTGAGTGAGCAGTCAAGTTAGGCCCCTGAACTTTAGGAAAATGAAATTCCAGCTCTTCAAAGAGCTAGTCAATACAAACCCCAGGGAAATCACCCTCAGAGACAAGGGAGAGCAACAGAGCTAGCAGATCTGTAAGGATGTCTTCCACAGAGCACAAGAGCTAATGATCCCCAGGCACAAGAAACTGGAAAAGGAAGGCAAGAGTCAAGCAAGGACAAGAAGGGACTGCTGGTCAAACTAAAGGGCAAAACACAAATGCACATGTAGTAGAAGCAAGGACAGACACACTGGGAAGAATACAGGGACACAGTGAAAGGATATCATGAGGAAGGCCATGGTGAAGCTGGACCTGAACTTGGCAAGGGATGCAAAGAATAACAACATTAACCCAAATTAATTACATTAATTTGGGTACATTAACCCAAAAAGGAAGGTCAAAGAAGGTGTACCTTCCACAACCACTAAACAAGGCTGGTAAACTGGTAACAAGAGATGAGGAAAAGGCAAAGGCACTCAATTTTTTTGCCTCAGTCTTGACTGGCAATCTCTCTTCCCACACTTCTTGAATAGACGGACTGCAAGACACAAACTAGAGGAACAAAATCCTTCTCACTCTAACAGAAGACCAGGTTCATGATCACCTGAGGAATCTGATTGTACATAAGTTCATGAGACCTGATACAATGCATCCCAGAGTCCTGAGAGAACTAGGACAATATTTGCACAGCCATTCTCCACAATATGAAAAGTCATGGCAATCAAGTGAAGTTCCAGATGACCGGAAAAAGGGAAACATTGTACCCAGACGATCTTTAAGGTGCCTTCTAACCTAAACCACTTTATGATACATTCAAACCTGACCATACCTGGCCAGGTACCCCACTGATTCGGTCTCTGACTCACCAAACTGACTTCTCAAAACATCCTCAGACCTGCCACCTCACCAGGAATTCGCTAGCAATCTGGGCTCTTTGCCTGAGCCTGGCTTCCCTCCAGCTCCCTGGGGGTGACCAGGAAAGCACTCAGCAGGTTGCCAGGTGTCTAATAATTGGTCCTTGGCTGTGGGGTGCTGAAGCCCTCAGTAGGCTTTTTTCCCCTCTGTCCCCTTCCAGGCTGTCTGTATTATCTTTGCCTTCCAGGATCCCAATTAACTACATTTATAAATACCTAAGGTGTTGTATATGTGCCTCCATCAAATTAGTAACAAGGATACTAAAAGAAAGTGATGTAATACAGATTTTCAGAGTTGTTAGTGAACAAGCGCCCCCAAACAAGGACAATCAAAAACAGTACAAACCTAAGTTTATAAGATAAATTTGAAAGGCAGCATTTAATAATCTAGCCATCAGAAACAGCTGCTATTCTTCTGTAGTCTCATTTAAAATATTTTCTCAGTCATCTGTATTCACAGCTCCTTATGAGAGATCTCCCTCCTTCAATAAAAAGCTGTAAGCATGGCAGAAATAATGTTTGCAAATCCTGTACAACTAGTCTGTACGAAAAAAGACACTGGCTACATGTTATGATCCCACTTGCTCCCATTTTTACAAGGCTCCACCCCTCCTTCGCTCTCACTGGAGGTGTGCACCCCTTTAGCTCTGGCCACACACTGAAGCAGATTTGTGAAATTGTGTGTTTAAAAGAACATACACAGTACACAGTTTTAATAAGAACAAAATAATGTAGTTCGTTTTTAAAAAATGTGGCTCCATGTACCTTTGAAAATTAGCACAGCTAAGGAACAATACCCCTCCACAAAGAGCCGGAACCTCTTAGCTACATCTGCCACTCCTGGATCTATAACAGGATACCCTGAGTTAGACTTGAATACATGTTATGTTTGCACACCTAAAACATGACAAATATTTCATAATCAAGTCTGGCTTAAAAGTACACCTACTGCCTCTTTTAATGGTGCTGAACACAAAACCAGTACTTCACAAATGAAAGTTTAGGTCAAGAGAAGCAAATCACTAACCTGTTAATGTTATAATTCAAAACTGAAAATACTCACATCCCTGTGTAAATCTCCATTTATTTTATTGGAATTCTGAGAAGATATAATCTGCAGTTAGCCAAGCCAGCTGAAAACAGATGCTAAATTAAAGCTCACTGTGCTGAGCAAAAAAGTGCTAGAGATGGTGTAAAATCTGCAGACTCTGCTATTCTCTCACAGGACTCATCTAAACTTAGTACATAAAAAATAAAACCAAGTTACCCTCTTCCAGCCTCTTAAATGGAACTGAGAAGGTAGACAATTGACAGGTTTTTTTCAGAAGTTCAAAAGGTGAAAAAATTCCAGACACATGTTCTAAAGTTTAAATTCCCACTGAATATTGTAACTATCCCATAAAATTATTTACTACACACAGATCAATTTTTTTCTACAGAATAAAGTTACTAGACAATAAAAAAAAATCTTCACTTGAAGATTCCTCAATATTACCAGAAATTCAAAGAAAAAACTTTAAAATACAGTACCAAGATATCTATCCTGGAGTTAAAAACACTTTGAAATAATTCATCCAAGTAAAAATGTGCATTTATGAAACTTAGCATTACAAATTTTCGATGTTTTGTATCACAAATGTTAGTTTAAACAATTTTTCTAAAACAGTTCATCACATTTTCATCAAAGCATAAATACTTTGAAGAATCTTAATAAATCAAACTAAAGAGGAAAAATTTATTAAACTCTGTATTCCTATACTGAAAAATAAATACGAAAATTCACCAAGAAATGAGACAAATCAATGAGTCAAACACTGGTTTTCCTCTATGCCAATAATAAGAGGGAAGAATGACTAGATACAGAAAGTCAACTACTTTTTGAAAACTGTCCTGGAGAAACTTAATTATTAATTTCAACGGATGTAATTATTAGACATTCAAAGCATGATAACACCAAGGAAATTCTTCTTCCATTCAATGCAAAAATTCTGTTTGGTGTTGATATAAATGCATGCTTAAGTTCAGAAAATGAGACTTTATCATTATTATTACAGCAACAACACTCAACTATCCACTTCAATTAATCTTCCAGAAAAGCACCAAGGTACGCATTATGTGAGTACTTCAACTGCCAGACTTTTAGTATGCAGATGTGTCTTACAAGGTGGGAAAGGAAGCTAAAAAGAGATTATGAAATTCACACAAATGAATCTTTCTGAAATTCTATCCTAGGCAAATGAAGATTTACTAGCTTTTACACCCAAATGAACACTTACACTTTTTACATAAAGAGTTCTGACTAATCAAGAAAAGCTTCAGTCAAAATTACCTGCTCTGTTCTCATTATTCCATTCTAAAACGTTCAGAAATCAAGGAAGTCAACAGAGGGCCAAGAAGGTCCGGAAGAAGCCACATACAAGTCATTTCTGCACCCAGTGCCTTTATTACAGAATCGCAGAACATCAGGGGAGGGACCTGGGAGGGACCACAGAAGGTCATCAGGTCCAACCTCCCTGCTCAAGCAGAGTCATCCTAGAGTACACAGCACAGGACTGTGTCTAGATGGTTCCTGAATATCCCCAGTGAGGGAGACTGCACTTTTTCTCTGGGATATCTGTTCCTATGCTCAGTGACCCGCACAGTAAAGAAGGTCTTCCTCACGGAGGAACTTCCTGAGCATCACTTTCTGCCCATTGCCTCTTGAGCTATTGCTTGGTACCACCAAGAAGAGCCTGGATCCATCCTCTTGGTATGCTCCCTGCAGATATTTACCACACACGTTCATTAAGATCCCCTCACCTGTCTCTTCCTGAGGCTGAACAGGCACAGTTCCCTCAGCTTTTCCTTGTAAGACAGAAGTCTTACAGTCTCTTAGAAACACCTTTATGGCCTTCCACTGGACCCACTGCAGGAGTTCCATGTCTCTCTTGTCCTGACCAGCTCAGAACTGGACACAGCACTCCAGATGTGCCTCACCAGGGCTGGGTAGAGGGGCAGAATGCCCTCCCTTACCCTGCTGGCAATGCTCTTCCTAAGGCACCCCAGGGTCCCATTGGCCTTCTCAACCACATGGGCACATCACAGGCTCATGGGCACCTCGCTGTCCACCTGGATCCCCAGGTCCTTCTCCACAGAGCTGCTTCCCAGCAGGCCAATCCCCAGCCTGGGCTGGTGCTGGGGGTCATTCCTCCCCAAGTGCAGGATCCTGCACTTGCCTTCATTGAATTTCCTTTTTGCCCATCTCTCCAGCCTGTCGAGGCCCTTCTGCAGGGCTGCACAGCTCTCTGGGGTATTGTCACTCCTCCCAGCTTTGTGTCACTGGCAAACTTCCTGAGGAGGCATCTGCCCCTTCATCCAAGTAACTGATGAATAAGTTAAAACAATGCTGGGCCCATTATTGAACACTGGGGGACACCACTAGTGTCAGGCATCCGACTAGACCCTGTGTCATGGATATCTCTCTCTGAGATCAGTGAGTTCTCCATTCACCTCACTGTCCATGCATCCAGCCCACGCTTCCTGAGTTTGCCTACAAGGATGTTGTGCGAGACAGTATTGAAAGCCTTGCTGAAGTCAAGGTAGACAATATCCACTGCTCTCCCCTCATCCATTCAGGTAGTTGTTTCACCATAAAAGGTAATCAGGTTGGTAATCAGATGATTTACCCATAGTGAACCCATGCTCCTCATGACCTTCTTGTCACCCACATGGTGAGATGGCCTCCAGAATGAGACGCTCCATGAGCTTTCCAGGGACTGAGATGAGGCCGACTGGCCAGTAGTCCTCTGGGTTCTCCTTTTCGCAACTTCTGAAGACCAGGGTGACATCTGCTTTCTTCCAGTCCCCAGGTACTTCTCCTGATTGCCCTGACCACTCAAAGATGACCATGAGCAGCCTCAGTATGGTGTCCAACAACTCTCTCAGCATCTAAGAATGCATCCTGTCAGGGCCTATGGACTTGGGGATGTCTAGTTTACCTGGGTGTTCTCTAATCCTCCTTGACCAAGGGAAAGTCTTCCTTCCAGCATTCCTTTACCCAGGTCTCCTGAGTCAGAAATTCCAGAGGGCTGGTCTTGTCAGTGAAGACCAATACAAAGAAGGCATTCAGTGTCTCCATTTTCTCTGCATCCTCTGTCACCAGGGTCCCCTTCCACTTAACAAGCCCTCATTATCCTAGGCTTTTCTTTTGTTATTTATGTATTTGAAGAAGCCCTTCTTGTTGTCCTTGACATCCTTGGTCAGTTTTAATTCCAGATGGGTCTTGGCCATTCCTGTCTTACTTCTGCTTTGACAGGCTCTCTGTACTGATTCCAAGCTGTCTGACCCTGCTTCCATGTCCTGTGTATTTCCTGATTACACTTGAAAAAAATGACAGAAGTTCTTTATTCATTCATGCAGGTCTCCTGCCCCCTGCATGCAATTTGTTGCTTGCTGCTCTTGAGTCTTGAGAAAATCATACTTGAATATCAATCAGTTCTCTTGGACTCCTGTTCCCATGGGACCCTTTCAAGAAGATCCCTGAAGAGGCAAAAATTAGCTCTTCTGAAGTTCATGGTTGTAATCTTACTTGCTTGCCCTGCTTCATCCTTGCCTTTTACAGTCCATAAAGGAAATAGCTTATGAGTCTTAAATCAATTTTAAGGGACATCAAATTATTTTATCATCAACTTACTCCTTTAAGATGCAATTATCTAGCACATCCAGAAACATCTTACCACTTGTCAGTTATGCCACAAGAAAAAGTGATAGAGGCGTTAGAGGGAAAGTAGCATACCATGCAAGACAACTCAACAAAATGAACTCAAGTGATTTTTGTAGGTGGTTTGGTTTTGTTTTGTTTTGTTGGGGTTTTTTTGCTTGTTTTGCACTTTTTTTCTTTGGTTGGTTGGTTTTCTTTAAATAGGAAACAAAGACTTATTCCTAACTCATGGTCGGGGTACTCACCTAGAATGTGGGAGAAGTAAGACTTAAGCAGTTCATCTGAATCCAACCACAGATGAAAAATGACCACATGAAAGATAGCAAGACCAATGCACACAGAGACCACACAGGTAACTATATGGCTACAGAGACCAGGCACTTCACATCCTAACAGCTACTTCTGCTTGTAAGCACTTTTACCAATCTCCTTGATCAAGTCAAAAGTTTTTGTAATGTTAGCCTTTGATCATTAATCTGATCACTCATTTCCACAGCCACATTAAATTCCCTCTCTTCAGCTAGCATTAGTAAGTCACCACTCAACACAGCCTAAGACTAGTCCAGCCAAAACTAATCCAAATGTTTCATTCAGCTAAATCAACTACATTTGTTTCACCACATGACTGCTCAAAAGCTGTGCTGGCACAGGAGAAGGGGAAGCAGCAAATCACCAGGTTAGACATCTTTTGGCAACAGTGCCATATCATGCTGACCTGCACCATGTGTTAAATCACAACCAGAGAACAAAATTAGGAAAAATGAGATTCAAATTTGTGCTCAAAGAAATGAGTACTGTAGCTACTACTTGAGAAGCCTGCTTCATATTTAAATAAAACATCTTTACTCCCCCATGCATTGCTGCATCTCATACGGCAATCCATGACAAATTAAACTCCTGAGCAGAATGAGGCTTATTTTTATATACTGATGCAGGCTCATGGATCATCTTCTGGATATGAAAACAAACGCAGAACTCAGCCTTACAGTCAATGGGAATCTCAAGCAAAATGTAAAAATATGTACCTGATGTGTTGCTTAGTTATCAACCTATCACATGGCATGTTAATTAGCATCAACCTAGATGGTTTTAGAATGATCCTCGGTACAGATACATATACAACGATATTCCTCCAAATTAATAATATGAAACTAAGAAAATGTGATGAATTATTTATACCAACTGCAGCTATTTGTAACACTTAAAATTGTACAGGTATACCAACAGGACATAATTTTTAAAAAATTATACGAGTTGCTAACAGCAACACCCAAAAACATGCGATAGGTGTTTCAGAAAGCAAATATCTGAAACTTAATTACCTATATCATGTAGAAATGCATACATGTAAGTAAAACACTTTTAAAAATATTTAGGGCTAGTCATCAATTTATTTTTCACAAGTTGATTGCACAATCCATGATTTGTGCAGCTGTGGAAGTGCTTCTGATGCCTAAATTTCCCAGCATGGGTGACTCATGCACAGCTAAATTATTCTGTAAAGCTTTTGTGAAGAGTGGACTGTTTGCCCGCCTGAAGAATGGAGTAGGCAGTGCACTTCGCTGGAAAGCATCTTCAAAAAGAAAGAAGTGAGACTTCACATTTCCGTAAAATGAGAGAGTTGGAAAATTTTAAGCTACAACACTGAAGTGCAGTCCAAGTCAAAAATTACCAAACAAGCAGCTCCTCCTCCCTACCTCCACCCACCACTTTCCCCAGAAGTCCTGCACATCACTTTGGAGACCAGAAAGTGGTAACAAAAGGAAAATTAATGAGGTAGCTGAAAAAAGAATGAAACAAAACAAGGGAAGTACTAAGGGATGGTAACTTCAGTGTATTTCTACTGTAATAGCAGAGGAGGTTTGGGACCACTTGATGAAACAGAACAGACACAAGTCTACAGGACTTGATGAGATGATGTTGCAATGCCACTCTCAATCATATTTGAAAAGCCATGGCAGTCAGACGAAAACCCTGGTGACTGGAAAAACAGAAACACCAGTCCTTTTTTAAAAAAAAGGGAGAAAGGAAGATCTGGGGAACCACAGACCAATGAGCCTCACTTCTGTGTCTGGGAAGATCACAGAAGCAATTTTAAGACATATGCAACACAAGGAGGTGATCAGAGACAGCCCACACGGCTTTACTATGGGCAAATCATGCCTGACCAATCTGGTGGCATTCTATGATGCAGCAACAGCAACATTTGACAAGGTTAAGACCAACCAATGTCATCTAACTAGACTTCTGTAAGGCTTTTGACATGGCCCCACACAACATCTTTTTATACAAATTGAAGAGACTTGGGCTTGAATGGTGGACTGTTGGAGAGAAAACAAACTGGATGGATGGACACAGGCAGACAGTTGTGGTCAATGACTATGTCTTGGTGAAGGCCAGTGACAAGGGGTAACTATGTCCAGCTCTGGGATCTTTAGCACAAGAAAGACATGGACCTGTTAGAGCAAGCTCAGAGGAGGCTACGAAGATGATCAGAAGACTGGAGCACCTCTCCTATGAAGACAGGCTGAGAGAGCTGGGGTTCTTCAGCCTGAAGCAGAGAAGGCTACACAAAGACCTCACTGCAGCCTTACAGTACTTGAAGGGGAGTAAAAAAGAGAGCAACTTTTTACATGAGCAGATAATTACAGAAGAAGGAGGAATAGCATAAAAATAAAAGAGCAAAGATTTAGATTAGATGTTAGGAAGAAATTCTTTATTCAGAGGGTGCTGAGGCACTGGAACAGGTTTCCCAGAGAAGCTGTGGATACCCCATCCCTGGAAATGCTCAAGGCCAGGTTGGATGTGACCCTGAGCAATCTGATCTAAGGAATGGCCTTCCCTACCCATGTTGGAGAGGGATTGGAACTGGATGATCTTTAAGGTCTCTTTCAAACCACGCCTATGATTCTATTAAAAAAATATGTGGCAAAATATACTTCTGTATTAGCATGCTTACTGTTACATTCATACAGTTACAAGCGTTAACAGAAGTAAGGAATTTAATTTTCTAGAATTCTAGTGTCTGTCAGATCCTTCAGTTTATCCCTCAAAACAACTAGCTGCTATTGAAAAAACAAGTTTATAGCGTAAATAAAACCTCAACACTACAACTATGGAATTCCAAACCTTAATTTCACTAAAGAAAACACTAGAGTTACTCTTTTGACAGAACTTTCAACAGAGAGTCCAGGCGTAACTGGAACTACAGTGATTGCAAGACCTGAGATAGAGGACAAATACTTCATATTACAAAGGCAAGAAGTGTCTTAACAGGGAAGGAAAAAAGAAAAAAAAACACCAAAAAACCCAGAAGAGTTTAGCAACTGATACAGAGAGGGAATATCTAAACTGCTGTCTCAGCTAAAAAATGAATAAAACTAAGGCAAAACAAGTTTACTTTTCTTGTCCCTTTGCTGTTACAATATTGGAAATTCTCTGGAAAAAGTGCTGAAAGCCAAATTCTAGATTCTGCAAAGATCTGAAAAACAAGAAACATAACTCTGAGTTCAGTCCCTATCATTGGTTTATATATGTGGGATACTATACTACTGTTAAGCATACAAAATTCTTGGGAATATCGGAACTTAAAATTACACAGGGCAGATGGGAGAGTACTCTTACAATTTTTATTTCAAGATAAAATGATTTAACACCAGCAATTAAATATTACTTAGATTTTCAAAACCTTAACAACTGAGAAATTCATTCCAGGCAAAAAAAAAAAAAAAAAAAAAAAAAGAAGTCTGTCATGATTCATGAAAGCTCAAGGCATGAAACAGCGAAAACCTGTGAAAAGCATCTCTCTTTCATTTTTTGTCTTGCTCTTACTTAATGACTGCCATAAAACACTGGCATTTGGGGTTTTTTCAATGCAGGTGAGCAGCTCAAGCAAAACATTTGGGGTGGGAAGCATAGAAATTTTTAAATTCTCTATAAAAATTAAAAAATGAGAGAAATCAAAAGACTCCTCTGTTTAACAATTTAAAAATATAACCATGGGAAAAACCAAACTAATTGATAAGAATTCCAAAAGGCAGTTACAATTTAGTCATTTGAATCACTGTCATTTATAGTATTTATGTGTTTCATTGATGGTTTATATTAATAAAGTTGAAAAAAAAATGTACCTGGCATTTTGAAATTTCTCAATACTAGCACCTAAACTCAGGAGGGATTTATAGCACAGATACATATCTTAGAGGTTTACTGCCCTCATCTACTGACCTATAACCAAAGTGAACAATTTTGGCTCTGTCCCCATTAGAAAGGAATCTGAAACCGTAGAAATGGATCAGTAGATCAAAGCAGCTGGTGCTGACACTCCTATGCTAGCTGTTCATGAGGGTTTATTTTGGACTAGATTTCATCTGGTCTCCAGAAGCAAACATCACTATCACATGGACCATTCCAATTTTTCCAGGAATTTCATGATTGCTGCAGAACTGTATGTCCCTAGTAGAGACAGAAGAGCACTCTGCACCTAGAGCAGAACTCACAGACTACTTCTCCGAGAAAGGAATGTTGTTCAAACACTGAGCAAGTGGCAAGGGGAGAGAACAGAGATTTTCTCCAAAGCAGTTTTAATCATACAAATCACAACTGTAATGCATAAACCCTACCCTACCTTTTCAAACCAGACTAATCAACACAGATGTCACATCACAAAATAGAATACTTCATGGCACTGAAAGACCCCAGAAAAATTCTGTAAGCTTTTCTTCGTAACGCCTCACAATTAAAAAAAAAAAATCATAATAAATTACAATCTTCTGGGTTCCACAAAAAAAATTATTTCCCCTATGCCAAAATTCAGCAGAAGACATAAATCTAGATATCCCTACACCTTAGGCTTCTTTTCTTGTTTCTTTGCTTATTTACTTCAACTTTTATGTCCTGTTTTCTCACCTCAAATATTTTACTTCTCTTCTTGTTTCTACTTTATTTCTTTCATCCTTTCTCTCATTTATTTATTCACTTCCTCCTATTACCTGTACTATTAAATACAGTAAAACTAAATATTCTTTCATCTCTGAACTTTCAGACAGATGTGTCAAAATTCCTTTTTCCCTGGAAATTCAGATAGCCTGAGACAGGTTTACAAGCACTACTACTGTGATTTAACTTGCCCTAACTCAAACAAAATTTAAAATGGGTAAAGATGATCATGTGTTTACTTCAACGACTCAAATTGATCTCTAAATCCAGTCCTAAGCAACTATGTGGATTGAGAAAAATCAGATTAATGACACAGGAATATTAGTTTACTGTAAGACTGAAATTAGCCTGGTTCTAAACATAATCTCAAAGAACTGCCACAGAAATATAGAAATATTAAGGGAATCTAATCAAGCAATTCATGGAAGAATTCCATTAAAGAAACACTAGATAAAATATATTTTGTGTATACACAGCTTTCTACATTAGGTGTAAAGCCAGGAATATATTGCTTAATCTTTGCCTTTTTTTGGTGAGCTATGTTATTTGTTTATACAATAACTAAATCTTCTAGAATTTAGGTTAAATGTCAGTTTCTCCTAGAACTGTAAGTTACAAACAGGAATTTTTCTTTTTTTTTCTTTTCACATAAAATTAACTCATTACTTGCTTAGAATAACCAAAATATTCTGACTCACCTAGTTGCACTGACATTCAGTATGCAACATCCAAAAAAATTTCCAGAAGAATTTGCAAATGAAAGAATGGTCTTCTCTCTACACTTGCTAAATTTAGATGACAACAAAAAAAACCCCAAATATCAGACCTCTTTAGAACAATTCCTAAAGAAAAACTGTCTCTTAAGAAAAACACTATACAAATTTTCACACATACATGATTTGAAAATTTAATGTATATTGCCCTTCCATTTCAGAAGAAATATGGTCTTCATGGTCTAAAAATGTTACTTGAAAAGTAACACCAAAGATGCATAACATGCAGAGGTTTTCAGGATGCTCACAAAGGAGTATTTCCTAACTTTTAACCACACATAGCCTCCATTGTTCAAAATTATCAATTTTATTATGATCTGTTGTGAACACAGGAGTTAGCAATAAAGAGAATGCAAAGAGTAGAGAAAAGCTGAATGAAAAAATGGACAACAGTTACGGAAATACACAGCTGAAGCAGAATTTGTAGGACCAAATCAACAGCAGAAGGGTGATAGGGTTAAAGAAAAGCACAAAGAGTACAGAAGAAAATCTTCTTACTCAGTGTTTGTACCTGACAATACAATGGAGGGCAGCAGATTAGACCTGTTTACTTCTCACAGTCCAGCCAGAACATGCTCAGTAGCTCTGTCTGGTTATGACTAAAAGGATTTGGAATATATCTACCTCATCTGATTTGGACAGATGAAATGGATTTAGGAAATTCATTGAACCAGTACAAAACGTATTTTCAGAAATCTATCACGCTGCCTAATGTAAGAGGTTGGGATAGCACATAAAAAATAGGCTGATACTGCAGCGGAACAATTTCTTTCTCCTAAAACCTTGAGTCCTTGATCCTGCAATGCAGGTGCTTTATTTTTCCAGTGGTAGGGTTTTCACTGCATTTTGCATCAAGAAAACAGTATGTTTTTCCCTCTCAACTCATTCTCAGACACAAGCTGACATTTGGTAGAATTTTAGGTGAAGGAGACATATAACTCAGAGATTTAAGTCTTACTAAATTATATGCAACTAAAACCAGGGGTCTGGAATAGAAAGTGTCAAGCATCATTAACTACAAGAACTGCTACCTGTAATTCCATTCATGACCAAACTTCATGCATGACCAAACACCTCCAATGCATTATAAGCCATTAGGAATACAGGAAGGCGTTCTGCCAGCAGGACAAAATAAACCCATTTCAGCGAGACTGGCACCATGTCTGATCTACATAAATAGATCAGTTTCTTGGGGTTTTTTTTGACCCAGTATAAAAGTATATGTTTTGAGCCAGTCAAAAAAACAGCAGAACATTTGAAAGATAATGCCTACTTAGAAAGACAAAGCATAAAAAGACATGCATGAAATCTCCAGCATGATCCTCATGATACATTGAATCAAAACCTCTTTGCTGCTCCTAAGATGAACCATAAACAAACCACCCTGCTGTTGTGTGCTTCTCTCTCTCTATGTGATATACAAAGCAATCAGTAACCTTATTGCAAGATAAGACATGGCAAATCTTGCAGAGATGAAAATCTGCACCTCCTGGCCCATCCTCAGCTGGACAGTATACAGTGTCCAATCAAGGAAGTGGGGAGATGCAACCCCTTTCATAAATAAGGTGACATGTGAACAGAGATATTGGTACTCGAACCCATTAAGATGCATTCTTCTGCTATATCCTTACACGAATAGGGTATTAAGACCATCTCAACATTAACAAGAGCATCTGAAAAAAAAAAAAATCCAGACCCAAAAATACCCACTCAGAAAAGCAGTGAGCATGACAGTCCATACGCTCATTCACTACAACACATCCCTGGGAGAATATTACTTTCGTCTCCAGAAACCACAGGGCCACATTAGCACACTTCATTACTGGGGACTGCCTTCCTAAGGTCTCGTTTTTTCCTTCGTTCTAGTTTCCAAGGCAGCTCAGGTACAGTTCAGTTGTTTTATTCCATGCTCCAGTGTACAGGATAAAAGCTTATAAAAGGCTTATTTGAAGTTTATTCTTGCCCACACACACCATTAATTTGAATCTCAAATTGAAGTGGAATGTCTACCTTGCCTGAGGTTGGAAAAGAGATGTTTCTGTGTAAAGCATTACTGTTCTAGTAGCAATAAAATCTACATACTTACTTCAATTACCTAGAAATACATTGTGCCTTGTCGAGTGGGTGGGTAGCATTAGTAGTCCAAAAGCGATGTCATCCGAGTAAAAGTCTTCTTTGGCACAGTCTTCTGAAAAACAACGAAAAAACCCCACAGGTCTATAAAAATTAATCTGTTCAAAACAACTTTCAGGGGTGAGCCCTTGATTATTTCTGTTTTCTCTCCTGCCATTTCAGCTGTTTTATATGCATCTCTGAATTGTCCACGATTTCACCTTCCATTTCCTCTATTCAATAGAATGAAGTGAATACTCATGAAGGAAAACTTCAACATTGCATACCACCTTTTGCATAGCTCTGGCACTGTCTGAAATCCAAAACTGCGAGACAAATGCAATAGCCCAATGGCAACATGAAATTTACAGCTGTAATGATGTCTAGAAAATATTAATATTACAATTATTGTATTACACCTGCTTTGGATTGTATCATGACCTTGCAGAACATCAGTAATATACTATGCAAACTTCTAGAGCATCAATAAAATCTTAACTGTGTGTACTATGATTCAAAGAGGACATGTGAATGACCTCAAAAAACAGCTTGAAACTCTCAGAGAACATGGCATGCAACAGCACAAGAAAGACTCAAACTCTCCTCACTAATGAAAAACCAATTTCAGTTAGCTGTGCTGAGCAAAAGCTAACTATACAATAGAGATTTCTATACACAAATACTCTACTTATTCAACAAAAAAAGCTCCCCTCCTACTACAGATCACAAATTCTGTATTCCTACATATAGTGCTGTGTTTTAAATACACATGCACCAACGTGGTAATATCATCTCACTGATGACAATCTGCTGGAAAATCTACTGCTAGTTACCACTATTGATATTTTCTATTCAGCATTCCCATAGGGCAAAGCATATCCTTGAAGACATACATAAATCTATTCCCTTCCACTGTATGCAAGGATACACTGATTTCCTTCCATATAAAATAACCAAAACAAAGTAACTTCTAAACCCCTGTTCTTTACCACCTTGTCCCCCACTATCTATAACATAGAAAGAAGAAGGTGTCAGCCTGGAGAAGAAGAATGCCAATGTTTGATGAAGATCTACAGCCAAGCCTAATGGGATAAAAAATGTAGACCATTGTCATCTACATATCTATTTTTCTATGTAGCAAAATAAAATATTCTAATGTTAGAAATCAATGTTTTGAATCAAATACTAGTATATAGATAAGAAATGACAAACTATACTCTACAGGACAGGAAGTCTAGGTGCATTTTTAAAACACCGATCCCAGTTTATGAAAGATTATTTTTCATTTCTTATGTTGGCAACACAAAAATTAACAAAATCTAAATCAACCATAAATTGTCAATATAAAGGCAGCACAAATTTAACAAAAATAATTTGGAAAAGCCATTTCAGTTATTTTAGTGAAAAAAGTTTGTGATCCTTTTGACTTAGATACATAGCAGTAGTATGTCAATCACTGTTGATGTTAAAAACATCTATAGTCCCAATCTCAATTTTACTGAAATTCATACAAAGTTCTCCAGGCTGTAGAAAAACGGTGTGTAATAAAAGGTAGTGACAGAGCAAATTTTCAGGCACAGCTGCCTATTGTTTTGCTACTCACTTCAAAAGCAAGTTTGAGTGACAGCTAAATTTCTTAAAGGGTGAAAAAAAAAAATCTTATTACTAGAATCTGTGTCCTAACCTTCCTGCCAAACTGACCAAAACGGCATATTCTCAAATCCTTTTCCTGTCTCTTTTTTTTTTTTTCTTCAGAAGAGCTAAACCCATCAACATAATTTGTAAGTTTCTACATAGCTTTTCCCTGCCCCATTTCCTAAACCTTCTTGTTGCTCCTCCTCTTGATTCAGGGCACCTTTCTGATTTCACTATGCTTTCCAGATCCTGCAAAATATTTTGCTTCTTTTCCTCCAAATCCCTATATTATTTGGACTTGTTTTATGCTGTCTTTTGCGTCTATCTCATATTACTTGTTGCTGATCTATCTTACCATGTTCTTAGAAATGAGAACATGTTTAATTCACTCACTTATTAATTTGAATCCTTGTCCCCCTTTCTGAGGTCATTCTCATTTTCTATGTCAGTGAAATTCAGATCACAAGCTTCTCAAGGCTAGAACTCTATCTTGTTATCTATGAAACACCATGAAAAGCTTTAGGGCAGGACAAAATGTTTAGCTAAAGCTTCTGGGATGGAAAAAAAAGGCTATATAAAAAAAATGAAGTACAACATTTTAACAACAAAAACATTTCCAGAAAAGATATATTGTATGTAAAATTGCTGAGATGTTAGAGAACTATCAGTAGAACTACCATACTAGCTCTAAACTGTAGCTCTCAAACACACAACTGCTAGTAGTAGCTTGATTACATATAATGGATGTTGCTGCTGTGGATGGCAAGAAAACTTTGTTTAATCACATTTCTACATTAAAACTGACAGGAAAGTGTGTGCATGTGTATGTGTATGTGCGAGAGAGAATCTGCATTCCTATTCTGACAGTTCTTGGAAGCTGTGATTCATGCTGCTACTTGCTTTCCTACTCACACTAGAGGAAAACCCAGTTTCCTTAAGAGTATTTATTGTTACTATGAAAACTACTTTGAAATAATCACAAGTCAAAATCACCTATTTTGAAGTCCACTAAGATATTTTGAAAATGAACTATTTTAATACTTGAAATCAATAAATTAAAATTGGTCTTAAGGCTTGAAAAGTATATTTCATATTATACAGCAGAGAACTCTCTAGAAATGAAAGCAGCACAAGCTAATAAAGTTTTCTTCACTTTTACCAAGTTTTTGAGAAGTTTTTCTAAACCAATCAGCAGGACACCCTATATTTTGCTATTGAGACTTAACAAAAATCTTCAAGTTGAACATAAGGAGGTAGATTTCAATCTGCTGTTAATCACGATAAAGAAGTAATGCAAATATAGGTCAGACAGGAAAGAAGACGAAAAATGCCATTCTAGACGTAAGTTCAGCTCCTGCTTTTCAACTAATAACTCCACGTCACAAGACAAAGGAGTGGATTTAGTGGAAATCTGATTTGGGAAATACTGTCTTTTCTTCTTTTGCTGACAGAAAAATACTTTTTAAATTATAATTTTGTTATAGTGTCACACTACAATATTGTTTCTCCCCATTCCTTTCCAGAACAGCCCAATGTTCTCCCTGACTCAAGCCCTGCTGACACAAACAACTCCCGCTCTCCTATCCAACACAGAGCATGCTGGAAAAACAGGTCAGTACCAAAATCCCATTACATTATCTCTCTCTCAAGAGAGGGCAGTGACACATTTCTCTTTACCCAGCTTGCCCATTTTCCCAAAACCCATGGTAACATTACAGTCTGTGATTTCCATCTCTCCCACAAACATGGCTACAACTGGTCAACGATTTCAAAAGCTACTGGTGAATATGTAAGGAAAGAATGAGAGAAAGCAAGGAAAAAGCATAAATCTCATTTTCTTAGGAAATCAGGCTTTAAAAAAGGCAACTCCCTACAGCTTTTAATCAAGGAATACTTCCTAGTTGTTTACTGAGCCAAGAGAAATAAGCAGATTTTGACAAAGTATTTTCTGATTTATCTTTTTACAACTTCACACTTAGGTGTCAAATAAAGCTTTGGGGAAGTAAAGACTGAGAAAGTTACCACATGTAACAAACCAGGTTTTTTCTCCAAATGTATCTTGAGGTTTTTGGATGACTGATAAAAATCCAAACCTTTAGCATTTCTCTAGTAAAAGTAATGTGAAAATTGCATACCTTCTACCTTAGCACACCAGCAGTGAGTTTACGCTCTCTGTATTCACAACCATCTTCTCAAAAGCAACCATCAAACTCCTGGAACATTATTTTGCCAGGGTGCACATCATTAATAGCCAAAACTCAACAGGCAGTCCCTGATACTGCATTTAGCATGCAATGAAATAGCTACCAAACACTTCAAATGCCCTTAAATGCCAGAAACTATTATTTATTATGTCATTAAAAACTTTATACAAATGTAAAAATGAAGACTTATGTTTTATTTATAAAAGCAGCAGGATTCTCAGAATTTAAAATACAAAATTAGCTGTGTCAAAGTATTCTGAAGGATCTTTTTAATTAGGCAGCTTAGTATCTCATACTCTCACTAAGATCATAATTTAAGATGTAAAAATATGTATTTCCTCAGTGTTTCTAATGTACATTAGGAAACTCACACATTAACCTCCCACAAGAGCCACTTCTTACAGTCCAGTCTGGCTCCTCTATGCTCACAAAAAGTTGCCCCAATGAAGAAAGTGCTGAAACTTTCTGGAGATCTACCAGTTCAGCAGGTAATGACATGCTTATGGGATCTGGGATCACTCTTCTGCAAGCTGTGGGGATACACTCACAAACTTGTGGAGCTGCAAGCTAAAAATTCTTGCAGATGAGATCATTAGCAATACTATTCCCTACTACAAAGCACTTAAAATTCTGACATCATGCTGGACGACCAGCCAGTTCCCAGATATTCCTCCTTTTCTAGGTGTCCCACAGCAAGACCACTATCATATAATGTGGTTAGTAACTTAAGTTCTGCTGCCTGCTCTGGCTGTAATAGGCAGCACAACCCCAAAGCATAGTCTTCACTAAAAGAGAGCACAAAAAGGGGATTCCATACTAAAGGATCTACAATTCTTAAGTACTAAAGCCTGGGAGAAATGCATCACTCAACAAGACTTTTGAGAAAATTAAGACTATAAAAGTAACCAGTGAACACAGTATTTCGCCTTCATCTTCATCTGTTTCTGAAGGTCTAGAACATAGAAGGTCAGTACTCTCAATCCTGGTCCCCCTGTCCTTGTCATACACATAGCTAAGCTCTTCTCATCAAAGCAGGAGTAATACATTCTTTTAACATGCCAGCAGGGGGAAAAAGATGTGCTCTAATTTGTCCAGCAGCACAGGGTTACAGCACAGTAGCCTGGATCACAGAAACTGGAAAGCCAGTATCTACTCTGCCAAACGGGGTTCAAACTATAATCTCTCAGCAGGCTCTGCATGGCACTGGGAAGATGAGTCAATTCCTAACTTCTTTCAGTGGCAATCTTCAGAATATGGAAGCAAAAACAAAAGGTAAAGCTTTGCTGGACAGAGCAGCAGCAGCACTGTGCCTGCCTCTCTATGGAGAAGGGCAGCAAACAAGAGACACAAGTCACGGTTTCAAGTTCATAATGGCACTTAAAAGTTTAAATGGAAGAAAAGACAAAACAGATTTTGAAACACAGACCAGAATATAGGTACTCACCTCCTTTTCTCCAAGAAAATAATTGGCCTAGTATATCTCTTTAGCCCAATTAGACTTTAATCATCTTGTCTGCAAGGAAAGGTGATGTTCTAGGCTTTGGAGTTTTGTTGGTTTGTTGTTTATTCTGGGTGTTTCTTTTTTTAAAGGAGATATGAACAAAACGTCTTACTCCTTTGTGCTTCTGAACAAAAGGGAGAGTCACCACAGGGTTTTGGTCCAAGTCCAATTCCATAGGTGTGCCTGAGGTGTGGTTTGAACATGCCTTTGAACAAGTGAAGGCCTAATTTACAGATTGCCTAATTTATGAATAGTAAACAGATTTAGATGCCAAGATGCTCAGTTGTGATAAGATTCTGGAAGATGTGAATGAGAACAAGACTTCAATGTGTTTGGGAAACTTGACTAGTGAAAACCTAGAAACCCCTTACAGGGCTACACATTTTATTTGCAGCTGGACACACAAAATCCACCTAAATCAGTTTTGACTCCTCTATATTATTTTATGGTTTTGGCCATATACCAAAATAACAGACATCAAAACCCATCTCAGAGATATCTGCAAACATCCTTTTTAATGGAACTCTAAAAAGACCTCCATAGAAGAATGATTTCACATATATTTATTTTTTAAATCCACTTTAATTGGATCTGTCTTACTCCTGGAAGTGTTTTCTTCTGTTTTAACAAAAGCGTAACAGTCTAACGCCGTTTATCTTGTGGTACCAGGCTGGCATTATGAGTAAAATGACATTTGCTTCAAAACTGAAGCCTTCTCACATACTCTGAGATTATCAAACACACAGTCTTAAGGACAAAGCATTGAACTAGAAATATTTATGCCTAATTTGCCTACATTTTTATCATGAATATGAGGAATGCCCATAGTATCCACTAAGCTTCAAAAGCCATCACACTCTAGATATGAGTCATTACTAGTGTTGAATCTCATGTATATAACTAATTTTTAAGGATTTATACTTAATAAAATATTAATACTATTAATGATGATTTTATAACATACTCAGCAATGTTTCTCATAACATCAGTACAGAATAAGGGAACTAATTCACTGATTTTAATGGCAAAATGTAACAGTTGGAAAGAGTCCAAAACATGCAGTTCTAAACCGATGAAAGAATCTGTGAAGCCTTGTTGCTTCTTCATATTAAATATAAGAAAACCACAGAGCACCAAAACTTTTTATGTATATTATTATATATTCTAAAAGTAGCTATAATAAAGAATTTATAATATACACAAAAAAGTATGGTAAGAGAACATTAGGACTATAAAATTAAACACTCAGGCGTGAGGTATGCCAAAATTAAAGCGGCTTTTACATGACAAAGGAATTTTGTGGCAGCAGTGGGGCTAGAGAATGCAATCCTTCAGGGCAGCACATAGCTGCATTAACCCTGAGTCTCCTTTCTCTTCTGTGATTTTGCATTTCACATCTTTTAACTCCTACAGCAAATAAACAATGCAATGTCTGACAAGGAGTTTCAAATTATTACAGACTCCCATTAACTGAACTAACAAAATAACCAACTATGCTAATAAGTTCCTTTCCCCAGGTGGACCACCCCCAGAAGTGAATGAGGTGCCTTCCTAATGGACATAGCTAAATTTGCTTGTGCCAAAGTTACAGAGAGACACTGGAACCTTCCATTTCAGATTCCGCTAAGGGACCGAAAGTGTGCTTCCAACACGTGTTTTTATTCTGAAAGACTACTAAATCCAAAATAATACCAATACCATTAGCAATAATTCAGTATTAGTTCAAGATGAGAGAAACAGTTGAATGTTGGCCATTATCTGTACTCTCACACTTTTTGTCTCCTCTAGAGATAAAGCTACTGTGAAACAGCTGCTGCTCTCCCAACAGCCTGATGACTCTACTGGTCTTGTGCCACCCCTTCAGTGGTGAACCAGCTCATTAACTCTGAAAGGTAAAAAATACTTTGCAAAGTAAATAAACAGAAAGTAAGAATGGCAGGAACAACTATTACTGACTTTGCTATGCAACTACCTACTAATATCACCAATCCTCAGAAACATTTCTATATTTGCTTTCTCATTTGGCCTTTACAGTTTCCTGCTATATGGAAGCTAGTACTTTTAAAAAGCCTGAAACACTAAAACTTTTCTTTACTTCAGAGATCTATCAAAGCCTTTCCCTCAAGAAAAATTAACTTGTTACAATGTGATGAAAATGCATCTCAGTTGTAATTCCAGTTCTTCTGAATTATATTTTGTATTTTCTATTAAAAACTGTATTAGGGTACTAATTTTCTACTCTAAGAGGAGAACTATCCATAGTCTTCATCTATAAAACTAAGCTGAAGCCATGAAGCATTGACAGCGAATTATATGTATCTCCTGAAGGAAAGCACTGCTAAAAAAGGAGCTGCTTTCAAATGAGGAAATTACCTAGTGAAGAAAACGGTGTTTTTGACTCACAACTATTTTCAACACAATTTTATTGTTTTTTAATAAAAACCTCACAACTTTCCAAGTTGATAAAAATATTTCATATAAAGAACATGGGGAGAAGGTGGGGGGCAATACCTCTACTAG
The DNA here is from genome assembly GCA_036630365.1 of Acanthiza pusilla. Taxonomy (NCBI): domain Eukaryota; kingdom Metazoa; phylum Chordata; class Aves; order Passeriformes; family Acanthizidae; genus Acanthiza; species Acanthiza pusilla. The sequence continues at coordinate 37,791,913 of JAXCHO010000164.1, read as the reverse complement.
TTTTTATCTTCACATTTTTGTAAAAATTTAAAATACAGGGAAAAAAAAAAGCAAAAGCTCAAAGCTCTTAAAAGCAGCAATTTCTTTTCTAAGACCAATCCAACCATGAAGACTCATGACTTCTGTGAAATTCTATACTAAGAAGTTAATTAACCAACACTACAAATTAAATTTAAAGTAATTACCACTCAGTTTTTAAATTGCTTAGTACAAAGAGAGTAAAGTTAGCTACAGCAGAGGTTTTGGGGTCCTTAGAAGAGCATTAGTAACGAAAACACTCTGCTTTCCTCACATTCTTTTATTTTGCCTGAATGTGTTAAACTTTTCCAAGTAAGAACATGAAGAGGAAGAAATAAAAAACAAGACATGGCTGAATGGCACCTTAAACTATTAAATATCAACCCGGAAGTTTGGGGCTTTTTTCCCTGTTTGAATTGTTTGTTAAGAAGCAGTAACCCTTGCCTTACCAACAAAATTCTCAAACAAGTTCCCATATTCTACAAAAAAACCTATATCAAATATATAATGTCGGGTAATCTGAAAGCAGTGTCTGTATGAAAATTAATAGTTTAATTAAAAAATAATTAAAAAGCAGCATTACTTGTCAAGTAGAATCACTCTATTACAACAATCAAATGCTGTCCAATTTCAAATAACAGGCCCAAACCCCACAGATATTTATGAATAAAGTCAGTATTATTTCTGTAAAACTGCATATTGTGAAACAACTGCAACTGCTCAAACTGAACTTTGCCAGGACTACCACAGTCAAGGTATATTTCTCAAGTACTTCTTTCACTAGGGTATTTGTTTAAACAATCCTCTTGCCTCCTGACACACCTGTTACCCAGAGAAATTATACAGGTTAAATATAACCACATTAAAAAGAAAAGAAAAAAAAACAAAACCAAGGTAGTTAATTTTAACCTGGATCATTTCCTCAAGCTAGTTACGGGACACAATTCCACAAACCGTTGTGCTGGTGCAGCTGGAGCAACGAAGAGGCAGGCCAGGTCAACTCAATCCTGCCAGCAAAAGCACTACTTATCAGCTGAAGTCATTTAAGAAAAAATACTTTAAGGATTTAGAGGATCAGGATCTGTGATCAGCCACTCCGCCTCTACACGCTATTTCATATTCCAGCCAAAACCATACCTGACTTTCCTTGTGCCTCTTGGTAGGTCAACTCTTACCAAGATATGAAAACAACGGCCTTACAAAAATCTCACTGCAAATATGTTTGGTTAGGTCACAAACACTGCTCCTCATGAAAAAAACCCATAACATTTCCAATTTATGTTGAGGCCTAAAGCAGCTAGAATTTGAAAGTGAAACCAACCAGAAATCCTGATCCACCTTAACCCAAACACAAAATTGAACTACTACGGATTTCCAGTCCCTCGCTAGTCGTATTTCACACCTGCACGCACGGAGCATTTGACACACTAACTTTAAGGCCGCAGTAACTCGAGAAAAGACCGGGGGCTACTGAGAATCTCTCAGGTTTTACGAGCGTGAACACACCGCAGTTATCGCAATAAAGTTATCGGAACCAAAAAAATGGGGGGGGGGAAAAAAAGCCTGCACAGTGCAAACGCAAGCCCGCACCCCGTAGGTCCAGCCCACCTGCCGCGGGGAGAGCGCCGGGCGCGCCCTCGCCACCGCCCGGAGCCCGAGGCCCCGCAGAGCTGTCCCGCCGCGGGGAGGGCCCGGGGCCGAGCGGGCACGGAACGCAGCCCGCCCGCCGTGTAAACACCCGCGCTCCGCGGGGCCGCCGCGGAAGCCTCCCCCGCGCGTGGGGCGGCGGGGGCGGGAGGGTTCCCCCGGCGTCCGCGGGACGAACCGCCCCACGGAGCGGCGGCGGACGGGCCGCGGGGGAGGTGCCGCCTGCAGCTCTGCTCGGCCCGGCCCGGCCCGGCGCGGCGCGGCCCGGGGGATGCCGGGGAGTCCCGCGCCCGCCCTGCCCGGTTCGCGGGCGCGGGGCCAGGCGGGCAGCGCTCCCGACGCGCCCGGGAGTTGTGACAGGAGCAAAGTGGGTCACCGGGCCTAGCGGGTGCCCCGCGAGCGCCCCCCGCCCCCGGCCGCGGCCGTGCCCGCCCAAGGGCAGCCGCTGCACTCCCGCCCCGCCGGTTCGCGGCGGAAGACCGGCCGGCGGCTGTCAAACTTCCACCGCTCCCCTCCGCGCCGTCCCCCCGCCCTCCCCTCGCTGCCGCACACCGGGCCCCGGCGGGTCCGCCCGCACCGCCCCGTGCCGCGCTCGCTGCTCACCTGGCCCGGCGCTGCCGCTGCCCGCCCGCGTTTTCCCGGCGAGCGCCGCTCCCCGCGCGCAGCCCCGCGCCCGCCGGCTCTGACTGACTGAACCTCCTCCTGCTCCTCCGGCGGCGGCACCAGCAGCACCCGGGCCCGGGAGTCCCCCCGCCACCACCGCGCCTGCGCCGCCGAGCCCCCACCGCCGCCGGCCGCCGCGGCGCCTCGCGCCACCGCGCGTGCGCCAGCGCGCACTGCAAGCCGCGGCACCCCGGGGCCGCCACCGCCGCCGCCGCCGCGCGTGCGCAGAGACGGCGCACCGGGGAGGTGATCCCCGCTCTGCGCGCGCGCCTCGCCACGCGTGCGCGGGAAGGGAGCGCGCGTGGTGCGCAGGCGCGGTGGGCGCGCGCCTCCCTGACCTCGCCTCACCTCGCCTCACCTCACCCCGCGCCCAGGGTAAATGGCGGCGGCGCGGAGCCGCAGGGGCCGCCGGACGGGCAGCCGTGCTGCGAGCGGGCACCGTGCTACCGGCTCAAAGTCTCCAGCCCACCCCGCGGCATTGAACGGAGACGCTTCTTCCCCGGCACGGTGGACCCGGCATGAAACGCGGTCACACGCGCATTCCCAGAGCGGAACAAGCGGCATCCGGGGTGCTCTCCGGAAAATGCCTCCCGAATTATTTAGGAACCCGTAGTTCAGCGGAACCCGTCCCGTTGGGGGCCGTTATTTCTTCTTTCCTGTGCATGAACCGGTGAAGCTTCCCAGAGCGGCAGAGAGCAGATGTGTCTGTCTCAGCCCTTTTGTGTGTACGAGGCTGTTAATACCATTCGATAAATATGCAGCCACTTTTTAAACATAAACCTGTTACGTCTTCAGCAAAACATAGCGGCGAACTGTTTTCTGTAAAATAAAACGCTTAGCGATAATACTGTGTAAGTAATCCCAGTTTTTTCCCTCAGTTACAAGGATTTAATTTTTCAGTTAATACCTGAATACCTGTATCTAACAGTGAAAGTACAAATGTATATCCATAGAAGTTTTAATTAGTTTTTGTGTCTAGAATGAAATAAAGAACAAATTGTCATGGATTTTGCTTCCCGGGTTACTTTTCAGGTAGTTCAGTTCCTCCATTTGTGTCACAATCGTGAACAAAGTCTTATTCAAAGATACTGAAGGGCCAGGAGCTTCTTTACTAGTAGTGCTCCCAAATAGCTCACCATGAGCTTTTCCACTGGAAGAATTCTAGAAACCATTAGTAAATACACTTATTTTGGTTACTGATTCATAATACTCTAGCTTTCAATTAAGGAAAATGTGACATAAGGAAAACTAATAATATTACTCAAACAAAGGATAACGCTCTTATGATGAAATGTAGTAAAGATAATAGGATACAGCAGAAGTGGAACATCCAGGAGAAAATGCCGGAATATTTTGAACAAAAATGCATATGGCAAAGAAACCAGAAAGCTAAAAATAACATTAGGCTGTACCTATCAAATTTGCCAAAAAATCTTTAGTAACCAGTGGTAATTCTTCAGAAAAAATAGAGATGTTGCATTGTCTCTTCACACCTTGCATGTATGGGAGCACAACACCTACTTAAAACAATGTTGCAGTAACATGTTATTCTTTGACAAGATCAAAACAGGCAACACAGCTGTGGAGATGACACACATTTGCATTTTCTGCCAAAGTTGTGGCCTAAGCAAGGTCATTTTTTTAATGCTACTTCTCTTTTGAAAAAATTTTATAGGATCCTGAAGGAACAGGAGAGCTTAGAGATAGTGTGGTGTTTTTATGAAACTATTCTCCTAGAAATACTGTTACTCTGCTCTTGTCATTAGTGTGAGTTTGCTCTGTAATGATAGTTCTGTTTCATTCAAAAGGGCTGTGTGAGAGCCAGCATAACTTTTAAACAATGCCAAATTAGGAGAAGTAGATCTTTTGTGAATTACTGAGTGGTGGGACTGGATTGGGCCAGACATGCAGAAATTTCCAGTGCACTTCCATTAACTATAGCTATGTTTCCCATAGAAATTCCATCGCCATCCTGCATGTGATATAATTCAGAGTCATAAAATAACCACCTGCCTAGCGTGTTTCTTTTTGATCCACAATGGCCTATTCAATCAGTTTGAGGAAACTGATTTTGAAACTAAGTTTTACATCACTCCAGAATACTAAAATGAAGGGATGTTGACTTGAAAGCCTGTCGCAATCCACATAATCCTTGTAAAGCACCCTTGGCTAACATTCCTGAGGCCTTTTCTTCCGAACAGTGTAACCGACTAAGCACCAGAAACATCTGGTTTTAACCTGCAGATTACCTTGGTTTTTGCTGCTGCTTTGTCACATCTGATGGCTGTAATTGCAACCGTGTGGTCACTTTGCTTGGACAAAGACAGGGTCGCCAAAGGGGGGATTTGGCTCTTTTCCTGTTGCATCTGCTTCCACACTGTGCCTGCGTCCCTTGCAGCAGCCACTGTAGCAGGAGGGAGGCTTGCGGCTGAGACGAGGCGATGCTGCTTTTCTAGCAGCCAGCATTGATACTTGAAGTGGCTGTGCAATCATATCTAAAGTCCCTGGTGACCCATTTACATTTAAAACTACTAGCTAGTGTTCTAGTTCGAAGTGGCAGATAACGGCAGATAAGCGATTGTCTCTGAAATGCATCTACTAGTTATCTCCCTGAATCTGCAAAATAGAAGCTTCCAGCAGTGGTATCTGCCACTGGGTATCTACCAATAGGCTTCCAAAGGAGTGAAAAAACATATTTGAACTAACTAATGTCAGAACAGATGAGCTTAATTAAAATTTTCTCAGGCAATGCATGTTTTCTTCACATCACTAGTTTTTGTATTGTCCAACTTCTGCTGTAATAACAAGCAACAATTTATTCTTATAATTGCGATAAATCCTCGCAAGAGACAAAGGAAGTGACTTTTAATAAAGACCAAGATACATCTTAACAACAACAGCAATTAGAGCCAACCCAACTTCATCTCAGTAAAATATCTAACCATGAAATTGCAAAATGCCTGTGCTTGGGCAATATTCTTACCGCAGAATTATATAAATTCTGTACCATTTTTTAAATTTTTTCCCCTTCAAACATAATCAAATACCTTTTCAACCTTTAAGCAGTGGTGTAATGATTACAAAAAACATTAAAATTTTCCATAATGTGAGTTTTTTAAATGTATTTCTCATACCTTCCACTTTCAGATATCTTCCCCCATGTTCAGCTATTCCAATGAACCTGCCTTGTATTTCACCAGTTTATACACAAGTATAGTGGGTAAACACCTGCCCTGGTAATTCTGAATGCAGCAGTACACTGGCTTTGAGAAACTAGTCTTCTGGAAACTTTTAGGCCAGCAGATTGAGGTGTTCATTAACCAGTAAACACATTGAGATACTAGAAAAGAATAAGGAAATATGATGACACTCTTGGTGTAAATTATTTGTAAAATAACTGAAGTTATTAAAGCCTTTGAAGAATCTTCTTCTTTGAAGAATAAAGGTACCTTTTCCTATAGTCTGCTTCTACTTTAATTTGTTATAAAAATTGCAGGACAAATTTTATTTTGCTTCTTCTAAGATAGTTGTGATTTAAAGAGCTGTTCAAGTAAAAATATATAGGAGGCACAGTCCACGAAATGTGTCAGTAAAGCTACCAGACACTTCAAGCACTGTGCCTTAATTTCATTCCTCACTAAGTTTTTTCAAACTGATTTTGTGCATTTTAGTGTTTAAATTAGATTTTTGAATCTGTAACATACATTTTAATTTATTTAAACTAGCTATCAGTTTAACGTCTAAATACTTCTCCATTCCTTAAGAACATCAGTGAAACCTTTGTATATTTTTATCTTTACCATACCTTATCATGTTCATTACTTTCATAGGTACTATTTACAATAAAATTACTATATAAACCTCAACCAACCAACCAACAAAATTCCAGACACAGAAAACCCCAAAACAACAGGGTTGTTCTTGTTTCCCTCCAGCCCATTAACCCCTGAGCAATTAGGATATTTTGTATCTGACTGAAGTTAAACCAGGTGGTTTGGCCTTGGAGGGCAAAGGCAGGTGAGCTAATTTTGTTAATAGCCATGAAAGACTTTGGGGATACTCCTAATCATTCCTAAGGGATTACAAGTTTCCTCAGAGATTCTTATTTATGCAGTGGTAAATTGCAGAATTGGTTCTCCACTACACAAATCAAATGAAAGTCAAGAAAGGCTGCTATTTTCTTCTTTCAGATCTTGAAATTTAAATTACTGTAATTCTAACAATGTCATTTGATTGTCCTATTCCTTTTGCTCCTGGAAAAATACTTGATTCCCGACAATTGAGAAGAAACTCCCTCCCAAGAGACTTAAAAAGAAGAAAAAGGAAAAACTGATTCAAAACTAAAAAATTATTAAACATTCCATATTAATTTTCAGTGTTTTTCAAAAGCATCTAATTGAGTTGCTAACATACACAGAACTAATCATGGAACTCCTTTGACATTTCTGCTGCATCCTGCTACCATTAGAGAATTTACATGGCAGCCTATAAACTAACGAATCCCCCAGCTTTCCTCAGTTTCCATAACTGCGACATTTCCTGATGGGCTTCTCATTTGTTCAAGTCAAAGGGGAAATAAAGGTAGAATAATCCTGTTAGGCCACTCCCACTGAGAAAAGAATCTGCAAACAAACAGTGGACACCACTTTCTCAGTGAAATTCAGAGATCTCATTGAGGTTACGTACATGGTGACAAACATGCACAGCAAAATAAATCTTTCATGTAGTTGAACAAAAGTGAACGATTAACTCCCACAAAGTGAATTAACAAATCAAAGCAGTCAGATGTTTTATGATTCCATTGCCTCCAAACAATTGCTATTTCATTAGTCTCTTGTATTTAATTTTTCTAAGTATTGTTTTTTAATTACCAGTTCAACTCTTTGTATTGAAATATTCTACATCTTACACAATAATGTAATTACCTTGACCAGTAAAGATAAATTGCAATCCAAACATCCTCTGGAGCCTTTGTAAACTTATTTTACATACTGCTTTCCACAATTTTCTCTTAGCTTCCCATACTTTTGCATCCTCTGCAGACATTTCCATTCCTGCAAGTGTTGCTGCCTAATTCGAAAGTGAAAATAATAGTAAACATCTTTGGAACAATTTACATGCATTTTAAAACAGTATCTAGTGCATCTCAATTACTTAAATTGTTTGAATAACTCTTGAGTTTGAGGTCTTATACTTTCTATGCCAATCTTTATTCAATAATATAACATTAAAATACATTTTCTTAATTCATCAGTATCAGATTTGGGAAACTTGAGTAACAAATTGTTCAAGCATTTATCATTTGAAATTAAGGAATAAAACATTAGAGCAGGCACTAAATATTTGTGTGATTCTGAAAATGAGATTAGTTTAAGGAGGAATTACAGTACTTACACTAGAATTTACCAGACAGTTTTAAAATAATTAATGAAAACTGAAATGTAATATCAGTAGGTGGCAGTCTTCCTCTACAGAGATACTTGCAAGGTAAAAAAGGAAAATGCTTTATTGAGATTTGGTGAACTAAAAGCAGCTATTAATTACACTAACTGAAAGCCATTGTAGAATTGCTTTACACACAAAAAAATTTAAATTATATATGTATAATGTTATTATACTTTACCAAGAATTCATTATAGTTTAGGTTCACAACTTCTACATATTTATGTGAATTATTTTCTTTCTCTGAGAGTACCACACTATATACAGTGTTAGTCCTTGTATTATTTGAGTCATTTTAAGAATGCAGCAGCAGTAAGTACAGGTAGAATCTAGACAGAGGAAATGTTTTGATCACATTAGCTTTTTTATTTTGTGTAAACTGCATGTCTCATTTTTCTTAGTTACAATACAATGCTGAACAGAACTCAGCAGAGTACCTTGTAAAATATATACAAAATCATACATGTGAATGTCTAGTATAGCAAAAATTCCCAAGTCTTCATACAAGGTGCCAAAGTTTTCTGAATCTGAATTCATAAACATACTGACTCTGGATGGTTCTGTAGTTAAAATGACCGGTGTATCCCCATTAAATAGTTGAATAAGGTTGACTGTGTCACAAGTATGCCTAAGAACAGCGTGCTGTATATCACAGAATTCCAGAATTGCAGCATGGCTGAGCTTGGGAGGTCGCCTAATTCAACCCTCCTGCTCAAACAGCATCAACCTTGAGCAGGCTGTTCAGAGCCATGTCCAGACAGCTTCTGAACGTCACCAAGGAGGAAGACTATGCAGCATTTCAGTTCTTGGTCATCCTCACAGTAAAAAAGTGTTTCCTGACGTTCAGAGGGAACCTCCAGTGTTTCAATTTGTGCCCACTTCCTCTGGTCCTGTCACTGGGCACCACTGGAAACACCTTGGCTCTGCTTGCTTTATACCCTCCATTCAGGTACTTATAGACCTGATTAGGTCTACCCTGAGCCTTCCATCAAGATAAACTTCAAATGAACATTTTCATGAAGTAAGAAATAGAAAAGCCATTCACAGCTAACTTGGATAAGAGGCAAAACACAGTGGTTGTTTATTAGGGATCCACAACTGGCTTTTATGACCATACAGGTTTACAAACTGGAGCATCTCTCTTATGAGGAAAGGCTGAGGGAGCTGGGCCTGTTCAGCCTCAAGAGGAGAAAAGTGAGAGGGGACCTCATCAACGTCTCTCAGTGTCTGCAGGGAGGATGTCAGAGGACAGGGACAGGCTCTTCTCAGTGGTACCAAGCAATAGGACAAGAGGCAACAAGCAGAAATTGATGCACAGGAAGTTCCACCTGAATATGAGGAAGAACTTCTTTACTGTGCAGGTGACTGAGCACAGAACAGATTGTCCAGAGAGGTTGTGGAGTCTCACTCATTGGAGATATTCAGGAACTGTCTGGACACAATCCTGTGCCCTGTGCTCTAGGATGACACTGCTTGAGCAGGGGGGTTGGACCAGGTGAGGAGCTGTGGTCCCTTCCAGCCTGACCCCTTCTGTGATTCTGTGATTCTGCAGCTACCATCATTACAGCACAGAAACTGTAATGTATGATATAGTGAAACTATAGTAATTACTACAGTAATTCATAATAAACTGCATTTTTATTACAATGATGTATTTAGAAACCATATTGTACCAGAAATGAGTGCTGCGCTAGAAGCAGAAATGTATTTTGTTCATAATAGTCAAATTAATTACATAATCAATAAAAATGCATTATAGTTTGATTCCAGCACTAAAATACAGTTTTCTTCTTTAATGGCATGCCATCCTCATATAGATGTCATGTAACCCATATGCAAAACATCACCTATCACAAAGCTGGACTCATTTATGTTGGGATGTTGTTTTTCCTATTTTTCATGTGCCACATGAGAGAAAAGGGATACCCACAACCAACTGTCCATTCATTCTGGCTTGAAATGCACAGAAAACTCTATCCAAAATAGAAGAGAGAAAATGGGATTCAGAACTTTTTTCTTATAACATTTATCATCATTGCATTTAGTCCTAAAGACTGGCAGAAAGTGTCTTCAGTGTGGCAGAGTGAGGGGTACCATTTGATCAGGCAGACAGAGAATGAGCCCTACTTTTGTAACTTGGATAAATGTTGAGAATATACCGCTTCAAACATACAACACCTGCAAACATACAGTGGTCCAATGTGTCTTCAACTCAACTGAGGATGTGTAACAGTGGTTTCCACTGTGGCCTCTTCAACACTTTCTTTTAAATATCCAGCTTTCAGAGTAAATAACATCAAAGCAAAATATGGTGAAAACCGCTTCTCTGTGCCACTGGCAATGAGGAAGAAATAGGACAGTAATGTGAGTGCTGTCTATCTGATGGTGAAAGGGTAGAAAGTGGAAAAAGGCAGTTGTGTTAGGCAGCAGACCTTCCTATTCAAAAGATTCTGAGTTTATTTTTTAGGACATATACATGTACAATAGTGACATGTGCACTGCTAATCTCGATAAATATATTTCACTACATGTGTACATATCAATAGCTTTCCCATCAGCCTCATCAAAGCCATCTTCAGCTCCCTTTAGTTCTTCAAGATTCATTCTTTCATACAGTTTCACTGGAAACACAAAAAAACCCCGAAACCAAAACAAAAACAAACAAACAAAAAAAACCAACCAAACAAAGGCCACCTTTGGTTCTCCAGACTCACCAAGCATTTTAAATGTATGAAAAGTAATAAGCAGTTTTGGAACTAATGAAAGAAAAATATGTATTTATTTCAGAAATTAATTATTTTTTCCATAACTCTGGGTAAGACAGAGGGGAAAAAATAGAAGGACTTTATTTAACTATAACCATACAGGAGAATACAGAAATACAGGACTGGAGTGCTACCTATTATTCAGAATGGAAATCTTCATTACACTGGCTGGCTCCTTTATAAAATTATGTAAATTAGTTATCTGTACATGTCAGATGTCATACTGCTTGTCAGTAATTGCATTGTATGTTTAATTCAGAATCCTTTCTAAAATTACCAAGTGAAAATAATTAAAATTAGGCTATACATATTGAACAAATTTTGTTACAAGAAGTGTCAATTTTTGAAAATACCCCACTTTTCAAATTTTGCTGTATTAATGGCACATGCATTTAATTTTACTTGCCTTGTGCTTCTTTCTGCAAGTGTAAAACTATTTATTCCATTTTATCTCACAGTTTTTCTTTTGGAGGAAGAATTCCAAAAACTCTCGGTGTCATTCCATTCAATATCCCTGACCCAACTCCCTCCTGGCACTCAGCCTCAGCTGCTGGCTGCCCTGAGCAGCTCAGGGCTGGGGTGACCCAATGCAATGTTAAAAACTTTAGTCCACTTCTACACTGAATCATAGAATCACAGAATGGTTTGGGTTGGAAGGGATCTCAAACATCATCTTGCTCGAAATGATTAGTTACTTTCAATGTAATTACAACCTCAACAACATCATTTAACACAATTCTGGTGTGAAAATAAACTCAGAGAGAGAAGCTGGGATAATTGTGAGGTTAACTTGTGCTTCTGAGTAGAGTTTCTTTCAGTCTCCATCAAAAGCAGTTGAGTTTTCAAGTGAATTGTAATCCCAACTGCAATTACGTTTTCTTCTGAATGAGAACCATAGTGCATCTGTGTTCTTAATAGCTAAAAAATGATGGCATTGTATTTTACTTGAATCAAGTCAAGATATTTCTTCAAAACATGCAACTTGTTCAAGTTCCTTTTATTAAGGGAATAGGGATTCTCATCTATTTTTTTCAGCCAGTGAAATGCACAAATCACAATGTATTCTGGAAAAAAATGCAATAGTCTATATAGCAAGCATTCTCATTAAAACAACTCTTCAGCTGAGGGCCTTTCTTTAGAAGGGAAAATATTCTTAACAGTGTTGTTAGAGGCAATGTCTATTGCGTGCATACACTGACTTTTTTACAGTTGAATTACATGTGGTTGTAAACATCATAACACTAGGAAACAAATAATTTTAATATGCTTTTAATATAATCAAGAAAGTAAAGAACTTCTGAATCCTTAACAGAAACTGGTTTAAGAACATTTACATTCAAGTGATTTTTAATTGTACATTAATAACGAATAATTATTGTAAGGAAAACAGTAGGTCCATGTACTCAGCATTTCTGCAATTTTCGTTCTAGCCCAGGAATCCAAAATCCTGAAAAATAAGAGAAAGCATTAGCTGTTGATGTAACACTAATTTGGATATAATGCTTAAAATATAATAGCAGTATAAAATTCATTTTAAAAGACCATATAATATTGATCTACTTTTTTATATCTCTCCAAATAGTTGAATGCACTGAAATGAAATCCTGAAGTTTGCACTTAGTTTCAGTGTGAGGTTTTTTATCTTTGTAAGATTAGGGATGACCTTGAGGATGTCAGTTTACTTCTCAGCATTCATTTTACAGGTAGTTGAATCAGTTCTTTCTTAAATACACTTATCATCATCAGTACTTTCCAGACTGTTTACAAGCCTGGGATATTTTCCATTTCTTGCTGCCAGAAACACCTCTGTGCTCTCTGCTCTGGGAACTGAGTACCTACAGCTTCTGTTCACTTCATCTGAAGATAAGTGTATTTACCACATCTGGGAGAAATTTCAGGTAGAAATCTAAGTTGATTACGCAGACTTTCTGGGACTATTTCTCAACATAAATATTGTGGTCTATTTGAATAAAAATAAACTAATTTACATGTCGATCATGATTAAAAGCGTTAAATAAATACCTCCTTAACGATAATCCACTGATCTCTTTCCATTACGTGGCTGAAAAACAAATATTCGGTAAGTGCTCTATAGAAGTGACAGAATTTAGTAACAAAGCCCCAGACAACTTGGTGTATATAAAAGTCGGTAAATTTCTGAGTAGTGTCCTTGTGATTATCATCAAATATACACCTAAGATAAATTATTGTTTAATCTATATCTACCTCTAGAGGAGAATTATACAGTAAAATTTACTGCATATCAATTGAAGAATGAATTGCCTATCTTGTATGATTTTATAAGGGGGGGAAAGCCACAAAAAATCACTTCAAGAGATCATTAATCATTATTCTTTTTGCATTTTCTTAAAATGTGCTTTCTGGTTGTTGTTATTATTACATTATAAGTGTTTGTTGCTATTAACAAACAAATACATGTCATTCTCAACTATTTTCTTTTTAGACTATATTCTTTGATATAGGCAAAGATTTTCTCCCTTTTCATGGTGGTGTTTTTCAGTAATATTTTGCACTAGTGAGGGGCTTGATACAACTTCTACTAAAGCTGATAAAAATTTCTTACTGAGATTAATAAGTATTTGCCTTTTAATCTGGAAGCACAAATGCACCAATATTAATATTACCCATAGATTTGGCCTGTCATAACAGCACTAAAGATGCAAGCCTGATACATAGGAAATGTAACTATACAAACTTGTGGTCTTTTCATTAGAATTACAGAATAATTTAGGTTGGAATAAAGACCTTTATGGTGATCAAGTCCAAGCCTAGCCACATCCTTATTTAAAGCCATTTCTTATTTACCACCTTCTAATGTAAGTAGAATACTAACCAAAATCAAGAGAACTATTCTAAAATCTGACTTGCCATCATTTTCAGTTTTGCTAAAGAGAAGTAAAAAGGCTGTATGGTGTAGAAGATTAACATAGTAGATTAAGTCTCATGAGAATTTCCTTATCTAGCTTCTCACCTTACTGTTCAAAACACAAGGAAAATGGCAAGGTCAGGCCTAGCACAGTGTGTAGGCATGGCATTGTATTTATATTAGGTGCAAACATGCCCTGTTGAACAATGCTTTACAAGGATTGTTTAAGGTGCCATATTTTCTAGAAATTTCCCTGAGAATTACATACATAATAACCAATGATTTCTTAAGGTATAGCATGGTATCATGTATAAAAAAAAAGTAGGAATATTATTTTTTAAAAATTCCTACTATGCTTTTATTTTAATCCAAGAAAATGTCAGCAGCAGATCTTGAATAGTCCTGTAGGGTGGAATGCTCTTACTGAAAAAAAGGTTCCTTTATGACAATAATTCCTTCTGTAATTCCGTGATTTCTCTACTTTTCTTTTTTTTTAAACTCTCATTGCAAGACAAAAAGAAAAAAAGTCAAACCAACCATACCCTGTAGAAAAAGTAGCCTCTGCTTTGCATCATTCCAGGTCCTTGAAGTTCCTCCTGGAAAAAAAAAAGGTATTTTAAATTATATCTACTGCTGTAAATGAATACATATAAAGAGGTTGCTCATGTACATATAAGAAGTATTTCTTCAGTACTACATACAGTCTTGCTCCTTAAATGCTTTATGTACATTTATCCATGTCAGTAATAAGAAGCTAATGTGGTCATGTAGAAATAGCAGAAAACATATGAATGGGGTGAAATTCTACCTGAAATTTTAGCTCAGCTCAGATTGCTTTAGAATGGTGCTAGAAATGATGAACAGCCTTTGCCTTCAATTTTCTGTGTTTCATTACCCAGACGCAGCCAGAGTGTCTTCATGGTAGAGAAGTCTCTACAGATCAAGCTGCTTTTTGCATCTTGCAGGAGGACAACAATGCAATGCTTAAATATCACGAGTACTTGGGCTGTTCCCAGGAGTGAGTCCCCAGAATGTTCCCAAAAATGTACCATAACCACCCCTCTCGCACTAACTCCCTAACAGCAGTGCTTATGGTGGTCTATCCTGTCCCTGCTGCACACGGGTGAAACAACTGTCTGGTGATCCATACAGCAAGGGGGGGTAACAAATGATGAAGAAAATAGACATTCCATTTAAACATAATGACTACAAAGCGTGAAGTATCCAGTTCCTTTTAATGACAGCTTCATAATTAAGGAACACATAAGCTTAATCCCAGTATTTTATTTGCTTCGGTTAGTATCAGTTAGGAGTGATGTGTCTGTCCTGCAGGTGGGGAGACAGTCAACTAAGAAACAAAATAGTTTAAATGTCATGCTTAGTAGAACCTAAAATGTAGATGGCTTTTATTTAGGAATGATGGTATTTCTCAGTTAAAAACTGGGGTAAATTTTTTTGATAAATATCATGATGTGAGGTGTCATAGAAAGAAAACACTCCATGCTCTATTCTAATGCTGTGAGAATTGTGTAAAACAGGATAACTCCCATCATTTCCAAATTACAGGAGTAGATTCAATCCAGGCAAGCTTTCAAAGGAAGAAGGGAATAAACTATACATAATTTTTGAGTCTTGATTTTAATTCTGACTTCAGCTCACCACATATAGCATTATATTCAGTTTCTTGTGGTATGTGAAACATCTGTATGATTTTTATTTATATAGTTCTTCTCATTCTGGCATTACCTGAGTACCTCCATTACCTTGGATTTATAATTTGATCACTACTATAATTTTTTGTATTTCAAAAGGATAAAACTCTTTCTGTACCATTTGAGTACCCATTTGAGTGTCTTACGGTATTCATATGTCATTATTTTTCTACTTTTTCTATTCAATGTGTGAACAAAACTGAAAATAGAAACAAAATATGCAGCTGTTGCAAGATTAAGAAATTCATCTGGAACATAAAAGGAATCAAGAGTACAATTACCAGTGAGAAATTGTGATTTATGTTAATATGTCATTTTCCTCTGACAGCCAGACGCTTCTTAAAGATTACATAGTGTTCTTGTTTGAGCTCATGTCAGAAGTTTGATATTAGAAAACAGCTGAAGCCAAGAGTCTGTTATTTTTGCAACACCCACCTTCTAAACTTCCAAGGGTTTGAAGATGTTAAAAAAATTAATACCTGCCGTAATATATATGCATATTTATTAACAAACCTGCATGTATATATGTACACAGAAACATATGTATTCATGAAGATGTATGATTATTTAGAGCTTTATTTTAATGCCTGCCTCTGGAAGGTATCTTTCTCAGTCTCGTAGACTGACTTCCTGAAAAAATGCTCAATCAATTTCTTAGATCATCTCCTATCAGGCAAGATTTAGCTCAAGAGAAATCAAAGCTGTGAAAAAATCTGGTGTTGTTCCAAGTTGGGGAGAAAGAATGAATTTAATAAAGCATGTTTCCTCCTTCCCCCATCCACCTTTTCAATTCCTTATCTAGTCAGGGAGAGAGGTGGATGTGTTTATGTTCAGCAGGTTCTGTTTTTCTTCCCAATATGAGAAAGAATAAAGATCAGCAGCTAGATATCCCTTCCTGAAGCACATTCTTTGACATGAAGAGTTGGATACTCCAACCAAAATATATCAGCAGAAAGGTCTACAAGGGCATTTTTAGAAAAGCTAATGTATCACAAAGTGTGAGAACAGAAGCATGCAGAGTTTAAGTTTACATACGTCCAGTTTGTATCTCTTCAGTCTTCTTTCATTAAGCTGCGGAACGAGTTGCAGTAAAGGATGCAGGACAGACGACTGAGAGGACACGAACACACACACATGAGCAACAATGAAAGTTGGCTCTTATGATGCAAAAAAAGTGTCTTTCTGCAGTATCAGCTTATGGACCAAACATGCACCAGAAAAGGACTGAAGATATTACTTGAGAAACTAATTTTTTTAAACATTTTGACTTTACAGGAAACAAGTACCAACATTTATATTTACACTACACAGTGTGATGGAGGGAAAAGCTATGTATCCTCACCTCTACCAACTGAAAATTCAGAACCATTTACAGACTCCTGGAATTATTCAAAGTTTGGTCGGTCTCTATGAATGGTACAGTGAATATTTCCATACAGTATTCCTACTAACACTTCTGCAACTTTCTACTACGGAAGTTAGCAGCTTCAATCTCTGTTGTACTGAAAAGCTCATTTCACTCTAAAATTTATCGTTTTTTGCTAGAGAACAGTGTACAGGAGGGATCTATTCTCAAGTGACATTTCTAACCATGGCACTGGTCACTGTGTCTAAGCTCCAACCATGAAATTCCTTGTGTCCAGCAAGACTAAGCTTGCAGACAGCGTAGTTAAGCACAGTGGCATTCTGTGCAGCCTAACTGCCCACCCTGGCAAAACCATGTGGGATTGTGGAGAGAAGTCCACAGCAAGAAATAAAGTATAAAAACCTGTGCACCATTCTCCATTAATCAATTTGAACCTTCAACTCATATAAATGTAATTTTAAAAATAATGCCTTTTTGATACAGTACTTTTTAGAAAAGTAATGCAATTAAGAGAAGTGTAATATATGGAGTAATGAAAGTTACCAAAATGTTATTGTACTTAATAGATAAAAAGAACTTGCTTATTTATAGCCAGTTTTGCACTATCTGCCAAGGCAGATCTGCCAAGGCAGGGATCATAATATCTGCAAAAAGTAGGAGTCTGATGTGAGTGAAGGAGTTAATGGACATCCCAGCTGGCCACTTGGGCTCTGTATGGCAGCCAGTGGAGAGAGGTTAAAAAGCCAAGAAGCTAAGGATCTCACCTAAGTTAGTGTCTCTGAGAATGGCTGGAAAATAGTCATCTGAACAGCTAAACCAACAGAAGTGAAAAAGCAGTAATCTCTGGGGGCAGTGGCTAAGGTGTTTGGGATAGCGGTGAAGTGGGATGCAGTAACCTTTTAAGTAGGAGCAGCAGCAGAAATAGCTCATTTCACTGTGCCTTAATTACTATTAAAGCCTCCAAAGCAGGTCTAGCATGAAAACATTGACCTCAATATGAGCAATATCACTTTCAAGGAAACACACCACATTATTTCTGAAGAAATGTAAAGAACAAGGCAAAAATGGACATTGGCATGTAAGAATGATTGTTAAGAAACAAGAGAATATGAATACGTTTAACTTTGTCAAAATCCTGTGGTGCATAGGTGCACACAAATAACAACGTGTTTGCACTTTGAAAGCAAGAATGGATCACACGTACTTGATTTGTTGGCTTACGAGAATACTTTTAGAGTAACGATTCTTGGCCATGGTTTAAACTATATTTTTCATTCAAAATATAATCCAAAGTCCAAGTGAGACTTAAATACTGTTTTACTTGCTACATATTTTTTACATGTGCAAATGAATTAATACAGTTTAATTAATAATTAATAAAAATGCTTCAAGAGTTCCTAATAGTTATGGTCACATTCTCAACTTTTGTAAGTCCACATTGTTTCACAGCATGTGCTATGTTGCAATACCTGAAAAAAGTATTTGACCTCATTCTTAAAATTTGAAACTACAAGATTGAGATCCAGTTGGGATTCCATGAATGTTTGGTCAAGTTTTTAGATTTTTTTTTTTTCCACACCTGTACAGTACTGATGATCCTCTCCCATATTATTAGAACACTTTCCATATCTTTAACATGCAACTCCAAGTCCTGAGCTTGCTATACAGCTGGACAGACTACTGCAGAAAGGAACATGCCTTGGTTTTATATACAAGCACATATGTACTCACTCACAAGGAAGTGCTATGCCACTCACCATGATGTCTGAGTTGCCCGTGTCATGAGTCTTAGAATAATGAAATAAGAACTGTTAAAAAAAATTAAAAGTGGGGTTTTACTACAAAACAGGGCAAGACTGTTATGATTTTCTTGCCTTTTTTAGTGTGATTGTAGGACATACGTAGACAGCTTACCCTTTTGGTGTTGTCTTTCTCATCTAGACCCTGTGGGAATAATAGTTGGTAGAGACGCTATTATTCATTAAAATAAAGAGAGCAACGGACAATTTTGATTACATACATAAACTTTTCAGTACTGGGTTGGAATATCATTCTTCCTTGACAGATGTATTGTATGTCTTTGCTTATCAATGTAACTAAACATTTCAAACTCTGTAGAGAGCATTTATTACTCTGCCCTAGAAGAGTTGTATGTGCTTAGCAGATGTTCCTTTGTACATCCCCAGACTCTCCTAAGTAAATTTCTTCTCTATTGAGAACTCATAATTTTTCTAATCTAGAGCAATAAAAACACATAAAACCTTCTATCCAATCTGGAGATCATTTTTCAAACATTGATGTCTCCCTGTAATCTTTACAAGGTGCTGCATTCTAACACATGGCATTTCAGAGTAAAAACCTACAGAAATACTTGCAGCACCGAACAACACTTTGCATACTGGGTCCTCAGAATCCATTGTAGACAATGGCACAGTAGAGATCAAGCTTCAAAAATGCTAAGCAGTCTTTTATGTGTGTTACCTGAGGTTTCTGGAGAAATTCCATGACCAAAAAACAAAGTTCTTCCAGTGTACTGGACACCTAATGCAAAGAGAACAGGAACTCAGGTATCACACTTCCAATTCTACTACATGTAACAAACAGTGTCAAAATAATAAAGTTACCTCTGTGTGACTCACCCGAGGCTGAGAATCTGTGGACAGGTAAGCAGAACATGCATCATCTATCTGTAAAAGTTCACACACTTTTTTTTAGAAAGTCAGAGCAATAAAAACAAGGTAAATACTTATATTTTCAGAAAAAGGTAAGTGCACCTAATAGCATGGCAAGCTTGTCTACTGTAAGGCATCCTTATTCATTAAATACTTTGCATTCAGAGGGGGAAAAGGCCTTAACCACATAAAAATGAAAACAACAACAACCATAACTGCTTGATCTGAACAACCATATGTATTTGTGACCTTTACTCTCTTACCCACCACCTGCCCCTCTTACCTGCAAACATCTCAGACTAAGTAATATTTTACATTATGATTGTAAGCATCTGGGGGATGAACTACGAACTTGAATCTCTTCTGCAATATCTTTGAATTATACAAAACTGTGAAGAAAATGACAAAACTAAGGCAAGGGATTCAAGGATTAATCCTCAAACACAACTCTTTCAATTGGATTCCAGCATCCCTGCAGGTGTATGACAAATGCATCCCTTTAGTGGTTATGATATATGCTGGCACATCTTATAGACACCAGTCAATTTGTGCCAGCAGTATCCCAAACACTGTGTGAAACACCACTTCTGTTTGTGTTCACCAGTCTTTCCAGAGGTGTCTTCATTCAGTGCTGTCATGATCTTGTCTTGGAAGAAGTACTGAACAAGTGATTCCCACCATCCTCTCCCTACTGTTCATAGCTTTGTATTAATTACATCCTCCTTCTGTTGTCTCTTTTCCAAGATGAAAGAATACCATAATACTGACTAATTTTTAGTGGAGGTATTAATAAAGAAGGGACCAAAAAATAGAATAAAAGGTATTTGAGTTCACAGAAATAATATTACCAGCACTGAAAGCTCTGAGTATTCTGCAAGGAAAAAAAAAAGTCTCCAGCACTGCAACTGAAGTTGCATAGTTTAATAATAATGAAAAATGCAGCTTAAAATTTTATTAAATAACTTTAAAGTTGTATCAGTAGTAATCTCCATCAGTATATTTTTTCCCATTTTATATTTGATAGTACTAGATTTAAAAAAAATCTTCTCCACTCGTGTTGTCCACAGGCTGAATAAAAAACATAGCGGTTTTTTTTAAAAATAGAGCAGGCAATGCAATTTTATTATAGGTAAAACCCCCAAAACAGCACTCATTAGCAATTAAAGCATTAAATGAAAAAAGAAATAAAAGAAAATAATGCATATCTGAGCACTTCAAGAGAGGAGATGATTCATTTCTCCAGAGACAATCTATGAGAAAGCATTAGCAGACATAGTGAGAAAACTAATAGCTCACAGAATTCCTTTTTCAAATAGGTTTTGTTGGTAATACACCCTCTTCCTTCTCTTTTTCCTTCATCTTGCATGTGTTTGAATGTATTAGTTCAGCCTCACTACTTTCAGAGTAAGAAAGCATAGAGGAAGAAGTCAGCAACAAATGAGATAAAACTAAGCTGAAGTAATATTGGAAGCTTATGTTAAAAAAAAGTGCAATTTCCTCTTGGGGACTGTTTGTGTTTGGTTTTTATTTGTTTATTTACTTGACTCTGAGAACTACCGTAATTCAGTAGCAGAACAAGCCAGAGACTGCTTTGTGTTCAACACAATGGTACCTCTCAGCTAAAACCTTTGCAGACAAAGCAAGGGTTGTGGAAAAGCCACAATTTCTGTTAATTCCTTTAAAAAATTAATAGTTTCTATTTTTTATGCATTTTCTCCAAAATTTTCTCTCCTGTCTCAGAAATGTGGTCTGAGGGTAGAAGCTTGCAAGGGGCTTGGAGTTGTTTAAATAACATAAAGAAACAAAAGGCAGTAAGAGACAACTAAACCAAAATACTTAGTTACAAAGTTCTCATATTTATAAACTCAGAGCCATTCCTGGAAATACTAGGTTTATTTAGAGGCAGGGTTTCTCCTGAATGATCCACTAGTAAAGTAGGAAAGAGGGAAGAATTATTCTTTGCACTTTAAGAAACATCAATGAACTAGTATGACTGAGTAATGAGGTTGATTTAGGGTATATAGCTATATACCTAATTCTCTTTCCTTAGACTCTTTCCAGTCCAGTGTAATTCTAGTTATAATAGTAATTTTATATTGCTTCTGTAACAAAATTTTACAAAATTTAGTGTCTTATGTATATTGTTTTCTTCACTGAAATCAGTAGGACCTTTATCTTGGTTTCTAGTCACCATAGGGACAAATCTTACAGCTAGCAAACCTTATTGAGACATGTAGAAATGCATAAAACAGCTTTTTTAATCCAGAATGTAAATAATTCATTTTCAAAAGCTTCTTATAGTTATCAGGATCTTACTTCCCAAGAGACCATTTTTTTCCTGGGAGATAAATATCACTAGGGCTCGTTCAAGTGCCAGTCTGGAGATAGGTTAGGTTTTGAGTTGCTACATCCAATATGAACTATGGGGAGATGACAGGAGGGGGAATGTCTCCTGTAATGGTCTCAATAAGAAGAAATTTACTCTCTGCATCTGCCCCCCTGATGAGTCACTTGCTTTCCAATGTTATCAAAAGCTACTAAATTAAATGTCAACACAAGAGTTGAAGGTTACAGCAACACCAGGGCAGGCAAGTTGCAGGATAAACCCTCTCCACATGTTACGTCCTGCCACTCCATCTGTTCCAAAAGGGCAGGGAAGAGCCTGCGTTAACACATGCGTCACACTCCAGAGTCAAAACAAACGCTCGTTTCAGAGATGAGAGTAGAAGTTATGATACCGATCAGTAGCCAAATGTTAGAGGGGATAATTGACACAGTACATTATCCCTTACCTAGTTAATTGAGGGGCTAGGATAGGATTAAACAGCATCCCAGCCCTGTGTGCAGAACAGAGGATGCAAGGGGCAAGACTGGTTGAGGTGAAACAATTTCTTGTGTATCGTGTACAGACTATAAAACTACCAGACAGAACACTGTGGTGCTTCCAGGGGACAGTGACTGCCTGGTCACTGACAGTTAAATGACAACTGTTCTCAAACAGAGCTCTCCATTGAGACAAGACAATCTCTTCTCAGAATGACACCTCAACACTCAGTCCCAACATCCTCCTGAAGAAACTGTCCAGAATATCTGGAAAATTAGATACTTTCACCTCTTTGCTGATGTCAGGATAGCAGACATACAGGAGAAGCATGACTGGAAGAAAACACACCTGAACTCTGTGCAAGAGAAACACTGGATAGTGAGGTGGGACTGTTGCAAGGATGGGCACAGAAGAAATGGGAGGATACTGCATGGCAGATGATGCTTACCTCTTTCAACAGCTGCAAATCCTCATCTGATTCAAGTGCTTGGGATGGCATCGGTGCACCTGGAAGCACAAACCGTGCTTAGCAATGCTGTACAGCAAAGGTAATTCATATAAGTATCCCGTGTCAGAGAAATCTAGCACACCTATTGACTGCAAAGTCTGAGACCTGCTTGTTCCAAGGAAGTCTGTGACCCTGGATGTCCTGGGATTTGTCCAGTAGTTTTTGCCTGCACTCTTTCAGCAACACAGCAGGATGCTTCTTCACAAGTTCACAGCAAATATGGACATTCACATATCTCAGCAATAAAAAGTGAGGAAGTTACTTAGGTCTCACTGAGACCTGCTCACAAAAGTATATTCCAGTGACTACAAACTTGAGCTTTCTGAGAGCTCTGCTCACCTCCAGTGCATGCATTGCAAGTTGAGGATCTGGATCCTACCTCTTGCCTCCTTGTATGCTACGACTGCAGAATTGAACATGCACTATGGAATGTAGGATTGCATATAAGTGTGCCCATGATATGAGCATGGTGTTTTTGAGACAGTGATAGACAGCACATGTGTAACTGGCTTTGTTTCCTCTCTCTGGCATATGTGATGTCGAAAAACTTGGTCCCACAGTAGCTTAAATGTGTTATTAATTACATAATGATGCAGTGAAGATGTGCTTAGCTTGGGGCAGCTCCTTTCTCCATCTCTTCCCACTCAGGCTGCAGACCTGGAAGTCACAGTCCCAGGGTCCCTTTCAACTCAATGTCCAGAATATCCCTCTTACCCCATCGGTATTTTATCTGGCAGTGTATTTCCGATAGCAGTGTATTGTTAGAGTCTCTGTAGATAACAGAAATGAGCATCATCGAATTGTGAGTACACCAGACACCACGCAGTGGTATCAGTGGAGGGATGTGCTGTAACTCCCGTGGGAGGGAAACTGCTGCTGGAGAGGGTGATGCTTTACCTGTACATGCCTAGCACTGCAGAAAACCCTACAAAGTCATCTAATTTATCCCTCTGCCAAAAGTTGTTGCCCATGAGACACGCTTAACCAGTTTATACACTGTTCTTAAAGACCTCAGCTTAATAGAGATTTTATAACCTCCCAGGGTGTCTAAAATTACATGCAATTATATTTTTTTAAAAAATTGAACCAAATTAAACAAAAAACAGGTGAAGGTAGACCTAGTTAGAATGTCTGGTTAGCAACATATAAATGCTCATCATGTTATTTGTTTTACATTCACTCCCAACAACAGTAACCACAACAGTAATTAGTTCCAGGCATTAAAGGATGGATTTCAAAACCACATTTTTGCACAGCCACAGACTTAAGGCTACTAATTATTATGGATGCTTACTTTGCCCCAAAAAAAGAATTAGAGGGGCTCCTAATTTCATACTATATAGATATGGGTTGTTTTTGTTTTTAAATCTCTGAGGTGTTCACATAGCAAGAAAACTGAATTCCAATTAGTGTTTCATTTCAAGGAAAAATGCCAAAGAAATTAAAGATGCTACTGCTGTCTTACTTCATCTTCTGATCTTAAATTTAGTGTATTCAAACTGGATTATTCCTCGGGACAGGTATCCTGATTGCAAAGAGTGGAACGGGGCAATATTTCAAATTAGGACACCTTCCCCTTCAAAGCTAAAGAAATTCTTCACCATGAATTAGTAAAGCTTAGGGCAGCAAGAAAGAAAGCCTGAATATTACAATTTTCTCCTTTTTTTGGCCTGTAGCATAAACTTCTGGACAGAGAAGATAAATTATTTCACCCACTCCTTATTTTCCTTTACCCTTTTCCACATATTCAAAAACTCTTATTTCATGTGCTATCCCATCTGGTTTTTTTCACCTAGGACCGTGTCCCTCTGAGGTTCAAGCGGCGTTCATCCATCCAGAACAGGGCTGCAGCACCTACAGGACTTCCTTCATTTACACACATACATAACAGCACACACAGTAAAACATTAAGTTATTTTGTAATATACACAAAAGAACCATAGGGGGAAGGGGGCAAAAAAAGAATGCAAGAGAGAGAAGAGAGAGAAGGAGGAGAGGAGAGAGAGGAGAGAGAGGAGAGAGAGGAGAGAGAGGAGAGAGAGGAGAGAGAGGAGAGAGAGGAGAGAGAGGAGAGAGAGGAGAGAGAGGAGAGAGAGGAGAGAGAGGAGAGAGAGGAGAGAGAGGAGAGAGAGGAGAGAGAGGAGAGAGAGGAGAGAGAGGAGAGAGAGGAGAGAGAGGAGAGAGAGGAGAGAGAGGAGAGAGAGGAGAGAGAAAAAGGAGTGCCATTGAACAAGTGTCCTATTCAAAGGGAGCATGGAGGAAGAAATCCTACAAAACCAATGCTGTCCACAATGCAGCCGCTCTCTTTAAAAAAATTCAACTTCTTTCAAGACAGTAGAATGCCAGATGCAGAGCCTGGGACTCACTTCTCACATCTTCTCTTCCCTCTACTTCTCTCCCTTAACAAGCTCCTGGCAATCATTTGTGTAAGGTCAGTGATGAAATACTGTGTGCCATTGCCCTTCCTTGCACTCCTTTTTCTTCCCTCTTCCACATCTTCTGAATTAATCTTTAACATAATTTTAAGTATACTGTAATTAGATTTCTTTGATTATTGATAATAAAGAAATGCAACAAAGCAGAACAAAAAACTCACGACTAAAGCAACTCACACACACGTAATACAAACAAAACAGAAAGAGTCTTTGTGCAGCACTTTGTAATGTTACTTTACAAGGTGTAAGCGGCTAATCTACCTGAGGTGGGAAAATAGAGCAGAAAAGACAATATGGTTTATTGAACAGCTCATTAGATGTTTCACAAGAGCTCCCTGCTACAAAAATAACAATTTTCAGGATTCCTCATGTCATAAATATTGCTACAGGTTGGACTGACTGCCAGTGGGTCCTAAATTTCCCTGCAGTTCTGTGATACGTTGTTTCACCTCTTTTCTTACCTTTTTAAAATCAGACTAAACGATACTTACAATTAAATTTCTTCAACAAAAGCCTATTCCCCAAGTTGCTGCAGTGTTTTGCCAGGACAGAGCAATCCTACCGGGATACGGGAAGAAGCCCCCCAAAGCAATGCCCGAAGCCGTGCCCAGGATCCGCGGTCCCCAGCGCATCGTTATCCCGCTCCGGCCCGCAGGGCTGGCAGGGCTCCCGAATCGCCTGCGGAGCTGGCGGGGCGGAGGGCGCTGCGGGCGGGATGCTCCTCACCTTGGCAAGCAGACACGGAGGAGGCGAGCAGAACGAAGAGGAGGAGCAGAGGGGACCCGGGCAGCGCCGCGCCGTCCGCCGCCTTCCTCCGGCCGCGCTGGGGGGTGACCGCGGGGCGCTGCTGGTGGCACAGGTGTCCCATGTCCGCCGAGTGCCCCGCGCCGCCGCTCCGCCAGCCGCTCTTCTGGCATGGCCCCGCTGCCTGCCCCAACTCTTTAAATCCCCCCGACACGTGGTCGAGCCAGGCTGGCTCGGGGCGGCAGCGCTCCCCCGGGGCCGGGCCGCCGGTGACTCCCCCGCTCCGCCCCGGGGCAGGGCCGCTGCAGCCCGCGCTGGGCGGCGGGTGCTCCTGCTTGGCACAGGGGCGAGGCGCTGGCCGGGCTCCAGGCCCTTTGTTAAAGTCCCTCCTCAAAAAAAAAATTTAAAAATCCGTGTTTGAGTCCCCCGGAGCCCTGGCAGGAGCCGCGGTGGCTGGCGCGGAAGGTGCTGCTTCTCCCCTGCCGTGTCCGGGAGTTCGGAGTGATGAAAAACGGCGGCAAAAGGGACAGTTCCGACACTGTCCCAGCCCGGTGTAGCGGGAGAAGAGGCATGATTTAAAGGGGACTGTTCCGACACTGTCCGGAGAACAGGCATGATTTAAAGTGGAGGATTGGACAGACCAGCTGATTTGCCCCCAGCTAGCTGAACGTGGGAGCAAGAACCCATGGAGCTTGCATGTGGCAGAAACCGAGGGTGGCTAGGATGTGGGGCTTTGGGGATGTGCACCCCTCTGCCTTGGGACCCACCGACCTGTCACTGAATTTTCCGAATGTTCCCTGGCTGCAGGGGTGTGACTGACTCCTGACTTTTCCTATGCCTTAAATGCACACACAGCGCCGCACCACGAAACAGAACTCAGAGATGTGGTAATATTTAGCGATTAAAATCCTAATACTGTGTTTAGCAAGGTATTTTACACAATATACAGCGGCAATAACACCTTGGTCCCAGGTGTTATTTATGCCCGTAGATAACGAAAGCAAGCACATTATATAGCAGTCCAAAGTATCCAGACTCCAAATCTGTTTAGGCGCTCGGGCAGTTTAGTGCAGCTATCCCTGAGGCACAGCAAGCCCTGTCTTGGCAGAGTGGCTACCCAAGTTTGCCAGTGCCTCCTGCCATCGCATCCAACAAATGATGATTGCCACTCCCAGCAGGATGCTCAGGCGAATGCTGACCTGTTCCTCACACCAAACCCAGCAGCAAGATCTGACATTGGAGAATGGTGCATTTCTGACTCTCTTGGCTTTCTCACCCTCTGGAAGATCCTGCCCAGCTGAGATTCTGGAGACCATTTGGAGACCATTTCAGGGCAACAGGTCCCAATTTACAGTCTACCTTTATGATTTCTTTTCCCTTCTTATTCCACTCACTCCTATTTTTTTGCTTGGCTGCTTTTCTTCTGACTGTCACAGGCAATAGTACATCACAGTCCAGCAATGAGACAATGGGGCAACACTAGAGATTGTAATTTTATAGAACAACTTGCAGGTTTTTTTCACCATTTCAGTGGGTTTTGACTGGGGGCTAAACCGTGTGTGGTGGAGTAAATCTAACTGACAAGAGCAGTGGCTGTTACTGTGAAACAAAGCAAAACTTTGATTCATAGCCATAGAGTGGATGTCTGCACTTTGCCTTCACCTTTATCAGTTGTGTGTGAAACAAAGTGGGCTCTGCCACCCTGCACACTTCGATAGGCCAACAAAATAGGGGTGGGTTTGCCAGGCAGCATGATAACATGCTATAAAGTTCTTCTAGGAATAAAAGCATCTTCTTTATCAGTTTCAGTAACAAAGCTTTCCTTAATATGGCTGGGGACAGAGCTACTCCTAGTGTCAATTGAAGCAGCCTGTATTTTGTATGTATGATTGTATTTATATCTACCTAATTAAAAGAGTTGTTTTAAAACTGTCTAAATTGAGGGATTGCATTTAGTTCTGGTTTTTGTTAATAAAGCAGAACACATTTATTCAGAGAAATTATTATAAATGGGAAGTCATCAGTGCTGAAAGGTATCTCCGTAATCCATCTTCATTCAAATGCATGAATCAGTGTCCCAAGCTTTGGCCTACAGAAGTATTTAATTTGTTATGCATTTTAATTATTACAGTCTTGTTAAATATTTAATAGATTGTGAAATAAAATAAATTACAGTCTATTATAATTTGAGCATAGGATACCTCTAAATATTCTGCACCTGTTGAATGGTACAGAGTGTTTTAAGAATTGTGAAAAAAAATACATCTTGGATTAAAGTTTAGTATCAGGTGAAAGGGTTCCAATTAGCCCAGAAATTGCATTTTTTCACAGTGTGTTTTAATTCTGCAAACTGAAAAATTTTGTTGAGCCCACTTGCACAAAAACATGTTACAAGATTTTGAAGATAATAAGAAAAAATTTCCAAGTAGAAAAATTCTGGTCATCCATTTGCCATTAAAAAAAAAACCTCATACTTCTCTCTTGCTTGGATTTGTAGTGCTTGATCTGTATTGCTTTCATCTGCAATGTGAATTTTGTTTTCAGCAAATTCCTGCTAATGGGCAAAAGCAGTAGCAATTAAACATTCAATCCTATTTGTGCCATGAGTTACATTGAATCCTAGCAGGCTACACTCCTCCAGTTCTTCTGACCCAGTGTGAACTCCATTTCGTTCCAGACTATGCCTTTTTACTAAATGCATCAGTGTAATTTTGCATTTCCTGATACATGGGTAAGGTAAACTGATTTGGGCATAACTGTAATCCTCCTTGTCATATACTAGAAAAAAACAGTATAACTTTTAACAAAAATGTACATTTGCACTAAGCCCAGACTGCATATTATACTATGATAATATTTCTACTGAAATTTGTGCAAATTTTGAGAGAGCATGTTCTCCAAGCTTGAATCTGAGTTTATAGAAAGCTTGCATGGCTTATGACAGTCTCCTTCATGCAAGGAACTCACTGAAATACAAGTAAGTATTCTCGTAAGCAGTAGAAAAAAACCCATCTTTCTCTATTGTATCTGGTTTTGTTTTGTTTAATTGCTTGATGAAATTAATGTTACACTATTGCAGGAACAAAACACATCCTCATTAAACGAATAGCTTGGAGGATGTTTTGGATGCTGTAATTAGCTTCTTTGAAATATTTATGTTCTTCCTAATGTTGCTCGAATAAATGTTAATTATGGCTAGTGGAAAGGAAATCAAAGAGCTGAGTATGTGAAAACATCATCTTGTCTGTGTTTGCGAAGGCAGGGTCAGGAGGGACGTCACTGAGCCCACTGCTGCACACACACACGCAGCCTGTGAAGAGGTCAATGCATAATGGTTTTTCTGCAACTCCAGTTTAACAAAAATCATGAGAAATCATTCCTCTTACGTCTGAACGCAAGCACTAGGAGAGCTTTTACCCATGCCGAGCTTTCTTCACCGATATATTCCAAACTTACTGGAGAGTGCTTGAAATGGCTCACTGTGTGCAAGCATGCTGATGTTTCTCACAGCTTCAGATGGGTCCATTAACAACT
Source organism: Acanthiza pusilla (assembly GCA_036630365.1). Classification (NCBI taxonomy): domain Eukaryota; kingdom Metazoa; phylum Chordata; class Aves; order Passeriformes; family Acanthizidae; genus Acanthiza; species Acanthiza pusilla. Next base: position 37,762,696 of record JAXCHO010000164.1, on the reverse strand, counting down.
TGTTGATCCTTCTGTACAATGGACAAATTGCGTACATGGATTTTGTTATCATTTGTTTCTGTTATAGGGAATTTAATTTTGTGTAGGCAAGCCTCAATATTTAATTAATGCCTGCTCAGATATTGTGCTTCTTCAAGGTATTCTCTCCTTTTATTACTAATAATGAATAGAAAGTTTGTGTCAGAACAGGAAAAAGATCCATAAAGCAAAGTCACTGGAGTCTCAATTGAAGAATAAGCATCTCTAAATGGGCTTTTATTACAGTGTTGACCTAACACAAACAGATAATCACTCAGCAGTAGTCTTTAGGGATGTCTCCCTACAAATAGAAAGCAAACAACAAAACCCAAGTCATATAGGGCATGATAGACCCTGTATTTTCTCCAAAAATTCCTCTTTTATTTTATCTAAGATGATGCCTCAGCTCTTCCTTTATGAATAAGTAAAACATCAATAACCCTCTAATGAATTAGATCTTGCCTGAACTACTGGAAATGAGGACATAAAACCCATCCCCTGTGCTAAGAGAGACTCCACTAGGGAAGAATGATGGGACTGACTGCAACAAGCCTTCATGGTTTGCTTCAAAAGTTACAGAATATTTTGCATTTAAAAAATCCTTGTAAAAAAGAGAGATGACTGAACCCTTTAATGACTAAAAAAAATTTGCTCAACCGATGACAATAACTACATTCAGGAAAAACACAATAGTCTTTCCAAAATGGTAGCTACATGTAGATACTCAGAGAAATGGGCAATTTTTATGGACTTGCATTTGTTTTAGAAGGGGAGCTGGTCACAGATGATAAATCTTTCTCAGCACATTCACACAATTTTCCATATTTTCCACCAGCATTCACCATTAATTTTATACAACCACGGGACTGGAAACAGAAGAGTTTATTTCTTTTGTGAGGTCCTGATGATTGTAAAAAAAAAAAAAAAAAAACCAACGAATTTCTGTTCATAGGAAAGCAATAATTATCTACTGTAATTACTATGTAAGAAGTATGGTCAAATACATTTTTTTGAAAAAGGCCAATCTTCAGGATGCTCCCATCTCACTTTTCTCTCCTCAGTATTGCTTTCAGAATCTACAGGTTTTATCGACTGAAAAGACCTTAAGCAAGAAAGCAATGTCTTGAAAATTAGGTATCACGAGGAGCGTTTTGTAATCCAAGACAGTATGATCAGACACATGAACTTTCCAATGGCTTTATGATAATAAACTGCAATTTAAGAATAACTAAAACCTTTCATACACACTATATCCTTTTTTGTCTTAAGAACTGAGTAGTTTTCTGTGCAGGTTGATCAAATACATCACTGATGATCAGATCAGCATCCTTGCTCACTCCTTCCAGATTTTGTTGGAAATACTCTCACTATACGCTCATAGTACATGATGGGTCACACAGTTACTTCCAGGAAAAATGAAGGGTGTCTTTCCCTGCAATAATGCCACTTAGCAGGAAGACACATTTGAAAATTATGAATAATACAGGTTATTACTACTGATATGAGTGGCAGCTCACCCCACAACAGCAAATAAAGCCTGTCTGCATCGCTCTCCATCTCAAATGACAGCCCTGGAGTGAGCTGGATAATTATTTTTTATTCTTATCATGGAAGTGAGCCTATAAAGGCTATAAAAAGGACAGTAACTTAGTATTTTAACATATCATAATAGGTTTAAAATAGGTTAATGTCAGGAGAAAGGCATGGTTTTGTTGGTTTGTTGTTGTTTGGGGTTTTTTGGGGGGTTGTTGGTTAGGTTTGGTTTTTTTGGGTTTTTTTTAAATACACTTTGAAATTTATTACCAACTAGTTTTAATGGTCAGAAGGAGCATGACACTGTCATATTCTTCAGGAAAAAAGCAGTCTATACCTAATGAGATTTTTCTTCCTAAATTCTTTTAAATCTGATTTCATATTGCTGTCTTCCCAGACAAAAGAACTCCTCAAATATACACATAATCTATGAAAAACCTCCAGTTTTACTGATGACATGAGATTTTTAAAAAGCGATTGTTTGTTCCTGTTGGTGAATATCAGCAATGAAGAAATCAAGAATGACAGAGCAACTCCAATCAAGCTATGAAGCTGGGAGCTCCACTAAAAAAGAAATTAATCGATTCAAGAAGTCCATGCTTAAAAATACAGATTTTTTTCAAATGGGCTGAAATCTGATAGCAACTTATGGAAAGAAAGGCTACCAGCCTAAAGCACGTCCCCTAGAAAGGAAGAAGGCTGAAATACGTAATACTACATAATATGCAAAAATATATACTAGGTCAAACTGTGTCTTTTCTTGAGGAGACATGATGAAATTCTCAGAAAGGATTATTTAACAAATGTTACTGGAAAAGAAGTTGTGTAGGGGTTAAAAGAACTAGAGCACACTTTGTCTCCAGAAGATAGTTCATAATTTCTGCATGCATTGGCACAAAGGGGACATGTAAAGTTATTTTCAGACTTGCCCTGGGCTGAGCACGTTTTTGTAGAATAATGTAAGGTAGTCCTTCCCAGGTGAAAAAGGAATGCAAAGCACTGCTAAATCAAAATGAAAACTGTATGTGACTTTTTGGCAATGAGAAAATTGGGGCAGGAAACAACCAACTTTTGAATCAGGCTCAAATCTACTTTTGATTTACATCATGGAGATGTCAGCATTAAAGGGACTTTCCTTTGAGATTCAAGCCCTCAGTGTTGCTCTCCTGAGTAACAACCACCCTAAAAAGGCCCTAAAAAGGCCTGAATGTCAGTCAGGAAACTTCAAACTAACATAAGCAGTCTGAAATCTATTTATGCTCATTAAGGAACCAAAATTGTATTACAATATTTTCTGACATTTAAGGTTCGCATCATTTAAGATTTAAACAAAGCAAAGTTTGCCTGAGCTTGAATCACTGTGCAAATTAATGGGATGCTTGAAAACAGAGTTTCAAATAATAACAGCACCCAGTGACACATAATTCTGGTTTTTTGTCCTTTCTGGGCAATCTTATAATAACACAGAGAACATGGGCAGCCATCAGCACCATCAGGAGTGACCACACATTGATGCTTCTGAGCTTTGCTTTTGCTGGGTTTGTTTTCACTGTGGCAGATTTTTACTGACAGATCATCTGAATCTCATTACTTCAAGGAGTTATGCTTCAGGAAGTGAACACCTTGAAATGTCACGACCTTTCCCTGACAAGAAAAAATGTCACCAAAGAAAACACACTAGGAGTGAAAGACAGAGGCTGGGGATCACAACTAATGAAAACACATTTATTGCTCTATAATAAAGTAATAGACTTTTAAATGGGAATAAAATTTCCACTGGAATGGCAGGTATAGAATAGGTACAATGGTTTATCAGTCAGTCAGTCCCTTGTGAAAGAGCATCTACTGCTCTGTTACTCTGGTTTATCACAGGTGAAGCAGAGAACTAATGGAGCTACACCAGCTTTAAACTGAGACCAAGTCAGCTGTTAACTTACTCTGTTCTGGAGATTTTTATTTTAGAACTGCAGCTGCAGTATGTGCCAGGGTTGGAGAGCTAACACTTCACTAGATGTTTTGCCATCCATACGTGACCTGACAGCTCCTGATGTTAGTTCCTTGTGGCGAACGCTCTGAATCTAGAGACAGCTTCTGATTTTTGACAGTATTAAAAGGTAAAAAAATGTTCAGATACTCTGGTGGCATGAACCACACAGTTGTGATAAGGACAAGTATCAGTGGATTTACCTGAATTTACACTAGCTGAAGTTTTGCTCCAGACAATCTTACTGCCTGGTGGCTTAGAGCTGAACTCTAGATACAGTAATCTATATAGAGTTTTTATCTATATTTATATTCAATATTGTATGCTGCATATAGAATTTTTGTACTCTTTTGGTTTTTTGTAGAATAGAAGTTTTGTAGAATTTTGTACATAGAATATTGCACATACAATATTCTATGCCTCATACAGAATTTTTCTCCATCTTCCTCCCAAATAGCAGTAGAAATTTTGGAGCTGATGCAGCAGGGCAATGAATCACCAGTATTGGTTTTTCTTAGTGGCCAGCACCAGCTCTGATGTCTAAAACTGGAATTTGCAGCATGTGACTCAAAGCTGACCAAAGTGCTGGGCTATATGTGAGGGCGAGGGCAGCTACAGGGTGAGCTGCCCTGTACATGAAATCAGCTTTTCATTATGCAGTCATCACTATGTGCAGAATGATGTGACATGGTAGCAAGCCAACCTTGTGAAACTGAAATGAAAAGTGTTATTTTTTGCTGATGGAAACGAAATCTCATAGAAGCTGCATGGAAATATTCCCATCTAATTGCCCAGACAGCTTCTGTTATCATTGAAGAACACAATGCCATGCACTGCTTTCTTTTCTGGACTGTTTTTCTGAAATTTTGTGTGCCTTTTCCAGTGCCATGGGCAAAAATGTTTGTGCAAGATAGTACTTCTACAGGAATAGATACTTAAAGAGATTAACTACTCCTTGGTCTCCCCCAAGAAGGTAGGTAAATAGAGTATGTGTTACCTACTTTCCTCAAAAACAGAAAACAGAACTAGAAATTATTTGTCAGAGGCCAATAAGGACAGCCATGTAAAGTTTGAATGCCTTGGCTTGGTTTCAGAACATGGAAGTATATACTCTTCCCCCTGTGAACAAAAAGAGAAGACCATAAACCACAGCACAAACTCTACACTACTTAGCTATAACTAACAGGCAGGCAAAACAGAAACAAGAGATGAAAAACTCCTTCCTTCCACTGGGGCAAGGCTCCGTACACATTCAGGAGGCTCCTACACGGGAATGGGGAGCAGACCCCTCTTTTTCCTGTACCCAAGATGGTTTGAAGGGCAGGAAGCACTGATGAGAAACTCCTGGTAACATCAAGTGATTATTATGCCCTGGTTGCCTCTGCTGAATGACTGATCACCAACATTTGCAATTTTCCGCTTTCAGAGGACATGATTTCATGACTTTTTGTCTTAATCTTCTGGTCTGTTTTGAGATGAAAATGTTAATTTTTCTGTATTTTTAAAGTTTGATTCAGAAGTGGGAGTGGGAATGTCATCTTCCACAAAATTTAACATACTCCAGACAATCTGAATTTATTGAAATCATACTGTGCATTTCCAGACTAAATACCTCTCTGTGTTAGACAGACTTAGAGTCTTTCCTAGCTGAAGGACACTTAGTCTTAAAGCTCATAGAGGCTTAATTCCATGTACCGTGGGCAACATATTCTTTCCTCTTTTTTAAAAATCGGTGTGTTGGTAACTATCATAAAACAGCTGTAATATGTATTTTATGCCTGCGCAATGGGTAGAGTACCTAAAACTAAGAATACCTCTTTATGATATATTTATTGTTTGAGAATAGAAGTTCTTTACTTTGATTTTTATTTGTTCCCACCTTTCTCCCTATTTTGGCAGTATCCCTTTCTGCAACCGCAAACATATGTCTTCTCTTTGGGATTCCTTGATATATCCTCAGCTGTGCACAATTCTTTGATATGTCCACAACTACAGCCTTCTGTACCTGCAAACCATTTCAGTTACATGGTAGATAGAAGATTCAAGAGATTTTAGCAGCCTTTTTCTCTTTCAGCTCATCAGTCCTGATTCATCTTGGATGATAACACACAGAACTATTTAGGAAAAGATCTTTTAGACTGAATCCAACTGTCAGCCCAGCACTGCCAAGTTCAGCACTAAACCATGTCCCTAAATGCCACATCTGTGTGGTTTTTAAATACCTCCAGGGATGGTGACTCCGCCACTTCCCTGGGCAGCCTGTTCCAGGGCTCAGAAACCCTTTCAGCAAAGAAATTTTCCCTAATCTTCAATCTAAACCACCCCAATGGGTATTACATAAACATTTTCACCATTTGAGGACAAACTTTGTTTAGACAAAGAACAGTCCTAGAACTAAGTGCACCCGGGAAGCATGAAAAATTATGTTAAAGTCTCCAACAAATCTATTACTTTCTCACTATCTCTTATTACTCATAAGCATTTCTTAGTCTTGCAGTAAAAACACAAAATCGTGTCTTGCGTCTTTTGCTGCTGCAGACATATGGGGTGGACAGGTTACTTGTAAATCATCTCCATCCCACAAAAGGAAAATAGAAAAGTTGAAAAATAATGCCCCTGCAGTCAGCTGACTCTAAAAGTCAAGCATGAGTTGACATCTCTTCTCTGGGCAGATCTAAGTCTTTGAAATTACTTTTATAAGGGCTGCAACCTTTGCCCCGTGGCTCTCCTTTTCTGAATTGCTTGATGTTCCTCGTGTCGTCAAGGACACAGTGGGATGATAACAGTCCAAACCCAAGGAACTCGAACATAATGCGGTATTCAAGCCTTTTAAAAAGCAGTAGGCTTGTGATGTAGGAGTTTAAAATGAGCTTTTAAACTTCTGCTGGATTTTCAGATATGCAACACCTGTGGGCAATAATGGTTGAAAACTGGGGTTATGCCAATATGCATTGATATTCTGTTAAAGAATTGTGAGCTCTTAGCTTCAATCTAGACAATTAGCCCACACACCTATTTCAGAGAACTTGTTTTCTTTCACATTCTCAAGATATTCCCAAGGAAGCAAGCCAGTGAGCTTTTAAAAATAATGTGTCTGATGAATTTTTTTAAGATATTTTTTGAAATTTTTTTTTTACTAAAAGGCAAATGAATTTTATGAAATATGAATCACTTTTGGGAAGGAGGAAAATGAAAAGAGAAAAATCTTGGGTTTTTTGCAAAACTTGTGACCTTGAATTAATTTGACAGGTTTCCTTGCTGGTCTCTCCAGTCACCCCATCCAATTAAGTAGATGTAGGAAAACTTCAGCAATTTTTTCATCTTTACTGTTGAAATAGCTGATAAATGTTAAGAAAAGAAGGAAAACAGTTTTGAGGCAAGAATGTTTACAACAGCAGGTTGTGAAAGTCTCTGACTTTGAGGCTGCATTATTATTGAAAAGAAGAAAATTTTAAGAAAAATCTTGAGCCATCAGTCTAAATTTATGCATGGGGTAAGTGTGGGTACCCCTATATTTGTTTTTGCACCTTAATACCAGATCCAAATGTAGTCCAACGTCAAAACAAAACTTTTTTTTTTTAAATATTGCCGTGTAATCTTGCACTTTCACACCAGATCGTTTCCAAGGACACTGCTGCTGTGATGCCCACTATAGGAACCAATGCTCTGGACTGCAGAAAATAATATTTGGAAAAATTGAACTGAATAGCATAGGTCTGTGGAATTCTGGCAGTAGAAATTAAACATTAGTGAGAGATAAGCACTCTAATTAAAGGAGTTAATTTGTTGTTAAATAATGAATGGAGTCCAAAATCAGCAACTGCTTTCTGCAGAAGAAAACCAAGGCAGGTGAAGTTGCACAGTGAGTCCCCATCCTTCTCACTGCTGGGAAACTCACTGCTCGTGCTGGTCACCAGCACAAGAGCAACACGGAAAAGCTCTGAACGTGCTGCAGGGTCACCACACTGCTTGCCTGGTACCTTGGCACTGCAGGACACACTTCATGTTCATCGGTGTGCAAATGGGGGACACTGAAGGGCATCAGCTTCCACTTCCTGCGCTGTGCTGAGAGAAGATCCTTTAGAGGTGAATAACTCCCAGTTGCCTGGACAGCTTTTCCTGATCTCCAGCAAACCTCGTTTTTCCTCTCCTTTCTGAGCAAATGTCAGAAACTTATGTGCTGCAAGCAAGAATTACCCATTACAAGGTTTCATGCTGGCTTTCAGTTAACTTCCAAGGAAAGGAAAGGTACGTGTGCTTTACCTTGATTAGTTAGAAGATTCATAAAGCAGGTATGACAGGACAAGCACTGAGGTGATTGTCAACATGGCTGTTTGTAGGATCTAGTGGTACTTACAGTGTATCTAAATAGAAATAATAACCATTTCCAGCCTGCTTTGAATTTGTTTATTTCATAATAACAACAACACACATTTAAGTTTTACTAATAACCCATTTACATTTTTAACAATTTAAGTCGTTGGTGCTGGAACTGCAGAACACTAAAGAACAGCTCAAAACCATCATTATGATTCCTCAGAATGATGTTCTCCCTTTTTACGACACCCAACCAGACTGCTAAATATTTAACAGTGTAATGAGTAGGACTGTAGAATGGGCCAATTTAATTTCTCTTTACTTGGCTGAGATGGCTCTTTTATTATCCTGTGCATGTGGCAGTAGCAGTTGTGTACAGTTAACCTGAACAGCAGATACCAAGTTCATCTGCACAGTACTCCAATAGCCACTTTTTGTACAGCTCTAAAGGCCAAGTTTCTTTCAGATATTTTTCTCAAGTGAAGAACAAATGTCAGGCTGACTTAAGAACTGTTATTTTCTTAATTTTATTTGTGATGCTTTTTTTCCTAGCTAGTTATAGGATTTTTCTTCTAGCTGGATAAAATCTTTCTTTGAAGATGTCTCAACTATTATAAACTACCTCCCTGAAACTCACCATGCTACAAACTTCTCATGCCCAGGTTTTTAAATTTTGCTTCCTTCACTAGTGCAAATGGTTGAATGTACTGATACATTACTTCAAGAAATCTAAATATGATACATATGAAGTGGTGACACTACAAGTGATGCCCATTACCATAAGTATGCCAAGATAATTTTGGAAATAGTAGTCCTTTTGGACCAGCTCCAATGGAGCTTATGATCCATCATGTGTCATGTGACTTCATACTCCTCCTTCCAAGTAAGAGGGGAAGTTAATGCACTCAGCCACAGCTCATGGGAAGTGTAACCCAGCTGTGTACAGCAGCAAGGTGTTTGATCCTAAAGTGACAAGGGACTCTGATACACCTGGAGGTGATGCTCCTCAACTGATTCTGACAGGCTTTTCTCTCACACCTCCTCCCCTTTGCCCTGGAGATGGTCAGTAGTTAAAAAGGAATCGAAATTGAGCACCACCTAATTTATGAGAGGAACATAAGGAATTTTCCATCCTGTGAATACAGTCCCACACTGAAAGTTGTGAATAAATCATGTCACATTCACACATGTTTTTAACAATGATAAGAATATTCTAAATTCTAGATGATGAAATCAACTACAGATTTACACAGAGAGAAAAGTGTAATAGCATCTCATTCATTCCCCTAAAGGCCCAGGGATAATTTTATATACTATGTGAGAGGGTGTTTCAGGGGCAAACTGTCCATTGAACATCCTGAGATGTTTTATAAGGCCTCATCAATTCTATTCTTAACACTTAACCAGCGGAAGTCTGCAATAGTCATTCGTTCCCACTAAAATTTTAGGCTTTTGGTCACTGTCAGACTGTAAAAGTAATCCTCCCAAGCCTGAAATGGTAAATCCTAAAACTGCCCCTATAACTTACCAGACAGCCTGGAAAAAAAAAAGGTCTGGAGAGGGACCCTGGAGGCAGGGAGTAGGGGGCTCTCCTGGGAGTATTGGACCTGGGATACAGTTTTTGTGCTATTAGGGGCAGGAAAGCCCTGTTAACTGGGGAGATCCTCTCTCGTGGTGCACAGCTAAAGACATCCGCAGTGCTCATGGCTCTTAAAGAGCTTTTGGCTCAGGGCCCAAAGGCCCTGGGCCAGGCTCCCTGGAAAAGTGAATGGATTTGGAGAATTTAGCAGGGACTGTAGTACAATTAGGATAGAAATCAGTGATATAAGGACCTGACCAGGGCTGCAGCTTGGAGGATAATCCTGAAGTGTTTTAGGATTATCTGGCTGGGGCTACCCCCACACCCCGCTCTGTCCAGCTAATGTGCAACAGTTCTCTCTGAAAAGGTGCCTTGCCTGTGAACCAAAGTGTCTTGGATACAACATACAAAATGCCAGTTTCTGCTGAATTACACCTGAGCCTTGAGCCTAACCACAGTGTGAAGAATCCAGAGCAAATCATCTGTCTTCAGTTAGCCCACACTTGGTCTGGTAATTTATTCTTTTTTTTCCTGCTACAGTTCAGAGCAGAACATGGCCCCCAGCCCGATGAATAATAAAAATCAGAAAGATGACAAGGGCAAAACCAGTTTGGTTCACACCAGAGTATGAAAGTTGTCCTGAATTACTTGCCCTCCAGCCTTTCCTTCACTGCTGTTGCACTCCCATGTTCACACCGTGACACTTCCAATAAATTTATCTCCAGTAAACAAGTAAAACATAAAAGACCTATACTCTGTGAAACCAGCAGTAAAGTGTTTGAGTTTAGAAACCTGTCTCCCAAAATCTGTATTTCAGCAGTGCCCAGCTGCCTGCCTGTTGTTCAGAGGTCCCAGGGGACCTGTTTTACTGCTGGCTCTCCGTTTGCCCAGCCTGGCAAAGCTGCTTCCATGCGTTCCCTTACACTTTGCCCACACTGGGAGCCTCTTGCCAGGTGGGAGCACCACTAGGGAATACCAGAAGGGCAGCCCACAGAGTCCTTTGTGGCAGGGGCCCAGACACAGGAGCAATTGTCCCAGCAACTGCCCACGAAGCCTTCCCGTGGGGATTGCTGTCACTCCTGTCACTGCTCATCCCTCATCACACCTTGCCCTTTATGGCTCTTCCGGCACAAGCCTTTACTCCTTATGTAAATACTAATCACAGCATTACATGCAAAAGAATTGAAGTCACTGTAATACTTCCCCACTTTTCCAGCTTTGCCCTGGAGGTCAGAAAACCTCATCATACAGCTCACTGTAGCACAACAACAATATCTGCCTGCTCAGTGTCTCTCTGGCCCAGGGTAAAATGAAGGTTTCTTATAATGAATGCACTCAAGCACAGCCGTGGAGCTGTTAGCTTTACTTCAGCAGGGGTTTTTAATATTTTTTAAAAATGAACTGCTATGTAATCACTATCCTAAAGTCAAATCCTAGAGCTCTTATTAGCATTGTCTGAGTAAAAGGACGCAGATAGCTGTTGGGAGAGTTTCCTCAAGCAGATCTTGGGATTTTTGACATCTGAACTGTTTAAGGCTGTGTTTATTCTGTGGAGCACTACAAGTTCCAGCCCTGGCTGTGGAAGGCTGACTCTGTGCCAGTGTCCCTGGCCAGGCTTCACTTACCTCATACCTTTCAGAGAGCTGAAATGAAGGATCTGTGCAGGTTTAAGTTTCCTTGTGGGTTCAAGACACAGATGAGGGCCATACCTAACTTCAAGAGCCAAGAAGGACTAAAGTCAAGAACCTAAAATACTCATGCAAATCCTTGCCCTGTTGCATGACAGTGCAGGTCCCCAGCTGAACAGAAGCCAGGGATTGACACAGAGGAGGACGCAGCACGACAGACGCAGTCAGTGAAACAACTTCAAGAGCAAAACTACATGAGAGAAGCTCATATCTTCCCAAAACACACATCCACACGAGGCACAGATACAGCACAGAACCACCAGGCAGGCTGGGTGTGTTGTAGTTTTCCTCTAGGGTCATCTTCTCCACAGACATCTATGGGCATTGCACATACATAGCCAGTGTAGTAACTATAGCACTACTCACTCAGCCTCTCCTAATCATTATTTCAGGCATGACCCTGTGGGATATTTTAATAGTAAGAATAATTTTTAAAATTACACAAATCTCTCAAGAGTCACCTGCTGTTTCTAGAGGCACATTGTAAAAGAATGACTCTGTAAGACTATTCCTTCAAGAGACTCTTTAAAGACCTCATCAGGAAAGAAACAGTATTTGGCTTTACTTAGTTCTCTCCTTTTCAGTGGTACTATTATCTTTGGGGTCATGTTAAGGGATCTTGAATGTAACTGTTCTCTTGCCCAGGTCCTGGTAGTGGTTTTGCCTAAAAGACCCTGAAATTTCAACTCAATGTTCTTTCAGTGGGGATCATGAGGGAAGGGAGTGCATTTCCAACCTCTGTAGCCCACATTTCATGAGATAAAATAAGACAATAAAGTAACTGTCAATGGCAACACATTGTTAAGAGGTTCACTCACCTTCCTCAAGGGGCAATGACCTTTAGAGACTGATTCATGGGGGGAAAAAAGAATTTTGATTTTCAAGGGTCTGTCCTGCCTCTCATACAAGAACTTCGGATTCACGTGATTCCTATCCCTGGGAAAGCAATTTGTTTCACTTTTTATGAGGATATTAGAAAACAGTAGGCTGTGTGTATCTTCCTAGCCCAGGCAGGATCTTTATGCACATGACTTTCACAGTGAAGCCATAGCACCTGAGGCCATTTTTTATTAGGAGTGTAATTGTGCATACAACCTACAAACATTCTGTCAGTGCATGCATCCAAATCATATGTTGGCTTAAAAGTAATAACTGGGAAAAAGAAAACTGCTGTCTTTAGCTCTGAAAAGAGGCTGTTCAGGGATAAGTGTGCCATGTTTTAGATTAAACATGATGGTCTTTGTTTAGAATAAATTGTATTTCATACACATGTACCCACAGGAGGTCACTAGATCTAGGAAATTAAGATTTTCAAAAAGACATATGGTATTCAGACAGTGTATAGAGAACATAAATACAAGTTTTAGAAAATAAAAGATTATGCAAAACATATGAGAAGAACAACACACAGATTCTTTTCTGAAGATTCACCAGGCTATATTTTCACCATACTATAATAAATGTACTTCACTGAATATTTATGTATAGAAACTGGCAAGTATGGGATTTGTATAGTCCAATTCAGACTGCTGATGGAAGGTAAAACAGGCTGCAGACAGTTTGATCAAAGAAGACAGCAAAGCAAACAAAACAACCCACACCAACATATATAGTCCATGGAAATAGGCAATGAAAGAGGAGTATGCACAGACTTCTATTGTATCTACATAATACAACACATTCTAATTACAGTACTACTTCATTTGTGTGAAAAAAAATTAATACAAAGCTTTGATTTCTTGCTTTGGAAAAAGAAGTGATACCTTTGATTCATCACATTTCCACCTTTCCCGTGTCATTCAAATAAAAAAAAAAAACCAGTTTGTTCTTTGAAGCATAATTAAAATAAAAATAACATCTTGAAAATCTCTGCCTGAGGCTAAATAATTCTCTGCCAAGTCCTTCAAATTTACAACTAGAGTATGTAATTGTCTTTCATTCTTTTCTCTTATTGAAAGTTTAACCTGTTTCATTATATCCTTCCCAGATATAATGCCCTTAAAAACCTGCATCTCTGGCCTTAGAGGAGCCTATGGTTAGCCAAAATGAGCAGGAAACAGGCATCTCTGCAGAGTGTAGCATTAACTTCTTGGTTAGCTCTCATGGCTTTCAATGTGAAATTTCTGGTGCTTATTACAGCCAAGGTGCACAAATAAATAAACCAAAACACTTTTCCACCTAGAAAAAGAAAAGTCAGTGTCTGTACTCAGGTAAAAGAGATGGCTACCACATGCACCTTAAAGCCAACTGCCCCCTGAGTCTGGCATTCATTTATCACAAGGCCTTCACAAGTCACCCTTGTTCGCTCCACAACAGCCCAGTCCAGCGTGCAAACACGACTGGGAACGTTCCTGTTCTGCCTTTGCTCCCATGCTCAAGTGCAGAAAGATTTTGGATCACATACTGAGAGGTCTCCTGCCTGACCTGCAAGGTGCAGGATGGTGTGGTAGAACTTGCCAGCTTTAAACCTGCTTCCTCACAAATGGTAATCTTTCAAGATTTGTTGTGTTATTACTGGGACTGACAATATTAAAAACATTAAACTCTTCTCTAAGCCTCTTCAGTTTCTTTGGGTTCTCCCAGACGAGCACAGAAGTCAGTTTTTCAGAAAGGCTTACTTCTTACCTTGGAAGAAATTGCTTCTGTTTCCAATTACTGGTATTTTATGATTATTTTCACATAACACAGGTATTCTCGTAAAAATTCCACTTTTCCCCCTACAGTTCATACATAAACACCGCAGTTTACAACTTCTATACTTACACAGGTTCATTTACAGTAATTTTGCAAACTACTTCTTGTCAAATGCTGATCAAACTCAAATATTGCTGACCTCCACAAGTCACCCCCAATTCCAGTGACAATTTGTTCTCAAAGGGTAACAGTCCTGTAATTGTGTGAAGTAGATTCCCACAGTACTGCTTTGAAATAAGTCATAACATGCAGAGACTGAGCCTAAGGATAGTCTGAGGAGAGTCAGTGAAGCAGAGGCTACAACACACTATAAAACATATTAAACATCATTTACTGTTTTATCTCTGACAGCACATAATAGCAAACAGGACATGTGCACAAACTCATTTTTACCTGCTACCAAGTAGCAAATAACTCAGAACTCCAGCATGTGTCATTACAGAAACCTCAAACTGCATGTGGAATGTCTGAGATGTTAGCCCAGCATTGCAAGGTACTTTAAGTAAGTGTTGTGGTTAGGAAAGCATTATGACTCCCTGCAGAGATAGGTTAAATTCATGCTAGATGGAGTGGAAACAAGCAAAGTGTTGTTTTGAAGCAGGATGGTTCCTAATTTCCCTTTCCACAGTAATTGGACAAGCAGCTCTGCCACAGTGCAGAGGAGGAAAAATGAGCCTCTAAGGTGCATCAAGGCATGTGGACTGGCACAGCAGGAGTCCAGAAGTCATGGTTCAGTTTGTGGCGGCTGGGCTGTGCACAGCTCTGGACATGCTCCTGTGGGTACTTAACTGAGAGCATGAGGCCAGGGAAGCTTGGCCATCCAGCCACGCCTTCACCCACCCGACAAACCCTTCCATCTGCAAGGTAAATACCACTAAAATAGTAGTGTTGTGCTGGGAATTGCTGGTTTTGGAAATCTGCTTATTTTTCTGCTTGTTTCAGCCGTGAATCCCTAGGGACCCCCAGCCCACGCTGACCCACTGTGTTTTGGAAAATGACAGCCACCAGAGAACTAACCCCTTTGCCCTCTGCTACTCAGTCTGTGTCTGACACTATGCTAATTATTTATGTTCCACATCCTAACCATGCAGATGTCAGCACTGCTCAGCACACACATCACATCCTGCAACTTCCAACAAGGGCACAAGCACCGCATTTGGGCCCAGAGGTGAGTTGGACAACCTTCCAACCTGGGTGAACTGCAAGCAAATGGAGTCATTCTTATTGGAATAAAACTGAAATGAAGTGAATTTTCAAGAAAACTCAGCCATGCTACAAGCTCAGAGCTCACAAGCTCTGTCTGAGAGGTGAGCTTGAGAGGGTCTGATTCTGCCTTGTGACATGCATGCACAGCTACCAGCCATCACCCCTGAGAATGTATGGTCAATCATCTTTGTCCATTGTTTTACTCTCCATAAGGTCTTTATAATATCAATATGAAGTAATAGAGTGTTAATTTCATTCATTAATAATTTGTCATTAATTTGACAGCTAACTCTCTAGACAAAAGCGGTATTTAAACATCTATTATACTTGAATTTTAAAAATGTAATATGCTAATTTACTAATGCCTGCTTTGTTCTGAACTGTGGGAATGTTGAAAATACTGCAATTGTTTTATTTTCCAGGAAATTATTCTGATGATATTTGTTAGTTAGAACAAGATAAATGACTCATATTTTTGTTAGAATATTTGGATTATTTGCAAAACTTGATTTTGCTGATTTAGCACAAGTTGTCTTAATGATATATTGACTAATATATTCAACTAAGACAAGCAGCAATGCAAGTTTAATGTCAGTGTTCTATGTGGTCAATAAGAATCAGACTCACAAAAGTATTGATCAGCAGAGTCGCTAAATGTATAGAAAAGGCATGAAGCAGAAAAATTACTTTTAAAGCTATGTGAACAATTTGGAGCATTTCTCCAGGTGGTATTTCTGAGCACCATACCATGTTCATTTTTCTATTGCCCTGCTGGGTTGAATGAAGTGCAAGCAGCTTTGATTTCAGCAAGAAGAGATATTAGGAAAAAATAACAAGGCGAAGAATGCAGGTTTCTATAAAGTCATTAGTGGGATTTCAGAATAAAATCTAGAAAAAGGAGCAATCACTAATTCAGATTTATTTGGTCTTACTTGAATAGCCAAGCTATTCAGCAGCTCTGCTGTTTGAATATCAGCCATCCCTAACTTCCCCACGGCATTAGATGGAGCAGGGCCATAATCTGCAAAACCATTTGCATTCATGTGCACATCATACATCTCCATGGTCCTGTGCTGGGATAGCTATTCTGTCTATTCTATGACTTTCCACAAGCATACCAGAGCATCATCACCTTTCACTTCACTGAATATGGAAAGATCTATTCACCAAGTAAGTAATCCCCACCCAGGGCTTCCAAAAAGAAATTGAAGAGAAAAAGGCCTGTGTGTCTTTCTAGCTGTTTGGTCGTTAACACGCTCCCACACCGTGCCACACCTCTGGATTTGATAGTTCTTTTACTAGTGATTCTCTTCTCAGGAGTGAAATTTCATTCAGCTGCCTCCCAGATGTGTAGAAGACTTGAAAGTTAAAATAAAAAAAAAAATCCAAGAGGGGTTTCTGCGGAATACAAAAATCTTTTTCTAGATGTTCCCATGTTTTATTGATGTCACATACTGCCTACATTTGCATGTTCATTTACCACCATATGATCTGTATTTACCACAAATATCAGAGCCAGAACTGTAACTCATCCAATCAGAGAATTGACAATGTGCAAGAATTAACAAATTTCCATTTCACTTCTATAGATAACAGATAGGAAGATGAAGTACACTACCATTCAGAATAATATTTTCATCTGTCTGGGAAATGATGGGCTCATTTTGAACTTAATGAAACCCTGGAAGGAACAAGTATTCACTTAGGGACAGGTTAAAGTAAAATCAAATGAGATGATCTATGTTCTGCAGAGACATTTTGCATTAAAGAGGAGCTGTTATAGTTCAACAGCTGTGAATTGCAGAGGAGAATTACCAGTCTTCCAAAAGCAGAACCTGATTTAACCCTGTAGTAGCGTGGCACTTCTCAAATACCTCCACGGGGGCATCAGTCACCCAAGACCTAGTACATGCATCAAACAAACAAGGCCCAGAGTTGAAATATATACAATCATAATGAAAGGAATAGGTTTTGGGGGTTTTTTGTTTGAAATATTTATTTCGGTGGGAAAGGGCTGATTTGTTGCAAGTGAAACACTTGCATTTTGAAAGTTGAAAGTTGCAAAAAAACACCAAACCAAACCAAGACTCAGGGAGAACAAGGAAACTAAGAGGGAATACTAGTGGGAAGGACAGTCACATAAGCCTGCCACCAAGCTGGTTTTCAGACTTGTATTCATGCAATGTTAATGATCTAATGAATATTATTTTTGTTTACAATTTTTGTTTCTAGTTAAAGTTCTCCGTTATTTTGCACTTATTAAAAGAAGGAATTTATGATTAGTTTTTATGTCTGTCGTTGTTCATTGAGCATATTTGGGTGTGTGCTCAAACATTGTGAAGAGCCTAGCAATTTCCCCTAACACACAGTAACATCCCAATCTCTTTTCCTCCCTTTCCCACAGAAGTATTAGTTTCTGAGCAGGATGAAGTGTCCACAGTGTCAGCTTTACCAAAAAGCCAGATTTCCATTTAAAGTCACAGGACACTGTACATAGACAATATCTCTAAAAATGCTATTCATCAACCCTGTATTTGTTTTTGTGAAACCGGTCAGGATAACATCACAACAAAACATTCCCCAGATTAATGAAATGCTGAGCACTTTAAAGCAATTTTTCTATTCCAATAATGAGCAAAGAAGTTTCCAAACTAATTTTCCTAAATGCATGTTGACAAGCTTCACAAGGAAAAGCATTTTATTATTTTACTCCTCAATAAAACAAAATTACCTTTAGCTTAAAAATCTCCACAAATCTGTCTGACAGCAATCTTGGCAACATTCTAGAGGCTTGCAAAATGCTAAGCAGTAGAATAGAGACCACTGCTTTCAGGGACCAGCAATTACAGCAGAAACAGCTCCTGTGTAGTTCACACTGCAGCAGCAGCAGCAGCTGAGGTCATTGCTGCAGTTGAAGCCCTAATTCTACAAAAGTACAGATGAGTTGCTTCTGTCTGTGTGCCAAGCACTGGAAAGCTTTCAGGAGAGTGCAGGAGGATTGGGATCACTGTCAGGTCAAAGCCTGACTGGGGGCTATGCTTGGCTTTGTAAGCCATTTTCTTGACTTCTTGACTTAGAGCTTTAGGAGCCAGCTACATCTCTGACCATAAATTCTAGGTTTATCTGGTGAGACACATTGAAAAGCGTCAGCTTACTTTAATTTGCCAGATATTTCCATGCCCAGTCATATGGCACAAAAACCACAGTTGCTTTAGATCCCATTTGCTGTTGCATTTTATGTACATCATGAGAATATATTTTCCGTGTTGTACCATTAACCTTCTCCCTCCAAGGCTTTCTTTCTAAGGTGGTGGCCAAAATTTCTGGTTTTCAATGCATTATACTATTTTTTAAATTATTTTCTTGATAATGAACAGACTATACCCCTCTGTTTAGTATTAAGCCATCCTCCTGAACTTCACTATAAACTCACTTCACTATAAATTCACACACACATACAAAACTTTACCATGAGATCTCTGCCAGCTAAAAAGTATTACAGCTAGTGTTGATGAAGATACTTGGACTAAAAACCTGAAGATGTCAGCAAAATGGAAGGCATATGGAATAGAAATAATCTGTCAGTTATTCTAGGTACATAAAACATTATAACGAACATCTTCAATTTGACCATCAGATTCAAATTATTTTTCAAGCCTTTCTTTGAGTTGTTCTGGAAGCAATAGGGAATACCTGTAAAGGTGAGGAAAAAGGCATTGCATGATTTATTTTAATTTATTTTGGGGGAAAAGAGTAAGTAAAGAAGGAGAAGAAGGGAAAATGGTGGCAAGAGCTTTTACACTATTGTACAAATTCAATAAAAGGGAATTCCTGCCTGGATATGACAACTCACTAGTCACTCATATTTTTCTGTTTATTTAAGAGTTCAAATTCTTCTGAAAATAATGTCAGAGAGAGACTCTCAGGTTAAAATTTTCACCTACGCTGCTGGCAAAACATCTCAAGAGAGTCTGTGCAATTTCACAGGTAAAAGAAGTATTTTGTAAGGTGATAGAAGAGCACAAGGCTGGGCACAGGAGAGGAACCTATTTGAAAACATGGCTTTTGAAATTATTGTTGGCAACACAACAAAAATCCTCTAGCAAGAACATTTCAAGTAGTTAAGGGAGGAGACAAGGCTTTTACTTTTTCCTTAGCTTCTTAATTGCATTTAAGTTAGCAGACTTATGACAAGTCTCTGGCTTCAGCCATGTGCCAATGATGAGGAAGATCTGCCCTCACTCAGAAGTTCTGCTTTCACCCTTTGGCTTTCCAACAGAGCTGTCACTTCCAAGAAATGCTGCCTGCTGTTTGATCTGCCTGCAGCACCTTGTTACCTCTCCCTGCTGGGTCTCCGAAGGCACCTCTGGCCAGCAGAGAATGACACGAAGCTGCCATTGTCTATTAAGCCAATTGAATAAGATGTTAAAGGAATAAAGTGTTTAAAATATTCATTAGTTTTTGGAAGCACATATATCTTCTTAATTAGCTTTCTCACTGGATCAAATTAACAAGGTTTTAATGACAGTTAGTAAGTGATACATTCATTAATTTAGGAAATGATTCATTTTCTCTGACTTTTTTAATTCCCTTCTAATAAAATAAATTCTGGCATGAGTTGTTCAATTAGGCATGATGTCCGTATTTCACAGAGTGTAATACTCCAGCTCCAACACAAGGATAGGATGAGTAAAAGTAAAAAAGTGATTAATTCCAAATAATTGTGTGACCTCTGCAGTCAAGTTTTTATTTTACAAAAAAAATTTCTTTGCTTAGTTTTGGCTAAAGATTTATCAGCAAATTTAGTGTACTTACAATTCCTCCATACCAACCTAAAATATCCTTAAATATCACTTGATTAATGTTATTACTTAGACATTTTCACATATGCACAACATCAGCACTATACAAAGAGAGAAAGAAGGGAAAAAGAAGCATTAATCATAATAAAGAGCCATTATTTTATAAGTACCTGGCTGTACCAACTTCCTGTCCAAATCAGTCAAACTGCTCACATTAGTACCAGGCTGGAGCTTAGTAAAATGTATTCTGATTATGCATTTTATCAGTATTTAGGCAGAAACATACAACAAGGTCAAGCACTCTTCTGGTAATTTTAAAAACACAAGGCATTCTGTTTTGAAATGCCCAGCCTAAGAAATTGCATAAGACAGCCTGGTCTATGTGATGTAGGAACTGTAGGAGTCCATACAGTTTTGCTTTAAGGAATACAGGCTTTTTTTTGCATCAGATTGTATGAGGGAAAAAAGGTATCATATTAGTTATAGTATTAACAAGCAAATATATAGCCCTATATATTGAGGTTGCTCTGATTGCCCAGAAAATTCATGCTTGTAAAAGATGGTCTCCCTTTCAAATGCTCTGGGGTCTCCAATCAGCCTTTAATCAAAATATGAAATCTTAGCCAAAAGTCTTGGCCCTAGAAATTTACGGTGCTTCCCACATGGGTCTTGGGGTAGCATAAATCATCTTTCCAGCCTTGAGGAACACTTTATAGTTTAAAAATCTCTGATGATTGATTACTGAGATGTTAGAGCTACTTCCAGCTTTCAGTGGCTATTTCAAGTCTCAGTAGACAGATTTAGCCCTGCGACACTTCTCCTAAGTACCTGTGGTTTTGTTTTTTGACAGATGAGCAAAATCCTTCATCCCAACTGCACAAAGCTGTGCAGAGGCTGCTTTGTAGGAAAACATGGAAATGGGGGAGATCCTTTCAGCCTAAGAAACTTTAAACCTGTCAGAGTTTCATGACTGTCAGACTTTGCATCGGCACTGTCACAGCAGCCCTCAGTACTGTGCCTTATAGTAATTTTAAATGTACCTACTCTAATGTAGGTGTCTTTAACATACTCGCTGATATGACAGTGACTATTTGAGCTTCCTGAGATAATGCTTGTCCCTGTCCAAGAGAAAGTAGAAAAAAACACAAATTCTTGGAAGCAAAGCAATCTCCAGAATTACTTAGGGCAATTTCATGTCTTAGAATGGAAAGAAATTCTTGCTTTGCAAACTGCAAAAATCTGACTTGATGGGAAATTTTTTAACATATTTTTCAGTTCATGGCGAAATTTGAAGCCTTGTGAGTAGAAACATAGTGTTTATGTAGCTTGTTAGAAGCCATATGGTACAGATTTTAGTTACAGGTCGGGCTTCTAACAGCCTGTTCTTCAGTGCACTTGGAGCAATGGAAATCAGGAGCAGCTTCACTGTGCTAGTAAAGCTAGGACCAGCAGGAACAGGAAAATCCAGGAACAGACTGGCAATATAATGGTGGTATATCAAGGCAGCTAAATACAGTAATAACGCTACAAAGCAATTATTTTCTGAGCTATTAGAACTGGATACATTTGCATCTAGTTATTAAAAAATTCTCACTGCTGTTTCAGGAAAAAGTATTCTTTGTTAATATTTGATTATGTTACATTTTAGTAGCAAGACTCTGTAATATCTCTACAGGGAGCAGTGTACTGGAGAGCCTCTATTTTTCTGAAAAAGGCACTGCAAATCTGTTGAAAAATGAAGCACATTTTTATGCTTCTTAATAAACCTCCTACTCTGCTCCAAAGCATTGGGATGAGATTTTTTTTTACTGAAATAGAAGTGAATTGCACTTTTAAATTGAGATCTTCAGATCTTTCTGTAATACATGAAGCAAATAAAAATGAAAAGTGCGTCTGAAGTGCAGGGGCAGTGCCATACCTCTCCCCACATCTTTGGTTGGTTTTTGATCAGTGCTGTGAGAGGTGATTGCACAGACCTCCAGACCCCCAGCTTTGCCTCAATTCTAACCTACTTTGTTTTAGCTTTTGCTTAGCTTTGTAGTGGTGTGTGGAGCAAGACATACATGACTGCATTTGCTAAACCCATCTAGTTTAGTATAATTAAAGTTTTATAGCAATGCCACAATAAAATTCGCTATGTTAATAATTTTATCTATCCCAGTTTTCCCTGTGATCTTCTCTTTTCCAACGAAGCAGCAGTATCTGGAAATTATGCTGTCATATGGCAAATTTAAGGAGATCTGCAAAGGAAGGGCCAATGTACTCATAAGGCGCTTGATTCAATTCTTCTTAATATCCAGAAGCCACAAAAAATTAAATTTTTTAGGGCTTCTGTCCTGCAAAATCCAGACTATTTTTTTTCCTAAATTAAATTGGACCTAGGGAAAGGAAGAAAATCTCCCTGTAAAGATCAGACAAATATGAAATAACATTAGAACTGACCTGCTAAATACTTTATGAACTTTAATTTCATGGTACATCTGCTTCTTAACTAAAACTGCATTGCACTGCAAAGTGATGGCAACCCAATCTGGTAATTTTCCTGATGTCATTCTTTATAAATTACTTCATCCTTGGGGCAGTATTTGAGGGTCTTTAAAGGGAATCAGCAAAAATTGGTGCCAAGACGGTCCCTCTGCCATATCTAGGGTAAAAAGGGAGACTCGGTGTAACAGTGGCCCCTGGGAGGAAAGAGGAGTGACTTTTTTAAAGTGTCACCATCAGAAGCTCAGAAATGCTGGGTGAGAAAAGCTCCCATCCCTTCCAGTCAATTGAGTATTTTCAATAGCGAGGTAAAATCCACAAGACAGTGGGAAAGAACAACAGGAAAGAAACAGAATCTTTCTCTGGCATGAAGAAAGGAGAAGGATTTTCAAACAGCACACAGAGAGGCTGATCCAAGGCATCCTTCATAGGCTGTGGAAATGGGTTGAAGAGTCAGCCCAGGAGGAGGCAATAATGTCTGCAAGACTTCTGAACTGAAGTAATTTCGTGTTTTGACTTTCATGGCCAGTTTGGTAGTAAGTAGACCAAGCAAATTTAAAGTGCCTGCTGTGAAAGAATAGCTAAGGCACACCTTTGCTGCAAAATTCATTTTCTTTCTCACACACATACTCTCACACACACTTTCCCACAGTTTCTTCTGTAATACAGAAATTAAGTAATACCCATTTTATTCAATTAGGTGTGTAATTGCATCTATTTGGAGGTTTGCACATCCTCAATAACCTAACCATGAGGTCACCATCCAAGAGCCTCCTAAATTCCAGCCAGACAACAGCACGGTCAAAGCTGTGCTTGATCATGCAGCAGGGAATCTGTGGTGGTGGTGTGGCTCAGGAAGAAAATTAACTCTATCCTAGCCACAACCAGAACACATGTATATTGGTGCCATCAAAAATACCAAGGCTTTCTCCTCACTGTGCTTGAACCCATTGACTTTGGCTAAGTCACAAACTCTGCAGGACAAAAGACAGGGAACATCTTCCATTGCTGGGGTCAGGAAGCAATATCATATCATCATCATAGTCATCAGCTCGACAAGTCTCATATGAATCAGAGCAAAGTCATATGTTGGGGCTGGCTTGGCCACCCCTGCTGCTGCCAGAGGCTGTTCTGCTGCCTCCCTTCTCAGCTCCATCCAGATGGATCCAGCTCTGCCCATGCTTCCAGCCAGCTGCCTGCAAACCAAGGGCCAGAAGCCACCTAACTGCATTAGCAATGGCTGTGCCTGTGAGGGACAGAGACCCTCAAGCCCAGGACGTGCTGTCACCAGCAGCTCCTGTCCTCTGGAACCAGGACACGTCAGAGCAATGGGGATGGCATGCTGGGGTGAAAGCTCAAGTTCTTCTACCAGTTCCTCAAGACAAGCTCATTAATTGCTAAGGTTAAATGTGCCCCAGCCCCAAGCTATAATTTTTTGCATAAATATGGCTATAATGAACAGTTCAAAGTGCCCCACAGTGCATACAATTATTTAGATTCTGTCCTGGTTTCCTCCAAGGACAAGGTTAAGCTTTCACAGTAGCCATGAGCGGGCAGGGTCTGGAGCTGTGTGGGCATGGCTGAGATGTTGTGCTATTCCATACCATCTCGTGCCATGGCTGGGGAGTGGGGGAAAGGGAGTCTCTCACTTCCCAGGTCCCTTTTCCAAGGGAGCAAGCAGCAAATGGGCTGGTGGGGTAGCACTGGTCCCAACCCAAGAGTCTAACATTTGTTCATTGTCCCGATCTGTGAGCAATTTTTGCCTGTAAATCACCCTCTCTTTGAATATTTTTGGTATTTATATTGCTGCTGATACTGTTTGTTTTCTTATCTCATTGCAGTTTCCAGCAAATTGCTCTTATCTCAACTTGTAACCTCTGCCTTTTATATGTCCCACCAGAGCAGGGAGGGGAGCAACTGTGGGAGGGGTGAGGCACTAAATTAGGGAGTGCTGATCCTAAATGACAGATCCTTTTTGATAAAATGTATTTGGTGGCTGTGCATCCACCAGGGAAAAATGCTTGGCCTTGGTCAGTTTTAATGCAGAGGTAAATTTCTACCTATTTCACTTATTCCATCATTTTAAGTGATAAATCACTTTGTCTAAGTTTCTTACAATTAATCATCATGACAGCATAGAACAATCATATCAGATACTGGTTTCTCAGTAAAATATTTTATAAAGTTGTCAAAGACGTTATTATGTGAAGCATTACACTTTATTATATACAAATAATGCAGTCAAGTGAAGATAAATATCTTAGCATAAACAGTAGAATAAATTTTATGAAAAACAAATGTTGAGAATAAAATTGCCTACTTTTTATACTTATTGGTTATATCTAGCAAAACAATTATCATACTGATTTTTTTGAAAGCAAAGTCCCTTTCATTTAGAAACTCATTATGGAGCAAATATTTTAAATTTTCAAATAATTACTTGAAGTGCTTTTATTGTTTTTTCAAAATGAGTGAAGGCTGCAATAGAAGAACACCCCCACAGAGAAACCAGACAAAATTAACTCCTGCCTCAAGTAACGTTTAGCTTAAGAAGAAAAACAGTCTGTATCTGCTACAAGTATGTCCACTGACAGAGAAGTGAGCTTCAGGGTACAGTTTGCATGGTTAGCTGCACTCACTTTTTAAAAACACATCTTATTTTCACTTGAATTTGTCTAGTTCCAGTCTCTGGTCCCTCTGATGTTTCACATAGGTGTCCCACAGGAGCCTGTCACTGGTTTGCCCAGGTGCAGATAAGCTGTGATGTGGATGCCAAGGGTCCCACCCTGGCTCTGCAGGAGGCCAGCCCAAGCCAGCCCAAGCTCTGGCCACAGCTACAAGGGCTCATCTCACTGCTCCAGCTCTCTGGGGAATCCTACTCTCCCATTATTTCAGACAGCAGCAGGCAGACTAGATTTTCCTGCTCTTTGACCATTCTTGCAGCTCTTATTTCAGTCTTTCTGGAATTTCAATGTTATTCCTTAACTGAGGTTTTAATTGATATTCCTCTGTTTTATACACTTGCAGATTAATATTGTCTCTTCTGGCTACTTGCCCAGTAGTTTGCAATGGGATTTCATGGTCAGCTGGCTTTCCATCATAACGCTGCAGCACATCCTATTTCCTAGGATGCTATGCAACAGCCTGTAAAAATGCCCTGCCTGCTGTCATATCTATTTGTGCAACTATATAAAAAGTACCAAAAAAATTTATTCCATCACTCACTGCTTTTTTCCAGCATCTTTAGACTTGGTTGGTATCTTAAGCTCTGCTCAGACAATACTAGTCATCCAAAGGCCTCTGAAGTGAGGATACAATACCTATTTCTTAATAAAATTACTCCTCATTGCTCCAAGAATAAAAACTATTTCTACATTGTCACAGAAAATGTTATCTCCATTATCTGAACTCCTCCCCAGTGGAGAACAGAAATGTGTAATAAGCAATTTGCACCTTGGCAGATTAAAATTAAGAATTCAAGTAATTGAGCCTAAGGTGCTCCAGTATCATCATCAGACAATTCAGATAACTAGAATTCCTTCTGGTCTTCCCAGATTTTTTCTCTTTTGCTTTTGACTTTCAAAAAACGTCCTAATTTTTTCTGACCATTTCTTAATTTTTGCTTTATGATCCTCAACAATACTTATAGAGAAACATTTTTTAAAAAAATCTCTGGATTGTGGAATTGACATCTTGCAGAAATGCACTTGAGTGGCTGCTAATTGTTATTTTCATTGCTCTGTTCAGATCTTCTCTTCACCTGAATTTGCTAACATTTGTTTTCAAGCTTTTGGAAAGCATTGCTTGTAAACCATGAAGTACAACTGTTCTTCAGAGTGTTCATTACACAGATCTTATTTATATAATACACATATATAGTAGACATCAGCTAATTATGCACCTGGAGTTTTCTTTATTACTTTGTCTTAAGAGTATTCAAGACCATTTGCTACAGAAAAGCAGACTGGAGCCTTAGAGTTCACCAGCTAATCATTTCCTTGCTGGGACTGAAGTTAAACAGCATAATTTCTTAGCTAGGAAATATGGTAAAAATAGAGTGAGCAATGCTGATACCTAGTGGTGAAGAATGAAATAGAGCCACAGAATCATAGAATTGTTAAGGTTGGAAAAGATCTCTGAGATCATTGTATCCAACCATTAACCCAAAACGTGCCAAGGATATCACTAAATCATGCAGCCCTTTTATTTGGCAGGGTAGGAAGGAGGTAGCTGGTGAATTATTCAGGACAAAGGCTGTTATTGTCAAAATCTTTCCTTTTTCTCTGTGTGTGTTTGCATGTGTGTGCATGTTGAAAAAAAAGGAAATTCTCAATTGGAAGAAAAATGTAGGTGGAAGTAGACAAGGATACAAAAAAGTCTGACTGTCAAACAATGGGATTTGAGAAAAAGCCAAAGGCTGTTATCATGAAATGAAAATGTCTCTCCTCATGAGAAAAGCTGGTGACAAGCAGATGAATTGCAGAATCAGTGACAAATAGATATATGACTTGGAGCAAGAGAAGCTGCTTGGGAATGGGGGAAAAAAAAAGGAAAAAGAAGAAGGAATTTTGCCATGAACTATTGGATTTTACTGGAAAAATCAAAAATTTTGAAAAATGAGTTTTTACCTGTTCAAGTCTCAGATTGACAAGGACATTGCCACTCAGCTTCTTTGGAACAACAACAAAATAGGATCCATGAATCCAGAAATTTCTAATCCTGTTACTGCCAAGAGATCACAAGATCTTACCGTTCCTTCATAAGATTTTTATGTACAAACAATGAAAAGGGGAAAAACTCAAAACGTGGCTTTCGGCGGGACAACAGAGAAACACCACAGACAATTGAAATATTTGCTTACAAAATACCGCATCAATTCTAACGGAAAAAGTCATGTCAGCGATTGTTTCAGTTCCTGCTGCAATGACACGATAATTTTCTCATCATCGTTCCTTACAGACCTCCGACAGCAGTTTCGCTGCTCCTCCCTGCCCGGGCTGGGTCCATGAGCGATCAGGCAGCGCCATCTGCTGGACATTTTTTTCCTCCCTAAGACATCCGATTTCTTTTTTTTCTGAAATAATTTGGCAACCGGGTGAAAGCAGAGCAGAATCAGCTGAGGTCTGTGCAAGATCAAGCGCTCTCATGGGCTCCAATCTGTTCCTGCTGTGTTTCTTGGATAGTAACTTCTCTGCCTCAATTAACATGTTTAAGATTTATTAAATAAAAACTAATTTTTGCTCAGTTTCACAGCATTGTTTCAATATAATTAAGGTAACCTACAATAATAGGATTTTCCCTGCTTCTACAAAGATGTACAATCACACAGAGTGGTGTTTAAAAGTTTATTGCTATTACAGATGATGGGGAGGGAATGGAATATTGCCTTCTACAGGTTACAAGATATTTTATGTCAAAGCTAGACACATCCGGGAAGTAAATAAAAAGTTAGCAGAGAACTTTCCAGCAGGGCATGCATGTGTTTTGTAACATGTGAGCCTAATCCCAGGCATAAAGCTTTTTCCACCGTCTCCTCGTTACGAAAGCAGCACCAGCTTTCATCTGCCGCAGGAAATCCTTTCTGTAATCTTGGCACCAGATGTCACCAGCTGCATAATTAAAACTTGCAACTGTGTGGAAAGAAACCACTCTTCTGCTGGGAACCCCACACATACTTACTAGTAAAGAGTCTGGCCTCTTCTAAATGTGGTTTTGCTGCTCACAAAGGAATATGTTCGGTGTGCACCTACTCCATCTACAATCACGTCAATCTTCCACCAATGGTAAGGAGAATAGACCTAACGCAGTCTAGAAGGGAATTGGATGGGACACATGGTCACATATTGTGCAAAAGTGGTTAAAAATACTAAACCAGCAAAACATATAATCGATTTATTAATGAGATGGATCTAAAAGTGTTTCTGTTTGAGATACTATGCAAACCGACAAGGAAGATTTTGTCCATAAACACACATTTCTAGGGGCTTGATTACTCACCAGAGTTTTACTTTAAGGTCAAATAAGCTCAAATAAGCCAGAAACTATTTCACCTCCTTCTGCTGCTGCTCACACCTACATGCATATTAACCTCCCCTTCTACTGGCAAAAGCAATTATGAGGCCAAACTGGTCTGGGGAGCTTATTGCTTCCTGCTGCTGCTGCTGGATTATTTTCAACTTGGATTAAGTCCCCAGTTCAGTTTCCCGTACAGCCAACACAAACTTGTGCTCCCACAAGGGAGACTGCAGAGACAGGAGAAGCAAACCTCTGCACATGGATAGTGTCCTGGTAACACATGAGTCAACAGGAGAAATTTGGATAGGATGACATATATCAATAATAGTGGCAACATATCATCTCCCTCTTTCCAGGCCCTCCTAGTCTCCTTCATCTGTTGTGCCAAAAACCCCCAAATCTATTCCAGGAATTAAAGTTTAAAGCTCTTACTTCAAAATGTTACTTCTAGTACACGATGTGCATTTTTATTGTATCATATGCATGAAGAAAAAACAAAGCAACTATTTGATAAAATCTTTTGCCTTCACAAAAATTACATAAACAAGTTCAGTCACCAATTGCTGCCCGAAATGCCTGACATATTCCAGTCTTCTTAAAAAAGAGTGAAATATTCTAAAAAAATAAAATAGAAAAATTCTAAAGACAGGTTTCAACACATAACATTTCTAAAAATAATGCTGAGAACAAATCCTCTTCCCTCAGCCAAGCTTGCTGAGTTACTGTAAAAAAAAAGGCCACATTACACTGGGATTCAAACTACAAGTATACATCAGTAATGTGCTTACATCTGAAAGCAAAACTAAACAACAAATGTGGTAATGGAACATTAAGCATTAGGGATGGACATGATTTATGCTGCTTACCAGATATGTTTCTGTCTGAGGTTGCCAAAAGAAACCCCAGAACATACTTTGTACTTCAAGGAGGCTGAAAGATGGTAGTAAAAAAAGAGATGGTAGATCCAGAAAAAAATAATGTTGCCAGGATTTAGCTCCTGAACAATGTTTTGAATGGTTTCACACCTTCCAAGATTACACACCTTTTTTTAGTTTACAGCATATGTTGTAGGATATGAAGGCATCCTGAGAGCTTCATAGTGCAGCTCCCTAGGTGAGAGGAGGTGCTTGGGGACCAAACAGGAACAGCAACCACCTGTATGAGCTGAAGGAAGAAGCTGAACTGTGAAAGTTGCTCAGGAAATGCTGTCCTTTCAGATTCATTAACTTGGTGCCTTGTTTCTGATCAGGCTTTAGAGATCTCATCATCAGACTCAAGGCTCTCACAAAGGAAAAAGCCTGGTTTGGGTCCAGACCCTTTGCTACCTCTGGCAGCATCTACACAAACCAGGGCAGTCCATGAGAATACAGAATGAAAAAACTGAAGAGATGGAAAAAAAAATACCGATGTATATAATGAAACACCTCAGCAAATAAGCAAATAGAAAGAATAATTATTAACCCTAGAGTAGTCATGTACTTTTTTGAGATGCATTGTTTTTCTGTATAGATTTGGAGTCCATTTATTTTTTGCAGTACCAAATTTTTGTGGGCATCTCTGGGTAATGGCACCATCCTTTATGCCCCCAAAGATGAGAAGAGGTCCTAAGTACTGCTCTCCCTACAGTGTTTTGAAGTGGTTGAGATGTTATGATAAAAAAGACCACACTGACCGAGTTAGAGGAATGGGGGCATGTGGTAGACTGCATCCAGAAAACAGGAAAAACTTATTCTTTCCATAAAATTATTACAAAAATAAGATGTGCTGTTACTAATTGAGAGTCCCTCCACAACCAGTAAAAGACACCAGAGACCTATGTGGTGGCCGAAGTCAGAAATCAGGAAATGACAGGCTTAATATTAATACAGCCAGTTTTGATGACTTTTGAATGCAGATCAGTGCAGAACAGACTGCTGTCATTCTGTGCTGTAAAGAAAATTAAAATCGGGATTTTTATCTGACAAAAATATGAAAAGTGTTGTCTTGACAACCTTCATTCAATTTAAAACCAACTGCTTCTCTTTTGGTAACTTCAGATGCATAAGAACATTTTAAAACCAATAATAGTTTGTACCAGTTTAATCAAAGTGCAATTAAACCAAATTTTAATCCTGTTTGATGTGACTGATATTTGTAAATTGGATCTAGTATACCCATTTTCATTTATTTGCAACCAGCCAGCAGTGCAGTGCAGTTTATTGTTATAAATGTTTTATAATTATAAATTACTAAGAAAATGTCCCTGGATGTCATGCATTAAGCTTCTCATCATAACTATTGTGTGCTCTATATTTCAGATGTAACTATGGTGATATTAACATAAAGAAATTTTTTAAAACCTGATTGATAGGAGAAACAGGAATAAGCCAAGCATAATGCAAAATTAAAATGCTTTAAAATATCTGCTGTTTTCCCTGTTACGCATCTCTTTCATGTTTCTATTATGTTTATCATTTAATTGATGCATGTTCCACTGCTTTGCCTTTTATCTTCAGTTTCCAAATCAGACAAACCTCTCATGAAATCAATGCTGTTTTTAATGCCACAAGTGAATTTATTAGCAGCTTCTCTATGGAAGGGACATGGTTAAATGAGAGATGAATTTGGCTCACTGTACAGGAATAGTTATCAGCACTCTGCAGTTGCCTATTCATTATGACCTGACGCAAACCCCAGAAGTCAACAAGAAGACTCCAGTGATTATCAGTGGATTCAGACCTGATTGTCAATGAAGCTAAATAAAATCCAAAGAAAATTAACAAATAGATCATCTCATCTATAGTACCTGAAATTATAATAGCCAGATCTGACTATCTGATTTAAATCAGCTTTTAAGAGAAAACTTTACCTTGGAAACTTTCAAGGTATATTGTTCAGCATTTTTCACACAGCAAATATGCAAGAATGTGATTGAAAACCTGAGATTAGCTCAGTACACTGAGCTCAGCTCAGTCTGTCAGAGCTGATAACACCAAGCTTGTGGGTTCAATCCCCGCACAGGCCATTAATTTAAGAGTTGGACTCAATGATCCTTCCAACTCAGAATATTCTGTGCCTGCTGTGAACTGGCAAGAAAAGAAATTAAAGCTATAGCTCTTGGGAAATGTGAAGAGTAAGAAACAAGACAGCAGTAAATCTCATGATAGAAAGCTGGTGTCAGGTTCCTGGGGTGGGTTAATTAGTTTTAATGTTGGTTGTTCAAAAATGATGATAAAAACCAATATAACATATCATTGTTACATGAAAGTAACATGTAAGACTTAAATTGTGTGAGGCCAATATCCACACTTGATAAGAAGAATGAGAAAGGCTGGAATTAGTTTGTGCAGTCACCCATGCCATAAACCAAGCTCCTTCTGTTCAAACTTCTCTAAACACATCACTGGGAGCAGTGGCCATTCTCAAAGTGTCTCTTGCCATCCAGTCAATGCAGTGTCATGGAGACCAACAACCACCTGCAGCGCAGATGTACCCATGAAGGGTTTGAAAATCAGCAATTTTCAGAAGACAACAACATAATTACTCCATTTTATAGAACATGAGAGATGTACAGTATTCACACTTATGGAATGAGAGCCTTGTTGAAGATGAGAGTATAATGCCAGGATTAAATTTTGGAAGTTCTTGAATGTCCAGTCCCTTTTCAGTCTATTTTGCTGATCTTCTGCCTTATTTAGTTCATGATTGTTGTTCTGTTAATGCTTTTAACTTTAGAACAAAATTACACTGTGATCTTCCTGATCTCACGCAATAAAATACATGTGAACCTCCATTTCCTTTCATAGTTTTTATTAACAAAAAAGTGAGAGGGGCATCTCACACACATGGTTTAGGTTTTGTTCGTGAGGATACTCCAATCAAAACACAGAACTCAGTTCGAACCTTGCTGGTGAAAGCTTGCCTGTGGTCATTCATTCTCAAAATGAAAGAGAACTTACTCCAAACAGGAGGGCGTATCCATCCTGAGCAGGAGAGCTCTCCACATCGAGGAGTTAGTGACCCACACTAACTTAGTTAACCTGGGCTGGCAGCTCATGTGCTGCACACCTGCAGTGGCCTTAAGGCTGGGCTGAGCCACATTCCTTGGCACCTTGAGGACCAACCTGGACAACCTCAGCCACCTCACGGCAACACTGGAGCCTGTGGGCAGCACACATTCAGTGCCAGCAATTGCATCACCTGCAAGACCTTGCCTCTATTTAAAATTGCAGGTAGAAATGCTCATCTGAATATCCTTTATGTGGTATTTTCCTGTAAGAAAAGTATATAATAGCTCATATGCATAGAAAGAAGGAGCTGCTGTCCACAGAGGGCACATGGATTGCCACGGGAATATCCATCTGAGGTCCCTCTGATGCTGCAAGAATGCTGTGTGCTCAGCATCTGAAGGGAATTTCCTCACCATCCATTATCCTATTTTTATGATGCCTTATTAAAGAGCTATTTTATTAAGTCATTTGTTATCACTGATTTCTTCAGAAAGGGCTCCGTCTCTCACCTCATGGACTCTGCTACTGGTGAAGAATAGATTTAAATATGAGTTTGCACTGATTTAAGTAAAATTATAGATTAATATATAACTTCAGTTTCAGCTTTTGCCAGGAATTCTTTAACTCAAAGGTTACGTCTAAATCTAAAACCTGAGTGCACCTTTCACTGCCCATTTTTTTAATCTCATGAAAGGAACACCCAGGTACCTTCCTGAAAAGGTACTGTTTAAAAAATATGAAGCACAAAATATCGCTATTGGAAACTCTTGGGGTGCATATATCAATCTGGAAACTGCTGCTCAATAATCTTGTGAAGCCGTAATGGAGCTTCATGCTGCCTTCTGAAGCAACTTCATGGGCTTGGAAAGACCCCTCAAGCCCTTCATGCTTGGTTTGCTCCTCCAATTACAACAAAGTTCTTCTAATTACAAACTTCAAAGACAACCTAGCCTTGAGGTGACAGCAAAGCACCAAGTTATTACTGAACAAAACCTGAGAAACAAAGTTTTAATTTAAGGAGCGGGTGGAAGCTCCATGTTTCCCTCTGCCAGTGTGCCCAGCAGCAGGGCATGCCTTCAGTGAGACAGAACTTTTACTTTAAAAATGTGCCATCAGGTCTATTAGGGAAAGCATCAATAATTAAAGTTAATGCCTGGAAACTGGCATCAGCTACGGGCATGATGACTCAAGCTCTTGGAGATCCATTCATTACATTCAACTACAAAAGCTAGAAGTTATAAAAAATGCATGAATAAATTCTTTAAGTATTAACACGCTACTTCTTTAAATGTTTGCTCTGACCCAGGTGGCGCTGCTCTGACTTTTTCTGCAGCTTTTTTTCACTTAAATGACCTTAGATTATTGTAGCTGTCTCTCAGGATTAAACAAATTACTCTCTTAAAAATGTATTATTGAAGGATCCTACTTAGTAAGAAATAGAAAATTATTTCTGGCACCCTCTCCTCCAACTCATTATAAAATGTTAGATTTCACAGCAAAGTTTATAGTCTTCCATTTAAGTCTTTTGAGCTAGATAATGCCATTTGCTAAATTCCCTTCTGGGCTCAGCAAAATTAAGTACAAACAAGGTAAAAACTATAGAAGAGATCCCCGTTTTGTGTTTCTAAACCTCACCAAGGTAAAGCAGTAGACACAGTGCCACAGCATAACTTTTGGTCAGAGGTGGTAACACTCAAGTGTCTTCCACATGAAATCAACAACAATAACAAATAAAAACAACTTTATGGAAGTTTGGGCATATCTGATGTGGCAATGATGCCTAAAGATATTTACTTTTTATGTATCTGTAGCTTTATAGTTTTGTCTTTTGATATTAGGCAATAGTAAAAACTTTTTGTTTTGTAGTTTTTGGGTGTAAGTTTCTAGATTGTATTAATTTCGTTTTTTGCTTAAGTTTGCTTTTAGGGTGGTATTTAAAGATTCTTCATTGAGGGGTTAATTTTGGTGGTTTTCTCTTCCCTAGTAGGGTTTGCTGCAGTTTCTAAACTCACAGATTCACAGAGTGTCTGGAATATTTTTCCACTTCCTTATGCACTCCAACTTTTCAGAGCAAGAGGAGTCAGTAGCACTTTGCAGATGAAAAAAGTGACAGAGGTTTCAAAGGAAGAGAATCTGAACCTTTCTGTTTCTGGCTTTGCAGCCACATATCTAGAAATTACAAGCCACCCATCATTCTTTCTCAAAAAGGTAATCTAAAAAGAACCCAAAATCCCAAAGAAATTACTTAGCATCTTGGAAAAAGTAACTGAAGTAATTTCAGCTGTATTATATTACTTTATCCAAGACAGAAAGAGAAATCTGGACATCATAGGAAATAGAAGTCTTTATTTAGAAGGCATATAGTGAAAATTTCACTGTTTAAAATAATCACAATGTTTAAACACTGTTATCAAGTTTCAAAGAGAAGCAGCCCTTCAGCTCACATAGTTCTGTGTTTGTTCTAGGTTTTATGGACCCCCTATCTCTTGCACATCTCAAGTGCAGACTTGACTATTACTGACCATTGACCATTATCCTACCAGATAGACATCATAGCATCTTTTTGTTATTGCATTGTACATCCATGGATCAATCACTGCTGAAATAGTGTGGTACCTTTCTTTTTTTCAAGTATGCACACAATGGGTTAATTTTTAAATCCCTTTTACATCCTACACTGCAAAATTATGGGGTTGAATCCTGTGATAGTTTGAGAAAAATCTGTTGGTTCTGTAAAGCACCGAACTCTCAGTTCCCACAGAAATTAATAATGGTTGAAAGACACAGTGCACATTCTCTGCCTCACAGAATCAGGTCCAAAAAGCAGCATGGGGGAATGCCTTCTTCTCAAAACAGAGAGTTGAGAATATAACCAAAAGGCTTCCTATAATGACTTAACAATTCACTTCTGGTAAAAGCAGCAAGGATCTCGTGTCAGAGTTAATTTTGACAAATGTGGTAAAGTGCTCTCTAACTCAAAGCTCCTTGATGAAAGCGCATTAGCTCAGCATTGTCAGCAACTGGGGAACTGCATGAAGAGGGGATGTGTCCAGAGAAGTGTAGGAATGACATCTTCGTATCACACAATGCTGATCTTACATGTTGGTGTAAGCTACTACATCACGTTAGTTCCTCTTTTTGGTAAAAATGCAAAGGCATCTCATCAACGTGTATCAATGTCTGAAAGGAGGCTGCAAAGAGGACAGAACCAGGCTCCTTCCAGGGGTGCCCAGTGACAGAACCAGAGGCAGTGGGCACAAATTCAAAGGCAGGACGACCCCTCTGAACATCAGGAAACTCTTTTTTACTGTGAGGGTGACCAAGCACTGGAACAGGTTGCCCAGAGGGGTTGTGGACTTTCCACCTCTGGAGTTGTTCAGAAGCTGTCTGGGCATGGCCTGGGTCACTGGCTCTAGGTGGTGCGGATAGAGCAGGGGAATTGGACAAGATGACCTCCAGAGGTGTCCCCATCCTCAACCATTCTGTGATTCTGTGATAACAATCTTTAAACACTTCATGGGGACTTAGTATAAAAGAAACCAAATTTGATCTTTGCATGAATAATACAGAATATTCATTGCAATTTGCATCAGCTGTTACTGGACAGTGCTGAGCATTATGTAGCAATATTGCAAAAAGGAGAGTTTACAACTATTGCCACTGCTTTGAGATCTCTTCAGTGTATCTGCTGACTGTAATTGCCATTGCTAAAACACTGAAGAAGTTTGTCCATGCTTTATATTTCTACATCAGTTTATTCATGCAAGAGGTGAAAACCTCCATACTGTACCTCCAAATCCCAAGAGCTGAGCAGGCTTTTAAACTCTTTTTCTGTACTCCATTACCTAGTTCACCTTAAGTAGACAAATTCCTATAGAGTTTAAACTTCAATCTCTTTCTCTATAAACCAAAGAACCACAAGCCCTTCCGGACTCTATGACATCAATAATGCATAAAAATGTAGATGGACATCTACCATGTGAGTGGAAGATATCTCTCTGTTTTGGAGGGCATTTACCTATCACAATATCCATAGTGAAATTCATAAGAAGTGAAGAAAAGCAGAAGAAACATTCCTTTAAAATGGCTAGACTACCACTGTCCAGCTATGGATGTATTAAATACCTGTAAATGGAACAAAAAAGTTACTGTCAAAATTTACATTTTTCTCAAGGCCACTTAAACTTTTTTAACAAATCTGTCATCATAAAGAGAGTTGCAAAGAAGCTGGAGGGCTTAGCAGTTCTGGATGATGGTCACTGCCCCTGCATGGACCACTCAAAGCACAGCAACCTTTTAGACAGACAGCAAATGAGTGGCTGGGTTGTAGCAGACGGCCACATGGAAGAGATGAGTTTTCCTCCTGGATGTATCAAGCCAAAAACAGAGATCTGCAGACATGAAATCATATCTATCTTCCACATATAAAGACCCAGTTTGTCCTTTGTGGAAAGTGATTTACAGTACTATGTGGGTCAGCACCTGGCTTTTGAGCTATTGTGAGCCTTTCAAAGTAACCAAAGCAGCTTCCCTCTGGGAGTTACAGTATTACAAGACATGTAAAAGACTGAGGTTGCCTGGAGAAGAAGATGAGCCACTAGGCATTTTCAGTGTTGACTGTGGTGCAATAATTGAGACTAGACCTATTTCATCTGCAAAAGAAGGCTGTGAGAGTACTGTCTTCTGGATTAGCTTCTGCCTTGCTACCCAGTTTTCCAAAGTATATGAGATGCTTCTTTCAGTACACAAAGATTTTGGCATTCAGGTCATAGAACCAGAAAAGTTGTCTGCCTTGGAAACAGTTAATACTAAGGGAGTGAATATTAAAAGTATGATTTTTTTTGTCTCAGGACACAGGATGGCCTCCCACACTCATTCCTATCCCATGATGAAATGGGATGATTTTCATCCTCTGCTCCTTTGAGCAGCTGTGTCTTAAACAGCACTTTCAAATCTGAAATTAATCCAAGACCTTTGAATCTTGGAGCAAAGTACCTAAAATTTTCCTCTGCTTTAGTAAGTATGATATTCTCCAAAATTAAATTTTTGGTTAAAAAAAAAAAAAACCCTCAATGAAACAAGAGGGGGAAGGAAAAAAGCATTTTGCTTGTTCTGTGCCTCAAGGGCTCCGCTGGTCTCTTTTGGCTTTTCCTCAAGCTCTTCCAGTCCCTGGATGCAACTTTTCAGACTCCCCAGGGACACGGTCATAGCAGCAAGCCTGACAGAGTTCAAGAAGTGCTTGGACAATTCTCTCAGGGACGAGGTGTGACTCTTGGGTGTCCTGTGCAGGGCCAAGAGTTGGACTCAATGCTCCTGATGGGTCCCTTCCAGCTCAGGATACTCTTATGTTTTTTTCTCCATTCCTCTCTACAGTATTTACATATGGAACAATATCATTGCTTTAAGAGCACATTTTGCAGCACAGGGGATTATTATCATACATGTACTGCTTTCACAGTTTTTGGAAGAACAAAAACCTAGTTTTTTATATTTTGGCTAAACTCTCTTTTTAAAAATTGCACAAAACCCTGACCAATATGAACCAATACACTTTGCTGAAACTTATAGGACGCTGCCCTTGACATTTTCAGATTGAGTTACATTATTGTAGAGTAGTTTGACCATTATTCAAAGCTTGATATCTCTGAGAATATTAAATATTGACTTTTATTTGCTTAGCATTGACAAAAGAGTCTGATTAAAAATACCTAACCTTTTATACCCATCTAGAACCATTATTTGATTCCATTAAATAGTTCTGTGAAGTCTCTCCTTGCTTTCCTGTGTATGTCATTAAATACACCAATAAGCAAAAGCACTTTTGGGCTATCACTGAAGACCACAAAGTATCCTGGAGATACACTGCAGTGTTCTAATAGGGTCAGTAAGTTCCCCCATTTCTCCATTCTCAACAGAGGTGAATCAAGTTTCTTTCTTCAAAGTTCCCCACAGAGAACATAACCAATTAACTCTAGTACCTGGCACATCACGATATAAAAACTATTGCTTTCATTAGAACAGGAATACACTGGGTAAATAGCATCAGAAAACTACTTAGAGAGAATTCTAGCTTCAGGGAGTCATCCTCTGCATAATGACTAGGACACTTAAAAATGCCTTTGGTAAGTAGTTTAGACGTACAAAAAAGAATCTTGGAGTGGGAAATAAAAACTTTTTCTTATTTGTAATCTTAAAAATAAAAATAAATCTTCAGCTTTAAATCTAAAATTACTTCTTTGCTAAATTGTAGTACAAAACTTTCCCCAGCTTGTCATTTCTTCCTGTACAGATTTTCTTTCTGTAGATGTAGAACAAATATTGCTGTCCAAGGGGCTGCAATGCTATCTACTTCAGTTTTCCCGTTCACCAATATAACTGATGATGTGCACACCAAAATCATCAGATACCACTCATCAGTAGACATTCATGTGTGCAAAAGTGCAGATTTATCTATTTGACAACTATTAATATTATTCAAGTCATAATAAAATGGATAGCAAGTAATTGTTAAAGCACTTTCTTTGCCTTTTTAAAAGAAAACCTTAAAGATATTAAGGGCTTTCTAATCAATTTTTTTTTTAAGTTTGAAAGCACATACATAAAATCTCCTTCTTCAGCTTTCAGAGACAAAAGTCTGAGCTTTGAAATTTTCACTGTTTCTGAATTTTCCGAACAGTATTAAATAGCATTCAACTGGTGCATGTCCTTGTCTTAAAATAATTGTTCCAACTTCACAGCTAAAGGACACATTTATAAAAGCAAAAAACCAGACATGATGAAATATCATCAGCAAATAATTATAAAACATTGGCAGCAAGTTGTAGACATTGGAACATTTCTTAGAAAACTAAGATAAGATTCCCTCCCTGAGACTATATTAAGGGCTGTATGGCTAGCAAGGCTATGTCATACCAGGGTCAGAACAGTCCACAAATATCTAGTTTAACAGTCACCTTCATGACAAGTGACACAGCCGATGGTGCAGCCTCATAAAGAAGGCAATATTTGTCAATATTTGCCTAATGCTATAGACCAAGTTCCATGGTTACAGAAAAGGTTTATCCTATTCATGTAATTAAACAAAAACCTATTAACTTTAAAAGACTGTTTATCTTATATCCACTAAAAAATAGGAATCTAAATTTCTTTGATCTTTATTTTACTAGAAGAGGATTACTCTATTTACACAAGTATATTAAATCTTAGAGTACAGAAAAACATCTTGCCCCTCTATGTCTTTCTTGTCCTGCTTAATTGGGATAAAAAAAATTGATAACCCTATAGTGAACATCTTTGGACTAGTTTGAAAGTCTAAGAAACACCTCCCATACTCAGAAATAAATCTTCCATCTTGAATATTCATTGCCCTGGTATCAAAGAACTGTTTTCGTGCATCCTTAATTATCTCATTTCACCCGTGTTCTCTCTCTTCACCCTCTGCAGAATGTTTCCTCCAGTAAAATAACAGCAAAGACTCAACCTAAATTGCTGCTTCAATATAAGAAATAGCC
Organism: Acanthiza pusilla; assembly: GCA_036630365.1. NCBI lineage: Eukaryota > Metazoa > Chordata > Aves > Passeriformes > Acanthizidae > Acanthiza > Acanthiza pusilla. Next base: position 37,722,876 of record JAXCHO010000164.1, on the reverse strand, counting down.
ACAGTTCTTTCAAAGTACTAGCATATTTTAGTACTGTAGTATTTATGTCTAATAATATATACTGAAGGGCCAAGTTTCCCCAGAGTATACACACTGCCAGTGTTCAATACTGTCATCTGCTCTTCTTTCCTACCACAGCAGAGACTGCCAAGTGCAGCTCCCTCAAGCCTGGGACACTGATATCAGCTAGATTAGCACTCTCATACTCAAGGCAAGAATGACAGCTCCAAGTGAAATAGTCTAAAACATCAGAACTATCAATAATGTTGCACACTCCAAGCAAATGCTCTTTCTGCTTCTAAATTATATTTGCATAAATACAATGGTTATGTATATGGAGCAGCAGCATTACTGGATTAATTATGTATCAGCGGAAATCTATTTTCCTTACCTGCCTGCAGTTTTGATGACTTCTTTGCTTGGAGCAACTATTCAGTAAATACCTTAACTTTTCAAAATCTGTATTCTGAAAAAAGGGGAATAGGCAAACATTGAGCTCTGGAAGTGTGTGGGTTACATCCCACCTTTCCTCACAGACACTTAACATATTTTAATTGCAAAAATTTCTACAGAAATCATGGGAAAATATCTGAGCAACACATTTTTGGTTTTTTTAGAAAAAGTCCTGATTTGCTTCTCAATCTATAAAATACACCCTTTACAAAATATAATAATATACAGGGTGTGAAATACTTAATATTTGAATGCTTTCTACTACACAAATAAAAAACCAACACCTGCAACCTTCTGAGTTTCAGCTTTTACACGGTAGCTAATTTTTTACCTGCTCTGTCCAATAGAGAGTCTGTGTCTGAAACATGTTGAGCTTTCTGGTGTGATTTATTTTCTTACTGCTGCTTCAAGAATATAGGAAAAAGTAGAAAGAATTTGTTGTGATCTGTCCAGACAGACCTCTACACCTGGCCACATTTGCTGTAAGTGAGGGAGCCTGTACATAGGTGTGGGGTCAACCAGATGGGCAGACATCACATCACCCACAGCTGTGGACTGATGGGTAAAATGAGGAATAAGACTCCTTGAGTAGACAACATCCGACAATGTTTTGTGTCTGACATTGCATACCACACAAATGGGTAGAAACTGCAGTATTTCACAGGATAAAAAGCACCATGTGAAACAATCTATCACAGAAGAAAGCATACGTTTTGCACAGATAAGTCATGGTTGTGCATGTTTTAAACTGTCCAAAAAAGCAGACAATCTTGAGGACACATTATCCAGTTGAAGGAACACATGTAGGTTTCTGAGAGATTTCTCTGAAGAAAACTAAAGACATTGACACAGGTAAGGCTGGCATGGGGTAAAAGGGAAATTCCTCCTGTGAACCCATGAAAAGAAAGGGAACAAAAGGCAGAAACAAATGGTAATTTTCACTAAAAAAACCCACCTTACTTCAGGTCTTTCAGGGACCATTGGAACTTAAACTGTCCAATATATAGACAAGCAAACCGGGAAAAAAATTAGTAAATAATGAGGTAGCAGAATTTATTGAGAATTCAAACTTTTTCAGGTTGGCCAAATCTAGTGCTGAGAGTGAGTGACAAATAGGTGGCATTTTGATGGGTTGCTATGTTCAGCTGAGAGATACTCTTCAACAGCAGAACCAGAAAAACCTTGAGGCAAATGTAGAAAGAATGAGCAGAGATATAAGGAGGGTATAAACAGGTTAGGGTCTTTCAGTGTGCAAATTAAACACCTAAGGGTGAGGATATGATAAAAGCTAAAAAATCACAAACCATTTGAAACCAGAAAGCCTTTCATTTCTTCTTACAACACAAGCATGAGGAGATGTCCAAAGATATTTTCAGATAGCAGGTTTAAAATGGAAAAAAAGGAATACTTTTTTTATCCAACGTATTAACAGAATTATCGAATTCAGTACCAAAGAATGCTAAAGAGGACAAACGTATAAATTATTTAAAAATTAAGTTAAATAATTTCATAGACCATAGGTTTACTGATGGCTACTAAGCATAATGGATTGAACACCATCCCAGGGTTAGAATGTCCCTAAGGTATCAATTACTAGGATTTAGCTGAGTTTAGGAAAGACCACTTGCCTGGGCCCAACTTGTATTCTTTCTGTACTGATACTCCACATCAAAATCAAGGCAGGATATTAAGAAGCAGGGAAAAATTTCCTTTTGGCTTAATATGACTTTTTTATCTTCTTGGTATCAGAGTTACTCTTCCTGTGTACTCTTACTATGGAGAATACATAGACAACAAAAATATTAACCAGATTATCTGTAAAATAATCACTGGTTTTCAGTAACAGAGCTCTTCTAACACAAGACAGCCTAAGCCGAACACCACCCACAGCACTGCTGGACTCCTGACAATGTATCTAGAAAAAAAAGGCAGTACAAAAAGTTATTACTTGGATGAAAGAAAAACACTTCAAAACATATTTATGTACATGCTTTGTTTTTAAATGAGAACAGTTAATCCAATGAGATTATTCATTTGCTTCAAGGGTAGCTGGAGAGAACAGGAGCAAAGCAAAGCAATGATAAAACAATATACACTGAGGAAAACAGTGGCACACGTGTTGCTATGTGTACATTATTTAAAATGTACATTTATAATTTAAACCATCATAATCATCTGCAACATTCTAGCCTAGAAAGCATTTTTACAAAAGGCAATCGTACAAAAGGCACGCATGCAAGTGCATGAAATCATTATTGCCACGCACCCAATTTCACCATGTCTTGGCTGGCGTTACTGATAGACATTTGAAAAACCAAGCAAGAGAGCACTCCCAGAGCAGAACCTGCTTCAGCTGGAGTCCATGCTCGAGCAGGACACCCACTCCAGGAGAAACTGAAACTTCAGTGATGTGGATCCTCCGGTGTCTAGTAAGACATTAATTATGATAAAAACTTCTTCTGTTGTTAGGGATTCACAGCAGACCTCACCAGCTTGGTCTGATGTCCAAAAGGCAACAGGTCCCACACAGCCATAGTGCAACTCTGCTACAAAATCCTACACCCAGCAGGCAGAATTTCTTTGGAAACCAGGGTTAATTAGTTCCAGAATAAATTAATTACTTAATTAGTTCAATAAAAGAGGTTGATTCTGAAACGTTTTTATGTTTGGCAGACATTAACAAGAATTCATTAACCTGTTGCAATATGCTTAAATCATTGGGGTAGGAGGACAGATATATTTGATTTTTTTTGCAGTATTGTTTCCAGGGTATTGGAAAAATTTACCAAAATATGAAAACAAAATCAACAGTCTCTCACCTGGATTCACTAAACAGTGCAATTGAATGAACCTTCTCTTCAAAACAACACAATCGGTATTTTATACTTTATAACCAATGTAAGCAATGTTTTTTTTTCATGAAAACTGCTTCTGCCTGTTCCAGGCTGCAAAAACATTAAGTATTATGCTGGAATGAAAGATATTGTTTATTCTTTTTATTCTGTTATTCTCAGGTGAAAACATTTTTATAGGCAAAAAATTCAAACAATTTTGGGTCCTTACAGGTGAAGTAGCAGAAAAATTTTATTTGCATTTTTAATGCACTCTGGATATAAGTTTTGCCAGGCTTCTATATCAATCATTCACATGGTCCCAGCGTGTAAAATTCACACTATTCATGATTCAGTGAAGGCTTTTTATACAGTAAAATACTGACCATTTATTTACAGTTTTCATATAATATTTTGCTGTACACTTTGCACAGAATATTTTCAACTTCGGAGACCCCTAATAATTCCCCTAAAATGTCATTTACACAACAACTGGTTCAAAAAGGCCATGTAAACTGGTTTAATAAAGATTTTCCCATCCATCCAGATACTTGGCTTTCAGCACTGCTTGTGATAGAAGTAAAGGTGTCATGGCCCTGTTGTAGCACAGCAGTATTCCCAGTATAATCAAAATAAGGCTATGCTTATTTCAGGATTTAGTGTACAAATGAGTGAGTGGAAAAGCACAGAACCTTTTCAACCTTCCATTCTCCAGCAGCTGGATGGGGAGCACTTGAATTAACCACATATGGAAAGTCTGCAACATAAAAAAGGGTTTTGCAGGTATTATTCCGTGTGACTGGCTTTCAGCAACAAACAAAAGGGACATTAGCACCAATATTAAGGAACTGAATTTGAATAAGTTAAAATACAGCATCAAACAGGTCTTGTGCACACTAGAGAAAAAATCTAGAAAACTTGCCACAGTTGCTCAAACGAATCATGCAAACAAGTCTGCATCCATCTATAATAACTTGAATATGCTTAAAATAAAGACTAGAGACTGAGATGATTATTTAATGACCAAACAGGAATTTCAAATCTTACACAAAAGATAGCCTTCTCTGTAAGCATTTTCTAATTTCAATTAATATAGATGCACTTGTTCAATGGAAGACAAGTAATTACAGCACAATTAACAACTTCCATGTTCACCCTGGATGAAACTAGCTGGTTGTGGTTTTTTAAGACATCTCTTAGCAAAAGAAAAAAAAAAGTTTCAAAGGTCCTTGTCAAAGAATTCAGAGCTGTGGCTCTAGCTCTTTGGAGTGGTTCCTGAAGGCCAAATCTCTCTGAAATCGTGTGTCTCATTGAGTACAGCACCTCTTGCAACTGCAGAATAAAATATGTTTAGATAAAAGATTAATTAATTAAAGAAATAATATTATTAATAATAATTGTACATATAGATCTAGTTCACACGGTAAATGCTGCACGTGGAACAGATCTTCCAGTGGACAAGACTTATAATTTTCTAATTATACAGTCCCAGGCCGTCCGTGTGCTGCTGGCTGATTTGGTTCAGCACCATCAGCAGTGTCCACTCAAGGGTAGAGATCAGCCATGCCAAACTGGGTGCAAGCTCCTGGTCTGCACTTCCATGGATTTTTCTTTATCTTCCCCCAGTTCTTTACCAAGATGCTAATGGGAAGGACTATATATATTATATGCCTGTCTACAAAAGGAGAGAAAGGGAGGCTAAGAAATGCAATTACAGGAAAATCCTAACCCTACATGCAACAACAGCTCCTGAGAAGCATTACTTAGATGGTCACGATATTTCACTACTATGAGAAAGCAATGGGGAGCTGATGATGTTAAGTGCAATCCTGCATTTGAGCTGAGGCCTGATGCACACTTTTTCCATCATTATGCAATATTCTCTAGTTCTAACTCAAATTTCAGACAAGAAAAAAAGATGAAGCACCCTGTAGTTTTATTTTATACCAATATGTAATTTTTATTTTTTATTTTCAGTTCTGGAGCTAAATGTAAGAATTGAATGAAGACCAAGAGAAAGAACATAATGAATCCAAGCTTTCAACATCAAATGTTAAGGAATTCTCAAATAAAAAAAAGCAGAAGTTTGCCCTGGATACCTACTTTGTTCTTCAAATGCCCTGCATCAAATCTTACTTGGTTGATGCACCCAGAGAGTCCCAAGAACATCCCCTGGGTAAGGTAAAAAGAAGGTTAGAAATGTTTAAGAGTAAGGCAAAGAGAGGGATAGAAATCTTAAGTGTCACAGATTGGTGTGCGAGAAATGAGGCTTTATGAGCACTACAGAAGTTGTGGCTCTGATTAGGAGTAAACTAAATCAATCAAGTTGGTCCTGCTATTAGAAAGGTAAATGATCTACTAGTCCTGAGAGTAGTTTCATCTTCAAGTAGTTTCTTCCATGTGCAGGACTCCAACTAAACTGGACAATGCAGAATGGCCATTTTGCTTCATTTCAACACTCCAGGAAGAGGCAGCTAGAAAATTGTTTGAAGTCAGATCACACAATCTGCAAATGCTGGGTCATTACATTTGCGTTAATTATCCTTGTACTGAACTCTGTACTTTATAATTGACCAAAGTTCCTCTTTGACAACGGCAGCCACCTTTGAAAGCATTTGGAGATGTGTTCACCACTCCCTTATCAGCATTTTCCCATGACGAATTAAATTTACTCTCAACATTTTTCTATTTTATTTCTTCTCTTAATGTATTTGACGTTAACATTTTTGAGTAACTGACCGGATAAGAACTTATAAAGATCTATATAGAATAAAATACATTTTAAGCCACACAACTGTCAACTATGCGCTCATGCCCTAAATACAATATCCATACAAATTACGCTGTTGTATGGATTCCCGACTCTATAAATTTTTAAAAAATGGATTAGATATCCATCAGAAGTTTATAGTGTTTTAAGAGTGCTTTGCATCACGTTGATGTATTGATTTAAAATATAAATCCACATTAATCTGAAGTAATTGACTATCTACATTAATAATAATGTTCAATTTTCATGAGGGAAGAGAATGGTTCTCGTGCCAAGACAAATGAAATTTATTACTTGTGACTACAGAGGTAGAGATGAAAATCATTATTAAAAAGTATAAAGAGGCTTTTGACAGAATATCTGTTAAAATTGCTCTGGGTAACTCTGGAAGAAAATATCCATTTATTAAAAAATTTACAAGAAAATGAGAACATAAAAGGGCACTTTGATTGGCATCACAACCTAATTTACTTCTAATGTATTATAAAGATACTTCTTGGCTTCTTGTTCAATGTAACTCTACTATGTGTTCTCCTCTGTATTTTTATAAAACATGCCACCAAGAGGTACTTTTTTAAACACAACAAATTACAGTCAAAATCTTGAACTAAAATTGCAAAACCTTTCAGCTCTCAGAAGATTAATGGTCATTTGTATGCCTGGAAACTCACAGGATTTAACTTTTTTAGTTTTTTTTTTTAAACTTTATTCCTATCTTTAGGGTTTTGCCTCCAAGAAGAAAACTGTATGATATTAAATGGGTTATACTTGAATAACAAAGTGCTGAATCTGTCATGACAAGATTTCGTGCTTTTAATCATATCTGGCTCCAGTTCATCAAAGTGTTATTAGGTGCTCTCCTGAACAGGAACTTAGAGTCTTATTATTTAAGTTAATTTACTTAAGGTCCTAATTTTTAGTTCATATATGTGTAAAATTCAACATGTGTAAATTCTTCGTAGAAGAATTAGATTCTTCATACTTTTGTGTTTTGTTTCAAAATATGCTTCCAAACTCCATCCATAGAACAGCATCTTCTTACTATTTTATGAAGAACATGTGTGTATTTTCCATTGAAAGGAAAACTTTGGATGGGATGTTGGCATGGTGTGGCATCATCTATTCCAATGACAGTGATGATTACATTTTGAAAACAATAAACCAGTATAAAGTCAATATAAACTTGAGGAATTTGAGCTTCAGTTAAATAAAATCAAGAATAAACTCTTTCACCTCCTTTCTTCCAAGAAAAGAGAGCAGTACTGTTTTTTAAAACCAGGTAATTACATCACACCATTAGAGACACCAACCATATTTGGGTTTTAGTTTTCTTTACCAGAACTGATGAAATCTTGAGTCATTGTCTATCTGAGCATCCAAATATCCTGACATTGGTAGGAGACTCTTCTAATGGGCTCCCCAAAACATGCAGGAGAAAAGCAATTCTGCAAGAACATTTTAACCAACTGATGTCTTGAACTACACATATTTCTGTGCTTCTGTTTGAAAACTGAGTGTCTCAAGTTGTTGCCCACTGAATAGCACTTCTGCCGGAAACACTGCTATCTCAGTGGCTTCAAAGAGTTCTCAGGACAACTAAACTAGGTTTATGCTCCACTGCACAGAGCTCTAAGTTTATTGGTATACTTACAAAAAACATGTGAATAACTAGCCATAATTAGGAGCCAGCTCCTCAAGAGATGTCAGTGGGCAAAGAGACCTGAGAAAAGTAAATCATTAGTAACAACAGGGAGAAAATGATGATTGTTCAGAATTAGTTTTCTGAAGTCAGCTTCAGAAACTGCCCTGTACAGCTGGATCACTGTAGAATGTTATTCACAATTTCTAGTTTACACCCTAAAATCTCATCTACGATGTTAAAAAAGTGGTCTGGAGACTCAAAGATGTGAAAAATATTTACAGATAATAAACTAATTGTTAACAGAGAAAACTATCCCTGCCTGAAACCTCAAATAGAAACAGCAGCGATTGGAAAGTTAAGCCTGTTATAAATTCTGGTTTTCAGACTACAGGGAATTTTTGCAGTTTTGAGAAATGTTGCGTTTTCCTTCCCATTATTTCATGACATTGTCAAACAAGGAGCAATGGGAAAGATGCTTCCAGCAGACACTGCTTTGTAAGGGTGTGCCAGGAACTGAGAGAAAGATCAAATGTACATCTAGAGGGCTTCAACATGCAGACCAGAGTGAAGTCCCATGTAAACACAGTGACTCTTCTACTATGCCAGTAATGACTACTCTGAAGCCCATCGGAATCAAGGACAATTTTGCTATTGACTCAGTGTGTTTTGGATCAAGCCTCAAGTAATCAAGTTACATGCATATACTAATGCCCATTAGTAGATCCAAAGGAGTAGAGGGACCCATCACAAATACTGTTTCTAAAGCTGGTGAATAGAATTCTACCATAAAAGTGTGACTGAGAAATAATAAAGATCGAAGAGATATATCCTTTTAGGATCTGCTACAACATCTGTTAAAGTTAATATCCTGGGTACAGTAAAGAAAACTGTATTTGGACATGGAGAAAAATTGCAGGGGAAGGAGAGGGGAAAAAAGGTACAGAAGTAATTAATATTTAGCAGAAAGGTCTGAGACACTTCCCTGGGGACTGCTTCTGCCTTTGTACACCACTGTGAGCCTGGGTTTGGGGTTGTGTGGCTTTCAGAGCTATCTGTAATTCATCTATCTGGATAGTTACATTTAAATCCCAGTTAAATTTGGATGTAAATTTCTTTGCGGCCCTTGTAACAATGAGTTTATTTTGTTCTGATTTATGTCTATAAAGCCCTCATTAAGGGGTGGTATTATCTGAGGTAGAGATGACTGGCTGGGATGTTGGGTGTCAGAGAGAGAAGTTGATCCTGGTCCATGCTTCATGTATCCTTGCTGTCTGTGTGAATTATAGCCCAACTGTTGCCTTTCGGACTGTCAGGATTTGGGCTTACACTGTTGCAGCTAAGGTGGATCTGAACTCCGCTATGTTGTAACAGAGTGTGGGTGAATAGATAATTGAAAGAATCAAGAGCAATGGTGAATTGCAAATATTTATGTTTCCTATTAAAACATTACCCATTAAAATCACCATTGCACCTTTCTGCCTATATACTCAGAGGGGTTGTTTAATGTAGCATTTGAGAATACAATAAAGGATATCGCAGAAGAGTATTATTATATCAAACCTCAAAACACTCTTGTGGAAACTTACAGTATGATCAAGCCATGTAAAAAAAAAATCTGATTCAACAGAGATCAGATTTATGCACCACTTTTGTCTCAGCTCCATCACTTCCAAAATGCCACTGATGCCTCACCTGACATCTAGGCAGTTTCTCTAGTACCAGCTGAATCTTCAACAGGGAAAAACTGATTGAAAATTCTTCCAGAGCTGAAAGTATTTTTCTGAAGGTATTTTTGCCTGTACTTTTGGTGCTTCAGAACTGAAAAAAAAAAAAGGTGAAGAATCTGAGATGTAGCATGAGCTACAGACTGGCTGAGCCAAAATCAGCTTCCTAATGAGGACTCTGGCACTGAGTATGAGCACTGAAATCTCCAGCCATGGCACTATTAACACTGGTGGTGATGAACTGAAGCCTGAGACATCAGCCTTGACAATTCTGCCAATGTCTGGCAGACAGAGAGGGACCATGAACTGCAAGCCAATTTGTACAGCAGTCTCATATTCAAGGCATGGCCAGGTCATCAAAGCTGTGGTCAGGCATCCCTGTGCCTCAGCTATCCTCTGGAAAGCCTCCATAAGGAGGCACTTTCCTGATACGCGGTTGTTTTGATTTGGAAGTGACAATCTTGCTCTTTTCCTAAAATAAGACTTTAAAGGTAAGAGATTAAATTTGTCCCTAAGCCCTGTACTCATAAAACCTGTAGCTTAATGTAACTTTACTCTCCCAAATCAGAGAGAAAAAATAATTTATATATCTAAAAATCTAAACTGTGTTTCCAAACACATGGGACCAAAATAAAGCATAAGAAAACAAAACTTTCTAGTTTCTTCTCAATCCTTTCCCACTTGATAACCCAATATGCTTAGTATCTATAGCAGAGGATGATTCTCCCTAATTTTACATCAACATCATTTTAACTTGATCCCATTCTGCTTCACATCATCAAAGCACCATGTGGACCTCTGTCACTATATAATTCTAATTTTTTTAAAATAAAAATTTTTTAAATTTATATTTTTTAGAATCCTCAGATTCTAAATCTTACCCTCACTGTTTCATTCCAAGTTTAGTTTCCTTTCTACGCTGCATTGAGACCATAAGGATGAACAACTCAGTAAGGTATTCAGACATACTAAGCTTGAGGATAAGAATTAGAAGAGAATATCCAAACTTTTATAAGCAGCCAGGAATGACTCTAAAGGGCAAACCTCTAACACAGGCTACTATGGGTGGTGAAATTAGAAGAGCACCCACCACAAGGAACTTTACCCACACACCTGCAGAGAGGCAGAAACAAGCAAAATTTCTGCAAATACACTCATGTCTGATATGAAAGATCTCTCACATGTGTAAATATTCTGGGGTCGGTGCCCGGGCTGCACCTGCCCTCTGACGACTCCTGTGGAGTTGAGTTCACGTTCTGTTTGTAAGGAGTGGCATAAGATAATTTTGTCCCTAACGCCATTAATAGCCATAAAGCCATTACTGTAGGAACACTGGTGACAGCCATGAGGCTATCTAATTCCTTTATAAATTCTACCAGCACTTTCATCTACTGATAAAACGAACTGAGTTGACAACTCCTTTTTTTGTAAACCGCCCCCAGTGTGATTACTCTGCGTTCTCCCCCTCTCGTTCTCTCCTCCGTCCGGCCGGGGCACGGCCCGCGGGGGACACCCCGACGGCACCTCCGGGACTTGGCCGCGGCAGCGGCGGGGCGGTGCAGCCGGCACCGAGCCCCAGCGACGGCAGCATCCCGCTGGCACACGGACGGCGGGCTGGCACACGGAGGGCGGGCGGGCGCGGGGCGGGGCGGAGAGACCCACGACCCGGACTCACCCGGCGCCGGCAGCCGGGGCTTTAACGGGGCGCGGGGGGGCTGCCGGGAGGGAGCGGGATCTGTGCCGGCCATGCCTCCCCCGCGCCCCGCAGCCGCCGCGGAGCACCGCAGCGGAGGCTGCGCCACGGCCGCGCGGGTCCGCGGGGCGCGGGGGGCCGGCGCCCGGCGCTGAGCAGCTCCGCGGGTGCCATGTCCTCGCTGCTGAAGGAGGACCTGGAGAAGAGGCTGTTCGGCCCCCGGCGGCAGAGGCTGCACGAGTTCATCGAGGTGGAGGGCGCGGGCGCCCAGCGCTACTACCTGTGCGCCACAGGTACGGGGCAGCCGCCGGGCGGGGCGCGGGGCCGGGCTCCAGCCGCTCCGCCGGGCGAGGCGAGCGCGGCTGGGTGCCGGGGGATGCGAGGGAGCGGGGCCGAAGCGGAGCCGGAGCGGAGTGGGGCGGCTGCCGGCCCGTACTGCCCCGCCGCTCCCCGGCGGGACACAGAGCACACACAGGCTGCTCCCGCACCGTCGGCAGCGCCCGACACGGCGTTCTCTCCGAGCTCTGATTCACACCGGCTCCAGTTTTGACACCAGCGGAGAAACATGACAGCACCACAGCTGCGGGCCGTGGCAGGGCTGTGAGCGCCTGAACTGCTCTGAAAAGAGCAAACGCTTACTTGTAGTTCTAATTAAGTTTTCCGTAGAAAAGCGTAACAATGCATTAACATCGCAGGAAACGTAATTTTTTTGCACTATCCCTCGTCTTGGTCTAATGTTCCACGTATTGTCCCTATAACATTTTCAACAGCAAATTAGACTTTTGTTTTAAATAAATACACACTGGAGTTAGTAATTAGCACAAACTTTGAGTAAAACAAGATTGCTGTGAGTGGTAATTATCTGGCTACTTACTAAATTTATTTTCAAGGGAATTGTCTGTTTCACATTGGTTTTAGAAGAAGGTTTCAGAAAAGCTGTTTGTGTGGGGGTTTTAAATTATTATTTCAAAACACTGACAGATAACAAAAAAGAGAAATGTCATCTGTAAGTAGTTTGGTTGAAGTGAATGATTCTACCAGTCTGTTTCCTCTTCAGGTCCAAAATACATGTAACAGGTAGAAATAACCTGTGTACTTGAGACATAGATCAATCCAGCATCCAATATTCTGTGTTCATTGTCTTTCTAAACATCTGAAGCCTTAGAATACATGAGCTGTTTTACAGATTATTGGAAACCCTGCACTCCTATAATGTTGGTAGAACAGGTTTTGTATTTTAGAAGAGTTTTAAGAAATTAATTCCTGAATATCATAGAGCTTCTAAACATACAGAAATAGCAATCTCATTCACAGTTTATGAAACTATCTAGAAGTATGATTAGTTGCATGTGGTAGATCTATAAACACTTCACTGTTGTGAAACATCCAAAAAGGAGAAATCACATTGCGCACCTTTAAAATCTTTACTAAGAATTTCTCTTTCAGGTAGAGGAGAACAAACTATTAAAGAAAGCCTCTAATGAGATTAACTGATTGGAAGTCTTTAAAGACATAAAGCAGAATTCATGTAGAGTATTAAGAGTAGGATCTCTCCACTATCCAATATTAAACTCTCTTAATATATTCAGGCACAGTCAAGTAAGTGGTGAGTAGAGTGGAAATCTGATTCTGAAAGATGGGTTGCATCCAGCTGCCAGCAGCTACTGTGTTCTGCTGTGATTCTGTAGGAGAAAAACACTATCTAAAATCTTATCCCTGAAATGTATCTTATCCTCTGTGTACTGCTGCTGATTTCAAATTACCATAAAAACAAACAAACAAAAACCCCCAGTCAAACTACAGGCAAAATTTCAGAGGTCTATGCCTTTTGAAATCTGTATATCTGTATTACAACAAAATCCTGGTGTGGGTAACTGAACAATGTCATTTTTGTGCCATATGGCCAATGCTATTTCCTTTCCTTTTCACAACAGCAAGTCCCAGTTTTTGCATGAAGGAAATAGCATCCTTTCACAAAACAGTTTATAATCCCTGAAAGAATCCTGAAATGCATCCCTGTTCAGGTGTTTACACAACCCAGTATTGGTATACCCAAGAAAGAGGGTGTGGATAACATTTTATTTTCCTAAAGAGACTCTGAAAATGGTGTTTAGTCCATGGAAGATGTTAAAAAATAGTTTGTGCTCTATGAAGGTACTGCCATAGCTGTGCCCTCCTCAAGTAAAGATTTTAGGGCTTAATAGAATGACACAGTAGATCTGAGCTCATGTTCTATAAAAAAAACCAAACTTTTTCTTTGGCTCTCTTAACTGAGTGCAAGATGAAGCAATATGAAAAATACAGGAAAGTAATTTTTTTTTTTTTTTAACTGAAAATGGCACACCCAAGGTTTATCACTGGGCAGGACATACTCCTGGTTTCATTATGCCTAACATCTGTGCTCTGTCCTTATGTCATAGGATTTCTATTGTCTGAGAGGTAGAACAGTGGCAGTGTGGAGACCAGAGGACCCCTAGGACATCCCTTTGTATTTTTGAGAGGACTTGGGGCTTGGGCTTGCTTCCTTTTGTTTTAACTCTGAGGGAGACTACCTATTCCCTTACAAGCTAGCAAACCAACAAACAAAATGGGGGAAATGGAAAGTATGAAGAGAACTTCCTAAGACTAATCTACTAGATTCACTTGCAAATGAAAACTGTTGCAAATTCTCCATAGAAGATAACACAGTGGAGGTCTTTTTGTTAAAAATGATTGAGCAACTATGACTGATAAGACCAGGGGAAAAAAAAAAAAGAGTGATTTGTATTTCCCAGGCAGGGAAGTTATAGGCTGAAATAAATTATTGATCAGTTTACATATTTTCCACTCTTTTTCTTTGCAATGGAAAGAAGGCTTATCCCCAACATATATGCGTTGTTTGCTGTTACTTAATAACCATTTCTTATAAGCAGGTGAGAAGTAAGACATGTTTTAACAGGAGGAAGGTAAAATCAATGAAGTTCCTAAACAGGGATTCAAAAATTCAGGCAGTATTTAGAAATAAAAGAATTTTGCTCCTGTGTTTCTAGCCTCATGCTATGATGTCAAAATGCTCCTGCCAGATGTAGGTGACTTCTGGATGATAACTTAGGCTTCCAGATAGCTTGTGAATGTGGCCTGCCCTGAAGCCATCAGCTATTGGATGTGCAGGAGATTGTTCAGGCATTGGTACTTTTCACACTCACAACTGTCTGTTACAAAAATCCTGTCTCCTACTCAGCACTCAAGGTAATCAATTAATAATGGTAGTTATTGCAAAGAGCATCTTCATGTTCTTTTTAATCTCATTTCCTGCCTAAGTTGGAAAATAGTCATTTCTATAAATTTAGCACTGGACAACTGGAAGCTTTAAGAAAAATTCTCAATGTTAATTTTGTTAAGTGTCCTAATTGCTTATTATATAGGGAAATAACAGTTTTGCTTTTAAAAAGTAATGGCTTCATAAGAGAACTTCCTTCACAGAATGGAAAGTGTAGTACAAGTAATGTAAATACAGACCCTTGGTAGAGGTTTGCAGTTTTCTAACTGCAGCACCCCAAAAAGACTCTCTCTTGAAGTAAGCAGGATAATGCAGACTCAATGCCAGAATTAGGCTTTCATTGCACTGCTAGTGAATTCACATGAAGAGCTTTTGAACAGAAAAGACTCTGTCTTCACAGGGTGAATAAGGTAAATCCTAAATCTACTAAAACCTGACAGATTTCATAGGCTGAGAACATGGCACTGTTCCTACTACATGAGTAAAATAAAATTATTAAGTCCAGGATAACCCTATACAGCCCTGCCTGCCATGGTTCAAGTTATTATCCAAAGTGTAGTTTGATTAAGTCTTCTATTATCAGAACTTTGGGAAGTACTTGCTGGAATATCTAAAATATTTTTTCTTTTCTTGCAGTAACTAAAAGCAAAGAAGTAGAAATATGTAAGGTTAAACACTGGCGAGTGGATCGAGAGGAAAAATATGAAATAGTTGAAAAGTGGTTTTTGAAAGATCTGGAGATGATTGATGGAAAAGAAGCAGATGCTGTAAGTGTTACATTATGTATTATATACATAGATTATAATTTTCTTGGTTTGTAATTCAGGATAAAAGTATTGGAATGCAATTGAAAAGTAATGTTACCAAGGAACTTTAGCTTTATTGCATGTGAGAGGCTCCACATCACAATTGCACTATTGCAGGGGAAGAGGAAGGAGAGATTTTTGTTTGTATATTATAATAGCCTTCATCTCTCTGGTTGAGACCTGAGGCAGAAGCTGGCTGTTTTCTAATTTGTTCATAACTGCTAATAAAATTTCTCCATCTGCAGCTTCCAGTGTAAACTTCAGTTAATCCAATAGATTTTCAAGTGTATTTGAAAGCAAAATTTCCTTAAAAATCTTTCTGGAAACTGTGACCCTGTCATTTGAATGTATGAACTTCTTCTCTTTGTGACAAAGTTAATGTGTAAAATATCATACAAGTGCATGATAACTCATGAAAATGTGTCTTTCACAAGCTTAGTCTCATGTTACTTGTCAATTCAGTATTTGTCTATTTGTGTGCGTAAATATGAAATAGCTTTGGCTAGATCTGGCTGACCTCGCTGCTAAAAAAGTCCTGATCTCTCAGATACAATTTCAGAAGGGTAAAACGAGGCTGCAGGAGTGTCATACAGAACAGCACCAAAACTAGATTAAATCCTATTCTACAAAAGCTAGAAGAATATGCTGAGGATAATATCCTACTGAATGTATGAGTTGCCCATGTATAATACATGTAGTCAAAAAAAAGTACTTTTTTTCCCTTTGAAAGTGTTTTCACTAGCATATGTAATCTGAATTCTATTTTATGTTCACTCGAAAGAGAAAACAAGAGTCCATGAGAAATGTTTCAGAGCCTTGTTCCAAGGAAGATGACAAACTGGAGTTGTTCTTGCTCTGTCCCATGCCCATCACCCTCAAGGCTAAAACTAGGAATGTTGGAGACGGAGGAGGTGAACTCAGCTTCAGAGTACCCCTTCACCCTTGAGCTCTTAGCAGTTTAGGCCAGAGGGGGAAAAAAAGACAATAAACCTTTACATCCCTTCTCCAAGTTAACTAGCTTCTGGAGATGTCCCTGTCTCTTCCCCAGCCAAAGCAACCAGAGGATTTCCTTATCACTTGCTGCAGAGTCCTTTAGAGCCCATCGTCCTAAGAAAAAGCCCTGCAGATGGCTGGGCAGAGAACAACAGATTGCAATACTAACACCGTAATGCATGTAGTAATTTCGTTCTGTCTCAATTTTTTTTAGGATAATCCATATTTTGAAATGCATTTCCATGAAGTCTACAATATGGAAGCATATAGTTGTGCATCTAAATATACCTTTGCTCGAACACTAAAGAGACTGAATGCAACGTACCTTAAGAAGGACTTCAAGATTGTGAACTTTGATGACACCTACCTAAATGATGATTCAATGTGGTCATCCAGCAATAGGGATTTCTTAGTACTTACAAAGGTTTGTTTCTATGCTTCCAACCTTTTATGTCTCTCCCTCTGTCGTCTGTCCTAAAGATGTATTTTCTAACATTAAGGTGGCTGGTTGACTTTCACTGACCAGCATATCATAAACCATCTGATCAAAAAGTTAGTAAGTGATATGCAGTGTCTCTTTTTAAATTTTACCTGTAAATAAGAAGCGGAACATACTTTTTACATAAAAAATTGTTAATTAATTGATATATATATTAGGAGGTCCTCACTCTAGCAAATACTTATACATATAAGAGACTGGAAATGCAGAACCAGTAACTCTCATGCTGTGGTGATTCCTTATGTAAGTAGAGTTTAGCATTTGCTTATCTGTTCATGGAGGCATAAATTATCTTTCATTAATAACTGGAAATACTTTTACAGCATTAAGAGCATTAACAGTTAGTTTATATCCTGGAAGTAGAAAAAAGAAAGTAATCAATTGCATTCTGTATGAGAACGATGAACATCTCCGTGTCCAAATGTGTTGAAACACAGAACTCTGTTAAAGAGATCACACCTACATCCCTACAAGAATCCAACTCTCATCCTGATGGAGTATTGCATTCAGGTACCATGGGACCAACTCTTCACCTATGCAGCTATATTATTTTCCCACAGAACATTTAGTACTCCCTTTGGTCTTCACATTATTTGTGGTACTGTCTTAGAAAATAAATGTTCTTAAGCAGCATTTTCACACCTCCTTTCTTGCACTTCATTGCTTATGAGCAGGCATGGTTAGAGAACAAAAATAATTTGTTTCTGTATCTGAACAAAATGATAAGAAAATACCATGCAAACAGTAGTTGTTGGCCACTACAGCTATTTTGCAGGCAAGTGATAGACTTTCCAAATTTCATAGAATTATGAGAATAATTTTCACCAGTTTCTAGCTAAGTGTTAGCCTATTCAGTGCACTGCTTGATGGCACATTAGTACTTAGAGCTACATTTACCATGGGGTGGAGTCTACCTGTGTAGTTTGGAACACCTCACAAAAAGTAACAGTGGAATTTGTGATAGAGGATACTACAGCAGAAACAAAGGATGAATTGCAGCTCTATTGAACCTGCCATCTGTAAAATGAGGTAGTTGTGAAAGGTGCTACGTCTCCTCTTTTGCTCTTGTCTTTCGCATGAACTCCGACCTTTGAAAACATTTGTGTAAATGTACTTTGGATTCAAAATTGAAATAACATCAAATAAGTGAGGATATATTTGAAAAACTGTAAAATGTACAGCTTTCCACTTTTTAAGTGCTATCCTATTGTGTGTATATAGGAAAGCCCATACCTTTGATAAGCTAATCTTCAGAAGTTAGATATTTATTCTAAGCATATGTTGCAGATTACATTTTTTCTAACACACATCTTAGTAATCATGACAGTTGTGAGGGCAATTTATGTGGGTAACACAAATCCCCTGGAATTTGTAAGGGCTTAAGTCTTAAATTTGCCACTTAAATACTGCTAGAGAGAAGAATTGTAATTCTCATTCTGTAATTCAATGCAGTTGCTCTTTTGAGGATGTCTTTGGGATAATCCAGTGCAAGTAGGTGTGTTGTGACATATGATTATTAGCTACAAGAAGTATTTGCCCAGCATCCAGGTTCCACAAAACTATCTTATATAGAAAGTATAATTCATGCTACTGATACATTGTCTCGTTTGAACTGTGTATGGACTGTTGAGGTCACAATGTTTTCCATAATATTTACAAATTCTTTGCTTAATAGGCACAAGGGAATGTTTTCTGGGTGGAAAAGCTTCCATCATTCATCTTGCAATTGTAATAAAAACATAGAACTCTAAAAATGTGCACTTCAGAGCATTCTTTTGAAATAAAGTACATGTATACTGAATTCTTGACCAATAATTGTCTGTATCCTAGAGAAACTGATTATAGTAATTTTTTAGCTATCATGTTCAACCATATTTAATGGGCATTCATCAGTATTTTATATATTTCTATTCTTGTACTATATAAACATTTAATATACTATATGGGAAGATAAACAAACCTGCATTTTATGTGGAAGAATATGCAATTAAAATCTCTCTGGCATTCATTCTGTCTGATAGCATAATTTCAACATTCTTCACTAAGCAATCAGACCGAACAAAAGGAATGGGAAAAAAGGGATACTGTCCATGTCAATTATTTCAGTTACTCTCAAAAGGAAGAGTATTTTAAAAGATCTTTGTGGGCCTAATCTAGCGACTCCTTTTCTCTAGAAGATGTCAACTACCCAGACACTGTGTAATTGCCTGATGGTAATATGCAAAGTCTGAGGTGTGGGACATTGTCACTTTGTGGTGAGCATAGCACAGCTGTACCACCGGTCAGAGACAATGTGCTAAATTACAAATGGAAAAGACCCGACAGGCTAAATAGCCCATCTTTCAGTTAATGTGAAATTATTTCCTACATCACATTTCCTGACCTTGGATAAATGGAATGTAGTTTGAAATACAGTATCTGGGGATTCATCTAGGTCTGCTGGAAGAATTCTCCAAGACGGAATAGGAAGAAACTTATGGGAGTAAAGGATTAACACAAATGCATCTGTAGCATTCCTATAAAAGGTTTCAACTACATGATGGAATGAATTAATACTGGAGAATGTGGACATAATGCAGATTTTCTTCAGAAGACAGGAATAGCTATCAGCCATGTCCATTCCAGAGAGAAGAAAATACATGGCAGCCTGAAAATGAAGAAGAGTGATCATAAGCAAACAAAAGTTCATGCTCATGTAAGAAGCAGAATGAGAACAGAGGCTGTCATAAAAAACAGGTGATTTTTTTTCTACATTTATTTTTTTAAACACTTTAACCAACATCAGAATTGAGAATACAGGGAAATCTATGACAACAGAATTTATTTTAGGTTTATTTCTTTAAACTGGAAATACTCTTCTCCCGTGTCTTTATTTTTCATGGATAACTAATCTTTTCTTGCATCTTAAATTAAGGAAATACGGATCAGTGCAGAATTTTAAAAATAATTCTGGAAGTGAAACAGAGCAGGGAGCCTGTCCTGAACTCTGCCCTCTAGGTTATTTCTCATACTTCTTCGCCTTTGTATTTTGGAGTCATAACATAGCTCTTTCTGACACAAGCCTAAATTGCTTTCCCTGACATCTGTTTCCCAATATTTTCAGTCACTTTCAGGATATAAATATTTTTTTAGTAAAATGAGTGATTGTATTATGTAATTTTTAATATGTAATTTAAGAATATTTTGTCATGACTTAAAGTCAATAATGGAAGATTGAACACCCTTTGTAAAGAGGCATCTGTGGAAAGCTGAAGTAGGGGGGGAAGAGGACGGCACTGTGCATCTTGGAAGATGATTTCACATCAGTTTTAATGTGTAAACACATTTTAGCAGTAAAAAGTGCATTGTGGTGTGGTTTCATTTTTTTTCTAGCATAATTAAAGCTAAAAGATAGGAAACTAGAGGGTTCCGCCTAATAACAGCTTTATGAAACCTTATCCAATATTTTATGGCTGCCTTGTCCACTCTTTATAGATCTAGACAGAGACAGTAACATTTTGTGGCTGAATTGAGAAATTACCAAACTATAACTTCTATTTTAACCATGGCCCTCATGAATGATATATTATAGAATTATACAGCATGTTGTTTTGTAAGTCAGAAAATAACAGTGCATTCAGCAAGACTTAATTGGTCACTCATATTGCATCATAGAATATGCTGGGAAGGGATTGTCAAGGATTACGAAATCCAGCTCTTAAGTAAATGGCCCATATGGGGCTCAAACCCACAGCGTTGGTGTTGTTAGCTGTTGTTACCATGCTGTAATCAACTGAGCTCATCCCAATTCATGATTTCAATCAAATAGAAATACGACACAGGAATTACAGAATCACAGTTTTACATGTTAAAAATACACATATTGGCAATTTACAACAATCCCTTGGAAAAGATGTTTTCTGTTGTTCTTTATTGGTCATGGCCTGACAAATACATTTTATCAGCTACACACTAATGTGAATAAATCATATACAATTCAAGTAATCTGGAATTATTTCAGTCTATCCTTAACTCTGCATTCAATTACATTAATAATGCTAAAAATTAGGTAAGTGTATTGATCACGTGAAGAACTTCTGTCATAGCGAAGCTCGAACTGGAAGGTAGCTCCAGTCTTCAGAATTCAGCAGTGGTTACAAGTAGCTATAGCAAATTTGGACATGATTTCTCATGGTTAGATACCAATCCTAAATTTCATTATTAGTAGTCCCAGTATAACTTTTCCATTTGCATTATCACTGACATCAAAGACTGTCAATTAGTCCAGGTTCTTCTACAAAGGAGCAAAGCAAAAACCTGAGTGCTATTCACAGAATATGAATATGAGCTGAACATGAACCAGGGTGTGCCCAGGTGGCCAAGAAGGCCAATGGCATCCTGGCCTGTGTCAGCAACAGTGTGGCCAGCAGGACCAGGGCAGGGATTGCCCCCCTGTATTTGGCACTGGTGAAGCCTCACCTTGAGTACTGTGCTCACTTTTGGGCCCCCCACTTTAAAAAGGAAATTGAGGTGCTTGAGTGAGTTCAGTGAAGGGCAACAAGGCTCAAGAAGGGTCTAGCAAACATTTGCTGTGAGGAACAGCTGAGGAGGCTGGGTTTGTTTAGCCTAGAGAAAGCTCAGAAGGGACCTCACTGCTCTCTGCACCTCCCTGAAAGGAGGCTGTAGTGAGGAGGGGTTTGGTCTCTCCTGCTGTGCCTGCAGTGAGAGGACCAGAGGAACTGGCCTAAAGCTGAGAGAAGGGAGATTCAGACTAGGTATTAAAATTTTTTTTCACTGTTAGTTTTGTCAGGTATTGGAATAGATTGCCCAGGGAGGTGGTGGAGCCACCATCCCTCCATCTGTTGCTGGGTGACAAGGTTTACAGGTTACAGTGATCGTGCTGGATCGTGGGCCGATAGATGGACTTGATGATCTCAAGGGTCTCTTCCAGCCTTGCTGATTCTATGAAGTTACATTACTCCTGATGCTGTGGCCAAATAGAATTACAACATGTAGCCAGAGAGGGACACGGCAATTCGAAACTGAGATTGTGCGACACTGTAATGCCACGTATGCCTCGCCAGGTTTACCTGCATTTCTTTCGTGAACACGTTCGCCTGCTATAACCCACCTAAGCGCTCTCAGTAAGTAGCTGTGCCGTGACGCCCCTGGAGAACGCTGAGGCGGCTCTCGGTCCGCCCGCCTTTCCCCGGGCCCGCCGCCCGCTCCTCCCCGCCAGGGGGCGCGGCGCGGGCAGCCCGGCCCGGGCCGCGCGCCGCCGTCACGTGGGCGGAAGCCACAGCCGGAGGAGTCGCGTCCGTGCCCGGCGCTTCCCTTCCCGGCGCTTCGCTTCCCGGCGCTTCCCTTCCCGGCGCTTCGCTTCCCGGCGCTTCCTGGCCCTCTCCCGGCGCCGCGGTGAGAGCCAAGCGGCCCCGCCACCCTCCGCCCCTTGCCCCGTCGGGGTGTGGGGTTGCCGCGGTGCTCCGCGGGCCGGCTCGGCGTGCCCGTGCGGCGGGCTCGGGCGGGGCGGTGGCGGGAGCGGCTTGTGCGGGACTCGCGGGTGGAGGCGGCGAAGCGGTGTCAGACGGGCCCTTGGGAGGCCGCCGCTGCTGTAGGTAACTCTTCCGAGTTGTCCTGTTTCATGGCTGATCTTGTGATTGATTGCTGGGGATGCTGCGGTTGGGCTGCGCCCCTGTGTTGTGTTCTGACCCGGTAGGATGCAGAGGCAGCGTGTTTTCCTGTTTGCACCCTGGGAGAAGCCAGGCAGTGCTGAGTGGCCTTGCCACACTGCTGGGCCCCATCTGGCCTCTGTTTCCTGGACAGGCCGCGTCTGCGATGTGGTGTCTGACGGATTTCGTGTAGCCTTTGGAACATTACAGGGGAAAACGCAGCAATGTCTAAAGGGATTTATCTGAGTCTCGTGTAGTCCCTGCTTTCTTAAAGCTTTTTTTCCTGAGGAACGAGGTTTATTTCCAGCTCCTTGGGCTAAATTCTGCCTTCTCTTGAGACAGCAGGATTCAAGTGTGAAAAGCTTAATTTTGTGGTTGGTTGTGGCACGCTGTGAAGGTTTTGGTGGCTGTGAGTAAAGAGACTGAGTTCGTAACAGAAGTTGGACTGTATGTGACAGCAGTCTTGGATTTATGTTATACTTTATGGGAAAGGTGTATTTTGCACAATCTGGACAAATTGTTTTAGCACTGAAATGGGAGACTTAGCAATTTGTAGCAGTTTGATTGTGACTTAGAGCAGAAAATAAGATCCTAAATAGGGAAGGAAAGGGGATATTTCTGAAGTGCAGCATATTATTGGTATGTTGTGTGTTCTTCTTACACACATGTTGAAGAGTAACAGGAATGGCAACCTGATACAAGTTGGGAAACAAAAAGTGGGCCCAGCGTTTGATGAAAAGAAGGAAAATTATTAGCAGCTATGAGGTGGTAAATTACCATAGGGTTTCATATAAACAGCGTGCTCTGAACTCTGTGCACTTGACAGTACTGTTTCCAGCTTGGCATGGTGGCCCTTGTTTTCCCAAAGTTCTTGAATTACTAATCTTTAAAATTACTGTGGTAAAATTGCTCAAGATTTTGTCTTTTCTGTGAGTTTATCAGAGAAAGCAACTCAGGCATCTTCAAGAGAGTAAGCCAATCTAAAATTTAACTCCATATACTGTCTCGGCATCAAGCAGTATAGAGTGTCATGGGTTCTAATCATGTTTTTAATGCACTCTAGAATTTTAAGGCACAGGTAATATTGAAGCTTCTCTATTTAAATAAAAACACTGAAATGTGATGTCTAATGTGTTGCTCTGTTCAGTCTAGACAGAATCTCTATGTGGTGTGAGGAACTGTTGTGAATCAAGTGAATATTGCTAATTCCTTAATTTTCTGGAGCATGGTGGTGTTTTTGGTTTTGTTTTGTTTGTTTGTTTGTGTGTTCTTGTGTGAATGAATTCTACAAGCTTGAGTATTGGATGGTCTGTTTTTCTTGATTCCAGTTTCAACTTTCTTTTTTTTTTTGGTTAATGCCTCATATTTCCCTTTACTACAAAGAAGCTTTTTGTACTCTTTTGAATTAAGCGGAAGGATCATCCAAATGTTGATAAATTACAGTTGTCTAATTGAAATAAGATAGTAAGCTTTTTTAAATTTTTTTTCTTAAAATGGACTGGGCTTCTATGCAAGTTGTGCCTGTCTAGATTATGATTCATTAAGTTACCTGTAAATTTAATTTTAAAAACCTGTAATCGCTGTAAGTGCATGACTGGTTCTTTTTTTGTGTCTGTTAAATGTGCTTGAGTTTATTTTGACTTCCTAAAATCTTTCAGCTGAGATAAAATGACTGCAATCAAGCATGCTTTACAGAGGGATATTTTCACTCCCAATGATGAACGTTTATTGAGCATTGTGAACGTGTGCAAAGCAGGCAAGAAGAAGAGAAACTGCTTTCTGTGTGCCACAGGTACATAGGAATACCCCACTGTATTTCTTGTCTTCACTTTTGTTTTTTATTCGGCTGTATTTGGTTTAGCTTTATGTACAGTCCTTTTTCTTGACCTGTATAAAGCAGGTGCTTTTCATTTCCAATGGAGAAAATTAGCTGTAGCTTGTACTTCCCCTTGCTTCTACTAAAGAAGAAACAAAACCCTCTACTTTTATTCATGGATCTCATTGTAATTTGAAATGAAAGAATCAAAAGTTATTCTTTTGAGACTGGTGGGCTTTTGAAGCAGGCTTTATGTAGTGCTTAAAACAGGATGTAGTAATCATCTAGTCTGATAAGCCTAAATAAAATGCTTTAAAGAATATTGGTTAGAGTCAAAGGCAGAGGGCTCTGAAAAGGCACAGTTACTGAATTGAGTTCTAATGTTCCTTTAAATGTATGTTTATTACATTATATCTCTTCCAAAAAATTAGGAGCTTTGGGTTGATCTGTCAGTAAATTAGCTTGCTAAAATATTTTTTGACTGAAAAATGTCTGAAAATGTTTTTATTCTGACTGTACACTACAGTTATGTCTGTGCTTTGTCGGTCATGGTCCAAGATCCGCTGTATCAAAGAAATAAATCGGGTTCATTACTTCACAAGCTGTATAGAGATGTATACCTGTTTGATTGAGACTTAAATTGTGCTATGGATATTGTGGATAAAAATGTTTTTTATCAAATAAATACTACAAAATCTCCCCCACAGCTAATTCAGATGTGAAAATAGTATGTGTGTTTTGAAATTATTCTCTTAACTTCATTTAATAGTGACAACGGAACGACCAGTGCAAGTAAATGTGGTAAAAGTGAAAAAATCTGACAAAGGAGATTTTTACAAAAGGCAGACTGCATGGGCACTTCGAGACCTTGCTGTTGTTGATGCCAAAGATGCTGTTAAAGTATGTGTCACTTTTTTGTTTAGTCCTCTGCTCACAACATTGTCTTGCTTCCAAGTTAGACTTAACTTCCTTGATACTGGCTGCTTTAAAACTTAGATTGATAACAGGTTAATTAAGATGATAAATTCCTGTGCTGCTTGAGCCTGCATTTTCTTTCAGCCTTTGAAGAATATTACCCTGGTAAATTAAGTAAGAGTTGTCTAGATATGCTTGAATAGCAATAGTCTCAATATCTGCCCTGTTAGCTGTAGTGATCTCTCAGTGACTATAGAGAGCTTCTGCTAAGGACCAGTAATTTTTTGTTTTGTTTCAAGTTTTACGTAGTTTTTTCCTCCCAAGCTTAATTTCCATTAAGAAAATTTGTGACTGTTCTACTAATGACAGTCATAAATTTGTCAAAATGTCAAAAGTGTTCCCATGAAAACATGTAATGTTTTTTTTCTGGGACTCTTAAAACATTCTTAATGAGGAGTATATAAGCTTGAGGGTGAGCTCTTACAATTTGTTCTCTAAGTCATTGCATTGGCCACTTCTTGGGAAGTGTACGGTCCTGGTATGGTGGACTTTACTACAGAACAACAGAAGCAACCTATTTTTGACCACTTACATTCATTTGTTGTCATAAACTAAGATGTACAAACAGGCAGAGGTGAAAATCCTTCATCCCATAATGTTTGGTTTTATATTCTGGTAACTGGTTATTTGGAAGAATAGACAGAAAACTGCAAAGTTGAAAATTCTTTGATTTCTCCCTCTCCAAGAACAGGTTTGTTATTTCAGTTATCCACATAATGGTTGGCTAGATTTTAGATGTTCCTAAATACTGTGTTGGAGCATTGCTTCCATCAGGTTAAAATTATACTATCTTTCAGGGCTTTTTATTGCAAAACAGAATTTGGCAATGGTTTTCAGAAATATGCTGTAATGTATATACCACTCTAATGACAGGTTTTGAAATTTGCATTCAAAAACCAGATGT
The DNA here is from genome assembly GCA_036630365.1 of Acanthiza pusilla. Classification (NCBI taxonomy): domain Eukaryota; kingdom Metazoa; phylum Chordata; class Aves; order Passeriformes; family Acanthizidae; genus Acanthiza; species Acanthiza pusilla. Next base: position 37,696,863 of record JAXCHO010000164.1, on the reverse strand, counting down.
TGAATGCCAAACTCTTATATTAAAAAATGGCACAATTAAAGTTGGTAAGTGCATTCTCTTTTGGTTTCCAAACAAACACCTTTGCAAGTGTTTTGATGCAGGCATTTCTGGCACAAGTTGTCAAAGAGACAAGTCAAATTTTATGTAACAATACTGTTTGTTTAAAAATATATGGTAATTATATTTATCAATATAAGCTACAGAAAAAAAAATAACTGCTTTTATTGTAGTATACAGAAAATAAAAATTTCCCATCGTGTGGTTTCTTGTGCTGCCTGCTTCTACAGATAGTAGTGACTATATAATAAGTAACAGCAATAGTAGATTTTACAGACTACATCTAAGTAAGAATGTAACATGTAACTGAGGCAATAACATTTTTCATCAAAAGGAGTCTGGACCACGTAAAATGCTTGTAATAGGAACTTTTAAACAGGCTATTACCAGTTGCCATCCCTACTGAGTTCATAAGTGACTGTAGAAAGGATAGTACTTTATTCAGTGGTTATCAAAGTAATGTTCTGGTCAGGCAATAAATCTATTAGAAAATACTTCTATAATAGTTTTTTGCTATAAAAATACCTTTTTTTCCTATCCTGTTCAGTCCTGTTAAATACTGTCATACCTTCGAAATATATAAAATGCTCACAGTTTTATTCTTTGTTCCTATTCTCTTAAGTATCCTTGAATTTTGTTTTACATGGTGTCAGTTGGTAACTCCAGCTACCATTTTTATATTCAGAAGGCATTAGTCATTCTGACGACAGTGGTTCAGGGCAGACAGCACTATCAAATGTGTTTTGAAGATCTGTAAGATCTCTGTATTACATGTCATTGTGGTTTTATCTGGCTTTACAAAATACGGTCTTCATAGCCTGCATTCTTCTGTTTTTTCACTATCACCATTTTAGCACCTTAATTAAGGTGCGTCAGGGCACTAGAGTTGCTGTATGAGCTTAAGGTTGGCATCTGTGTAATTTAGTGTTTACCCTGTGATCTCAATAATTAAATGCATAGACAGTCTTTGCAACTAATCATTTGACTGTGGAGCCTGTAACATATCTCATCTTTTGCAGGAGAGTCCTGAATTTGACTTGCATTTTGACAAAGTGTACAAATGGGTTGCAAGCAGCACAGTGGAAAAGAACACCTTCATTTCATGTATCTGGAAACTCAATCAGAGATATCTTAGAAAGAAAATTGACTTTATTAATGTTAGTTCACAGCTATTGGAAGGTAAATTTCTACAACTGTATTTGAAGTGTAAAGTTTAGTAATTACTGAGGTAAAACCGATACACTAAAAAACTATTTTTAATCCTGATGGGTTTTCTTATTCTTACTTCTTTTCAACTTTATATTTTCTAAGTCTTCAGATAAGCAAGATGACTATATAGCAGCTTTTCTGTTAGAAAACTGAGAACCAAGACAAAATACTTCATTAAGGAAGTTCTAAATATTGATAAGCTTACTGTATTTCTAAGACATTCTGTTTAAACTCTACCTCCAAGATCTGGTAGGTCTAAATGTGTGACAAATCTGCTTTTGTTCTCATTTTCATTTCCTCTGAATTAGAAAAATTATTTAAAAAGTGACACTTCTGTAGTATTCTAGAGATCAGTGAGGTTCTATATGAGATTTCTAGTTCATTAACTGTGAGGTATGTGCTAAATTCTGCTGGACCCCATTACAATTTATGTGACCAATTGGCTGCTAGGAAGGCTTTGTATCTTGTTTGCTTATCCTGTAGTAAATATTTTTATGGTCACATTATCTTCTAATAGTTAACATTTTGTAGTAAAGCCTAGTAAGTAAGAGTATATCACATGGTGTCTTGTCAGAAGTGGTGAAACTGCCAGTTTTAAATACTAGATTAGTGTGTGCAGAAAAATTTGAATTAGAAATGTGAAACAGGAAGGATAACATTTCTGTATTTTGGTGTTGACCAGAATTTGTTTAAAACCAATGTCTAACATTTCAAGTGTGTGCAATATTAAAACATTCAAACTTACTGCCACTTAGAAATATACTCTCTGTGCTTTGTCTAGCTAACATTCTCTGCTTCCTTTCCTCTGCTTTTCCATACCTTTTAATTCTTCAGAGCTTCCTAAAGTTGCAGAAGGTGCGTAACACCTTTTCCCTTTATTTTGCCTTGTAAGCAATTTTCTTAAATAATATGCTTTTTCTTTGTTTGTTTGTTTTCTTAGCGCTTTGGTAGCTTATCAAGTTGCTAGAGATAGATGTTTCAAATGTCCTAAACACTTTCTGGCTGGGCTGTGTTAATATTCATTTGTCAGCCTTTGAGTGGCTTGTAAAGTAAGTGCTGCTGTGAGAAATCATAGGTAATGAAGCCATTGTTTATTTGATTTTCACTTAGCTCAGTAGTGATTTTCCTGCTGTGAAACTCACCTTGAGCATCAAGATAACTTTATTTAGTGGTATATATCTTAATCAACTTCAGTATGTTTCCCTTATCCTCTGTCTACCAAAAGAGAGAATCTTAACTTGTACTGATCTTCACCAACAAACTGAGTGTAATACTGTAATGTGTTCTGATGCTTATTACCAGTGTAAGAGGGGAATAAAGTGAGACTAGGTTTGTACCTTGCAATAAAGGAAGGTGGATATTTGTATTTTGCTTGTGTTAAGTAATTTGGAAATTACTTAACTGTTGGGAATCAGTTCTGGAAATCATAATAAAGTGTGTGGAAGACTGAGACTTGAATAAAGTGTTCATGGGTAGCAGGTAGTTGTTAGGAGTTGTTTAATGGATTAATTTACTTACAGATAGTTAAACATACTTAAGTACTCTTAAAATGCTTGTGACTAGACTTGATAACGCATTTTATTTTTCCTTCTCTACCTAAGAATCTGTTCCAAGTGGAGAGAATCAAAGTGTAGCAGGAGGAGATGAAGAAGCTGTGGATGAATATCAGGAGTTAAATGCAAGAGAGGAACAGGATATTGAAATAATGATGGAAGGGTGTGAATATGCTATTTCTAATGCTGAAGCCTTTGCAGAGAAGTTGTCAAGAGAGCTGCAAGTGCTAGATGGGGTAAACATTCCTTCTAATGTACAGTGTGCCAGTTTGTTGAACTGTTCTCTCTGATAATGACCACATAACATTTTTTGAAAAGGTAGTTAATGTGGTCTGCCACATATTTAAATGTAAATGTTTTTAGACAACCTAACATTCTAGTGGTCACTTGAAAATCTTAAGGAAATGTAGGGAATACAGACTTGAGGGAACCATCAACAACCTCCTCAAATTGTCAAGTTGTGTGTTTCTTGTATATTTTGAAAATGGCTGCTGTCATAGAGATGGCTGATCTTGCAACAGAGAATCTGACCTTATCATCTGCGTTGGTTTTTTTGGAACTAAAAATGTTCTGGTATTGTACAGATTACTGTTTGGCTTGTTGGTTTTCCGCAGATCAATACTTCAGCCCTAAGAACTTGAGCAAAGTTTTGGGTTTATCTTTTTGAAATAAGGAAGTATCATAGATTGAGAAACTTCTGTGTTCAGTAACACTATGGCTTATTATTTTGTTTATTTCATCAGGAGTTTTGGAAACTGTTTATTTGAGAGTAATAGAGGGAGAAGAAGATATCAAAATGCTTTTAAGATTTCTTTTAAAATGTGGCATTATTTTCTGTATAGGCAAATATCCAGTCCATTATGGCCTCAGAGAAACAGGTCAATATCTTGATGAAGTTGTTGGATGAAGCCCTAAAGGAAGTTGACCAAATTGAGCTAAAGCTGAGCAGTTATGAAGAAATGCTTCAGAGCGTAAAAGATCAAATGGATCAAATTTCGGAAAGCAACCACCTAATTCATCTCAGCAACACAAATAATGTTAAACTACTGTCAGAGATAGAGTTCTTAGTGGTAAGCATTTTTATTATGTTTACTATGGTTGTTCAATTCAGCTCTAAAATTCTTGTAGGTTGTTACCCTCTTTAGCATGAGGTTCCTTTAAATAATGAGCTTATTTTTCATTGTTGCACTAATTTCAATAAGTTATAATGGTGAAGTTGTATTTACCTGTCTTGGTTCGCTAGCACAGCAAACTAACCTGCTTATGGACAATACTATCCATTATTTTGTAGAATCACATGGATCTAGCTAAGGGCCATATAAAGGCCCTTCAGGAGGGAGATCTGACATCTTCTCGAGGCATTGAGGCCTGCACTAATGCAGCAGATGCCCTTCTGCAGTGTATGAATGTAGCTCTTCGTCCAGGTAATGTTTTTCTTAGACTATGGTCTAACAAACAAAATTTATTATGGTAGTGCCTTCCCAACTAGGATCAGATTTTGTTCTGTAGATTGAGGGAATTGTGACCTCTGGTCCTCTTGGTTCCCATATACAATGTATTACTCTGTATTTTGGACACTCTAAAGTCCTTTTTGTTTGTAGGACATGATATGCTTCATGCAGTGAAGCAGCAGCAGCAGCGGTTTAGTGACTTGCGTGAGCAGTTTGCACGGAGACTCGCCAGTCATTTGAACAGCGTATTTGTTCAGCAGGTATTGTATTTTACTACTGAATATGAAATTTTTGGTCACAAACGTTTCTGGAGAAGAAAAACAATCTGTCTAAATTGGACATATTCTGTGCTGTAATCAGTAAATCCTAGAAGCTCTTCAGGCAGAATATTGCTGAGCATGCCAAACTATAATTGCCTATCGAAGCCTCTTACATTTAAAAAAAACCCCAAGCATCTCTTTTTAATGGGCATACTATCTGAATTTAATGGCTTATATGATATATTAGGATTTATTTTAATTGTAAAGCTTGATTAATTGAGGAGAAAAAGCATTGACCTTTTTTTAAGGTTGTTAGAGGCTGAAAACATGGAAGTTCTTGCTGTGTGTACCTCAAGGACCATTAAAAAAACCCCAAAACAAAACCAAACATACACAATAAAATGTCTGAACCTTGGTTTTGTTCCTTAACTTGAAATATTCACAAAACACTGTCCTGAAACTTGTTTTCTAAAATCTGGATGGTTTTTATAGCCTCAGTTTTTTAATTTATGTGTTTTTTATCTTCAATTAGTTTACTCAGACCTTCCTCCAACTCTATAACAGGTCCTCCTATCATTCAGTTCCAGTGAGTACATTGGGTTTGATACAAGATTTTCTAACTATTTTTTTTTTCTGAGCTTGAATTATCTAACTGGTAGCTGCATTTTTGACTTTGCAAAAAGAAATTTGACCTTACTGATTACAGTGCATCAGACTTACGTCCTTTTTTACTTTTTTTATTATTTTTGTCAGCCATTAAGGTTTGCTTATCTGTTTATGAGCTAACATTCCTCTGATCTCATCCCCAGAAATTGCTGAGAGACCTATTGAGATGTATGGAGGAAACATATTTTCAGGAAATATGTGTACAACAGTACAGATACTGTAATTGCATGAAATTGCAATATTTGTAAATAAAAAATAGTAATTCTGGCTTTATATGTATTAGCACAATATAAGTTTAAAAAAATCTAAATTTTATGTATTAGACTATGTGCAGAAAATGGAATTCAGTTACTCTGGGTAATTGTATAGCAAATTGCATTTAGAGTGCAGGCCTGGCTTTTTATGGCAAAGATAACTTCTTCCTACATTTTCTCCACTTTGCAGAAGAATTCCAGCTCCACAGCATATTAATTTCTTTGCCTTTAGCTTCTGTTCTTAAGAAGGTATTTTCCTCTGTCACTTTTCATATTTTGAACACCTAAGAATAGACTATGTGTCTCAGCCCTTAAATGAGCAAGTGGGAGCTATGTTGTGTAAGTCCTGCATAAATGCATCCACAGAGTTTGAATATTGGACTTGTGTATGGAAGTGGCTGTATAACAGAATATCTTTCTGATGTTCTTTTCTGAGAATTTTATTTTTAAAAAATAGTAGATTATTATTGCTGTGTAATATTATGTGTATTAGATGAAATTCTTATTCTTAAAGCACTTTTCAGTGTTATTGAGAATGCCATTACCAATTGGCAGTTTATTTTTTTAAAATTCTGATACTAGTAGTGGCCTCACATTGTTTTTCATACAAACTTGTCTTCTTGCTGTTACCTGTGAGGTATTAATCAACAGATAAAAATTATGACTTTGCTATTAAGTTAAAGCAGGAGGAGTTCATTAACTGCAAGAGATCAGACTCTGCTAAGCTTTTTCATTGCTGTAAAAGAGGAAAAAAAGAGCTTTTGTACTTCATTTTGAGGTACAGATTTAAGTGTTGGAGGTATAACAGATTTTTATGTTATCTCACTAAAATTAGCTTGTTTTGTTAGTTTGAGGAATATAGCAATTTCTTAGTTGGATGTTATTGAGAACTCCAACTACAATACTTCGTTGCCTTTAACATCTGAAGAGTTGCATTATTTGTTTAGAATGTTTCTTTAAAAAGATAAAGTAAAGCACTTCAGAAAAAACTAAAATAATGGTAAAAAATTCTAAATTAAAAAGAAAAATGAAAACACGATGATGTCTAGGCAGCTGTTAATATGAGCAAGACGTTCTGATTTGGAAATCATTAGATGGGAAAACATAGTTATATTGACATTTGGGCCTAAATATTTTTCCTTGAAATTATGAAATTGTTCTTTATTTTTTGAAAAGCAAAACAACTCAATGCTTGATTCAAACTACTGTTGTGAGATTCTAAAGTGCTTCATCTCTTTTACATTAAAATGAGAATATGTATTAAAAATTTTAAACAGAAATGCAACTTTGGATTGCCATTTGCTGCAGTGTTAAAAGCTGTTTACTAAGAGTTAATGCCGTTATCTCTATTGTGTAATACTAATAATCGTATAACCTGTGTGTCTATTACTTTAAAGATATTTTAACAACCAGGTTCAGCACTCAGTTTAAAGGCAACTCTGGGCTTTCTGCTTGTGAAATATAAAGTAGGTTGAAGCTTTGAAACTATTAAATAGTTGAATAACAAATCCAGGGTATATTTGATAACGGTATACATTTATGTGTAAGGAGAGAAAGCCTCTTAATTAGGTGGGAAAGGTGCATCTAGAAGCTCCATAATGTTTTAGAGCAGGCTTCAACAGGACTTAATTTACTGTAAGCAGAATGATTAGTCCTGTGGAAAAGTTGGCCTAGAGAGCGAAATTTACCTTGTCAGGGAATTTGTCATGTAGCTTTATGAAGAATACAACTACTAATCAGGAAAGTTGTGTGTAATAAAGGGATATGAATAAAATTGTTGGATGAAAGAAGCAATAAAAATTTGGATAGCTGGATAATTCCTAGCAGTAATATGAACGACCATTTGGACCAACATAGTTTATGAAAGCTGTGGAAGCCACCAGGTAAATCATGTAAAACTATAATGAACATTAAAAATGCATGCTGTAGGAATGTAACAAACTGGGCATAAGAGGAAGTTTCTCTAGTCTCATTTTTATAGAAGCATATCAAGGATTTGTTGAAAATATTTGCTATATGTATGCCCGAAAGTATGCCCACAGTATTGAGTATGACCTCAGTAATCACAACAGCAGCTGTGTTGCTAATGCTGGCTGGATTCCAATTCCAAATTATATGTTCCAATAATTACCCTATGCAAAGTTAGCTTTTTGTTGAAGTCAGACTACAAGATTGTTTTTATAAGCAAAATTCATAGTGTTATCCTTTCCCATTGTCTGTGTGAATAAATTAATGTAGTTGGCCAGGACTTGTTTCTTTGGGTCTGTTTGTGTCTCAGTTTATGTAGTTAAAAGAACAGGGCTCAAAGTAAGTTCATGTTCATGTTGGATACAAAAAAGTACTGAAACAGGTTGAACTTGTGGATGCCCTTGTGGAAGTGTTCAAATCCAGTCGTTCAAGGATGGTGCTTTGGGCAGCCTGGTCTAGTGAAGGTGTCCCTGCCCATCGCAGGGGAGCTGGAAGTTGATGGTCTGTAAGGTCCCTTCCAACCCAAACCATTTTATGATTGTATGTAGTAGTTCAGCTTTATCCAGAAGCTGGCAGTGTTCATGTCACATTACTTAGTTAAAGTTAGTAATTTACCAATTAAATAATAGACTTTTTTTCCTAAACAACAAATCTGTGAATGTATTGTGGAAGCTTTTAGAGCTTTCTCTAACCAAAAGCTTGAACTGATTAGTACTCAGTACAACAGAAAGAGGGTAAGACAAAATTGCTTTAAGTTTGACTCTTTGATCCGAAATGGCTTCTATTCCAACTTAAGAGCATGCAAAGGCATTTCGTAAACAGTATAGCTTATTCTGCTGACTTGTCATATCCAAGATGGAGCTGTCCAGGAATGCTTTCTCTCTCAGGGACTAACGTTGACTGCCTTACATAAACCACCTATGTGTGATGCAGGAACTGGAGGCTAATTAGGACAAGCTTTGTGTGCTGCCATGGCACAAGCTATACTTAATGAAAGTTCTGTTGCTGTATTTACTGCAAGCCCAGTAGGAAGGACTTTACTGAAAATATTAAAGCCATTTGGAAATTAGGTCTTATTCTCCCTTCTTTTATCCCAGGGATAGTGGTTGTGTGTTTTGCTGTGTGGCTGCACAGAGGTGTTACCTTGCTTGCTCTCCCTGAATTGCTCAGGAAGCTTGTGAGTTGAAGCAAGTGTAAACTTAAAAAAGCTAAACCATATGTTGACGTAGCAATATGATGGGGTCTTTGCTTAAAGGAGGAGCATGAAATGAGTAGCTTGTGTACATGGAATGGTCTATGTTACACACTGTAAATTGTTTAACTCTAGTAAATGTTCACTGACTGTGTTGTGTGTGTCTGTGTTTGTGTGGAGGGAGAGAGAATGTGTGTGCACTGATGTTTTTAAGATTTGATCAAGGAAGTCTTGGCCAAAGTAAACTAAAGTACGTTGAATTGGAGCAGGCTTTCAGAGGAGGGCTGTAAAGCTCATCATTAACACCCAGGCCACCCATTAACTGGGGACTTGAAATTTGTATATGGGAAAAACATCTTTAAACAGAAGCAGCTATTATTTTTGTTTAGAGAAATAATGTGATAATCTCTTAAAATTTTTCGGGAACAATTGAACACTTGTCATTAAATCTTCATTCAGGTATACATTGCATTCTTGTATAAAACATGCCAAAGTGACTCACCCTGAAGGCAAAGAGCCTTAGAATGAACAAGCTTATTAAGATGCATTACTTACCCTCACTATAGTAACTTGGTGTCTGTATTAGGTGTTGTTTTCAGTCTGCATGTCTAGACCTTGCTCCTATGCAAGATATTTTGAGGCTTTTCTGTTTGTCTGAATGAGATGCTGTCCTCATACTAAGTTTTTCAGGAAACTTCTAGTACATCTGTGTAGTGCTTCCAGATTGACTTTGATACTTTTTCTCATCAAGGGTCACGATCAGAGTTCCACTCTTGCCCAGCACTCTGCTGAATTGACATTACCCAATCATCATCCGTTTCACAGAGATCTACTTCGATATGCTAAACTGATGGAGTGGCTCAAGAACACAGATTATGGAAAATATGAAGGACTAACAAAGGTATGTGAAGTGCTCAAATGATGCTAAAGAATGTTCATAATAGACTGGGCATGAAAATAAAAAAAATTGCCTGAGTGTATGTACATGTCATTTTAATATTGCTATATAATAAATATAACTCACTGCTCCTCTTTTTTTGTTCCTTTTTAGAATAGGAGATTTCATTTTTTACTATTTGTGGTATCCTGCTCTGTTAGTTTTTTCCTCAGACATTCTATTCTGAAGTATCATATTTATCTTAATATTTATGTAAAACAAGTTTGATGTTGTACAGCCTAGTTAAAAATAATTAAGCTAATTTCAAATTGGTGTGCTTATTGCCTGTGTGACATCTCTATTTGAACAAATCTTCATTTCACTTGGGAGTGTCAAAAACTTCAGAGGTCTCTTGTACAGTAGATTCAATAGAAACATTTTTCCCTTGTTTGCATGTAACTTTTAACTACCTGGTTTAAAAGTAACATGGAGTAAAACAATTACTACAGAAGTATGCAAAATGTTCTGGTAGAAGTCAAGAAGTTAGTCCTTACAAAACAAGTTGGGTTTTTTGTGTTTTTTTTTTTTAATTAAAGTACTGTCATTCTTAAATGGAAGATTTAAATTAGGCTTTTAAAATGGCTTTGAAATAGTTATTCCTTTGCCTTCAGTGTGAGGCAGATAGTGAATGGTTGACATCTTTGTGATTTTCTAATTAAAAACGTGAGGATTACATATTTATGTGTGCTTTTGGGGGTACAGTAAGCATCTGATAAAAGAGGGTACAAAAAATGGTGCTGAATTCTCTCCGTTCTACACTTGAATTGAATTCTGTGATGCTCTATCACTAGTAATCCTATTTGTATGTACTGCATTGCATATTTTTTTAATGAAGGAGAAGTAGAAATTTTTGATTAATGCTCAGTAAACTCACTATGAAAATGAATATAAGATGCTTAAATATCATGAATATATTTTTGTGCATGCTGCATAAATACATATACTTACGTAGTCCAAATCAGTTTAATGATTTTTAAGAATTACTGAAAACTTGCAGGTTTTTAAGAATTATTTGCCTATAATAGAAGAAAACTGGTATGAATACCTGTTAACTAAATTTACATTTTTCTTTTAAGAATTATATGGATTATTTATCACGACTTTATGAAAGGGAAATAAAAGATTTCTTTGAAGTTGCCAAGATCAAGATGACAGGCACAACCAGAGAAGGAAAAAAGTTTGGTAAGCTTCCAGAAGACACGTATGTTGCTTTGAATCTTACTATTTGCATATAAAGCACTCACTACAACACCTAGGGATAATTTTGTAATGGTGTAAAATCTTTTACTTTGGGCAAGATGGAAGAAATTGGATGAAAAATATGCTTAGTAAAACTTCTGATTTCCACAAGGCCAAAGTAGCACAAATTAAATCTTGTGAAATTGGTCAAAATAAAAGTATAACATACAATATTTCTCTGAGTGTTCAAATCTCTGCGCACTCTTTATTACTTGAACTATCCCACTTTATAACTTGAACAAATTTGAAAACTCAACTCCCGTAATTAGCGGAAGTTTGGGCAGCATTGTTGTGTGTTTCTTCTGCTGTTGTTTATGCTCTTAGTAAGTTTGGGTGGATTTTTAAGAAGCTAGTTTTAATGCTAATTCTGCCTAATAAAACTTACGTATTTTAATGGGTTTTTTCAGGGGGATTTACTTATGTAGCCTGACATTAGAAATCATTGTTTATTAACGTGTAGGTATTTATATTTAAGGGAGAATGTATTCCTGCTAGGATTAGTCAAGCGTGAATGTGGAAATGAAGCTTAAAAAAAAATAACCTGGATACTTGTAACAGTGGTACAGGTGTATTTATGTATTGTCTGTTCTGTATTTTGAGGTGCAGTGTTTCAAAACTTGTTTGAAATATTTATATTTGCCATGGGTCACCAGTTTGTACATTCTGAATTCCAAAATTTTGTGCAGCTGAAAGTATTAAGGTCTGCCAGCCTCTTTTGGGTCCTGAACTTATGCTTTGAAGTTTGATGGTAGAAACCAGAAAAATTTAATGAAAGGAAGAAAGCAGGAGGGTGGTAAAGCTTGTTTGAGAGAGGGGAAAGCTGGAAAGATAAGTCTAGCAGGTGATGGACATGGAAAGGAAGAGGTGCCATACGATGTCATCATCAGAACATTTAAATTCATAAATCTTGAAAAGCAATCTTACTGCAGGAAAAAAACCCCTTTAGTCTAATATAAATTGATTTCTGAAACATTCTAAACACTTTGTCTTGACACTTGTTTTGTGATTTGTATTGGTGAAGAGACAGTTTTTGTAGCAGTACCCTAACTTGTGTAAATGTTATGGAGCAATCAGGCATTTTGGAGAAAGGGGTCCTTCAATTTACCAGAGTGAATGATGCTGCACCTTGAGAAGACTTCTGTCATGTGTTTGTGCTAATTTATTTATTTTGTAACAGCTTTTAAGGGTGTGTAATTCTGAGGGCTTCTGTGTTCAATGTAGTGATCATAGTATTACTAATTGCACATTTATTCAATATACATCACTTCTTAATAGTAAACTTGTTTAAGGAGTAGTTTAGGTACATAATGCTCCAGTTGTACTCAGACACTAAAGATTACCTGTTTCCAAGCTGTGTTGGTGTGTGTTCTTGCCTTTTTTTTGTGCTTTGGGAACAGCACTGCTATTTGAATGCCTCAAACGCAGAGGGGATGCTGGGAGAATTCTGGCATTCTGTGCTAGCGCAAGGTTCTTTGTCTGCATTTTTATGGCAAAAAAACCCAGCCTGGGTCATGAGCATTCACACTTGTCTTAAGTAGTCTTTTTTTTTTTTTCTTTTTTTTTTCCCTTTTCTGATGAAGCCAAGACTTTGATACTTAAATACCATAAAGTCAGTGTTGGAAAGAGTGCTACTATTGTCATATGTTTATATGATGTAGCTTGTCAAAAGCCACTGAGGCTCCCCTGATTGTCCAGGGCTGATCTTTGTAGTTCTTCACATTCTGTAATAAGTCCCATGTGTTTAGAAAATGAGGACAATGAAGAAGTGGGACCAGTGCATGACAGTTGCATATGCCAAATATGTCATGCCTAAACCTTTTTTATTCAAAATCTGCCAAACCCCCAAGATCTAAAAACTAGGCTGAAATTAAATTTGAATTTGATGTTATAATTATCAGTAGTGTTGCCTACTTGAGAACATCTGGTATTTAAGACATGTTTGTGGCATTTAGAAGTATTTACTCATTCTATTACAGTAGGTTCTGCTTGCCTGCTCCATTTTGGGGGGCTTGTAGCATCCATCCTCATCAAGATCTTTATAATACCACATATTGCTTTTAGTGTATGTATGCAAATGCCTTTTACTCTAGAGATTCTATATTTGCTACAAATGCCCATTTACTTTAAATTTCATATTGAAGTCCACTTGAGGAAACTTCAGTTCTGAAAAAAGACCAGGAAAAATACAAAAACTTTTTTGTAAAATTTTTCCTATATATTTATTATTTTCATCCTCTCCAAATTTGCAGTCATCTGTTTTTGGTGCAGCATGAGTGCAAAAGATGTGTTCTCTACGTAAACATCCTGATTTGCAAAAAACAGAAGGTTAGCCAGTCTTATTGTTGATATGAATTATTTTGCAGTAATGGTGTGTGTGTTTTAAATTGAAAAGGTGGACAGTATCTCTGACTCAGTAAAAAAAGTACATAAGTACGTTTTAATTTCTTCAAGTCTATTACTGATATGATGATGTATCTTGGAAACTGAGTCTGACAAATAATGTCTTAATTTAATGGAATTCTCATTTTGGGAAAACTCAAATACATGTTACCAAAAATGTTCTTCCAACATACTATATAAGAAACAAGCAAATTTTAATACCTAGACACCTACTCTATTTTCCATGTAGTTTAGCTACTGAAATTCTAGAATAGTACCTCTCCAACTAAATGTGTTTGCAATGTAGTTACTTGCTGCTTATAGTTCTCCGCATGTTTCTTTCCAGTTAGAGCTTAACTTGCATCTTGTGCATGGTTTGTGCAAACTGCATTTTAACTTGTCTTTGTCTTTGATGCTTGCAACCTAATCCATCCCAGCTACACTGCCTCGAAAAGAAAGTGCTGTCAAACAGGAAACTGAGAGTGAGTATAACTAGTTGCATTAGTTGGTATTGTCAATGCATGTGTGTCGATGTTACGATGTAGTGCTGCATCAGGGACAATCTACCTAACACCGAAGCACTCTGTTCAGAATGAAATACAATTAGCAGAATCATTGGGCTTGCAAGGCAAAAAGGGAGCACAGCTGTAAGTCCCAATATAGAATTTGAGAAGGTTTGCACGTAAAGGCAATATCTTGGTTTTCCCATGCTACTAGTTGATAGTAAAAATATGTTTGTGCCTGAGAGCTTGTCATAGTTTTCCACTCTTCAAGTAGGTTCAAGTGACAATTTCGATTAGATCTACAGACTTTGTCTTGTGTCCCTAGACTAGATACCAACACAGCAGTTAAATGAAACTTGCAGGATTGCTTTTAAGTTTCTTTGTGGATTAGATGTGAGATGTTTACTTGGAGATCAAATATTGATAATTTTTTTAGTCTTTTTTGTTACTAGCTTTCTCTGTCCTGGTCCAACATTTCTGAAAAATTTGGGGGAAAAAGAAATAAAAAAGAAAATACAAGGCCCAACAATATAATGAAGAAATAAGTGAATGTTAATTAAGATCAAAAGGAAGGGAGAGCGTTAGCAGCAGAGTTACTATGGGGTTGTAGATCCAGTAAAATAGCTGGAACAAAGTGTGTACACAAAAGGATGTTAACAGCAGAAAGATCAAGGTCAAGATGAAAAAGTACCTGTGTGTATATAAAACTTTAATTTTTTCCCTCCTGTGGTTCAGTTCTTCTGCTTGTGGCAGTCTTTGCCCAAAATGCATTCACAAAGATCATAACTGGTCTTAGCCTTCAAGTCTTCAATTCCAGTGTTACTGTATTTCAGAGTTTTGTTCCTCTTATACCTCTTTTTCATTCTTTACAATGAGAGTTTTTATAGTTATATTGTACTTTGAAAATTGCTGAAGAATCTGTTTCCTTGTAATGAGAAAAGAATACATTTATAGCAAAAGCATTTATAGCTTAGACAAACACTGTTTGATTTTAATATAGGACTACTAGCAGCTCTTGATCTCATATGTTCTGTAACAAACCTGTTCTTCAGTATTTTATTCTGCCTTCACTTTCCTCCTTCATAGTGTCTTTATTTCACAGGTCTTCATGGAAGTTCTGGAAAATTGACTGGGTCTACTTCTAGTCTAAATAAACTCTCTGTTCAGAGTTCAGGAAACCGTAGATCTCAGTCATCCTCCCTGTTAGACATGGGAAACATGTCTGCCTCTGACTTGGATGTGGCTGACAGAACAAAATTTGATAAGGTAAAGCCAAAATATTGCATAGGAATACTGCTTAGTTTTGCATTAGAAGCATCTTACATATCCTTCTTGTATAGTTCAAAAATCTGTACTTTTTAAATCCTATAACATGCCAATTTAAAGTTTTTATGTACCGTACATCTAATAAAGACAGTTCCTAAGAAATATGTAGGTCACAGTATTATTCTCAGATTATAAGATTCTATTTAGTTCCCTTATATGCTGTGTGTGATCTTTAAAGAATATCAAGAATCAAAAATGGTCTATTAAGTTTAAGCTAAATATGTATTTTTAAGCAAACAGGAATGAAACGGATGGATTCTCCACTGATTTTATTTTTCTCAGTACAGACATTCAATTCTATGACATTTTGCCAGTATATAAGCAAAAGTGAAAGATAAGGAAGATAAGAATTTTAGCCAGGGCTTGAGCATGACCCTAAAATTTTATTTATACTGGTTTCACAACAGTTATCAGTTTTCAGCTTTAACCAATAGCACTGAGTTATTATTGGAGTGTCCTCATCCTGTTTTAAAACCTGCTGTCCTCAGCATCTTTTGAATTTTTTTCCTGAACCTTCAAAAGTGACAGTACTACTTGTCATTTCTTGTGGAATTAACTCCTCAGTTCTGTGGAAGGAAAATGAGCAGTTATCAGTTGGAGATAAAAATAATTTTGTTGTTCTCCATTGAATTATTTGATGGAGATGAATGTTATTCTTCTGACGTCTTCAAATAATTGCTCTATTTTTTTTTGGGAGAAAATACATGCCTGAAACAATATGAACTGTTAAGTTATTATAAACCTGTAGCAGCAACTTGTCTAGAATTAAAAAGGTAACTTGTTAAAACAAGTTTATACAATTATTGTGCTATTATTTTCAACTTCTCTTTTGTATCTCACACCCATTTGGGATATGTGAATGTGACTTAATATACACAGAGTTGTAAGCTATTGAGCTGACCTGCTAGATTGTTTGGTTTTTTTTTTCCTATGGGAACTTTCTTCAGCATGGATTTCCTATGCAGCTAGTTAGTTTAATTTATGTAAATTATTGCATGTCTTAATCTTTAAATACTTGCAGAGAAAATTTTAAGAGAAATATGTCTTATATCAGACCTAGAATTTCCTTATTTCATATTAATAAAATTAAATTGTTGTAATTAATTATTGCCAAAATAGTGTCTCATTTTAGTTTAAATCTAAAAATTGTGTTGCATACTTTAGTACAAATCCTACTTTTTATTTCTGTAGCAGGTATGTAGAAACTTCTACTTTATCTACAGAGCAATTATCTTCTACATACACAGTTGACCTGTTTTTCTTCCCTGAGGCTTTTAATTTTGTCTTTCTCCACTCAGCAACCCAGGCAGGAAAGATGGTGGCAGAACCCATGACTTACTATTAAAAGAATGTTTTCATTATAGCACAAAAGTGCTTCCTCAGGCTGTGACTAGAAAACTTCTAGTTGTGGAAAAACATAGGTGGCTCTTTTCTTCACAGTATTACATAGATAAGAAAGGACTATATTGAAGATGCAAGTATTATTTTTAAAGATACAAACTGTTTCCATTTCTGTTTAGTAGTAAACCTTCTGAAGCTTAGTGAAGATAGAAAGTATATGCAACAAATAATTAAAATTAGTATTGCTAACTGTCCACAGTATTTGGTGTGTTGATAAAAGATTTTGGCTTCCTTTAGATTTTTGAGCAAGTATTAAGTGAACTAGAGCCTCTGTGTCTGGCGGAACAGGACTTCATTAGTAAATTTTTCAAACTACAACAACATCAGAGCACCTCAGGAACAACAACGGTATGATTTATACTCTCTGTCACTCAAGTAAAAAGTCTTGACCAGGCCTTAAAAGAGACTTGTTTAAAAGAGAACTTTATAATTTATCTGGCAATTATGTGATCCAGGTAATAAATAATTAGTTTTTCTTCATGAACTGGCAGAATCTTTATTTTTGGCTGACTAATGGAAAAATCTATGAAAGAAGATGACCTGTTTCCTTTGCCATGGCTTTGTCTCCTCATAAGATCACAATAAACACTTCATTGTGCTACGTAGGAAGACAGTGGGGAGTATTTGTGGATAGTATTGTATTTGGTGGAACAGGACTGGAAGATTACCACAACTTTGAAAACTGCTGTATTTTCTCCTCTGAAGGCAGGGGGAGAAGGGGCTATGAATCTGCTACTTATATTGGTTTTGTCAGATATAGTAACTGCTTAGATACAGAATGGGAGAGAAACTTTGTCTTTACATACATTACTTGTTCTTACAGAATGAAGTGGAGGAAATTGATGGAGTAGCTTTATCTCGTTCATACACTTCTGGTGTTCCACAAACAGTATCATCTGAGTATGTGCTGCTGTTTTTTATTACTGATTCTCAAGCCTATGTTTGAGTTTATTTGGCATATACAACTTTTTTCCCCAAAATCAAAAATTATTCCCTTTCAGTGAAAGTGAATAGTGAACTTTTAGCCTAGAGGCTGAGTGTGTCAGTAAATAGAATATTTTTTGTATATAGGATGGGTGTTTCTGTATATAGTTGTTTAATTCTCTTAGTAGTTTGCAGATTGAAATTAGGCACTGTAATACAGAAAATATGCTTAGTGAAGTTCTGAGAGTGTGTGGTAGCTTCCACACAGGAAATACTTTCTAAAATATTTTATACCTCTGACTATTGATTTTTACTGTGTGGCATTGGCATTTCTTCCCTTAACAACTTTCTGGAAATCATGAGACTTGTTGAATGCAAATGAGAATACTATATCTAATAAATATATCAAAAACATGTAAAATAGCCTAGTAAACTGTCAGATTAATTTTTTCTCTTATGCATTTTCAATAGGAAGGACATGATCCGACAAATGATGACAAAAATATTTCGTTGTATTGAACCTGAGCTGAATAACCTTATAGCACTGGGGGACAAGATTGATAGCTTTAATTCCCTTTATATGTTAGTTAAGATGAGTCATCATGTATGGACAGCACAAAATGTGGACCCTGCGTCCTTTCTCAGCACAACACTTGGAAATGTTTTGGTGACTGTCAAAAGGAACTTTGATAAGTGCATTGTAAGTTCTTCAGTTACTTTGATTAAGCTAACTATAATATTATAGGAAGTCCACTCCTACCATGTTTGATTTTACATTTGTTTGTAGTTGAATTCTTCCTTTAAATTTGAAGTGAAAATTCGTAACTTTATTGCTCTTCTACTGGCCAAACCTTCAAAAAAAAGGTGGTTGTGTTTCTTTTTTCCTCTCCATTGCAGTTTTCTTCCGTAAGTAGCTATTCGTAACAAATAAGGCCACTCATTCACAGCTGTGAGCTACTTGACATTTTTAGTTGTTCAAATTTGTACTTTCACTGAGATTAATAAAGTCCACTAAGTAAAATAGAGCTCTCTGCCTCTTGCCAAGACCAACCCTTGTGGACTTACAAGAGTGTGAGGGTCTTTTGGCAGTAGCAGAGGCAGCCTCTACTCTCTGAAACTTCTTTTTGCTAATACAATTATGGCCATTATATTAAATACGGCAAGTTTAGTGAAAACATAGTTGTTGTGATAACTTTGTTTTATTGTCATAAATGTAATTTGACTCTAGGCAAGCATAAAACTGACCATTCTTGATCAGTTTAATGCTTAAAATATTTTGAAGCTCATTTTTTTTATTATACTCAGAAATAAAATTTTAGTAGAAGACTAAAGAAACTTCCTGCAGCAGAAGGAATCGCTAGCTTGGCTGAATCAGAAAAGTGAGGTTCCTTGTTGGATTATAAAATAGAAATCGTTAATTTTTTCTGGTACATAAATTTGGGGGTTCTTCATTGGGTGGTTTTTTTTCCTTAATAGTAAGTAAACAAAAGACCATAAAAGCCCATCTTTCCTTTTTCTTTCCAGTTATTTTACTTTACAAATTTTAATGGGTAAAAAGGGTGAAAGACCAAATAGATGTACTAATTGAAAGAATTATGTCTATGTTTGGATAAACGTCAGTTTTTCAGTATGTCTGCATTTTTCTGTTAAGAGTTGTTACATGATCTGGAGCCTAACATCTCTTTGTTTTAAATTAAAGAGTAATCAGATGAAGCAGATGGATGAAGTAAAAATCTCAAAGAAGAGTAAAGTTGGGATCCTTCCATTTGTCGCAGAATTTGAAGAGTTTGCAGCCCTTGCTGAATCAATTTTCAAAAATGCAGAACGACGAGGAGATCTAGATAAAGCCTATATAAAACTTATTAGAGCTGTCTTTGTCAGTGGTAGGTCTTCAGAGGCTGTCATAGTTACTAAAATAATTGTTTCCTCCTGTTTATATATAATTTTGCTCCAATTAACAGAGGGGTTTTTTTAAGACCGTGCTGAAATTTTGGTTGTCTCTTATTGGTGAGCAAGTGTAATCCTCTGTCAGCCTGCTTTTAGGTGCAGTAAGAGGGATAGGTGGATTTTTTTTGCCTGTCTGTTATTTTTTGAGGCTTTTTTTGGTGAGGGAGGGTCAAGTAAAAGATCTATGTCCAGGATTATCCATTTTTAATATTAAATTTAGGGGCTGACAATAATTTTGACCATAAGGCTAACACAAAAAAAATGAGACTAAGAAGTACATTTAAAAAAACCCCACCACCTTATGTGAAGATTTTTGTGCTAGTGAAGCTGGAAATTTATTTTTCTGTGACTTTTCTTAAATAGTTCTATATAATGTGAAATTTATTAGGGATACTGAAAGCATGCTTCTAAGCCTCCCCAGAATGTGACTTGTTTCTCACACCTGTAAACGACACTATGCATAGTAATTACTTTGTATTTTTTTATAAGTGACTTTTTTGCCATACAAATTTCATGGTCTTAGAGTCTGTATGTGTCTGTTACCTCTTTTGAAGGCTCTTAGATAGCATTTTATTTAGTGGCAATTCTGACAGTTACTCATACAATTGTTAATCAATTACATCAAATTCAAAATTCCTTTCTTGATAGTATTATGGTTATTTGTTATGTTTTTCTGAATTTGGTTGTCCTTTTGGAATTTGAAGTATTCTGCTTCCTGTTTTTTTCAGTTGAGAAAGTAGCTAATGAAAGCCAGAAAACACCCAGGGATGTGGTCATGATGGAGAACTTCCATCATATTTTTGCAACACTTTCTCGCTTGAAAATTTCTTGTCTGGAGGCTGAGAAAAAAGAAGCCAAACAGAAATACACTGACCATCTTCAGTCTTATGTAATCTATTCACTCGGACAGCCTCTTGAGAAATTAAATGTAAGTATATTTGAGTATTCATTTCAGTGGTAGAGAATAGGTTTTGAATGTTTAGTTTGCACTACTTGATCTTTTTATCACTGCATGTTCATAGAAATACTTCCCTCTATTTACTAAAATATTTTATATTTACTGTGTTGAAAAAAGTGGTCAATGGCAGTGACAGGGGAGGGCAATTGTGAAGAAATATGCTGTTGTGTAATTACAGTTTAAATAAAGATGCTCAGGTGCTTCATGAGTTCATCCAAAAGATCCAGTATTTGGATCCCTGGCTATGAGGCCATGAATTGAGGGTTTGAGGCCGATTGATTATTATTTACAAGGTTGCAGAGAAAAGCTCAACTGCTTCTAGAAATGATTGATTTCAGTTTTATGCTAGTACTTGGAATGCTTTATTGTTGGGCCGTGTTTTAATGTTTATGGCTGGGCACTATTTCATGCCCAATTTAAAAACAAAAATTGGGAGAATGCAACAGTCATTCAGAATCAAGATATAACCACACATATCCTGTCAAATTAAGTTAATTAGTTAGATTTGTGATCGTGACTAATGCTGTTACTTGTTGTTAGCATTTTTTTGAAGGTGTTGAAGCTCGTGTGGCACAAGGTATACGAGAAGAGGAAGTGAGCTATCAGCTGGCTTTTAATAAACAAGAGCTTCGTAAAGTTATAAAGGAATATCCTGGTAAAGAAGTGAAGAAGGGATTGGATAATCTCTACAAGAAGGTAGATAAACATCTCTGTGAAGAAGAAAACTTACTTCAGGTAAACTAAATAATCTCTTAAAAACCCTATAATATTTACACAGAGGCTTTTTATTACTTCTTTTGCATATCTATTCTGTGAGAATGTTCAACATAACTCTGAAAAAAACCATGAATTTTGAGTGCACCTTTTTTTTTTTTTTTTTTTTTGTGTAATCCCACTCTGTTTCTATTAGTTTAATATTGATTTGAACCAGAGTGGAAGAAATAAAATTCAGAAACTTCCTTTGTGATTCCCTAGCTGACCATTAATGGGTGACGTCTTTTCTGCAAAATATACTGAAAATAGAACTAGGTTTAAATGAACAAGTAACCTGATCTGAAATTTAGCTGCTGCATTATAGCAGAATACTTTCAATTATGTATTTTCTGTTTTATTATCTAATGTTTTTCTTAAACTCCATAAACTTTCTCACTGGACTAGACGATAAGTGGACTCGAGTTAAGCTGGTTTAAACAGCTTTTTAAAGTCTGAAACCTAAATTATAGCACTCTTCTGGTTCAGGGTGTTTTCTGAAAGACAAAAGCAATACCTCTATTAGGAAATCTTCCCCATCTTCTTTACTATTTTGTGCTTTGCACATTTATTACAAGTCAAGTCTACATTACAGATTTTAAGCTTAATGGGTAAAAAAATCCATCTTTTTTTTATGCAACTCCGTTTATGAACTTTATTAGCAATCTTCAGCTGTAAAATGACACCTGAACTGAGAAACAATTAATGAACCAATGTTTTGTAGTTCACATACGTAGTGTATTGTGCCAGTTGACTTTTCCTAGAAAAGTTTGCTTTCTTTGGCAGGTTGTGTGGCATTCCATGCAAGATGAATTTATACGACAATACAAGCACTTTGAAGGGCTGATAGCTCGCTGCTACCCTGGATCAGGAATTACTATGGAGTTCACCATACAGGATATTTTAGACTACTGCTCCAGTATTGCACAGTCTCATTAAGTTCTAAAAAGGGAAAGAGAAGCTAGCAAAGTGTGTGCCTGTGTATAAGGGAATCAAACACTATAAATGTTTTTGGGTTTTAAAAGGTGGATTTCCATGTGTGTGTAGTTAACTGCCCTATATGTTGAGTTACACTCCTGCTTCAAATGCCCTTCAGGGCAAAATGAAACCTTCGGGGAATTGTTGTGCTTCTACTGGGCTGAAGTACTGTTTGAAAGCATTAATTCTGTGAAACACTTTGGATACAGTTTTCCCCTTCCCTTAATATTCAAATACTTTATTTATAATCCCTTCTCTTGCTCAAGCAGTAAGCACTACCTTCATTGTATGCCACAAGAATACTACTGTTTTCACTAATATTTTGCATCTTAGAAATTACGTAAGCATTGAAGACTGTAAGATATTTTCCCTTCCTTGTTCTAGAAAGTATGGATGTAGAACTTTATGCAGTGGGAAGACTGAACTCATGTTCTGAGATGTAATGTGACTATGGCCATAATTCTTAATTAAACTATGATCATCATATCGTTTTTGTGGAGTGTTACTTCAAAAAGGTGAAAATACCTGAAGGAGTTAATTCCATTGTTTTGTTTCTGGCCATTGAAGGGTTGCTCCACTTCTGCACACATGTTGTTTTTCTTCCTTTTGGTGAGTATGATGTAGTATCACTATACTCCCACATCACGTAAGCCCTTCTTCCTCCTGGAGCTTCAGCTGCCAGGGATTCAGGACCTAGGTTTTCTGTACAGCTTGATGGAATTGCCAAGTTGTTGGCTAGAGCGCAGGGTGTATATAGGATAGAAACAGGTACAATAAACATGCAGAGATAAAATGTTTTTTGAGATGCAGATGCAAGAATAAAAAAACCAGTATGAATGAGAGCTTTTTCTCCTGAGTTTTGTAACAAACCTGTTAGAATGTTGTCAGGAACTCAGGAACACTGGAACTCAGGAACATTGAGACACCTGGATTTCACAGATTCATAGAAGTGCTTGTGTTGGAAAGGACCTTAAAGATCCTCTAGTTCCAACCGCCTTCCACGGGCAGGGACACCTCCCAGTAGACCAGATTGCTCAAAACGCCATCCAGCCTGGCCGTGAATACTTCCAGGGATGGGGCATCCATAACTTCTCTCGGCAACCTGTTCCGGTGTTTCCCCACCCTTAAAGAGCTCCCTCCTAATACTCAGTGTTTCAGTCTGAATCCTTTGCCCCTTCTCCTGTCACTACGTGCCCTTGCCAAACGTCCCTGTCCATCTTTCCTGCAGGCACCCGGGGCCGGGCTGTGGGCGCAGGCAGCTCCCTGTGCACGGAGGGAGGCGAAGGCTCTTGTCCCGGAGCCAGCGGAGAGGCGCGGCCTGCAGCACAGCCGCTGCCCCCGCCGCCCGTCCGGGGCCCAGGGAAGCAGGAAGCGCTCGGCCTGCGCGGGGGCTGCCGGGCCGGGAAGGGCCGGGCCGGGCCGGGCCGGGCGGGGAAGGGCAGGGAAGGGGCGGTCAGGGAAGGGGCGGTCAGGGAAGGGCCGGGCCGAGGCGGGCGCTCGGCGGGGCGGGCGCGTCCCCCTCGTTGCTGCGGTGACGGGCCGGAAGCGGCCGCTGCTCCGCGCGCCATTTTCAAAGGTTTTCAAGCGCTGGGATATCGCGGCCGCTCCTTGGCGGCCCCGGCTGCCGGCGCCTCCTCAGGGGTAAGTGTGGCAAGGCCGGCCCGGAGGGAGGGCGGGAGAAGTGGCATAAGCTTGTTGGGAAAGGGACCGCCCGCCCCTCTGTAGGTGCAGACTGGGGTTGTTGGAAGGTCTGCAAAGCTTCCAGTTTGGGGAGGGCGGTGACGAGCAGGCTCGTAATTGAAAGGGTTTTCTTGTGCTGTAGTGTGAACTTGCAGGGTTAGGTGACAGGCTGCCCAGGGAGGTGCTCCCTCTCTGGAGACATTCCAAACCCACCTGGACGCGTTCCTGTGTCACCTGCTCCAGGTGACCCTGCCTTGGCAGGGGGTTGGACTGGATGATCTACAAGAGGTCCTTTCAACCCTAAGCATTCAGGCATTCCATGATCTTTTAGGGAAGAAATCTGTTTTTCCAGGACAAGAGTTGTCTTTCCATTGGCAAAGTGCTGAGACTTGACAGTAAACGTGGTGTGTGAATATCTTAGAAATGAACTCCCAGCGAATACACTTGGAAGGAGATTTTCCTAAAGCAATGCTGGCTCATTGGGTGTATCTTGAACATCATGTTGCAGCAACTGCGTGTCTCAGCACAGCCCTCAGAGCCACCCATTAAAGCCCTGCAGTAGTCAAATGTCTGGGCCACTGAGTGCCATTGCTACCTGGGTGAAAACAAAACTAGCTCTTTATAACGGGATGAGGTGCACGACCAGTAATTACAGGACAGGAACATATTGTAAACCTATTTGCCACTAATATGAAAGGGGAAAAAAAAAATGAAAAAAGAAAAAGCATTTAACATACAGGTTCTGTTGAATGAAAAATTTATTTTGGTATTTTCCAAAACTGAGACTGGAAACTGCAGTTCACAAGTGTCTTTGGTGTTAATTTTACAGGCTCAATAAAAAAATTTTAGCATATAAATTTGTCCATAGTAATTTCTTTGTGTTCAACTCTTAGTAAGGTAGTTGTGTCATCTGCATGGCTCAGTGACTACATTATTTCTTCCATGGTTGAGATCCAGTTTTGCTTTGCTTTCTTATTATTACATTTTCTTATTGTAACAGAAGCATTGCACCTGCAACAGTTTTTAACCTTAACTCACCATCAATTTTGCTGCATTGTTCTCAGAATGAAAGGAGGACTTCAAAATGCTAAATCTTTTCTGTTTTGTATTCTACCTGTAATAGCTAATCTAATACCTATAAACATTGCTTCTTTCACACAATTTTGTGCCAATTGATTCTCTGCTTAAATCCTAAAGCAGCTGGATTTAAGGTTTCATTATTACCCATCTTTCACATCAAGGTTCAATTTTAGACATTGGTGACTTAGAACAATAAGGAACATTTCTTAGATGCTACATATGTCTATTTCATAAACATTCTAGATCTTCAAAAGACTGCTCATAGCCATACAGGCTATGTCATAAAATGAAGCATGTGATTGTTATCACCTTTAGCAGTCTTCATGAGCACAGTAGGAACAAAAAATGAGACAATTGGCTCTGAATAGCTCTTCAGTGAGCAACTGAGAGATGTACTCTTTTAGACATATTATTAAATCCTGTTTTGGAAATGCCTGATTAAAGTACCATTCAATTTTATCTTTTCTATTTTTCATCTAAAATGGACATTTTATTTTCTTCACAGTAGCAGGAAATTGCAAGAAATATTTAGATGATGAATGATGTGAACTATTTATGCAGCTAATGTAGCGTATCTCATGGGAAATACCAAAGCTGTTAGGAGAGCTTTCCAGTACTTTGCAAATTTACAGACATCTAGTAAGTTCGACATACCTTTCATGAGGACTCAGTTGTGATTCACAAGGCTATTAAGCTTCTTTAAAGAAAAGCATAGTCTGGATTGAATTGATTGGATGCCAATGATGTAGAAAACTTGGATTTCCCAAAAGCTTTTTGAGAAGGTTCTTTACCAAACTCTTTTAAGAAAGCAGTTCTCTAACAGAAATGGAGAAAAGAAGCTAGTGGTTAAAAAAAAGACTACCTTACAGTGAATGTGCAGAAGATTGTCTGCTGTTTAAGGCTGATTAGTGATCTGAAAGAATGTGTTAAACAGCAAGAGACAAAATTTGCTCATCATATGGACATGTTATGTGCAATCCAACGGTTGCAGAAGAGTTTCACTGGACTGAGTAATGATGCAGGAGATAAGGAGCAGTGTTAAAAAAGGCAAAGTGATACGTGCTGTGGTCTCTAAAGTGGGAGTAACTGCTCAGGAAGGTGTGTTACTGTGAATGCATCTAATTGATGCTTTAGAGCAAACAGAAAGTCCAAGTGTCCTGATTTCAGCTGGAATAAAGTTAATTTTCTTCCTAGTAGCTGGTGCAATGTTGTGTTTTGGATTCAGCACGAGAATAATGTTGATAGCACAGTGGTGTTTTGGTTGTTGCTAAGGTGCTTGCTCACAGCAAAGGACTTCCCAGTGCCAGTGAGGAGCTGCACAGAAAGCTGTGAGGGAACATAGCCAGGACAGCTTCTCTGAGCTGCCCCAGGGGGTATTCCACACCACAGAACTTCATGCCCAGTATATAAACTGGGGGAGTTACCTGGAAGAGAGGCTCATCATGGTCTGGGGACAGACTGGGCATCAGTCATCAGGTGGTGAGCAACTGCACTGTGCATCTCTTGTATCTCTTGGGTTTTATCAATCTCTCTCCCTCTCTATTTCTTCTTCTACTGCTACTACTACTACTACCACTACTACTACTACCACTACTACTACTACTACCACCACCACTACTACTACTATTATTATTATTGTTATTACTGCTACTACTACTGTAATATTTTATTTCATTTCAAGTATTAAACTGTTCTTATGGCAATCCACAAGTTTTGCCTTTTTTCCCCTGATTCTCCCCTCCATCCCTGTGGCCCTGAGGGAGTGGTGTGAGTAAGCAGGCAACTGAGTGGTGCTTGGTTGCAAGCTGGGATTAAGCCACAACAAACACTGATCAGTAATGTGAAAGGGTTAAACAGCAGGGAACAAAATTTGCTCTTTATATGGATGTGTTAAGTGAAGTCCACGGGTTGCAGAAGAATTTCAGTGGACTGAGTAATGATGCAGGAGTTAAGGAGCACTGTTAATAAAGGTAAAGTGAAACAAGTTGTGGTCTCAGAGATGGAAGCAAGCACTCAGAGAGATGTGTCACTGTGAATGCATCTAACTGATGCTTTAGAATGATCAAAAAGGCAAATGGTAAGTTAGGAATCAATATGAAGGCTACAGCCAAGGATCTCTATGGCTGCTCAGAGGAAGGTCTATCAGGTACTATTATAATTATTTCAGTTCAACTTTAGGCCCTTCAAGCCCCTGCATTATAGGCTTATATAAAGAAAATGTGTGTAGGAGTAAGATTTAACTCATGTTTTTTAGGTTTTTATACTCTTGCTGTGGCAACTGTCAAGATACACAGGATATTGTGTTAGACAGGTCCTGGATTCAACTGAATCAGTGCATCAGTTCATATATTGATTTTTTACTTCCAGAAAAACAAATTTTCCTGATGTTGAAGTTATTTGATCGTTTTTTTTATGTCATGGTAAGACTAGTGATAGACTAAGTTTAGCATATGAGATTTAAATTATGGTTGCCTGTAATGACAGAGGTCTGCAATTACTGACACATTATTTGTTTCCAGCAAAGGGTGTGCGACAATTATTGTCTTCAAAGACTTTAACATCTATGTTAAGCTCTCTGAAATAACAACCTCCAATTCTTATTTTCATTCCAGGATGCCTTTTGGACCTATACTGCAGCTATTCATTTCGTGGGTTTATTGTGGATCAGATGTGCCTCTAGGGAATATAACATAATACCCATTCTGGTTTTATTCCTGTGGCAATAATGAGTTGAATTAAAAATTTCAGTTTTTAGGAAGGAGAGTGATTCAACCAGAAATTTGTCAGTACCTCCCAGTATTTGAGTATGTTTAAGTAACTATACCATAAATGCCCACTGCAGGGATTTAGCAAGATTATGTCTGTACTTCCTAGCCACAGTTACTGGCTTGCTAACATGTGTCCATTTATTTTTGTTTGCAGTTACCAAAGAAAAACTCTTCCTGTACAAGTTGTGGCACAGTTTTGTTCTTGATATTTCTTCTGTAAGACTTTCTTGATGTGATTAGTAAAAAAATCTTTTCCCTTTCTAAAGCACAAGCTTCTAAACAAATCCGATGAACGATTTCAAGGTAATTTAATCTTTTTAACTGATACAAGTTTTCTTAAGGAGAAGATGGGCTCAGGAGTTACCAGTTTATTCTGTAGTAATATATGATGAATTCCTGGGAATAAATCTAGACACAGTAAAACAATCACTCTTTTCCTGAATTCAACACAGAATCTTCAACTTTAATGCAGAAGTGCCAAGAACTTGTCACTTTTATCTCTAATCTTTGCCTGTCAGAGGAATATGAAGAGCATTTACTGCACACCGGGACATTGACTTCCACTTTGTACACTGGTGGAAAGAAAGTGTGCCGCCAGCTCCTTCAGCCATCCCAGCACAGTATGTAAGGTTTTGTTCTCCATGCCATTGCTTAGTTAATATCCCAGCATCCCGAACCTCTCCAAGCAAATATTTTTGGTAGTGCCCAGAAGAGATGCTGTGCTTATAAGGCTGGTGATTTTCTCTCATCTGTGGAGCCGTACCCGACAACCACAGGCCCGTTGCTAGACTTCTTTCTAGTGTTTTAATAAAATGAGATGAAATCTTAAGTTTGCAGCATTAGATGTGAGACAAATGTGCACATTTTCCTCACTTTATTATTAAGAGTTAATTTTATTTTCAAATACCTGGATATATTTATTTAATATCTTTTTATGATCTGGGGAATTGTGATGATAATTTGGATAATCTCTATATTATGTCTCTTTCATATGAGATGCAAACAACACGTCCTTGGATTTGTAGTTTGCCTGCTGAGGTCTTTGCAGCCAATAGGTTAATAGTGAAATGTCTGAAGAAATGTGAGGGAAAATGTTTTACAGAAATAACAACTACTTTTCAAAAATATTTCTAACTATTGAAAAGATGTTTTCACATGTTGAGAAACATAAGCTTTAGTACTTGATTTGTCTTCTCATTCTATGTCTAAATTCAGAAGGACATAATGATGTAAAAGTTCTTCTTCCCTCAAACATACTTGGAAAAACCAAAATTACCATTTTGATTCAGACAAAGTAATTCTGATCCAGTCCCATTTAGATCAGCTTAGTAATAAAAAGATACCTAATCAGTCGATTGAAAAAACTCTGATCCTTCAACTGTATTTTCCAGAAAACAATGCAAGTATGACTATAATACACCAGTATTTTTTTTCTTTCCTATTTTCTGTCATAAAAAATAGGTGTTCAAAGTTAATCTGTCTTTAACATTTTACACATTTTATTCATTTTTAGATACGGTTGGCATAAGTTATATTAAGAACTGACTTGTAAACTTTGAAAGTAAGATTTATATATGAAAGAAAAAAGTATGAGTTTTTGAGAATACCCTGTGAATTTGTATTGTGTAAGATACAATGATGACCATGATTCAAAGAAAAAAAATAATATAATTAGAAAGCTAACTGCCAAGGCAAATATTTATTTTTAAAGGAATATCTAAATATGTTTAAAACTTTATAGTTGCAATGATCCTCTTTTGATTTACTTAAATTTTTAGGACATGCTTATGCACTGTATTTCCTACAGAAAAAAAAGGCTTTTTCCATTACTTTTTTTCTATATTTTTCCTTCTTTAAAGGACAGATGCTGTAACCAACAATCTTTTGCAGGTGTCCTGTTTTTCTTGCCTGTGACAAAAGCGGCTTTGGAGGTGTGTTTACAATGAGTACAAATGCTGAGCGAAGATTTGTTAATCTCAGGAAACGACTAGATCAGCTGGGCTATCGGCACCCACTGGGAGTGGAGAGTTTACCTTTGGTGGAAAAGCTTTTTAGGTATTCAAAAGGAGATTCATTAAAAAATAATAATCATATAGTAGGTATTGTTTGATTTTAGTCATGTAAGGAAGAATGCTTAATCTGAAGAGTATTTTCTAGCATTGTTATTTTGGAGCTAACGTTGAGTTCTGGTGTATGATGGAGTCAAATGGGTTTGCTTAAATGATGGGAACATCTTAAGATTTAATTTAATTCAGTAGAATTGCTTCTATGGATCTATGGTGTAGGAAAATTCATCTTTTCTAACCTCATAAGAGAGCCAAGAATCGTCACTATTGATATGTGGTTAAAAGGATACACTCTTGTAACTGGCTGTATAAAAAGTAATTCCTATTTCCTGTTCTGTGATTTAAAATAAAACAGTCACATCTCCATTTATTATGACCTCATTTAGAAAATTTTAAATTTGGTATCTCTGCCCTTTTTACAAGACACATAACAGAAAAAACCCTACATTTTCATATTGCCTTCTTATTACATCTGCCATTTTTTGGCTTTGATATTATTAAAAACATAGTAATTTCCATAGTAATCCAATTGTATTTGGCTAAACGTGCAAATGTAGCTATTCTGGTTTTGTTGCTGTAGTCTGTAATACAGATGGCAGAACCATAGGTAGGCAGATGTGGAGTAATCTGCCTTCAACATTAAGTCTCATTCTTGTGTCTGCCAGGTAGGTTTACTCTCTCCATCACTAGCTTTTTTATTTACCAGATGTAAATTCCTGATATGCTTTGTAACTATCTTTTTTTTTTTTTTTTTTTGGTCCTGTTCTTTCCTATTTACTGTTTTATTGAACAGATGGTTACCTATCTTTCAGCTTCTCTTACATGAATTTTTGCTGCCTTGGTTTGAACTCATTTGTTCCCCTTCTTGGGGCAAGGGTTTTGTTTCTCGGGTCATAATAAACATTTGCATGTGCAGTATAAAGGCTGATAACATTGCTAACCCATCTGATGCTCCTTCATCCTAGTGACTTAGTTCATACAACTGAGAGCTTGCGCGGAGCAAAGTTATCTGCTGGAAAAACGGAAAAAGAATGCACCAATTATGATACTATTTTGGAACCTTATAAAACAGAGAATGCTAGACTGACCAGGGAAAATAATGATCTACATTTAGAAATACTAAAACTGAAAGAGCAGTCTGAACGTCATGTTAAAGGTAATATACAAATGATGATACTTCTTTTAATCCTTCCATGTCAAAATAAAATTGTGGCTAAATCCTTGATCTGCAGATTCATTTATCTGTACTTATAAGTGAGTGTGAGTGGTCATGGAGTTTGGTGACTTTAAAGAATCAAGGTTCACGCTCAGACATTCCTTTTGCAGTCAAAAAACTTATGAAATTCTGCAAATTATTGTTGTATTCAGACACAAGAATGTTAAAAATCTTAACATTTACTTTCATACCTTGAGATAGTATTTTTTAATTGAGAACTAAATTCTGCTGTTAAGTTTGCCTTTATTCGCAGTGGGTGTTTGTTCATAAAACATGTATAAATATATATTTTTGTATGTTTGTAAATATATACACATATGTATTTGATAATTTTATGCTATGGAAAAAGAATATAGGATTCTCTTTATGCTTATTTTGGTGCTACTAGGAAAAATAATAGTGAATAAGAGAGATAATACTGCTTTTCTCTCCCTTGAAGATTTGAAAGCTTCCTTAAGGAGGATTGAACATGAAACATCTGACTTCAAATTTTTGAATAACCAATATGTACATAAAATTAAAATGCTGGAAAAAGAGAACAAAGCCAAGACTGAAAAAATTCAGCAACTTCAGGAGAAGAATCTGCAGGCAGTGGTGCAAACACCTGGTGAGTGTAAATAGTCACAGATATTTCAGCATTTTTCTGGGCTTTTTTGGATCTTCAGAACATAATACATTTTTCCTCCAGTAAGAGAAGCTGTTGTAGTAAAATGTCCAGTAGAGTAACATTACCCTTTTAAAGTTTTAGCTCTGAATTCTGTCATTTGTCTACGTGAAGTTTCATTTGGTCATCACTTGTATTAGGGACAAATTTGAATGCAAACTGAGATTCAACAGAAGACGATTAAGTTAAAATGTGACAAGAAAATATTTTTAATCAGCAGCTATTTCTTTTATTGCTGCACCTAATTTAGAGACAGATTGTTTGACACTTGCATAATTTTGACAGGTAATTGATGTGTAGGTGACAAATTCAGATCTTTGGGACCAAAATCTAAACATAGCACGATGCAAAATATGTCTACAAATATTCTAACCCTCTATAAGCCTACAGTATTTAAAGGGTCTTTTGATAATTTAAAATGTTGTCGATGTT
Source organism: Acanthiza pusilla (assembly GCA_036630365.1). Lineage (NCBI taxonomy): Eukaryota > Metazoa > Chordata > Aves > Passeriformes > Acanthizidae > Acanthiza > Acanthiza pusilla. The sequence continues at coordinate 37,665,005 of JAXCHO010000164.1, read as the reverse complement.
ACTTTCAGGTTAATTTCTTTCTTCAGGGTTTCATTTTTCTTAATTGTTTTCAAGCTAAGGGACATAGAATTATTTTGTGAAATTTTGAAACTCCTTTTTTTCAAGTCATTGAACTATATATGTATTTTTGGCATCTGAGGAAAATCAACAGACAGCTAGGAAAAATTAAAATTTCTCTTTTTTTTTCCGTACCTTTCTGCACTTCATGTCCGTTGCTTCAAAGATGACATGTTACACTTTTGTCTGACTTTCTTCCTATGTGCCCCTTGGTCACCAGTCTTCTTGGATTTTTCTACACTGCATCATCCAATATTGCATGTTCTTATTTAATCGTATGATGAAGAGTAAATGTTCTATCTGGAAATAGTTCCATGCTTTGTTTTTTTCTAAATATGTTATCATTCACGCTAACAGCAAACTCTCCTTGATATGCAATAGAATATGATACTCACTGAAATGACAACAGAATAGAAGGAATAAAAATGTTACTAAACAATGCAGAGGTTAGTTCAGTCATAAAATAGATCTTAAATGTGAAAACCAAATGTCTTTTGTGATGTTTTAATTTAGCTTATTTAGTAAGCTGTCACTAACAGCTTCAACAAGTTTGAACTATAGAATATTTGGAATCTTAAACACTGGGAAAAATTACTTTTAGTTATTTTATTGTGTTTCCTTATAATGGTGAACTTCGACAAAACTGATACTAACCCACAAGAATGGTGTTGTCTAGAATGTGTGAATTTTGTCAACTTATTGCAGGAGGATTAAAATGGTGAAACATGCCTGTTCAGAAGCAGTGGAATAAATAGGAAAATTAATTTTTTATTAAAGAGCATGACTCCCTTGCTTTAACTCCAAGTAATATGCCTCTGGGTTTGGGCTTTTAGGGGGCAAAAGAAAAAGCATTCCCTTCCGGCGTCAACGCATGCAGATAGACCAACTTGTGCCCCCATCAGGGGTTAGTTCCTACCCTGTGCCTCAGCCAGAGGACCCGTACATCGCAGACCTTCTGCAGGTGGCCGATAATCGGTGAGTGAAAGAGCTTTGTCATTTTGAAGTGTAGGGGTGTCTTTTATTCTTGCTGTTCTACTCTTTTTGATTGATAAGTTAAATTAATCTTCCCCCAGTTGAGTGTGTCGCTGGTGACAGTAATTGGTAGATGATCTCCCTGTCTTTACCTCGACCCATGAGCTTTTTTATCTTTTCTCCCCCGTCCTGTTGAGGAACGGTAGTAAGAGAGCATCTGGGTGGGGGACTGGCAGCCAGGCAAAGTCAGCCTGCTACAATATCTCAAACAACAGCTTCTGCATGAATATTTTGTATGAACAGAATTATTTCTTTGTGAAATATTTGGGTTCAGGAGCAAAGAGAAAATGCTGATATTGAATTGTGTACATGCAGTTCTTCCATGAATTCACATAAAAAATACAGTGCTACATTTCAGAATTCAGGAACTTCAGTCAGAAGTAACAGAGCTACAGGAAAAACTGGAGACATGTGAATGTGGAATGAAAAATTACAGCAAACAGGTATGTTTATATCATCATTAGTAGTGGTATTATTGTTGTTAATATAAATATTATTGCTATTATTTGGGTGTCAAAGCCATGACAATGGCCTTGATGTTTTAAAAAACTTCTTGGGAAGGCGTTGTAGGGTTTGTGAAATACAATTATTCTAACTTGCCTATGTTGAGCACTTTCTCTCCTCTGCTTTTGGAGACAGCAGCAATGACAAAATACTTTCCCAGTTCTTTTGCTGATACATTTTGTGTATTGAATGTACATTAAGTAAGGTAAACTTGACAATCATAAGTAGAATTAATCTACATTTTTTTAGTGCATAAGTGTTAACTTGTCAATTTGATGTACATATATCTTAGGATAATTTTTTCACTGCTTGGACTGGTTATATTATTAAAATTTTTGATACTTAATTTATGAGCAACACATTTTACAATATTTTAATGAGAGTGGGTTGATATGATATGTGCAATCTTTAAGTAATGGTATTACATGAAATGTTCATATGTTACATCTTTCAAAATTTAGGTATTGGCGGACACTGTCCTCTTTTTTTTTTCACGACTTGGTTTTCCTCTTCCAATATGGTCTTTCTTTGAGTGACTGAAATAGTCACTGAGTTAACTCACTTAAAAGTTTTTTTCTCTGAATTTAAGTGCTAGTCTCAGTTAAGTTGCAGTATTCATTAAGTTCATTTTAAATTAAAATTGGCTTTCTTCAAGAATATAATGTAGTAGGAATTGCTTCAGTCTTTCCTTGTAAATTGTGTTTGATTAATTTATTTTTCTTACGAAGAAATTATGTTTTTCAGAAGAACCAGAATTTAAAAAAAAAAAAAGTATATATATACAGGATAGAAATTGTATTTTTAGTTGTGTATCTCTTTCCTGAATGTTACGTGTGTGTTTATTTAAACAAAGGGTTTATTAAGTGCTGCATAAGATACCATAGTATTTTCTTTGTCCCTCAAAGGTTGAGATAAGAGACAAAGAAATCGAGCGCTTAATGCTGGCATTGGATGGTGGACGTTCTCATGAGGTTCTCTCTCTGGAATCAAGAACTAAAAGTAATGAGAAGCTTATTACCCACTTGAATTTACAGGTAATGCATTTATTACAATTGTTTAGTCAAAATGAAAAATATTAGCGATCTAAAAAAAACCCATAAAACTTCTAGCTCTTAAAAAAATCACTATAAATATAAAATCAGTCACTATAACTTGCCTTTCTTTTTAGGTGGCAGTGTTTCTTGTCTAAGAAATTTCATTTCTTGTTTTAAAAGTCTGTCAGAATGGTTTTGGTAAAGCATTCAATGAACTCACATCTGTACATAGTATGTTAACCTGAAAATATTCAGCAAATTTGTATGACACTGTTTTCAACAAGTTTGAAAATCCTTTTTTTTTAGTTAGTTAGTCATTGCATACATGCCATTTATGTTTTAGAAAATAACAATGGTATATGTAATTACAATAAGGAATACATAGATATTCTCGTGTGGAGAGTGCGGATATTCTCATGAGAATATTCTTGTGAGAGAGTGGGGAATCTTCCTCATGGATTTCAAATGGTCCCCACCTTTACTCCGACATAGACTTGTGAGGAAAGGGTAAGCTTAGGATAAAGGTATTTTTGTTTACTATGCATATTAGCATGCATTCAGTATTAGTCTCTGAATGAGAATTTAAAGATGGGCTGGAGTACAAAAGAAGTAAAGCCCACCTCTGGATTTATACCATCAATTCTCTGTTTTTTTCCAAGTGAGTCAGATGTTTTATGTGCTGATCATGCATGATGTACAGTGCCATGGGAGCCACGTTGAAGAGTTTATTGACTTAGGTTCAGTGTTGCAAAAAAACAGAATGAGCTATGACTTGGAAGCAGTACAGCTGTGCTCAGTGATCCTGAATTTGTAAGTCGGGATGAATACAAATTGATTTTACAGGGAGTGAGCCCAGAATTGCATGAAGCTGCTTTTGCACCATCAAGACTATTTGCTCAGGCTTGGTCTCAGTATACCACTTTTATTTGCCAAGAAATATATGGTTATCTTTATATAGCAGTACTCATGACTAAGAGAAAGCTCTTAAAATTATATTTCTTTTTCAGGTTGATAAACATTAACTTCTAAAAATAGAAAATCTTGCCATTTTTAACAGGATATCGCTTTTTTACTATGGATATAGAGATACTGTGTTTCAGAAGATTGGGAGGAACGTTTGCTACCTAGTTTAACAATGCGTATTAATATTTCAATGGAAAATGTCTTTCAGATTGAGTATCTTCAGCAAAAAAACAAAGAACTTGAAAATCGCATTCAAGATCTCTTGGACACTAAACAAAATGTGACTAGTGAGGTAGTGGATTTAAGCAATAAAAATGAAGAACTGTGTCAAGAACTGAATGAAATAGATCACTTGGCACAGCAGCTGGAAAGACACAAAGAAATAGTGCTTGAGACTGCAGATAAGGAAATAGGAGAAGCAAAGGTAATCACTAACGTGTCACAGAGTGAAGGATCTGCTCCATTTTATTTGGCTTTCTATCTTTAATTGCAACAAAAGACCTATTGGCTTGTGAAAGGAAGATGAAAAAGGTTTTTTTCCACATTTCTTAACATTACACAGAAGTTCTCACTAAAAGTGGATTAATCACAACAATTTTGTCTCTTTACTATATTGGGTGAGATAATTTTAGTTAAGGGGAAATCCATCTTTCTTCTTTCTGTTAGCTTAGTATGAAATAAAATACTGAGATGCTTAAAGCTATTGCTAGGTAATTCATATTTGCAACAGTAACGCATATGTCTGGAGGGTTTTTTCTATGAGAAATCATGCAGTGATTCATTTAATTGTTGTGCTCCAAAAGAGCATGGGTGTTTATACCACAAATTTTTTGTGCTTCCGCTTCATAGGAGCTTTACTACTTTATTGCAAGGAACTAACTATACTTTATTTCTTACCAAAATAGTCTGCATACTTTTTTTTTTTTTTTTTGGTAACAAAGGGATTGTGGTCATTTTGAATATGTAACTCTTAACATATAGGTTATTTTGGTTGGTAGAAAGAAATTAAAAGAAAACACAGTGAAATACAGGATCTACAAGAAACAATTACAAGGCTTAAATCAGTAAGTAAAAGTATTTTCAATTCTTGTTTTTAACTTTTTTATCATGCTGTCATCCATGTCATTGTTTCATTTATTATTAAAAAATATCAATTTAGCAGTTAACAAGGGCACTTCTATGGCACCCTGAAACTCTCTTATAAAAGTTACTAATCAATAAGTGAAAGAACATATTGTTGCAAAAACAAACTGAAAGAGATCTCTGTAGACAATATGGTTGACTATGTCATTATTGTACATTTCCCTGTTTCTGCTGTCTGAAGTTATAATTTCCCTGTGACATAATAATTTTGACCACAAAAGAGTTATAACATCCTAGAGGATTTTCATTGTTTAGAAACTACTTTGTCTCTTAATTGGTATGTAAAAAATTATGCAATATTTGGCTCACTCAGAAACAAAGCATAGGGCCTAGATGAAAAAATCACTATTATCAGCTCTTTGAAGACCAAACTCTTTCCAGGATATATAGCAAGTTGTGTATTAACTGAGTACAGTGTTTTGTTTTAGTCTATCTAGTGAACTTGCAAATATGAAAATACTTAATTTTCAGGGCATCCTTACAGGAAAGATGTGCCAAATAGCATTTGATTGGCTTCAGAGTGGCATTGACTGAGATGCTGTAATGTAACGTACTTTAACACCAACAGTGTTACCAAATGCCATTAAAATTATTTATTGCTTTAAGCGTTAATTTTTTTCCCATGTTTGTATCCCACTGTCCTACTGGTTGGTTTGCTTTTCTTCTTACTGATTGCAAATGGTGTAAAAAGTAATGCTTACTTTGATTTAATAAAATGCATTATAAATACAATGATGGCCTGCAACAAGTGTTAAAGTCAGCCAGAAGTAAACAGTGTTGTATATTAAAAGTTGAACAAAATGTTAACTACTTTTTCCCAAATGTCTCTATTGGCACTTTTAATTTTTATAATATTTGTTACTTCAGGAGTTGTCCTCGTGTCATAAGGAGAATGAGAGACTGAATGAACAACTCTCTGGGAAAACAGACGATAAAGGGAATCTTGATCTGTTGTTAAATCAGCTTCAACAAGAGAAGCAAAGGCTGACAGAAAAAACAGAGAACTTAGAAAGAAAAGGTAAATAATCAAATGTAGATTCTTGAAAATTGCCTTTCTGTATTTTTTGAAATGGAATACTTACCTAGTTAAAATACAGTTAACAATACTAAAAGACTTTTGATATATGTAAATTAAAAGAAGACTGTAGATCTTCAGCCATAATTGAAATGAAAACTCTTGTCACAGAAAGATATTTTCATTCTGCATGTGAGAACTTAAAGTTGAACTCTTTACTGTGATCTCAAAAGACATTCTTATCCTAATTCTATGGCAGTTTCATACAAAGTAATTTCCAAAACTGTTTTATTCTCTCTTTGAATAAGTGAATTCAGATTCTGTTTCTTGAGAGATTTATGCATTTAGATCTTGCAAATCTCCAGGGATGAAGATCCACAACATCTCTAAGCAGCCCATTGTAATGTTCTTCTGTCCTCAGAGTAAAATATTTTCCCCAGTATTGTTTGTAATTGCTTGTAGCAATTATTGCCACTGTTCCTTGTTTACCTCTTATGCACCTGTGTAGAAGCTGGCTCCATGTTATCTCTAAGTCCCTCGTGGTACTGTCAGTCTGCTCTTGGCTCTCCAGCTCATCTCTTGCCTGAATAAGCTCAGTTTCCTCAGTTCTTCCTCACGGAACACGTGTTCTGCTCCTTGCCCAGCCTGCAGGGCCTGCCTTGGACTTAATTTATCCACATCTTTCTTGTACTAGGAGGGGCAAACCTTCACACAGTATTGTAAGTGCAATCTAATGAGTGCTAAATAAAGGGGAATAATTACATCCCTCAGTCTCTGTCTCCATTGATACAGCCCAAGGTGCTGTGCGGCCTCTATTGGTATTACACTACTTGCTCATGTTTAGCCTACTGTCAACCAGGACTCCTAGATCCTTTTCAGCAGGATTGCTGCCCACATGGTTGGTTGGTGGGAGTTAATCCATCCCAAATGCAAGCATCTTTGAGGAAATTCATTACTTTCCTATAGAGTTGGTTTGGTTTTGTTTTGTTTTTTTTCTTCCAGAACGAGAACTTGTCCTAGAAATTGAAAGAATGAGATTAGACTATGGTATTGCCCTAGGAGACAAATCTCCATCTCGACTAGATGCATTTGTAAAGACCTTAGAAGATGACAGAGATTATTATAAGCGAGAATTAGAATATCTTCAGAAAATGATAAGACGAAGGTCTAGTCCAAGCCGCAGGACTGCAGAGAAGGTGAAGTTCCTGTTGTCAATACAAGTGGAAAAAAATACTATAAATACGGTAGAAATATTTAAGAAGCCCTCAAATATATTTTCAAATTCAGTGGCATTAAATGACTGCAGTAGTTTTCTAAATTACATTCTTAATGCAAAATTCAACTGCGAGGAACTCCAATGAAGTTGCCATTTTCTTGCCTTGTCACATTTTACAGTAACATTGTACAGTAACATTATTATTGATCAGTTTATTTGAAATGAAGAAAACTAGATATTAAGCAGAAAAAGGTTGAAATCTTATTGCTTGCTGCTTTTCTTTTTCTTTTTAACAGTTAATCTTGTTTAGATTATACCACCAGTGCCAGGCTTTTTCTTGCAATTAAAATTATTTTGAATTTTTTTTATGTCTTACTAATAGCAGGAGTTCCTTTTTTGTATTAATTTTCCAGAAGTTTTAATTAGCAAATTTTAACATAAATTTATTGATCATTTTTCAGAGTGAAGAGCTTAAATTAATCACCAGAGAAAGAGATGAGTTGCGGTCCATGTTAGACAAATTTGAAAAACACATGATAGAAATTCAGTCCAATGTCAAATTATTGACTGCAGAAAGAGATAGATTAAATGTCCTTTATGAACAGGTAAGAAGGAATTATTTATAGTTAACATCGAAATAACCGATTAACACTTGTGCTGTTGGTTATTTAAAATGGAAAAGCTAGTAGAATACAACCAAGACTAACAAAATACAACCAAGACTAATAAAAAGTAACAGTTTTTGTTACTTGTTAATAAAATTATGTATTCTAGTTAGTTTATTAGCTTGAAAGCTATTGTAGGTTATTGTACTGGCATTTGGAAATTGTAAAGATCAGGAAAAAATCAATAGACTGCATGAGAAAGATGTGTAAAGATACAGCAAGAAAGCAACAAAGGAGTAGTTAAATGATAAGAGAACAGTGAAGTTAGGCTATAGTTGGGACTGTAAAAGAATGATGATTATTTTGACAGCTTAAGTTGTCACGCCACTGAGTGATTTAGGGAATACATTTTAGTTATCTAGGGAAAAATAAGACTATAATATGACTTCTATTGTAATTAACAGCATTTTGTTAGTGTATACACTATATTGCAGTCCATGTAGGCTAACAAGCAATAATACTTTAAAGTCTCAGATTGAACTGAACAGGATGAGAAGAGAAGCAAAACACAGTTTAGTTTCTCAAAGCCATGTGGAAGAAGAAAGAGACATTGCACTGACTGACTTTAGAAGACTAACGACAGAAAAAGAAAGTCTTGTAGAAAAATTAAAGGTGAGCTTTTATAACTTCATTGCTTACAGTGGGGTGACATACAGGGAAGGCTTGTACAATAAATCTGTGTTTGTGTCTGGCTGGCTGTCAGTTCCGCTTTTCAATAACTTTTGATTTCAAACACACTTGAGGGAGCTCAATGAATTTATATTATTATCAATTATGTTATTAGTATTCTTATTATGAATTACCAAGTTTTCCTGCAAACACAGTCCTGAGCTGAGAGCAAGGGGAGAGGAGCAAGCTTTTAAGTCTTTGAGGGCAAATGTGTCCTCACCATGTGTGGAGGACCTAGATATGAAGCCCCAACCACAGAATATTTTTGTGTGTATGCACTACTTTGAAGATGCTTATGTGTCATTGTTGAGGAAGAAATCATGCACTTCACTCAAAAAGAGAGAAACAACAACGTATTTTATTCATTTAAGGCAATGAGTTTTAAAAATTCAATGGGAAATGCAGTGGTGGTTTAACAAGATTTGATGATAAGGTACATTTGAGTATTTGCTGCCTAGAGAGGCCAAGGTCAGACAAAACTGGCAGGGAGCCCCTCCCACTGAGTTGTGAGTATTAGAAGGGTCTTCTTGCCTTCCAAACTCCTCAGAGGAGTGTGGCTGGATCCATACTTTGTCAGTAGTTTGTGTCTAAAGGATTACAGCAATCAGTCCTTTATATCACTTAGCTAGTGTTTCATCATTTCAGTGCTCTTATTCCTGACTCACTTGCTGAGTATGAAATGCAATAAGGAATCTCTCAGCCTTGACAAATAACCTTCAGAGGCTTCCCTGCTCAGAGGAAGATCCTGGTGTACAGCGTGCTGCCCTGCAGGAGAGCTCAATGGGCCTTGGGCCCTCTGCTATTCATGGACTGAGATGATTGACTTCTATTTGCGTGCCAGCAGTATTTCAGTGGCCGCATGCTCAACTAGCCCTCAGCTGCTGCTGGGCAAAATTAGCAACCCTGAGCTATGTGCTGGTAGCTCTCATCCCACAGTCCCGCTTAAGCTGGCTGCAGCTATCACAAGGGACACTAGTGGTTATTGCTTAATCAAAAGAAAAGGGGTGTGGGTGGGTGGAGCACACTGTTACAGTCACATATGCTTCTTGTCCTGCAAAATGGGGACTTCATGGGCTTTTTCATATTAGCTGATCTTTGGTTACTGTTGCGTTTTGTAGCAGAGTGTATTTTATATAGCATACAACTGAACCATAAATTCATTGCAATCCAAGTTTCATTATTTTTGACCTTTAAAAAAATATTTGTTAATGCAATGATTTTCCTGTTACTCTGACCTTGACAGGCAGCTCAGGAGAGTGGTGGAATCATCAACCCTGGCAATGTTCAAAAAGCATGTGGATACGGCACTTAGGGAGGTGGTTTAGTGTTGAACATGGCAGTGCTGGGTTAAATGGTTGGACTTAATGTCTTAGAGTTTTTTTCCAACTTAATACTATGATTCTGTGACCATGTGATGTCTGGTATTAATGTGCATTAATGTCTTACTTTTTTGTGGCCAAGAGCATATGATTTCAGGGGGGTTTCCCTGACTTCTTTATTGGTCATTAATATAATGTGTGTGGGTTTTTTAAATGTTTTGAAAATTCAGAAATTCAAAATCATTTTAATGCACTATTCCCAAGACAACATACATCAATAGTGACTGTATGACAAATGCTTCCATAGTTTAATTTTACTACCACAAAAATAAAGACCTGTTTTGTATCTGAATGCAGTGGCAGTAAATCTGACCTCTGCTTAAAGCATGTGCATGCTGTGGTGGAGATCTGTTTCCAGCTCCCTCCTTTCTTCTTGTAGGTGACTACCAACGTTTTGTATGTGTGCCACTGTGAAATACCTGCACAAACACACTTACCTAAAGCATTTCTAGGAAGTTTGAGAGCTTGTTTAATAATTTCACTGCAGTTGTGCACAGAAGTCAGAGAACAGATTTTAAAATGTAAATTCACAGATTTAGAGAAAGGCTCTGTAATGTGCCTTACATTTTGTAATTAATGATAATTTAATAAATTTATTTAAAATGCCTTAGGGTACTAAGCTATACATGCATGGAGTCTGTAGCTCAGCAAACTCAACAACAGCTTGTAAATATTAATTTGGTTGGGACCAAATATAAATACACTATTTTAAAAAATCTAAACTAACAAGCAAAATTAATCAGTGATGTTGCATTAAAGTAGTGTAATGTATTTTCAGCTAATGTTCTGCAGTTTTACAGAGAGAGCTTTGCATTTGATCATTCATCTAAGAATGTAAAGCAGTATTTTCTGAAACATGAAGCTTGAATTTCTCTGAGTCTAAAAATGTCTGTCTTGTTACATGTAATTCTATATTTCTCAGATTCTTCAGGAAGCAGCAAACCTTGAAAAATCAAAGATGCAGCATGATATTTCAGAATTGGAAAATAATATTCAAGGAGTAAGTGCATTTTTAGGAAGTAAGCTTTTATTATTTCTAAAATGGGATAGAGTGTTCCAGCAATTAATTTTGCTATCTGTTTTCAACTTAAATTTGTTTAAAAGCCAAGTTGTGATAGCTTTCTGCAATAATAACATGTTTGGTTATTTATTTTAAATTGCAGCTTCAGATTGAAAAGTGTGAACTAAGGACTACAGTCTCTATCCTGAAAGAAAGAATAAGATATTTGGAAAATGAATTAAAATTGAAGTCCAGTCAACTTGCCCAGACTTCTGATGATTCTTCTCAATTTAAAGCTGAGATTTGTTCACTTCAGTAAGTCTGATACAAAATGTGGTATCTTTCACCAATGCTAGAATAATTTTGTTTATTCTATGACTGTAGAACAGAGTTGGGTTCCTTGGAGAGAGTATATAATATTTTAAAATTCACTTGGTACTGCTTGTATATTTAAGGAAAAGTAGGTGTAAGTAAGAAAAGTGCTGTGGTAGCTTTTCACAGCAAGCTTCTCCTGGACTTACTTGATGACTTATTTTAAATATACTGATAATTTTTACAGCTCATTCTAGAATTGTTTCCTCCAGTAACCATGTTCTCTGCTTATGAATGGAGCAGAACTGAAAATCTCTAAACGGATTTCCAAACGCTGTTTGTTGAAAGGAGAGCAGATGTTTTTGCAAACTGCAGCAGTAGGACCTACGGTTTTGGGAATTGACATGATCCATAGGCAGTCTGTGAGAATTTGACCAGCTTGCTTGGAACTGGAGGATTCAAGTATCCACGTGTATTTTTAAGGCCTATTTAAACTTGCAGGATCATTTTTGTGCTCTTTTAAACTTGTTTGAGAGAAGAGGTCCCATCAGCTGTCTAAGTGTCATAGAACAAGAAAAAGTCTTAGAGAAAGTGAAAACAGTATTGAATAAATCTGGGCAGAAGTTTGAAAATTGAGGTGGAAATGAGAGCCATTGATGTAAGAGATCACTACAGGATAGGTAATGCTGTAGATTACATCTTTTGGATGTTTTATAAGGGAAACAAGGGTCTGTGTCATACCCCCATTCCCCACCTGAGCAGTACTACACTGCACTGTGTAACAGCACAGCACCTGGGGTAGTACTCTGAAGAACCAAAGCTGAGCGGCAGCCTTGTGGTTCATCTAATGCTCCCAATTGTACAAAGAGGACTCTTGGTCAAACAATTGGTGTATTTGTTGGTAAAACTGTGACACCAATCATAAAAATTAAAAATCTTGTTGTATTCCTTATAATATAAGTATAAAGCATTGATACTGCAAAAAGAAGGTGATAAGGAGTAGGACAGTCTTTTTAGCATTTGGTACTACTTTGTGCATGGTGGCAATGCTGTGTTTTCTCCCCTGTCCCTTTTTTTTCCTCTTAAAATTTCACTATTAACTGGATGAAAGCAATCCAGTTTTCAGAGCCATGCTGTATTCTGCATTGGTGAGGTTTTTGATAATGAAAAGCTTCTCTAGCTTTTGTGGGATCCAACTTGAGAGGGACTTTTCTTGACCCATTTCATAAATAATCCATTTAGTTACTTTTTTTGTTTTTTTTTTTTTTCCCCTAAATCACTTTGATATTTCTTTCCAAGAAAATCAACTATGTAGGTAGATGGTTTCATATATCTTTCAGGCTCTTTATTTTTTAAAAGTGGAATCAAGACTGTAGCTGTCAATTTGGTTGCTTCTTAAAATGTGGTGTGGCTGAAAATCACTGCTGTGAGCTACTTATCAAAAACTTGGTAAAGCAAGAGTCAAAAGATACAAGTAACATGATGAAGAATAACAGAAATCAGAGCAAGTGAACCTTTCAGGTTATCATGGTGGCTCCACCGAGGTTCCTTTGCTCCATTTTGCATTGATGTTGAGGTGGACTTGCAGCAGCAGTCCAGAGCAACCAAGTGGTGTTGGCCTCAGCAATCCTTGAGTAGTCCCTCTCCTCAGGGGAGAGGAGTGGTTATTATGACACAACCCCATGCTGCTGGGTTGGTGGTACAACCCTGTCAGGAGGTTATGCTGGAACTGGTCCAGCACTTGAAGCAGCTTAAGAGCTTAATTTGAGGACCCAGAATAGGTCCTGAACTTCTTTCAACAGTATACTGATTTTGCAGGGTCTTAAATGATCAGCTCCAGAGATCTGTTGAAGATTTACAGCACCGATTGTCCCTCAAAAAGGAAGAACTGCAGACAGCTCATAAAGAAATTATAACGCTAAAGGAGATAATAGGTAATCTACAGCTCTTTTTGTGCTTTTTTCCTGTTTTTAAAATAGAAAGCACTTACTCTTTTATTTTTAGATAGGTTAAACCAGAGGAGCACTTCACAGGATGAAGCAGTCAATGTGCTGAGAAGTACAATTAATGTTTTGGACAAAGAAAAGGACAGTCTTCAAGAAACCGTAGATGAAAAAACAGAAAGAATTGCGTGCTTAGATGACAACATAGCTAACAAGGTATGTTCAGTGAAAGCACTACTTTGCATTCCACTTGGGGATTTTTAAACCAGTTGTGTTTTAGGGGGACATATTGCCTAGATGTCAAAGCCTGTGCAGAGCTCATAAGCACTGTGTTTGGACCCAAGCAGTGCAGAGAGTCATTTGCCAACTCAGTAGCACTTTAATAATGAATGTTACTGTATTCCCTTAACTCCAAGAACATAAAAAAGCATTTTTTTCCATTTTGCATGTGGAGGTATTTATTGAAATATAAAATGCTAGCCTGAGGTGACCAAGTCTGTAGTTGGCTTACATCTTTTTTGATGACAAGACAGTCCTTTTTCGGTAAAGAAATGAAACTTGGAAATTACTTACTGGTGAAGAATTAAAATAAAGGTTTAAATGAAAAGTTCTTCAAGTATCGTGTTATGTTGCAATGTAATACCTAATACAACTTTTGCTCTTTTTTCATAGGAAAAAACAATTAGTCATTTACGTTTAACTCTCTCTGAGCTGGAGTCCTCAACAGAGTAAGTAAAAGCGTAGGATGCTGCCTTTGGAGGTTGTGTTTTAGATAGTAGTTTCAAAGTGAAAGTAGATGGCAATTTTAATTATTTTGATGAAATTGAGTTAATTCTGTTTGAGTCAACTAGAGGTGTGTACTGTGTTGAGAAAGATGTACCCAGCTTTTGAAGATGCTTCCTCTGCAATTATATTGCAGGCTGCTAAGCAGCTGTAAAGATGATGATTAACAATTGCTTGTCTGTATTTATTTCCCTAAATTGGTAATGTTTCTTAACTATTAGTCAAGAAGTGGCTTTCTAGCACTCCACTAGATATTGTTAGATTGACCCAGGTAAAATTTACATAAAATTACGCATATTTATATTTCTAATTTTTTGTTTAATCTTTTCATTACTGCTTTGATAATTGTTCTTCAAGTGTAAACTATTTGTCTTCTTCCTTTATGGCTTATAAACTATGCAATTACTGTAATCGCTACCAAACACCGATTAACACAGGTATCTGTAATTGCTGTTTGTCTAATAAGATACATCTTACCAGATACACCTTCAGAACTGAAGATTAAATCCATTTTATTTCTGCATATTGACATTTTAATACTTACTTTACGTTTATGTTTAGACTCAGTTTGTCATCATTCAGAGAGGAAGAATTTTACATGATCATTTTCAGCAGTATGTGATATAGTACAAGAAGGGACAACTTCAATAATGTTTTCACTTGGTAGGCAGATGAAGGACATGCTGAGCAACAGAGACCGTGAGATATCCAGCTTACATCGCCAGCTTGATACATCCCAGGTAGAGCTTGCAGAAATGGGAAGAGTAAAGGAGATGGCTCTGAGAGAAAACAGACGACTGCAAGATGACCTGGCTACAATGGCCAGAGAAAACCAGGTATGAAGACAGTACATGATACTGATGTATCAAACCATTTATTGCTTGCTTGCATCAAAACTGCTATATCCTCAATTTTGATTGGTATGTTTAATGATTGATATTTCTTGAGCACTGGGATATTGAAATTCACTGGGCAGAAATTGTAAAAGCTATACTTCAGATAGTTAAATGTAGTCAATGCAGTTGGGAGAAATAGACAAGTCTTCAGTTTGGTCACTCTCAGATTAAAAAAGAAATCTAAATAAAATAAATCTAGGACATTATTGTTTTTAACACAATGAAATTATGTTAAGTGGTTATATCACTTGGCAGTTGGTATTTAATTGGTAAAAATTGGGTTTTGTTTTCTGTGGAATTGATTGTTGAGACTGAGAAATAAACTCCAAAAGCAGACATCAGATTGTCAGGTGAAAGTGAGAAGGAGAGAAAGGAGATTGCTAGTGCATCTGAATGATGGATAAATACATTTCCTTGTAAAGTGCATGCTATAAAGGCACGACTTATCAGAATTGCAGAATTAGAGTTGCAATAAAATCTTTATTGTCTTAGAAATTACCTTTTCCTGTAGGCTATCGTCAAATATTTTATTGAATGATGAGCTATCTGAAGTTGATGTAGGTTAAATAAAAATTTTGCAAGACAGAAATAGTTGAGAGAGTCAGTGAATTAGACTGTTCAATTATCATCACTATTATTCTTGTGACATCTTCATCATGAGATGTTCTTCAGGGCTCCTCAGTCAAACCAACCACTAGTTTGCTCATTCTTTCAGAAGTGTAAATGACTTATTAGTGTATCTCCATTTGCACTCCTTGCAATCCTCATTGCTCCATCTCTTCTTCCCTGGAATTCTCTGAGTCTGGGATCCATGGCTGGGACAGCCTGAAGTACATTCAGTCTGTTAATCCCTCGCACAGTTGGAGGAGTTGGTTTTGTGCACCAGCTGGTTATTGCTCACCAAAAGCCTCCCAGCTCCAAGTGCATGACATGGATGTCCCTGTACTATAGAATATCTGTATGGACTATATATAACAAAAATGCCCAGTGTTTTATAGGGTAAGTAACATGTTTTATTGGGCTAAGCATTAGAAAGTCTATGTAGAGGTTCTGAGAGTGTGATCTGAAGAGCAAGCCCAGAACTTTGTTGCTACTCATTACCTTCAATTTGTATAGCAAATAAAACTATTGCAGCTCCTCATGAGACTCAAATGCCTTTTACAGTTTTGATCCTGAGATGCAAATGTTTGAATTTGCTCTAAGTGTCAACACTAAAAACAACCAGGTCCTTGTTAACTAAACATTTATTTCAATTCCCCTCAGTCAACCCAGCTGAGTCTGATGCTAGAAAGTATAATATAGCAACAAGTTTTAAGGAAGTAATGTAGGACCTTGAAAAGTTCTTGCAAAACCTATAGTGCAATATATAAATATGTAGGTGTATTATTGAAATTACACCTGCCCTTCACAGGCATCTAATAAGATTAGATAATTGAATATTATCATTACTGGATGACTAAAGCTTTCCCAGTGTTTGGGAAGGCTACCACAGAGACAAGCAGACTGATTTCGGCGTATGCTAAATAAGGCACACAGTGAAAAGCCTGTCAGAATGAATATGAATATACCACAAAAAGAAGAAGGGGAAGAAATAAGGCAATATCCTTTATTTCCCCCGCATCTGATCATGGAGATGGAAAAAGATACTTGCAGTTTTGGGTCTCTGGGCTAGAGGACTCAGAGATAAAACCTGAACCTGAGAGGGACAGAGCTAGCAGTTCAAGTATCTCAAACAGATTCCATGGCACATTTTTGATGTCTAAATATGATCTTAGTAGTGCATTTAGTTATTTTATCTTGCAATTCTACTCTAAAATGAATGTTCTTTTGTCAATGGCTTTCTATTGATCTAAACTTTCCTTCACTCAGAGACAGTGAATCTTAAGGCTATAAAAATTGCAGCTCCCAAATATCAGTATGTTGAATTTTCCAAAGATCAGTAGGGTATGTCAAGAGGGAAGCCATATATTTTATGAACTGGTGTGATAGTCATTGTTTCTTGTGATTATTCTTGCCTGGAAACTCTTTGGTGTATCTAAGGTAATAGGGAATATTTTTGAGCCCTACAAGGCTTTGTAAGTAGAAGAGAAAAAAAATCTAGGGCATATAAAATTACTTTGATTTAATCTGATAGAGTATTTTACAGTGATTAATTTACTGCAATGCACAATTTTGCTTTTATGCACTCTCTTTAGACTATCAGTACCGAGCTTGAAGATGCAATACGTGAAAAAGAAGAAATGAAAACTAGGGTTCATAATTATATAACTGAAGTTTCCAGATTTGAGACCTTGATAGCTTCAAAGGTAAAAATATGATCTGTAGGCTGTCATTACTGCATTTGGTAAAACAAATTAAAATTACATGGTCTCAGCCCGCTTCTCCCTGCCTATCCCATCTTCTTCTTTTATTTTTCCTTCTTTTCTCTGCAGTGTTTGAAGCTGCTAGTGGGGGATTCATATAACACCTTATTAGATCTGAAGCACTGATTAATTCTAGCACATGACAATTTCATCGATCATGTTTCAGTTGCCCATAATGCTGGAAAATGACAAACATGTCATGTTTGAATGTTGTTTTGCTTTCTGAGTTTTGACCATGCAACCTGTATAATAACTGGTACTGTTTCATGATTGTAGGCAGCAAGCAGCTTATACAATGATTTTAAATATTTTACCCTTTTGGGAAAGAGAATATTTTATCTGTAGTTCTGCGTGAAAATGTAAAAAAGTACTGTTAAGCTTAGAACTATCAATTTAAAACATTTGAAGTTTATTTTTTGACAATTTTACTGTGTGTCATATGTCCAAAGTATTTCAGCTGCAGATGTGGCTACGTCTTTGGCGAATGAAAATCCAGTTATTCAGGTTGGGTACCAGGAAGCTATAGAATACACACCCAGCAACCAATTATGAATGTTTGATTTCAGGGATTTTTCTAGTATTATATCTGGATAATGTCTGTGGAGAAAGGGATTTCCTTTTGTGCGCAGTGTTCACTTGCTTTATCACAAGTTTCTATTTCCTAATGCTCCACCTGATCCTGTCTGCACCTTCCAAGTTCTACAGGATACAAAGAAGGAATTTAAAAAACAGTAGCCCTTCTCGTTAAATAAATTCGATTTATACTACCAACATGCATATCCTGCTGCACTTTATGTGAACAGGGGAGAAGGGAATGGAGGTAAATAAGAAAAGTTTGTCACTACCTTGCATTATGTACTCGGGCAAACTAAAATTCACAAGCAACATTTGTTCTATTACTGCACAAATGGTGAGCACTAAAGCTCGCAGTTCTGTACTTCTATGATAGACTGCTTAGGTGTATATGGTCTAATAGATTTTCAGTGTTTCAGGCACTGCTGTAATACAAATATTTATAAGAGCATGGTAACTAAAATAGAGTCCTGCTGGAATTTCGTGGAAAGGGCAGCGTTCAGTGTATCTCAGTAATGTGACCCTTGACAATGCAGAGAGATCCAAAATAACCCCTCTCCTGGGAGCCTTAAAACTCACTAACAACTTCTAGATGTAAGTACTTCCATTTTAATAAAACTGAATGCCATCACTGTATTTATTTCCTGCTTGGACTTGGAAAAGGGATGATGCCCTTTAGTAGTCGCCAGATAGTGGGATTAAGAAAATTAAGGAGATTCTACTTTCTGGGGTAAAAAAAAAGAACAGATATTTTAAGGAATAGGCATGAAATAAGATCAAACAACTTGAGAGTATGTTGATCATTGCAGAGTGATTTACTGTTTCATTAGGAAAAAGAAAACCAAGAATTGTTAGAGAAGTTCCGAATGCTTCATACAGAAGCCGAAGATTGGGAAATGAAGGCTCATCAAGCTGAAGGAGAAAGCAGCTCAATACGACTTGAACTCCTTTCAGTAGATACAGATCGGAGACATCTTCGAGAGAGAGTAGAACTTCTGGAAAAAGAGATTCAAGGGGTAAGAATGTGTGCAATGGAATTCCATCAAGGAAAGTGGGATACATTCAAGTGCTTTTTAATAAAGTCAATGTACGAGTTTTAATGCCTTAATGAAAAATAATTTCTATATGTGAATGTTTCAAATATGACCACTTGAGCTTTTGAAAAAGTAACTGATTTTGTTAGGTGTGTTTTCCTTCTCCCCTGCTTGCCCAAAATTAGAGTCGTGGCATATATTTTCATGGTTTTAGATCTGTTCTGTTGGGTTATCATTGTTACTATGACATTCTAAGAAACTTGTGTTTAGTTTCTTCAGAATATTTGCATATAGCTTTATGAGTATTTTGCAGGCTTAGTTCTTACATTTTTTTGAAGCTTTGAATGAAGTATGTTAAGCATTGGTGGCTGGAGTCAAGGTAAAAATCTGCTAGACATCCAAATTCAGAATCAGGATTCCATAATACTGCATCCCAGACCAATATCATAGAACATAGTGAGGTTTATGTTTTAGAAGCAATAACTTCATAGAGATCAAAGAAGTTCTAGAGCATAATTGTTGTGGATTGACTACATGTTGCCTCTTACTTTTAATTAGCCAGAAAGAATTAGAGACTATATTGTAAGCTGGGTAAAAAATAGATTGTATGTTTGGAGTTTAAGCTTTTTAATTCTCTGAGGCTGGAATATAACCTTGTTCCACTCTTTTATAGTACTTGTAAAATTCTTCAAGACAGTAATTAAAAATTGCAAAGATGGCTTATTTGTTGCCCTTAGCTGTGTTTTAGGGAGAGGGAAGGAATATTAAGTTAATTTTATAGGGTAAGTTAATTTTGAAGGGAAAATAAGGTATTAAGAAAGCCCAAGTTATTTGACAGGAAACTCTTAAATTTAACACTGAAGATGTATCCATATTTGATTTTGTCTAGCATATTGTTGCACATCAAGTATATGAATCTCAGATCTCCTCCATTACGAAAAATATGTCCAGATTGGAAGAGGATCTTAAACGTGAAACTCAGGATAAGACTTCTGTGTTGGCAGACCTGACTTCTGTGAGGGAACTCTGTGTGAAACTTGAGGCTAGCAAAGAACTTTTATCTCGACAGCTGACATCCAAAAGCATGGATTATGAAAGGGTAAGCAGCAAATGCAAATTTAATTTGGTATAACAAAGTAACTTCCTTTGCTTTTAATAGTTTTTGGAGAAAATAATTACTTCTGAGAGAAAGGTTGATTTACATCACTAGTGTTGCATTTTTATGTGAATTATAAATTGTACAATATACAGATCTGTATTTCTGGGTTATAGATACAGAGGGAGTACAAAAAGAGGGAGTTTCTTTATTCATTATCACTGCACAATGTTGCAAGTGTAGTTTTAACTGTACCACAGACAGATTATACGTATTTATTTTTGGTTTTTAATTTACTCAAACTTTATAAAAAGCAAATAGTGCACTTCTTATTTAGATATTAAAGACCTTACCCTAATGGCTTCTTTTCAATTCAATTGAAATTTAGATACAGCTGGAATTCATTGAATATTTTGAAATAGTTTAAACAGTTCTAAATATTCATATTTTCTGAACATTTTTCTTTACAGCTGATTTTGTCTTTGTTTAGTTACTTGGTCAGGCTTTCTGGGACTCTGATATTCAAAACATTGAGAACAGTAAAATTTGTTTATATTCACAGAACTCAAGAGGAAAACAAGTATTCCTACATTTTCAGCAAAAGCCAAAAGGCTAACTGTGACCTGACCTAATCAAATAGAATGAAGTATAGTAAATATTATTTTTGTGCTTGTGCAAAATTCTACTGTTAAAAGCCAATTCGTGTTCCAGGTACTTACCTAAACATTTCCAGCACTCAGTAATGCTCCCAGTAAAACATTGGATAGATGTACAGCTTGAATAGTTGTGAATTAAGTAGAGTTTAAAATAATTGTAGGCTTTTACATTGTTTTGTGAGCTCAGTTTCCTATTCTTTTTATGAAACTTCCGATCATTTCAGTTTTTATAACAGCTCTTCACAAAAGAAAATTCTCTGTGTTTGTAAACTAGTGTATTAATAACATATAAAATTTGTGCCTTAGGTTCTAGGAGAATTAGAAGATATAAAATCAGAAGTAGAGTTGCTGAAAAAGCAGCTATCCAGTGAGAGACTTACAGTTCAGAATCTTGAAACGTTATTGGCTACTAGTAGAGACAAAGAATTTCAGAATCAATTAACGTCCCAAGAGAAAGATACCGAAATTCAGTTACTGAAAGACAAGCTAACACTGGCTGAGAGCAAACTGTAAGTTCTAACGTGTGTGTGTGTGTGTGTGTACTATGTGGTTTACAAAAGAACTATCTCTGTGTGACAATACTTATTCACAAAGTCTGGATGTTCAGTGTGGCTGAGCAGATTTTTGCAGCAATGTCTTTTGGCCTTTCATGGCATCATTTACTTAATGTTTCTTTACTGGTCTTTCATATTGCTTTCATTAAGCAGCACTTTTGTGGATCAATTTAGTGCAAGCAGTAAACTTAAACAGCAGTTCCAAAGGAAACATCCTCTAAATAACATTTTAACATGTGCTTACTGCTCACAAAAAAAACCCCAAGTATATTAAATTCATGGTAAATGTCAATTGCTTATCTATGTAATGTGCCTGTTGTCCTTGCTTTGATTAAAGAATCACTTACATAATAAATAGTGAGGTCATAGTGCTTTAAAAAAAGCAAAAGTACTTTTGCTGCTGTTGATATTAACAATTAAGGAAAAGGCCTGTATCACTTACTATTCCTTTGAAATACAAACAGAACTAAACCTCACAACTACACTAAATATGGCCAGCAACTTCTTAAGCCGTGGGTCTGAATAAAGAAGAAATAACTTTTTGCAACATTTGTATAAGAAAGACTAATCCTTTTGGAACAACAAAGTTAAGAGGGGAGGTATTTTGTGTGTGTGGAATTCATGTACAAGAGAAGTGGGAGATTTAAAAATTTTTTTTCATGTTTTGGAGTGGGGAATTTGAAGTTTCCATCATGTGTCATCTTAGAATTATTTGGGTTGAAAAAGACCCTTAAGATCACCAGTTAAACAAAACCTGCCAAGTTATCATGGCATGATAATTCTAAGGACACATCAGCAGGTACTAGTGGTAGCTCTGCATTAAAGAGCAAGAAGGAGAAGTTGCAGCTGAATGTAGAGGATAGTGAAGAGTAAAGTCAGAGTAGAATTTCAGACGAAGAATACCCATTTAGTAAACACTAATGTAGGGAGAGAAAGGAAATGTATGGAGATTAATTGAACAGGTAATACTCCTTATGAGATGTAGAATATAGCCTACTTAAACAGATAAAACAGTAACTTAGTGACACAGATGTGCAAGGAATATGCTTTGGGTTGATTTATGCAAAGTCTACAACTTGTGGCTTATGATGGTCCACCTCAGGTAGCAGTGATCTCAGTGAATCTAGAGATGATGACATTATTAATTGACCCTGTGCAAATAATTGCTTCATGTTTTACTATTGCTGATTTTTGTTTACATACAATGAACGTAAGCTAATGGAATGTCCTGATTATGAAGTTCAATATGAAAGTTAGAAACATAAACCAACAAAACAACCAAAACCAACCAACCAAGCAAGTGGAAAGGAGGAATTTTTCATTTAAATTGAATTCAGTTACTTTGTGTACAAACATTCTAAAATTCTTTTTAACTAAATGCGTAGTAATTTTTTCACTATTTTTCTTTTGCACACATTGTAGGGTTCATTTGTTTATTTGTAAATGTCAATACTTGCAGTGTTAATAGGGTGGAATATTGCAGGAAGAAGAAAAATGTTCTCTTGGAATAAGAGTGGCTGTTCTACTGAATTGTTTTCCACTGTTTATCTCAAAGGTTCTGCATGTTACTAGGCAAATGTTCAGGTGTGAGAACTAGTTGTGTATACCTTATTTTCTACTATTTGGTTTGTGGTAGTTGCAGTCTAAAGAACAGGAACTTTAAATGTTCACAGCTGTGGCTGATGTGTGTGACAATTATGTTTGGGTCTTGCAAAATACAAAAATTCATTTGCTTGGCAGAATTTCAGTTCTGACAAAAATAATGTGCCAATGTTTTTGAACACTATTTAAAGTTTTGGCTTATGGTGCCTGTCCTTCCACTTTGTTTAGAAAATGGCACTGATACAACCTCTGACTTTAGAAGGATTCTCAGAATTAAGTTTAACTTGTGAAGTTCTCCAGTGCTGTAATTATGAGTTCTGTAAGGAGTACATAGTTGTGCCACTTTGGGTGATAGTATAGTAAATGAGATTTTGAGGCTTAGAGTGATTAAAGAATTAAATAAACTGAGAATATGGAATAGCTAAACTACTTGTTGAGAGCTATGTGTATCTACTGTGAGAGAGACAGATGTCTTGTGAAAATTATGTATCATGTAAACTTACATGATGATTACTGTGCATAAAGAGTTTCAAATTAAAATATTTCTAAACTTTTGAATTATTTACTTAATGCTCTTAATTTTGTTTAACTATCATTGACATGGAATAACCTCAGAACTCACAAACTGTTTGCTTTCTTTCCTTATTTTACAATAATGATATCGGGCCCTGAATTCTTACCTCCATCCTGAAAGCATATGCCTGTCTTTGAAGGACTTATAAGATATCATCAAGATCCCTTGTCTTCTGCATCTGTTCTCAACATACTGGATCAAGATACTATTCTAGGAATTTTACTGATGAATAGGGAACATGGGAAAAAATATTCTGCAGTTCTATTGGAAAAAATCCCTTGAGTAGTTTTCACCTTTCTGGAGTCAAAGACCAGCGGGTGCCAGACAGGAAGTCTGTGACTGACCTTGGAGTGGAACTTGTTTTTCAGAATTCCAATCCAGTGCTTTAGCAATAAACTAGTACAACTTTGCTCCTCCAGAAGTGACTTTTGAGCACTCCACCTCATACTGGCATTGAAGACTGTATGGAATAACTCTTTTAGACAACTTATTTTACATGCAACTATTTCTTTTTCTTCCTTTATAATGTAATTATTGGTATTTTGCAACCAAGCATTGAGTTGGCCAAACTGATGATTCACTAAGGAGTATATGAATTATGTTTCTCAGAATTTTCAAGGCTCCTTTCAGTTCTTGCACCTGAAACAGTTGGGGCCAAACACCAAGGGTGTAGTTAACAAGCTTTCAGACTCTGGCTTTTGCTGGTCTGGTATTTGCTTTAATACAATTTTTCCTTTGGTTTGATTCAGTTGTGTTCATGGCTAGCCAGGTAGTTCCAGCTTACTTGATAAAATTTTTACTGAAGCCATATCTGTTATGTTTGTATGTTTTTGTGGGTATTTACTGTTTTTTTCTTCTTTTTTTACATAAAGACCATCTGAAATTGCAACAGAGGACAGAAAATCAATAAACTAATGTTTTAATTGTTTTTGTGTGGTTTTATAAAACATGTTTGTGTTTATCTTTGTCTGAAAAAGAACATGATGTAGTCAGGATGTAGAGAGAGGCTTGCCAGCTTCTCACTTCATTCTCACCTTAGGTTCTTCCAGAAACGTTCTGTTGCGTTCATTTGGTTCTTGCTACTTCTACTTTGTCTTTGATTTGGTCTGTGAAACAACATGTTCAGTATCTGGTTTTATCTTGCTCTGACTTCTCTAACCTCCAATCTGTCAGTGTTCAAAGAAAACTTTGTTGCTTCTTGTGATTTTTTTTAGAAGCAGCAATAATAGAGAGGTTTCCATGCTAAGAAGTAAATTTGCACAGCTGCAGACTGAGTGTGATGTTTTAAAAAGGAAATTGACAACTGAGCGATTTGAACGGTAAGATGTTGGTCTTTTAGTGAGTTGACTCTCCCCCTTTATTTCCTCTTTCTCACTTTTAAAACTGTTGTGTTTTTCAATAGTGAGGAACTTTTATGGAAAGCTCTGTTCCTCTTGTCTTGCAAAATGTAGTATTTTCATCTTGAAAACAGCTTAATTAAAAAAGAGAAAATCTTACACAGTTTCTGAATTTCTTCATAAGTTTTGTGAGTTTACCACTGTCTCTAAAAATAAAAAGATCCCTTCTCGTGAAAACAACAATAGAACTGAGTGACTTTACAAGAAAATGAGACTTTTTGCATAGTTATATTTTCTACCTTGATCAGCCTGCAGTATCAAAGTGTTCTGTAACTGAGTTGCTGTTTGTTGGCAGAGAGCGAGCGGTTCAGGAGATGCGTCGGCATGGCCTCTCCACGTCCTCTTTACGGGCATCGCCTCCCCTCAGCTCCACTTTAAGGTCTCCCTCGCATTCCCCAGAACGCAGCGGTGGAAGAACAGCTGACCAAGCAGCAGCTGAAAAGTATGTGATTTGATTTTAGCAGATTGTTTCTGTTTAAGAGTTAGATTTAAACTGTTTCTAAGTAATACCTTTGTGATTATATGAAGTTGTTGCACACTTCAGATGTTTCTAAGTTCTGCTTTTGCTGTCTTTCCTACTATAAAATATTGATTGCAACCAATAAATGCAAAGTGCTCTCCAAAGACTGTATAATATAATGGATTCTCATTCCTCTTTTTGTTAATGGTCTTGCACCACCTGATAACTTTGAAATATATGTTGCCTGCTTATTACTACCATTAATTATATCCAAATATATTTTGCCAAGTCTATTGTTGTTAATAGTTATCTCCAAACAATGAACGGTTCTTATTAGGAGGATTGCTATGAAATTCTCCCAAGTACAGCAATGAAGGGAAGTCACTCCACAGAACAGTCCAACTAAAATGCATTTGAATCCTGCACATTAGATGAAACTGTCTCCAAAATAAATGTTTAAAATAATTGATATGTTTTTCATTGTTAGTGCTTGAATCTATGAATGTCTTAGATCGTGATCACTATAGTCCATAAAAAAGAAATCAAAATCAAATCTGTTCACTTTCACTGACATTTTTGTTCTTTTAGAGATCATTGTAGTTTTAGATGGTGTTAGTTATGTGTTACAGGCCTGATTATTGACTTTATATCCTGCCTCTCCTACATTTTGTAGTAAATTGCAGTGAAGAGGGGAAGGACAGGGAGAGATAAAGAGTGATTGTTGTAGGAAATACGTGTGCTGCAACAGCTCACAAATCTAATTAACAGATTTTAAAGTTTATTTTTGTTGGTAAATATGTATGCTTTTTCTTAGCTTACTTTTGTTAACAAAAACACTGGTGTCTTGAGAACTGAGCTCAGCATGGCATGAACCTACATTGTCAGCAATTTTTCTCTTCTGTAAGTTTCTGGGCAAGGCAAAAAGTGGAAACTGTAGGAAATGAGATATTGACAGTGGGGATGAAACAGCAGTTATGCCTTTTGCGTTACTGGTGAGCCGTTAGACATACTCTGTTATGTTGCAAACCAACATTTTGACTGAGTTGATGACAGATAATACATTTCTGAGAATGAGTATCATCAGTAGAGAATTGTCTTTAGTCTTCCTTGCTTTACAGTGAGTCCTGAGAGCAATAAAAGTCCAGTTGCTATGCTTGACGGATACCATGTAGTGCAGTATTTTTATCTAATATTTGTATGCATAGTTTTAACAATGACAACTCTGTACCGTATCTTACCAAAAAATATCTCATTTTCATGAAGTATGTGTTTTTAAAGCAGGTGGTTTTTAATGACTGAATTTACATGCAGTTGTTATGCATATCTTGCCTTTTAACATATCAAAGTCTGATTACAGTAGAGTGATCTCGGCAGTACTGTTACTATCTTTCATCCTACTTGTTTATTCCTTCTTGGGACCTTACCAGAGTAAAGTCTACTCTGTAATTACTGTTCTTTAGTGTTACAACTGTCTCTCTCTAATCTGATTAAATCTTCTCAAGAAATTTTCTCTTCCTCCTCGTCTCACTTTTACTTTTGTAAATCGTTTTAGCAATGGGTCAGTGGTATAGAGTTTTAGGTAATATGCTAATAGTTGATATTTGAGAATAACAGAAGAGCATATGAGGATGCTAAAACTAATTATTACTTTTTATCCTAATATTAATTAGTGAAATGTAACATTAACATCTTTTCCTTCTCCACAGAAATGTGACCTTCAAGGAATAACCAGTACTTGAGTAACTGAAGTATTACCTTGTTATAAGGACTTTTTATTTTTAAATTACGAATGCTGTCTTGTATTCTACCTCTGTTTTCTTCAAATCAGTGATTACCTTTGAAACCTCTGAGAACAGGTGAAATAATCAACTTTGCAAAATTCTGCCTTCCCAGCTGGCAGGAGTGGCTGGCTTTTTGCTGACTGTTTGACACATTTTGTGTAAGCTTGGCTAAGTTTTTTTACTATTTTGGAAACATAATAATTATAAGAAGAAAATTAGTACTTGATCTGACAATCTCTTGTTTTCATTTTACTATTTGATTTGTTTGCTGATCTCATATGATTGCAGAATTGTATTCATCTTAATGTAAGCTAGCATAGAATAACAGCCCCAATCGTTTTAAAAATGATGAGACAGTGTTTTATATTCATGATGATTTCCTATGTTTGTGCTTTTAACAAGAGTTTTCTGTTTACAAGTTAACTTTATGGTATATAAAAGGATTGACTACCTATTTTGTGAATGCATTTTGTTTACTATATCTTTTCTTAATAAAAAATATATATATCAGATATTCTTTATTACTGTTTTTGTCAACTAAATTATCTCCTTTTTTAAATCTTTGTGTGAAATTGCATTTTTAATATACCCATATTAAATAAAAAGTAAAGATAAAAATTTTTAAAGATGTATTGAAATATCTTAAATATTATAAAATTCTAAAGTATTTTATATTCAGACTTTTGATTCATATCTGGAGATATTTTTCAAATTTTGGTTTTAAAAGTTCATAGCAGCAAGCACCTAGAATCATTCACACAGTTAAGCTCAAGCTGTTGGAGAGATGACACAGGACTTTATGTTGTGACATAGATATTAGGTAAATGCAGTAAGAACTAATCTGTAAAACGTCTGGTGTGTTTACAGAGGAGTATTTCAAACTTAGGCTTTGAAGTAACATGCAATTAGTCATTGCAGTCTTATGATATGCTCTTCACCTCCATCTATGCAGGTAATTGTATCTCACATCCTTCTATTCAGGAACATACAGTTTTCTAATAATTACATGCCATCAGGGTCACATGATGTGTATTCATAGGAATTTTACAGAGCACTAGAAATGGGAGGATGCATTGCTGCACATCCTTGCGCTGGCCAACAGGTCCTGTTCTGCTTGCCTAACATCCAATAAAAAACTGTAATTACCAGCTAACATTACAAGCACCTCTAAGGTGTAAACAACATATTAAATAACATGGAAAAAAAAAAATCTTAGTTTTGCTCTTAGATTTTATGTAGTTTGCACTAAGATTGTTACACTTAAAAATTATGAAGAATATTAACTGGAAATATTGTCTCATATATTATGCATTAAGTTTTACTGATTAAAACCAGCTTAGAACACCCATTCAGAAATACCTGAAAATACCTGTAATGCTTTAGGTTTCTCAGCCATGAAAGGAACTGTGTATTTATGGTGGGTGCATCTTACACATTTTACACTCTAGATCTTTCATTTGCCAGTTACAGGAATAAGGAGGATGCTGTCTCTAACTGTTACTTGCCTATTAATACTGTTTGTAATTAAGTCAGTAGTTTCCACTGCTGCTAATTGGTATTAATTATTCAGGGTGATTTAGTAAGAAGGAGAAAACTCATGTTCTGCTCTTGATGTGTTCACTGGTGACTTTTAAATATCCTATTTTGTAAATAAACCCTTTTAAAATGGAATCTGTTTTTTTTTAAAGCAAGTGTTCCACTTTATTGAAAACTGTATTTTATCATACTGAAAAATGCGTATTTTGACATTGCAATCTAAACCATAACACTTCAATTAATAGCAATTCCTACATGGATATATCAATTATGAAGAATTAGCAGCTCATTGAACACAGGTGTTAAAATTGGTATCATTTTGGTGACCAAAGCCTGTGCAGATTTATAATATTAAAACATTACTAATATTCAGACTATAGTATAGCTGTGACTTTCCCTTCTTGTTACTATTATTTTATATACATTTTTGTAAGCAACTGGAGTAAAACAAAAGTAATTTTTATACAACTTTGCTTTAAAATCAAGTATTTCAATTCGTAAAGTGGAAAACAAGCACAAATTTGTGGAAGATTTAAACCCATGGACTACTGCCTATGCTGTATATGAAACGAGCCTTATGTGAGTCAGGATGTCAATGTGGCTCTCCTGGACTCTGCTCCAAGAAGCGTCTGTGCTGTTCTCACCTTCTAGAAGATCAAAAGCATCCTCAGTTGTTCGGGTGTAGTCCTCAGCTGGGGTGAGTTGCAGGGGGAGTGTGGCAGACATTGAAATTATGATAAAACTCCATATACTCAAGTCATCTGTCTTTTGTTATCTGCAACTGGGGGGAGGGGGGAAGCCTTAGAAAAGTAATAAACGAGAAGCAATAATCGTTGGAGCTGTCTTTCTACAAAACAATGAAAGTCTATTGTCAGAAGCGGTGGAATCTAGAGATAATAAAAGGACAGGTGTTTTCAGTTCATTAAAACCTGAATTGCTCAATTAAACAGCATAATGTGTTTCTGAGAAATTCTTTTAATTAGTTGTTTTGGGGGTTTGTGGGTCTTACATTATGTCCCTAAAATTTAGATAATTAACATAAAGATAAAGTAATTCTTGATTCAGTTGGAAACCCCAATCTGTTCTTTTTTGTCACCCTCAATCTGAGAAACACTGACATTCCTATATGATGCTAATTTAAAAAAAAAACCAAACAACCAAGGTTAGGGATTCAGTCTTTCAATTTAAAATATTTTATACAGAAATTGATGTATATATGGCAAGCTGTGTTCAGCATTGAGAAGAGAAGGCTCAAGGGGGGAAACATCTCTGTGTGTAACTGTGGGTGGGAGTAAAAGTTGGTGGGAGTAAAACTTCTGATACAATCTCCTCTCGGTTGTATCCAGGGAGGTACAAGGCAATGAGCACAAATTGAAATACAGGGAATTCAATTTAAACATAAGCGATGGTTTGGTTTGGTTTTTTTCCCCATGAGGGTGATCAAACAGGGCAACAGGCTGCCCAGAGAGGTTGTGGAGTCTCCATCCACAGAGGTATTCAAAACCCACTGGGTGATGGTCCTGGACAGCCTGCTGTAGGTGACACTGTTTTGAGCAAGGGTTTGTTGGACTAAGCAGTATTCAGAGGGGCAACAATCCCGGCGCTGTGGGAATCTTTCCTGCAGTTCCACACAGTGGTGTGATCAGGCAAGTGCTTATCCAGCTGTGGTGAAATCGACCCTTATTATCTATATTATGATCTTTGACATTTTAAAAATTACAAGTATAAAAATAATGGCCATTGTTTTGTCTCTGTATTAGTTACATCCATGTTAGAGCTCAGGTGTGTTTTGGAATTTATCACAGGAGTTGTTTCTCCCACCTGTGAGTGCTGTGAGCTCAACATCATCCAAGCCGAGCTGCTCCATCAGTGTTGTCAGTGGTGTGTCCTTTTAACATTTCCAGATGATGGCACAGGAATTAAACTGACTAGAAAGGCATCACGGCAAATGCAGGAAAGGGAGAATGCCGGTAGCTTTGTCTCAGGTTTAATACTCCTGAGCAGGGTTGGCTGTGTTTCCATGAATGCAAACACACAAATGAGTTTCAGCCTGGTTACTCAGCTGTGAGCCAGTCAAGGTCTGCAGGAGCAGATATTGCTCTTTGGGGAGATATTCGCTGAGCTTCTAGTCCAAAGGAGCACGTTGACATCTGAACTTGTTTTTATTTGAAAAGAGATGTGTGGGTTGCTGGACTATAGCTGTGTCTGCAATCTTTATCTGTATCCATTTGCTTTGCATAAATACATAAAGATGTTGAAGGGGAGGTAAGGCACTCCCGGCTGGGCTCCTGGCTTTTACATGGCGTCTTTGTGCCACCTAGTGGAGCAGGGTCTTTTCCAGTGATCATGGCGCATCCTGGTGAGGTTCGGGTTTCTCCATAAAAATTCTAGATTTTTAATATTTCAATAATAAGGTCTACTAAACTCAGAGTGCAAGACTTGCTAATAAAGTTACGCATGCCTGCAGCCCTTTCAGCACTTTGCAAATCTCTTCGCAGAGATTTGTGATTGCATCACTTTTTAGAAATTGTTGATTTTTAAGAAAAAAGAAATAATTTTTACCTAATTTCTGCTCCAGGAAAGTGGAAAGCTTGACCTTTGCCAACAAAGGTCTGATGTAACTGAGCAATTTCACTGATCTGAAGGAACCGGCAAAAGCTGGATTCACTTCTTTCCTAGGGGATACTTTTGAAGTTTTCTATCTCTGCCACCCAATTCTACCTCTTAAATGTGTAAGTGCTGCAGAGAGCAGTAAAGCCAAACACAGCAAAACCCCGGAGTCTTTTGGAGGATTGCTATGAAATTCAGTTCTCATAATCAATGTGCTTTCTATCCACATATTTTGGAGATATATATGTAGAGAGAGAGGGATTTATGCAATACTTAATGTAAAGATAGAAGTCAATATACTTAACAGCCACCTAAATAGTGGCTCTGGTGCATGAGCTTAAACTTCTGAGTTATCTGTGCCCTGTAGACCATGGCTTTAATTGTGATGGGACTGACCAAGGAACAGACTGTGCCTCCCATGGCTCTAGTCATCTCTAGAAGATTGCAGGTGGAAAAGGGATTTCTCTCAATTAGTGTTTATTCCAGAGTTATAGACAACACAAATATCACTTTGACTCAGGAACTCACTGAGCTTAGTGAGCTATAGCTCACTAAGGAGAATATCATTAAATGCCCACCTAAACTTTAAAACCTCTGGTATCAGGCGCAGTCACAAACAAAAAACAAAACCAAACCAAAACCAAAAAACAAACAAGCAAAACAAGCAAAAAAAAAAAAAAAAGGTGAGATAGTGCTTTGGTCCAACCCAGCATGGGCCTGTAAGACCCATTTTCTTTTAAGAATATCAGAAGGACCGCTTCTGACTGGGCCAAAAAATTAAGGAGCAGACAATCTAAAGCTGTAAGGCCTTTTTGTCTAGGGACCATCTGAATCTGGAGGGCTGGCTGACAAAACACATCTTTCTCAGCAGCAGAGCATCATGAATCGCGTGATCAATTTTGGTTCCAGAAGTGGAAGAGTCTGGATGGGACTAAGTGCAGCATCTGCTTTTACCATGTTCTCCTTGGGAAATTCAGGAAACAGGTGTCCAGCACTGGTAAAATTTTGCAGTAGATAGCTGAATTGGAAGAGTGGGGCCCCAGAAGAGCTGATACAAATTCCGGCTTTAAGACAATGAGAAAGAAAGGGGCTGATTTCTGTGCTTCCGTGTTGGTGGAGAGTTGATTTTTTTTCGTTTGTTTGTTTCTTGTAGTTCCTCCTATTTTTTAGTAAATTAAGGAGATAAGTATTTGCCTAACTACAGCACGGGCCGGGCGCTGGGTTCAGGCTTCGGGGCTGCTGTGAGAAGAGACAAATGGGGGTTCAGAGCAGGGGGCAAGCGGAGCTGCAGACCGCCTCCTCAGCGGCGGTGGGTCCCGGTGCATGCGGCTAAAGGCAGCTTCACCCCTTCCCCGCCGCCCGCCGGAGCCGATCGCGGCTCGCGGCTCGCTCGGGGCGAGGGCAGGGCTGCGGGCGCGGCCGGGGCGCGGCGCTGCGGGGCGCCCGTGAGCGGCGGCGGCCGCGCTGCCATGGGGCGGCCGCGGCGGGGGCGGCATCCGACGGGCTGGGCGGCACCGCGCCCGCAGCAGCCACCGGCGCTCGCTGCTGGCAGCAGGGAGAGGGAGCACAGGTAGGACCCTGCGCCCCACCCCTTCCCTCCGCGCCAGGGCCGCTGCGGTGCCGGTAGCGGGAGGGAGCCTCGCCGCAGCCCGGAGCTCCGCAGCCTCCCGCGGGGCTCCGCATCCCGGCCTCGCCGCTCCGGGAGCGTTGGCCCTGCGGAGCCGTCCGCTGTCGTGCGGGGCCGTGCGGGGCTGTCCCTGCCGCTTTGTGCTGCCCGGGCTGTGCTACATGTGCCCTTTGGCTCGGCAGCGCCGGCGGCGAGCAGCCGAGGGGCAGGAGGCTGCGCCGGGAGGACGGCCAGAAAACCCCCCCAGTAAGTAGCTCCCTGCCGCTGCTGGGCTGCCTTTGTTCGGTGGAAGGTGTAAGGAGGCGTGCGGGTGATTTTCAGAAGGTGTCACTTCTCTGCTGCCGCGGAATTCAATGGCTGGGCTGGTTCTCTCCGATTCCTTCTGCTTCCCCTTTGTTAGCGTTTTCCCGGGGAGTCCAGTATTGTTTCAGCTTCACTGAAAAAAAGCAGGAGCTGTCAAAGAGATGACTTTGTTCCCGGCGATGCTTCTCCAGAGCAGCATCGCTTTGTTCGAGCTCCCGTGAGCCATTTGTCACACAAGTGTCGCCGCGCTGCTGTAGCGGGCGGGCAGCGCTCCGCGCCGGGCGGGCAGCGGGGCCGTGTCCCTCTGCCTTCCCTTCCCGACAGCCGGAGCAGGTAAGCGGGAGCTAATGCCATTTCACACGGGAAATCCTTGTCTTGCGCCATCTCCTCAGTTAGAAAACGTCCGCTTCAGGGACAGAAATGTGTGTAGCGCGCATCTTTTCTATGTCATGGAGTGATTTTTAATGAATGACGGTTTGGGGGGTTTTAATTAATCTTGCCGGTATTGCCGCTACTCTGTTACAAATCCGGTTCTCTGTAGCTGTAGTATGTAAAACGTTTTTACGGCTCTGCTCTGTGGTTTTAAGTGTAAAAATGCCCAGCTAAAAATACAGTTCAAGGGGTAAATAGAGACCTGGAAACCACAACTGTGCATCCTGAAAATTTAATATGCCTGACAATAATGGCACTGAAAATGATCTGCTGTTGGGGGGATGGGACCACGGAGAAAGGGAAGAGTAATTCGCAACCACAGGCCTAATAAAGATATTCTGTTGATAATAGATACATAGATAATATAATTTGTTACGCTCTCAAACAGATTTTCTGTACGTACCTTAAACAGTGTCTAGAAATGGTATGAAAAGAGCTCTTTTCTTAGACTCTGGGTTATTTAAGCTAGCTGATAGCAGTAACATGTTTTAACAGATTAGAGATGATAAATTAGAGCCAGAACTGACTTTTCTTTGGTATTTAGTAAGGCATGCTCAAGAAATTCCCATCACTGAAATAAATCCAATTGCACCTTGCGTAGACAATTAAGTCTTGTAACTATAGCAAAACATTAATCAATGGGCGTAAATGTTATCATGAGTTTCTTTAACAAA
The DNA here is from genome assembly GCA_036630365.1 of Acanthiza pusilla. Taxonomy (NCBI): domain Eukaryota; kingdom Metazoa; phylum Chordata; class Aves; order Passeriformes; family Acanthizidae; genus Acanthiza; species Acanthiza pusilla. Next base: position 37,631,122 of record JAXCHO010000164.1, on the reverse strand, counting down.
GCCATTGATACTGCAGTAGTTAGCAATTCTGTATATTACTTACTTTGCGTGGTTTGAATCCAGGTCAGGAATTCATCAAATCGACAAATTGAACTCTTCCTTGGCTTCTATCAGTTTATCCGATTAGAGGTTGTGTTTGGGGTTGAATATTTCATTGCAACCATTAGCTTGAATTTAACACTATGTTAAATTTAACACTATGAGTGTTTTGAAATTTTATATGAAAGTGGTTTGTATATTTATTTGTGTTCCAGTTGGATAATTACAAGAATTACCTTGGAAATATTTATTGGTAAATATGGCACATAGCAAAGAGTTTGCTGCTGGTTGGTATTGGGTCTGTTTTTCCCCAGTAGGAAAATTTATCTTAGTTCATCCTGCTCTAAAATTAAAGGGCTATTTTCAAATATCCATTTGGGCACATCTGCATTTGAGAGAGAATTGCTTCACACTTACGAGCTAATATTTTTTTTTCCTATATGCTGTATAACAAGATTTTCTGAAGTGCCCTGATAGCAAACACAGTTGGTCTGAAGTATGAATGACTTGATGGGTCCTGTGCTAAGACATTGACTATTTTCTTCCCACCCGCCTCCAGAGTTTGTTCCTTATAGGTCTTATTTTGACCTGTTGTCTTGCGATGTTGCACAGGCAGTAGCATTTGTGAACTGGAAAGGCATTCGGTTTTTCTCTCTCTTTTTTTTTTTTCTTTTTTTTTTTTTTTTTTTTTTTAACATACAGGTCCTTAAAACCTTAACAAAATGTATTTGCTATTTAAAAATATTGTTTGGCAATAATATTTCACTTTAAATGCAGACACTAAAAAGCAGCCGTTTTGGTTTCACGCTTCTGATTACAGAAATAACTTTTGTAGTTTCTTTTGCTTTGGTTCTTAGTCACTCTGAATTGTGATGATTTGCCAGGTATCTCAGTCACTGAAAATGGATTTGTCTGTGAGTAATGTAGTTTAGGGTTATTTCAACATTCCTACTATAAATGTGTCAGGTAAGCTCTTTTTAAGTAAGAAACACATGGCATAATAAGTATTGAGTGAAATGTGATGATGAATTTATGAATATGAATGTATTTGGTTGTTGTTTTAGAATGAAATCTAACATAAACAGCATTTTTATATAGACAGTGTAAGCTTGAATGACTGTGTCTTGAATTTGTCCTCACAAGGCAAGAGATAAGAATTTTTTTCGTATTCTGAATTATTCATAATTGAAAATTGCTGACTCTGATTGTTAAGAGGGATTTTTTTTCCCTCCCATAAAATCAATGCAGCCTTTATTCCATAAAGGCCCAAATAAGAGAATCATGGCAAAAATGGATAAGCCTACTATTGGCATGTTAGAAAAGAACAGTCAATTTCCTTGGAAACAACAGGCTCAGGGCAATGTAGTTGCATAATAGCTGCCATCAGCATGATGTAAATGTTGAGATGCTCTAAACACCTGCATGTTGACATTGAGCCAATGTATTTGAACAAGATAATAAAGTTGTATAAAGTGCACTTTAAAACAGAATTAATTGGTGTTGACTAGTGTGATAGAAGGCAACCCAAGGTTACAAGGTTAACTTTAATTACATTAGTGCTTCCACTGGAGGGGCCAAATTTTACTTTTTATCTGTTATTTAAATCAGTTAGTGATGGATAAAAAGTGTGTTTGTTTCCATGGAGACTCCATGAGTTCTGCCTTTAGGAAATGACGTTGTTGTGTGGATCTTACTTATTGTTTCCCATCCTTTCCTGAAGGGACTTTCACTGCTTTTGATTCTCTGCATTGCATATCACACAACTTCTCTCTTTAAGAGCTAAAACATGTTTTGTCAGAAGCATGTAGCGTTTACCCTTGCTTCACATTCAGCATTTTCATTTATACTGGTGAAGCCTTACAAAGAAGTTATATTGACTTGTAATAAATTATTTTTAGTTAATGCTGTTCAACACCGACACATCACATGGGGCAAATCACAGTGATTTGGTAATTAAGTTTGGTGGGAAGAAAAACGTAGAGATCTTGCTGCATATTATCCTGGATAAGTGGCTTATACGGATGTTCTGCCACCCATTGAGTGAAGCTGATTCAGATGCCACTACAAATGTGTAAAGTACATCAATACATTTTTAAATATAGTTTGGTTCCTTCTTTGTATATGTTTGCTATGTACCAAATTACAGGAATAAAAGTTTCATGCCTCTAAGAAGGCCATTTAAGAAATACTGTCATATACAGATGATTTTAGTTCAATTAATTCACATCCCAGAGATGCTTTGTTTTAATGATAACACATGTGGAAGCTTTATTTTCTTCTCCATTACTGCCTTAAGAAAAACAGTATGAAAATTCCTCACACTTCAGTGTTTGGGAGTGTGAACTGCTGTGCATTTTGCTTGACCATCTCTTTCATTACTCAGCATGTTTTGAAAGTCAGCTGTCAGACTTGGGCAGCTTCATAAAGGAACTCAGCCTAGTGATTTGTGGTGAGGCTTCTGTAGGAGGATGCTGCACGTTAAAGATTATGTTTACTGTTAAGTTGAAATGTGGAGGGAGTGTGATGGAAAGAATTGAAGTGAAATGAACCATACAAAATTCTGACTTTCATGTTGCTCTTCAAAGGAAGTTGATTTTCTTCAAAGTAACATGCTGTCTTTCTCTGTGGCTTTTAAGAAAGCCGCATTTGAAACTATTTAGCACAGAGGGGAAAAAAAAGAAAAAGGTACAATTACAGCGATCTGTGGAACAGTTTGGGCCAGATGAGAAAAATAGTGATAGAAAGCCCTGTGAATCTATATTATCTGTGGGTATCTGTTGGCACATACATGAGATAGTTGGGTTGAGTGGCATCATCTGCCTACAAAATTGAACTGCCTTCCATGTTGTAGAACCTATTTTCTGTTTCTTATCTTTGGCAAATTTTAGCCATGTGGTCTGTAGTTCATCACAAGTATTTGTCACTCATGGTAATATTTATTCTAATTAAGTAACTAGTTGAGAATTAGACTAGTTGGTTTGCCTTGTTAAAAAATTAAAAATTCATAAGCTAGTTCACAAACATGGTACTGTTCTGGTTTTTAACTAGGCTCCAGATCCTGCTAAGGCAGTGTGCTTTGGTCAGACCTTCACTTTTACTGTCTTCATGAAAGTCTGCCCAAATTTTCTGTCTTAAGTCTACAGAATGTTGTAGTTTTCATACACTCATCTGTGAAGATTTTAGCTAATAAAATTAGAGATTACATGTTTATTCAGCACCCAGTGCTACAGAGTATTTTTAACAGTGACCTCAGTGGTACTTGCTACATGTGCAATAGCAATTGGAGAGGGACTGTGACTATGCTGGAGACAGAATTAAAATTAAGATTTTCAACAGGACAAAGATGTGTAAGGAAGGGATTAGATGATAATTCTTTGGAAGAGCTGTGGTTTATGGTAGATTACTCGAGTTGCTGCTGCAATAAAAACGAACATTATATGCTGATACAGAGATAGGACAACAGCATGGAAGACATGAGAAGTTCTCTTCAACTGTAATCTCTTTTGCTGTGATCTCTTCATTTGGATCAACTCTGACATCCACTCCTCTCTCCTTTCATAGTGATTCCTCTGCTGGTGCTTGGGCAGAAAGTGTGAGGGAGGAAAGTGCTGTGTGATCCTGGGAGGAGCCTGAGATACAGCTGACACAGGGAAGAGCAGGAGTGGAGAGCATGGGTACAGGTTTCACAAGAAACTGGGCTAGCAGGATAGTACACAAACATGGGACATGACAAATGTGAAGGGGAGCTGAGGCTGGGACAGGTGACAGGGACTTGTTAAAGGGTAGGAGACAGAGTCAGCTGTAGGTGGGCAGTCAGGTTGCTGGCAGAGACTCTGGCACATCGGATGCTTTGGTAGCTGCAAAGTGGGATTGACAAAGTTAGAAGCCAACAAGGAGTCAAGGGAGATGAAATCAATGACTGGGAAAGTTATGTTGGAGACTATGGGACAGAACTAATTAAAAGCTGGAAAAAAATGGCAGAGTCTTTCCTTTGAAGTTTATGTTGTCTTCTAAATCTTAGCTGAGAGCCCACAATTCTATCTTAAATTCACGCTTTGGGAGACCCATCATAAATTATTTTTTGGTCTTTTCGAGTGGAGAATGACCACCTGTTACTCCAATCCGGTAACAAAGATCAGTGCTGGGGTTGTAGAGACTATTCTGTACCATACTGGTCTTGGATGGGTGAGCAAAATAAAAGATGTCAAATAAGCATTTTTCAATTTATTTTGATTTTGGGGGCTCTTTTGTTTGTTGTGTTTTTGGACAAAGGAGATTGACAAGTTTGCAGATGGAAAAAAAGGAAGTGCCAGAACTTCACAGAGCTGTCAGTGCTGTTAGTTGCCAAGGAAAAAACATAAGCTGATTTTTTTGTCCTTTCCGGATCCTGTTCCAGGCTCGGTAGATATTTTGCAGTAGCCTACGCTGGCCCATCTGGGGGCTAGGATGATGAACAGTGCCATACTGCTCTCAGCCCTGAAGCTTTGGCACTCATTGCTTCATCTGCTGCTTGTGTTTGGAGGAAGGACAGACACCCTCAGCTCATACACGTGGGTTTTGATGTTCTTCCCAACCACCCTGTTCCAACATCCCCTGTTGACAGCGCAAGGGTGGGCTGTACTAAAGAGCCCTGCTGTGTTTTTTCTGGCAAGTAGATTAATCTTTCAGCCACCCACACAGCCTGCTGAATACTGTCACGAGTTACTGGGATCTGGTAGCCTGATACCAACACCTGATATCTGACAAACTGTGGGCTTCGGGTTATTGTGTTTCCTCAGATAGGATGCCGAAAAAAAACCAAAGTGGGTAAGCTTTGGAGCACACAAAGGTTTCTTCAGGCATGAGAGCTCCATTTGGCTCAAGGTTACAGCCCCTCATACACCTGCCTGCTGGAACACCCTTTCCAGCACTTAAAAGATTGATTCCCAATGCCCTGTAAAGTTCCCCATTCCTGGTGCTCTTCTGGAGCCTTTCCAGACAGAGGCTGCATCAGTAAGAAGCAGATGGGCTGTAAGCCAGGAGGGTCATTGAAGTAATTCTTTCTCAGCCCAGGTGTTTTTGTGGGACTATTCTACATTGTCAGAATGAAAGGGAAGCTGAAGGCCCATTTGTGACTCTGACAAGATGCTGAATGCTTTTGTTTGTCAAACAGAAGTGTGACAGTGGCATTAGTTGCAGGACTGCATTTTGCCTCATTTTATCTGCATTGTGCTTATTTACAAAATGCAGCTTGTCTGGTTTGAGAAATCACCTTTGTAACGCCCAGGCCTGCTCTGCAGCTTTAGTGGAAGGTAGTTTGATTCACTCTGGACGATACATGGGAGAAGGAACAAAATTTGCAGGGAGTTTGACAACAAACTTTTACTTGCAAATTCTATAGCTTTCAGATAGAATAATGTACTTGGCAAATTTTAAAACAACATCCATACAAAGCAAGGCACTTCACACACTTAGCAAACTTTAACTTGGCCAGCTATAACTTATCCAGACACAACAAGGCGCTTACTAAGGCATTGACTGGATTTTTTTAGTCTGGCTTACAATATATTTTGAGAAGAAAAAGAGAGAGAGAAAGGTATATAATCACCACCTTAGGATCCCACAGAGCGTGCTAACTCAGCACATGTGTTGCTGTTTTTTTCTGTTCTGCTCCACTGGGCCCTCCCCAGGCCTGCACTGTAGTATTTCCTGGGCCTGGCTGGCTCCATTGTGGGGCTCCCATGGACAAGGAATGGGTTGAACCATTGCATCCAGAGTCCTGATGGACATCAGTGACCTGTGGTGATCCTCAGTGATCCATATTGGAACCAGTGGTATTTATTATCTTCATTAATGATACAGACAATAGGATTGAATGCACTCTCAGCACATTTGTAGATTACACCAAGTTTAGTGGTGCAGCTGACACACCTGGAGGATGGGATGCCACCCAGAGGGACCTTGGCAAGCTCAAGAAGCAGCCTATGGGAATCTCATGCAATTTAACAAGTCCAAGTGCAAGGTGCTGCACCTGGTTTGGGGCAGCCCCCACTATCAACACAGGCTGCGGAAGAACAGACCAAGAGCAGCCCTGGGGAGAGGGACTTGAGGGTACTGGTGGGTGTGAGGCTGGGCATGACCCAGCCATGGGCACTCACAGCCTAGAAAGCCAAATGTGTCCTGGGCTGCATTCAAAGCCTCATGGGAAGCAGGGCCAGGGAGGAGATGCTGCCCCACTGCTCTGCTCTGGTGACACCCCACCTGCAGTGCTGCATCAGCTCTGGGATCCCCAGCAGAGGAAGGATATGAACCTGTTAGGGGGACTTGAGAGGAGACCATGAAGACGAGAAGAGGGAGAGAGGATCTCTCATACAAGGAAATGCTGAGGGAATTGGGGTTGTTCAGCCTGGAGAAGAGAAAGCTTTGGGGTGACCTAATTGAGGCTTTCCAGTACCTGAAGGAGGCCTACAAGGAAACCAGAGAGCGACTTCTTACCAAGAGCATGTAGTGATAGCAAAAAGGGGAATGGCTTCAAACTGGGAGTAGGTTTGGATTAGGTATTAGAAAAAATTCTTTACTGTGAGGGCAGTGAGACACTGGAACACGCTGCCCAGAGAAGTTGTGGATGCTCCATCCCTGGAAGTGCTCAAGGCCAGTTTGGATGTGACTCTGAGCAACTTGGTCTAGTGAAAGGTGTCCCTGCCCATGGCAGAGGGGTTGGAACTGGGTGATCTTTAAGGCTCCTTCCCACCCAAGCCATTCTATGTATCTCTGATATGTACGTGGAGTACATGAATGTGCATATAAGGCTGTATATCTTGAGGAAACTCCAGTTGTTTATGAATGACTTTCCATCTCCATGGATTTTCGTGTACTTCCGCATCCCTTGAACTAACTTGTTCACATGGTCCTACATTCCATGTCCTTCAGTATGTATGTGCCTCAGTTAGGAGTTGTAATTGATTGTAATAATTTTAATTGAATCCAATTAATAGAATTGCTGAACATCATAACTGACTGTAGTTAACCACTGTGTTTTAAATGTGTCAATAATTGCAGAGCATTAAGTAGTCTCAAAAAAGCAAGCACAAATATTTTAAATTGGACACAAAATATTAGCGACCATGCTTTTGCTATAATTTCATGTGTCAGGTAGGTCCAAAACATCCTCCTTGCCTCCAGTGTGCTCTGCAGTGTTAACCCTTCTCTTTTTGGCCCCATGTCCAGTCTGTCTCACTGACCACTTTTGAACTTTGGGAATGTTTGTCTCTTTGAGATTTACACTGTTTTGTATTGCTACTCATTTGTGGCACAGGCACAACTGACCACAGGTGTCTAATCCCATTTCTCCCGGGGACCAGACTCGCTCAGTTTTGCCCAGGCACACAACTAAACTGCATATCAAATTATGCAAAACTTTATTGCCCATGGCAAGCAAAGTAGTATTCTCTAATGCTTGACTGAGTCCCAGGTGTCCCCCGGTAAATCCACAAAAGCCCAAGGAACGGCTCTCCATTATGTTTATGCAATCAGTTCTTTACAGATGGTACTATGGACTCTGCTGTTGATTATGATTATGGTTATTGTGCAGCTTTCACAAATTTTCATTCATTATTTTACCACATGCAAACTACTAATGCAAGCTCCCCACGTTAGTAGCACTGTTGTCTTTTCGTGATACATAGCTGTCAGAGGGTGTTAAGTTTGACCTTTCTTCAGTTGGACAACTATAATAATTAGCATAATTTAATATTTGTTTTCTAAATAGAGAAAGATATGTTCATAAATTCTAGGCATTTTTATACTAGAGCTATGTCTAGATCTGCATGGCTAGAGCCTGCATGTGGCATTCTGATGATACAGTACTGACTGCACCAGAAAGGTTGGTGAGGAAATGAATCATTTGGTCTGCAGAGCAGAGCTTGACTGCTGGGTAGTAAATCAAGCCTTTGTTTCTAAACAAGAAGAAAAAATGTTCCCTAACTGCCCATTAAGTCAGCTTCAGTTTTTCAGTTCTCTAACCTGTTAATTCTTATCTCATGAATAATAATAATTTAAGTAATGTTTTGAGTGCAATACTGCATATGTTTGTATGCTGTTTTGCTTTTTTTGGGCAGAAGCTGCCAAGCAGATGTCTTATGCTCTTTATAGCTGCTGCCTGTAGCTCACTTTACTCTTCCTCTAATGCATTTGCTTTACTTGGGCCATAGAATCACAGAATTATTAAGGTTGGAAAAGACCTCCAAGACCTTGGAATTATTAAAGCTGGAAAAGACCTCAAGTCCAAGCTTTGACTGAACACCATGGCTCGTCGGCTGGCTTGTCAACTGGATCATACCACTAAGTGTCACATGCAGTTGTTTCTTGAACACTTCCAGGGATAGTGACTCCACTGCCTCTCTGGGCAGCCCATTCTAATGCTTGACAACTGTTTTAAAAAATAAATTCTTCCTGATGTGCAACCTGGCACAGCTTGAGGCTGTTTCTCTTGTCCTGTTGAAAGGCTTCAAACCTCAGAATGAGTTAGCCAAATTATGAATATTCTTATTTTTGAAAGGCAGTTGATGTTCTAAAAACCTAAACTGAGGCATTTAGGATTTTTCTTAAAATGAAATGTTAAAATAAGAGTTTTTAAAAAAATTTAGATAACCCTAACTGAATTTGAAGGAAATTGGACTGAATTGCTAAAGAAAAAAATGTTTCTTAAGGCAACCCCCAAATTTTAACCTTGATTTCTAGTAAGGAAAAAAGAAAATAAAACTAAAAAACTATTGACAAGGCTTTTTAAAATATTCACTCCACCTTTACAGTGCTGTAGGGTTTAGGATAAAATATTGAGTTCATAATTTAAAGCTTTAGAATATTGTAAATTCAGCATTTTCAGACTATGAAGTTGCTTCATTCACAATGAAACAGAATGAGCCCTAAGGAATGCCGTGGCTTTATTTTTTGTCATTTAGTGAATCAATTTAATTGCCTTCAAACCTCCCTTCCAAATGAACAAATAACTTGCACTTCCCAAAGAATCCTGCTTTTTAAAAATAAATTTTGTCTTCTAAAAAGATACAACTGCAGAAGGAATTCTAGCACTAATAATATTTTTGTAAATTTAGATTCTACATCTGCAGTTCTAATTATTAGGAGTTATTGAATGACAGAATAATGTATTTATTAAAATATTGCAACATAGTAAAGGTGTGTGTATATATAAATTCACAAGTATGTTGAAAAATATATATAGAATTAATTATTATGCCAAATAACAAATTATGGAAATCACTTCATACATCACAGTTTCACAGACCAGCCCTAGCCTGCTTGATCTCAGTTCTGCACTCCTTGTGCAAATATCAGCCTTACAGCACCTGCTTAAAGAGCAATCTCACTGCACTGCCATCCCAAAGTGCCAGTGCTGGAGGAGGGATTCCAGCAGGGACAAATACATGCCAGCATGGGAGCAGAAGCAGCACATGCAAGGTTTCACTGCATGGTCACTGGAGCGGTGCCAGATTTGCTTGAGGAAAGAGGCAAAAGGAGTGTGTGTTTCTATTCCACACTTCAAAAGTGAGGTCTGTGAGGAGGTGGTGGAGTCAGCTCGGCCCCTGGGGAGCAGGAGTTACTCTTCTATGTACATGTTTATTGCTGTGTCTTGAAGAGCATCCATGGTCTCCCATCTGAGAGATTTGATCCAGGGGGGAATGTGGCTCGGGCCAGAATTTAAAGAAATAGACAGCTGTACAAGTAAACCTGCGAAGGGTGGCAAGAGAAGGCTGCTTGGGGACTGGTGCTGGGAAGGGCTCTAGCAGTGTTTAGTCATTCAGACTGTTATCTGGTGACCTTCAGGTGTGCTGCTTCGTGTGTGTTTGCCTTGCTCTCTGTGCTTCAGGCTGGAACTCATGCTGAATTCTACCTCCACTCCTCAGGCCTGCGGGACCTCAGTGCCAGCTTTGTTCTTCTCGCAGTTAATTGCAATTACTCATTGTTCTCTTGTCACCTGCAAATTTCAACTCCCTCCGGTGATTTTAAGCTCAGAAGTTTTTTCTAACCTATCAGTCTGCAAAAAAGGAGGATGCTTGGATACCTGTTTTATTCTGTTTTCAGAGTGCAACTGCGATTTTTTTAAAGCCCCATTAATTACATTTGTAGGACTTTGCATTCTTGGTCTCAGTCAGCAGAAAAAAGGTGGCTTGGTCTTTTTTTCTAAACTATCTCATGAAGTTGCAGAAAAAACTTCTTCTTATAATAAGTTATCAAATTTCAGTAATTAACCTATAAAATATACATAAGTAAGCACAAAACTTGCAATAATTTATAATATTAAAATAAAACAAAAATACTGATGCTGCGTAGTAAGTAATAAGCTACATTGATTAGAATCATGTAGTGGTTACTATGATACGGGTAAGCAGATAACAGATGCCAGAATTTTCCTAGGGAGGTAAGAAGCTGAAGACATTAATTTCTTCTAAAAACTTCTATCAGTATTTTTTTCTTAACCTCTTGTGTATGGGGATGGGAAGCAGTCTCCTGTTTCAGTAAAAAAAAGTGCAGCATTAAAAGCTCAATGGCTGTTTTCAGGCTTTTCATTGGGTGATTTAAATCAGGAAAATACAGACTGACTATACCGTGTGCTGGCACCTTGTAAACTTCTGGAACCGGTAACTGAAGAAAGTGAGCTCTTTTCTTCTTTTACTGTTCAAAGATTGCCTTCCAAAAACATGCCAGTGATGTTTACCTTTGATATTTCTGTTAAACACTGCCAGAGGTCCCCTGTGAAGCGGGAAGCAGATACAGCTGGCTACAAACAACTGCAGGTGTCTGCTAGTCAGCTCTTGACTTCTGACGAAGGTTTTTAGAACAGGAGCAGAATGTCACTGATATGCTGAAAATGGTGAATAGGTTAAGCGATTGCATTTCGTGAGCTTTTGGATTTAGTAGAAGAATGAAAGTCTTATGGCAACTTTGAGCTTCATCAAAGCTTAGTGTTTTATTCTTTGTTACTTTTGCATAAATCTGCTATCAGAGCTGACACTGATGTGAAGTACAACAGCTTCCATTTGTGGATCCAAACACGGGTGATGATGGCAGCAACTTTGACCTTTCATTTTACTCCTTGTCAAGAGCCTTATGAAGGGGTTAGAGAGGCATTTTGTGCTTGAACAGAGGTCTGGCTCCTAGGTGTTTTTAGTTGGGCTTTTTTAACCTTTGCCAAGATCTGGAAGGTTGCTTGGTCACTGATATTAAAATAATGTCAAAAGTAACTAAATTAACTTGCAGCTGCTTTGTAGGTTTAAAAACCAGGGAGGGGGACCTCACTTGCACACGGTGATATACAAGAAAGGTTATAAGTGTTGCGTGGTCTGTCTGGTCCTTCATCCATCCCATGGATAAAGAAGTCTGCCGTTTTTTCGTTCCGTTGATAGCCATGTAATTTGCTGTGTGTGGTCAGACTGGGGAGAAAGCAGCAGGAAAGCACAGAGACTGGGCTTTAAAACAGCAGTTTGCCACTTCAGGTAATTCTCAAGGTAATCTCCTGGTCTGTGCTGCTGAATCTGGATCCTCGTGATAAATGGTATATTTATTTTACATACCGGCAAAGTGCACGCAGTGAGCAATAAATTGCATGATCCCTTTCTCATTTAAATGGCCACAATTCTGATATAAATGTAAAGTTATGGGACACCCTCCTGTCCTTGCATAGACCCCCCAGTCCTGGCACAGGCAGCTGCTGGCCCAGTGCCCTGGTACCCAGCTGATAAAAAGGCAGTAAAGCGCTGCCGAGCATGAGGGAATGCCTCTGCCAGGATGGCTCCACCGGTCAGCGCCTTTTATCCTCCCTGCAAAATGCTCTGTTAAGTTTATAAAAGATTAAAAGGAGTTGCAGCACTGTGCTGCATGCAGATTTGCTTTCTTGTCAGCCAAATATGTTGTCTCCCACTGACTGACCGTGGTACTTTAACTCTTTTTCTGAGCTGTTGCTATTCTTATCACTTATTTATAAATTGCCTAATTTATTCTTTTCCTTTTTTTCTGATGAGGGAATGCCTAAGATCTTGCCAATGTGCTATACATACTGCCTCATTCTTTACGTTTTCATACAATTTAGTCTTATTTGACATGGACTTTTCTCAAAAAATAATTGGTATTCATGTTTTTCTTTTATCTCCTACAAGCTGCACTAATATTTTGCATCTCCCCTGGGATTCCAGTGTCATAATATTCAGCTTTTTTTTTTTTTAATTGAGGAAGAGACAAGTAACAATCCCTCATTTGCCTTGCAAAATAGTCTTTATTTTCTAAATATTTAAAGAACTAATGTTCATCAACAGTCATTAATTCTGCCATACAAACTTATTCATTAATATTTTCTATTTTTGATGTGTACATCTGTTCTATGCCTGGGGAGATGGGTTGGTCTAAACCCAAATTATTTTCTAACAGAGGAAACCTTGGGACTGACAGTGAAACTTAGGTTCTTCCCAGTGCTTTAGAGTGTAAATAAACACTGTGTCTCACAGCAGACTTCACAGTAAATAGCAAGGCCAATAGAAATACACATCTGTTTACAAAGGGGATGCTTTCTCTTTGTTTTGTATGCAACACATCTAGAGGAGGAATGCAAAACTGGTTCACGGCATGAAATGAAATGTCTTCACTATGTAAGTTATTTGTTCTTTTGCTTTGTATGAAAACACTTAGAAAGAGAGTGTAATAAAGTAGTGCCTAAGGCAAATCTAACTAACTGATAATCTCTCAACTGCCTGTATTTTCGCTCAGCTATTGCTTAATGCATTAATACCATAGTTAATACACTGGCTTTGTAATATTTTAACAAATTATAGGTTAATATATGCTACCATGATTTGATGCTTCTAACTCAAGCACACTGTGATCATAAAATCATAGAATGGTTTGGGTTGAAAAGGACCTTAAGGATCATCCAGTCCCAACCCCCCTGCCATGGGCAGGGACACCTTCCCTTAGACCAGGTTTCTCACAGTCCTGCCCAACCTGGCCTTGATTATTATACCAGATAACTATTACATCAGATATTATTATATCATATGACTATTATACCAGATAACACATTAGTGGGGAAGAGTATTTTTCTGTAGGAAAAATAATTTATCTCTATACATTCTAATGTCTGCTAGGGAGATATTAGAGAAGAGAAAATTCTATGTGTAGAATATATGCAGAAAATAATACCGAATATGGAGAATAATATTTTTTTTTTACAAATTCTGATGTATGTTAAAGGACTACTAACTTCACACCTTAGTATTTCACATACTGTTACAGATCTATTCATAAAGCCATTATAAATTAGTTCTTTACAAATTGTTTTCATATCTGGAGGACATAAAGGGCCTTCTCAGGTCACATTTGCTGTTTAGGACACAGGCCTAGCTTTAGTAATCTCAGATAATTGTCAAGATAACATACAATATGCCTGTCCACCAAAAGCACTAGTCAGCATTGCTTTCTGCAGATACTTTCCTGATCACCTACACTATTTCTGTGTCTTGTGAAAGACATGTGTGTAAATATATATACACATCTGTTTAGGTGCATCTGTCACTCAACGCTCTTTTTCTTTTGTAATATATGCAAACCTTTTCTGACAAGGTTCATAAACTTCGTTCAAAAAACAAGTAGACTGTACCTAATCAGATTTTACCCCCTTTTTCCTAAAAGTAACAGACGGCTTTTTGCTCTGTGCATCTTCTTCCTACATCTGTGTCTGTTTTTAATTATGAACAGTTGAATATAGCGATAGTGTCATGCCAGTTATTGTCATAATGAAAAATTAGAAACAATATAGAAATATACTCCACCACAATATAAACTATGTTTTCATTGCTTACAAAGGGAACACGATAATCAAAACTGTCAGATTATTTTCAGCTTCTTGTAGTTAAATGTGAACTCTATCTGGTCTCCAAGTTGACAGGGAGCAGCTGAGGATCCTGGGGTTGTTCATCTTGGAGTAAATGACAGTCAGGGGAGACATTTTTCCTCCCTACAACTGCCTGAAAGGAGGGTGTAGCCAGATGGGGGTTGGCCTCTTCTCCAAAGTGACTAGAGGATGAGTCCAACAGGAAAAGAGGAAATGGTTTTAAGCTGCACCAGGGGAGGTTCGGTTTGGACATCAGGAAGATGTTCTTTACAGAAAGGGTTCTTAAGCGTTGGAAGGGACTGCACGCAGGGAGGCGGTGGAGGTGTTCAAGGAACAACTGGATGTGGCACTTAGTGCCGTGGTCTGGTTGACAAGGTGGTGATCAGTCCAAGGTTGGACTTGATAATCTCACAGGTCTTTTGTAATCTTTATCATTCAGTGATTTTTACATCCTCAGACTGTGAGCAGTGTGCGAGGGAGGGGACATGCACTTCTGGGTTCACAGCTGGCTGTGCTGTGCTGTTCCCAATTATGAGTGACTGATCTCAAAGGCTATGCAGACATTTTTAGGGTTGCACTCTGCTAATCCTCAGAAGTGTTGAATCCATGAAGAAACTACTGGTGAAGGAATATAGACCTGTTGTTCACACTCTCCAATTAAAAAGCTTCTGTTTGAAGACCTTTATTCTGCAGAGGAAATACAACAAACACAATGGGCTGTTCTGATCTGTCGGAAAAAGAGAATTTTTCTCTGCTTCTCTGGTGACTGGACAGGGCAGCTGAGGCAGTGTGAGGGGCGCTTTGTGTCCTGTAGGCAGGCTCTCCAACCTCCTGCTCTCAATCTCATCTCATTTGCTCGTCCTCTCTGAGTTATTGGAGTTGGCTTTGATGTTTGTATGCAGGCTCATAACCATTGCAAAGTGGCAGCCTTCCCTTTTAAGTGGAAAGTTTAACCCAGGAACAGACGTTTACTTTTAGGAGCGTAAGCATGTATGTCCTTTTTGTCCCTAACCTCCTCAGGACTGAAAGCAATGCTCCTCTCATTGGCGGGAGGGTCTGGTCATATTGTGTGCCCAATTACCAGGAAGCATGCTAATTGTTTTCCTTATGTTTGTAAGGCAGTCCTCTGCTCTCTCTCAGCTGGCAGGTGTCCCATTGGCAAGAGCCTGGGATTAAGGTACTGGAGTAAGGAAGAGTAATTGTGGAGGTTGCTGACATTGGGAATTGAGAAAAGAGGTTTCCAGTGCATTAGAAAATACAGAATGGTATAGAACTCCATGATGTACCATATACAGAAGAGCTGGAGTCTCCTGTGCTTGTGTGTGTGTGTGTGCATAAAGAGATGTTTTCTAAACATTACCTTTTTTTTTCTTCATTATTAATGTAACCAGAAGAATATTTAGATGTTTTTCATTAGTGGGATAGCAGTGGGCTTTGTGTAAAAACTAAATTCTTATTTAAAAAAAGGAAAAGTGAAATGGTTATCCCATGAAATAAGTCTCCTCTTTCAGGCAAGCAGTGCATTCTTTTTTTGCACCTACTAATTGCTGAAGAATAATCCTTACCCAGATCTATCTTCTCCTGCTTTAGAAAAAGGCTTTCGGAAAAGTGGGTGACAGTTTGATCTGAGAAGATATTTTAAAACTGATTAAATTGAAAGGTATCATGGATTTTTTTTTATTTCTGTTTTCTGTTTTAATTGAAGTTGTTTTGTAACTGATCTGGGTTACATAAAATTTAAAGTACATAGTCTGTTTATCGCATATTTTCCTTTTCTTGCAGACAAAGCTTATCTATGTGTACATTCAAGAAAAGCAATACAAGTGACTTAATGCCCAGTGGGGGACAGCAAATGACTCATGACATTAAGTCAACAGATGAGGAATACCAGGCAGGTCATGACCAAACACTGACAAATGCAGAACCAGGTTAAAGTCGAATGCCTTTTTTGTAGTTTTGGCTTTTATGCACACATAATTTTAGACCAAGCAGTTAACAATTTCTCTTCTGCTTGATTATCTGAAATGATATATGAAAAATATATGCAGGAACATCTGTACTAATTCATCTGGTAACTCAACAGCTTGATTATATTGTTTAATGCCTTTGTGCTCCTTGGCTTCTCAAAGTGATCTGTTGGTGGCATGTATCTGGAGTTAAATTTCCCTCGAAGACGTACATAAAAGCAGAGAGGATCCTGGAGATGGTCTTGCATCCTAGGTGACACGTTTGTATGTGTCTATGCATGCATGTGTTTAATGTGCATGACATATTTGTCCTTGCAGTGTCCAGTCTGCCAGCACAGCCTCCGACAGCAATGAGGCTGGAACTGCGCTGGCCAGACCAGTAAAACAGCAGCCTGCTCTGGTCAGCATGGGAGATAACAAGGCTTGACTCAGGCAAGAATTCTGGCTTTGTAGATGAAGAGGGATCTGCTCCTTGCTAGGACTTGCAAGAGTGATGACTTAGTTATGACAGTCCAAGCCAGATGTTAAATTTACTGTCTAAAATAGAAAAAGAGGTCTCAGTGATGTGCCTGTGAGCAAGAAGCCATCTGAGTTATGCTGACCTCAAGCTGACTTTGTCTCTATGAAAAGGAAGCAAAAAAGAAACCAACTTTCTAGAAACTGTTCTCTTGTCCTGCTGAAGGATTCATGAGTTGACTAAGCAAATTTAGATTAAGGCAGAAAACTTGGAGCATCAGCTTTAAGCCTTAAACTCAGAAGAGCATCAGAATGTTTGAAAATTGATCCCTAGCTCTCTTAGTAATTTCTGCGCAGAAACAGGCATCCCCTCTTCCTAGCTTCATCATAAGCCTGGTATATTTTCCTGCCGACATGGTATCCTGGCATATGTTAAGGGTCAGAGAGTCTTTGCATGGGATTCTTGTTGGTAGTAACAGTGCTTTATTTGTTTTTCACTCGAAGATTTCCTAGTATTGAAAGATTCATTCACACATCTGTGCTTCAGCTAGATTTCTGAAGATCTCTTTCTACTCTGAAAAGGTTTGGAAGTCCCCAGGACTTAGTGATGCTGTCTAGTATAAAGTGTATGTTTCCTCAGGTGCGATGTATCCAGCATTGCTGGACTACTGAAACACTCTGTTTTACTTTAAGGCCGGAGACAACCATCTTATGTATGTAATGAATAAGACAAAGGTATGAAAAGAAAATGGTGTAAGATGACAAATGAGTCACAGAAGCTGCCCTTTGCAACTGAGGAGCTTTCAAAACTGTGGGGAGAACCAGCAGACTTTGTAACTTACATTATAAACCATTACTGGGTTTAGAGGACATTTTTTGTGCTTAAGTGATTTGCTATGCTCATTACAGATTAGATGTGACAAACTACAAAATTTGGAGTGTGTGTGTGACCTGGCTTTCAAAAGAAGGCTTGCTGTCAAGCAGCCCCAGTTTGCTGTGCATGCTTTCCATCCGCAGCAGTAATTTCAAGTTGGCTCTTTGCAAATGGAGTTAACAAAATATAATGTCAGAAAACAGTTCTGTTGTTGAAAGCAGCTATTGTGCCATGCTAGAAAACAGACTAAATCAAGCCATTCCAGGGCACGAGACTGCACTGTGTGACAAGCTAGACTCTAAATAAATGCATTCTGTCACCCCAAGGACAAAGTCACAATGCTGCTTAAATGGACTGCAGGCTTGAGTAGCATATCATTACAGGCATCAAACATGTGCCATATAAAAATGATTTTTTTGTTCTTGGTGGGCAATTAGGGTGTTCAAACCTTGTGTTTGCCCAAGCTTTTTAAAAGGTTATCAGCCTTACTAAACAATTGACCAACATCATCAGTTTTCTATTCAGATAAATGAGGGATGATTTTTGACAGTTTTTTCTAAGATGTTACATATCAAGTGCAGATTAATAGTCTGCTTTTCTACAAAAGAACTTCTGAAAAAGGAAGCATGCTGTCTGTTTTGCAGTGAACACGGCATCTCAGAATTCAGTAGAAAATGCATGCTTATGTGACAGACAGTGAGTAGGGAATGTCCTCATGTTAGAGTTGATCTTTGCATAATTATCACCATGTATGAAACAGAAGTAATTTATCATGAACCAGATTTTTGTTTCTGAGCTTTTTGCAGGTTTGTTTTCAGCATGGTAAATGTTTACAGAGACAACTTTGCTTCTCTCAGGGAAAATCCTTCTAATAAGCCTTTCTGTGTATTTATATGAATAGGATAGAAATCTTCAGCAGGTTCAGAGAAACAAAGGTTTAGTTAGGTTATTCTGTGCATTTCAGATTTTCTAGTGATTTTTAAACTCAAAAAGCAGAAAATATAAACCAAGTGTGTGGATACATTTTTGGTTAATTCGGGAGCCTGTTCGCTGATAGTTATTTAGAACATAAGCTCTAAACTTTAATTTTAAGGATGAAGTTTTTCTTTTCTTCATACTATGATGTAAAATCTAATTCCATAATTTATGTTATACATGCCAAAAGGTTTGTAGTAGCTGCTAAAGAGAAGTGATGTGTGGAAGTAAAGAAGGAAATGTGAAAGAGAGAAAGACTTCATGTGTGAATTTTTAGTATCACATACATTTCAGCCCAGTTGCTATATGTGTCTTTTTGAAAATGTCACCTTAATGTGACACTGCTTTCTTTTAAATATGTATTTTAATCCTGTCTCAGGTGCCATTAGTCAGCCCTTATGAAGCTGTTAGTTCTTTATACACTGAAACTCTTTCAATTATTATTTTAGCCATGAGTCTCCTGCAGCACTCTCACTCAAGAGTGGAATCTTACAGATACAGTTCCAGCTGTGCAGGAAAAAAGAACCTTTTGCTCTGGTGTTTGACCATGGGAAACAAAAAGGTGGTTCTTCTCCAGCTCTGACTGGGGAAGAGATGCTGCAGCAGCAAAACTTGGAGCTACCCTCCTAAACAGCTGTAACTTTAAAAAAGCTGTGTTTGCACGGCAGTGATGGCCAAGCCCTGTTGGTTTGCTCTATGGCTGCCTATGCAGATTTACAGCTGACGGCAATATAGGGTTGCAGGGCATTTTCAGCTAGTGCAACAAGGATGTTTCCTCTTCTTTTTACCAAGGTGATGAACCTCCTGCTGCTGCCTGGGTGGGGAGCTTCCTAGGGCTGCCACCACTGCTCTCTCTGCCCTGCCCCAGCCTGTTGTCACCAGCCTGGATGGTGCTGGAAGGTTGCTTCTGCTTCCAGGAGCATAGACAGAACAGACGTGGGCAGGAGGAATGCTCTCTGTGTCTGAGAGAGAGCCGGCATAGCTTGGTGATAGGGTAAGGTGCTACTTTGCACAGAGTGCAGGATACTCCTAATGAGAACATACCTGGCAATGTTTGTGTTCTTTGTGGATTGGGAAAACCTGATCTTTTTGTCATTGCTGTCTAGTCTGGACATCATGATGGAAAATACTGTGTCAAGGCTCCAGTGGTCTATCTACACTAGTGCTACAACTGATGGTTTGTTTCAGGGCATGGATGCCTTTAGGGGAAAAAAATAGATCATAAAAGAATATATAGACCAGATTTATTAGCATTTTATGGATTCTTATACCAGTCTGCTAATACATTTCCCCAGTTATATTAAGAATTTCTTAGTGTTTATTGTTTTAGGCAACATGTGTAAACAAGAAGTGTTCAAAGCACTGAAGCAGCTAATGTAACAGAAAGAGGTTGTAAAACGAGTAAATCTGTATAAAGGGAAAAAAAATCAATGGATGTGTTTGGGGGGGTCCCTTTCGCTACAAATATGAACTGGCTTGTATAATAGAGTTCTCTTCAGATGAAGCACTATTCACATTATGAATAGCCTTTTCAAGCAAATATGGCTCTCTGGCATGAGCATCGAGAATTGCTATGGCTGTCAGCATCTGTTCTTTTATTCTCAGAACAATTTTTCCATCTAATATTAGAGGCCAAAAGGATTTTTAACTATGGTGTAGCATTACATTGTAATTTTCCTACTACAGTCAGTCTGACAATAAAACTTTTTTCAATGAAGAAAGTAAGGTTGTTTGTATGAGTCCAATGCGACAAACCTCGTCCTCCACAGCACTGTTAGCAGAGAAAGCATTCATTTTGTAGAATGACATGCAGATTTTATGTAAAGAAGGGGCAGTTCCTTCAGAACAGATGTTTAATACTTAATGAAACTATTTTCATTTATCACCCAGAAAAATGACATTTTATTCTAAATAATTGCCTGCCTGTGATTGACTTTTAAAATGCAGAAGTCTATGAGCAACATCGAAAAGAAAAAGCCCTCTTTGTATGAGCTTTTTAAACAAGTGTGTACATCGTTTGTGCTTTGTTTCTAGCACAGTCTCTGCCAGCATCTGTGCAAGCTTCACCCAGGAAGCATCGCCGGGGTCTTCGGGAGCTGGTTCTGGCCAGCTCTGATCCTCTGCAAAGACTTGTGGTGTCTGCTTGTAAAACCCCATTCAGGAGGCAGATTTTGCAGTTGAAAGTAGCACAGCCCTGAGCAGTAAGGGTCCAGGATCTATTTTTACTGCTTCAGCAGGAAAACTGACAGCAAGGAGGGGAAAAGTCTGCAGGGTGTATCCAGAACTATTGGCTGAGGTGTGTGTCCAAACTGAGAAGCACTTTTCCTTCCTCCCCAGTGGTGGGAGGTTGGATCTGTTCCTTGTGACCAGCCAGGGAGGCAGGTGAGATGCAGAGAGGCTGAGACGGCAGAAAGTGGATTTGCTCTACCCCAGGTAGCGCTTGTGCCCACTGCAAGGAATCTCTGCTGGTGCAACGATTGTTGGCAGGAGCCTCCTGTCCTCCTTTTGGTCTGGTGTGGATTACACCTGCCTCCAGCTTTGTCTCCAAATCATAGATATTTCTGGTGTCTGTCGCCAAGGCATCCTAGCAACTGTGACAAAAATAAAGGTGGGTGAGTGCAAAGCTTTTGCTAGAAAGTGGAAGAATTCAGAGAGGTTATAAAGCCTTGTTCACTGTAACGCTGTCAGCTGAAATTCCTGAAGTTCCAGCAAGCCACGGGCACAAAACTGCCACTGCCCCAGCAGAGAGGAAGGATGTTGAAATAAGCACCCACAACCTGATGGGAGAGGTAAATTTATACTGTTTTATTAACCAAACTGCATTTCCACTGCAGAATATTTAGTGGTATCAATGGCAGTTCAAAAAGCCCTAGCAGTTTAAATGTTTCATTGATTTATTATTATGGTTATAATTTAAATGTTTATTAGCAGAACAAGTGGATTTTCAGCCTTTCATAGCAATTGCCTTGTGTATTTTCCTTTAGTCCCAGTTTACTCAGTGCTGTGTTAAATTGATACATAATGGCACTTTAGGCAAAAGAAGCATTTGATCAATCTGCCTCTAACTGCTGTTGCTCTCCATATACTTTCTGTTTTGAAGAATGGTAATCCTTTGTATTACACAATCCTCTTTTTAAAAAAATAATCCTGGTGTTATATAAGTGATAAGTAATGTGTCCTTAATATATTATCGTGGGTGGGAATGTTTCATCACGAATACTTTTATCTGCATAACTATCAGTGAAAATGAGAGGGAATAGGATAAAAATAAGACTCACACAATGTCATTAGGCAGCCAGAGGTTCAATCAGGCTATGGAGTCCTTTTCCAGACCAGAGGTTTCATATACTTTCAGATCCCCTTCTAAACATTGCTGCATATTGCTGTGCCTCCCTTTCCATAAGCAGTGCTATTTTCATCAGAGTTCACATCTCTGCTGTGGAAGAATTTTCAATAAAGTGCTCAATAAGTTTAATTATTAAGAGGCAATGTCTGCACTTAGATTATGTCTATTTCCAAATCTGGAGCTGTTATTGAAACAACTTCTTGCTTTTTCTTGTGCTTGCAGGATGCTAGGATGTACTAACTCTGGATAACACCATCTGTGCATATAGGACATTTTTGAATGCATGATAGAACAACCTCAACAAATCCTTAAAGGAGTATTTGGGGGTTTTTTTATCTTGTAAATCAAAGTGTCAGAATGATGCTTTTCCAGCATAGTAAGCCACTGAAAAATTATAAAAGCTTTAAAACCTGCTTAAAGAAGACAAACATGCAGCAGAAGTATTGTATCTTATTCTGTGCTAATCATTCTTCTTGACTCTCCTTTGCCTTTGATTATTGCACTCTGTTCCTGCACACACAAACAGTCCCAAGCAGGAAATGCTGTGTTGTATTTTTGTCTTTTGGATCAGAAAAAGAAGATTATTTTCTGTTCATTAGGGAAGTTTGTCTTTGTAAGAATTATGAAGTCATTATCATTTTATACAATGCCGTATCTGATTTTTTGCGCAGATGTGAAATGTCTTTACTAGAGTGATGGTTCCACACCAAAATAATAAATATATACAGGATGTCATGCTACATGGTGGTATCAGGCTGTTAGTTTCGATTACCAACAGCAACTGCAACTGCAGTCATCATTCTGTCTGCACCGTGTAGGACACAGAGCAGATCTGGAAGCTCACAGGTTAAGTGATTCTGAGGTGCTCCTAGACTGGATGCATGGGAATCTGTTTATACTTTGAAATGCTTCAGAGTTGCACTGTTATTTCCCTTTTCTGAAAGCAGAAGCTTGGAACACTAATGATTATATGAACATCAGTTAACTGTCCAGAGATCTGTTCAGCTTAAAGAAATTACTTTTTATTTGCAGAAAATGCAGAATATAAGCAAAAGATACTATTGGGCCATAATCGAAGGTCCTGATTTGAAAGTTGTTTGTATGCTCACAAATGGTTAACATTGCTTTTTCTTTCCCCAAATGTCTGCCTTTGGTTAAAGAATGAGGACTGAAAAGGGAGATGCAGCCTGTGCAGCCAACCAAGTTGTGCAGTCAGGCTATCCAAATGTCTCCTCTAATCTAATTATGATAAGTTGTTGGGAGACTAATTGAAGGTCCTAGAAGCTCATCTGCAAATCTGACTTGGTAACAGTCTTCGGATGGTATCAAATTCCCTCTTGCAGGATCCAAGTTATGCACTTCTCTGGAAAGTCATGCTTGGAATTCCATTCTTCCCATATTCCTCTCTTATCGTTTCCCATCCCAGAGCAGCACGAAGCCCCACCTGCTGACGGTAGAGAGGGACGGTCCCAGCCTTCCATCTCTCCCACTAGGGAGGACCAGGCTGGCACAGCAGCTGTAACCCACAAGGTCCTTCACACCTCTGCAAACACAGCTCTGGGGGACTGAGATCCTTGCAGCCAGACAGGTGCTCTGGAGATTGGAGAGCTTTGGTGGATTTTATTTGGAGTTTGCAGTTCCAACACCTACTGACAGTCCTGGAAAAGTCTGAGCTCTGGTGATGATGAGATCTCATAGATCTTCAGGTTTCTGTAATACGTGGTCTTACAGTCTCTTTGTAGGTCAGGTGAACAGGCCCTGGTTTTAGGGATTTGTCTGTCTGTTTGGAGTGCTTCATGGATGGAAAAGGTCTTAAGGTCTCAGTAACTTGAAAACACACAGAAAAAAGCAATGCTTGCCTTAGTGGTTTCTCTGACAAGAAAAGGGAAATCCTTTGTGGAACAGAATGATCTGGTGTTGTTGCACTTGGGTGTCAGGGGCCAAAAACCCCACTCTGAACTTTTCTTTAGATCTGACTTTCCACACAGATGCTTCAATGAGTTTGTCTGGCTCTTTTTGAGTTCGCTTTGATCGAATTTTATTACTTTATCAATGCCTTCCCTCCCATCTACTAGATTAGCCTTTATTTTTAATACATAAAATAGTTTATTTATTATAGCTTGAATAGCTGTCACTTCTAGAAAGCATCTTGCTGTTGGAAGCAGAACAAGGTCCTTACATGTTTTGCCATGAGAAAGTTGTGCCTGGTGGGGGGTTCTGTCACTGAGAGCACTGACAACATCCCACACCTTGGGATCATAATATCAGGCTTAATGTGACTGTCTTCTGCTGGTGGCAATCTGTCATACTTAATATGCAAAGGCCTCCTCTTTCCTGGCAGCCATTCAATTACTGGAATAGAGGCCAAAGTGATGGATCCACTCTGCATTTGCCCTCGGCTCTGGATGAAGTGAGCTGCCAAATGTTCATCCTTGTTGGTTTTGACCTGCAGCTGGACATTGCTAAGAGGCAGCCTACAAAATGTGCCACAAATATCTGCAGGTGCCCTTTCCAAATCCCTGTATTTCCAGGGCACACTGTGCTGTTCTTGTTCACAGTTTCTCAGCTTGGTGCACTGCTTCGTGTTCTGGGACACAGTGTTGGGAGCATCATGCCGAGAGTGTAGCTCCTCACAGAAAACTATGAGGATCATCCAAGCTTGTCCTATAAATTGAAACAGATTTTTCCATCCAAGTGCAAGAGGGTGTTCAGGTGCCTCCATTGCTTCTCCTATGGTAGCTTGACCCTGGCTGGACACTTGGTGCCCACCAAAGCTGCTCTGTCACTCCACTCCTCATATGGACAGGGGAGAGAAAGTATAACAAAAGGCTTGTGGGTCAAGATAAGGGCAGGGGGAGATCACTCACCAATGACTGTCACGGGCAAAACAGACCTTGACTTTGTGAAAATTAATTTGATTTATTACCAATTGAATCTGAGTAGGATAGTGAGAAAATAAAAACTAAATGTTAGAACACCTTCCCCTCACCCATCCATTCTTCTGGGGCTTAATTTCTTCTCCTGAATTCTCTACCTCCTTCTCTCCAGAGGCAGAGGGGGACAGAGAATGGGGGCTTAGGTCAGTTCATCAATTGTTAGCTCTGTCACTCCTTGGTCTTCAGGAATAGGGCTCTTCCTTATCTCAAATTCCTCATGCCCCACACTGGGTGCCAAGAAGGGTTGTGGTGGGTTGACCTTGGCTGGATATCATGTGCCCACCAAACTGCTCTATCAGTCCCCTCCTCAGCAGGATGAGGGAAAGGAGAAAGTAACATGGGAAAAAATTTCATGGGCAGTTTAATAAAGCAAAGGCCATGTGTGGAAGCAAAGGAAAACGAGGTTTATTCCCTGCTCCCCATCAACAGGACATGTCCAGCCACTTCCCAGGAAGCAGAGCTTCAGGATGTGTAGTGGTTGCTCCAAAAGACATCTTTTTTTGTAAATAACAAATGCCTCCAGCCCCTTAGCTTTCACACCTGAGGAGATGTCATTTGGTATGGAATATCCCTTGGGTCAGCTGTGTACCACAATGGCTGAGGAGCCCAGGAGGGATCACACTGATGGTGTGCCATGTGCTGGGGAAGTCATTGCTGGGGCTAGATAGGCACTGAGCTGACCAAAACACTGGGCAGAGAACAATCTCCACTTGAGGAGAAGTACTGCTTTTGTTAGTCTGGATAGGAAATGCTTGAACTTTCATTGCAACTGTTTCTAAAAGTTGTTGCTTTTAATTACATTGCTTTAGTTAAGTTGTCAGGCAGTCCTGGGAGTTAAGTAATTAAATTGCATTTAGCTGCTCATGTAAACTTTAGTAAGCTCAGCATTCTTTACTGCAGCTTTTCGATTGGGGGACTTTTAGAACTGAAAGGCTGGAGTCAAAAGGCTGGATTCTCTTCTTGGGGAAGATTTCTTACTTTGGAGGATTGCATCCAAAACCTGTTGTATCTCTGAGCATCTTAAGGGAGGGTGGCCCTTTCTGCCTGCCGTGCTGTCATTCTGCGAGGGTAAGACAGACCATCAAGGACTTGCTTTGCAAAGTTCCAAAATGTATTAGTTTTTAGGGTGTTTCCAAGACAAACTCTTTAAATAAAAGCCACTGTAGGTTCTGAAGAGTACAGCAGGTAAATTTTAAGTGTCAAAAAAGACACAACTGGACATGGAATTCATTTCTGTTCAGGCTCTGCATGAAGTGTATTAGGACATTAACAGTTGATGACAACGAGGTACCAGCTCTGCTGTGCCAGGTAGAATGGTTACTAGAATTTTGAGTTAGAAACAGCTATTGGTTTTGTCTTTCAGACACAAAAAAAAAAAGCGTCAGTTTTCTGGTTTTTGAAAAAATCAGATGAAATGTGGGGAAAAAATACCCAATTCACACTCTATGAAGGTGCAGCCATGCAGGTAATAGATTTGGCATTAGATACCTCTGGGAGGTGACAATGAAAGACTGGAGGCAGCTCTCTATTACTTGCATAGAACTGATAAAGTTTTGGTCTTGCATTCTCAGCAGCACTGATAAAATCTGTGAAAGCTTGGAACAGGCAAATGGTACCAACTCAAATAGCTAAAAATGGTATTTTTACCTGTAATTTGGAGTAAACATGAGAATGCATCTGTTTTCTAGCCAATAAATATGAAGTAATTACTGCATTAAAGATAGAAGGTTTATCTTTTTATGCTGCAGGTTCCTTCTCCAATTACACCTGCTTAACATAATTTAATAGACAACAACTTAGTATTTGCACATGAAAACACTTAAGATGTAGGAAGCATTTATTTAATACTTTCCCCTCCAGTAAAGGCTTTTCTAAGCTTTTAGGATCTCAATATGTTTTAAATTAAACCACTTGTGGAATCCTTCCCACATCTGTTTATCAGGATATTTTTAACAATTTCACAAACTAAAGAAATATACAATGTGTGTTTATACAAACTTCTCCTGATCTGCCTGGCAAGCAGAGGGGAAGACAGTGGTGCACCCACTAGGTGGGGTAGCATCCTGTCACCTTTCCAAGAACTAGCACACTCATGTTTTCTTCTGTGAGAGAGCATAATTTTCTAAAAACCTGTGGGAACCTGTTGAGAGCCCACCAATCTGGAGCAGACTAGCTTAGGAAATACTGCCTTTTACATCTTCCTTTGAATTAGGATCCCTCTGGACCTTCCTTCTGGGACCTTAAATATCCCCTTGCATTGCACCAGATGCCCTGGTAGGAGTAATGAACCAGAAACATGGTTCTGGTTTTTGGGTACCCTCCAGCCCTAAAAGGTGCAATGTAATGGGTACAGAGAACACTAGAATGTGCTGCAGGAAGATTCAGACCTATGAAGCATTTGTCATTTTTTCCTTTCTGTACATTTCTCCTTTTCTGGATGTTCCCTTAAGACATCTCCATTGACTGTTAACAGACGTATGTGAAGGAGTTTGTTGCCTTTTTTCTACAAGAGATATGATGATTCAGTGATGCAAAGGCTTATGCAGATTACACTGTAATTGGTTCTGAAGGTTGTCTGAACCTTGCCTTATCATAATGCTTGCCCAGTGTCTCATCCCTAAGTTGAGCTTTAATGTTCATTCGATGTCAGATTCTTATTCTTCCAAGAGTTTCTGTTTCAAAACAAACTGCTCATAATTCACAGTGCTCTGTCAGCATTTCTGGGAATAATTTTTTTTTTTTTTTTAAAAAGCCAGTGAAAATATTTTTTCTTTTGCCTTTTTAAGCTGTAATTAAATGGTTCACTTAAAAGCTACATATTCATGATTAATCTAGTTTATTATCTAACATTTCTGAATGGTATATATCAGCCTATGAAGGGAAGAGAATTATAAAGACACTGAGTTATTTAAAAAAAAAATCCTCATTAGAAAAATAAATAATACAGATGTTTCTTTATGTAGGGTGATGATTCTGTATGTGGTGTTAGAAAAAGGGGGAATGGCTTTGGAGTGAGAGTGTGTTTAGATTGGGTACGAGGGAGAAATTCTTTACTGTGAAAGTGGTGAGGCACTGGAAAGGGTTGTCCAAGGAAGTTGTGGATGCCACATCCCTGTTCAAGGCCAGGCTGGATGAGGCTTTGAGCAATGTGGTCTAGTGGAAGGTATCCCTGCCCAGAGCAAGGGGGGTGGAACCAGAGGATCTTTAAGGTCCCATGCAACCCAACCTGTTCTGTGATTCGATGGTTTTGTTACACTGATGACTCACAGCCATTACTTTTTTAAGAGTACAAAGTTATTGATGCTGTTAACATAATTTTTCAAACAGCCCAGTAGCTACATGAAAAAAATCAAATTAAACAGTATGTGACATCTCACAGCACAACATCCCTGATCACTTCCACTTCTATTTCAGGCGCTTGACTAGATTCCCTTTGCTTCATCATGGTAAAAAAAAAAAATTGGAACCAAATTGGTTTCAATCTTGTTTTGCCATTTTAATTTGTAAATAATATCAAGATTAAGAGAGGAAAATGCATTTGAAGGTGTCAGCAGTTCAAAATTGCTTAAATCCCTTTCTTTAATATTGATCTTGTCTCTTTAGGGTCTAAACTTTTTTGGGTGGGAGGATAATAGGTTTTCAACAAACTGTAAATTATTTCACAAATTACTTTTACAAGGGTAATATAATCCCAAATGATAAACATTTAACATACTAATGATCTTCAGTTATGGAAAATTGTGTCAGTAGATGGAAGAAAACCTAGAAACTGAGATTTAAGTGGAAAACATGAGATGGATGGAATACTTTGGTTTTTTGTTTTACAGTATTGGACACACTAATTCAAATATGTCTTAATTTTCCTGGTACTGTGTAATTTCAGGGTAGAGTTAGCAGTATATTTGTATTAACTTGACTGGACCATTACTAAAGGTCTCTCTTATTTTAAAATTCTTGGAGCATAATGTTTTTTCTGGGAATAATCATAATATGCCTGAGCAGCTCTCCCTCTCCTCTCTCCCTCAAATTGCTTGTACATGGTCTAAATAAAATTCAGGTTCCACTAAAGATACTCTTTTTCATTTCAAAGAGGGGAAGAGATATTCTTTGTATTTTCCTCTGACAGGCAATATTTAGATATCAAAGAGAGTGAAGCATCTGAGCCTTTTTAAATTATTCAGGGCTGCCATATATTTTACATGAGAAGATATTCTTGTATATCTTGATTAAGCATAGGAAACTGGTGTAATATAGTATGCATTCATTTGTAGAACTCCAGATCCTAAGAAAGGAGTGCGGTATGCATATATGTTATAAATTAATATAAATTTTATTTATATGATATAATTATTGAGGGGGGACTGGAAACCATTAGTTTCAATGATTACAGGCTGAATTTTCCAGTATCATAAACACCAGCTAAGCTCTGTGAACAGGGCCAGGTGCTGGACTCAATGATCCCTTCCAACTCAGTGTATTCTCTGACTCCATAGGAACACAACAGTGTTCAGAGAAATATGATGCTGTTCAAATGTAAAACTAGCAGGAAAAATAACTGTTGGCTATTTTTAATTTTAAAAAGTTTACGGAAGTATCTCTGCATAACTCTGTTTCAACTTATTCCCTCGAGGAAAACAGCTTGAGTCATGCTTTATCTGTCTTGTTGAGGAAAATTCACTTGGTTTTAATCTTTAGCAATTAAGTAAAAATTACAATAAATGTTTAATCCTAGTGCATTAAAGCCCTGAATGAAAAGATATAAAATGTGATAACAGAGAACTAATATAATTAATGTGTTTGTTGATGACATACAGATGTTCCACATATGTACTTGCTAGGCAGCTGTAGGCCTATTCATTATGAGACACTTCTGCAATGCCTACAGACGCATGGCACTGTGGTAAATACATGTTTGGAATTTGTGACCTGTAACAGGGAATAAAAATATTTATGTTAAAAAAAAAAAAAAGGTACTGTAAAGAAAAGTTGGATTACTCCTCAAGACTCAGCTTTTTTGTTTGTTTGTTTGTTTGGTTTTGTTTTGGTTTGTTTTTAGTTTTGTTTTGGTTTAGGGGGCTTTTTGTGGTTTTTTTTTTTTTTGTTTTTGTTTTGTTTCTTGTTTCTCGTTTTGTGGTTTTTGTTTTTTTCTTCTTTTTAATCCTTGAGGGAAATTCAGTAGCTCTTTAATGCATAAAACCCTGATATTTATTTTTCTCTTTTCTAAAAAACTCCCAGATCTGTTTTTTTACAAATTACCGATGTCAAAAAGGTACACTTTTTGACTTGTACAAATAAGCCCTTTCATGTTGTACTTCTGCAATAATCCTCTAGCTAAAATTTTAGCCTCTCCACTTCCTCCAGAACATGGCTGAAGTATTATTATCTGGTAGGCTTACTAAAATCTGGCTGTTATTACCACTCATCATGGGTACACTCTCATGTCTATCTCCAGAATAAAACAGAATAAAATAGGTGGCATCCCACTGCTATGAAAAAGAAGGGTTTCATTATGAATCATTCTCGAATCACCAAGTTAAATTTAGCGTCTTTGGATTCCATCAGTGTCAGAAATTTAATCCTACTGGTAGAGTGGAAAATAGAATTGATTTGCATCTAAAAATATTCAGAGTAACCTTATTTACAAAGCAAACCCACTTGTGTAGATATATTTCTAAATGTGTGTGTGTATGCCTGCTTATATACATCTAAGCAGCTGCTACCTTATTTCTAAATATAAATACTTCTAAAATAAATAACCGTTAAATAGTTTACATATTTGGCTAGTGAACCATAACTGACCATGGAAGTCACAGGTTACTGTCTTTATCTGTTTATTGTGATTCCACAAAAAAAAAAAGTTGTGCCAGCTTGGCTGCCTGACTTTGCTCCATTGTTGTGAGGAATGGGATAAAGTCTCTGGAAATGGTGCCACTGCTTGGGAAAGTGTTGCTCACTCAACCTTTTTGCTATCTGAGTTACAGCATTTTCTCTGAAAATAAAGCAAAGCCAAATTCAATTACCTGAAACAACTGTATGCGTTACCTCTTAGCAGAATATTTACTTGTATTTAGTTATAGTGATAACATGTATCACTGCTTTACTCCAGAACATATAGTTTTCTTTCATAAACTGTGAACTCTTGGTGACATGTAGGCTTCTGTGTTTTCAAAAGAAGTATATTACCAGAAGTGTGGTGCAGTAGTTGTCCAGTTCAGGAAACATGAAATCCACACATTGTTGACAGTCAATGAAATACTGTATTTCATCAGGAAAATATATTTCTTAGTGTTTTGTCAATATTTTTTTTACTTGACAAGAACTGAAATATGTGTTCCTTTCCTTGTACCTTCAGGGGAATAATCCTCAATCTCCTGCTATTCAATCACCAGCAAGAAAACATGCTGCTTTCCAGTGTTTGTTTCTGTCCTGTTTCTGAATATTTCTTCACAAATTGATTTTTTTGTTTCTGTGGAGGAAAAAAACCCAAAAAACAAAACAACTCACCCAACCAACACAGTTGTAGCCAGTACAAAGCCTCTGCATAGCCCAGAAAAGCAAAATGTTCTCACTAGGACATGTTGGAAGAAATCCTGGCTTTATATAAATTAGTGGGCGTTGTGCCACTTACTTCAGTTGGAGCAGGCTTTTTCTCAGCATGTGCCATTTAAAGAATATTGAAAAAATTCGGACAAATTTTGGTGGACCAGATGGTTGTGTTTCAACCTCTGATGGTACAAAAGTAATTCATTTAGCTTTTTGGCACAAGGGCTGCATCTTTTCAAACTTGAAAATTATGTTTGGAATTAAAGCTTGAACTATGATAAAATGAGAAAACTGGACTAATATAGCAACATAATGATGTTAAATTGGAAATTATTACATGCCTCAGCAAACAATGACAATTCATAGTGACAGTCAGGTTTTCTTCCCTAGCACCATGTTATTTGCAATGGATGGAAAAATCAAATCAGAAAATTGTTTTAAGGCATAATTTATTTAGCATTTCCAATGCCCATTAAAAAAAAACAAAAAAACAAAAAGACAAAACTATGTGGAACACAAAATGATCCCAGTTGTTTGACTGCAATGGATTTAGAAAATCATGTTTGGTACAGAAACAACACATAACGACTTTAGGTCAGTACTGAGGAATACTCAGCACACACTCAAACACTTTAAAGCATGTGACAGCTTTTAATCAGATTATCTTTTCAGCATTTATTTTTAATTTCATTGCTGTAGAAGGACTGGTATTCTAATCTAAGATAATGTACAAGGGTTGTTGATTTTAAGTGTAGTCTTCTTGTGAAAATAAGACACACGTCCAACACTTGTTTCAGATTCCTTGCCAAATGCCAGAAATGCTGTGAGGCAATCATTGAATCACCCTTTCCCCCAGGAAAAAAAAGTAATTAATTTAATGCAATTACACTTAAATATTAAAAAGTTTTATGTAGTGCTGGAGCACAAAGTGAGTTGTAAAGGTGATTTCCAGATGCCCAGGGTAAGAGAGCCCCTTCCCACCTTGACAGAGATGTGCTGTTGAGAGCACTGGGGTGCCAGACGTCAGTTTCTCTTCAGAGACATTTTTCAGTAAAATACTTAAAAGGAAAATTGGGAAGTTTCATCAAAAATCTCCACAGGACTACGTAGAAGTCTTCCTATTTAGGTTAGATTTCATACCTTTGATGTTGTTTTGTTAAAATGAATGTAAATATGTACTTTCTTTGCGGAAGGACAGACTAGCTTGAAAACAATGTAAAATGTGCTCTGTGCTCTGCTCAATATGCAAAAATCATAAAGGAACTGAGCTGATAACGATGTACATCACTTAACTGGGGCATGCTTAATAAGAAAATCTGCTTAATTGGGCTATCTTCCAGAGAAGCTGTTTAGGCTGAGACCGAATGGAAATGACTGCTGCTTAAAAGGAACATTATGAACAACAAAAAAATGTCATCCAAATGGGGGTGCATTTGGCTAGGGGCATTGAGTAGCAATGATTAACTGGGTATTTAAATAGGTACGAAATATAGGTGCCTTTCTCTTGAACAGAAATAGACAAATAACGATTATGCCTTCCTGTAACTCTGCCCTTACAATTTCCAGGAATATATAAAAGGCATCATAAACCAATCATGGCCAGCAACTAAATGAATTCTAAACATTCCCTGTTTCCCTTTTGCTTTCCTGGCCTGCATTCATCTGCTCACAAGGCTACACCTGCAGATGATTTTAGACAAGTGACAATCATTGCATCCCTACATGTGATGCTTTGATCCTTGTTATTATGTCTTAGAATGCCTTAGAGCTTTCATCCAGTTCTCCTCTGGTGGAGGCTTAGCAATTCGTTTCAGTAGCAACAAATATAAAATAATACATAGATGAGTGAACAAGTATCACTTCAAGTCTTGCGTTGGGATTCTGTTCAGATCTGACACTTTTGATTCAAATCGGTCATTTTCAATTGACATAAATCTGTCTCTTGAGGTACATTTTCTAAATGCAACTTATAAATGCATCTGTCTTGGTGACAGGTTCCTTTCCAGCTTCTCAGGGTGCTTGTTCCAAACTGTACTGTATTCTCAGTGTTGAACATCGAGCTTCTTTTGTGTGTTATGATTTTCCCCAAAGCACTGATGTCTCTGAGCAGCAACATATATCTACATCTCTTATTTGAGGATATTGTTCTGTGGGCCTCATCCTCATATTAGGACACAGGATTTTGATGTCTTTCTTATTCTTAATGTTTGATTTAATTCTCGTCAAATGAGCTATGGACTTCCAGAAATTAGAGAAGGGGCTGTCTAGATGTCAGCTGGCATGAGAGATTTCTTTAGGCAGGCAAACAAAGTGTGATCTGTGCCATGGCTGACTTGGGGAACAACACAGAGGTTCAGTGAAAGAGAGGCTGGGCAGCAAGCAGTGATGTGTGTGTTGGTATTGCCTAGAATGTGGTCCAGCTCCATCACACTGAAGAATTCCACCTGTATCCATGATATCCTCTGAGATCTGGCTGCAAAATTGATGTGATTAGAGACTAGATGTCCTTCCTTGAAGGGAAGATGGATTTGTTGTATGAAATTTTAGCATGCTTTTTTGCTTTAATATTTTCCTTCAAATAACAAAACCCAGATTGTCTTGATTTATAGAAGGAAAGAATTACGAAGAAGCAGTGCTAGAACAAAGTTTAGATGCTACTATTTGTCCATATGAATCTTACAGCATGTTTTGGGTGCTTGCAACTGTGGCCAGGGAGAACCTGCGGCTGTTTGCCGCTGAGCCTATAGAAAGAAAGGGTCTGCGCACATAGCGGAGAGAGAAACAGGCTGGAGCATTTTATGCCCTTTTCCTCTTCTGCTATTCCACAGCCAGGTGAGCTGCTCCTTGCAGGAACCTAAAGCTCTTGGACAGAGTGCGAAGCAATGAGTGGGAGGACAGAGACTGCCATGTGTGAGTGACCTTCCAAATCCTCCCCTTCAGAGCTGGCTCCACTGGATAGCACCAAGGTGTGAAGGCAGGATAGAAACAGCTGTGCAGGATCATGTGTTTTCCATGGACTGCCTCGAGAAACACATATTTACTTATATTTCAATGTGATAAATTAACTGTCCCTTTAATTGATATTTAGAAAGTCTTTCTAAATGTCTCATGGTTCAAAAGGAAGTAGTTGGTAAATTAAGGGCCTGAGAAAAGATTCTCTGACCCTTCATCCAGAGAAAAGGAAAATGGTGGTAACATCCACTCCTAAGCAAGAGCAAGGGTTGGCCTTTGTGCAGAAGTGTCTGCAAACAGCGGAGAACTGACCAAGGCTGAGAATTTTAAAAAATAAGCAATTGCCCGTGTCATTAAAAGGTGGAACTTGGTGTTATTTTGTTTTGCCTTATTTTCAATGATGAATTAATAGTATTCAAACTCCTTGCTCCTTAGCAGGTAAGGCTCTGTTTGGAGCATTGTCTCTGCACACGCAGGTTTGTGCTGTGCGTGGTGGCACGGCAGCTCAGCGCACTAGGGGCATTGCAGAAACTTACACAAGTCTGAAGAAATGGCAGCTTGGGAGAGTGACCAGGCAGGGCCTTTGCTCTTCATCTGCGGCTGTAATTAATTCTCTTTGGTGGTAGCTGTTGTGGGGAAAGGGGAAAAACATGGTCAGTATTAGTGTTAATGCCAGGAGTCTCAGAGGCTGATAGAATAATATAGAAAGTCTTGTAAGAAATCCAAGCTGCAGATATATTAACAATTCTACTCTGTTGAAATTTGCATACCAGACAAATCTTACCCTCCTCCAAAAATTAAGGAAGACGAAAGGAACATGGGATGACAGTTTAGCTTTGTAACAACAGCTGGCACAGTAGTTCATTTGCTTATGTTTTAACTGTTATTTCTATTTCCACTCCTTGTTTTCTAACCATAAGAAATGTTAAGAGCCACTTCACTCTGGATGTGAAAAGCTCTGTTTTGTTTGCTCCTGAGCAGTACTTTCAGGTAAACTGGAGACAGCAATCCCCTAAAATAGAGAGCAGCCAATATTCTTCTTGACTGAAGTGTAGGGATCTCAATGACATTGAAGGACTGAGCTCTAGGAAGTGAGGATGCAAAACTGGTTTGTGCCCACCAAATTTCTAGAAAGAAAACCATTAGTTGAGCATTACTGCCCCCAGTACTAGTCAGTAAAATTAGGGTCTGGTTTCATTTGGATTATCTGAAATATCTAAATTTTTCTGTCGGATTTTTATTTTTTAGACCAGTGTAGCTGTCAGAGACTTGTATTTTCCTGCTCCAAACGAATGTGGGTGTATGGGAATATGTAACACAATTAATTACCCCGAGTGGATGACATTTCTTTTCTTTACAGTGCTGAAATAGAAGTCAATTATCACTTTAAAATAGCTTGCCTTTCTAGCCTTCAAACAAATAGAGAAGAATATAGAATTTTCATGTGATGACTGTACCCCGTGAAATTCTTTCCCCTGCATGCATTTGCTCTCTTTCATGTTATTACAGCAAATAACAGACTGTTATAGGGAATGATATGCTGGGTTGATATAGAGCCCCAGGAGATGGGAAGAGCCTCCTTTTGCCTGAGCCAGTTCTGCAGGAGTAGTTAAGAATCTTGTTGCTTAGCCTAAATGGTAATGGAAAAACAGAAAACTGCCTGAATAAGTTACTTCAAGGCTCAAAATAAGTGTCAGAACAAGACTAAGCTTTAAACATTCTTCAGTGCAGTAAGTACACGCAGAAAATTAATAGTTTTACTGTTAATCAGTAAATTGTAAAAGAATAAAGGCAGGGTGGTCAACTGCAGAAGGGTTTCTCTTGCTGCTCAGAAAGGTGTTTGTTGCCATATACAGAGGAGTTTCAGCCTTTTGCCTTACTGTAATACTGTCATCTATGAGCCACTGCTTTGCCACTCTTGGAGTGTTTGCCAAGAAAATAACATTTTATTCAATGTAGCTGCGATTACCAGTGGTTGATTTAGAGTGCTGCTCAAATTCCAGCTTTACTAAAGAATGTTTATACTTGTATTTTCTGATTGTTTCGCTGGGGTTTTTTCCAATTTTTGTATGTTTTCAACACACAACTTTCATGGGACTATATAGAAGTAATTTGGCATTTTGCCTTTCTTAGCCTTTGAGTTGCAGTCCACTCCTGTTAGGGGCAATAATGACATGCATTTCTTTCATTAACTCATCTCACTCCAGCTTTGAAACTTGTCACAAATTCTTTGTTTCCATATATCGTGCATTTTTTCCAGATTCTTACGGTTTTGTATCTTGGGGGTGGGGGTGGAGGGCAGAAAGTTTTGTGGGTTTGTTCTTTTCCCCATGATCAGTGGATACATACTGGTTCTCATTCAAGCTGCCCATTATCTGAAATTAACTTTTCTCTTACGGCATCCACCTCTGTGATGTGTTTCTAGAACCCCCCTCCCTTTCCCTGTTTGCCTTATTTTCACCACGCTTACAGACTCTGGGGTTTCTGTGCCGTTGTGTGGTGCAGAACAGACACATACACAAAGATTTTGGCTGGCACTGAGGTATCCTGCTCCAGAAGCCAAAGCAGCAGCTCTGTGCCTCAGCTGACAAACCTTCCTCAAAACATATGGTCATGCTAATGTATCTCCTTTTAGGATGGGAGAGGGTGTCTCCATGTAGGAGACACAGCAGCAGCACAAGGATGTATTCTCCTAAAAATAATTAGGCTGCTAATGTGAGGATTAGATTTTCTTCCTTTCTTGCTGCCTCACCTTTTAAATGCTTAGATACATCATGGCTAGTAATCCTTTCCCGCAATTGAAGGATTAGTGGTGTGGCCAGGTTGGAGTTTCATAACTGACTGCAGACTGCCGCTAACCTGGATGATGTGCTAAGCAGTGCTTAGAGCCAGGAGAACACAGCAGTTAAAGTGCCACCAAAATCTGCAGATCAGTCCTGTATGTTCTCACTGCTCATGACAACATATGTAAGCAGAACATCTTTAGCTACCACAAGATCACTCTGTTCTCTTCCAAGGCAGTGGCTTGTGCCGCTTGTGTGCTGCCACCCACTCAACAAGGAATCTGTTCCTCTGGCATTCGGTTTTTATTTCTTTCTCTTTTAAAATATAGTGTCTGCCACTTGGGAAGGTGTCCTGTCAATGGCTGTTTCAACACAGATTAACAAATTAAACTCTCTCAGCTAAAAGGACCTGCTTAAATGAGAGTTGAAGTTTGATCCATGGTTTTGGTTTATCCCCAGTTTCTGGATCCCAGTTTCTCAATTCCCTCCCCTCCTTGGGGTGTTCAGTCTCTGTGCATAGCAGATGTAGCGGAATAGCTGAAATTTTCCTGTAGTTCATTCATATGGACAGCAGAAATTTATCAAATATGCTAACCTCATGATATTTAGAATCCCGAGATTAAATGAAAATGCATTATTCTTTTAAAGGGTTGTTCATTGTACCAGGGAGGAGTTCAGCTTGGTTTGCTCAGAGACTTTATATATACCACAGGTAATGTGCAAAGTCTGCTTGCTCAAGAGTGCAAATGAGAATGGAGTTGGATGCATGAAAAACAAATAAACCTCCATAACCATCTTGCTGCATGAAAAATTGCATAGGTTTTTATCTGAATTTTAATGTAAAGTTCCATTACTGCTATTTGCCCAGCTGTGGTATAGCAACCTTCAGACCTCAAAAGGCTTGGGTAGCCCAGAAAAGTTTGACTTCTTTTTTCTCAGCAGCACAGTAGATTGCTTTATGTAGAAAAACACAAATCTGTCACATCAGAGTTACATGCTGTTGTACGAAGACTTACTATGGAAATACATTTTAAAGAATTTTAGGAAGTGACAGAGCTGCAGTGGAGTATTTTAAGGTACTGTCATTGAATGCTAAATAATATGTCCATGTGTCCAGCAGGCTGTGATGAAGCATGTAATCAGGACAGTAATGGGCATTTCATTTTTCAAATTGTTTGTGCAGGGGAAAATTGATAATATTGTCGAACAACTGTTTCATTGAAAAGTCTGAAGTGCTGACACAGACATAAAAAAGTGCTGTGGTTCCCTGGCTCGTGAGCAAAGCAGCTCAGTATTGCTAAACATGCTTTACATTCCTTTACTTGCTGTCATCAATGTTCTTTGGCCACAGACACCATCAGAAGGTTATTGCTCAGGGACCACTATTAGGGAACACTGTTCTTAAAAGAGGAGATATTAGTAAGTGACTCAAGATGAAGATAGGTTTTTGAGTACTGACATTTGCTAGGTGTTGGTATAGAAACAGAATAATACATACTAAAAATATGTCACCTAAAATGTATTATTCTCTTTACTGTTGGCAGAAAGTGGTGTGCTAGTTTTCAATTTTAATGAGTCAACCAAATTAGTAGTTTACAAAAAAGCAAAAATCCTTATCATCAGTCTAAGGTGAAGATCCAGGTGTAAAGTTTCTTCTGATATTTTCTGGTTGAGCAGTTAAGAACCTGTTCAATATTCCTTGAAAGACCTTGCTGTTTTGAAATCTTTTTTTCCTGATCTTCAAATTGTTCATTTTCTGGTGTTAGCCATAAGGGTACTTTGAGAGTAACAGATAACTGCATTTATTTTCCTAACATCAAACTATATGTAGATGGTTGAAAATACTGAGTGGAGCTCTTGGGAAATACAGTTTTTGTTCCACCCTCCCTCCAAAATTAATACTGCAGTGAGACAAGGCTTTAGCTGTATGGTTTTACAGCCTAAAGAATAGGTGTTATTCTTTTTTCTTTAGAACTGGAAAACTTCACAGCATAGAGATAATAAAAAATTCAGCACCTCCATGAAAAATATTGCTTTCTCTGTTATGCACTGGAACCAAACCGTTAATGATACCTGTTCTGGTGTAATTTACATGATGCTCTGGTGGAATTGCAGCTTGCTGACTTGTATAAAATATTTGATTTAACCTAGGAGGAAGTCCTGAGTCTTCGGTGATAGTTAATAAGGCAGAAGTAAATACAGATGCTCCTAGAAATGGTCTATTGTTGATATGTCCAGGTTTTCTTGTGCAAAATAATCTATTTATAGCATCGAAGGCACCTAAGGTGGCATCCTAGTACCCTTTTAATATTTAATGTTAAAGGGTCAAGTTTGTTGGTCTAATTCTGTCTTGATAATGGATCCTTCAGGCACCAGAGGGTCAGAGGGTGTCTGAAGTATAGAGCAGAAATAATGGGCTGAAGTCTCTATCTATCAGAAGTCCAGCAACTCCACTACAAGGCAGCTTAGCGTCTAGTGAAGGCCAATATCCATCTTGTAATTATATCTAAGTTGTAATTAAATTTAAACAATTATTTGTGATATTTTAGATATTGTTTAAATGCTTTAGTTGTTTAGATAAGCTTGTCTCAAACAAATTTCCTGAATTTTTGTGACCTCAAGGAAGTTTTGGGACAGTGCCTAAGTTCCAGTATTACTGAGCTGGATATTGAGAACTACAAGAATTTTATCCACATGTGTCACGAAGTTTTGTTAGCCCTCTGCTAGGCTCCATGGAAGCTGAAAGCAGCTGGATTCTCCCTACAACTGGCACAGAACACAAGTCAGCTTGGCACAAAGATGTTTTTGTGTCACATTTCCTGCAGTGTTATCTCAGATGTGACGGAATAAAAAAACCCTGTCCTTGTCCAAGCCATGCAAAATCACATCAGGAATGAAGACAGTAGGAAAGCTTATTTCAGTTGCAGGGAGAACCAACTTTATCATAAGTAAGCTTCAGAGGAAGCTACAAATACTTTCCTAACCATTTACCTTCTATCTTTTCCACTTGGGTAATTCCAATTACAGGACCTGGTAATTTGACAAGTATATGACATGCAATTTAAAACAGTTTTAAATGTACCAGCCACTAAGGGCTCTCCTTATCTGATCCAGCTCAATCCAAATCCTTTCTGGAACAGCACAGCCCACACTGCAGTGCAGTGAGAAAGGCAGGCTGGAAGCTGCTGTGAGAGCAGATGGTTCAGTGGGCCGCGGCTGATTTGTAGCTCATGTGAGCATGAAGTATTTATTGCACTTGGGAGTTATTCTTGTTTAAATACCCTTACATATTGTCTTTAAGTGCTGCTGTTCCTATTATGTTTCCACTAACGAAGATGAACGTGCTTGTGCTAAATCCTTCCCATTGTGAATACATTTGGGGATTTCTGCCTGAAGAGCTGTTTCCAGGTACCCCTGTCAAGATGAGGTGACAGAAGTATTTTGCTACTGGCCTAAATAAGGAGCCTTGATAATATCTCCTGCCTGCCTGCTGAGGTGAGCTTGTAACCTCTGGAGATGAAGGCAATGGAAACTCCTGGGAAAGGTTTTGTATGAAAAATTAAATTACTCTTTCTAAAACTGAAAATAAGTCAAACTTAAAACACTTATGAAAATAGTTGAATGGTAGGTATTTTAGCAACAGTGTTTCAAGAAATATTTGGCTCAGAAAGCAGAGAAGGGTTCATCTACTGTGGGCAAATATAGGAAATTTTATCTCTAATGTCTTGTTTCTTGCCCTTAACCTTCCCACCAGTATTCAGGAGTCTGATGGAATGAAACAGAGATCTAAGCTGGAGTGTTTAAAACCAACCACCCAAACAAAAAAAAAAAACCAAACCCACATACAAAAGAAAAACCTATCTTAATATTAACTCTTCACTTCAGAATAAAGAAGGGTTAGTGCAGAACTTGGTTATTGTAACTGAGCTATGTCTGAACACTGGGTGCAAGTCTCAAACAGGTCTTTTTTCCTCCTGGAAGTCTGCCTGTTTCTCATCGTGATACATCTTAGTTAATTTTGCACAAACAGTCTTGACAAGAAAGTTTTGTATAGCTTTCCTTGTCCTGGTTGACCTTTTTCACCCAGCCTCTTCTGTCCTGAGAATTATTTTCAATGGTTTCAGGAGAAACTGGCTTCTCACTCATGGAGAATTAAATCTGGGTAACATGAGGAGGTTTCTCCTTTTTTTAAATGCTGGAAAAAGGGAAAATCTACTTGCTCTAGAGTCTGGATTTCAAATGTTGTAAGAGGCATGACATGGCGTCATGGCTCTCTCTACTGCCTTCACAAAAAAAACCAGCTGAAGCCTCATTCCCTTTCCATATCTGGAGATCACAGTTTGTGAACACTCAGTATTCTCCAGAGAGAACGTTAGCAGTTGCCTCCTCAAACCTCTCATAATGTCTGAGTTGATCTGTGCATGGGCTACACTGGAGCAGAGAGATCTCAGCAGCATTTTCTTCCAGTGTTGCTCTATGCTCTGGTATTCAGATGTGCTTCCTACACCTTCCAGACCTTTTTCAGACTGTAGTTTATAAGCAAAATATTTTAATGGTGTTTTGTTAAGAAGACCATAGTGAAAATGCTGTTCAAGAGTAATGATTTTTGTTAGGACAGCTCTGCAGGAAAGCAAACATTCAGAACAAGCAGATCTGGAAAATGTAATAATTCTCTCCAGAGTGGATTCTGTGTAGTGAGTGATACACGAGTAGCATAGTGAATAATGAGGGAAAAATGAACACTTTTAAAACAAGTACTCATGATGTTAGGGCCCTACTTTACTCAGGTCGCTAGGGATTTGTGTGATGTAGCTCTGGAGAGTACTGTTTCTCCACAGAGATTTTTCACTGCCTAGATGTAAGGCTTCTTTCTGTTCTTTTCAGTCATCAACCCCAACTCCTGACCTGCACATCCTTGCTGTGTTCCCTACACTGTGTCCATGGAATAGCTAATTTTTTTGCCTCACTCTTCTGCTAAGAAATAGCAGCACAAGTCCAGGGGTTTTTTTGATTTGTTTTGTGTGCTCTGTAGTTTGGAGGCAAGGCAGGAAAGCATTTTAAAAAGTAGAATGTTCTTGCTTTCCACTCTGGGCTCCACTGTTCCTGTCCTGTGGCTTGTTGCCATCTCTGCGGTGAAGGCTGCCTACCCTTGGATCACACTCCAGGGAAGGGGAGGCATTGAGTCTGGCAGGTGAGGAGATGGTGAGGGAGAATGGACTCAGTCAGTGAAGGAAAAGAGATTGAATAATCACCATTTGTCAAAACAGGCAATAATTGGCCTACATTGTAGTGACTTAGGTTTAGGAGGCATGAGTATTTGCTTGTGAGTTACTACCCTCGTTCAGAGTTATTTCATTGCACTCCAGAAGGCATCTATAATTTGCATTTTAGCAAGGTAAAACAACAAAAAATGTCTAACAAGGCTAGTCTTAGTCCAGAGAAGCCATTTCCTTGTCAATTTGCTGACATTTGAGATTTCTTCAGGGTTTCATGGATTTACAATTCTAAATCCTACTTGCCCATAGGATCCAAATAGCTGCTTCCCAATTAAAATTCTGTGCAAAGCTGCAGTAATTTGGCAAGAAAGGATCTATCACAGCCTGTTATTGTTGAATAGAGGTGATAACACCTCCTTTGCAGTTTCACACATTCCCTTTGTTTTTGTGGTGAACTTTCTAAAATTAGGTGGCTAATTCTGGCAAGCAGACAAAGCTTTTCTGGCACAACAAACTTGAGCTAAAGTAATCTGGCTGCAGCTGAATTATTTCAAAATATGCAGGTTGCATTTTTAGAGTACTTGACTGCTTCCTTAATGCATTTGGTTGGTGTAATCCCTTGGGACAAGTCTCCAAGGGCAAGAAAGCTTTCTAAAGCACTTCTTCAAAGTTCTGTCTCCATTAATAACTTCATGCCTAGAGAAGATATTCCATACAACCAGGAGGGTGCAATTTATAAATTAAAGACACCTAAGGGAACAGTTTCTCATTCAGTTAAAAGCTACAACTGTGAACCTTGCTTATGTGAACATTTTGATTGATTTCTCCTTTACAACAATTTCTGGAAGCACATGAGGGATTGTTTTTTAGTTTTTTTAACCAACAAAAGGCAAAAACTAATCACTCCTGCTGTTAGGGCATAAATATAGCTTTCACACATTAATTACTGCAATGGGCTTGCTCAACCCAGCCCCTACCTGGACTCTCTGAGCACATTAACACTGTTGCATGCATTTTTGCATTTCTTCTTTGCATTTCTTCCTCTTCTCTTTTGATACAGGCTGAGTTATTAGTCAAAAATCTTGTCATTTAGACCCTGCGCATATCAGAGAGGGATTTTTTTCTGCTGTTATAATTAGCAAGGTTTAGCTCTCAGGGCTGCAGGGTGGAGGGTGGGATTTGTCACCTGAGGATGTGTGTGTTCCTAGAACTCATGCTATTTCACCATTTTTCTTCAAATCAGA
The DNA here is from genome assembly GCA_036630365.1 of Acanthiza pusilla. Lineage (NCBI taxonomy): Eukaryota > Metazoa > Chordata > Aves > Passeriformes > Acanthizidae > Acanthiza > Acanthiza pusilla. Next base: position 37,587,912 of record JAXCHO010000164.1, on the reverse strand, counting down.
AGTCTTAATATGGTCCAGGTTCAACATACGTTTGTGACCTTTGCCTTTGTAGGCTATCAATAAATCCCTCTTTTCACGGGTACACTTAAACCATGGCAGGCTCTCTCCCTGTGAGGAATTTAAAACCTTTATCAAGTACTGCAGATTAGTTTAGAGCAACGTGGTCATTCAGGAATGATTGGCTGTGGCTGAAATGAAACATTTGACCTCTGTAGAAAGAAACTTCACTCATAAAATCACATAGTGAGTCAGGTTGGAAGGGACCTCAGTGGGTCATGTGGTCCAACTCCCCTGGGGGCAGAGTCTCCTCCCTCAGCCTGCTGGCAATGCTCTTCAGAAGGCACCCCAGGGTCCCATTGGCCTTCTCAACCACATGGGCACATCACAGGCTCATGGGCACCTCGCTGTCCACCTGGATCCCCAGGTCCTTCTCCGCAGAGCTGCTTCCCAGCAGGCCAATCCCCAGCCTGGGCTGGTGCTGCGGGTCATTCCTCCCCAGGTGCAGGATCCTGCACTTGCCTTCATTGAATTTCCTTTCTGCCCATCTCTCCAGCCTGTCGAGGTCCCTCTGAAGGGCTGCACAGCTCTCTGGGCTGTCAGCCACTCTTCCCAGCTTTGTGTGGTCAGCGAGCTTGCTGAGGAGGCCTCTGCCCATTCATCCAAGCCATTGATGGATAGCTTGGGGGGCACCACCAGTGACAGGCCTTCAACCAGACCCTGTGAGACTGATTACCTGGCAAGGAAGTTTTGTCTTTGTAATATAATTGAAAAATCTGTTGTTTTCCTGATCAAAATGTAATTCAGTGTCCTCCTTTGCTAGGGAAAAGAATCTATTAATTTAATTACATGAAACAGTTCTCTATAGAAATGCATTAAGCTGCTGTACCAGTTACTCCAAGAGCTGTTAAATTTGAGCAAGTCTGGCACCTTCTTCCAATTCCTTATATTCTAGATATTTACCTATTAAAGTGCAAGACAAAAGCCTAAGAAGTCTACAAGGAATAAACTGGCGCTTACCTGGAAGAGTTCCATCCCGGCATTTTTGATAAAATAACGTATTCAGTCACTGTGACATGATTTGTTGGTTATATTTCGGTCTTGGAAGGCAAGTGTTGACATATCATAGCTTCTGGAGTACTCACAAGGGTGTCCAGAAAGAAGGAAGGTCACATAAGAATTGTGAAATGAATTGCCACAGTAAGTGAAGTCCCAGATGTCTTCAGTGCAGGGCAGATCCTGCTGCCATTACCAGTGTCATGTTCATTCTGTGAAAAAAGGACTTCCAGGCCTTCTAGATGTGTCTTTTTTTTTATAATATGGGGAAGGTTAGTACTGTCAAGTTGGGTAGTGGGAATTGTGATGATTTTCCTTTGATAGAGCAAGACAAGTGCACTTTTCCTGCCCATGACTGGCACAGTAAAGCAAATCCACTGGTTCCACTCAAACCAAACCAGGGAAATATTATTACAATTTTACAGAATGTAGCACAATTTGATGTGAAGCATTTTGACTCCAAAGAAAATAAATGCAGTAAAATATGTTGGATGAATACAATTCTGTGATCTTTAGTTCTGATGTGACACAGGCTGCAGCATTCATCAGTAGGAATGTATAAAGCCTTTTATAAAAACTAAGAATTTTACTTTTTTTCCTACTTTATTTCCTTTCTTTTTACCTGCTTTTTCCTTTTTCAAACAGTATTATCTGGTTTAGTGTACAGTAAGCTGTTGGACAGTTCCTAGGCTTTTACTTCTAAGCGAAAAATGGACACACTGGCAGATGGGCAAAAGCCATATTTTTGTTAATTGTGATAGAATCTTTTCTTTATACTGTCTCTGTTGCTATTGAAACTTAGATTTTTTTAGATTTCTTTTTGGTTTTGAACAAATTAACATTTCGCCCTCTCAAGCTATCTTTTGGTAACACTTTGAGTATTTTCCAATCTTCACTTTTTCCAGCATAGGGAATAATTGTTTTAATATCAAGGGCAGGTGGACTTATCAAAGATTTGAAGTTGTATTTGCCTTAGGCATACATGCTAGACTGGTTATTTAGGCTCATTGAACCTAAACCAAAGATGGAACAAGCTGGAAACCTTCACTACATACTTTTATGTAAATTTTAATTCTATTCTGAGATCCTGGCAGCAGTATTCTGGGACCAAAATTTCTGGTAGTATTTCGGTACTTCTTGGAAACTGAAATAGAGCATGCAAAAATCTTGTGAAAGCTTCTTAGACATTTTATTTAAAAATAGATGTTGAAAAGAGCATTCCCAATTATAGCCAAATGATTCATCTGCCGGCAGTGGGGTATCAGCACTGGTATTCTCTCTGCTCACCTGCTTTTGTTGCCATAGCAGATCCTCATGTGCCCTGCTGTTGGTGTGTGCATGCAGCTTCTGCACCTGGCATTCAGATCTCTTTAGTTTTCCCTCCCTGTTCATTTGTTTGTACTTCCTATAGAGTTCTTTCAAATCTGACTACTCACATCAGCTCGATTTCTTAATTCCTAGTGAGCATCATGGTTACTCCAGCACCATTGAGAAATTATTTATTTATCGCTGGGCAATATCTGAAATACTGAAGTGAAATGATGCAGGGAGTAATTGAAGGAGTTTTTGTTTTCTGATGTCACAACATACCATTATGACAAACAGCAAACTTTCTAAACATCTGGAAAAAAATTGTTTGCAATTGGGTCCTTTTGGTGCTTGATATCACTTTCATTTGGTCGTATTTACCTAGCTCCCAGAAAAGGGAAATGAAGAGAAAAAAAATACAAGGTCAGAGCACTGAAAGACTTATGAGAGTTGGGATCTCTGGGTTGAAAAGGGCTCAATTAAAAGAGAATCTGCACTTGGAATAATTCCTTGGTGGTGAAGAACCTTTTGCCTGTCAATAACAAAATGTGGTGGGTTGACCTTGGCCAGCTACTCCCTCCCTCCCTCCCTCCCTCCCTCCCTCCCTCCCTCCCTCCCTCCCTCCCTCCCTCCCTCCCTCCCTCCCTCCCTCCCTCCCTCCCTCCCTCCCTCCCTCCCTCCCTCTCAACAGGACAGAGGGAAAAAATATCCCTTTCCCAACCCAAGCCCTTCTTCCCAGGCTCATCTCATACACAAACAGACATCAAACACACATTTCAAAACTCACGTTTTCTCTATCTTGCTACCTAATGACACAAAAAGCATCCTAATATAACAACTAAATAAGCATTAGTTGCACAGCACGCTCTGCAGAATGTGCCCCAACTTTGTAGCGGTGGAGCCTGAAACTGAGCTGATGCTGGGCTTTGCCAGGTTCGGCGAGCTCTGCCAGGAGAACCTGCTCATCTGGAGAAGCTGTGGTCTCGCTTTGTTGTGTTGCTGGAAATGCCATGTGTTGGAAATGCACATGTGTCCATGGAAATACCACAGCAGTCTTTGTTCCCATCTCCTTTCCTCTCCCTTTGGGGCATGCTACTTGAATGGGTTTTCTTTCAAATTTCTGCCCATTTTCCTACTCTCAACACTTTCTCATGGAGAGAAAGTGGGAAGATTTAAGTGTGTCTGCTACTGGCAGTTGACATCTTGACCTTCCACCGTCTCATTGGTGGAGGTGTCCTTTTAAGGTTGTTGTTGTTGAAAAGTATGAGAAACAGAGCACTGATCCAAGGGCTTGTCACAACTTCTTACTGCTGGGATAGCAGCAGTTCCAAAAACATGTTGGATGCTCCTCAAACTTAGGAAAAGACTTAATGCTTATCCAGAAGAGTATGCCAACCATACCATTAGAGCAACGATAGCATAGGAAATTAAAAATAGGAGTGAACACTTATTCAGTGTCCCAAAATGCAAAAGACAAAGACAAACACACGCTGCTGTTGTTACACTGTATTTTCACAGCTACCTTTCTTTCACTCTTCATACATTTTCTGTCTGTTGCCCCGGAGGTGCCAATGGCACAACCAGCCATACCTGGAAAGGGATATCTGAACTGCTTTAAAATTTCACTGACTCAATAGATTGTGTGGTGTTCACAACAAAATTAATCCAGAGGATTTTTCTAATAATTTATAATTAGGAAAAGCATCCAATAAGAATCCATTAAATGCTATGATGTAGACCCTATCAATAAATTCCTATTAAAATAAAGAACTCAATTTACAATTGGTTGCTTTTTAAAATGGCTTTTACATCTAATATATATTTCTTTTTGTAAGACTAGCTTCTGCAGAATATGCATTTTCCAATTTGAAAATAAACAGGGTAAAGATATTCATCTCTTGCTTCACTTTGCTGGGAGACAGAGATATTTAAGTGAAGAAACAGCATGACACTGAAGCAGCACACATTCTTTTTTTTTCTAGGAACTGAAGCTGTAGCCCACTACCATTACCAGAAGATGACTTTTTCAATAACTATATAAAATTCTACCTGCATTTCCTTGAAATTAAAAAAGATGTAGCAGGAAGGGCTTACAGTTCGGGGAGGAGGAAGAAGAAGCTTTTAAAATTATTTCTTATTTAGTCTGTTGTTTAATTCAACAAAATCACAAATATCAAACTGGCATTTTTTAAATGTGTTCTAAGGTATGCCTCTGAATAGATGATGTGGGAAAAAAAGACAGAATTTCTAGTGAAGTTGTAATTTATTTCAAGTCCATACTGGATATTTAAATAGTTACTAATTAGTTTTAAGCTGTGTAAAAGGTCTCTTGCCCTATTAACTCTTTCATTTAATTCTGCTAACTAATGCTGGAGACTTTGTATTTATTCTCTGGTAAGGTCACATTGTGAAATGTAAGTAAAAAATTGTTCGATGTGTGAAGCTTTCTTTAATGTGTTGTAAAAACCTGAAGACTGGCTGTGTGTATATACCTGAGTGGGTGAATATAAGTATGTTTGCATGCGGTTATATTTTATGGTGGGTATTACTTATCACCCCTAGTAAAAGATTTGGGAACTTTGCTGCTGATAAGGGGCAGTTCTCCTTATCAAATGGAGAGATATTAATGGGCTTTCTGGAAAAGTTATATATTTTATTCATGAAAGTGTCACGGAATTGAAAGAAATATTGTTCCACAGTATTTGGTCTGGGTCATTTAAACAGGAGGGTAAACTAGAGTGTAATTATTTAAGTAATTTTTTACTTCCTTTGACTCTTTTGATTTTATTATAGTTTTACATAACTGTTTTTTTACAAACACCCATGCAATTTCTGCCTTTCATTACATGCAGTGCTTTATTAAATGAACACAACAAACATTGAAAGTCCTAAGCAAAGAATTATATATCTTTGTATTTCATAGAAGATTGCCAAACTCTAGTACAGCAAATTATTTCCTTTCCTTATCCCTTCCCATCTCTTGAAATCAGTAGACCTCATATTTATATCCTTAGGATAACCGGAAATTATTGGTCCTCACCACTTCATTTTCTACCTTCTCTCCTTTTATGTGTGAGGTAGAAAATGTAGAAGGTTACAAGCTCTTCAGGAAAGAGTAATATTAATCTCATCTAGACAACGTAGCTTTTAATATATAGATTTCTTGCAGGGAAAGAGTGCCAAGTCTCTGTACAATCTCACTTCTTAATTTCCAGATAACATGAGTACAAGAGAGGAGAGAAGCACAGACCCTCTGTGCCATTTGCTACCACCAAAGCAGCAATACATCAGTATGAGAGAGGTAGATGTGAACTTTATGTGACAGGAACTGAAACACCTGTCAGGATGAGATACTGGGCTGCCAGTAACCATCAACCACAGTTTCAGAGGCAAATTGTCATATTAGGACAGACTGAAAAGCTATCTGGAGCAAGCTGGAAAAATACTTCAGTTGCTTGTATAGCTAGCTGGAAAACAAGTTATTACGTGTACAATAAAGGTAGCTCAGGCCATTTGTCAGGTAAAACCATTGCATACAGCTGGAATGACACTCAGTTGAGTTCTCTTGCTGTGTTAGCATGATGAAGACACCAGTGAAACGATGCCTCTGGAATTTCTCTCTACAGAGAAGAGAAAGTGTAGCATACCAATCACAGAGCTGCTGGCCCCAAAGAATTGTCCCAGTATGTGTTCATTTGGCCACCTTTACCAGACACAGCATCTCTTGTGCTCTTCCACAGGACAAACCCCATTTTTTCCCCCCACAGAAATCTTTACCTGTATTTTTTCCCCGTAGTCATGATGTTTATATATTGAACAACCTCATTGGGAGATCTAGCAGTCACCATCCTATCCTATTTGAATTCTCTTTAAAGGACTGCTGTTCTCGTGACGCTATTAAGATACCTGCAGTTACTGGGAAAATTTGGAGTAACTGAATTTTTTGTTCTAGGGACTGCAGAAGTCTCTGTCAAATACCATAACCTTGACTTCACAGGGCTTGGATGTGGTACTTTGGACCTGTGATCCTTATTTTATGTCACAGCAGCTATACCCCTGTGCAAGAGGCATTTTCCTTGTCTGACTTCATGCCAGCAGATGCCATGGCTGTTTCTGGCAGCCTTTGTCTCCTGTGTGTTCTGTGCTGCCACCATGGGAAAGGCAAGGGAGCGAGTTGGGCTGGAGCAGCTGCAGCCATAGGTACTGAAAGGTGAGGGCTGAAAGGACAGAGCCCCAAAAAGCTGCACTCCTCCCACAGCAGGGAATGGGGGGTGGCTTATGTCACCCAGGGAGGCTGGGAGAGCTGTGTTACTTAAGCAGAGTTTCTCTCTGTGCCTATGGTCGCCATCTTCCCCGGGATGTCCCTGCATGCCACAGGTTGGGCCTTGGTGCTCTGTGTTAACAGCTTTACATCATTTATCAGCTTAGACACAATTACTGTTTTTGCGTTCTTAAAGTTAGCAAGATGTATTTTACATCTGCTAAATGCTTCACTGCAGGCAAGCCTTGGATGAAACAAAGAGATCAGGCAGGGTTCCCGCTCTTAATTATTGAACCGTGACCTCATTTGTCCTCAGAAGCTTCTGCTTTTTGCCACCCATGACCTGTAGCGGTTGAGATAAAAACACAGCCTGTCAAAAGGAATCCGCAATGGCATCAGGATGGATGCTCTTTTGTTTACTGCCCACTGGTGCATGGCACTGCTGACTAGAAGACTTTCTATCTATACAGCATGTTGGGTTTATACTTCTCTAGTTACCCAAAGATGAGGTCACTCAGTTCATTAATGATTTATGATTTTATAGTGCCTTTCTTCAGAGAGCTTCCAAGGCAGCTGGCAAGTTTCTATCTGCATGAGCGAGTACCTGAAACAAACAGTTAGTGATTTCTCCATACACTGAGGACCTGGTACAAGAAAACTCCCTTTTCTCTCTATTCTTGGATACACGGTAGGGTTAGGCATCATTACTCCATGAGGCTTGTGCTGTCTGTGCACTTTGTGACATAACATTCTTCAAACAGGAGTTTCTTAGTCTTTTTTGTTCTCTTTTTTCTTTTTCTTTCAAGTTTATTTGACAGTGGCTTTCTGGGGGTTTTTTTGGGGTTTTTTTTTTTTTTTTACTTTTTTATTGCAGAGCAGGATCCTATTCCGCAAAAAAGTTTAGAGCCTCATTTAAGTCAGCCTGTAGCACAGAATTCAATTTAGATCAAGTAAAGGGAGTGGGAAGCGGTCACATAATATTGCAAATAATTTTTCTAGCCATGTTTGAAAATAGTGGGGTTATGTAGTCAGGAACGACACATAACCATAGAACAGTGCCTTGAATTGCACTTTTGGTGGACAGAAAGTAACTGGAGGAGTTTGCCATCTTGAATTTCTTGCAGTGGTTGGTGGCCTGTATTGTCATTAAACGTACTGGGAGGAAAGAGGCAACATCTTTTTCTGAAGCATTAGAGGTTATACTTGGCACAAACAGAGAGGGAAAATCATAGATCTTATTACTGAAATAAAGACATGGTAATATTTGATCTCCTTGTCTTTCAGAGTGTATAAGGAACATTTCTAATTGAAGATGTTTGTGGTACTTGAGAAAGAATGTCATATATTTTTTTAAAAGAACATGATATATTGTGTTTATTGTTTTTAAATACAAAAACCTACATCTTCTTAAGGCAGTGCTGCATATAAAGTGTAGAAAAGAAAGTGCAGAAAAGAATCCATAGCACAGGGAGAGGCTGGGCTCCCATTTATCCCTTGGCAATTTACACTTAAATTCTGCCAGTGTAAGTATTACTAACACTGCAATAAAGTGTGCTCCGATTCACACTTGTGCAAGCTCCGCATGGCTAGGGAAAGCTTGAGGTCAGCCAAGCATGATCAGAGAGCTGGATAGGATAGTCTGACAGAGAAGTTCTCTCTGACACCCTATGACACAGGGAAAGCTACAGTTTTAATTTGATTTAGTTGTTTTTCAGCATCATTGAAGGTAAAACTACAGCTTTCCCTTGCTCTGCTGCAGGACTGTGGTGCACTGGCCATTGCAAAGATGCACCCATCTTCCTCCTGCGGTGCCATAAAGCTCCCCTAAGCCCAAGAGAGTTTTCCCTTTTGCATGCCTTACCAGCAGAAATATCATGCAGGTCAAACAGTCTCATTTACCCATCTGGATGTCTCCCAGTGGCTTTTGATGCAGCTTTGAGCCTGACCTGTGCAAATATAATTAACCTTCCCTGCCCCTGGCTGTGCTGGAGTGAAGAGATGGAGTGCAGAGGTGAACAGGGCACACAGCTGCAGGGCAGGGGGTGGTCAGCCCTGCAGAATCTACATTTTTCATATTAAGATCTGACAGGTTTTTCTGAGAAGACTATTCCTACCCTGTAGTTTGGGAGATCAAAGCTTCCTTTTTACTCAGTCTTTTGCTTGCATTTGGATTTTATCTATATAACCTTGACTGGAAAGATGACTTTTTAATGGTGTCAGCATGACCCAGGGAAATTACAATGTCAACAGCAATTGTTCTGCAGGTCTGTTAATCCAGTTTTATCCTATTTACTCATGTTCTTGTTTGGCTGGTGATAAATAGGGTTGTACTTTAAAAAAATAGGAAAGTTTTCAATTCTTTGTTTCCTAATCATGGGAATTACTTTCCTGGTTTCTTCCCTTCCATTTTCACAGAATCACAGATTGTCTGAGGCTGGGAGGCACCTCTGGAGGCCATCTGGTCCAACCCTGCTCAAGCAAGGTCACCTAGAGCTTGTTGTCCAGGGCTCTGTCCCTTTGGGTTTTGAAAACCTCTCTGGGCAACCTGTGTCAATGCTTGGTCACTCTGACAGTTAAAAAGTGTTTCCTGACATTCAGAGGGACCTCCTATGTTTCAGTTTCTGCCCATTGCCCCTTGTGCTGTCACTGGATATTCCTGGGAAGAGCATGGTCTTCTCTGCATCCTTTACATCTTTCTGCCCTGTTGCCCTTGCATGTATTTTTCAGACCTACAGGCTTGCAGAATACTGCTGATAGTCAGCTCTGGTCTTTTTCAGAGGTTTTTGGTCATTTTTTTTTCTTCCTGATTTTCTTTCTTGGGTTTGCACCTCAGAAGAGGATTCCTTGCAAGGCTTGGCTGAAAATAACGGTGTAAGGAGATCTGGGAGAATTCTCCACTCCCACCTCTGCCACTCCTACCTCTATTGAAAACTAGGAGCAGATCATTTTTACTGCTTGTTTTTCCATCAAGCAGCTGAATGAATTAAATGACATTTTGTGATACCGTGGAGTTTCAGGACAGAATGCATGTCAATGACAATAGGTGTGCTAAGTTACCAAAGCACTTTTTATCCCAGAATACATATGTTCCTTTTTGAGATATTATTTATTAAACATGATTTTTATATTTTCTATTATTTGCAGTTCTTTTAATTACTTATTCTGAGTGCTCTGCTCCTTACTTATCTCTCATAAAGACATATAAGAATTTAATTTTGGGTGAGAAGTGAGCACACACTTTGCCCACAATGTTTGGGAACTTTTTTCTGCATATAGAGTAAAAACATAATTTTCTCACTATATTTGGAGGGATGGATAGGAGGTGTACACTTATTGGTGTGCTGGTAGCCCCTTTTGACTCCTATAAACATTTTGGTTAAGAAATGGGTAACTCACAGAAACTTAGGAAAGGGCAGGCCAGATCATACCTGCCGGAATATTTTTTTCTCTTAATGAGTCTTGGTAATTACGGTGGGGGGGATTCATTCCCCTTGAACAATCCAAACCTCTGATTTTGGGAAGGAAGTAACATTTGATAAACTTAATCTGTCATTCTAAGGCTCTGTGAGTCTGTATACACACATGCGTGTTTGGGGATTGTGCTACTGCAGGGGCTAGAGAGTCAAACCCAAGTTTGGCACCAAGATAAAATATTAATCTGATCTAATATGATCTCCAGAGTTTGTTTACTTTCTCAGCTTTGAGCACTGGATATTAGTGATGCATTATCAAGGACAATAATCCAAGGTAATGAATTTGTACCGTGTGTAACACAGGAAAAGCTCAGTATCTGGTACAGAGAAATTGAGGGTTTAATGGCCACCAAAGATGTGCATAAGTGTTCTTTTGGTTTTGGGTTCAGTTTAAAACTAAACCTTGATATCAAAATATACTATAACTTGTTAGTAAAACAGCTTGCAGTACTAACTTCTTTCCTAAGCCTGACCATGCTGGAAGTGTTTTACTGAATTGTACTACTTTTCCTACTTCATAGGAGCACCTTTGCTATGAACACAGGCTGGGAGAGTTGGGGTTGTTAAAACTGGAAAAGAGAAGGCTCCAGGGACATTTCAGAGCACCTTCCAATACCTAAAGGGGGCCTACAAGACAGCTGGAGAGGGACTTTTATCAAGGGCATGTAGTGACAGGAAAAAGGGGAATGGCTTTAAGATGGAAGAGGGTAGGTTTAGATTGGATATTAGAAAGAAGATCTTCACTGTGAAGGTGGTGAGGCACAGGAACAAGTTGTCCAGGGAAGTTTTGGATGCCCCTTCCCTGTTTCTGTCCAGGCTGGATGGGGCTCTGAGAAATCTGGTCCAGTGGAAGGTGTTCCTGTCCATGGCAGGGGATTGGAACTAGATGATCTTTAGGTCCCTTCCAATCCAAACCATTCTATGGTTTTAGGATTCATAGCTAACTACTCACTGTAAGCTTTTATCAGCAAGTAGTCTGGAAAAGATGTAGATTTTAATTGACATTCCACATATTTTTATATGTGTACTAAATGTATTAAATTATAGGTGTTATTAAAATTAATTTGAGGATCAAATTTTAAAATGTGCTAACTCTGTTTCTAGTGCAGAGTGATCCACCAGGTTCTAGAGAAACCATTTAAGCCATAGAGGCTTCTTCTTACTCATGATACAAAACACTGGGTCACAGTTTCCAGTATTTTGGCAGGTATCTCTACACTCTTCTGCTTTTTTCAGGAGTTGGTGTTGGTTTTCTTTGTCTGATGATAATTTTTGTTCCTTAAATCAAAAGTTTTCTTTGCATTAAAAAAAAAAAATAAATCTGTGAGTAGTATTGGTTATATTTACCTGTGATATGCTGAACATATTTCCTTTTGGAGTGTTACTCAGTTATCCTGAGAAGTTTTTAGAAAAACGGGGGACTTAATAAACAGGGAGAAAAGATACAGTGGCATCCTTTAGTGGACAAATATTTGATGGTTTGCCCTGCTTAATTGCCTACTAGTCTTGTGTTGTGTGGCGAAATAACAACCATGTGGACTATGTACAAGAACAACTATTGTCTGAGAGGCTGAAAATAGACCAGTTGATCAATTTACCTCTTGTAACTCTAGCATTACAGGAGGTATTTTCAAGGACCTGCTTTATAATGGCCTTTCTCTGTTCTAAAATTTTGTACTATTATTATGTGTTGAGGTAAAGGGTAGATTGTGAAAAGATAAAATGCACAATGGAGAGGTCTGTGTTCTCAAACAAAATCTGAAGCGGCTTCTTATTTCCTGATTTCTGTTCTGGTCAGAGCTGCATGGGTCTGGCATGGTCGCTTCTGTGCAACCATTCAGCATTAGTAGCTGTGGGATATAGTAATTTTCCCTAAGTGTATGTGGAATGTGCATCTGCTTAGCTTTCTGTGCTGGAAATATGTATTTCTAATTCTGCATTGAATTTTATGGCTGCACAGGAAAAGGACAATATAGAATAGTTTCCTGAAATAATCTTTCAGGATCCAAATATTCCATGCTGGCCTGTCTGCAGGAATTTCCTTTCCATTGAAATGTTTCCCTATTCATCTGTCTTCATGTCTTCCCCTGAGAACAACAAGAATTTTAGTACATAGAAGGAAGACTTTTTCTGTTTGTTTATTACTGCCATGGCATCTCCCCATATGAATCTTGAGCTCAGTGGTTTACACCGACTGTGCTTTAAATTTCTCTTTCTTGCACCTTGAACAATGGTCTGTTTTACACCCAGGAGTTCAAAGTGCTTTGAATTCTGATTTTTGAGAACAATAAACTAATTCAGAAGTTGTCCCATTGCTCCCATGCTTCCAAACCTTACCCAGAGGAATGAAAACTGACTCTCCATGATGGGCTGGTAGATTTGCTGGCTCCCTTGGGATGCAGGCAACACCTGAAGTCTCTCAGCTACAGCAGGCTCTTTATCACAGGTGCACTGAACTCCTCGTTTCTGTGATGCCACAGCCATTGCCATAAGTCACTCAGGTGCAGAAAGGGCAGGGAAACATGAAATTAGCTTGATGAGAGATGCTCTCTGCTCTGCAAGTTATCAGTGTGATGTCTGCAGGGCAGGGGCATCAGAGAGGCTGTGTTGGGGAGGGATTTTGGATGCATACAGGGTTTAAATCTAGGAACTAACAGAGATCTTTGCACTGGCAGTTGATTACTGGGGGATGCTTTCTGGTGACAAAGGAAATACATTCCTGCCTGTTTTGCTAGAACAGCATTAACCTGATGCAGGCCACAAACTTTCCATGCTCAGTCCATCGCACGTGGTGCTGTCAATGCTGATCTTGTGCCCAGAAAGAAGAGGGTAGTGCTGAGTCTACATGTGAAAATTAGATTGGAGGTTGATGTGCATATGTGAGATTTTTAACATCTGTAGTTCTGAGTTACACACAAACACCAGTTTGAGACCTTCATGTTTTGTCATATGCGTTAGGAGTACCTTTCTTTATTTTTTTTTAGAATTGGCCTGAAAAGCTCAGGATGTTTTAATATTGCTTTTTCATCTCTCATTCACACCTTCAAGACTTGCTGAATACTATGAGTGGTGCAGAGTCAACTGAGTGCTAATTTCTCATTTCTCAGCTTAAACAGACTGCTTTGTTCAGGTCCCTTTGCTAGGAAAAGTACCGTTCTAGATCATCTCTCTGGGCAGCCCGAGAGCACTCACCAACCTTTAGTCCTTGAACTTCAAGAGAAGTAATAATTTAATGCTTGCAAGCAGTTCAGTTTGATTGCCAGGAACCAAATATACAATTAGCCTTGTCTTGTCAAATGGCTGCTGTCATTTGTGGCTGCCTAAGCATATAAGGATGAATGAATATAGCAAATACTATTTACTAACTGATAGAGTCTAGGAATAGGATAGTTGCTACCAAATCCCTGTCTGATCCTTCTAGTTATATGTAAAAGGAAGCACAACAATCCCTGAAAGGAGTCAAAAGATTTTCAGGGAAATTTTGAATAATACAAGGTCAATATCACAAAATTACAGTTAAATTTTTCAAAGTAAACTTGAAACTAGTGAAACCAGAAGAAAAAAGTCTGTTAAAAAAGTACCTACTTTGTTCAATTTTGCAGGTTGTTTTCACCTATTTAATTTTTTTCTGTTTTGCAGTGTATTCAAATAGATTAATTTGAGTTTTTTTCAGTAGATGTGTTTTTAATTTAAAAAAGACATATAGTTCTTTTTGCCAGAAAAATAGTTAAAACTTATTTTTCCATACTCTAGTAGAATGAAGACCAAAGATATGATATGGCCACTTTTTAGTTCTTGGAAATTACCAGTTTTTCATTTTGAGAAACTAGAGTCATATGCAGCATTTTTGTTTCAGCCAAACTACAGTAAAATCAATGTCATATTTTTCTTGAGATATAATTGATTTAGACCTGCAGGATGTGACTGTTTGGAAGGAAAAATAAAAAAAAGCCGCCATTTCACTAGTTAGAAAGTGGAAAGAAAGACCATTTTGTATGAAAGCCTCAGAGGGAAATCTGAAGCTAATGAAAAATTTCTCAGGTTGCAATATTTTTTTCTTTTCCTTTTTTTTTTTTCTTTTTTCTTTTGACTGCAAAACTCTCAAACCATTTACAAGAAATGCGGCAGACAGGAATTGCTCAGCTTGTAAGCACCTTCCAAAAGAATGAAACAAAAAAAAAATTGCACTCTCAGGTTAACCTAGAAACGCTGAACTAAAGTTCTTTCTTTTCTACTGATTCCTAGGCAGTCTGGGAGGAGAATGTTAGCCACTGGTTGCTAGCAGCATATCCTGACTTCTGATCACTTATATTAAAGAAAAACACCGATTTCAAAGAGAGTGCCAGACTGCGTGAAAGTAGAAAACACCACACCCCACCTTAAAAAAAGGTAAGAAAGGTTTTTCTGCTGATGCTTTAACACTGGAAGTGGTGTCTTCATTTACCCATTCATTACGTTGAAGGCAGAAGTGAAAATTTAGATAATAATTGAACACTAAAATATTTGTATAACCTCCATATTCTAATGTAGAAAAAAGGATTCTTTTTTTATAAAAGGAAGAATGTAGTGCATGTGTTCTTGATCTTAAAACTGTTTGTTTTGTAGGTTTTGTGTGTATTTTGGGGGAAAAAAAAGAATACCATGAAAACCAGAAAATACAATCTTTTATGTCAAGCACTGAAGTTATTCTTAGCCATGCAAAGTTTTATGTAGTCTCCAGTCTACCACGCAACTCTCGTTATGCCAAGACATACACAGTATGTTTGTAGAATGCTGCTGCTGGGAATTAGTGCTAAGTAGTAGTTCTGCCATTTGTGCTTTATCAGAACAGATCTGCACTATCTCCCTTTCTGCTGGGTTTTGGACTGACTGGTTATTTGTAAAATATTTCCAATTCTACTTCCTTAGAGGCTTCAGTGCTAAAAAAGTATTAGAAGAAGCCAAAAACAGTTAAAACATACTGTACTCTGCATGTTTCCTGTGAAAAATGGAGTGACAGCAGCAGAGGATTTTTTCCCTTTAGATTTTCTTTTTTTCCTCACCTTTTTCTTTTTTTGGTTCTGGGGAGAATGTTGTGATTCCGAACGATAGTTGATAATTTCTTTTTATAGCAGCTGTTCTGTAATGCAGTTCCAGGACAAATGTGTTCTCACATTTGTGAATGCCCTTCTCCACACCATATTTCTATAAATTTTGGTTTGGCATCTATCTAATGCAGGAATGCTGTCTTTCCTTTTGCACAAAGCAACGTGATTTTGCTGTTTGAAGTTATTGTTGTGGTTTTAGAGAATCTGTGCTGTCTAACCCATATGACCTTGTAAATTCGAAAGACTATTGGTTACCTAAAAGTCCTGACTTGTGACTATCTTGAGAAAATGTATGTTTGGCTGGTGTGTCATGTGGCAAGAGAATAAATGACAAACAGATACTGACAACTCTTCTGAAATGATCAGCTAAAATACATTGGCTTGCTGCTCAGAAAAAAAGGGTCTGTTTTATTGAGATAATCATTGTAATTTTGACATTTTTCTACCATAAAAACCTACTACATCTCAGCTGAAGGTACAAACACGCTTGTGAAATAACTGTTTGTGAGATGGTGCTTTTCAATCTATTATGGGCAGGACATGTTCTTATTTCTTCAAAGCAGAAAGATAAGAAGTGTGCCACCACCACTGGAAAATGCTCTGTGAGTGCAGGATGATTCCTACCTGCTCTCTCTAACCTCATATTTGTATACCATTGCCTGTAAGGATTACAGATTCTGTACTATCATCTGTTTCCTTTGGATAGACTTAATTTTTGCAAGCAATACAGCATTTTTCAAATAGCACATTTTATATTTTGCCAAGAAAGATACAATACCAATTGGCTTAAAATAGAGATATTCAAAGAGCAGTCTGTGAAGGTGGTCAGGTACAATATCATCTCCAGATTGACTAATACAAATTTCACAAATAAAATATGCAAGATATGTGTTTCTGTATAGAATTTGCATAT
The DNA here is from genome assembly GCA_036630365.1 of Acanthiza pusilla. NCBI lineage: Eukaryota > Metazoa > Chordata > Aves > Passeriformes > Acanthizidae > Acanthiza > Acanthiza pusilla. Next base: position 37,571,817 of record JAXCHO010000164.1, on the reverse strand, counting down.
AATATTTCTTCCAAGAGAACTAAAGCTAGGCTGTTTTTCTGACAGTGTACCCAGTGTTCTTTCATAACCCACCCACATAGCCTGTTGTTAGAATATTCTGCTTTTTACTGCAGAAAATAGTCCAAAACTTTTTTAGAAAATAATTTGCATTATTAGTAGAGATTTTGCTTAATCCATAAGATTCTCTGTAAATCATTTGTGAATGTAGTGTTAGTCAATTTTTGAAGAAGTTTATTGAAGTCTAGTATCTTGGGTTTTTTCTAATACAGGCAAATTTATTTCTAGTTCATTCTACCATTTCACATTTTCTATGTTAAAATGCTTCAGACTCATGTTTACTGGTGATCCTACCCAGCTTCTCCAGAGACTTCGGTTTGCCTTTAAGGTATTTTTCTTTAAGGCTTTCTTTTTCATCCTTCAAAAAAAAGTGGAAGAACAGGAAATCCTTGTTCTTTTATGTTCTTTAAAGTTTTTTTTAAAAAATTCATTTGTATTGTCCAAAGATTTTCCCTCTTTATTCTGCAATTTCTTGTTTATTCTTCCTATTCTTTATGTTTGCCCAATTCAGATTTCTTTCTCTACGACTATGATGACTATAGATACACTTGACTGTGTTCTTTCAGTCACTTCAGAGAAAGTATAAACAGCAAGGATTTTCTGAAGTGAGTCACTGTTCAGTAACTAGCTATGCAAATAATCTATTTCCTATTTTAATGAAGAAGAGATCCTGCCAAGAAGACAGAGACCTTCGTTTAGTCAACGTTATGTTGTAGCATTTGTTCATTATTAATTTCCTAGATTTTTAGACTTCTCTTGTGTTATTTTTGCAATGAATTTTAGTGATAAGCCTCAACATGAAAAGTCCCTTGATTTGTGAACCCTCTACATATTAATGTGAAAAAATTGTAAATTTAAAATCACAAAAACAGCCAGGAAATCTTTCACTGTCAATGGACTCTGACTTCATGCTCTTCTGCAATTCAGCCTTATCTCGTTTTTGTTCAGAACAGTGTCATGTCCTCATTCTAGCCCAGTAAGGGGGTGATCCCACATGCCAGAGAAAGTTGGTTTTTCAGTCCCTGGTTTGATCATCTGGTGCCTCTGGCCATGCAGCACTGGGACCTGGGGTAGCAGAGCTCAGCTGGATAGCTCCATCCTTACCCCATGTGGAAAACTCCCCTAAAAAACTCACCTAATAAACTCACCTGTGCTTACCATAACCACACCTCTTGGCCTTGGGGCCTTCCCCAGGGTTGTACTTAGAAAGAATCAATGCATTTGTCGCTTCCACAGCCTGAGAAGAACAACTAAGAAGATGGCCTGAGAGTTGCAGCAATCTGAAATTATGTTCACAGTTCCATGGAAAATATTTTCTGATATGCAATTAATTAAAAAGTTCAGCTTGTCACACTGTCTGCAGAACATTGCACCAAGAATAGAAAACTGTGGTGGTTACATCCGTTGTTGTAGGGCAATTATTACAGTAAAAATGCTCAAGATTTTGATGATCTGAAGCCTATAAATATCCAATACTTGTTTCATATGCCATTTGTGGGATCTCCTGGTTGGGTGTATTTCTCTGTGTGGCCATCACCTAGGGAATAGGAGGTTACCAGCTTCTGATCTAGGTACCTAGTCCTTCTCCTGTGAAGAGCTGGGAGATCCATGCCTCACATTACTAGGCTGGCAACCAGAAAGGTTTTGGAGGTTGAGAGGTTCAGCTTTTTTTAACAATTACCGGCAGGAAAGTGGGAGGGCAGTAAGTAGATCTCTTGTAATATGGAAGCTACACCTGACAATTCTGGGGTCTTCCAGAGAGCCTGGAGAGAATGAAGCAAAAGGTACAAGCTCCTTCTACAGAAATTTCCTCTGAAAGCTAACACCATCATGCTGCAGAGCAGGGTTATAGTTGATCAACTTCTTTTGAAATAATGGTATGATAACTCGAAATAAAACAACCGTGAACAAAAGAAGTCATCATATCACATTTTTCATGTTCCTTTTTCCTCCCAATGTATAACAGAACTGGTTACCTTTTGCATCTATGCTGTTCCTCCAGGAAGCTGCCCACTATGCAAGAACTTGTCTTGATAATTTTGCGATAGTTTATTCTGCTTTTATTTCCTTTGGATAAGATGGATGGTATATTTATGTTAAAAGCAGAACAGTATTTATATTCAGCCTCTAAATGCCTACATGTTTATGAATTTTTGTGCTTAATACAGAAGAAGAGCTTTAGGAAAATGAATATAACCTGTTCTAAGGCAGAGCTAATTCTTGTGAAGTGATTTGATTGCAATAGTATAGCTTGGTTCTAATTAAATGTGTTTCTTTATTTTAGCCACCAAGTTATAATTGGAATTGGAATTATTTTTTCCTAATTAGATTGCCTAGTTCTAAGCAAGATTTCCATGCTCACTGGAAGGATTTTGGAGCATTTTACACCTTAAAATGGGGCCAAACTCTGAAACTTGATGATTTTTGAGTTTTTTCATTGTGTTCAGAATTTCTTTTGACAAGCCAATATTTTCACAAGGCCAGGAACCATGTTTGCAAAAGTAGGATTTTGTTTTGATTGTTATTTTTGTGATCTTGCTGATGATAATTGGTTCAGGTTTAGTGATTCTGTGGACTACATTGTTTTAATTTCTTCTGTGCTGAATTCTGAGAGAATATCAATGAAGAGTACTGTAGGCAAAATTATCTGAGGGCAAAAGGTGATTTTATGCTTCCTCTACTACTTTTAGAACTGGGTCAATTAAAGGATTCCCTATGGTTATATTTTTTTCATTGCTGCTCCTACATTACAGTTTCAAAGTTCAAATTTGCATCTTAGGACTACTTAGGAATTCAGGTTCGTAGGATTAGCACAGGAAAAATTGTCACAAATCCTGATTTGACTTTGCTAATGTGATATCTGTGTTTGTGATGTCCTGCCTTGGGCATCTGACAGTAGCTAAATAATCTTAGCAAAGTCAAGAAAAGAAAATCACATGCTTAATTTTAATATGGTGTAGTTCTCTCTTTAGCTGAAAGCTCACTGTAACCCTGAGCTTCAGTGGCTGATGAGGATGGAGAGAAGGAAAGTTCTTCAGGAAATTCTAAATGGAAAAGAAACCCAAGTAGAGATCAGAGCTAATTATGAAATGTCATGTTAAGCTCTGTTACAGCAGTGGTCTGCCTATCTGTTCCGTATTCACAGACTTAAAATTCCCTGTGACCTTTCTCCACTCCATCCAAATTACTCTCTCAGCTGAAATGCTGCTCAGAGACTTAGGCAGCTTTTAAAAAGCTTCTTGGAGATCTGTAGTGCTCTGAACTCAGAGTAGACAGAGGTGTCTTCAAGACAAGGTCCTTCTTCAGCTCCATCGTCTTTATCAGTAAGTCGAAAGGGGAGATGAACTCTCCTGCCCTTGTTGGATAATTTATCCCATCACAGGATCCTACTGAGGTGACTAATTTTTGTTCATAAAACTCAGGTTAAAACTACGTCATATAGTGCTGGTTTTTTGTCTTAGTTTCTATATTGTGTATACTGTTGTCTAAAAGTGAAACTTCTTCCAAAAAATAAAGAGTGGTGAATGAAGTGGAGAATGAAGCAAGAGTAAAAAAGATATATAACCCACAGCCAAATTTCCCTAGAGAAGCTCTTCAAGGACTTTCAAACTGTTGTTTCAGTCTGACTGTTTTACAGAAGGACAAATGCTGTAATTATTAATGGCTGTCGTATTTTTAGATCTGGAAGATATAATGTGACATTATAATGCTCCTATGTAACGTAGGTAGGATAAGTGTATTTTATTGAGCCTATTAATGTAGCTGTTTATTCTTTGGTGAAATTTAGAGTATGAAAAACATGCAACTAGATAATGTAACCTGAGGAAAATCAGCTCTTGGAAAAAGATTTCCTTGTGCTTCTGCAGCATTCAGGTAGCTAATACAGTGCTTATACTATAATACTGTTTAATGCTATTAAGCTATCTAATACAGTGTTCATGTATGGTACTATTTGTTTATTGTGTTAAATAGAAATACTATTTATAATTTAAAGTATTTATTGAATAAATGTATAATGTTATTAGTTGTTTCTATTAGTAATCAGAGGAAGGAATACAGACAGTAAGAAGAAAAACATGTCCTGTACAATGTGGCTTTCTTATTCTAGAGTTCTGTGATTCCTTGGAGGTTTGACTTACTGGTGCTTGTTTTGAAGCACAGCTGTAATTTCACATATTAAAGACCTCTAATGTGATGTAATGTAATGACTGTTGTATCCTTACAGTGCTGCTACTGCATAGCTCCAAATCAGCCTAAAATGTGAGACACTTTAGCACATGATTCAAAGATAAGGGAGAATTTACCTTCTGTTTGATTTCAAAATCTCAATGGTTATACAAATGTTCTGTGCTATACTTCTTGTTTCAGTAAAATTTGGAAAACCCCCCCAAAACAAACTGAAACCAAAACAAAAAAAAACATGGCTGCAGCTGAAAGTGTTATTGACCAAAATGTTCAGTCTGAGGTACTGGGTACTGATGATTCAGGTACTGTAAAAATAAACCAGGTTTTTGGTTGTCAGTTAAAGAGACAGAACACATTTTCAGTTTATTTACCAAGGAAACCTCTTCTTTCTTTATAAATTACTGCAAGGGATCTGCTTATGTTTGAATCTGCTTATGTCTGGAAAATGCAGATCTGACCAGGCTGGTCTTGTAGTTCCTTCTCACTGCAGGTGGGTCACCAAGTCTCTTGCATAATCTGGAGCATATTTGAACACTTGGGATAACAAGACCCAAGTATTTGTGTAGGAATTCTAAATTATGGGCTTTTACAGCAGGGATTGATCTAGTGTTTTCTTCCTTCTGTTTTTTTTCCTTTTTTCCCCCATTATTTCAAGCTGTAGCAATGATCTCTTTATTTCTAGTGTTTGAACAAGAGAGTCCTGGAAACTGCCCCTAAGAAGTAATATGGTATTCGGTTTATCTTGTCTTCCTCTTTTTAAGTGCAGGACTGTTAATTTCATTGTGTTCTAAGTACCTTGTTTAGGTGAACATACCTGCACTTCATGTATGTATCCAGCTGCTTAATATACTCTGTTTAGAAACTTCTCCTGATACTGGAACTAAGCTTTCTCTGGCAAGATTTTGTCCTGGAAAACACTCAGAGATTCCTAAACAAACCCTACACTTTTCATTCTTCTGCAGCCTCACTTCAGAAATTAAAGTTTAATACTGAAAGGCAAAACTATCTTTAAGGATTCAAAATATAATCTTTTCTATTCCCAAATTTATGGGAATTCCTCTGCTAAGGTATAAAAAGAAAGCCTCAATAAGGAAATCTCCAGTGATAGAAACACAGGAAGGAATTACGGAAAACTAGATAAGAAACAAAATCATTCTTTTATATTTCAGTTCAGGAAGTTGTTTGAGGGTAAATTAAACTGAATTCCTCAGTTGGGGTTTTGGTGTCTTAGTTTCAGAAATTGTTAGTGAAAATAATACCATCTATACATTTTACTTCTACTGAAATGATTAAATAAGCTGCCCTCGTGGATACTAGGAATTTTCCAAGGGAACTCACCCAGCAACTTTAGAGTTAACAGATCAGATAATACATTTTAAAAGACTGTCACATGAAAATGAAAAGCAATCCTCATCACCTATAGCTTAATTACTTGTAATCCATATTAAGTGCATAAGGGAAATTTATGTAGCCTTCATGATGTCTATATGAAGTTGTGAATGGACAAGCCAACAATCCAGTCCATTGAAGGACTGTAAGGATATGAATGAATGAAGAGATATTGAACTTTCTTGTGGAAACCTTAATTCTAAAAAGCATAAAACATTTCTTAAGAAGACTGAAATGCCTCTTAATCTGTAAAGAAATCTGACTTGTGTTGAGAACTAGTTACAGAAGCAGAAATGAAAAGTTGTCCATATAAATGTCATCATACAAGCTCATGAACTACCAGTTTTCTGCTAATTTCATGACCTTGACTTCAGAAATCCCAAAATCCACTAGGCAGTGATTTTAACCTTTATTTAGGATTCACACGTAGCTAATATTGTTTAAATTCCCTCTGCCTCCCTATATTCCTTCCGCCTTTCTTCCTTCTGTCAGTCCTTCATCCGTTTGCCTTAAAGGCCCAGGGTGGATGAGTCAGTGATTCCAATCTGTATTTTCTGAGATACCAACTCCCTTTTAGGGATACCGATATCATGCTTTAACTCAGTAGGTAGTCATGCTTTTCTGAACAATTTCGACATCTAGAACTTTCTTTTATTAGACATTGACTGCTGCACTCCTCTCTATTTCAAAAAGAGCATGGTCTCTGGGTTTGCTTTTTAAAAACATCCAAAACGCAAATGACCCAGCTCTTGGCTGCACAGGTATCACCAATCTGATGAATAGTCAGACTGGTTTAATCTCGTGTGTATCCCTCACTTTCTTGTCCACTTATCAGTTCATTCATCTTTGGTCACTTGAACATGGGTCTCCTTTGCCTTCCTGCCTCCCACCAGTCCCCACCTCCTCTGCACTGCCAGGAAACCCTTGGCACTGCCACTGCCAGACCTTGTGGCGCTGAATTTTACATGGTATGACTTGATAGTTTGGAGAGAAGCGAATAGTATGTCTCTCCCTTGGTAAATAAAGAAAAAACTGCAGATATCTGGAATGAGAAAGGCTGAAAAGCCCAAATAGCTGATGAGAAGGAGATCTTTCATGTTGCAACCACAGCAGCACCTGAGTGCTCGAGCAGGCACAAGATGCTTCTGAAGCCCCCTAAATGTCATGATTGCTTGATGCTCTGGAGCTGCAACCACATGCCCAGATCAGGGGTGTCTCACTTGGAGGAGCTGAGGAGGGAGGGAACATTTTTCATCCTTCTTAATTCTCTGTTTGTCTGGAAAGACAGGAGAAAGCTGGCAGGGGAACACATGATGGTATTGTTCTGTGTTAATTATTTTCTAATTAGCCGAAGCATTGAAAATGCTTCTGTCTCTTTAAAATGGTGTGGTATTTTGTGCTGTGACTACTACTGAACGTGAAGTTATTTGAGTGAACAGAATAACTTCATGTGTGTTGAGGTGTGAGGTGACCTCATTATTCCTAAATCTGTTCCTGTTTTGTAGCACTCCTTATTCAGCTCTACTCTTTCAGCTGCTCAAGTGTTTTTATTTCTGCTCTGGTTGTGTAACAGATTTTTTTTGAAATGTCAGAATCATGGCAGCATAAGTCAGTTAGGTAAACCAACCTGGCAGAAATTTATCTGCTCACAGATAAGACAATAACAGAGCAATATTAAACAGGGTTTGTGGCTTAATAAGATAAGAAGCAATACTTGCCAGGTTTTACTTTGATGGAAGGATGTTGATTAGTGCAAGACATGCTTCATTCCAACTGAGACTTCTGGTAAAGACATTTAAAAAATTATCGTTTTGCCTTCACTTGCACAAAGTCAACACTTCAGAGAAGTGTTGTGCTGAGAACTCTGACGAATGGTATTGCCTGTGTGTATTGAGAAGAGCATGTCATGGGGAGTGCTAGTGTGCACTCTGCAATCTGGGCTCGTTCCAGGGCAGAGGTGCACATCTCCAGGGAGATGCTGCTCCCTCCAGCCCTTTATGGTTTTGCTCTTGCTGATGACTGTGCTATTGCGACTCTTCTGTCCACTCTCAAGGAAACAAAAAATGTATTTCTCAAAGCTCACTTGGTTGGCTCCAGGCAGCCTTTGTGGTTAGCAGAGCTTGTTTGAAGAAGCAGATTAGAAGTGGATGACTGCATTGCAAATGCCATGTATTGACAGGTTTTTGTGCCTAACTTGAAAGTTTTTCCATTTGGACTTCCAGCATTTAAGGGACACATAAGAGACAAGATTCCAGCTACGTGGCTTGAGAACTCTCTCTCAGCTCCTGAGTAGTTCCTGTGGGACGTGTTTCTCTAAATAATGCATCCCATCTTTTGTATAATTAACCACTCCTCAAAAAACTTCCTGGCTCCAGTGGTTTTGCCTGGTTTCATTCTCTGCCACTCTTGATTTCTTTTGCTAGCTTCAATATTCTCTGCTGACTGCATGTAGCTTTGGAGCGCTTGAGTGAGTTGGTGATCTGTGGGGTTTTTAACAAGCAGGTAAGTTTTCTGGCCAAGCATGTTTCCTGAGTTAAAGGTTTAGTGCCTGTGCCAAATCTGTGCTCACATTAACAACCTCCTTATCTACAATTATATACAACCAGCTTTTAGAAGTCCCACTGCCTCCATCTCCTGTTGCATTGAAAACAGATCAGGATTAAATTTGAAATAAACTAAGCTGGCAAGAGGAGGCAAAAATTTCAGTTTGGCATCGTGCATGGCATTGCTACAAATACAGGGATGTAAATTATTTAATTGCTGTCTGCATAAGATGTAGAAGCAAAACACACTATGTGCCTAGATTTCTTAGGGGATTTACATGAACTGGAGTTTTTTGGGGAAAAACAAAGACCTTTTAAATGTCTATTGCATTTTCAGCTATTAAAACTTATTTTCATGTAAGACAATTCAAGAAAAACACTTCTTCTCTTTAAACTTTGCACTGAGTTTGATTTTGTCACGTCACTTTTTAATCCACTTTCATTTAATGTTTTGATTAACAAAACATTCGTTCTGAATAACAAAAGCTTATGTTTCAATTTTCATTCCTGCTTAAACAGAGAAAAGCTGTAGCACTGGTAGCAGGCAGTTTGGGTGTGACTGAGACAAAGCTGATATTAGGAAATCATAGGGAGAGGGTTTCTGCCTCTTCATGACAGAATTGCCCACCACTTATCTTCATGCCTGTTGTCTGAGTGATGCTGCTTCTCAGCTGCTGGTACAAAAAGTCCTGTGATGACCTTGTGTGATGATTAAACACTGCTAATTGTCCTCAGCTAGGAGGCTGTTTTGTGGTCATTCATGACCTCCAACTTTGATGCTAGATTAGGTAGTTCCTCTAAGACAGGCACCTGTGCTTTTCAGTATTGTAATATCCATCTGCTGGTCTCCAAGGTGAATCTTAGTCATGGGGTTTGAAGCGCAAAGGACCTGAATAGCTGCAGAATGTGCTCAGGGCAGTGACCGCACCTGAGTCCACAGATTGTTTGCTCAGGTACCTGTGCAGCCTTTCTGATGGTCCTGAGCCCTATTGGGAGCTCTCATGGTCTGAATTAATCCTGGCTTGCTGGCTATTTGAAGGGATGCTAGATCCAGTATTGTGCTGTGGGAGGAAGGTTGGAGGGGGCTGGGTGAAGTGACTTACTTGCTTCAGAGAATCTTGGTCTGTCAGCTGTTGGAGTGAAGAAAGTAGCCCTTATAGATGAGATGGGTCAAAAAGCCATGCATTTTGTCAGACCAGAGCAATTTTGTCTTTCTATTCTTCTTTTTTTTTTTTTTAAGCTCTTTTTAATTAAAAATTAAATCAGGTGGAAGTCATTCTCTTGGTTCCTGAGAATGTTTCATTAGTCAAATAAAATGTGTCCCTAAAGAAAGAAGTTACTAAAGTCATTATTACACATAAATCTTGATATATCTCCCCCAAAAAAAAAATCTCAACGAGGTACCACAGAGGAGAAAGAAACAGGGGGATATTACTCTCAAGCTCTTTATTTTATCTTCTCTCATTCCCAGTTCGATCCTATTTGTCTGTATTTAGGGGAATTATTCTGTATGTCTGTATTTGCAGTGCTTAGAAAGCTAAGCAGCCTGGGATTCTTCAATGTTTCTCCACATACACTATTTTTAATTGACACAGACAGAGATTGGAGAAATCAGATACTATTAAATTCACTGTGTACAATACATTAATTAAAATTCTTCTCTGTTAAAGGCTTTATCTTACTTCAAGAGTCTCTGCAATTGATATGAAAATGCCAAGGACCTCTGTTGAAACTCGATGATAATCATAAACTTTGGTTTCACAGAGAGGAAGCGCAGTCTTTGTCTAGATCTTAAATTTTATTATAAACCTTTTGGTCTAAACAGCTCTGGGATGTGAAGGCCTAAGCTTACCAACTTGTTGCTGGTCTTTGGGTAAGACATGATTTTGAACAGACACCATCCAAGAATTGAAAAGGCATCATTAAAACATTAATTTCCGGTAAAGGATTTTACTGCATGATAAACTACCTAGTTCTGAGGAGGTTTGAAAATTAGATCTCCCATTTCTCTGCTGAGCTAGAGATCTGGGAGCCTAGCTTTACTGGGTATATTCTCCCTTAAATCCTGGTTGCAAAGACATGCTTGTGGAAGACTGGTACCTCTGCGAAAGGAGCTACTGGAGCCATGGGAAGTCTTATCCAGAGCACAGAGAAGTCCTGTAGTAGGATTTGGCTCAGCCTATGTTGACTGAGAACTGCATAATAAAGCCCTTTTAGAATTTATATTCAAAATTTTATTGCTTCCTAAGAGGAATTTGCATCATTGTTGCTTCTTTTATGATGAGTAACTCAGACTGCTTAATGTTTGTCTCCCTTTCATGGTACTATAGGATGCTTCAGGAAATACTAGTGTCTAGCATAAATTGTCTTGGAAAATGCAGCCTCCAGATGTCATGGTACTTATTCACATTAAACTGTTCTTGTAAAGATAAAAACATGGATATTACAATATCAGGATTTTTCTTACTTTTTTAAAAACCACTGGTGTTATTCATAGCCCCTGTAAAGAGTTGCCTGGTATTCCCAGTATTCCTTATTGCCCTTGTGGGAAAGGTAAGGCTATTTTTGGCTTTGTGGTTGGGGAAGACTGAGCAAAAAGCAGTTGTATAAACTAATGTACCAAATGAAAGATCAGCTGGGAGGTGTTGGCTATCAATCTGAAATCACCTTGGCTCTTGCTAGTTAAAACCTCCCTCTGCATTTTCCACAGGGAAAGTGCTAAATAAGAACAGAGTGCTGAAATACATGTCCAGCTTGATTTGTAAGGCTGCTCCTACAAGCTTTCTATTACATTGCAGTATGTCCTTCAGAATTCTCTTAAAAACAACAACAAAAAAACCCCCAAGCAAGTCTTTCTCTTTGGTGATTTCATGGCTTCTGTTTCTTCCTCAGAGAAGATCAAGTCTGAAGTTTCTCTGACTTCGTCTGAAATTGTAGGCATGATCAATTTGTTTAAGAAACCTTGTAAGTACTTGACTGATGGAGCACACAATGTCCTGTCATTCAAAAGCTCACTGTTAAGTTTTTGTGGCTTAGTCTGGAACACTTTCAGCGGGGAGCTGGCTGAGGGGGGGAATGTGCTGTGCTTCTTGTTTTTAAGTAGGAGCTGCTGCTGATGTATGTGCTGCTTTTGTCCATTTTTATGGCAGTTAGAATAAACAGCGTATGTGTGAAGCACAGTTAAATTCAAACCAAAGAGGTTATTCTGGTTAATGTTTTTACAGGTAATTCCCTAAGGCATCACTTGGGGGTTTCTGCTCCACTGTGGGAAACTTCACTCCCCCATTTGTGTTATGTCAGATGCTGTGCTTTACCACACCTTTTGAAATGGTCCTTTTAACTGATGAAAGTTTAGAATTTATGGATTTAAATTTTGAAGTAAATAGAAAAATACATGCTCTTTTATGATCATCTGGATTATTTTTCAAAGTTGTCAAAAAGCTTGTTAATTTAAAGCTGTAGTTTAATTTTGATGGGTTTTCCTATGTCAGTTCTCAAATATCTTTCAGTTGCACTAACTTAACATTATTTCATTTTTATTTCTTGTATTGGGTTTGCAGGGATTCTTTGACAAATTCAGAATTTATTTGAGCAAAATGCGAATGGACTGAAGCAGTGTTAAGTTTGCACTTATGTGTAAATAGCAAGCATGCTGCCAAGCAATGGTGTTGGATTCATGTGGTGGTGTCCTGTTCACCTCTTTGTTGGTGGGGCTTGGGGGGGCGGGGGGAGGGGAGTTTGGGGACGAAGGTCCATCCAAGGGGTTTATAGTAAATGAGGCTTGCTTCCACCGCGAGATGATGGTTAACACTGTAATGTGACTAAAGCTTTAGTCTGTTTTCAGATTTCCCCATTACATGTCTATTCCACTTCAGAGGTAAATGGTGTCTCTGTTTCCGCTGGATTGCATGATGCTCTGGGTGAGCTTGCAATATATAAAAAGGCTTTAAGAGGGGAAAAGGCTCTCACTTGATTCACCAAGTGCCCTTCCGAGCAAGGCATGAAGCTCCCTGGTCACTGAAAGTCAGGTCAAATGCTCTCCCAGGCAAAGAAAGGAAGGAATGTAAAAACCCCTTTACTTCTCAACAAGCTATTTAATCAGCTCTAATTATGGATTTAACTGATGGAAATAGTAAGAAGACTTACTTTGCATGTACTATTGAGGAATTCATGTAGGAAGAAGAGACACAAGTGTTTGAAATACCTGGCTAGCTCTCTGTTGTCATCTGTTAATAATTCACATGGCTCTTTCATTTGTATTTTGTTGAGAAAAAGAGAGTAGGCTTGACACATAAAGAAGCTCTTAACTTCCTTTGTAAAGGAGTGGGAGTACAGTGTGTCCATTCAGTACAAAGAAAAGAATTTACTTTTGTCAAGTTTTCAGACTTTTTTAGTTTTCGTTTTGTAGGCAGCTTCACAGTGGCACTGTGGGAAGGAAACTCTGTTTCTCATGTGGCTTTTACTAGCTATTATTAGTTAAGCCATAACTGAGCTTCAAATTCCAGGCCCAGGCTTTCCCAGAATTTGGTGCCTGCTTTTGTAGAAAACCATTTGCTCTACAATTACCACCAAGTAAATTGGTGCATTGCTGTCTTGCCTTATACTGGGTGTGTTGTGCATCTCTGTACAGTACTACCATAAAGACTTAAAAAGCCCTGGCAGACAGTTATAGGGATGAGTCTGATTCAATGTCATTGTGAGACTTCTCTGAAAGCTGCTTTTCTAGGAAACCTTTCCCTATAACCTCTGCCTTGTGTAATTGAAAAAGGATTAGCTAAATTACATATGATTTCTCTGAGGGTACTTGTGTTTCATGGATGGAATTAAAAGCAGGAAGCTAGAGAATATCAACAGTTTGCCAGCTTTCCAGATGAAGTGAGTGATGATGTTTCTGCACACCTTGGTGGTCTTGTTCACAGAACCTGATTCCATGCTAGGGCTTTATTTTGCCTTTGCTTTCAGTCCCTTTTCTATCCTAGTATGTGCAATGGTTTCTGAACTCCCTCCCCTCCCTACACAAACTTTCCCTGGGTAAAGGGCAAATTTTGAAAATATTATGTAATTAAAATTGTGTTGGTAATATCTTACTTGTGATGTTTGTTTGTTTCTGTTTCCCTAAGAAGGATACATTTTACAAAGAGGTAAGTATGACTTACCTTACTTCTGCATATGTATTAGCAGAAATCGAAAAGATGAGAACATGAACACAGGTGATTTATATATCCACAAGCACTCTACTTAGGATAGCAATGCTTTCTATATGTGGAACATGAAGTTTTAACAGCTCATGGGTGGAGAGAGACACTACTTGTCTCACCTGGTCATTTGTAATGAAGGCATTCATTATTTTTGTCTTTTAGGATTTCTTTCAGAAAAGTTGGAATGCATGGTCTGCCTGTCTGTCCCCATGGGTCAGGATTGAATTGCAAATTATTCCTCTGCTGCTTGAGCAGACTGGCTGCTGCTGGAAATGTGACACTCAGCTACGTGGAATTCTTCTCTGTACCAACCTTGCCATGCCTGCATTCATTTTTCCTAAATTACTAAACAACTTACACTTAATGAGTTGCAACTAATTAATACCTCTTGCTTTGCTACTCCTATAAAATTATACTTCCAGTAAAATGCTTCATGAACTCATTAGACCTCTCAACCCAGCTGACTCTTGTCCTCTTGTTTACTGGTTTCTTACTAGATAGCGAGATTAAAATCCTGTCTTCTTACTCCAAAGATGCAATCTCTTCATGTTCTTCTCCCATGACAGACTACATTTAATTGTTATTCTGGAATGCTGTTTCCCTAAATGAGGTGTCCTCTTTAGCCTGTAGAGCAGAGTGCCTGTCCCATTTCACAGCACAGCCTGAAGGAAGGATGACCAGCTGCTCTGTGGCTATGCTTGCCCCAGCTGATGACTCGGCTGCTGCAGGGTAATAAGAGGGTAACTCTGCCGAGGGTGCTTGGGGCGTCCTGAAGAACAGGTCCAAACAAACCTTACCAGTCTGATGGCATGGTCCAGGAGGGCAGGGCAGGGAGACACAGCTGATCACGCCAGGTCAGGGCCTCAACATTTATGAGCTATGGCATGGAACCAATTCCAGCAGAGGAGACCAAAGTTCTGGTTTGGCAAGGCTGTCTTGAAGGTTGTGCCCTCACCCATCAACACCTTGAGGGGTTTACAGCCAGCTTGTTTTTACCTGCTGTGGGTCTTGGAAGAAAACCCTTCCCCCTTCAGTTGGGGCTGGTTCTGGTAGAGCCCAGGTAATGCTGATGATGCCTCTGCATGCGTTCCCCAGGACAGAGATTTCAGAGCTGCTGCTTGGGATCCTGCCGTGCTGTAAGCACTGTGTTTCCACCGTGGCTGCAAAGGGTGATGTCTTTCAGAAAGTTTGTTTCTTGGGGGCTCTGAAGACTTTTATATGGGCAGTTTTGTGGCAGATGGTTTCAGTAAACATTTGCTGTTACAAGGAAGCAATACAGAATTCTCTACCTTCTGTTCCTTCCTGGGACCTTGCACACATTTTAACACATCCTTTCTTCCCTTATTCTTGGTCCGGGCTAATTTCAAATCCTTGGTTCAGGGGCTTTTGGCCTCCTTTACAGTGCTGGGCAGCACATGTGGTGTCCATGCAGCAGTGGGCTGCCTGAAGTGCTGCCAGGCTGGAGCACTGGCCAGCTGGCAAAGCTTGCAGCTGGCTCTCAGCTGCATGGATGTACACATCCCCAAGGCACCTCAAGGAGGAGCAGCAGCTTCTATCCAGTGTCCCCTTCCACTTTGTTCTGAATGTTTGATTTAAATAAAACTGGTGAAAACACTTCCCTTGGGTTTTAGAAGAACTTAGTAAAAAAATTGTAATATTTTTAAAAGCCATTCAAGTAGCCATTTACAACAAAGTAGAGGAGGCTGTAGCTGGGTAGAGGTCAGCCTCTTCTCCCAGGCAACCAGCGACAGGACGAGAGGAGACAGACTTAAGCTGTGCCAGGGCAGGTTTAGGCTGGACATTAGGAAGAGGTTCTTCACAGAAAGGTTGATTGGGTGTTGGAATGGGCTGCCCGGGGAGTCACTGTCCCTGAAGGTGTTAAGGAAAAGACTGACTGTGGCACTTAGTTGATAAGGTGGTGTTAGGTCATAGGCTAGACTTGATGATCTCAAAGGTCCTTTCCAACCTAAATGATCATGTGATTCTGTGAGATCTCACTGCTCTCTCATTTTTTCATGTTTGATTAAGTGGCTAACCAGATACTATCTGGATTGCCTTACCGTTAGTGAAGATTTTGGATACAGTGTGGGTGATGTCCTTACAGGAATCTGTTTACCAAACCCAAGTACAGATATTTGAACATCTTTTAGTAACATGTTTGACTGTGATTTCTGAAGTGGCACCTTAGAAGTTAGCAGTAGCTGCCCTCCTGTTAATGGAGATATATATGTATGGATAGATATACATATAGATAGATAGATATCTATATATCTATATCTATATCTATATCTATATCTATATCACCAGGTATGCATTCTTCCAGAAGGTTTTTTTTTTCCAGATTCATCAGTGGTCTGCAGTATGCAAATATATGATAAGTTTCATGTACATATAAGTGACTGCACTCATTTTAATTCAGCATTTTTTGGAACATCAATAAACCAGTGATTTCTCAGGTGATGCAGCAGATTAGTTGTCATTAGCTAATTTTCAGTTTACAGTCTGAAACACTTAATCTCAAACGTGTTTGTGCAAGTTCATCACCAGAGAGCAGATATGTGTGGTATTAATTGTGACTAAATCAGATCAAATTGCATTTGTTCAGAGTAATATTTTCTGCCAACACATTATGAACAATCCATACGCTGTGATATATATAATCTCTCTACCATCAGGTAGAGACATACCTGATAAAACAATCCCAACTAAAAACCAGAATATTTGGAGATCATCTTATTTTCTTCTGATGTGGTGTGGTTGTTCATGGTTTGTCTTCAAACAATCTACAGTGTAAGAGCAGGAAAAAGAAAAGGAGGAAATGTGTTTTTTTCTTGCAATTAAGACATACCCTCTGGTGGAAAAATCCTGGAGGAGATGCTACATTGCAATGTATTCCTGCCCCGCAACTGGCGTTTTTCTTTCTTCCATATTAGATGTAGGACTTAGTCTTACAAAGTCAAGAAGAGGGGTGAAGGGGTGGGAGAAGCCTAAGCTTAACTTGTACATTGTGTTAAGTTACCCTTGTATTGTTGACAGTGCTGTCATTTCATACGTCTAAATTCAATGGTTCTTTCCTCTGACTGTCCTGGGTGGGTGTTGCTGCACATATGGCTTTTGGGCTTTAGCTCTGCTGTTTAAAGAAGGATCGAGATTAGCACAGTCATTTAGAGCATCAGGACTTTTCTGAAAATGCAGTAGAAAACTTGGTGTGAGGATCTGGGGATCTAACAGAGGGCCAGCACAGAGCACTGGAATGACTGCTCTCTTCACTTAAGACTTTTAGATGTGTTACTTTTCCTCTTCCCTAAGCCCACAAGACAAAGCATGTACTTTGTTTCTGCATTCATATTTGACAAATCTTTCAGAAAGGTTCATGTGAGCAAGGTTTCAAGAAGTAGAACTTGGATTTATGTTGAGAAGCTTTGCATTATCTCAGTGTCAAAATGTTATGGAGAGAGATGTGAGCATCTCTTGAGGATAGTGGTCACATAAGGGAAACTGATTATATTTATAAACTTTTCTTTAATCTTGTTTATTATCTTTGTACTGTTAGAACTCTTTCAAACTTGCATGTACTACTATAACCCTAGGTGATGCTTTACAGAGATGGATAAACACTAACTCAGCTCCTGAGCACTTGTAGTCTAGCACGTAAAGAACAGATACAAAGCAAGTAACAAAGGTTAAAATTCACCAAGTGTTCACCTCTCTCCTCCGGCCCCAGCCCTTTCCCAAATCTGCTCTCTGAGATGTTTTTACAGTGAGTGCTCTTGTACCTTGAGTTGGACAAGTAGAGCAGGGGTATCAGGAGGAAGGCTGTTTATGTAGGGTGCCAAGAAATTATTTCAGAGAAGCAGTTAATGAAGGGAGACAAATGCAATTTGGTCAACATGGGCTTCCTCTGACTCCCATTGTGAACTTGCCTTAGCTGGACAGTCAGGGCAACCAGTCCTGTACCAAGCTGCTTGCAGGGATCCAAAATTTGCTTTGGCATTTACAAGTGTTCAGAGCTACTGAAATGGGCCCCAGCTTCCATCCATGCTAGACAGACAGATCCTGGCACTAGTCAGATCCAGGACAGGAATTCTGTTCCTTGCTCCTGCCATTGGACTGGAGGGTACCTGATCTGCCAGAAGACACCCTGTACAAGTGACACTTTCTGGAATGATGTTGCATCATGAGACATAGCACTTGGCTGGTCCCTGGGGCTGTCACAGCTGCTGCAGCCCCTCAGAGCATGACAGACACAATTTGCACTCCCAGTGTCTTTCCAAGGCTTACAAACTGCACACTTGAATAGTTTTCACTTGAGAGCCCATCTTGATGTCATATCCTCAATCTATAATGCATTAAATTCCCTTGGCTGTACTCATGTTTAACCATCCTCAGTAGCACAAGGGATCTTGTGGTTTGCCTGGCCACCTGAGTCCTCTCCGTTCTGTTTTGTTCTGGCACGTAGTAAATAGTAAATAAATTCCAACGTGGGTAAGTGGTGTTGGAGAAAGGACTGTCTCCTTTCTCAGTGAAGTCTAATCTTGTCCTCCTTGTGTGGCTAAATTTTATGTATTTCTCCAGTACACTGATGATAATGCTTAGTAATCTCAGCACAGACAGACGATGTGTGATTAGTGTGATCAGTCACATCTGGGCCTGGCAAATCCTCGCCTGGAACCAAAACAGCATGAAAATAGGAAATTCTTTTTTTTCCTCTTTTCTCTCACTACCTAAAGGAAAGATGTTTTAAAAGGAAATATCTGGTTGTCTTAGCTCAGGAACAGAGAGAGTTGTGCTTTTGTGCAAAGGTCATTTTGGATTTTTAGATGTTTTTAAATGTTTAGGTTTATAAATGCTTGAGTATAATCTCTTTATGGATGCTTCTCTTCTCTTTAATTTTGCTTCTTCATGAGTAATTAATTTAGTTCTAGCCCCATAAAACAGAACAGTTAGCGGATTTCATTTAGCATTACAGTAGTACATTGGATTTTTTTTTATTTTGAAGTTACAGAATCTATAAAGAACCCTTTCTTGATATTTGTATTTGGAGTAGCAATCTTACTTGGCTGACATTTAAATAACACTGCTTCTACTTATTAGTGCTATATATTAATATACTTAGTGTTAGCCAAATAACTCTGATGGCAAAATACATCTGAGTATTCTTTGAAGTGAATATTGTTAGTTTTGCAAACATCAAAAGAAAACTCTTCAAGATTTTTTATCTCTTAGATATTTATAGGTAGATCTAAACTGTAAAATTTAATCAGATTTCTCTGAGTTTTCTAGTCAGTAAGTGCTTGATGTCTTGCACCTTTATTTTAAGTCTGGAAAACAAAGGCAAGCCAGTCAACTCAATTCTTCAGTTGCCTCCAAACAGTAAATATGAAACTAAAAAGATATGACCTGTATTGTTTTGGGGAGTGGGTTCTGTTTTTTTGGTTTTTTTTTTTTTTGTTTAATAAATAACAGTGAGGAAAGACCTTATTATTCTGTATATTTTGGTACACTGATGACAAGATGAGGATTTGAGTCAATTTTAAGCTCCTTTTCTAAAGCAGATCTAGTGTTTGAGAACATTGCCAGCACTTCAACCTGAAGATTTACAGCAGGAAGGTGCAGGGGGAGCAGTGAGGAGGGAAAGGCGTCCTTGTGCCACAGCTGTGCACAGCTCCAGGAGCAGAGGTGGCTCCATGCAGGAGCACAGCACTTCCAGGCTTCAGAGGGGAACACAGAGCAGGTTCTTCAGCCCCTGTGCTGCTGACTGAAGTTATTTCCTATGATATTTTGGGGATATGCCAGTCTGGGGAATGAGTACTACAATTCCTTCTGACTACCTTGCCCAACAGAATAAGGAAATTGAGGTTTGACTTTCTGCAGAAGTAAAAAAAAACAACTAACGCTTAACAAAAGAGAACTCTTCCCAGCTGCCTGCTCCTCTTCACTGTTGTTTTCACCATGCAAGCATTGACTTTGGTCATTGCTTTTTGCCAAAGCTGGCTGGAGAATTTGGGAACGCTATGGTTTGTGCAGCTCTTTTCTTAAGATGTAGTTTATTTTCTTTATTTTGCTACCCAGCTGTAAACCACAACAGCATGATTTAATTCTGTGAAATCAGAGATCGGCACAAGCATTTTAATTCTTTTAGACACATTCAGCCTGAGGTCAGATTTAGCTTGGTTTTCAGGTCACTCAGATAAGGGGGTCTTGTGATTCATTGCAAAAATTAGAGATGGTTCTGACATTTTAATTCCCTAAATCTGGGGAGGGGAGATGGATTACTGCCTTCTGTTCAGCTTTACCCTTTTAAAATTTAATGAAGAACTTATTAAATTAATATGTCCACTGGAGTAGTTGACACTTTGCTTAGAATAAGACCTCTTTTACTCTTGTGTTTTCTATATCACTTTATAATTCTCAGAACTTTGAAAGACAACACACAGGCATAAAGTAATTGTTGGGGTTTCCCCTTCTTCTAATCTCCCTCCCCTTCATTTAGAGTTTCATGTAGAACTATGTTGGAACTTTTTTTAATGTATTTTTGCTACATCAAGGAGCTGCTCTAACTCAAAAGTTATATTGATTGTTTCAAGAAAACTTGCTAACATCTCTTATGACTGGGGACTAGGTAAATTCATGAAATGGAAAACTGACTCTCTTAATTTAATCTGACCTATGTGAAATATTCTAGCAGTTCATCTGAATTACAAAGTTAAAATTCACGTATGTTCGTCATTGTAAAATACGTTAAACTGAAACTGTGCAAAAAATAAAGATAATCACTCACAGTATCTATATCCATAATGATCTCAGTTTGTGTTAGGCATTAAAAGCAGAAAAAATGCATCTGATTTTGCACAATTACATGACATTTTTATCCAATAATATTGCCTTTATGTGACGTTGAAAAGAGAATTTGTTCTGTGTCAAAATGATTCACTAATGTATTAGTTTGTTTTTTCCTTAAAAAAGAAAGGAAAAAATTCCAAATCCCAGTCTAAAACTGGTATTGACTGTACTTGCTTTCTTACAGCCTTGATTTATTAGCACCTGGTGATTTATTAGTCAGTTGGCTCTCCAGCCCCTTGCTTGGGTGCTAACCCCTGCCACTCCCCACAGCCCTTTCCACAGGAGGACATTTATATTTCACAGCAGCACCACAGTGCTGGGTTATAATTATCCTGTGAGCATTTGGGGTGGTCACATCTGTCTTCTCAGCCATTTCAAGCTGATCTGGGAGATCTCAGAAACAGGCCCTAAAGGAATGAGTTTGTACATAATACTCATTTCTGTTATCCCAGTCCTCCAGCCATCCAGGCTTTCTGGCACAGCACTCTGACTCTCCTCTGAGATCGTGATACTTCTCAGCTTTTTCTTACCGGTAGAACTCAGCAGCATGCTGGTGGGCGCTTCTGCATTATACTGAAGACGTTTGGTCTATGAGTTTCATGCTCTCTTCATTAAAATTAACATTTTCTATGGTAAGGCAGTAGTTTCTGTGAGGATGAAATGCTCTTTCTCTCACCAGTGGAAAACTGGAAGTGGTATAGATCTAAAAATGTTGACCAGTACAATATTATTCTAGAGCTGGAGTGGCATGAAAACTGTTAAAAAATCCCTTGCAAGAATGCTCCTAGAAATTGCGGTTTGAGTGTAGGATCCTGGTCTGTCAGCAGCCTGTGCCAGCCTTGAGGAGGTATAAATGATCTCTGGGGAGGGGCAGTGGGAGCTGTTTGTCCAGCGCATGTGGTGCTCCTTGGACTTTGGACTCCTCTGCCATGGGGCCTCAGGGAAGTAGCTTTGCCTCAGGGAGGTTTATCTTTTCATATGCAGCATGGCCAGGACTTCAGGTTTCCAATGTTTTCAGTCAGGAATTTTCCCATGTAAGAAATTAACCTGCTGAGGGAATCCCATGTTTTATAATTTTTTTTTTCTCTGAGAAGGAAAAAATGAGCCAATGTCACTTTATTACATTGACATCAAGTGTTTAATGCAGGTCTGCAAACCTCAGATAAAACCCAGCACACCAAAAGGGTCTCCCATCATTAATAACGT
This sequence comes from Acanthiza pusilla, assembly GCA_036630365.1. Lineage (NCBI taxonomy): Eukaryota > Metazoa > Chordata > Aves > Passeriformes > Acanthizidae > Acanthiza > Acanthiza pusilla. The sequence continues at coordinate 37,550,396 of JAXCHO010000164.1, read as the reverse complement.
GAGTTAATAAGTCTTGCCCTAGTAAAACAAAGATTTCTTCCTTCTGTTACATAATCTTTTGTTTGTGAATCAGATGCTCCTGTGGTCTCTTCCTTTCTAAAAGCCTCACATGCATCACTGTGCCCAGAGCTATGATAAGCAGGTTTTATCTTATCGGGTATGCTCTGCAATGCAGCCCAGCACCTCAGTAACATCTGTTGCATTTACTTAACCCTTTCTCAAATGTATGAACCCCAAGACCCATTATTACTGTCCTCAGGATGTGTATCCCAGCTTTTTTTACACCCCCTGGCTTCTCACTGTGTAACCTCTAACTGGGGCTTTCCCCTGAAAGAAGGAAACTCCTTGGCCACAGTAGGCTTTGCTCCTGAAGTTTGTACTAATTTTCTCATACTGTCATTCCTGCTGGGAGTCTCTTGCTATCCCCAGCCTACCTCATGCATTCCCTGAGTGACCTACCTGCTCTAAGTTTGGTTGTGTTTTTTGGAGGGCAGTGTCTTCTCTGTGGCAAATGTGCTGCCCAAGGATGGCAGTGGGATGGATTAAGAAGGCAGAATGTCACTGTTAAAACAAAGCGTTGGGTGAATGAGGCTTTCTGACCTCTAGGACCACTCATTGTGATGCTTGACAAAAATAGAAGGCATAGAAATAAAAAGACTGGCTGGGAAGACTTTAGTTAATAGGTGGGGAAAAGAGGACAACAGGAGCTCAGAAATGAAGGAAGGTGAGATTTTTGCCATAGTAAATGAGACTGAAGAAGTGGATATTTATTTAGCTCTAGTTCTTCTGCTTAATGTCATCTAAACATTTTTAAAATTTTCTTTACTCCTCCATTCAAATTTCTTTCTTGCTTTTAAAGACCACTGTGCCAAACCTCATGCAGCGGATATTAAGCCTTTTTGCCTTCAGGAGAGTATTTCCTTGTTCTATCAAGAGAAGTGTTGAAATAGCTCTTTCCTTGCTCTGGACGATAAAGCACATTATATGGTGTTTGAACATTAATAGACTCCATTATGATGATTCATACGTGTCTCCTAACAGCTGGCTGTCTCAGCTACGTATGATTTCTGGGGAAGGTACAGTCTTTGGGAGGAAGAAAAATCACAAAATGGTCGGTTGTTTATGGAAATGTTTTCGCTTCTGCAGGTGGCAAGGGAAAATAGATGTTTCTGGAAAGTAAGATTTGTTCTTGCTGTGTTATGGATACTTTAGCTAGTATTACTAGTTTATATCAGGTAATCCAAGAATACCTCAACCTCTCTGGGACAAGGTTTGCAAGAAATAGAATCTCTTGTAAGATCACTTGATACTCTTGGAAAAACAGGCAAGCAATGGCACACTATTTTTCCTTTGCTTTGCCTAGGTGTTTCATTAGACTATTGTGGCTACATCAATTTGATGCCTTCAATACCTCTCAATCTTGTTTTCATTTAATGTTTCTCAGCTATTGATGTTGCGTTGGGTGATATTATCTCTGCCAACATGAGACTATTGCATACTGTCAGCTTTATGACTGCTATGTGCTATCACTAAATGTCCCACAGAGTTGAACCCATTTCTGAGAAGTTATGTTATTAAATCTGATATCACTCTTTTTTTATGTCAATCTTTATTACCTGTGTTTTAACAGTTTCCTTGGGTTCTTTGGTGTTTGTGCCTGCTTTGTGTATCTGGGCTGTGTCCATCTATCAACCCCAGCTTTCTATTTGGCTACCTGTGGAAGAGAGGGCAATGGATTGAGGGCAGGTCATGAAGGCAGAAAATGTCCAGAAACCAATTTTCCCTGTGAAATCAGATGAGCTACCATAGGTATGGGAGCTCACACCTATTTTCCAACATGGGAACGTTGTTAAGCAGAGCAAAGTCTGTTCTCATCCTCCTTGATCCCAAATAATTTATTTCCCTTTCCTGGAGGAGTGGAAACACCTCCCCAGGGAGGTTATCAGCAATAACAAGCACCTCTGGGAGCTCACAGAAATGAATGTACTAAGATGTGAGCTGGAAGCAAGTGCCAATCCCAGTTTGCCCAGAGAAGCTCTATGCCCTGCTAGAACAGACTGGGCAAGGGGAAGGGAGGGCAGCTTCTTTGGTGGGGACCTGAAAAGCAAAGAAGTTTGTGCAGATGCATGGCTAATCTGGGGCTCAACAGGGTGGTGCTTATTGTAGTGGATACATCCTGAGTTATTTTAAAAAGAGCATCAATAAGTATCCCATTAGCTGGAAATCAAGGGGTTTTTTTAAATGGTGATACTGACAATGTATATCATAGGAACCTTTTTTCTGTTGTAGAGATGCAATTTAAAATGTCAGTCAACTTACCCTCTTAACAATATCTTTTTGTCCCCTTTTCCACCTTGGCTGCTCTATTGTGCCTGCAGCCCAGTAACCCACTTGGCCTCTCTCTGCCGCACAGTTCTTGATGCTACATCCATATGGATTTCCATTCTCTAAATTCATTATAGAAATGTCTGTTCAGTTTAATAATTCATATTCTCATTAATCTAGCTTATTACACCGTATTTTATAGCCATTAAATTCACTAAAAAAGAATGTATTATTTTGGAGACAGTTCCTGTGCAATATCTCATACTATGAGAAGAGTTATAGACAAGTGCTGCATTTTATATAATGAGCAAAATATCTGTGAAAACTTTGCAAATCCCATTTCAAAACTGGGGCATGAATAATCTTGGTCACAATAACTTCAGATTCAAATTGACACTATGAATCCTGCTTCAATTTATTTTTCCCCTCTATGATCATCTTTCTACCCACCAGCTGATGCATGTTCTTGGTCAGCTCTGCTCAGAGAGGTTTCATCCCACAGGTTTCCTCACCCACACTGCTGTGAGTGCCCCCAACACTGCAACAAATAGGAAAAACTGCAAGGAACCAATAGCTTGTTAAATATTTAGGTGTCCCTTCCATGATTATATAAGTCTTTCTGTTTCTCACAGTAAGTTTGCTTCGCTTGAAAATTGTTTTTCTGGTATTTCCAGGGGCATTGACATCCCTGTCCTACCCAGTGGCATAACCTCACCCCTGCCTGTTGTCTGCAATACACTGCTCACTCCCTTTCCAGTAATTTAAATATCTTCTCTCTGTAATCATGCTAGTTAAGTCTTTGTTTGGCCTGTGCTTGTGTTGAGGATTCTGTGCCATTTTTGAAAGGCATCACAGCCTAGGAATCCCAATGGAATTGGGTAACATTTGAGCAGTTTAACTGCAAGCTCTCTTATGGGGAATTTTCAGCTGGCATGTCGATAAGACTTTGCCAGCTGGAGTCCAAAGGCTGTGCCTGATTTACTGGCAATATAGCCCATTGCACCCGCCTTCATCGTTCTTGGAGAGCACGAAAAAGAGTGTGACGGGAGAAGCTGCTCCGCTCTGTCATCGGGAGTGGAGGCACCATGTGCTGCCTGCATGGTGCCGATGCTCTCTGCTTTAACTGGCTCTATGCATGTCTTTGTGCATCTGACAAATTATATGACAGGTTAAAGATTATTCTAATCTGCTCTGCTACTCCTCTGGTAGCTGAGAAGGGAGAGCCTACCATATGTGCTGTGTTACCCTAGCTGGTATATCCAACCTTGTTTATCTGGTGCCTTCACACCTTATGTTATTCTGTGATTCAAAACTGATTTACTGTTAACTGTTTACAGTGATTTGAACAAGATAGACTTGTCAAACAGACAGGAAAAAAGGTTTAATTGCTTATTTCCCCTGGTCTCCTGGGGCTGGATCTGTAGGATTCCATTAAAGTGATTAAGAACAGAAGCAAATGGCGCATATAAGCTGACTTGTTTCCTGTCTCTACCAGCAATTGTCCTTGTTGCAAGTTGACACCATTGAATGTCCCAACTTTCATCCTTTCCTATCCCAATTTTTCCTCTCAGCAGTAGAGATGGACGGAAGGGATGAGTTGTGTTTGAGAATTACAGACTCAAAAGGCTTTTGTGCAGAGAATTGTCTGCTGCGTTGCTGATGTTTGGAATACTATTTTTACTTGTTTTACTGTTACCGGAAGCATTTTACCCTGTAGGTGATATCATCCCACATCTTCCTCCATAAGATCTTGTGAAAAATTTACATGAACAGACTTTGTCTTAGCGGTCAGGCATTCCCTCCTTAGAAACCTGGCAGGATGGGGAACAGTGTGTGCAGCCTATGCAAGGCAGGGTGTTCTTTGGTTTTGGAATGAGTCACAAAGCCTGATTTAAAGAATTCATGCTTAGTAATGTGACAACTGTGATGATGGGTGTGCAGCGAGAAAACAGCTAAGGGACATGTTACATCACATGGAGAAAAGCAGATCTTGGCTGCAAATAAGTGTGTCGGTTTTCACCCATTTTGATGAAATGAAAGCTGTGTTGACCTGTTACATTTGTTCAACACTAGATTACTAATTGGTGAATCAGTACAGTAAATTTAGAGTCAATGAGGCAATTCACAGTTATATCTGAAGATCTCCAAAAGAGGAGGAGACAAGGGTAATAAGGATGAATGACATGGTGAGAACCTTTTTAAAAAAATGCTGTAGTTGAATTGTTTTATGCAATAAATTACATTAACCAACTCAATTGGTATCATGCAGCTTTCCCTTTCAAAGAAAGCTCAGGAAACAGGCAAGGTGGGAACTGTGGACAAATAGCTCTTTCACCCAGTCTTGTGTCTGGTACCGATGCTTTCTCTCATGTGTGCTCTACCGTTTGATTTATGGGGTTTTGCAGTCAGTGTCTGAAGTGTGTAAAGGGCTGGAGCAGCTGTGACCAGGAGCAATAATTTCTCTCTTTCTCTGCATGATTGCCTGCCTGTTTGTTAGGGGTTTCATATAAGAACAAATTCCATTATATATAAATACATTCTGTATATATCTGAAGTCAGAATTGAGCAGCAAGCAATTGGTCTGGCTGGAGATGCAAGTTGGTCAGCTTATGGAAAGCAGAGCTGGGAGACAGGTAATCTTCCATATTCAGTTCTCTTCTACACTGGTAAAACTGTGTTCCAGTTGTTGTTTTTCTCATCTGCTTATTGTGAGTCAGTGATTCTGGGCCTGAATTTGAAGTTCGCAGTTCAGCTTTTTCTCTTTATGCTGCTACTTGGATGGCCTGTTGTTTTAATGAAGTTGCACAAATGCTGTTTGTCTTGACTGCCCAAGGAGAAGAATTACACTTGTGTGAACTTCTTACAGATCTGTAAAGGAAGCGCAGAATTACTATTTCTTGGGTCTTTGACTTTGTAATTTCCAGGTAGGTTTCCTACTTCATCCACAATCAGACACAGGTAGATTAACTGTGTGTAAGTTTGATCCCATACGGGGTTCAACTCGGGCTCTCTGGCACTATGCTAGTTTGGAAACCACTTACCACTGGAAGCAGCCAGATCACAATGTGCTTGGGCACATTTTCTCCCTCTGAAAACCCTGCAGCTGTTCCTCTAGCTGTTGCCCAGATGTGGCTTTACCCTGCTTAGGCACAGCAGAGTGTTAAAAACTAAGGTGGAATTAAAGAGTGCTATTGCACTACAGAAGATTTTCCAGGTTTCCTGCTCAAACATTACTACAGGGGCCAGCATGTACTTTGCAACCAAACCAGTGATTTCTGCTGAGCCCCAGCCCAAAGCAAGAGTAGAGCATGCAGAGGTAGTGCACGTGCACACAGCCTGTGAGGAAAGCATACACAGGAACGTAATTAGCTCATGAAAATATTTGTCACCAGTACACCATGATGCTTCTCAAACTCGATTATGATAGGAGGTTAATTCTGGGGTTAAAAAAAACCCAAACAAACCAAAGAAAAAACCTCAACTAGCTTGTTTTAAGTCAATTTAATGCAAAATTAAGGTAAAGCCTAAGAGAAATAAAGCTCTTTAAAAGTTATGTTTTATGTATTTGTTGATGCATCCCAGCCCCGAGAAATTAACCCATTCTTGACAGTGTTTAACAAGAAAATCATAGTACTCCTTTTTAGTAGATGGGGCGATAATAGTTTCAAGCTGCCTTTATTTTCTCCAGTCTTTGGTGGGGAAAAAAAAGTTACTTTTTTTCCTGGTTAACTTTTTTGTTTCTTGTTCCTGTCTTCATGTATGTTTTGTGGTTCTGCTGTGCTTTTTTTGGTGTAGCTTTGAAAATTGCAATGTCTCAAGGAAGAAATGCTTGGTCAAATTCTGCCCTCAGTTACTTGGGGGAAAAAAGTCAGAGAAATGTATTGACTTTGCTGATATAAAGCTGGATGTTTATTGAAGTAACCCAGCAGCAAACCAACAGAACTGTATCCTGTTCTCTTTGTTCATTTGTAAATTGACTTGTCTGGTTATGAGGCCACATAACTAAAACACAGCTTGAATTGCTTTCAATTCGAGGCGGAGGATCCAGCACCTTCCAAAATGAGGTGACCAAAGCACTGTTTGCCTTTAGGTAAAACGCTCAAAACTGTGCTATAAAACCTAAAACCGCTGCGGTGTTACATTCTGGCTTTGCAAAATGATCCTTGTCCATCCAAACGCTCGGCTGCAGTGGCACCCCCGCGCACATCCCTCGGGCGCGGAGCGCAGGTTTCAGCGCTGTCGCGCTCGCTGTGGCGGTGTGGCGCGTCCCCAGCAGGCTGCAGCCCGGCACAGTGCCATGGCTGTCGCCGCGCTGCTCCGGGCTGCTGCTGCTGCCGCGCTCTTTGACCTCATTCCTCCTTTGAACCTGCCTGCCGCCGCGCCGTGCGCTCCGGCCGCGTCCCTCAGCCCCGCGCCGCTCTGTCTTGTCACCCGCAGACAAGAAAAAGGCAGGCAAATTCCAGCCTTTCAAGAAGCTCTTCGGCAAGAGGAAGAAAAGAGAGCCCGCCTCGGAGTGTGAGGAGCCCAAGCTGAAGCCCAGCCACTCCTTCGGCAACATCTGCGACGGGAGCTCCTCGGATGAAGACCCGAGCGGTGCGCTGAGGTGAGTGCTGCCGGCCCCGCACACACAGTGCCTGCTCCCCCTGCTCTAAGGGAAGGAAATTTACATTCTGCCCCTGCTGAGCGGCAGAAATTTGTACAGTGCTTGTTATGAAGCATGTGCATCCGTCCTTCCTCTGGACGTGACACCTGCTGCTTTAGACCTCAGTCTCACAGCTTAAGAGGCACATGTGCTGGTCTGCAGGTAAGAAATCCCAGGGGGACGCAGAAATTCATTTGAATCCAGCTCTGTGATTTAACAGGTGAACACCTGAGCAGAGGTATTAATGGCATCCCTGTTTTTAAAACTGGAAAAAGGGAAACTTGAACTGGCTGCTATGGACATTTTATTGTACACATTTCCCTGCAGGGTGGTATCTTTGGGTCAGGACAGACACATCCTTTTTTACTCTGTCCCATATAATTTTTGTATTGTAATTGGGGTCAACAAACAGGCTGCTTTTATTTTGAACCAATTTGAATGTAGAGTACAAGAAGGAAGAAAGGAGAGAGAGGCACCTGGAAATCAGATCATATTCCAGTGACAACAGAGCATGACAGAAACACAGCATGAAAATTTTCTGTGGGGATGTTGGGAGCAAAAAACTGTACAATTTAACCAGTCAGCAATCTCTACCTAGGAAAGGGAAAAAAACCCCCAAACCAAACAAACACAAACAAATAAACAACCAAACAAAATCCAAACAAAAGCCCCCCTACCCCAGCAACAACAAAGCCCCAAGACCAGATACACAACTAATGGAGTCAGTAACACTTATTTCACTTTCCAGCTGCTAGTGTCAGAGAGGTTATTTGACTCCTGATCAAAGCCTGCTGTTTTGGAAGAAAAGGAGATGTTTGCACTGGGGAGTGCATCTGAATGTAACAAAAAATCTGAAAGGGTAAAAAATCCATTCCAAATTTCTCTGCTCAAGAATGAAATGGGTATCAGAAACATTGCCCTGAACAGTATTTCCAATACTGTCTGTGAAAATGTGATTTTTGAAATTATTTATTGGGGGATTATTTTAGCTTCTGGGGTTTTATTCCATTCTGAGAAATTCCTTAAGTACTATGTTTCCTTTTGGTTTCTGCAGTGTAATATTGTTCACCTCTTCTGCTTATCCCAACTTTTTCAGAAAATCAATGCTGAGCATAGCCACCCTGTAGCTGGAGGTGTGACTGACCAATGTTGGGATGCATTACCTGAGTGCACGATGCCAAGCATGCCAAGTGCCTTTCCCCTCACAAGCAAACTAAAGGGCATAATCTCACTATCAGAGATTTCCCATTTGGCAAAACTGAAAATGCAGTGCTGCACCCAGAAACAAACAGTGATATGGGAACCTGTCCTGTTCCACAACAGTGACAGGAAGGTACGACAGACCTTGCTTGAGACTGTTTAATGTTTACATTTTAAAAGCTATTATTTTTTTGAATTAACAAAAGCATTAAAAGTTAGCTTCTGGTGGAATAAATCAGACTGCACATTTTAAATCAAAGAGGATTAGTAAATGTGAAAGGTTCCACATCTCATCTCAAGTGGAACATTTTTTTCTGTGGTTGCCAAGAGGTTTTAACCTGCTAGAAATACTCCATCAAACCTCTGTTTTCTCCTGTCAGGCTTCATGGTGCAAATGTGGGTGGGATTTGATGATAATTTTCAGTTTGCAGGTAGTGTTTGCCACATTACTCATTTTACAACAAGCATAAATGTTCAGTGCAGTGCATTAGATTGCTTTAGGAGCTTCATTTTGCTACCCCAGTCTGTTATCAACATATTTTCCATCCATTATTTTTTTTTGGCCTTTACTGTAATTTCAAACATTTATGAATTGATTGCAGAGATAGGCCGTCTAACTAAAATAATAACATAGTTGTTTACAAGTTGTCTAACAGTAAATGCATCGCCCTATTCATACAGAAATAGACTAGAGCAAATACCAATAACTAGTTGTATACTTACATAAGCAAAATTCTGAGTAGTTTTTAAAACCATTTGCTTCAAACTCTTCAAGAATGTACAACAACCATATATTTACAGAAGTGTAATAAAAGTTCTAATTTTGCAATAAAAGTTCAGGGATGTTCCCATTCCTTTAACAGAGTTATATTTCTTCCTCAGTCTGCAATGTACTTGAATTTGTTAACTGCAGATGTGTCATGTGGACTTTTTGCTTTGTTTTGGGGAGAGGAGGTGGTTGTTGTGAAAAGATATCAAGGGAGGAAGCTGCTTCAGGAAGGTGGAGACAAGCAAATGAATGAGTGTAGGCTAAGGAAGACATCTGTACTGCTTCCAAGACCTAAGCTAATATTTCACCGAGTGCTGTATTGACTTACAAGCCTGCTCACAGCTAACACCTGAATCTCTAATGGAGTCTGTGCCGCCCGGGTGATGCAGACGTGCCCGGAGCACTTGAGGTAATCTACATATGGTGTAGATTGACTAGCTGAGTTGGAAGCAGCCTGAGAGATCTGCCTGTCCATCCTTTCTTACATCCTGGATTCATCAGATGCAAATAACTTGCTTGGTATCCTGATGTATGCACACTTCAACCTCTTTATTCATCCATGTTGTTTTGCAATACTCAGCTGGGAGGTTTCCTACTGCAGTTTGTCTTGCTCTGCCTTGTGAAAGACTGGAATTCCTTTTCCCGTTTTTATATTGCCCTTCTTGAGTTTACAAAGTTAAAACTGTATTTATTAACTTTCTGTCCTAACCGTGAGGGCTGGGAGATAGAAGTACTGACTGCAAGAAAGCTACACAAGTTTGTGAAGCTTCCCTGAAGTCTCCAGAAGCTTCTGTTCTGAGGCTATGATTTGGCACTTTAAAAGATTTTATATTTGTATTTTTTGTCACAGCTGACAAATACTCAACTTCTAAGCTAGCATTGTGAGGACATACCTGAAAGGGTACCTGTGCAGTGCCCCACAAAAGTTTGTCATTCTGGCTTGATGTGCAGAGGCAGCAGGGAATTAAATTTCTCTTACCGGGGGTACCGTGGAGAGACTTTCCTTAGGCTGAATGCAGTATTTCAAAGGGCCTGGAATTAGACCTGTCAGGTGTTTGGGACTCAAGTGTGCATTAGTCTTCCTGCAGGAAAAAGTCTCTGAGCAAGCTTCAGTTGCTCTCCTTGAAATGGGACCCCTTTACTTGCAGCACTGGGCAGTTCTGTGTGATGCAATCTAGATCAACGGTAAAAAGTGATCTGTCTACCCATTTGGGGTTTCAAAGAGCTCCCAAGAAACTTCCTCTCTGTTACATCCAGTTTTCATACACTGGATAAAATACAGGAAATACAGGTATTTTTCTTTCTGCTTCTTAGCTGTGTTTCTGCAGTTGGCTTTTATTGGTCTCCTAATTTCCTAAGTGCCTCATCTTGAGTGCCTTCTTGACTCCAGTGCAAGTGCCTTGTTGCTGTGGTTCTCGGTGTCCACCTTCTCCTGAAGACTTCATCTTATCAGATCTCTGATTTCAGCAAGTATCTCTTCAAGCCCAAGCAGAGCAAAGCAACATGTGGACATTGTAAGAAATTGCATTTTAGAAAAAAAGCAAGTTTGGATTTTCCTTGCTTTTGTGAGCTGACATGGATATACCTGGAAAAAGTTTCTTATTTCTGGGCTATGAGATGTGTTGTGGGAACAAAGGATGTTCCAGGACAAAAAAGTTTGTGCCTGCAGTTTTCCATTTGCATGGATTTTTTAAAATAAATTTTATTACAGATTTTGGTAAAATTAGAGTTGTTTCTCCCCTCTTGTAATTTATATTGCAGCTGAGTAGTGCAGAAATAGGAGCCACAACCACCCTGTGAGTGGCCATTCCTGATGTGTACTCAGTGGCATGTGGCCAGAGCAGAGGAGTGGGGAAAGCCTTCGTGAAGTGGTTCCTGGTGCCTGGACAGAGCATAAAGCTAACAACACACTCTGTAGTTCTGTTGACCTTAGCTTTTCTCGACACCTCAGCTCTTGCCTTCTTCCCTTCTATTATGAGCTTGCTGAAGACTTTGTGCTACAGAAGCTTTCCTCTCAGGCATGTGAGCTATGACTTTTTACTACTTGTTCCCGTTTTATCAATTAGCAGAAATTTGCACTAAATGCCATTAGCTTGCCTTTTGTTTTTCCAGCTGCTACTTGAGTGCAAAGATGCCTGTAGTTTGGATATGATCCTGAAAGCTCTTCAGTAGAGCATGTCTCTGCAAGTCCTGACATTTTATATCAGGTCCCACTCTGTTTCTCCCTTTTAACTTGTCTTTAGTCCTCAGCCTTGACTGTGACCAGTTTCTTTTTCACCTCTATAATCCCAGAACCATTTTCACTCAAGTCCTCACTGCTGTCACAGAGGCTGTCTTGCTGTATTCTCCCTGGAAGGTTAGGCTGTCTCACTGCCCACTTGTCCTGTCCCTTGCCTCCCTTTTGGATGTTTTTGTTGCACTTTCCCTCCAAATCATCATATACTTAATTTCCTTCCAGATTCTGCATGGCAACTGTAATTTCAGTAGTTGGTGAGGTCTAGGGCTGGGCTCCTGAACAAAACAAAGTTGTCACCTGTAGTATAATGTACTGTCTTATTTCCTCTTCCTTTCCTTCCCTGCCAGATAAATGCAGTTGCTATATAAAACTTACTTCTGCCAAGGCTAACGTAGACTTTTCACTCCCTTTTCTGTGCATTTTGCCATATTTCAGAGCAAATTTTGCATAAACATATGCTGCTATTTGACAGAATAGTGTCACATGCAGTGGACTGTCAGGTCAAGTGTGAAAGCTGGACCAGGTAGAGCTCTGCTCCTTTCAGCAGTCTGCATATTTCTGTGCGAACTGGTGAATTATCCACATCCTCAAGCTGCATTAGGATTCACTTGCAGAATTACTGGGAACCAGAATGAGTCTTTTCTTTGCTGTGCATGCTGTGATTTTTGAGATTAGACAATTTAGTGATTAATCACACAAAATTCACGTGTTGAGACCTGTGTAGTCCCACTTCACTACCCTCTTGTCAGACAGCAGCAAGGGCAGGGCTGCTCCCTCAGGGGAGGCAAGCAGGACACCACGGGGATCGCAGAGCAGGAGGGGATCCATGATCATGCTGCAGGTCCATAGCTGAGAAGACGGGGCCAAGGGCAAGCCAGGAAAATGGTCTGCAAATAGAGGTTTGGATCAAAGATCTTCATGGCCAGGCACAGTTTTGTCTGAGCTGGACACCAGCACTTCTCCAGCATGGCTCAGACAAGGACCAAAGCCTCAAGTGTGATCTTAAATAATGCTCCTGGACCTGTGTGTGTGTGTGGAGGCTCCAGATGAGGCTGGCCGGAGACATTAGAGCTTATTAGTGCACTCAGGGCCTTGATACTTCCCATGGTTAATTTTGATGCACCTAATTATAATAATTTTAGTTAGCATGATGCATCAGCTACTTAAAGCTAAGCTTGATCTCTGCTTCTAAGAAAAATAAAATTATGATAAGTTCATAGGTTCCATGTGCCCTGATGAAAGCAGACTGGAGCTTTGCATGAGATAATGTTGTGTGATATCTTAGAAAGGAGCTGGGCTGCTGTCAGTGAGGCTGCGCAGCTGATCACTGACATCAGTGGGACTCGGGTGGGTCATAACAGGGGGACTGTGTAATTTTCCCAGAGTTAATGCCCTGAAATTCAGAAGTTCCTGAAGAGGATATGAATATATATTTAGAAATCATCTGTAAGTTTACTTTATGAAAAAGGCTCCTTGTTAAAAGAGTGTCTCTTTTGTTCGGATTGGGAGGCCCATGTTTATGGGTTTGTTAATGCAATGAAGCCATGTGCTGTCTGAGCACAGCTGTAACTCAGAATTATGTTGCAGCATGAACAATATTCCCCATCCATTTAGAACCAAAACTCTCCTTCCAGCAGATGAAAAAGAGGACACTAAAAATATAGCTCAGAATTACAATCCCTTTTCCTCAATTACAGTATTAATGCATCTCTGGAATGACAAGAAAACGCAATTTATGTTTTTCATCTCTAGCTGCCCTGGAGACATTCATGGGAGATGCAAAACATGGAATCAGATTTCTTTTTTAAAACAAAACATTAAGTAGAGGCAACCTATCGCTGCACTTGTCATTTCCCTTGAGCACTATTCTAGGAAGTGGCTCTCCTTTGAAGAGATTATATGAAGGGTCAGTACCTGGCTAAACCAAATTAATTCTTGCTTTGCATGCTTTTTAAATTTTTTATTGTTTAAAAATGGCTTTATGTTAAAAAGTTCACTTTGATCTCTAGCGATTACAGAATCAGTTTCTAATGGAAAACTGAAAGAGTGAAAGTCATGAGACTCAGGGTTTTTTGGAGTCGGTCTCTACCAACATAAAAGAACAGAACAACTCATTCTTTCCCTTTATTTTCCAGTTGCTATTTCTAACTCTTTAATATCAGAGTGGGAGGAACATTTATGACACACCAAAGAGGCAACTGGTGGTGTGAGATTTCTGTACTTCAGTAATGCACCAACATGGGATTATATAAGAGCTGAGGTCTCAGTGTTCCTTGCTGGAAAAGCCTCCCCTTTTTTAAGGACCACACATTTGCTTTTAAGAGGTGAAATAGTTCTGGAGAAAAATGGGATCTAAAAGCATTACAGCCACCAGTGTCAATACAATAACCTTGTATTCTGTGAAAAATTGTTCCTGCATATGCTCTGATGTAGTTAAGGGTGCAGTCCCACAGTAGTTTATGTTGATTGATGTCTGGGCTGCAATTGTCTGACTCTTTCCAACAGTTCTCCAGACATGCAGCTAGCATGGAAACTTGTGTCAGGATTTGCTCAGCTGAACCAGGAATTTGTGTTTGTTCTTGAGTTTTGATGTTTTGGGAGGAGTTTTCTGTTTGGTTTTTTTGTACTTATTATTATTCTAGTTACCAGAACATCTCTGAATTGTTTCATGTGAACAATAACCACTAATAAGGCACAAAAGAGTTGTTGGGAACACATACACGGGGAGATAAAGAGAGAAAGTGTGATACCTCAGCTGGTGCTGACCTGAAGTACCGAGAACTGGTGGAAAATTGCATCCTAAATAGATAGTGAATGGCTGAGGGAGGGTCCAAAGTGGGTCTCAGTTTCTTTTCATGGGAGAGGAGTAAGACTTTTCCTGTACGCTCCGGGTGGTCTCATTCAACTGTGAGAGATTTCACATTTCCTAGCCTCTTAGCACACACAGACACCTCAGCAAGAATGAATAATGGAAAAAAGGGTTTTGCAAGCCCAATTAATACATAGATGCGTTAGAGCTATGATACTTCCAGTATCTATATAATCTGTTTTACCTGTGTTTTTTGGGGGTTTTTCCAGAAGTCTTAAATACAACAGAAGGTGTTCTTCTCTTCCAGAAAAATTTATCAGCATTGAGTTACACAAGGAGTCTGTGAAGCATATTAATTTTGTGCAGAAGAAACTTAGGTACAGATGAGGTGTATTTGAGTCCAGTCATCTCCATGGTCAAGATGTGCTGTGGTCCTCATACTCTGTCTCACTCTATTTCCCACCCATTTGACACTACTGGTGTCATTTCTTGTAAAAATCCTATGGGATGATTGGCTCTGCTATAGTTTTAAGCTCCTGGAGTACCCTCAAGATAAAGACAAATCCTGGTGCACTCTTTTTGTGCAAAGTCTGCATATACCACAGAGCCCCTCATATATTCTTAAAAATGTAGTAGTTCTTGAAAATTTCATCCTAATAAAAGGTGGAAGGTGTGTTCTTAGTTTTGCTGAGGAACCAAGTATCACAAGCTATCTCAGGATTCTGAAGAGGGACATAGGTGAGGCAAAGAGAACTCTGAGAGCAAATGGAATTTAACTTCGCTCTCATTATGAAAAAAATTAGTTTTGAAAATTTGTGTATTACAATTGAAAGTGGGACATGATACTTGGGTTGCAACACATCTTCAGAGAGAACATCTTTAAGGATTTGTTAAAAGTGCTTTGTATTTTGATAGAGCATATCCATAATTCATGTAATTTAGTCAGGTTTCTGAAAGTGAGTCAGATGATGATTCAATTATTTTCAGCACAAACAGCCTCTGAAGTGTCATCACTGGAATTATCAACAGAAGTGCTCATAAACTGATGCCCCTGTTTCCCCACATCTCTTGGAAGTGATACGGGAGTTTGAAACTGTAATTCCTTCAGCCATGGCTATGACTGGAGCCCATATCTCTGTCATACCCTGAATTTATTGAAAGCCACTCCTGATAATGAGATGCCTTTTAATTGAAGAGAGCCCAGTCTGTAGATGTGGATTGTGAGGATGTTATTGTATAAAGACTTCTGAGAAAAACTTCAGAGATGGGAATGCTGGTAGCAGCAAAGGAAACTCAATTATTCATACTGTATTATGACTTAAAAGAAATTCAGGCTTTCTAAAAGTAGAACATGAGCAAAGAGAAAAATAGAGGTGGAAAAAGGACCTCTGTGTTATAATCTGTCAAATTCGCAACTGGGAAAATGTGAAAGGATTGTGGGCTCCAAGGGAGTAAAATAAGAGACCTTTCAGAAAGTACAAGTAGCTTGGAAATCACCTTAAATGCTTTTTAAACTTGCCTGTAAAAGAAACTAGGTTACTACAATGTGCGAATATAATTTTTCCAATATTCTTTAACCTACATAGACATTTAAGCAAAATTCTTAAACTATTTTTACAAGTTGTTGGACATGTGGCTAGCAGAATTGCTCATTCACCCACTTCTGAAATATTCAGTATATCTGCAAAACATTTTGAAGGGATAGAGAGTAGTCTTGCATTAATTCACTGTGGGGTTTCTTGGGACTGTTTCATGTGTTCTGACAATTTGGAGTATGTTTGTTTTGTTATCTAGTCCACAAGAAAACAAAAATGGGCAGAACCTTTCAGATATGCTTGTCCTCAGCTCTATGAAACAAGAATGTGGTGCCTTGTAATGAGGGAGGAGAGAGGGAGAGAAAGAGTAGCTGGTGTTTGGGAGAATGTTGGATGTACGTAAGATAAGATAAGATAAGATAAGATAAGATAAGATAAGATAAGATAAGATAAGATAAGATAAGATAAGATAAGATGTTGTACATGCTTATCACAGTCCTAACCTACCACCAGTACCATTGTGGGCACTTGTCAATGGCAGGGTTGGATTTTCAGTGGTAATGTACTTATGGTTGCAGGTCACATGGGGCTCCCAAGCTGCTTCATGTGACCTGGTGGCTCCAATGGAAGCTTGAAATGAAATTTTAGCAGGTTTGCAGGCAGGAGGAGAGACAAGATCCCTGAAAGTGTCCTCAGCTCTGCAGCAGGGTGGGGAAGGTCTTCACTCACAGCCATGTCCCAGACAGTCCACAAGGACTGACCTCAGCAGTTACTCTTTTCTTCCATTTCAGAGATTCAGATTTTATCAAGCAGTTCCTACAGTCAGAGCATTTCTGCTGTTGGTCGGCTGCAGTTTTGGGGTTTGAACTGCTGGCGAATTCTGTACTGTTTCAAAACTGCAGGTTGGCTGCTCCCAGCTTCAGTATTAACAGTTCATTAGTAAGGTCAAGAACAGCTTGCAAATGCGCCACTGAACTCTTTGGTGCCTGAATTGCAACCCTTGCCTACTAATTAGTTGTAACAAACAACACAAATACACGTGAGGTGTCTGATTTTACCTATGAGAAGTCCAAGGCACTGGACAGCAAAAGAGGTGAATGGTGCTGTATGCACAGCAAGCAGCTGTGAGACAAAGCCACAAGTATCTGAGCCACAGCATTGCTGGGAAAATATTTGCGAAAGGATCCTCTCTGGAGAGCAATATGACCTGGACTGTGCATCCTCAGCAGATCTCTGAGCTCAAAGGTAAATAGCAAACAACCTGTTCCCACTGGCCCTGCCTCCTGCACCTGCAGCAGGCTCACACACAGCAGTGCCAAGGCAGCAGGGCTTGCCCTGGGCTGGTTTGTCAGATTTTGCACGTTTCCCTCCCACCTTGTTGAATGCAACGCTGCAGCTTTCAGTTCTAACAGACCTATACAATTATATGAAAAAAACCAACTTTCACTCAGTTTCATGTCAAACCATTCATTTCCAGGCCTGCTAGGAATTAGTCTGTGTGTAAGGGGCATTTCTCAAGCGTGGTTCACTGGCTGATTCCTGGCTGGGCAAGGAAGGTAGAGGTAATTCAATTCCATGCAATTTTCCCACAGCTCTGTGTACAGGCTGAGTCATGGTGATTCAGTATAGAAACCTTTTAAGAAGAAGGTTTAAAAATACACTTGTATGGTTTCTCTAATAAAAGGTTCTAAAAGAAGGTGTATTAATAGCCAGAGGGAATCAAGTTGTGGGTTTTATAAAGAAAAAAAAATCCAATATAGAATATAGCATCAGTTAAATGTTCCTCCGCTTCCATGGCTAAAAACGTTGTGGAATATTGGCCAGCTCTTAGCCTGATTGTGTGCTCAAATTTGTTTGCGCACACAAATGAAAATTTGTTTGTTTCAAATGAAGCATGCTGCTCAAATATTAATCTGGATAAAAAGTAGTTTTTCAGTTAGTCTGTGATTGTATGGAAGATGAAATGATTCAGAGATCTCTGTGTGTGTTCTCCCCAAATTATTGGATTGATTATTTTGTGAGTGAAAAAGTATTTTATATATAAAAAAGAGGGAGAGGGTTTGGGGAACTCTTTATCCTGTTATTTTCAGGTTGCCTCTAAGAAATTCTGTTAAGTCAAGAATAGTCTATCATCTAATCACTTTCAGCAGGGTTATGTAAGCCTATATAACACTCTTGCTTGGTAAGATTATTGTTTTTACTAAAAATACCCCAGGAAAAATGAGATGAAAATGTAATAAATACATTCCAAACTTATTTGTTTCCAAAGTCTGAATAAAAACAGGTTGAACACTTCATGAACAATCAGCACATCTTAAAAGGCAGAAAAGATAATATACTGATCTTCTTAAGCATGTGAAACCTTAATTTTTCTTAGTTTTTTACTTGCACCTCTCTTTGGAGGTATCATCTCCCTTGCTTTTGCTGAAATATTATAATGCTTTTATCATATGTAGAAGGTTACATTGGATAGATCTGTATCACAGCTATCTTTTTTTCCCCTCCAGATTGTTTTCTGAAGCTATAAATGGATTCCGTAGAGTTGCCAACAGGTTATTAAGAGGAGAGATTTAGGACCCTTCAATTGTTCATGTTTTTTTATTGTGACTTTTATCATGATTGTAGATGATTGGCATTTCACTTGCCGTGGAACATTCTAGGTGAGACAAAAGAAGACTTTCAAATGCAAACATTTTTCCCTCAGCATGCCCCCAAAACCCCAAAGTAACAACCACAAGCCTTTTTTTTTTGTTGTGCTGTATTTTGTTTTTTGTTTTTTGTTTTTCTTTTGTTTTGTTTTGTTTTTTTTTAATCTAAGGTTTTTTTAAATTAGATTCATTAGAATGATTTCTGGTACATGAAACCACTTTTGGTTTCATCCCTTTGCCTGTGGACTTCAATCAGAGCCATATTAAGTGGTTCATTCGTGACACGCCCTCCTCCTTGGCATCAGTGCTCAGTTTAGCGGAAACACACGGGCATTTCTCGCCCTTTGTTGCTAATCAAAGGCAGGCAGCTGGGTGCAATAAGCTTCTTAGCAGCTTGGGGGTTTGTGATAACCTTTTATTGTCAGTGTGATAGTACTCATGGCGATAGGAAGAGCTGAGTAGTCGGCTAAAGGAGGTAACTCTCAGAAGCAGGTTACTGTGCTGTAATACCTCCTTTTGTGTTACAGAGCTCCCTTTGCTTGGGACCTGCTGCTCAGTTGGACCAGGAGTGACAACGAGTTAGGGATGCAGTCTGGCAATGTGGGCATCATCATCATCTCCTCTGTATCCTGAAAGTAACATTTAGGTTTGAGACTTACAAGGAAAATCAACTGAACTTCTCAATACACCTATTAAAAACACCCAGCTCTAGGTCCTTCCGAGGAGGAAGGCTGTGTGTAAAGGAATCATGCACCATTTAACTTAAAACCAAACGTGTCTGGATGCCTCTCTTCCGAGAATGTTCAAAGCCTTTATGTAGAAGGCAAGAGGGAGGGAAAATCCATACAACAGGACAACTATGATATGAAGAGTCATGCTCATAAATTAACTGCTTATTTAATTAGTGCTTATTTACTTGTTAACTTTTTTTTTAACAGATCCTCCCATTATTCTATGGGCAGTCGAGCTTTTTCCCATGACAGTATTTTCATACCTGATGGGAGAACAGAGAGTGAACAGGCCATTCAAGCAATGTCACAGGAGAACGTTTTAGGAAAAGTCAAAATTCTTCAGGTAAGAAATTTTAAGTGGGAAAAAGATTTAAAATGTTGTTGGAAATGGTCTCCAGAACATGTTAAATGTACATAAAGATGGGTTGCTTTTCCAACAGCCTTGGGGTAGTTTCTCAGCCATGTTGAGTTCTCTGGCCAAAAGCCATTGTACGTAATTCAGATAACCTGCAGGAGTTCCAGGTTTTGGTCTTGAAAGGTACAGCTGTGATGCTGCAAACATATCTGCAGAAATGTCTGCCCCTTGTGGAACTCATTTGAAATGAATTCATGGTTTTGGCATGTCCTGATCTGTATGCCCGAGTCCTACAGATGTGGTAATGAGAGAAAAAATGAAGGGCAGGGAATGGCATGCTGAATGAGACTTCTTTGCAAAGACAATTTAATTATACAATTATATGTATTACATTTTTTTCCTCCTTTTTCTCACTGTCCTTCCAATGGTTTTCATGGAAAGTGGATTTGTTTACCCCTCCAAAATATAAACAACACATTTGGGTATTTGCTTCTAAAGAGCTTTACATGATCTGCTTTCTATTCTTTTCCAGAACTCTCTCCCATTAGTGCTTGAACTAATTGTTTGTTTTACTCCTTGTGTATCTCTAAGATTCCCATCTTTATGCCTTTCTTTTATGCCTTGAAAGGGCTGTCCTTCCAAAACACATTGCACTTTATTGTTCAGGATGCTGACGTGTCCTGTCGAAACACTGATAAATTTTTAATGCTTTGCAAATGCTGTTAGCCTGAAGTTGACCAGTAAAATACCATTGACTCCTTTTACCTCTGAAGTCTACCTACAATCCATCTTTTCTGGGGAGTGAGAGATCATGCACATTAGGCAGTTCTGACCTTCAGGAGGAAATTGTTCCTGCTTCCTGCCTGACGCTGTCAGCAGGCAGAGCACCTGCGCTGGGCTGGCTGTGCTGACAGGGGATGAACTCTGAAGCAGAAACCATGCTAGGACATCTCCAATTCCTCTGTGCTGGTTTTTCAGCTTAAATTTCCCTGGGTCAGGTAGATTCAGTGCATGCTATTTTCCAGGCTGGAAACCATTATATTTAAAATGACTGCTGGCTCTGGGTAAAGATATGAGGTACATAGGCCTGTCCTGCAGCGTCCTACAATGCCCACCCACTGGATTTGTTGTCTTGGCTTCCGTATGCTAGCTGTTCTCTGAATAACTTTTCACTTCCAGAGGTAGCTTCTCCCATTTCAAAACTGAGCTTAAAATTCCCAATGGAAATTATTGCCTTTCCAAACTAAGACACCTGATAAAAAGTATAGTTAATGCATTTGGTAACAACCATGTTCACTAAGTAAATGCTAAACCAAGAAAATTAATGCAAAATATCGCCCATGAAAGTCACAAAATAAATAGCCAGTGATACTCTCTTGCTCATATGAACTTTGCATAAGCCTTTTTTTCAGTGTGGCTGCTTGCATGTATTCTAAGGGCCAATATTGTTTCAGCTGCTTGATGTAAAAAATGTGCCTGCCTTTTTATTTAAAATTGAAGAATGGTAGTTAATTTTTGTCATTTTAGTGTAGCTGGAATCCAGCATGCAGCATAACAGATTCATTTTTCAACTCTGCTGATGATGGTGAGAGCAACCCATTCATTCAGAAAGGAAGTGCATAATAGATTGCAAATGACATTTCTATTTACATGTTTACACAGAAGTTACATATTCATCTAAATGTCCATGGATTTTTTTTTTGTAAACCCATGGAAAGCCTTCCTGGAGGTGGTACAGTAAATGTTCCTGGAAAACCTAAATCTTTTTTTGGAAAAGTCCCCACGCTTACAAACCTAACAGAGAGAATGGTGAAGAGGGTTTTGAAGTCAGAATAGCAATGCAAGCCATTTAATACTAGAGGTGCTGGATCTCATTCTGGGCAACACCAGAGTATTTCTCCCTTCTCGCCTTGCATTTCTGCTGACTTTGGAGTGTTGATGAACCCACAGAAAATGTTGTGTAATGGTACAAACTCTGTAGTATTCTGGGCAGCTGGCCAGCGTGTGCGCTGGTTCAGCAGCTTATTGTGGGAATTCTCTCTTTCTAATTATGCGTGAGAGGTAAATTAGTTCTTCCTGGAATTGCTCTCATTTGGTTTTATTGATTTTCAGATTGGCAGTATTCATCTTATCATCCTTTCTATAAATGGATTTGGTCATGTTCAAAGGTTTTACTGTGTGCTAGAAGTCAGGCTGAGAAAAGCCTGACCTCTCATAAACCTCCAGTAGCCTTTGTGTATCCTGAAGTTATTTTGTGTTGTCTCAAGCCATCTGCTGTTGTAAAAGCAGTCTTTCCCTTGTCCTTTGGAACTGCTGAGATTTATCATTACCTAGTTTTTAAGATCTGGTGTAGAAAGTCAGCCTGAACCTGCTCCCAGCAGGAGGTGGTACACGGGCCCTGGTACTCTTAAAGCTGAAGTCTTTTAGTTTCTGGGGATCTGTTGCTTTATTTGTCATACAGGACTGTGAATGAGACATAAGGAATGTTTAAAATGTAAATGTATCAGTGTGTCAGAAAAAGCCCCACAACACAACTCTTGGAGCTTCATTTTACATCCTTCCCTTTCAGAGGTTAGTGGGCTGTTTCTTTCATCCATCAAAGTGTCTTAGAATTGCTTCCTGACATTTTGTAGCTGTGACTCTTTTTCCTACCTCTGCCAGAAATGGTCAGCAAATGAATAGAAGGCAGTTTTCATTTCAGACTCACAAAAACTGCAGCAAATAAAATGGAAGCTTGTTTAAAACATTAGTTTCTTGAAGCAGCTAAACTATTCTCTCCCATTTGCTGTGATGATATTGTGGTGTGGCACAGCTACTGCCTCTGGAGGCAGAAGAACAGCTTGTTCTCCACCTCTTGCCTTCACTGAAGTATCTTGGGTAATCTGGCATCCGTGAGGCTGCAGCAGTCAGCTGAAAGAAATATTAAAGATTGACTATGACATATGGCTTATGGCCTTTAGGAACTACTGAGTTACATCCTTTCTGTTTCATGTAGCCGTGTAGTTTAAAACAAGCCCTCTGGTCTGTCAGCTATAAAACACCTACTTATTATACAGATATTAATTATGATCAAACATTTTTTGTGAATTCCAACTTCTTGGTCAAATACTAAAGGACCACTTTTAAAATTCACATTTCTCTGACTTTGTAATGATGAATGACCCTGATAATTTTCTTCTTGTCAGACCTTATGACTGTTCAGTTTTGGATTACACTTCTTTTAGTCATTAGCATATCTTAGCTAATGATCAAGCCAGTGCTCCCCCACTATGCGTTGCACATCTGTATTCTACCAGCAATTCCCAATGCAGCATCTGTTTAATATTGCCTAGATCTCAACGAGGGTACAAAGCCATTTTTCAAACCTCAAGGCTATTATCTTTTAACATGATGCTCTGAAATTGTCAAAATTGGGAGTGAATTTTCACTGCATGATTGCCTAGCTTTTTATTTCTTAAAATTAATTTCTTTGTTACCAATATTTTCTAGTGCCACCACAGCCTAATTGTTTTCCCCAAATCTGAAAAATCTTTTTGCTTTATAAACTGAATTTATCATTTTTTTCTTAATCATTCTGGCATTTCTTGGGCAGACCCTCTTTGCCCTATGATCATAGTAATTCCTGAAAATGAGCTGCCATTTTCCCTCCTTGCAGCTGCTTTACTTTAGGAGAAACTCACGTGATAAATGCCACAGATGCTGTATCTCCCCAAAATCTTGCTCTTTACACATGAGCATGTGTAAGTGGTCCATTGCCACTGTACACTGAAATCTTCATTTGTGTCTGGATTTGCTGCAAATAGGCATCTCTGGAGGTCCATTTACAGTTTGCTCCTTCACCATTCTTCTATTTTGGACTCTCCCAAAAAGTTTCTTCAAGTGTAATGACCCAAACCACATGATGCTCCAGCAATGGAGAATGGAATAGTTTCGTCCCTTCATCTTATATCTGAAACATCTGTGCTAATACTTGTAATTTCCCTAATTTTCCATAGATCTCCATGTTAATTTTACACCTGGATTATTTTCTAAAGCTGCAGCTATAACAATATAACTTTTCACATGATGCTTCCCAGTTTATTCTCTCTTTGACTGAAAAAAGAAAAAGGTAATATGGGGTATTTAACTTGTTTAAATATGCTGCAGATTTTCCTGTTTGGATTAAGAAGTGGACTCACTTCCATAGTTCACCATTAATTAGGTGAACTATCTTCTGAGCCTAGAAAACAAATTATAAGAGAGAATATGATAGAGATGCCTGAAATCATGAGTGGAATTGATCAAATGAATAGAGGACAATTATTCAGTCTTCCACAGCATGAGAACACATGAGCAACAATTGAAACTAGTAAGAATTCCAAACCAAAACAAATACTTCTTTAAGCAAAGTTGGACGGTATAAAAGTTCCTCAGATGCCACAAATCAGTGGAGCATTTACTTAAGTAACATCTCAATATGGGCTCACCCTGTTCTTACGTAGTCCCAAGGCATTTGATTTTTGGGTCATTCTGAGAGACTGTACAGGACCAGGTGGAATTCCAACAGTGTGCCTCTTTTTGGGATAAGTATTAATGAAATCATTATTTTTCATTTATGTATAACTAGAAAACTGAATTTCATTGAAGTTTTGCTGTATTTGGGCATTGCAAACAGATATGAAAGATAGATATCTGAGTTGAAGGGAAGATATGAGCAGCATTTCTTGTAAGCCTCGTTTGAATGGAATCAGCTGAAATAGTACACTCTGTTTTAATGATTTTTAACTGAACAGAGTAAGCAGCTCAGTGGATCCGGTTTTGGATTCACTCCAGGCATGAAGCCCTAAGAATGATGTGGTTTCAGGGGCCTGAATCCAACACACATGCAAGTAGGCATGTACACAGAAAAGGAGCCAAATGGGAGTGAGAGAGGAGATGTACAGCCTGATCTGGGCTCTTTGCCAATTAATATGGAAAACTTGTTCTGTGGCATTTCCTATGCAAATGAAAAGGGTGCTTTCAAAGTCTGAGCTTTTTTTATTTGCTGCAGGTGCCAGACAAGGCACAGCAATTTAACTTAGGAGCTTTGTTCCTTAAGTTATTAATGGGAATCTGGGTGTCAGTTAAATTGTATCACATTTTAGCGAATTATTTTGGATTAAATAGAAGTGGGTCTGTGTCATGGTCCAGTTACCAAGGAAGATTTTAAAAATTGAGTAAGTGCAACCTTTAACTTTTTTTTTTCTAAATTCCTAGTACTTCTTTGCCTGTATTAGATGTGCAGCCTTGCCCATTACATCACTGTTGCACTGATAGCCACCTGGCTTGTGTGTGAATAGACAAACTAGCAGGAATCTTATAGAAACCTCATGAACCTTATAGAAAAAAAAGTGTGGATGAGGTAAACCTGGCCTGGATCTCATCCTAAAGCTTCCCCTGTGTGTGGTGTCTCCAGCTGCTGCTTCATGGTATAGGTATTGGGTGGTAATTGCCCTGTTTTGGGGCCAAGAATGGTTTGTAAGTGAGTGCTGTGGAAATGCAAACCGAGGGACTGGGAGTGCCCACTGGAGGTGATAAGGCTGGAAGCGGGAGGTGCAGGCATTAAAAGTTCATCTCTTTCCTTCGGGTTCTGGTCGACAGATTTCAGAGCAAGATGGTGGCTCCTGGCTGCAAAATTATAAGCCTTTTGCACAAACCAAAAGAGACCAAGGTCCTTTTACTAAGCCCAGTATGCATCTGTGGAGATTTTCAAAAGGGTATTTAGACACATGACTGTGCAATGGCAGAGGAAGAAAACGCCATGCCTGCAACTTCTGATGGCTGGCATTGCAAATAATCCTCCTTAGGCGACTATTATCCACCCACTGTCAGCACAGGGAATTCTTAACTACAGAGGATTTATAGTTATGTGTTCAGAAATATACATCTAACTGAAACTTGTGAGAAATTTAAAGCAGACGTTCCTTTTCAGGGATTATGGCCTCTTCTCAAAGGTCTTGCATCTTAAATTGATGTCTCTTGCCCTCTCTGGGCTAGACTATCTGTGTGTTCTCTTGAGTAAAATTTGTAGGCATTACTCTTTAAAAGCAGTAAGAATAAATTTGCTCAGTTGGTACAATGAGCTGTTAGAGATTTTGACATTAGGCCATTTGGTATTTAGCATCAGCTTCAGAGATTAGAATGCATGGAAAGAAACTACTCTTGGACTTTTTTGTTTTTTAAGCTAAATTTGTTCAAATAAATAAATAATACAGTGAAACGCCTTCTGTCCTGGAAGAAATGTGAGGGCTACCAGAGTTTATTCTTCAGTCTTCAAACTAATTTATGCAAGTCTGAGCAAACAAACTTTTAAAGCCTTGAAATAATTTTTAAAAAGCCAAAACCAAAAAACAATTACAACTGTGTACAGCCCATAAATATTGAGGATAGTATATTTCTTGGAAATGTCAGGAAAACAACATTTTAAACTTTTATATAGAGAAATACAAGTTTTTACAGCAGAGCCCTCAAGCACCCTTTATGATAATTTAAAAGGCCATTCTTTTTCAAGCACAGACCTTTCTCCACAACAGCTCCATCACCAAACTCCCACCTCACATTGCGCACACGCTTACATCAAGAACTTGTCAGATCAAAAGGGTAGCACACCACCCCTTCCTCCAAAACACACTGCAAGCAATATGGTAATGTGTGCATGTTCTCACCATGGAACAGATGCGCAGATCCTTAGCTTCCTAGGTGGTTGCTCAGTAATGCTGGTAGTTCCAGTTTTCCACCCAGGAGGAGTATTTGCCTAGGAATATGACTTTAGGAAGTAAAAAGGACAATCTCAACTTAGAAAACACATTATCAAATTAAGATATTTTTCTGAAATAATTTTCCTCTGGCATCAGAAGGCCTGCAGGAATAGAGCAGAATTAAAGGCCTCACACTATTTCGTGCAGACCATTTTGCTCACTCCAGCTCCCATTTACACAATGAAAGCATGTAAGATTTCAAGTCAGAGAGTTGCACTACCAACATAAAAGCCTGCAAGGACTTGGTGAAACCCTTGCCTTTAGATTATGCCAGTAATCCAGATGGGAATAAAAATCTGCCATTCAGAATTGCCTATTGTATCAGAATACTTTAGATATGAATTTCACTACTTTCTGCCAAAATTCAAATGGGCATAAATAACTAACTCTACTCAGTGAGGAGATTGAGAAAAACTGTTCTAGTTTAATAAGCTCTTTATGAGGAATTTCTGCATGTAATTTTTGTTTTAATGGTTCAATACAGAAATCTGTTAATGTTTTTGGGATAATATGGATAAACTTGATATTAGTCTAGCCCACTGGGAACAATGGCAAGGAGGACTAATCTTACCTGAATTCTTTTAGAGGATATTCTTCCTTAATAACTCTTCATTTGTGCCATGTTACTGATCCTATGCTATAGGAAAAACAAAAGAAAATCTTTGTTTTATATGCTATCTACTCCATTCTTCCACAGTTCTCAGCAGCAAACTCATGTCAGGGGACTGTGTAAGTACCTGACATTTCCTCTGAATAGAAGCTGCATGGTTGAATTACTTGTTCTTAGTAATACAAGACGACAATTGGAGATCTCCTTTGGAGAATTTTCTGTGCTTGAAAAACAGCAAAGCAGGAAAATAATTCCATGGTCCCCTCCTTCCCAACTGAGAATGATTCCCTGGAAAATTTCAGGGAAAGAATATTTTAATAAATATACCTTGCTCCATTTGCTCCTTCTAGAGAATTTCTTCTCTTTTTTGCAAAAACTTAATGTTTGAAATCTGTATGGTACGTGTCTCTGCAGTAGCCAGGGCTGCAATTTCTCTAACTCACCCTGCTAGAGGACGCATAGTATATGATTCTCATTTTGCTCATTTTACGCTTGATGTAATTCAAGTGTACTTCCTTGTAACCCTTGAGACAAGATTGCTTCAACATGGAAAATAAATGGTGGGAAAGCTTTTTTATCCATTCATCTGCTGCATGTCCCCTACCTAAACTTCTTTGTGCAACAGCAGTGAGTGGCAGTGCTGGTGAGCACAAGCAGACACGAGTTTGTGTATTCTTCCTACGAGATAAAGCATCCAAAAGAGCTGGGTTTCCCCTGCTTTGAGAATTTGCCTCCTCTAAGGCAGGGTTGTGCCAAGCCCTTAACATTTAAAACTTATGATTAAACATTACAATAAGGATATCTTTTAGAAATGCAAATGCATGAGATGAAGGGTTTGGGGGCTGGAAAAAGAAAAGGCTGCCTTTTGGTGTAGTTTTAGTTTCTCAGTGTACACTTGGCTCATAAGCTTATTTCTTCACAACAATAAGGCTTCATAATTACCCATTATAAACAAATTCTTAACCTAGAACATAGATTAAAAAAAGAGATTGAATGTTTCAAAACTCACAACACATTTGCAAAAATTGGCAATGCTGTCAAGAACTTGAATTGATTACCCAAAATCGTCAATCGTGTAGCAAATTCCTCACTTTAGTCACCTTGTGGAGAGAAATAAAGAAGAGAGGGTGCCCACCATGTTGCAACAATGTGAGCCTCAGGGTGGGTTTTGTTTTTGTTTTGTTTTGTTTTGTTTAATTTTATTCTTTTTGTTTGGTTTTTGTTGTTTTGTTGGGGTTTTTTGTTTGTTTTGGTTTTGGTTTTTTGTATTGTTTTGGGTTTTTTTGTTGTTTATTTGTTTGGTTGGGGGTTTTTTTGTTTTTGGTTTTTAGTTTTGGTTTTGGGTTTTTTTGTTTTTTTTTTCCAGAGTCAGAAGTTGTCCAGAATATTTCTGTGCAGCTTTCAGGCAGAGAAGGAGCACTTGCTGGACCTGGCCTGTTTTGCTCATAATATAAATACCTGGTTTGTTTGCTTGTTTTATTTTTCAGCAACAGTTAGCCAAGAATATAAAATTTGGGCAGCCTCCACAAATGACAGTTTCTGCGAGGACGATGGGGGAAGCAAACACCAGTGCAGAAGATGATGCGTTGCTCAGCAGCCCCATGGAGATTGGGACCCAGCAGGACACAGCGATCCCAGACCGCATTAATAAAGTAAGCACTTTAAATTGACTGTCCATGGCACCAGAGCAGTACTAAAGCAGTAAAGTTCACTGGGGCATAGCAGATGTTTCCAGTGAGGCATAGCAGAGCTCAGTGGGCTGTTTTATGTGGGAGGGATCTCTCAGCTCGTTCTCCTTGGCCTGGTGGGAAGCATGCTCTTGGCATCCTGAGCCAGGTCATGCAGAATTACCGGTTTGAGTGTTTGCTCTGAGCTTCCAGCAATGCAGACATCGCTTCCAGGGCTGCTAGAAGGCAAGGAATTTTTCTGATACAGAAAATCTTTTAAAATATGGACTTCCCAGCAAGGAAAGTTGTTCACAGCATCAAACGCCAAAAAGAAAATTCATTCTAAAATGAGAGGGGTGTGAAGCCTAAATCTGTAAAATCCTTGGTATTGGAGTAATATCCGTATTTCTCAAGGACAGGAACCAAAGGTGAAGAAAGGGAGAAGCATTATGAATGCTCCCCAAAATAAAACTTCCAGTATAATTCAAATAAGTATTCAAATTATTCATGGAGATTTTGGTGTCAGGAACTGTGGGCCTTTAGGTGTCCAGAAAGGTCTTGTTAGACAGTGAAGAAACATGGTGAGTGAGGAAAAGTCTCTGGAAATCCTCTAAGGTGAGACTGGTTCTATGTGCTGCTGGAATGGCAAAAAGGAGCACAGTGACAACCTCCTATGCCTGAGGGAGGCTGACTTTGTGCCTGGGAACCCTTTAGGGAAGACATTCAGCAAGCCAGGATGCACATGTAGCCCTTAGCATCCTGGTGGGACAGCAGGGCCTGAGCCTCCCCTCATGCTCACTAGCACTCGTGCTCGCTGTGCGAAAGGCAAAAGCAGCAAAGGCTCTCTGCAGCTCATGCCCATACTCAGCCCAACACACAGAAGGGAGATTTATGGCTGAGGTGGCCCAAATTCTTCATCAGTCTTTAAGGGACAGCACAGCTCCTCTGTGACCACTTCTTTCATGGGTGTGGTTGGATCTGCCAGGGAGCCAGGCATTTGTGTAGGACCTGCATGCTCACACCTCTCCGCTGGCAGTCTGGAGGGACAAAAATTAAACCAAATTAAGGTATATTTTTTCTGCTTCACAAGTACTCCCTTTTGAAGCAATCAGGTAAGGTGAATCAAGAGCATCCTGTGCCTCAGAGCACAAAGTGTGCAGTGGAACTGGAGAGGTTTTGGTGATGTACTGTCTCTACCCTGGTACTAGGTGAGCCTGTGTTTGAGATCAGCATAGATTCTCTGCAGACAGCCTTTTTCCTGGGTCCTGCAGGAGACCCTGATGACACCTGGCGACCTCCAGCTCAAAAGATAAAATAGTTCAAGCACTAAAAACCCTCTAGACTATTCTTGTGTAACATGGAGGGAGAAATTCAGTTCTTACCACCTAGTCTTTAAAACGTTACATTTTGTAAACAAAATGAACACCCTTTGCATAATTCTTTTTCCAAATACTGAAGGAGCAACCATCCCTACTCAGGGGCAATTGTAGACACAAACCAATTTTACATGCATAATGACAGCCAGAGCACTCAGTACTTTCCTTTTGTGTATGCACACTACTCATTACCTTCGTTAGCTGAGATTTCTGGTGCATGGCAGCTTCCCTGGTTTCTGCTCTTGTCTCACCTGATGGCCTTGTAACTCCTTGGCATGTCTATCTGCATAGGTCCTGGGGGTGGGGTGGCTTCTGTCAAAAATTGGTGGTCAGGACCACACAGAACTGCTCTATTATGAACAGGTGTCCTGTGATCCTTTGTGACTTCTGATTTTCCTGAGTAACTTGGATCGATGGCAAGAGTTTTGGGTTTAATTTAACCTGTCGTCATGAAGCTGATTTTTTAGCCTTGATATTAACAATCATGTGGTGTAATAGGATCCAAACACACGAAGTAATGCTGTGATAGAATGGTTCAAATCAATATTTCTGGGTGTGATGAATGCTGCTTCAACACCTGTGCTTTGAAAATTCCTCACTGTGATGCCTTGGAGAGGCACAGTAGCTAAAGAGTCCCAGTCCTCCAGGCTTCCCTTGCTCTGTAGGGACAGGCAGCTCTGTGAAAAGAGTCATCAAGACTCTGGAGTTGAAACTCCTTGCAGAAGAGGTAATACCTGGACAGGCTAGTATATTTTTTCCTTAGGTGTAAGTTAGGAGAAAATAAAATCATTAAGACCTGATCAAAATCCTTCAAAACTGTGCTCTTTCTTTTGTTTTGGAGCATGATTATCTTGTTAAGGAAGCTGGAGTGTTTTGCCTTTTGTAGTGTTTTATAGAAGCAACTGCTTCTGTATAGACAGCAGTGATTCAAGGAGCAGTGAAGAGAAACTCAGAACATGTAGGAGCAAGAATTGTTTATCCATCAGTCCTGAAGTGATAGGAAAGAGGGCAAAAATCCTACCCTAACGTACAAGTCCTTTGAATCATATTTATTAGATCCTTTAAATTTTAATACTTACCTATGGTAATTTTTTTCTAGCCCACTGGCGCTCCAGAATTCTTGAGGGCAATGAGTTTGATTGAAACAGGACATGAAGTGGAAGAAAAGGTAAAAAAACCTTTATACTTGGTTTGCGCTGCTTTACATTCTAATTTTAGATATTAGAAGCCTGACAGTTTTTGCTTTCATACATATTTCATTGTTTGAATGATCATCCAATATTTTATGAATGTTGTGCAGTTTTGGAGCTAGTAAATAAGCAATAACTAAGATTGAGAAATCTTAAGAGCTGATTGCAGGAAACAGCAGGACTCAGTCTCTGCCAGTCTTGCAGCATTCCTCTATTTGATGTATTAATCACAGAGTCATAATTTTCATAAGTACTTCTACTATGTTGTTATGCCTGCATGTAATTCAATAAGCATATGCAAAATGTTCCTTCAGCTTTTAAGTAATTGGTTCCCTGATTAGCATATGTTTAACCTCAGAAGATTACAGAGCTGTCTTGAAAACAATGTATGTGATTTTGTTTCCTTACAGAAGAAGTTTTCTTTTTTTTTTTTTTTTCCCTTCTCTGTCTTCTTTTTCCATTTGTATTATGCCAAATGCAAGTCTTGGGATGATAGCTTGAAGACTTATGGAAGAGACTGATGACAGGCTCATTCTTACATGCCTAGACATACAGTTCCACTGTATTTATTCACAAGAGGAGTCTCACTGAATCACTTTGCTTATATTTGCACTTTCTGAACCCAAGTGTTTGAAGGGCATGAGAAATAAAGCACCCATCAAAGCCAGTGTTGTCTTACTTTAGCTTTTTGCTGTTTGGCACTGTCTTGGACAGCTCCACGTGACTCTGGAGAGGTTTTCCACAGTCACTGTGCCAGTCTGAGATCCAATGCTGCAGTCATCTCCCATGCAGACAGTACCACTCTGTAGCTCTTCTGCTATGATGCTTAGATAAGTCAATCTGATTTGCTTCTGCCTGAAGTGTATAATCTAAATTATTTAAAGATGTAGATCTTTTTTCACAGTAAGCAAACTTTAAAATGCCCCAGTGTTTGATGTTGCTTAAAACCCTGCCAGTGCCTTTCCCATTCCCAACAAGTTCAGAGTGCAGCTGAACTGTGAAAAAACTTCAATAGAATGGTCTAAGTAATTTTAACATGAAAACTAAAAAAAAAAAAGTGTAACACTGAAAATGGGAGGATATTAGAGCTGTAATTTTCATGTCCAAAGTTTGTCATTTGTATAATGAAAAACCAGGGTTTCAAATATTTTCTGCTAATAATTCTTTTGAATTCAAAACTGCAAAGACATATGTGTGTGTGTGTGTGTGTGTGTGTGTGTGTGTGTGTGTATGTGTGTGTGTTATTTATTTATTTATTTATTTAATGGAACAAATAGAGTAATAATGGTTTCTTGTGTTTGTGATACAAACAGCTCACTCCAATCAAATCAGCTCGGCCAAAAAGACAATTTTCCTGCTCTGGCACAATTGAAACAATAAATTTGGATTCAGTTCCCCAGGCTGTTGCTCGTCTAGACAACAGTGCAGCTAAGCACAAGCTGTCAGTGAAGCCAAAAAAGCAGAGGATGTCAAGAAAGCACAAGAGATTAACGAAGGTATTAAATCACTGGCCAAACAATGAGAGGAGGATGATTACTTTTGAAGCTGGGTACAAAATAACCATAACTGAGTGTACCAGGATCTATAGACAGAGGACTTAAGATGTGATACGCACTGTTATTTGATCTGAAACCCTAACTGGAGAGAAGATGCAAAGAAGTTTTAATATTGCCAGTTGAGACAAATACTGCTTAAACCTGAAGTGCTTCCACTGGGATTTTACCTTGGGAGAGCTTTCTGATTCTAAGGCCTGAAGATATCTGCTGCTGTTAATGCTGCTCTGATATAGGCAATCAGATGGTGCAAAATTTGGTTGGGAAAAAAATCACATCCTCTAAATCTGGCATGGGTTCTAACAGGAGTAATATCTTTGCCTTATAAGAAGGATTAAGACTGAAGTAATGTAGCCCTTGCAACAGCTATAGACAGAAACATCAAGTTCTAGCTTTGTACACTTACTGCACGTCTGTTTTGGTTTTTATCCTGGCATCTTACTAGTTCTTGTAAATGGGACAAGACTATTCAACTGCCACTGCAGAGGCCACTGCCCTTTCTTCTGCACCACTGTACTTGCATTTATCACTCTTGCAATGAAGAAATTAAATTTAAACCTCTTGTTTATACAAAATGGTTAACTGGTTCCAAATGATGGCTCAACAAATGATAGCTAGACAGGACATTAGTTGAGCTGTTTTCCTCAAGGGAAGCACTCTTCAGGTACTGAACAGAGAAGTACTCCTGGGAAGCTCTGGGTTTGCTGTCCATACATGTTCCACGGTTCCTGCTATAGCACTGGAGTCTCAGCACAGCTAGTGATGAAGATATCCTGGCTCAGGATTTATGAAAAGAAAGAAAATTGTGTTTCCCTGAGCAGTGTTCTTTCCTGGCTAGGATTGCTGAGCATTTTTCTGCAGGCAACAGCTTCTGTCTCTGCAAGTAACAGTTAGATTTGCCATGAAAGAACTGGCAAAACAGTGCCCCTAAGCAGGCTTTAATTATTTCAGGCTTAAAGAACGGAGTTCTAAGTAGTAGAAGAATGGGCATTGAAATTTGTGCTCAATTCCTTGGGCTTCTGCAAATTTGAAATGGCAGGTCTCAATGTACACAAAATGGTGATTCAATAATTAGCATTATACTGCTATCACTGTTGGGATGCTTTCTTTCTTTTAAACACTATCATCCAAATAGGTGAGAGACATGGGATCTATGATGATGTAATCCATAAATTGGGGTGGGTGTGTTGGCTCATGTAAGTCGCTGTTTAAAAAGGTTTTGTTTTGCATTTGCAACTCTTTACTCACTGTAAAGGATAACAAACCAACAGGCAATATTGAGTAACTCCAAACTTGTCTCCAATTTTAGGGATCACAAAGTTTAACGATAACAGAATTTGAGCCAGACGACCTAGAAACTGAGCTCTATGAGGACATATACCCAGGCTACAATGGACGCTTCACAATAGACAAGCTAATCCAGGACAGAGATGAGCAGAAGCAATTTCAGCTGGCAGAGGAAAAAAGAATTGAAGATCACTGGGGTATCATTGAAGCCGAAAGGATAAGACAGATTGTAGAAATGGAAGAACAGAGAGAAATGGAAGAAAAAAGGTGCCAAGAACTTGAGGAGATGCGTAAAGAACAGGAAAAAAGACGTTGTGAAGAAGAGAGGAGGCAGTACCTCCTTGAAGGAGAGACATCTTTGAAAACAGAAGAGCAAACAAGCCATAAAGAGGAAAGAAGACTGGTGAAGGCTGAAAATAGGCAAGAGCTGGAGGAGCAGAGGTGCCAGGAACCAGAGAAGCAGAGGCAGAAGGAGTTGGAGGAGCAACAAAGACAAGACCTGGAGGAGAAGAGACACTGGGAAATGGAGGAGCAACAGAGACGAGAGCTGGAGGTGCAGAAGCTCAAGGAACAGGAGGAACAACAGAGACAAGAGTTGGAGGAGAAGAAACTCAAAGAACAGGAGGAAAAACAGAGACAAGAGTTGGAGGAGAAGAAGCTCAAGGAACAGGAGGAACAACAGAGACAAGAGTTGGAGGAGAAGAAACTCAAAGAACAGGAGGAACAACAGAGACAAGAGTTGGAGGAGCAGAAGCTCAAAGAACAGGAGGAACAACAGAGACGAGAGCTGGAGGAGCAGAAGCTCAAAGGAAAGGAGGAACAACAAAAGCGAGAGCTGGAGGAGCAGAAGCTCAAAGGAAAGGAGGAACAACAAAAGCGAGAGCTGGAGGTACAAAAGCTCAAGGAACAAGAGGAGCAAGAGAGACGAGAGCTGGAGGAGCAGCAGCGCAGGCAATGGGAGGAACAGCAGAGACCAAAGCAGGAAGGGAAGCACCAGGAACAGGAAGAGCCACAGAGACGAGAGCTAGAGGAGCAGAACCACCAGGAGCAGGAAGAGCAGAAATGTCAGGAATTGGAGGAGGAGAAGTATCAGGAATGGGAAGAGCAGAAAAACGATGACCTGGAGAAGAAACAGAGACAAGAGCTGGAGGAGCAGAAGACACTAGCACTGGAAGAAGTAAGGAAACATAGGACTGAAAAAGACAATCAAAAGGAAGAAGAAAGAAACTGGCTGGAGGAGCAAAAAGTACTCAAGAAACAAAATAAAGAAGAAATACAGAGACAAGAGCTAGAAGAGAAAGAGCTTCAAGAAGCTGAAATAAAACTGAAACAGGAGAAAGAACCTGAGAGCCTCAAACAAGAGAAGAAACAGGAGGAACAAAGACAGCATTTGAAGGAGAAAGAAAAGACAGAGAAGGAACAACCCCAGCAAGTGACTGATAAGAAGAAGAAACGGGAAGAGCAGAGGAAACACAAGCTCACGAAACAAATGCACATGGAAAGTTCAGACGTTATACTACAAGATGAACCAAAGCAGCAAAAGGAACAAAATGGACATGAATGGAACAAGCTGAAAGAGCAGAAGGTAGACACAGAAGGCCAAAATCTTCAGCCAAAAAAAGAAAAATCCTTGGAACAGCCACAGGAAAAAGATCAGTTGTGTTCTGCTGGAGGGGCTGATAGGCATCCAGCAGAGGAGAAGCTCCAAGAAGCATCAAGTCCCAAAAAAATCAAACAGCCAGAAAAAGGGAATAAAACAACAGAAGAGATGTTAGCCCAGAAACTGAAGAGAGAAGTTGAGGCTCAGGAGCAAAAACGCATAGGGGAGGAACTTCGGTGGCAAGAGGTAGATGAAAGACAAACAGCATCCAGACCCTTCACATTTCAAGTGTCTTCTGGAGATAAACAGATCATATTTCAGAAAGTAAATCTGAGTCCTGTCATGCCCATCAAAGGAGCAGGACCCTCTTCTCAATCTGTCAAAGACTGCAGGGTGCACACTATCAGTAAGGGCTCTCATTCCCTCCCATCATCGGTGTGTGTACCCCACACAGCTATTTTGGTTACTGGAGCACAGCTGTGTGGCACAGCAGTGAACCTGAACCAGATTAAGGACACAGCTTGCAAATCATTACTTGGCTTAGAAGAGAGGAAAAATGTGGATATTCCTTCTCCAGAGAAGTCTGAGAGAAAAAAACAGGATCCCAAACCCAGCAGCAGTAAAATGAAACATGCACAAGAGGCATTGAGCAACCAGGCTGTACTGGCTGAGTGGGCCTCTATCCGCTCCAGAATCCTAAAGAACGCAGAAAACAACAAATACAATGAGAGAGACCGAGTTAGTGTCTGCAGGCACAGTGATGACTGGACACCCCGAGGACGTGGTGGTCCCCACGGCAACTTGAGAAAAACCCTCTCTGCCAATGCAAAGTTCTCGATAACACCAGCATGGCAGAAATTTTCAGAAGGTTCAAATATCAGTTCAGATGTTGAGAATGTAAATGTGGCAAAAGGCAATGAAACAGTGGCTGTGGGAAGAACCACTGGCTCATCGGATTCAAAGGAGGACGTGGTTTCCACTTTTAAGGATAACTTAGCTGAAAAGCCTAAGGAGAAAATGGAAACCCGTAGTGAAGTGACAGACAACACCGAAGGCTGTAAATTTGCAAAAGATCTTCCCTCTTTCCTTGTTCCAAGTTCTCCACATTCTATGGGTAAGGAATTACCCCAGCCAGAACTTCCCAGTGCTCTGGAAAATCAGCAAAATAACAGCACCAAAAAAGCAGATAAACCACCACCAAATGGAGAAGAAAATGCTTCTCCTTTTGGGATAAAGTTACGAAGGACAAACTACTCTTTACGTTTTCATTATGATCAACAGGCAGAGCAAAAGAAAAAGAAAAGATACAGTGCAGGAGATAGTTTTGATGGTGTGCCTGACCCACTCACCTCAACAGAAGGTGAGAAAGATTCTCCTGTTTTCGCTCCAGAAGAAAGTACATCTCCTGGCACAGGGAGAGCAAACATCCCTGGTAATTTAAAAGACTCTTCAGTTACTGTAGTGGAGTTTTCACCACCTGTGGGCACCCCAGTGGTCCCACCAGCCACCGGCCAGAGTGCTCTACCTGCTCATGAGAAACCAGCATGCAAGTCAGTGGTCCCTCAGAAACCTGCTTTAGCTCCAAAGCCCACCAGCCAGACCCCACCATCATCTCCTCTCTCTAAAATAAACAGATCAAACTTATCTGAAATGCTAGCACAAAGGCTGGCTAAAGCTGAATCAGATGGTGGCTGGAAAAAAGAAGACAGAGCAAATGCAGTGCACTCCACACCATCCAATGATTACAAAAATGAAGAGGAAGAAGTCAAAGAAAAGAAGTCATTTTTCCCATCTTTAAGTATTCCATGGAGAGAAAAAAATGACAAAAAGCCAGAGCCGCTGAAGAAAGGTATGTATCTTTCAAAGCACATTTGGCTGTTATCTGCATTTCCAAAATGAGATACTCAAGGTCCAGAGGAAGACATTTGGTCTTAAGCTGTAATTTCTACCTGGCATATTATTTGTGGAGGACCACTACTTTGCTTAGGGTTGTCTGAATGAGTGTGAATTCCCATGCCCACAATTCAATTCAGGAGCCCACAAATTCAGTGTGACCAGCGCAACCTGCTTAAGAAAGTTAATTTCAAGGAGGTAACAGAAGTGTGTGTGTGTTCCTTGGCAGGGATGTTACCTCTGCCTCTAGATAGTCAGGTGATGGACTCTGTGGGCCATAATGTATAATGGGGTCATCAGAGTGGAGGGTGAAATTTTTAAAATCTACGTTCTCTTGTTTCTCTTCTTAAGGGAATGTGATCTAGCTTGAAAAATACTAAGATATAGGTCCCCTTATCCTGGGCAAATTCTTTATTTAAGCAATACAGCTGAGCACAGCAGTCTGTGCTTCAGAGGTAGTCTTCAGTAATGAAAACAATTAGAGTAGCCATAATGGCTCTTCAGAGGAGGGTTGAAAGCCTCTGTGTCCTGAAATAGTAGTCTGTACAAGAAGGAAAATTACCCTTTCAGAGTGAGGAGACCCAAAAGACTGAGGAAGGAATTCAGCATTTCATTGGGAAATCCCAATTTTTTTCATTCTTGAATTTTGCAAACATCAGGACACTTCTAAAACAGTATCTCAGTGGCATTACTGCTTCCCCGTCCTCCCCTCCCCCCCCCCCCCCAAAAAAAAAAAGGGATAAATTTGGACAGCTGGGTGAGTGTGTCGAATTAGGTCTTATTCCTGAGGCATACAATCTGTTTCAGGATTTGCCGTGCAGTCCACAAAGGTCTGTGACTGACATGGCATCCAATGGGCTTAGCTCCAGCATTTTCACAAGGTAGAGAAGTTGTAGGGGTTTTCTCAAGACAAGAGATGTGCATTACTCAATCAATTCTTGTCATGTTTTCTTTCAGAAAAGCCTGTCCTCCAGAGCAGGCACTCTTTAGATGGCTCTAAATTGATGGAAAAAGTGGAAACTTCACAACCTCTTTGGATTACATTAGCACTGCAAAAGCAAAAGGGATTTCGTGAGCAGCAAGCTACAAGGGAAGAGAGGAGACAAGCCAGAGAGGCAAAGCAAGCAGAGAAACTGGCTAAAGAAATGGTAAGCAGTCTTTAGAAACCTGCCCATTAGAAAAACTGACACTGTAATTATAACTGTTAGCTAATTTTGTTATGTGGGAGTATTTTTTTTATGTTTGGTTTGCAAGACTTCAAAAAAGCTAAAATGACAGTGAGTAAAAAGTATTCTGAAAATCTGGAGTTCCCTCTTGCAAAACTGAGACCTCCGGGAGAAAATACTGTGCAATAGTTTGACAATTGTAGCGTAAACTCTGATGATATCAGATGGTAGTTAATGACAATCATAAGTGCAACTTCTATGCATGTGATGGAACAGAAAAATTGTGTGCAAAGTGGTTTTTTCAGAGCTTAAGCAAGTGAGATGTTAACCTTCAATGCTTGGGGAGTAACAGCTGGAATATGCAGTTAAAGGTGAATATTAGTAAGTCTGAATTTATTTTTATTGTAGAATGTACTATTTGGGTAATATACTATTTGGGTAAAATGAACAAAAGAAATAAACAGTCATGACACATCCAAATGCCTGAAGCAGGCACTGAATCCAATCACTTCTTTCCTGTTCTCCAAATAGCTATTTACTCTCCATGGCTTTCTACTAGTAAGGAAAGCACTTCTACTTACAGTACCAAAGTGATGATGATGGTGATGTTGTATATAGATACCACAGATGGTAAAAAGGGAAATTAACGTGGCTAACTAAATATACTTTGGTGTTTGTTATGAGACCCAAATTTCTGATGGATACATGCATAACCAGAGACAGACAATTGA
The DNA here is from genome assembly GCA_036630365.1 of Acanthiza pusilla. Classification (NCBI taxonomy): domain Eukaryota; kingdom Metazoa; phylum Chordata; class Aves; order Passeriformes; family Acanthizidae; genus Acanthiza; species Acanthiza pusilla. The sequence goes on along the minus strand of JAXCHO010000164.1, from coordinate 37,511,297 downwards.
CGGAAGAAAACAGCAGTGGGTGTGAAGTTGCCCACAAATGCACACTGTGTTTCAGGGCTATATTTAACAAGAAGGCTGGCTCAAACTCTTCAGTATTTTGACTGAAATGACAACACAACAGATTTAACTTTGTGGTGGGTTTTTTAGTCTTTAATAACTGTTAGTTTTAGAAGTATCAGTGTTGTGATCCTCTGCCAAAAAGGAAGGTTAAGGAAAGGACAGGTGATGAGTAAAAGCATCAGGTGTGCCATCTCTAACTTGTAGCCATTACATGACAGACTGTTCCTCATTTAGCATCTTTCCTTCTCTGTTCTAGGCTGCTGCAAGTAATCAGTCTGATAATAAAAGTAGCAGCAGCAAAACAAGCACATTGCAGAAACCTACGACTCAAGAAGGGGAGAAGAAAGTTGAGACTGCTGCGTCAAGACTAGAAAGAAGGGAGCATCTAAAAAAGTCAAACACCCTTCCAACTTCTGTGACAGGTACAGTTGAGAGATTTGGATTCACTCTAGTAATAATGCACTTCAGAAATGGTATTCCATGTTTTTGAGAAGGAGAATGAGGTTTTTTATTTCCCCTCATATACTACTGCTAGAATTACATTGCACAGAATAACACAACTTTATTCCTGTCTCGTGCTGGCCATTATGATGGAAACATGTAATTTCAACAGATTGTTACCAAGTTCTCCAGGTTATTAAGGTTGCACTGCTGCAATTCCTTAGAATTGCCCCAGTTCAAGTTAACAAAATTAGGCTGTCTCCCCAAGCCATATCCAAAAGTATTTTTGGAACATGACTAATGCACATTAGAGGGATCTGATTTACCATAAATTGCAATTGCAGTACTGTTTTGCCTTTAGGTTGGGGGTTAGCACAGAGGGGGAATGATATAAAGTATATTTGTGCAGAAAATGAAGCCTATTGTGTTCTCAAACCTCCCAGTTTGTCAAGGAGAAATATTCACCCCACAGTATTGGAAATAAGTATTCTCATTCGACAAATGAAAGGAATAATCAGTTCAGTTGAAGATAGTCTGTTACTTTGGATTTAGGACCTCTCCCTCCCAGTCTAATATTTGGTATGGAAGGTTGGAACCAGAACCTACTGCTTTATCTGTCACTTCAGTTAAGCTGAAATTATTCCATATTCAAAAGGCAGGCAAATTAAAATAAATACCCAAAGGGCATAATATTTGCAGTGGTATAAGGCGATGGCTGAAATACAGGCTTGCCTGTATTTCTCTAGCTAACAGTAGTCCTAGGGAAAAGGTTTTGGAGTAGATAGGTGTTGAAGAAACCTTTTTAGAAGTTGCACAAGTAAATAGCATGTGCTTTCTTGAAAGTAAATACATGTATCAGCTGCATCTATTCAGTACCACTGTACACCAAGAACTATGAAATGCAGCTATTGAAAGCAATGAGGTGACTCATCTCATTTGATACAGTAAAGGCTAAAGCAGTGCTACTCCTGCATTACAGACTGTCCCAAGCTGAAAAACCCCTACACATGCCCATATTCAGTTGGTTCAGCAGCTGGATCTTCACACTGCAGCTGCACACCAGAGCAGATGAACCCGAGAACTTCACTTGGAACACCTTGGGTTGGACTAGACAACCTTTAGAGGTCCTTTCCAACCCAAACCATTCTAAGATCTTATCTAAATTACCCAAAACTTTCATGCTTTACAGCATTCCTGTCAAACTGAAAAGGGGTTCTATTGCAATCCTACCCCAAAAGACTCAGCATGGTGTTGTTATGCTGTACATGGTCAATTCTAGCAGAAATCAAACTCCATCACAATAGATGATGCCAAATTAGATAAAAGGGCTAAAACCCAATTATCCAAGGTCATTCTGTCTGCACTAGAACGACAGTTCAGGAAGAAATTGAGGAGGAATTACCAGTTTGGAGTTATCTAAAGTGAAAACATAGAACTCTATTGGCCCTTAAGGAATAGTGACTGGATTTCCCTGTGATTACTGACTACATTTGGAGCCAGACAGCCATTAGCAACTACACATATATAGAAGTATTTGTAGGTAATAAGACCGATTTGGGCTTCCCACAGTTAGAAGAGCATTTAAGACAGAAGACCAGCCTAGAATATGTTTAAAATAGAAGTCTGCTGAGTCCTCCTCTAAGGACATTAAAAAACACCCACAACTTGATGAGGGTGGTGTATTTCAGACTTGCACTTGTGTCTTGTACAACAGGAACTGATAAGAGTGTGCGACCTTTAAAATAGCATAAATTACCATAGCATTTAAAATAATTAGCTTTTCAAAGTGTCCATCTACAGCAATTGCTGCTGCTACTGTTCATTTACTTAAAGATAAAAATATATGATTAAAGATGCACTAAATAGAAAAATAGAGCAGTTTTTGGCATCCATGCAATTTTAAAGCTTCTATGCAATTTTAAAGCTTCTATGCAATTTTAAAGCTTTTATACACATTCAAAACCTGGAAATGAAATGCAACTAAAAGGAACTGGGAATCTGAGCATTTAATAAAAAAAAAATTTAAAAAATTGGTTCCTAAAAAAGAAAATGTGTAAGTGGAGGTGGTGGGGAGTGAGGGGGATGAGTGAGGACTTATTTTGTAACTCAGATTTTTAGAGTTACTCCATAGGTTTCCACTCCATGGGTTTCAGACAGGACTCATTTCTATCCAGGTTGTCTTCAAGGGTGTTCATTTTCTCAGAATTTATTTTCCCATCTGACTTCTACAATACTTCTATGGTTCTGCTCTGTCAAGTTGCTTCTTAGAAATCAGTTGTTAAACACATTTTCTTGTGGAGACTGTTTGTCTTAAAGATACTACTTAGAAGAAAATGTGGCAACAGCTAGTGGAGAAAGCAGGTTTCTTTTTCAGGACAGTCTCTTGGGCAGAGTTAACTGAGGCAGGAAGCTATAGGTCCACTTTCGTCACTGAAGAGAGAATCTAAATCCTACTGAATACATTTGGCTTAAACGGGTGCAGCAGCTGCATTACCAAAGAGAAAAAAAAAAAAAAGAAAAAAAAAAGACCAAAACCCCTAGCTTTTTTTCCCATTGTTTGCTATTAAAATAGTTTGTAATTAAAATAGTTTATTTAAAGAGGAAGACTGGCAAATTGGAAATGTTTTCTTTGGCTCTCACAGAGACTGAAAGTTTTGTCCCTATTTTTGTGAGTTAGATTACTTGGAGTCACCTCTGAAAAAGGAAACTCAGCTCCTCCTAACTTGATTATTTTGCAAATACAGTAAGAATTAACGGAAAGTGTGGAAAATAAATATCTAGTGTTAGATCAGATCATCGTCGCATAAAAGTGAAATCTCTAGAATCCTGCAATGAAGCACTGGGTTCAACTAATGCTGGTCTTTCTTTTTCCTCTATCTCATAAAAAAGTGGAAATTTCAGATTCTGTTCCATCAACCCCAGTGACAAAGGAGGTTGCCAAGAGATTCTCTACGCCTGATGCTAACCCAGTGTCAACAGAACCAGCCTGGCTGGCGTTAGCCAAGAGGAAAGCAAAAGCCTGGAGTGACTGTCCACAAATCATAAAGTAAACTGTAAAGTTACATCTCTATTGCTGACTATTAACTGCTTTCTTTTATTTATTCTGCTTTTTACACATGACAAAACTGAAAATGCATGTATTGGAAGGACTGAAAACTGAACTGATTACCATTTTGCTCTAGCTCACTGTAAAGTCTACTCAAGTCATACATTGCATTGCTTTGACAAATAGCTAAAGGGGGTCATGGCAAAAATTTCACAGCCAGACTCTCTCAAAAACTTAAGAGTGCTCAGATACCAGATGTAAATTTTAGCAGGTATCATAATAAGGGCCAGAACAGAATAAGGGTTCAGAAGCTTCTTAAATTCAGTGGGTATTCGGTTCTGGAATTTTAGATCTCTGCATTTGAGATCTCAGAAATTTTTTCAGCACTTCATTGTTGAAATTAAGGCAAGATGCATGTTCCCTTAAGTCATAATTTATTTAAACATGTTAAACTGTATGAACTGTCAGTTCTGCCTGCTATTTGAAAGCTTTTTCCCTAATTAAGAGCTTCAGGATACACCATTCCACATACAAATGATAAGTAGATAGATGGTACCATCCAAATGCTGGGATTATTTCTTTCATCATAGGATTAATACACTGCATCTATATTCCCTCACTTCTAGGAAGAAAACAATCCTGCTTTTAAAAACCACTGTTTTTTAAACTAATATCATTAAGTTCTCAGAAAGAAGTCAGGGATTTACCGTTTCTTCTAGTCATTTAAGTGCATCACTGTTTGTGCTTGGCCATATTTATGCTGCATAGAGACAGTGATTGTGGATTACAACTTTAAATCAATTGACTGGAATTACACTGCTCCTGTGCGAATGTAGCTGCAGGATTTGTCTCAGTAAGTTCCCACAGGAGTAGGACTGGCAGAACTGAAGTTAACTGAGAACTGAAGGCTAAGTCAGTGAGAGTCTCAGGAGTTTTAACTCTGCATTCTTCCCGATTTTACTCCACATGCAACTTCAGGTAGTTCAGAAAACTCCCTGTACTTTGACCAGTATCGCCAGAACACTTCAGAAGGAAGTTTACTTACCCCATCTCAGGTATCTGCTGTGGCAATTGAACACTTTATTACTTCACATAACTAAACCAGAAATGTCCACCCCCTCCCTCTTACAAAAAAAGGATAAAGTCCAAAAATGTAATAAAAATGTCACAATCCTCAACATTCCACCAAAGTCATTAGGTCTGCATTTTAAAATGTGACCCTATTAAATAAATCAACTGAGTTTATTTACAAGGAAGACTTTAAAAATTTTTGAAAGTCTCCTTCTTACAACCATAAGGCTCAAAGGAACCTTTAAGCCTACAACATCACAAAGGGAGACATTTTCATGAAAAGAAATTACATCATTATAGAATGATACAACATATGCTTCATGGATGTGTTTTAGCCAAACTGCTGTAAGCAGTATGAGGAACAGCATTTTAAACTACACAGAAAACAGAATGAAACCTGTTGTATACTCTGTTCCCAGAATCAAAAAGGAGTTTCAGCAAAAGTCACTGTCAAGTACAGCCTTTCCCACCAAACAGCAAACGGGCTCAGGATCATGGTTACAATAGCACAAACACAATGGATGTGCTAGATCGAGTACATGTGCAGCAGCAAGATGGGCTATCTTGGGTGTCTTAAGCCATCAGTTTTGCTCAGTTTAATATTTAAAGCAGAATCTCTAAAGTAACTTTTTTACCATGAATATAAGTAATTAATACGTTTTAAGCAGAAATGGAACAATGCTGCTCTCAAATGCTTGGGAAAAAAACCTAACTTAATACCTTCAATATCTGAAGAAAGAATTGGCCCTGTAATTACTTTTGCTCTGCTAGCACGAGGAATTAGTGCATCTTAAAGTTAAATTTACATTTTTTCCAAGTTTATTTGCCTGCAGTAAGGATTTGTAATAACTAGACTGCCTGAAATCCATCTTTACAATTATTTATTGGGAGGGGGAGCCAGGTAGAAATACAGAGAAGGTGAAGTAAATCAGGATTAAAGATAACTGATATTTTGAAAAGCATAGCAAAATTAGGTGCTATTGTGCATGACATAAGGATGCAATTTTCCAATACAATCCATTTATAGCACATAGAACAGAGCTTTCATTAAGGATGGTTTTAAGCTAAAGCTTCAAAGCAGAGTTTTTTTTCAACCATAAAGGTATCTAGTGTAACAACGGAAACTGTATTATGTACAGTACTTGATGGAAACATTTCTAAAGTGTATGCGTGCAACAGTGACATTTCATGTTAAATTAACAAAGATTTGCACTAAATACCAATGAAGAGAAGTGTAACTTTGCTTTAGCTTTGTTGCAACCATTTCTGATAAAGTATTGGAAATCTGTAAAAATAAATCTGAAACATTACTACCCAGTTTAAAACAGCAAAAATGTTTTAAGAACCGAACAAACCACTATGTAGTATATTGTCTCAATTTTTTGTAACTTACACAAACACAAAATACCATTTCTTTTGACAAGGTTATATATGATTAACCTCTATGTTCATATAGTAATGTATAAAAACTATAAGATGTATAATTGTGGGGTATTTGTTGTGTACTTTTTTAATTTTTCAAATGTTTTAAAGTGCAATTGTTTATTATACTGTCATTTTAATTCTTATTAAACTATAACCCGGTCAAAATTATCTAATCATTGATATATGTCCTTTGTTTTTTCTTTTTACTAATCATGTAGTTCAGGTTTGCCTTACAAATAGAACTCTTTACAATGCTACAAATGCACTATGTACTACATAGGATTCAAAGTAGATGGCTCATCAGATAAAGTAAGATAAGAGTTTCTATTATGCTTCTTCTGGAAGACTCTGAATCAGGAAATGCTCTCAGTGAAGTGAACTTCTGTCACTGCAAGTACTCGATTTGCATTACTAGGACACCTGGTACATATCTCTAGGGTGTTAAAGAACACAACCCCCAATTTACACAACCTTTTATTAACAGTTCTTGTGAAGACAATGTAAACAGCATTCATTCAAATTTCTTAGAAAATTATTTGACAGTGGTTGATTTGATCAGTGCACACTTCATCTTGCAACTCATACTGTACCTGTCATTGAAATTTAATAAATATTTATAGTATTATTTCCACTTTAGAATACAAGAGGCAACTCCTACTTACTTCAATGGAATCTAAGTATATGCTAGATTGAATTAAGCCATGAAAGGCCTAGGTCCACAAAAGATGAACTATTCTGTTTGTACAAACTATAGTAAACAGGTCACTCCTACTAGGTATATGAAATTCAGGCTATGTCTCCAGAAACCAAGGTAAAAATTAGACTCAGAAAAGGACTTGTGTTACCTTGCCTTGGCACAGAAACCTTGACAGACAGACTAACACTAGTCTGATGCAAGGAAGAGCCAGGCACAGGCGAGGATGGACTCGGAGAAAGCACTATGCTCCTCCCTCAGAGATGAGCCCACTGTCCAAGCTGTGGAATACAGCACCTTACACACTTCGTCCCCTGTCTGGCAAGGTGCTGGGCAGCCATGCTCCCTCCATCAGTGCAGCCTACTCTGGACACTGCCTGATGCAAAATCCTGCCTGAAAAGCCTGCAAGGAGCATCTCTTGCCTCCAGCAAAACAGGCAGAGGGGTAGAGGGTACCTGTGAGCACCTAGTTTACAAATGTAAACAATAAAAATGAAGCAGCCTAACATCTTAGCTGTTATTTTTTTCCTGTTATATACAGATCTAGACAATAAACATAATCATTTCTACAGCCAACAACAAGCTTTGTTCCCCATACTACGGGTGAAGAGAAAACCTCGCCTGGAAGCTTATCTACTCCTTCTGCTGTTCCACTCTTGGCATTCAGGATCCACACTTTGCCATCTGTAGATACTGCTGCCAAGAGAATTTTGTTATTTAAGTCATCACTTTGGAAAATGAATGGTGTTCCATATACACTTGAAGTGGCTTCAAATTTCCACAGTAAATTACCCTCCATGTTACAGCAGTAGATAAAGCAGTCATGAGAGCCAAAAAATATTTCTTGCTTAGTTAAACTTGAGAGGCACGGAGATGAAAACACTGGTCCATTAGTGGAAAACTGCCAAACCTACAGAAAGAATATAACCACCCATTATCGAAGGCTTTTCACATTATCAGTTTTACAGCAACTATAATTTTTTAATAGACTAGTTGTTGATAGAAGAGCATTTAATTTCAAAAGTATATCAGATTTCAGTGAGGGCTGGTAAATCCTTGTCAAATTATAAGCCAGGTTTTACACACAGAGTAAGCAATAAAAGTCTCATAAAATAGGGAGAAGGGAAGAGTTACTACCTTCTGTGAGGCCCACATAAAGATGGCCAATTTGGAAAAAGAAGATTCTTGGGCTGTTGTACAATTAGTAACGAATATCAAGAATCCTGTTAATATGCCATTCCTTGCCAGAAAGGCAGATATTCCTTTTGTAATATATATTTCCTCTGCTTATGCTAACAATGTGCAGCTCCCTCCTCAAGAGAGTATCAGTTCTGCAACACTGCTGTAAGCACACAGCAGAGCATGGGCTAACACATCTTTTATAATTAGAAAAGGCTTAGGAATTGCCATGTATACTGCATCTCAAGCCAACAAACAGTGTCAGTTGTTTTAAGACCAGATACAAACTACATTTACCTCTGAGGAACCAAAGAAAAATACTCTCATTTAATTTCATGCAAAGGCTGATGTATATTTGACCAGAATTATGATTTAGTGGTTTTCTGATAAATGCATGAACATTCTAAGAAAGCTTTACTTCTGAAAAACCACCATCTTACAGAAGAGATGTAAACCTGCTTGAAAAACTCCAAATGAAACCATTTCATTTGCTGGCACTACACTTGACAATTTACTTTGGGTATAAGGTCTGAACTAGAAATTCTCTTACTGCATCAGGCAACTTCAGTTTGTGATTTTGCCATGAACTGCATAGACTACCCTATGCAAACTTTCTCCTCTCTCTAATAACAGACACTTCTATTTGGTTCACAAAAAGGTATATGTCAATCATTAAGCCTCAGAAAACAGTCCTAATAAAGTATCTTATTCAGGGTTTTGTGATGGACATAAAAAACCCAACAACACTTTTACCTTTTCTCCAGAATGAGTGTAACAATGTAAGTTTCCATCCACACAGCCAACACAGACGTAGTTCTCATTGCAGTGAGGAGAGGAGAAGAGTGGTTTACCAAGGCTGCTTTTCCAAATCTTACTCCCTGTCACCTGTAAGTGGCAGCATGGAATACCTGATGCTTAACACAACTAAAAGAAACAGCACAAAACAACCCTTCCATCACTGCCTGACCCAGCCCTTATATAAGGTGGAAAAAAACCCAGATCCCCAAACCAAAACAGCAACAACAAAACCTATACAAAACAAAAATGTAATCAAAGAAAAGTAGGCTTCTCCCATCCAGAATGCATACCAGAAGCAAAACTACCCTTCAAATTTTATTCCCTCAAACTGTTCAGTGTTTTACATAGGATAGTCAATACCCATTTTTATGCTTTTCTTCCTCCCCCTTGGCAAAGTAATAATGATAATTAATAGTGTATTAGCAGTAAGTCTAATGAAAGACAGATTCAGTTTTTAATTTCATTCCCAGCTCCTCAGTATGTGACAAGGACCAGTGAAGCAGAGATACCTTGGAGTCAAGTCATATTGATACAGTAGGACATGTTGCAACTCAGTATCTATGACTGTCAAAATGAGTTCCTAGCGTACCCTGCACATTCCCCAGGAATTAGGATTATTCATAAAAATAGGAACGTGCAGACTCACTTGTAGGTGGGTTTCTCAACAACCTGGTACTCTGGATTACAGAATTTAAAAAAAATCTTTTCTTAAGCACGGCCCATTAGGGCTGCAAAACCACACACTGGTTTCTAATAGCAGATTGGTTGTTACTAAGGTTGTAGTGGGTGGAAGGTAAAGGCGATTAGGATTGATGCTCTGTGTTGTGTGAGTACAAAAACATTAATAGCTGCTTCAAGTCCCTGCTCCTTTTATCAGGCAGGACCAGCTGTAAGCCAACAATGCCTCAGAAAACCATGAAATTGTTCCACATCTATCAAGAATGCCATTTCCCCAGTGCAAAGAACAGAACTGCATTCTAAGATTAAAAGGACAGCTCTTAAAAATGGGAGGGAAACAGTAAGAGGAGTGAGGGTTTCTTTCTGCATTCTGTTCTGATTTCTGTATTTTTTTTTCCAATCCTACTGTCAAAGTGGGAGGGGGCAGGAAATAAATCTACAGACTTGCTCTCACTCATTGGTTTTACTGATATGGGAATGACAAGAAACTGATTGCAACTTTGGCCTACGGTCAGCATGTGAGTTCCAGCAAGTCACTGCAGTTCTCCTTATCACCAGATAGATTTCTGAAGTATGGGAAGTATCATGGTTACCTTCTGTAAAATTATAATGCCCCCAAGTGAAACATATTTAATGATAACATATGATCATCTTCCCTTTCATCAGAATAGCAATCTTAACTTCAGAAATACATTTTGGTTTAATTTAAACCTGAGATTGGAATCAAAGACATGTAAGCAAAGGTACATACTGGGTTAACAGCCAATAATAGTCCTCCTAGTGTAGCAACATAGAGATGATGTGGAAGAGAACTTAGACAAGGAGATGAAAACACAGCTCCACCTTCGCCATGTAACTTCCATATACACACCTTTTTCTGTAAGCACAAGAAAAAAGAATATTAAACAATTTTTCAACTGGAGTTAGAGCTCATGATGTTTACAAAGACCTCTGAATGTCAAACATCATCAAACACTGTGTTTACTCAGCAAATAGTAGTTAAGAAGTGAAGACAATCTACATGCTATGACAGCAACACATGTGCCATTGGCTTTCTCCTCCAGTAAATAAATTCAGCTAATGAAAAGGCAGTATCTACCCCTTTGATTTTCCATCTCCCTCCATCTTCTTGTTTAGAGTGTAAGACTTTTTCCCCACGAGAAAACCACGGTTCTATTTCTAGCTAGGCACCCTATTCTGAAACACCCATGGAGAATTTAATAACTAAGAAACTTAAGACTTGGTTTCAATCAGGACTAATAAAACAAGAACCACAGCTGAGAAAAACACCAAAACTATTTACTGTCACATAGTCCTAACCCCACTTAGAGCAGGCCTAACTTTCAGAAGGGTGATTGTGGACTCCTAAGAATACTACCACCAGTGGAACGTTCTCTGGTGTACTACAAATAAAGTCTAAATTGGATATTTACTGTTCTATATGTAAAAGTCAGTGTTCTTACATAAATATCCAAAGCATACACATGTTGGTCATGTGATCCAATGTAGACCAGCCCACTGGAAGGGTCTACAACTGCAGAGCTTTTCACAGTGTCTTCTGTGACAAAAGTCCAGTGTACTTCTCCATCACTGCTTTGAAGCACATACACTAAGCCATCATAACAACCTATGATGAATAAAACACGACAGGGATAAAAAGAATAATGATTATTTGCATTTATGGTGCGATTTATGCTGCTAGTTGCATCACTGCTGGAAAGAAATAAAATTATTCATGAGGTAGAGTTTCAAAACATTTTCTAAAGCTTCTCCTGTGTTTTTAGCTCAAAGGTTTTGCTGATGCATTCAAAGATGATAGTTCTGTGTGTTTTTTCTAGGTTACATTTAGAATTTATTTATTTCACTGACTTTCTATCAAATTTTTCTGTAACAATATTAGAAGGCATAGCGAGTTGCCAAAAAGGGAGAATACAAATTTTTTTAGTTACCTCTTTGTCTAGTTTTTGTTTCTGAAAATAAGGTGTTAGAAGAATGACGTTTGTAAGTTTTCTAATGAAAACCAAACCATCATCACAGAAACTCCTTCATGTTTATGAAATATTCAATTATATAATCAAGAGTAAATAAATCAAAATGCAAACAAAAAGATGGCAACATTAGATTTGCATTAAAAAACCTCACCACTTGGACAACTGTGCTAACCAGTGATGTATATGTATTAGCCAAAAAGATGACACTCTAAGATAAAAAATGTCAACTCCGCTGACAACGGATATGACAAAACAAAAGAATTATCTAAATATATTCTTTACATTTCAAAAAAGAAGAGTCAAATGAGATAAACTCTGCGAAAAACAGTATGAGGTACCATGTACTAATTTCTAACTCTATCAATTTTCAAAGACATTTTAAGACTGTATCACCTTTCCATACTTTAAAAAACCCCAAAAAGCAACAGTTTGAAGATTACACCTTAATCTCCCACTAAAAAAAGAAACTGTAGCCATTGATTATTCCTTATTAATATATTGGCTTATAATAAACGACAAGTGTATATGTTAGATAAGCTCCATCACTAGCTATCACGAGACTTAAATTACTACTTCTTCTGTTTCTGCTTTGCAATAAATTAGTTCTGAGGCAGATACAGAAGTTGATGGATGGAGGACAACGAGAGATAAGAAATATGATTCTCTGTCATTCATCTTGTATTTAGCAGAAAAAAGAATTTAAAATGAAGGCTGAAACAAAAGTCGTACCTACAACAATGAAATTTCCACACTTGGATACACAGGCAGAAGATTCAATACGGTCTCCAAGGGTCTTCTCCCATTTTATTTCTCCTGAATCCAGATCAATTGCCTGCATTGCATGGGAGTGAGAGCCAATATATACAGAGGCAGATACTTCTTCTTTAGATGGTACTATAACCAGTGGTGATGCATCAACACATTTTCTTGTGTTTGACTTCCACCTCACGCACAATGTCAACTCTGCCACTGACAAATGACTACATTCAGCATGGATTTGCTGAACAGAGGAATGGTCATTTATATTTGCCTTGTTTTCAACTGTCAAAATTCTACTCTCCAGTTCAGACCCTTGCACATGGCTTTTCATTATACTTGGAATCTTGGAATGCAGAAAGGATGGCTGCTGTAGTGGTTCCACTCCTACCTCTACTGTATTTTTGGGCTGCGTAGAAGACTTGGTGAAATTCATATGGAAAAAATGATTCCCTCTGTTTAGTGCAATAAACGGAATTAATCCTGAAGCAATCTCAAGACCTCTTTCAGATGTCTGTTTAATACGTTTTCCATGGAATTCCTCTCCACTGTTCCCTCTTAATTTTCTTTTCACAACATTGTCAGGATCCATTAATTGCTCTTCTTCTGGAAACAGCATTTTAAGAATATGTCTGTAAACCTCTTCAATTGAGTGACTGAGAATAACTTCAAGGAGTCCAGGCACAGCTTTGCCTACTAACATCTCAATTTCATCATGAAATCGTACTGCCTTTAGGGAGTCTCCACCACTGTACAGAAATACTGCATCTTTAGAAATTCCAGTGGAATCAGCCGGTAGACCAAGGATGGACTAGAGAAAAAAAAGAAGAGAGGTACCAGTCCATAGGTGCTATACCATGTCACACACATAAAACCTCAAGGGGGGTAGAATTCACCTGAACACCTAGAAGTCCTGCTAAAAATCAACAACTGAGAAAATTCACTACTCTACAAAAAATCATTGAAAAATGTTAGTGTCAACAGAGGGACTGAGAGAAAAAGAATTGGGGAGGAATGAGGAAACAGGGAGATACTAGCTCTGTACTATAAAATGTCTTGCTCAATTGCAATTCTGCAGTCTAAGGAATTAAAGGGATTTGTGCTATATATTGATTGGCCATATTCAATACCATTTATCAATGATAACTTTGCAGATAAAACATAGAGGCCTTTTGATAAAAATAGTTCAGGTCTTTTATTTTTTATTAATAAAACTTATATAAACTGTTCTTTGTTACTTCTGAATTATTTAAGTAACCTACTTACCTACCTACTTTTGAAGTTATAAGCCCTTCAGTTCATGAAAGCTTTTGCATTTGGCATTGTTACCACAGCAAACAGCAATAACTGTGTCACCTCTCACTGCACTCACTCCCTGCTTATTAAGTCTGGGTGTGAAGCCCAAATCCTTTGGTTTTGGAAGCCACCTTCTGTTGCCTATAATGGGTCTAGGGCAGATCCAGTCCCTTGGGTTCTCATTTCATAGCCATCAATGCAAAAAGGATCAGCACAGACAAATAATTTTACTACATTTACTTGTTCAAGTCTTAGGCCACAGCTAATCCCACTTTCAGGTGAAACCTGTAAGTCCACCTTTGAAAAACAAAGCAACACTGTTTGGCATCGTATTTCAATACCTTGAAAAACAAGTCTTTAGTATAGAAATTTAGAAACAATACAAACAGGCAGTCCAAGAGACAGTTGCACAATTGTGCCATCTATTTTAAAAAAAGGACTCTTCAATTTATAATTATCTTAAGATATAAGAAACTCTACTAACACAGTAGCTATTTTTTTACAAAGTTCTGTGTCCCAGTTCCTTGTTTCTTCAGTGTTACCTTGTTTTGGCATGTGAAGCAGTATTCAAAAAGCTACTGACAGATTGCATTCTTTCTATGCTAATTGCTTATACCTCATAGCCTGCAGTTTTATTGGATAGAGAAATATAAATTACTCCCTCTTGGCCACTGCAGAACAACTATATTTAAGTATTAACTGAACAGAGAGGAGCTGTAGTGCTTAAATCTATAGGCAGCTAGAATGTTCTGGTTGCATTAGTCATACTTCTTAAAACTGTTTAATTCCTGACACATGTATAATGATCCACTTGCAAAGATAAAAAGGCAGCTCAAAATACTACCTTCCATAAATACTGCAATCTTTCCCACAATTCCTCTGCGTCACTCAGCTTACTGTCACGCCTTCTGGAGTTTAGATGGTTCTGGTAAATCTTGTTCAGTTCAGATATGTCAACTTTGCCTTTGTAGAAAATAAAGGACGATTTTTTTTCATTGCTCTTTTACCATTTACACTTTCAAAACTTGCTCTGCCCAAATAGCCCCTTTATTCTTTTATGTATTTCCTTATTCATACTCTACCGCAACTGTGTTTTTTTACACAGCTGATCAACTACATGAAACCCAGTAAGTTTTTTGAAAATTTACTCTCCCACATAATCCCATCTTCAAGGCCTGGCTTTTCCAGAGCTGAAGTAAGGACTCCGTTGCAGACTGCAATGGGAATGGCTATGGAAAGAAATGTGCAGTGTTAAAACTAAATTGATATTTCCACTACTCTTTGACTCTCAAATGAAACATCATCAAGAAAACATAATACATGGCCATTATTTTCTACTATGCATTAGTTACCTAATGTACATATTCTAAAAGCATGAATCAGATACCGGATTTTGGTCAATAAAAAAGGTAATTTAAAAAAGCAATAGATACCATTAAAACAAGTGGCAATGGTACTTAATGGCTTCATTTACCATGTGGTGTTAAAGGCAAAACTTTAATCACTACAATCTCATCAGGGACTGCATACGCTGGCAGACGCTTCTGGAGCTCCTCAAGTGTTTCTCTCTCTTCGAAATCATCTTTGGGTAAAACAAACAGGATAAGTTTTTCCTGTTGATACCAGGTAACTGCACAAGCTTCTACCTGGCAAAGATCTTCAGCAACCTGCAATGAAAAAATTAATTAGCCTTGCTTTGAAATGCAGTTCATCAATAGGGTAAAAGAAGCAAAAAAAAATGAAAAAAGTGCACACCTTTAAAAATCTATTTTTCTCACATTCCTACACAACATCCTATGAAATATCTTCTCTGGTAGCTGGAGCTTGTACTTCACATAAAAATGAACTCAGAGTCACACGTGTTATTCACCAAAATGCCATGAATGAGATATAATCCAGGAGTCTGACACTTACTCTTGCAGAACAATCACAATACTCAGTACTTTTCAGATGCTTATACAGTTCTCAATTCTCTTGGAAGAAACCATACAATAAAACAGATTCCCAAGAACTCAGAACAAACTCCTTCCCAAATTATGTGACTAGATTTTTTATATTATATCCCCCAAATTCCTTTAGACTCCTAAAAGTCATCAGAAAATGAGCAAATACCCATTTCTGATGATAAAGTGTTCCTTATACCTGGCCTTTTACAGTGGCATGCTCTACTCAGTGGATGTGAGCACTTACCTGCTGCAAACATTCAATATTAAAACGTTTGCCGTGACGTTTAATCTGATTGTCTTTCCGACCCAAGAAGAACAACTTTGCATTCTTTACTCTTACAAAATCCCCTGTTTCTCTCATTGTACCCAGTGGTACAGTTATTTCATCATCAAGAAAGCAGATTCGTTCTTCACCACCTACAGAAAAAGAGACTGTGGTCATACATATTAAATGGTTAACTGTAAGTGCAAATTATAGAGACTGTGTTATCAAATTCTCTTAAACTTTAAATAGCATTATAAGAAATATTGAAAGATTATTATCAATGTCTAAACTTCTGCAATGTACAATTTTGGCTATGCAATTAATTCAGTTAATACACAGAAGTTACTTCAGCTAAGAATGTCAAAATGCAAGAAGGGAAAAGGAAGTCAATATAATGAAGGCACAGTCAGCAGATAAAATGGTGGTAATTTCCTGTTCATCATTCCAACAACCTAAAACACCATCAGAAGGTTCTCAGCCTAATCAGAACTCAGAATGCTATATTAATCTGTACATCACAGGCAAATAGTAAAATAAGTAAAGTAAAATAATCAATATATTATTAAAATTCAATCAATTGAGAACAGTATCTTAGAAGAATTAGAAATATAAAATAACCTATAAATATTTGTCCCTCGCCTTCAAGCACTGCAGATCCACTTGCATCTCTGACCTCAAGTTTCGTTCCAAGGAGCGGTGATCCCAAAGGTATAGGAAAATCCGTTCTAAATATATTAGAGAGAAACAGTATAAATCTTTCCCTTCTGAACACAAAACATAAGTTCTCAGAAACCAGGTAGCATGTTGTTTTTTAAAGCACTGGTATTAGTGCAAAAGTAGATGCTTGGGACTTGTTTCTACAAATGCTCCTTCTTTAAAAACATGTCAACTTATTAAAAATTAAAAACCTCATCAATGTGCATTAATATATAAATATATAAACCTCATCAGGGTGTCATTAATATTTATCAGGAAAACCCACAGAATGATAGAAAATAGGTCCTGAATGGACCCTGAAATACTCTGAGAAAACCCCGAACATTTCAGTTAAATTTTAAGTCTCCCAGATTGAAACATCTGTCAAGTCAACCAATTTAAACATGTGTAACTACCTTCTAACTCAAGCTTTTTCCTGCCTAATTTGAGCTTTTATTCTATTTTAATAAATACAGTTAAGAAAAGTTCAGAAAAAGATTTAGAAAAAGTTCAGTTCAGAAAGACTGAAATACAAGAAACTGTCTTTTCAATGTCATGTATCTCCTACAGACTCCTCTTGAACTACTGACCAACTCCTTCCTTTCCCTTCATCCTCCAGCCTCTTCAAGCAGTTGCAGAACCTCATTTGGTTCCACTGAACTTGGAAGCTATCTCTGAGTAGGAGTATAGAATAATATATTTTCTTCAGTAAAGCAAAACTTAAAAATTAAAGCAATTTTAAATAACTTTGGCATGGATTCCAGTTCAATTTCTATCGTAAAGTACTACATTTTATGTTTGAACTCAGAGAAAATTAGGTTTACATGAGAAGTTAATACACTTCATGACAATCCACCATTTTTAGTCTTCAAGGGTTTAAGCACCAGGTTAATATATCACATCATTTGTGCAAACCATACCATTTTGTAGGGCCCATTTAACTGAAATTGCATATATAATTACTATGCCATGGAATAATTGTACATTTCAGAGAGAAAATGAAACACTGAGATAACTGGAAGTATCTTTCATGACTCTATAAAATAATATGAAAAAAAAATGCCAAACAAACAAGTCAGAAACTGAGTGCAAAATGACAGAGAGATAATTGATGAAAAGAAAATACTTCTTGAAGTTCAAGTAAAATAACTGTGAAACCTTGGGTGAACCACTTTGGACAAATTTCTGTCATCCACACTACTAAAATAATGTTGATGGGATGATCTGCCAAATATTAGGGCAGATTATTTGCCCTGGTATTAGGGCAAAAAAGGAATTATCTAGCCTTCTCCTAATTGACTATTCGTGGAGTTTTAAAAAACTGTAGGCAAAAGCATGGTAGCACTAAGAAACACACTTTTATCTACCAATTACGTTTGAAAGTAATCCTTGAGCATTTTTCCTTTACATAAGTAAATCTCAGAATGAAGATTCTGACCTTGACAGAGCTAAGCTGTGAGTGAATCTTTGTTCCAAGCCCTGATTAAGAGTTAGAGTCCCATGTCTTTACCCTCACTGACTCTTAGCTCTAGGTTTTTTCTCTCTGACTATGCCTGGTCTCACTGCAAAAGCCTCATGACGAGCAGAAACCAACTGAGGTCACTGACAAATTGGGTAGGAGCCACTTCCCTGCAGAAGAGCAGCACTGCCACATAGTCAGGGACAGCACACACTGGGCCAGGCTACCCCAGGCTAAGCATGTGGAATCCCAGACTGAAATGGAGACTAGATACAGAAATGACTAAAACTGTAACCAGCATTAACACATTACATGGTCTTAACAGGTCTACAAATACACAGAATTTCCGACTGCAGTTCTGTCATTCAAGAAGCATTCAGCAACAACTTTTACTTGGGGGAGCTGTACTGGATCATGAAATAATGGATTAATCTGTTTCTACATAAAACCCAAATGTAACTTCTACCAGTATGAACACTCATGAGGACTCAGTAGCCCTGGTAACAGAAGACTGAGGTTCTATTTCTGGTGATTTTCATCATTCACATGCCAAGCCATTGAAAACAGTGAATTTTCCTACCTAAAATCAGCACTAAAAACCTCCTCAGGAATCCTGTAGCAAGTGGCCCAGCTTGACACTTCAGTAATACCATAGAGATTAAAAATACTTGTTTTGTTCTCCTTGTGCTTCCAACTTTTCAAGAGACTCAATACAGGAAATGCTTCACCACCAAGGGCTAAGACACGAAGTGAAGTATTTGCAGACAACACTGTTGATTTAATAATGTGAGCTCCAAACCTTCTGAGAAGTGTTGGGGTTGCCTGAATGATACATATGAAAAGAGAAAGACGTGTTACATTTTGTCAGTATATGCGTACATCTCTTCCCACTTTTAAAGTACATCCATAATACAGCTATACAGCTGTTTTATGTATAGCTGTATTATGGATGTACTTTAAAACATTTACATATAATAGATGGCATCAGCCATGATACTGGTGTTTTGTGAGATTTTGTTTCTTATGTAAGGCCTCTAATGAATACTGATCAGCACCAATCTACATTCTTCTGCAGAGTTTCTTTCTTACTCAGATGCATTAAGGGTTCCCTGTTGTTCTCAGCTATTACCTCAAGTGCACATTAGTTCTTGTGTTAATTACTTGGAAACAGAAAGCAGCACATTATTCTCTTCATGTTATTGTTTGAGCCTTATTTCCCTTCATTCCAGAATGTTACAGTAAAATATAACCTATACATCTGATTAACTTGCACACAGAACATTTAAAAACCCTGCGTAACACTAAAAATTCCTAGGATGTCAGATTCTGGGTTGTCCCTGATTTGTGCAAATAGAACAGTTTACAAGAATTAGTTTTTCTCAAAGCTTTCACATCACACTAAAATAAATGGGGAAAGGATATAAAAACCAAATCCCCCAAACCAGTCTCCTTAAACATCTACTTCTATAAAACTATTGGTGATGTAGAGCCCTTTCACTGAAAAGAAAAAACATTTTACCAGACATATTTCACTCTCATTCTTGCTGAGTTTTCTAGTAAGAGGACTGGAAAATTAATGGGATTATTTCTTACCAGGTTCTTTTTTTCTAGTAATAGATGAAGACCATCTTTTATCAACTGATAATTTTAGTTTTAGTGAATTAAAGCAACAAAAAAAAGGAAAAAAATTTATATTCTTCCCTCCCTCATAATCATGTTTTAGATTTCTCAAGTCTGCTCAAGAAAGTCAAGGGGGGGAGGTAATGTCTTTCTATTATACAGGAAACATGATAAAATTACTCATCCATCAGTTAAGCTATAAGGAGAACATTTTTTTGAATTATTCAGCTGAGAAGCCCTTCCTTCACTGATTAGGACAGTGATCAAAAAAAACCAAATCAAACTTTTCTTGGAAAGACATCTTAAAAACCTTCATTCATAATATTTTGCCTTTCTCTATTACTCCTTAACATGTTTAACAAATATATGTTTTAAAATCTTAAAAGATGTACTTAAAAAAATCTCGCTAACAGAGACCACTATCTCAGATTCTTTTTTATAAAAGCAGCTGAGCTAAACTGATCATGAAACTTGTGTATCATAGGATAATCTACACCATTTATAACAATCCTAACAAATTAAAATAAGAGCAGAGAATAGTTACAAAAGATTTGTAACTAATGGATTTTTTTCTGCTGTGGACTCTTCAGCTAGCTATTCACTAATCTTACATTTATGCCCTACAATCTCTAATACCACCAATCGTACAAAAAAAAAAAAAAAAAAAAGGAAATGGAACAGGGTCTGGCACACAAATCCTCCAAGGAGCTGCTGAGGGAGCTGGGGGTGTTTAGCCTGGAGAAAAGGAGGCTCAGGGGTGACCTTTTCACTCTCTGCAACCACGTGAAAGGAGGGTGTAGCCAGGTGGAGATCAATCTCTTCTTCCAGGTAACATGTGACAGGACAAGACGAACAGGACAAGACGAACAGGACAGGACTACAGGCAAAGGCTAGGCTTATTCAGCCATGCTGGATGCTTCAAGTAAATCTTGCAAAGTTTAAAACTATTAAGATTGAAATCATGTAGAAGATAACCTACTTTAAGACGCAAGAGATGCATGAAGCCTCATATAAACAGGTGACGTGAAAACAGTTAAGTATTGCTCTGAAATAAAGTATTACCTTGTTCTCATCATTGTAAAAATGACAAACATTTCACCCCCCCCCAATATATAGCACTGGTTTAGTTGTACTTTTAGCAGAAAAACTACCATTAAAACTTAAAGAGCTGTTTATGAGGAAAGGCTCCAAGATCGAGCCCCTTAAAAAGTGCTTAAAATTACTCTTAACAGTTTACTCTGTTACCAGATTCTTCAGAACAAGAAGTATATTAACAGAGTAAGTCCTTTAGTTCTTAAAAAATGAAGGTTTCTTAAAATAATCTTTAGTTCAGGGTTTGCTATCACAAAACGTTTGAGGTTGTGGTCAAATGGTAATCTCCTAGACAGCTAACACTCTACAAAAAGAGATAGTTATTGCCTTTGACAAGAACACTCCTGTCCAATTAACATTAGCATCTAGGCTGAGGAAAAAGTAGTACACATTACCAAAAGTGAGCAGCAAGACACTAGAGACACTCAGGTGGTGCCTACCTGCAACACTGTCACGTGGTGGTGGTGAAACAGAGCAGCGGACAGCTCCACAGGCATCATTTTAACAATGTTTGGTACTACAAGAATAGAGGCTCCACTTGTCAGAGCCATGAACAATTCAACCACAGACGGGTCAAACGTGAGAGGAGAAGCCAGGAATAGCACATCATCCTGCGTGATCTCAAATATGGATCTAAAACAAGAAAGCTAGGAATTACAAATCTGATGCATGTGGTCAAAAAAACCTTCCAAATTAGAAGAATGAAAGCATGAAAGAAATGTGCATTAGCAAAGCTCAGATCTTAAGGGCTCTGAATATGTAGACAGGTAATTTGAACAAGAGCTCCTGGATTGTAACTGTTAAATTAACTAATGATGTGTCTTCCTAAGATACCCACTATATTACACACCAGTGGAGTACACTGAAAGGCATTTCTCAACTAACAGATGCTCGTTAAAAAACAGAAAAAGATAAAGAAAGAAAAACCACAGAAGAAGAAAGAACAATAAAAGAAAGAAAAAAGATTGTATTTTCTGTAACAGGTCTGTTTTAAGATGAAATGAAACAGAAAGAAACCTAGGTAGCCTAAAAAGGAATTAGGACTTAAGAACTACAGAACACAGTAAAAATAACTATGAACAAATGATTAATTTTTATCTACTTCTTTTAAGCCACAAGTCAGAATATGATACAAAACCTGGAGCAACAGTGCACTATTTGAAGCACACTCCTCAAAAATGAAGGTAAAGCACCATTTAAGCATAACTGATAGAGAAACAAAATGTTATATGATCCTACTTGGAAATAAAACAAAAAAACATAAAGGTGGATAAGGAAGAAAAAGTGAAGCTGTATCCGCAAAACCCCTACCTACGCTCCTCTGAATTATTAAAAAAAACAACTTTAAAACATGAAATTTGTAAAAGCATTTGAAAGGAAAACTGAAAACCACACTTACTTAAGATGCTGAATATTTGGCACTATACATTTATGAGGCACTCTGACTATTTTGGGGATCCCTGTAGTTCCTGATGTATGCAAGACATATGCTAAAGTGTCCTTCTGGCCAATGTCCATGTATCCTCCTTCCAATGTTTTTACTTCAGTTTGGTCTGGACAAACAGTATATCCCGGCTGGGAGTTACCCACAGCTTTGAAAGGCTCACATTTACTTTTCATATTGTCTACTTGTGAACTTAAACCAGTGTTGCTTGAGCTCATCTGGAAGAGAGTTAAGCCAATATGTTCTATGGCGGAGGAATTGTGGTAAAAACAGCCAGCATGGGACATCTGGAATTTCTGCAAGAGAAAATGAACAATTCAAGCAGCAGAACTCAGGAGGCACTGTTGTTACTCTACTGTGTGCAATTATATAGGAAACAGTATTTCATACAAACAACCTGTGATTTTTCATACTTCTAGTTTTAGAGGACACACATCAGACAGTTACAGGCTCATGTATTTCTATAAATTAAATATGAGTGAACACAGACTTCATAAATGCAAAATTAACAGTTATCTGAGCAAATAAAAAAAAAGGGAAAATATACAAAAGAATGCTGCAGAAGACCAAGGAATTTGAATTGTAACTTATCTACTCCATTTGCAATGAGTGAGGGTATAAGATTTGGGAGGAGTTAGACAAAGAGAAACCGAAGTATTAAATGCAGGAGCTTTTTTAACTACTGCAGATTTCCAGCTCTTAACCTTGGTGTACAAAGAAACAAGTCTGGAAAAGTCTTCCAATGTCAGTGTCCAACAAGGCTTCCTGAACAACAGTGTAACAGGAAAGAAGGCAATTTTTTTTGAAGAGGGGAGAAGCATTTTGTACTTCTGATTTTAAAGATCTTCTTTTCTGACTAAGACAACTTTTTGCCAGGAAAAAATCAAAAGCATTCCATCCAAGCTTATTAAAACAGAATTCAATCTGCGTATCTACACATGTCCAAGTTGCCCTTTAATGCTTCCTGTACAAGCCTGAACACTTACATTTATTTTGTCATTCTCTACAAGAATATACTGAAGATTGCTTTTCTTCATGAAGTAAGTGGATATGGCTGGTGGTGCATCTGGATCAATAGGTGAATAGGCAGTTGGAACTTGAAGGATTCTAATGAAACACAAATGTTTAAAGTTATTAAAAAAAATAAAGGTAAGAAAATCCTCTTAAATTTTGCTAAAACTTCTTTTATACTTTTATAGTTGCCTGAGCTACAAAATGTACTCATGACTTTTAAAGATCTTGTTGGTCATAAAGTAGGATGAATAATCAGCGCTGCCTTTCGGTCTTTCATAGCAAGGGAAAAGATTAAAGCCAGATGAAAACATTCAGTATTATTTCTGGCCAAGCAAGTCAGCAATGACAAAAGGCATCACTGCCATCAACAGCATCACATTTTAAAACCTTCTGGTATTGACTAGGAACAGAAATACAAGGTTTCCATTTATCCACACACAACACGTATAAATGTGGTCTAGAAAGTACTAAAAGCCTGCGCCCTGAAAACACTTTAGTGAGAAAATGTGTCTTTCCCAAGAGGCGAGCGAGGAGCCCCAGCTACTCTGCTCCCGCAGCGCGCTCCCGGAGCTGCTCAGGGCTCCCTCTAGCGGCGCTCCCGCACTGCCACAAGCGCTGCAATTCGCTACCGCCCCGAAACCACAGCGAGTAAGCGGTAAATATGAACCGTCCCCAAAAATCCTCACATTTGCCCTGCTGTTGGGTTCTGTACTGCACGTACAGTTTGTTATACTTCCTCTCTGTGCAAGTGATTTGTCACTGCGGTAACGCCAAGGGGGTTACTGGCCGGAATGGGGACGTGGGAGCGGGAGCATTCTGCACGCTCCTACAGCCACTTGTGTCAGTAGCCTTGCAGCATACAGCACTCGGCTACTCGCAGCGACAGCTGTAAGAATCAGAGCGCCAGCAGACCCCGCTCACACAGCAAAAGAAAACTATGTTACCGCTCAGTGCACTGGGATGTAGGACAAATCAAGCTGCAAGGGACCTCAGTGTGCTGAGCTGGACCTCCTGCTCAAGGACAGCCAGGCATGACACCAGACAGGTTGTTCAGGTCTTTGAACACCTCCAGGGACCGTGCCTGCACAACATCTCAGAGCAACCTGCTGCACTGGGGCGAAAGCATTTCCTGACCAGCGATAAAGTTCCTCAGTGCTTGTGAGAGGT
Source organism: Acanthiza pusilla (assembly GCA_036630365.1). Classification (NCBI taxonomy): domain Eukaryota; kingdom Metazoa; phylum Chordata; class Aves; order Passeriformes; family Acanthizidae; genus Acanthiza; species Acanthiza pusilla. Next base: position 37,487,159 of record JAXCHO010000164.1, on the reverse strand, counting down.
TTATGATTACAAACATTAGAATTCAGCAGCAGAAGCAGGATTATAAAAATTGCTGGATTAACACGAGTGTTGAGATCACAAGCATTTCAACTTCCTAGCTGTTAATTAATCAGTATAATTTTAGTGTCACATTGTTCATTACTTCTTTCTGCAATATTTGTAATGGAACATTAAATATATATTAATTTAGCTTAAAACATAGAATTTGCACTCAGAGCTTTTTCTTTTTGCCAGCAAGATGATATATTAAGAGTCCTGTTTTCAATAGGTGTTTCTGTCAGTTCACTTCCAGTTTTAAACAATCAGAACAAAGATGCTAGTCTTATTTTTTTTTTTGTATTTCTATACACATCCTAAATAATTTTTACTTAGAAGCTGCAGTTACAGACAGTTTACATCTTTAGAACTCAGGATTCAAAAATATTTTAGCAACGGCTTTTCAAAAGATTGAAATATTGCCATCTTTTTCCCTAAACGACAAAAGACTCCAGCACCTTGACTGCACTACTATGCTATTTCTGCATTTTTGTAGTTATTAAAAATCTAAACAAATGGTAAAAGTTGCTTTAACAGAGATGAGCCTTACAAAACCAACAGAGTGCAAGCATTCAAACCATTACCCTAAGATCCAAGACGGCAGGTTTATTCCTGGATAGCAGTAAAGGCCTATTTCACATTTGCCTTGGCGGTCACAGTGCTTCCGAAGGAAAGCTGTCAGTTCCCCGGCAAGCTCAACCACCGTGCCGTAGGTGTAGAAAGCTGGAGGTTTCCCACTGCACTCATCGAAGCAAACTGCGGCTCGGTCCGAGTGCAGGCTGGCTGCCCGAGTCACCAGCTCCTGAAGCGTCATCGCGGCTGCATCGCTGCGCTCCCCTGCAAGACCAACACACCACACGGCACGGTCACCTCTGCACCTGTAACACCTCCGGCGGACTACAGCGGCACACGAAACACCACCAGGAACGAGAAAAAGAAGATTCGTGGCAGAGAACACACAGCTCTGCCACACCTTAGACTGAAAACTGTGCAAAGCTGAGTTCTTGACTTGTACAGAGGTACTTTGTTCCTCACCGGTACACCTTTATTCAATGAATTAATAACCTCATTAGCACAGCTTAATTAATTAATAACTCTTTCAATGGAATTGTGAAATACAGTCCTTCGCAAGCAGAAGCCCCCAACGCATGGACTTTCAGGGCACTGCTCATGCCGGTGCCCGTTTTTGCCCTAGGGGCCCTCCCGCCAAGCCCGGACCGGTGACCGGACGGATCCAGGCTATGGGCCCCGCTTGCCTCTTTTACACTGTGCTCCTCGGCATCCCCACCTGCGGCGCTTCCCGGCATCCCCACCTGCGGCGCTTCCCGGGATCTCCACCTCCGGTACCTCCCGGGATCCTCACCTGCGGCTCTTCCCGGGATTCCCACCGTCGGCGCTTCCCGGGATCCCCACCTGCAGAACTTCCCGCGCTCCCCACCTCCGGTACTTCCCGGGATCCTCACCTGCGGCACTTCCCGGTGCCACCTGGCCCCGCCCCAGCCCGGCGGGGGCGGCGCCTCCGATTGGCGGGACGCGGAAATGACGCACTCTCATTGGCCAGCGGCAGTCGCGCAGTTTGGGCATCCACAAGCAGCGCCTGCGCCGTCAGAGCGCTGCGCCATTGCTTCCTGAGGGGAGGAGGGAGGGATAGAGAGAGGAGCAGCGAGTGCGCCAGAGCCTTCCCCGCCGTCCCCGGCAGGCGTGTGATAGGGGCTAAAACCAATGCAGATGGCTGGGGCCAAGGGGAGGATTCCCCCGCCGCGCTCAGAGTTCATTCGTCTCCGTGCCCCTGTGTCCGTCCCCCCCTCCCCGCTCCAGGAGGTGGTACGGGCCTTCCTGCTGGTGGTACCGCCATGGGCGGGCGAGCACTTCACGTCCGGGCTGGGGGGCGGCAGCTCCGCCCTTGCCCTGCGCTGGGGCCGCAAGGTGCTTGAACCATGTCTGGGAGCGACCCCTGCAGCAATTCCCAGACTATCCTCTGCAGCGGCCCCTGCGGCCAGCCCATTCCGGACCCCGGCGGGGCGAACGGCAGCCGCTGGGGCTGGGAGGAGGCGGCGGTACTGCCCTGGGGGCCGCGTGCGTGATTTAATCATCGACTCATGGAATGTTAAGGATTGGAAGGGACCTTAAAATTCCTCTACTTCCAACTCCCCTGCTGTGAGCTGGGACATCTTTCACTAGACCAGGTTGCTCAGTGGCCCGTCCAGCCTGGCTTGAGCACTTCCAGGGATTGAGCATCCACACTTTCTCTGGGCAATCTGTCTAGTGCCTCACCACCTTCCCAGTAAATTATTTGCTCTGGCTCCGGGGCGCATTCGAGGTCTCTTTAATAAAGAAGCGTCTGTGCGTGGTGCCGGCAATGCCACAGAGGGAGAGAACGAGGAGACCGGTTCACAACCATTTTTAATATTATGCATGGGAGAAATTAGACATTTGCTTTCTACTGTTTGTCACATTCTCTAGGTGATAGTTTGGCATAGTTGCACATTGGTAATACAGCAGAAACAGTTTCACAGGAAAACTAATACAAATAGCGACACCTAAAGCTGGAGTTTTTTCTTTCAGCATACTCACTGATGTGTGTGTTCGCTGTATGTGATAAAAAGGTCTGGTAACTTGAAGCATAAATCCAGCTGTCAGAATAAAATGACACTTGAAAAGTATTTCCCCTTTAATAAAAGATTTTAAAAAATATATACTGAAGATTCAGCATTGTAGTGCATCTAAAAATTACAGTGCTCACAGTAGCAGACAGAATTTCACTTGCATAATGGGGGGGGGAAGGCAATGGGATTTAGTTTTTTTGAAATCAGAATTATGCCACCCAATACTCAAATCACATTAAAGCAATTTTCAAAAAGTTTTGTTTTGTTAAAAGCACATTAAAGGAGTATTTGCACAAGTTACATTTCCAGTCCTGTGGACAATTATGGACAGACTTGTTAAACTGTGCATCTAAGTGTTTATCTCACATACAAAGGGCTCCTCACATGTATTTGTAATCTAAGAGCTCAATTTATCCCTTTTAAAAATGATTTCCTTTTTTGAGGGTGGGAAAGAAGAACAGTGGAAAATGTTCACAACAGTTTTTCTGATTTTTTCCTACTCCTTCCTGGTTAACCTGGAAGAGTGGGTGGTCAGTATCCACACAGTTCTGGTTTTGTTCAATTTACTGTCCTGATAAAAAACCAAATTTGCTAATCAGAAGAGATCCACATACATCCCCTGATATGCAGATCTGGGCTTTGGTGAAGAAGCACAGTAAGAGCCCAATGCTCATCAAATCTAGATTCTCCCATAGGTTTGTTTGGCTGCAAGTAGGTTCTGATTCCACTGCACAAGTCACAGTCTTGACTTCATTAAAGCATATTTATTTACATGCTTTTTCAAACTAGGACTTTCGCGCTGTGATTGTCAGTCAGGCACAATTGCTACAGATCCCACATATAAAAACTTGTTTTGATTTTAATTAGCAGTCCTGTAATTCTCAACTATATGGAAGATGATGGGGAAGGAAGAAGCTCTTAAACTTTTCTATTTATTTTTATAACAGCGTCACAAACAATTATAAGGCCAAAATACACAATATTAAATAGAAAATCTAAAATTAAGTTGCTGGTATTCAGTGAGCAAGACTGAGGTATACATAATATTTTTACAATTGTGCGTAAATTTGCAATAGTTTTGAAAAGGTGCTTTTCCATTTTCAGCTAGTGGTTCATTGTCCGAGTCATTTTCCTGTATACAAGCAACTCTAATTGTGACCAACTGAACACAGTGCATTTAACACCTAATGGTTCTTCAGAATACTTGAGTTTTTTTAAACATTACATTTATTGTAACAGCAGTAATGTAGTAAAATAAGATGATATCCAAAACAACTCATGATCTTCATTTGATATATTATTTTTACTGTTAAAAATGGAAAGGTTTTCTTTTTTTTTAAGTTTACTTCGGATGTTGACACATGAAAAGTACACTTCAGAAATTGTCAGGACTTATCCCAGAGAAAACAAGATGTAAAACAGAAAAAAATGGCAGCGCCCAGTATTTTTTTCCTCTTTCCACATTGTACTGGCAACTGATAGATGCACACAAAGATGTAATTACACAACTTCTAAAACAGAATTTTAAAGTTACAAAACTAGAGAGCTTTTGGCTGAGCATTTCCCTGAGTCTTCATTTTTAAAAATTATGTTAGACATCATGTGCATAGAATCTGTTACAAAGGCCTCAATTAATAAAGGCTTTTTATATGCAAAAGTTAGATACTTCTATTCTTAAAAAGCCTAAGCAAGAACTGCTGAGGAGGCAAATTCATTCTTCAGAATCTGGTATTTTTCCTAAGGATAAAAGCAAACTTCAGATACTTTTGCATTAAGACTTTGATAAGTTGAAATTACATCATCACACGATTCGTGCTTTGTGAACAAGTCTAATGGGGAATCTTTTGGGGCAAGACCAAAAAACAAACTCTGGGACATCTACGTAATTAAAAAAACTTTGGTTTTTATAGCATTTTGTGAGAAAATAGAAGGCACAACTGTGCATTAAAACTATATGATTTTGTATTTTAATCTGCTTACATAGTTTTCATCAGCAAATCAGACTTTCTGTAAGTCGTTACTTAAAGATGTATTTTAGTAACAGTAATTAGCTGTCATAAGGCTTCTGTATTTCCTAAATGCAAGAAGGCTATTTAGCAAGAAGGCATCATTAAAAAAGGTACGTTCAACAACGGATGAACTGATGTCCGTCCACTAGAAGTTCACCATTCCAGCTCAACAGGATAGTCTCCAGTGAGACACGCTGTGCAATGACCAAGCTTTCCAATAAATGACTTCTGGGTTTTAGGGTTGTTGTCTTGTCTTGCTTTGATGCTTTCTTGCACAGATGATACCAGCCCTTCCACAGAAAGATAGACAACACTGTCTGCCCCTAGAGGAGGAAATAAAGAAGTCATCAGTTAAAGCTGTAATATTGTACCAAATGCAATGTTCTTTAGAAATGCAGTCCCCTTATCATATGGATTATGATGCCAGGTGGATCACCTTAACTAAAGAGAATGACTATGAAAAATTTCAAGATCATGTCTTGCGCTTCTCAAATGCTTTGTGCAGGGAGCAGACTCACTGAAACCTTGACAGAAGGTTCTGTTGAGAACAAATATGTGACACATAACTGCAGAAACAGAAGCAAAGTCCAGACTGTGTACTAAGACTCCCTAAACTCCCTCTAGTCTCCCAGAGTTAACCTTAGTTCAGGTCTGGAAGTAGACAGGTGTGTGGCTAGTGCTTTCCAAATGTGAGCTACCAAGCTTTGTGCTTTCCAAATGTGGACTACCAAGTCCTCTGGGACTTGGAGAAGGGGAAGACAATCGTGTTAAAAGAAAGTCATTATGTAGTTCATGCAAGTTTTCTAGCAGTAGGAATGTAGCCTTTTCATATCATTAGTTTTCTATCCTTTTGCACTCCTGTGGTAAATAATACTTAAAAATGAGATCCTACAAACTTGAAATATTTCCACACACCTTCACAATAATTTTGAGAAAAAGAATTCATTGCAGTATTAGACAGTGAGAGTAAGTATTTAGCACAGGAAATCGGAGTTTACAGTGCAACATAAACTGCTGATCCTTCTTTTGTTCTGCTGCAAACACGACTCGAAATTTCAGGTTTTTTACATACTTTGGTTTCAAATGTCATTTCTTTCAAAGTGAAATATATGATGCAGTCAAAATTATTTACGTAAATGTCAATTTGTAGAAAATTCAGCAGCTGGTTACAAATTCTGAATATATTTTTATGAATATCTCATGAAAGTGAAACTACATCCACTTTTCATTATAGGACAGGCTTTCACCACTTACTTTCTTCCTGGTATTTTGACTGCAGTAGCTTTTTTTCCTCAAGTTTCCCAGAAGAAGCTTTAAGTATTGGAAAGCTTTGTTGTCATACTTTATTTGTAACTTATGCTTATGCAATTATTCTAATACTTTCTATTGTTTTGACAAATACAGCTTCTTGTGTTAAAGAAAAGAGTGTGTAGCTAAATTGCTTTGATCTGTAGAGTACTCACAATGCAGAAACCTAGCTTACCAACCTTAACAATTCTTTAGTTAGTTTTGCTACTGGTGCCTTGATATGTTCTGCTTTATTTTGAAGTAGACTATGAAATAAAGGTGAAAACTCTCTCAAGAAAAGAAAGTAGCATTTACCTATATAATTTGCAAGATCGTGAAATTCAGGTCTGTTGGCAATGAGTTCTTCTTTAGTTGGAATGTTTATTCCCATGTAACAAGGAAATCTTATGGGAGGTGAAGCTACACGGATGTGCACCTGAATAAAAAGTTTCAAAACAGGGTGATATAAGTTGACAGTCAGCAGATCATAACACAATAACAAAGCCCCAATTCTGCACAGTGATAATGAATAACAGAACCCAGCACTGCACAGAAATCATTGAAGGGTGAAAAGTAAGATAAATTTTTTTCCAGATGCTAACATAGCAGGAGAACATAGCAGGAGAAGGCAAGACAGTTTTAGAATTTATTTTTGCAGTATTTCCTAATGTTCTTAGAAGGTTCCATCCTGATTTTATTTCTCTTCTGTGGTGTTCAGTTCTTGATAAATAAGTTTGAGCTTACAAAATCAAACATTATACAGGACATTTTTACTCCAGTGACTGACTTGCACTCTGTTTTACTTAAAAAATCTTTATCAATTAAAAAAATGGTAGTCTGGTGACTTAAGGCATATGGTATTTACAGCAGTATTTGGTTGTACTTCATGTACTTCCACATATTACACATCAGGAATACTTGGTTTTCTGGTCTTAACTAATTTGTATTCCATTCTCTTTTTATTTGCCAGATTGTGCTTTGTAAGTGGAGACCTGTTCCTCTCACCTCAATCATGCAAAAGTCACACTCATACAGCACACACTAGACATTTTTTCCACATTTACGCTTTTAAATAAGGAAACAATGTATAGTACAAATGAAGACAAACCCCTGTGCTTTAACCTCCCATCAACTTCTATTTACATCTGTATTGTACTGACTTTAAATTAACTTACCTCTTTGGCTCCTGATTCTCTCAGTAGTTTTATTATTGGTGAAATGGTATTGCCTCTCACAATTGAATCATCAATGATAACAACTCGTTTGCCTTTAAAATTATCAGACAGAACACCAAACTTCTTTGCAACACCAAGCTGCCGTAACCTCATATTTGGCTGGATAAATGTTCTCCCTACATATCGATTTTTACAGAGTACTTCAACATATGGTAGCCCACACTGCAAAACAGGAGACAGTTAAATAGAATTAATATAGAAGGACTTGTTTTTCTCAGTTACTGTTTTTTAAAGCGACCTTAGGACTTAGTAGCTTTATCAATAAACAACTCTAATAGCCTACATCATTATAGTCCATTGCAAAAAGAAGATATATGTAAATACGCTTCAGGGGAGAAAAAGAGCAAGGTAACATATACCTTTTCAGCGTAACCAAGAGCTGCTGGGGTTGCAGACTCTGGAACAGTGCTGACCAGGTCTGCTTCCACAGGTGCTTCAATAGCAAGCTGCTGCCCACATCTTCTGCGGACTGAATACACCATCTGACCTAAGAACAGCAAGAAGTGTTTTTCTTGGTATGCATGATTCAGCTTTCCTCTCAGTTTGCTGTACAAATTTCTGTGTCAAGTTGCAGGCATAGAAGTCAGTGAGAAAAGTTCCAGAACTAATAAGCAGTCACTCACATAAAGTCATTTTTTATTTCCTTCCTTATGTCACATTCTAACATTCACATTCATATTACTACACAGAGAATTAAAATCCAGTTTCCCCTAACTGGGTAACTAACTAAAGGTCCTGTGGATGTTAGAAAATCTATTTGCAGGAGGAAAGAAATAGAAATTATGCCTGCCTATTCATAACGTGCATATTCTGTTTTTAAACTGCTTTTTCCATCAGACAAAATTTATGCAATCCTGCTGACTGCTTCTGTCTGCTTACTGACTTTGAATCAGTTGGCAAAATTCACCCTGAATTTAGTAAGGGGATAAGAGGACTCAGAAGCTTTTAAGGTCCTAACAAATTTGCAACATGGGGAAAAACTGGAAGTATTGTGATGAGATGAGGCACAGCAAAGGCTAAAGTAGCAGTACTAAGGAATGTAAGAAGTGAGGATACTGAAAGGTAAGGTGATTGTGGAAACTGGGATTTTGGGGTGAAAGTGGCTTTATAAGAGAGGGGAACTGTATTGGATCAATGGATGGCATGTCCCTAGAAAGCAATGAAGAAACTGTTTGTCAGATATGAGAATCCTGGCTAGTGTCTTGTAACTGAGGCAATTTTTGTGGGCTTCTACTGAAATAATAATAAAAGCATTACACTGACAATGCCAAGTACTTAGATAATGCACAGATTTGCAAGGTAAATTAAAAGCAGCTTCCTGAAATTACACTTACTGCAAAGAAAATATCAAAAGAAAGTTATTTTGTAAATCCTACTTCGTAAGTCTAATTTTTAGGATGTTTTCCAAGAACCAATGAAAGTTCCATTCTTCAGTCTCTCACTTTCAAAAGACATTTCATCTACCTTAATCATGTTCATGGCCCTTTTCATCCCTCCCGTAGGAGTATGCAGGCAGCCTGTTTGAGGTCATATCCACAGCCAGAAAAAGGAAGGTGATGTTCGTTACAAGCTCCTCCCGATGAGTTTTATCTCAAATGCTTTGCCAGCCCGCTCTGTCCCAGCTCTGCTCTGCAAGCTTACATTCAGTGGTACTCTACTATGATCCCAGAGTCATTGTGCTCCAGGATAACATCTTCCACTATTTAAGGAAGAGCTCTGTATGTTACATTTTCATACCTTCAAAAATACTGTCCGGTCTTGCAAAATAAACATATTCAAAGATGCAGAATGCTGACGGATCTCCTTCAGGTCTTCGTACAACATCCAGTGTCTGGACATCATGTCTGGATATTTTCACAATCTCTCCAGGAAGGACCTCACGATAGTACCTTGGAAAAGAAATACAGTGCAGTTAGAAATGTCCTGAAGCTGGATGATAATTTTAAAGTACAAACAAGAGTCAACTGACAAGTAAAATGCCTTTGAACATCCCAACATGAGAACTTGCTTCTGTCTTAGGATTTGACCTGAAGTATTTTAAGGCCAACATACTAAGACAAGTGGCCTTTACTAAAACAATCTGAATTAATATTCAAAAGCAATGAAGCAATACTTAGTACCAGAGAATTATGGTATTTGTTTTATGTGTGAGACATACTGTACAGGCTTGAGATTAAACATACTGTATTAACATAGTCCTGTATCAATACTAGAGAACTTTTCTATGAAAGCTAATAAACCTTACAGTGCAATGTAAGAAATATAATCAATAGAGATGGCAGCCAAAATAATCCTGCAATCACAAGCCAAATCTAGAGAAATATTTGTCTAGAGATGACAGATAGCTACCCCCAAATGACATCAAGCTGACTAGAAATGTACATTCTATTTCTAAAATCTGCAGAAATATGGAATAGTTAGGTTTAAATATGGAATAGTTAAGGTTTATAATGTTAGAATGTTTAACCTTATTAAACATTTTTCTAGATCCTTTAGTGAGTCCTCAAGTGGCTGCTCTAACAAAGTCAATCTGAATCTATCCCAAAATATTGAAATATTCTGGAGATACAACTCAGAGGTGAGTAAATCTGTGTTTATTCACTGGTCAGATACTAGCAGTAGCAGGCACAGCACCGGCTACAGCAGAAATTTAGACAAAATTGCTTTTTTAAAAGCACACAGGATTCAGCTGTTTCAGCTACTTCAAAGAAGTTTCAGGAAACAGTTAATTTTTTTCTAACAGGCCAGCCTACCAGACAGCATAAGCTACAACTCAGGTTATTTCAGCCTGTGAGCTACCAGTGTAACTTTTCTGTAGTTCAAGAACAGTTTTGTAATACAACTATGCTGTTGCAAATGAGGGCAAAATGAGTTAAGTTATATGGGTAATCAGGTATCATGCAACAAGTAAGAGGCATTTACTTTGTGATAGTAGTTGTCTTTACTGGTACTTTCTGTGCACATAACTCTTCTTTTACAATCATCTGTTTGAGAAAATAAACTGGCAAAAACCAGGACTAGCAAAACCAGCCTCCACAGCAAACTAATCCTTGGTGTCTTTCATGTTGTTGTAATTACGGTATTTGGCAACTTGGGATTTAATTTTAATCACTGCCTGAAGAGAGCTTTCAGATAAAGTGAGAATCAGGGCACTTACTCTGCACCAATAGACAAAAAGCTACAGGATTCAGAAGAGACAACCCATCCTTCTGTTTCAGTGTTATCTTTTCCTGAAATAAAAGATTTTAGTTAGAGTTCCCAATTTTTGCTACCATGACTCCCTGCAATCACATTTTTGCTGTAGTATCTGGCTTGCTATGGTTGCTAAGTGCGCAATTAAAGACTATTGTAATTTCTAAATAAATGGTATAGCATTCCCCTTTTTCCACTTTTCTATTATTTAAAAAAATCCCGAACAAATCCACAAAATAAACATCATAAACCTGTTCAAGGCAGAAGTGGAAGTAACAGCATGGTATTCACAGCTCATGAAGAAGGCTGTTCAGGTAACTACCTTTGTTATCCCAGCACTGTTTCAAACATTTCAAATTCTAGTTCAGTGACTTTAGATAGACATGATTACTTTTGTTCACACAGGAAACTCTTTACTTTTCATATGTTAAATATGTTGATAGATAGATAGATAGATAGATAGATAGATAGATAGATAGATAGATGCTTTTGATTACAAGGGATGCTGGATTGAATTACAATGAGAGTTTTGAGAGTCAACCACAGGAAAGATCAAATTGTGTCACACAGGGTAGGAATGTCTGTATGCTTAAAAAAATCTTGGTAATTTTTCTTGTGGCTAAAATTACTCAGTTTTCTGAAGATATGGAAGCATTTACTGCTTTGCCTTTGAATTTAGTTTTAAACAAATGAAGCTATTTTAATCTCACTTAATGGAAAATGTTGATTTGCACGCTGAACAGGAACACAAAGAATTTTTTCCATAAACTGATTGTGTAATGGTCCGTTACCAAACTACATGTGACCGGGTTGCTTGGAATTCAGAAATACATTGAGAGTAATCCAATTGTATCTAGATATAATAATTGTTTCTAGACATTGTCCTGAGCAACTGGTTTTAGGTGGCCCTGCCTGAGCAGGGGATTTGGACCAATGACCTTCAGAGCTCCCTTCCAACTTCAACCCTTCTGTGATTCTGTTCATCTCTGCTTTCTTGTTTAAGCAATCAGAAATAATTAAATTGTAATACAGTGGGCTGCCTAATTGTGGCTGTCATCAGGCCACTAAGGTTCCCTTTATCTGGGAATGGAAGTTTTCAGACTTCCTATAGATTATTTTTTCCTTACCAACTTTTCTTTTCCTTGATTCTTCAAAGCTGACTTTTGCATCACATATTCCTACTTACACCTCAGTAAGTGTAGCTTTAATTAGTTACATCAGTGATTTTACGCAGAAACTATGTAGATGCATGTGGAGATAGATATATAGATACATATACATATATATATATATATATATATAGAGCTTACCTCTTCCATTCATGTCCCCTACTGGAATGAGGCGACCAATGCAGAGCGGGCGATTCCCATACGGATCACGTACTGCATAAATTATGTCTTTATGCATAATTAGCAATGAATATGAAGTTGGAGTTTCCTTCATTAGGTTTTTTATTCTGGAATGAAACATAGGTGAACATAACTGTGTGTCACTTGAACAGCTGTGTGCATTTACAGCCGTGTATCATGCTGAGATTAAATTGCTGTTGTGGATTGTGAAACCCCTGCTCCTCACCTTGCCACCCAGTCGGCTGTATCATTTTCCAGCGGAGGTGTGAAAGCCAGCAGCTGGGTGATCAGTTCACTGTCAGAACTGGTTGACAGTCCCACACCATGCCGCATAAGCTTTAAAACACAAACCAAAAGCGTTACCAGCATTAAAAAAAAAAATTTCAAGTCACACTGCTCAGGTTTGAATCTAACAACTCCTTTGTGCAATGAACAAATGTTTTAAAACTTGCCAGTGCTTCAGATGGTCACAGAATAATAATAAATTCTTCCAACAAAACAACTATGTAAAATGAGGTAGTACAATCTTCTGTAGTAGTACTACATTTTTCCTTTGTCATCTCATTCCCTTGCTCCATATGCAGCCAAAATCAATGCCACCAATATTCAGGGTATATATTAATGTTTGGGCCATTTAATTAGCTTTGTGCATAGTCTGGCGAGAGAGGTGAAATATACAAGAGAAAATATGAAATTGCCTATAACAGATCCAGAAAGAGGTGTCAAGGCAGAATACCCTCCACAGGATTTTTTCCCCGAAGTATGATCTATTTTGGTTAAGGTGCTTTTTCATTACACCAAATAAGTTGGTGTTAAGGAAAAGTCACAGCAGCCTTATTGCTCAGTTCTGCCTCCCACTCAGAAAGAAACAATGCTGGAGAGGTACTAACCTTCCTCCTGAGTCGTGCAGCGTTTGTTAGCTCTCCATTGTGTGCCACAGCAATCTTCCCATGAAGCGTCTCTACAACAAAAGGCTGGCAGTTCTGCAGCTCAGAAATTCCTGAGGTGGAGTACCTCGTGTGCCCAATACCAAGGTTTGAAGGGTACAGCTTCTTCAGGCTGTCTGCATTGAAGACGTGATTTATAAGACCCATTCCCTTTGGGAGAAAAAGAAAAAAGGTTCTGTTTGGTTTTATTTTCCTGGTAACTTTCTAAGTTCTTCTTCTGTTTAATTTTGATACAGTATTAATGGAACTTTAAGAGAAAGGCACATAACCAACCTGAAAAACATGGAAAAGAAAGAAGCTGAGTAGGTGTTACAGTGGTATACCAGATCCCATTAATCCCATTTTAAAATAAAGCAATATACATTTTTGTGCTGAGGATTTTCATGGAACAATCTATTCCATGACCAAAAAGACATCTTCTGAAAAGCACTACCAAACTGTTGTGTTGTTTAAAAAACATGAAAAAAAAACCTGCCAGAAAACAGGCAAAGAAGAAAAAAAGTTCCAAGAAGGAAGTTTTAGGTAGAGTTCTAGGTAACCTTTTACAGGTTAGTGGTATATTGGATTTACTTCAGGGTGGATCCATGACAATTTTTATTAGATTCCACAATCATTCTTGCCAATGTCGGAAGTAAAAATTTTTTTCAAGAGGCTTATTTACTTAAACTTTTCATATAGCCAACCTGTCTTCTAGTTAAAGCAGAAAAGCATCAAAACTTTTTTGTCAGCTGTCAGGACAGGAGCTTCTTTTGGCAACAAGCACTATGTGGAAACAATTTAGCAGCAAGAATAGTCCAAAACACTGCACAGAGAGTAGAAATTAAGACTGGATTCCAGGCTGTCCTATAAACTCCTGCTTCTGCCACTGCCTGTGGAAAATATTTACATCCTATGTCTGGTTTGCCTATCCACACGTGTTAATTGTGGCATACATAATGGGTAACACTCCTCTAGGCCCTTCAAAGATTTACAGGAGAGGTCTGAAGCTCTCAATGGCTCAGAACCTGTGCTGCAGATACAATAGCAAGAGTGAGATAGGACAGGAAGGAGAAAAAACAGGTACAACTGAGAATTGCCCCATGGTTTCTTTTGATGGTGTATTTTTTTATTTCCAATCGCCTCCTTTTCCAGGATGAAAAAGGCTGATGATTACTTTTTTCCTAATCACTATTCAGATTGAACAGAAATATCCCCAGAGCAGGCAAGTGTTCTCTTGGCATAATACTTTCAAGGCTGTGGTCATTATGCGTCTAGTAATATTCCCTGTGATTCTCTCAGCTCGAGAAAGTCCGTGTGACCTTCTCAGGCCTCCATTCAGTCTTAGATTCTGTTTATTGCTACCTATGGGTAAAGTAGTTTCCACTTTCTTGAGTCTCACTAATGCAAGATTTAGTCATCCATTTCCTTGTGCATAATCTGTAACTGTATTTCTTTTCTCTTGAGATCAAGTTGTATCAATGCTCTTCCAAATCTGCAGAGTTAACACCTGAGGTGCAGGTTGACTTTGCTAAGAAGTTTTTGTGACATCATTAGCATGCTCTGGGTAACTTCGTGTGTCTGCCACTGTATGCACAGATACACCTAGCAGGACAATGTTGTCATGCTTGTTTTAAGCATACACTCAAGACAGGTAACAAAATTAGGTACTCTCACTGACAAAATCAAAACAGCCCATCAAAACATGCTACTTTTTCTCTAATTACACTGTTTCTTGGCAGAAACAAACTTACATACATCTCACTTATGAATACAAAACATTCATTTGCATTTTACCTTGTGCACTTTGAATGCCTGGGATGACTCGCCATCACTTGTCACAATTCCAGCACTCTCCTGGCCCCTATGGACAAAATAAAATTAACATAAAGCACTGAAACAAATATGAAACATTTTAACAATGGATAGGTGTTTTTTCATGGAATTTTAATGTAGGCTTTATTCGTTGCTTTATTTTACAGACTTATAATTGCTACTGGTTTCTTGCCTGTGTTATGCTTTATTTCAAAACAGTCACATAAGGCTTGTGCCTAAGCCCACTGAATTCAGGGGGAATCTTTCCAATAATAAGCACTGGCTCAGGCTCTTATCGGACTCCAGTTTCAGTATGGGCATAACATAAAAACAGATGCTTAATCGGAAAAGCCATTTTTAGAGGCATAATGGTCTAGGCGATAGTAGTAGGCTCTATAGTGCCATTCTATTTCTGCTTTGGATTGGGAGATGTTATTAAAAGCTGATGGTTTTGCCTAGGGGAATGGATTGTCTTTTCCACTGATCACCTACGCAGCAGCTTTTGCATTTTTGCACTTAGGCAGACAAGCTAGCATTTACACCTCTAAAAGCTACACAGATCCTCTGATAAAAGCATCTGAGTGCATAAACCTAATGTTGGGCATCTCAGCTTCTGAACCCAAGCAAAACAAGTCTGATGTACAAGTGTCAGTGCAAACAGAAATACTTCTCTTACAGCACATCAACCTCAGGCTGGCAGCTGTGCTTTGTTGAGCAGAAGAGCTGATTCAGCTGAAATACAGGAGTTTTCCCTGTCCTGCTGCCTGTCCTCCCCAGCCCTTCTCCATGCTGTGTCCCCTGGGTGTACCCCAGATCCCCTGATGCTGTCCTGCCCAAAGCAGGCAGAACACTGTGCACCTGCCCACGGTTTGCATTTCAGCCCTTATCCATGTAAAAGGTTTGCTTTGCAGACTGGATTTTTTTCATGGGTAGCAGTGCAGGCTGCTCCATCTCCCTTTAAAAAGCTTCCTGAAATAAGGCAGAGTGTTGTCTGTAACAAAACTTCTATGTGCCTGCTGTGCCTGTAATACTCATCAGGACTTTGGTGGACTGGTGAGTTCCTGTCCACTCTCATATTATAGTAATGTCTGAAGAGGAAAGATGTTTTTCTTAGAAAGGGGAAGACTTAAAACTAATGACCTATTTGTGAATTGAACTGGTTTAACTCAATTGAAGTAATTAGAATTATTTAGTGTAAGCAACAATAAAATTGGGCATAAAAATCTACAGAATAGGTGTTAATCTGCAACTGACCATGCTCCTTGACCAATTTTCTCCAGTTCCTAAAATCCCTTTATTTGTTACTAGTCCCAGTTGGATATAAAGCAAATATTTTAAAGTACACTTGCTTACAGAAAGCAAAACAAACCAAACCTCCCACATATCTGAACAAATTTACCCTGACACAGTTCTTCAAAGAAAAAAGTCAGAGATGACAACATTCTTAAAGCCATTTACTTTAACTCGGGAAGATGTTCCATCTATAAACACAAAGGCTGGTAGTAAAACTTAAGGGTTGATACACTGCATTCAGCAGCCTGTAATTGCAATGTTAATATCACAGGCAATTTCCCTTTTAATACTGACATGGTCCCTTTAAATATGAACTAATCAATAGGAAGAGGGAAGCAGACACCCCAAGGAAGGCCCTGGTCAAGGCTCTGGGTTACATCTTTCATTTAGCACTGACAAAAGCCATTGGAGCTCAGTGTCATTACCACAATGCTTGCACCACTTTACCAGCTGAGCCAGACTTAAAGTATGCCAGGTTTTTATTAAAACATCACTAATACATAAAACGTGTCTATAGGGCCTGCAGTTCAAAGGCAAAGAGCGCACAGAGCTGTGAAGATGTAGGGCAAGCTGATCCCAAACGTGCCCCTTGGGCGCCATGTCCCCTCCGGAGCGGGGGCTGCCTGGCGCCCTCCGGCAGAGGCCAGGCCGCAAGGGGGGTGTGTGTGCGTGTCATATTGCTTTGTTTTGCCCGGTTTGGGATTTTTTAAAAGGAATGAAACAGACTCTTTTTGCCTCTCTTCTCACACCCTGGTGCCCGCACTGACTGCCCAGGAAGGGTCAGAGCAGCCCCGGCGCGGTCCGGCCCGGCCCGGCCGAGACGTCCCCTCCCCGGCGGCGAGCTTCCCTCGCCGGGCTCCAGCGCCTAGCCTGCTTATTTGGCACTGTCTCAAGTTACTCCCCTCAGGCAGCTTGAGCCAGTAAAACTAGATCCTTTCATCTCGGCGGAGCTTACTGACAACCAGCCGTCTGGTTTCCTAGGAAACAAAATCTTGGCTAGAAATAGTGAATCATTTCCAGGTCACTTTCAACATGGAGAGTGGAGCAGGGAAGCATTGGACTGAGGAGGAGGTTAAAGCCTTGTTAAGCGTCTGGTCAGAAAAAAATATCAGAAAGCAACTGCACGGCACCCTGAGGAATAAAGGAATATTTATCTACATTGCTAAAAGGTTACAGGAGTTGGGAGTGTGCAGGGACTGGAAACAGTGCCGTGCAAAGTACAAAAACCTGAAGTACGAATACAGAACGGTTAAATATGCCCACAACTCTGGGGATGTCACTAAAACCATGAAGTTTTTCCATGATCTGGATGCCATATTGCGATATGAGCCTGTCACACAATTAGCAGCAGAAGAAAACGGCAGGTGTTCTGCGACTGAGACGCAGCTGAACACAAGCCCCACAACAGACAGCACGCAAGGTAAAAAAAATGTTTTTGCTTCTATTTTTCTCTCTTTGCTTAAAACCCAAAGGGAACAAGGCTGAAGCCCGACTTGGCTGGCGCTGGAGCGGAGGCTGCTCAGCCCCGGCAGCGCTGTTAGAAGTGACTGGATGCACGCCTCGCGCAGGGGAATAAAATGTTAGCACCCACCAGTGTCGAAGTCTGTAAATACAGCGTAATTCCAGCAAAATTATGCTAAGTGCCTGTACTGCAGCCTCGGTGAGTACTTGCTGGTGATCCAGGCTTCTGCACTGGGTGGAAATGCTAAATTAAAATAAGTTGCTTTCTTTCCCTTTGCCATTCATTTGCAGTACTTTGGAAGCAGGTTTTGTAGAGCTCCAAACGTAAAGGAAATGAAAAGGCTGGAAATGTTAGGGTGTTGTAAAAATTGTTATTTGTGATAGAAGTGAAATTTAGGATTTCTATTCCTATTTCTCTGTAGCTTGATATTTAGGTGTGATGACTTAAGGTAAATTTTATAAGCAGTTTTACTTAAATATTCAAGAAACAGATGCTTAATAACCTCTCATTAAAAACTCTAAATTAGCAATGAAAGGAAAAAATCCTCTTATTTATCAGACTATTTTGAGGCAGACCAAATGAATACTGCTGCTTTTATTCTGAAGGAGGTTTACAAAATTATTTGCATCTCTTGTTTTATTCAGCCGTCTCTACATATGCATTTAAGCTCTGCTTAACATTTCATTAGGGTCAATCTGCTGTTTGACATCACTCAAATCTCCTTGTCACATCCCAAATGTCACTGAAGCATAAGCCTCAATGATAGTTATAAGTACCAAAATAAGATGACTAAAAAGAGAAATTAAAAGCCTAATTTGTTCCCATGGTTTGTAGCAACTATATTAATTACGATTGTGAATTTTTTTTAAGAAAACAAAAACCTCAAAATTATTGTCAGGGGAGATTGTCAAAGGCATAGAAAGGACCTGGACATCGAGCTTGTCCTTGTACCCTTCCACATCTCCCTCTACAATGCTGTTTTACAGATCTGAGGAAAAGAAATTGCCATTTTTCATTGTCATTGTTTACCTTAACAAAAAACTTGACCTTAATTTGTCATCACTAGCAGAAAGCCTCTAATCTGTCAATGTCACTTCAAATTAAAATGGCCATTTTATAATATTGTAATGTGTTCTCTGCACTGTGAATTGCAATCCATTTTTTTTTTAACTTCCAGAACTGAGGCTAATACAAGCTGATACACTTTGAGGACTACATGAAATTAAGATAGTGTCCTACATCTGAGGATCTGCCATTAGATTATCCTCTGTATTTTGATGTAGTTTGCACCTGGTAATCCTAATTCTCATCTGCTTTAGATGTCTAGCAATTTTAAATCAGCAAAAGTTAATTTCAGTTGTGAATCCCAAACTATAGTATTTATAAGAATAATTACCCCTGTGTGAGACATACCTTGTTTGGAAGCACTAGGACAGTCTGGATTTAAAGGTGGTATAATAAAATATATCTCTTAATTGCACAAGCATTTCTGTTACTCCCTCAAAAAAACAACCCCAAATTTTATGGATAAACAAATAATTAAATGTGGCTAACTGTAGTGATGCAACACTAATGCAAAAATGGAAATGCAAAGATTTTCCAAACAACCACAATTCAGCTGCAAAGAAAGCACACTAAGAGAGAAATGTGTCCTGCAGCTATGCAGAATGCATGTATGCATCCGTAACAAGCGGCTGAGGGAACAGCTGTGAGATAACCAACTTTCTTATTTAAGAATACAAGTCAAACAACTAACACTGTACTAGGGGCCCAGTCCTATTCCACCTGCAGTCAGAGTATGATGCCTGCCTAGCCCAGGACTTTGAAGGGCACTTGTAAAGCAGAAATGGCATTGGTGGCCCTGCAGCTGATGCTCTCAAGTCCTTTTGTGGGAACAGAGCTGACGGTGTCGTTCCCACACAGGGAAAGGTGATTCCCTGCCCAGGCAAAGACAGCCCCCTACCCCTGCCCCAGCAGGGACTGCAAGCCCCCTCCTGGGCTTCTCCTTTCAACCACAGAGTGTTACAGGAGAGGTGAGTAAAATAGTCCCTTGCCTCCTTTAAAAGAGGCATGGACATCTCATTTCAAGGGGGCTGGAGGAATCAAGGATGCCTAGGCTTGTGTAGCAAGAATAAAATGCTATCAGCAAACTAAAACTTGTGACAAACAATATTTGTCTACTATGAATGTCTTCGTTTATTTGAAGAAATTGGTAGCTATATTAATTTATTTTCTTAAGAAGCATGACATGGGACAGTGCATATTCCCAAATAATTTACTGTATATTTACCATTCTGCTTAGCCTCAGTCTCAGTATTCATACACATCCCTAATGTGAAGATACAAAGCATGTCTTTACATTATCTCAGCTACTGGGAGATTGTTGGGGAGGGAGAGCAAGAGGAAGGGAGGAAAAGAGACTACTTTTTTATAGGACTGAATGACATTTCAATAGTGTTTCCATGAGGATTTTTAATATCTGGTAAAATCAGTTTTCTTTTGAAAGTCTAGTTGAAGAAATATTACTGAAAATCTCAATCAAATCTGAGAGGAGTATCTCAGGACAAACTTGGTAGCAACACATAGCAGTTCCCAGCTTGTTCAAGAAAAGGTAACACTTTATGCATAAACACATGCAGAAATGTAAGCAGAGATGTTCATGTTGTCCTCCCAAAACACGTTTCAGAGGCAGAGTTATAGCTTAAATAATCATAAAAAAAGATACAAGTCAACAAGTTCACATCTCTTAAAGTATAGTTCGTGTATTATCCCATTAATCAACAACCAAGAAAATCCACGTAAAGCGATGGTGTGCTATGAAAAGTGGTATCTTTCATTAGAGTTCAAACGAATGATCTTCTCCTTTTGTTAACCAGTTTGGATTGTTTCAAGTTAAATAAAGTATTAATAAATGAAATACATTATTTACAAAATACTCGCCTAGTAATTCAACTGATTTACACTTCTTATAGTTCTTTCTTTATGTTTAAATATTGGTGGCGCTGGTCTCCTTGCTTGACCTTCACTTTACCTCAGCAAATGCAGAAAGATTATCACTGAGCAGAAATGCATCAGCAATGACTGGCAGAAAACTCAGCTACTAAAATCCTGAAAGATCCTTCAGAAATGGTGTCTTAAAAGTGCCACTTACACATGGTTTTCGAGGTCTGAACTTTCAACATGGCATTAACAAGTATTTTATATGGCTTTTTAAAAATAAGTATGCAATACTTTTATTGAGTAACTTTTCTGCTCTTCAAATGCTTTTTTAAAATTTTTCCCCAACAGAAATAGTAATATCTTTTTGTGGTAACTGTTCTTACTTACTTAACATAAAAAATGTTGCTCTTTTAATATCACAATGTAATTAACCTTGCTCATGCTAGTGCCTATAGCACCCTCAGAAGCCTTCCAGCAGAGAATTTATTCCCCTCTCCCTGGTTTGCTTTGCTGCTCTTAAGCAGCTAAAATGCCAGTCCTGTCGCTGGAGGTGGAGGCATGAGCAGCAGCTCCTGCCAGGGAAGCCAGGCGGACAGCTGGGAGCAGACAGAGATCAGGCCACTGCATCTGTGAGTCATCGTGAGCCTTGCTGGAAGTCAGGAGGATTTAGGATAATGTTTGCAAACGCAGTTTTCAGTTTCACCGACGTCAGGGGTAGTCAGGTTGCATCCTAACCGCACCTCATTACTGCTCCCCATGACGGAACTCCCGCAGAGCCTGCGAGCTTTGATCTGTGCCCTGCCTGGCTGGAGCTCACAGCAGCTCAGCACCCCGTGCAGGGAATCAACATTTCAAGCCTCCTGTCAATATGGTGTGTTGAATACAGCACACTACCACAGGACAGCTTAAAAGTCTGTCCTCTGAAAATTAAGCTGGTTCTGAACCTGACTTACATATGCTGCTTTCTAAACTTACATAGCAATTGCTATATTGTTCCTTTTTAAATAAATGTAGAAAAGCTATGCTGGAAAAAGCTAGACTTAATCCTGTCAGCTACGAATACGTCTGTTGTCAAGTCACAATGAGTATTTTCATTTCCTCCCCATGCCATTAATGAATTGCACAGATTTCCAGAGTTCTTTGCAGAACACTGGTTTTCTTCATACACTTCTGGAATTTATTTTTGTTACTTAAATGGATTTGTGATTTTATGAATCTGTGTGCAAATGTGCCTTTATTTGTATGTCTCTTACTTTACATTATCTACTTTCAAACTGTACTTGTAATGTGCTGTCTACTGAGTGAAAAGAGCATACAGGAATCAAGTCAGTTTCAAGCAGAATTTTTAAAAGCCTTTCAAACAGGCTTCATGTGCAAGATATAAAATAATTTGCCTCCTAGAACTCATATTCGCCTTATGGGGACAAGCTAAATTGATTTTAAATTCAGTTTAACTACAAATTAAGTGTTGAGATTACCAAGTTAAATATGTCCTTATGGTGTATGGACACTTTAATTTAAACTAATTTAAGCTATTTTCATCCATACCTATTTTTCATCTAAAAACTCTTTCCTTCCCAGGTGAAATACCAGTTTCTTTAGAAGATGAGGAGGATGCTCCGGGAGATCCACTACTTTTTATGTCTCATGCCAGACCAGTTCAACTAGGTATAGTATGATGGTGCAGAGAGATCAAAAACTAAAATGCAGCCCTTCCTGATAGCTTGAATACACTGTCATTCT
Organism: Acanthiza pusilla; assembly: GCA_036630365.1. Taxonomy (NCBI): domain Eukaryota; kingdom Metazoa; phylum Chordata; class Aves; order Passeriformes; family Acanthizidae; genus Acanthiza; species Acanthiza pusilla. Next base: position 37,465,269 of record JAXCHO010000164.1, on the reverse strand, counting down.
GTTTCTGCTCAGCGTAGCTTTAATATAGCCACACTCTTGCACCATCTCCTTCCCAGTGTTAGCACTCAGCAGTGTGGTGCATCACTAGACACTGACCACTGTATGTGATGTAACACCTGCATGACCACCATTCACATGCAAACCACATCCCATGCTATAGCTTAATCATGTTAACTTCATTAACCATGGTAATTTTGTTAAATACTAGTGGAAAATATGCCAAATGTTAATGTGGATACCCATGCCAACTTGTGGCTTTTCCCTAGCTCATTTTCTTAAATCATGGATGCTTAAAGCAGCATGAGTGAGTGGCATGAGCCAGGTGAGAGATGCAGAGCAGTCCAGACTTGCAGTGGTCTCCAGCATGACTTTTAAGTCATCTCTCCAAGCAAGGGGTGGTCAGCAATGCTTTAGTCCAACCAACCACAGAACAACTCATTTGGAAAATGTCCTACTCTAGTAATTTTGCTCAGGAAAGTTGCAAAGCCAAGGCACAAATCTGGCAAGCCAGAAAGAGGAAGAGGATCCTAGGTCTGAGCCCCTTCAAGGGGCAGCTAAAGGAAATGGAGAAACCTAAACACATTTTAGGCAGATTTAAGCAACTGATGAGCTGATTCCTTGCCTGGATGAATAGCAGTACTGTCCTGGATTTCCTACATGCTCTTTTTATTTTTTATATCCCCTCCATGCCTTAGTATACACTCCAGTCCATTTACAACAACTTTCATTGCAAAATCTGCAAGGTGCCATATTCAGGAAGAAAACAAGGCACAGGCTAAACCTATGGCTTTTATGTTACACATTACACCCCTTTCTATGCCCTGGCATAGAAAAAAATTAAGGAAGAGACCAGAATTTCACATGGAATTTATGCACATATAAAATACTTAATGCACATAAACAAAACATGCAGTGACTAACTGAACCAAATTTTGCAGGAATGTATCTCTATTTCTCAGTGCTCAACACACTGCCAAGCAGAAAAGTCCTCAATTCTGAGGAGCTGCTTTCTATAAAGTTAGCAGAACAACTTCAATTGCATGGGCTCTCAAGTATGTACTAGTACTAAAATGCCCTCCCCTAGTACCTCTTCTAGTCTGTTAAGTTTCAGGCACTATTTCAGAAGCCACTGAAAGAAAAATGATGAGCCCTTTGTATCTAAAATGCCTAATATTTGGTTTTATTTTAGCAAATTTTTCATGTTTGAGGAAGCTTAAAAAAAATTAAATACAGCATAAATGCATCTTTCAGATAAAAAAATAATGTATATCCTGCTTAAACATCTTTTAAAAACACATTAGAACTAAAATGCTGTTAACAGCATTTAAGAACATAAGGAAAATTTTTGCACTGACCATAACAACTCTGTTTCAAAGAGGTACTTGTAGGCAGGATATTTTGAATCAGCATGTTTTTAAAAGGGAATGAGGAACAAACAAACCCACCATTTCCCACTCTGCACACAGCACAATAAGTGAGCAATGTACCGAGTCACCAGAACTCATCTGAACTAATATCCACAACCAAAAGTAAGCTCAGCTGGAAATGAAATGACTAGTGAGAAATACTGGTGTATACAAGGAGTAAAGAAACTTTATTCCTCCCAGATGCCCCCATGCACTATGGCTTTGACTGGGAAGTGCAGAGAGCACCTTCTTGCATTCTTCCTCTATTCTTTTCATCTTTCCCAGGCCTTTCCTCTGCCCTATCTGATGTTGGCAGTTGTCAACTGTGGCAGTTTCTATGGTTTGATTCACCTGTAAATCAGCATTTTCTTTCATTCCCTCAGGAAGAAATGGGGAAAGCATAATTGATGTGTCACCTGAAAATTACTGTTCTCAACTATGTTGCCAATGAGCTGGCTATTGCTGAGTCCTGATTAACACAGGACTATAAGGGGAAAAATGGTATCTGTTAGAACAAGTTAGTGACAACTAGAATGACTTACAGAGACTAGGAAAGAGTGGCTTTATCTAGGACAAGTTTGTCCCCAGACAGGTTATTAGAAGTATGTTCCACTGAAGCTCTGTGCACAATCAGGGGTCACATACTATTGCCATCACACAAATCTCAGTGGCTATAAAGTATCAAACCCCCATAATCTGGTTTGCCCTTTCTGAAAAAAGACCCTGACAAAGGCATTTATCACTTCAGTATGACTGCAAAAACCTGTCAGTTACTGTGCCTTTTCATGTTTGCTCTTTTTGATGATGCTCCGGAATTGGTTTTGGGTTTGTTTGGTTGGTTTTTTTAATAGTTATTTTTGCAAAGATTTAGAAAATGCATGAGAAATCACTTTCCAAACTAATCTGATAATCAAAACCATCTTAAAGTAAATTCATAATTAGAAACAAGAAAACATTAAAAAACAAAAAGCTGTCATATTTCAGTGTTTTAAGTTATTGCATGGATGGCAACCTTTACCTCCTCATATTGTTAAAAAATAAAGTTGTAGACTGGAGAAGATAAAAAATATCTTAGTCTTGCACAGTAAGACAAGTAAAACTCTAATTTTTACTAAAAAAACCCCAAATATCTTTGATTGATCTGCCCTGAGAAAGGTGGAAGTTCTGTGCCACGAGAACTGGGTTTCATCACATGAATGTTCTACTTAAGCAAAATTCTCCATTCCTGTGCTCCCCACAACTGGGGTGCTTTGTTAAGAAAGAGGGATCAGATTCTTAAGATCCTTATCCAGGTTAAAACTCCCCACGTGTGCAAACCTAAAGTATGGCATGAACACATAAAGTTAAGTCTTGTTGCTAGTGTCAGTGACTTGGGGCAAATTTATTATTGTGCTCGTGCAGCACATTCCATCTTCCCAACAGTACTCTTCTCCTCTCTAATGTCTGAAGGACAAAGTAGCTCATCAGTTGTTCCCAAGGGTGTTACAGGCAAAAAATTAGTGTATTAGGGCACAGAAGAAATGTTCCTCTTAGATTAATTAAATGTATGTGTGCTATCTTAATATCTGTCTTCAAGTGAAGGCAAAAATTATCAGCATTAACAAAAATGCTGACAAATTAATAACCAATAGCTTGATTTTAATGTCACCTCTGCTCCATCTTTCTCTGGAGAACAGTATGCTTCATTCTCACTCTCTCTGTCCTTTCCCCAACCCAACCACCCAATGCAGGTAACCCATGTCTGTGTCTCTCCCCTACCCCACACAATGCAGGTAATCCAGCGTCAGCAGCAGAGGCTTCCAAACCACCGGCTTTTATTCCTACAGTAGCAAATGAAGGAGGAAAACACTGGACTGTTAATGAAGTCAGAGCTTTGATACGCATATGGTCAGACAAAAATATCCAGCAACAACTGGAGGGGACAGTGAGAAATAAAAGAATATTTGAACAGGTTGCTGCTAGACTTCAAAAGTTTGGAATTGACAGGGACTGGAAGCAGTGCAGGACAAAATACAAAAATCTGAAACATGAATACAAGAGTGTAAAAAGTGCCCAAGACTCAGGGAGTACAAGTAAAAGTATGAAATTTTTTAATGAACTGGATGCTATTCTGGGACACTGCACCATGGAACAAGCAAGTAAATCAGATAATGATGAAAGTGAGAGGCGTCCAGAATGGACAGAAGCAAAATCAGAAAAGGATTCCATAGGTAAGTACTTCAACTACCCACATATCATTTAAAATTTTTAGTTTTCCAGCACTAGAGAGACCTTAAATAAACTCAAAAAGCTCAACCAGACAGATTAACCAATTGGTTGAGGGGAAAAACGCTGAATGGAAATTTATTATGTTGTCTAGTAGTTTTTTATTATGTTATAAGGTAATATTTAGTTTTGTATTATGTTATAAGGTAATATTTCAGATTGAGTGATTGCCCTGTACTCTTTTAACTAGAACTGAGAAACAAAAGGAGGAAAAAAAGATGAAGACAAAGGATAAGATAAAATGATACAGAGAGACAATTCCAGTCAAAATCATGTCAGAAGAGACTGTTTCCAGTTTAGATAAAAGAAATGGATCAGAGTGATAGTCAGACTATGTTACTGTAAAGATTAAGACACTGAGCAAAAGAAATCTGTAGTTGTAGACATTGGTTAAAAAAAATGAACATCTAAATTGTCTATCTCTTATGGTCCCAAATAGCTCAATTTTATTGGCCTTTGGAACAAAACTCCCAAACTGGTGAGACAACTGTGAAAATAGCAAAAGGAACAGCACCAAGAATGCTGGCAGAGCTTGCCTTTGGTTTTGAGTGGATATTGACAATTAACTTGGTAATGGATGATCAGTGCAGAATTAGAGTAGACTGATGAACCTACACTACCCAAGAGTTAAAACATTTTTTTATCGGTATGTACAACCAGAAAAATGCTTGTTGTTTGAGAACAGAATTAAACATTAAACTCTTTATTATACAGTTTAGATGAGAGGATGATATTATGTTGGCCAAATGTAAGACCAATAGTTAGTAAAGTAATGGAAGAGGTAAAGAAAAATATTACGCAGTCTGGCTGAAAAATGGGAGAACGTTTTGGGGAAAGATTCACTCTTCAGTTGCCTTTTCTAGATTTTGCTAATGCATCTACTTTGCCTGCTGGCATAAAGAGCATCTGAGGCTGCATGGATTTTTTTATTTGATATACCACTGCTCTTCTTACAAAGTATAAAAATTCGGTGCCCTAATTAATTTAGTATTATTTACACAGAAATGCCTGGAGACACAGGTGAAGAGGACTCTGTTAGTAATATGTCAGAAGACTTACAGGCTGCAGATATGAAGAAAGTTTCTGATTCAGGTAATCTGAAAAGTCTTCTATTTTATATAAATACCTAAAGTTAGTAAATTGTAATTAATTTCTAAAATAAGCCTGAATTGTAAATATGGGTAGAAAATGCAGAGACCTAGTAAACTTAAAAGCAAGAGATAATGTTGCAGAGATGACCATCATGTACTTACGTACACATTTACAATATCCTGCTGATTTTGATAAAATCAGTCTACTAAGTAATCATTTCAAAGACTCGTGACGCAGAATGTAGAGAAGAAACTACTGGGTTAAGCAAGTTGAGTACAATGTGCAATGTACTACTGCATTTACTTTTACCTAAACTATGTATTCCCAAGGATTAAAATTGTTCAGTCTCCTGTGCATGAACTAATACAGCATCTCTTTTTCACAATATGTGATCAGGATATAATTGTGTAAATGCTCATGTCAGGGGATGAAAACTTCATTTAAGAGTCTCACTGAATATGAAGGTCATATGCTCTGCTCTTTACAAAGAAAGATTATGGTTTATATCTGAAAGCATAAAGTTCAGGGGAAGCAGAAGTTTAACACTCATCTAGAGACACATGAAGTCCTGACAGGTTTTATTGTCCACAACAGAGCACCTCATGTTCTCTTTCACTAGTGTGAGGCAGAATATGGTCTAAATTAAGCATTAAGGAGTAGTCTTACAGAATTTAAAATGGACTAATGTGAACTTGAAAGATTTTAATACCAAATTAAAAATCTTCTGACAGATGATGTTACTGTAAATACTACTCCAGAGAATCAGGCAGCTCTGCATATAACGAAAGAAACAGCTATGACAAGTAAGTAAAGAGATGGCTGATCATGAGAAGTAATTTGAGGTATACCAGACAGTAGCATTTTTGGTTTTTTACTAAATAGCAATTACATTGAAGAATTTAAATTTACTGATTAAAAAAACCCCATAGTGAGCTTTTACCAGCTCACCATGGCCTCTCAAGGCATTCCATGGAGAAAAACAGGTTGTCATGAAACATGCATTGCCTATAGGGACCTAATTTTGAGAGAGACAAATATGAAAGAAATAATAAACAGCATTTTGTGGGATCCAGTTAAGACTGCTTGAAAAAAATGTATTAAATTCCCTTTCTCCCCATCAACAAGTAAAATTACTACATACATATGGACAGTAGTAAGACACTGTAATAATACAAAGGTTCAGCAGTGCCCCTTAACTGTCATCTGACGGTTTTTAACCGCCTGGTGCTACATAATATTGTCACTTCTCGGACTGCACTCATCCAAACAAGTTATTTAAAATGAAGTTAAATGAATATTTCTAGTAAAGTTCTGAATACACATTTCTGACATTTAGGATAAGTGTAGGTGTAAAGATATCTGTAGTTTACCTTGGTTGCCATCTCCCTTTTCAAATATATGTATTCTAACTGTGTATTTTGTTTGTTTCTGGGTAATTGTAAATGCAATATGATTTTGTAGGAAAAAATTAAAATAGCGAGTGCTTCAAAAGCATCTGTGGCTCAGCTTATCCACTCTTAAGACTATTTTTCAAACTTCCGTGGGGGAAAAAGGCAAAACCGCACTCCACTGTGAACAACTTCAGTTTGCAAAATTCTTTCCCTCATTCCCAAACAAACAAATAAACATTCAAATAATTTTACTGCAGGTGGTAAAAGACACCTAGTCTTTTATTTTATTAATGGTAACATAATTAGGTGTTGAATAAAGCAGAGAAAAGAGGCACACCTTTTATGTTACAATATGATGGAAACCTTTTGTTCTCTAATTCTGAGTACATGCCTTTCTTAGCCACTCCAAGTAATTTTGAAGTGAGAAACTGGTAAGTAAAGAGATTGTATTTACCTCTGTACTCATAAATATACTTGCTGATAAACAGTGAAAAAGGTGAACAGGCAGTGATACATTACACTGATTCTTTGATATCAGTAATGTCTCACAATCACTAGCATTTAAGAGGTGGCTTTTTAAAAGCTACTGCATATTCAACTGAACTTTTGTAGAAAAGTGTTTCTCAACAGGCATGGAATTATTAAATTTATAGGTATTTGTGTGCCTTGAAAGAAACTTCGTAGAAAACCCCAATCTGACATAAACAAGAGCTTAGAAATTCTGTTAAACCCGTATCAGGGTATGTTTCTTATCAGTATATGCAGTTAATGTACTCTGCAGCCAGAGCTGTATATGCACTTACCCATAAATACATATATATAGGAATTAGCCTGGGCAGACATTGCCTTCTGGCAACTGCAGCTGTGTAAATGCACAGAAAGATGCAAGAGCTGCATCAGAGTGCATGTGCTTCTCATGATCTTAATGTGAATCTGAGTTACAAGCCACAGTAACGCTGCCACCACTGCCAATCTCTGTAACAGCCCATTTCGGTTTGCCTTACTCTAGTAAGGAAAATACATAGATGGTGTTAGTCAAAAGATGAGTACACCAGTTTCAGGAAAACACCTAGTTATTTGATATGCCACGGTATTGTTTTTCTCCTCTGCCCACATGTATTTGCTACTCAAAGAGCAGCAAATGCCCACCTGAGAAGGAAAAGACAGAGGTAAAAAAATCCTCACAGTTCCTTGCACAGCCTGTCCCAGTTCCTGACACATCAGTGTCAGCACTGCCCAGCTGGGGGAGCAGAAGGACCACAACAGTCCCCAATCAATCCCTGGGGCTGCAGCTAAAGTGTCTGGGGATGGGCTGGGGACACTGTGGGTTGCTCTCTCTTCTGCCAAAACATACCCCACATTGAATCGATCTGCAAATAAAACCTTATTTAGTCATTTTCACTGATATTTTCAGTTTCATGGGATCACTTTTAGTTCCAGAAATCTATTTGGAAGAGCCAATTGCTTTATAGTCTATACAGTCTGTCAATCCAAACTCTGCATACATTCCACGTATGTCAGGCTCAGCAGTACAACCACAGCGTGTGTGTACAGGTGTTTGATTAAATCTGAAGTGCAAGGGAACAACAGTGGAGATGAAAACAGGTTTCTAAGAAATACCAATAGCCTGGTGTTCTTAAATATACCTACAGCAAGTATTTTACTTCAAACAAATTCCTTTCCTTGTCATTGTTTTCTTTGGATTTTTGGAACCCCATGCGCTTTACTATATGTCCCTCTCAGAACAAATTTGAAGTCATGACACTTCCAAGATACATTCCTAAGCAAGGGCTTTTAAAAATCTGTTGTTTAAAGGTAGTATCTTAAGTCAGTACATACTCAGGAACTTAACATTGGCTTGAACACTTGCTGATGTGTGCATGGAATTTTAAAATGTACAGATATAAAGTCAAAAGATAATGTTTTAATACATATGCCCCAGGCTAGTGTTAAGCAGTGTTTCAGAGACGTGCAAACCGTAGTATTATTCACGGCATTAGCCTAGGCGTATTTGGGCTGCAGACACAAACTCCTAACTGCATCCAAGTTTTCTGCATCCACTCTCATAGATCTGTACGGGAGATGGCAGCAACTTCGCAAGTTGTTGGAGAGTAAACATAAGCCACACAATGAAAATTTTTGCTAGCTTTGACATATCCCACTTCCCTTTTACATTATACAAGACACACATGAGAGTAAGGATTAGGAGAAAAATTACTAATCTTGCCTCATGAGCCAGAAAACAAGATAATTAGTGATAGTGACAGAGTGCCAAAAGAGAACAGAGCTTGTATCAGTCTGAGCGGGTGAAAGGAAAGACTGTGACAGCATTGCTCGGGTGGCCTTGTGAGCAGTGCTTCAAACACAAAGTAGAGATTAAGCATATTTGCTGGCAACTGTCTATAGCTTCACTGAATAATGCAGATGGAACCACTGTGTTTTATCCATGCCAGAAGCTGTTGATGGCTTGTTCTGTTTGGCTCAGTCTTGCTCTTCTCGTGCCCTCCCTCCAAAAACTCTGAAAAGTGGCTTAGAAAAAAAGCCAGGCTCCCTACCCACATTCTTGGCTTGCCAAAAAAAAAAAAAAAAAAAAAAAAAAAAGGCACATGATGCTGGTCACATCATAAAGAACATCTGATGCAAACAAAGCTGTATTGATCTGGGGGTAATTTTTAATAAAATGGCTCTAGATTAAACTTTATTGCTCAATGTTTAGGAGCAATATTCTTGAATGGACTGAGAACAGGCTGGGAGCCAGGAAACTGCTGTCATTGATCCATGATGTGGCCTTCACCATTTAATCTCTGTAGAGCAGTGTCCTCACTGGGAAGCGAGGATCAGCAAGACCACTTGCATCATCCACCTGCCCATCCCTCTGTGTCAGGGCAGAGGGGTGGAATTCTCCCATAAACACCAGTGGGCCAATGGCAGAGGAGCAAAGATCTCCTCCCCATGGAGGGGAGCCCAGGGACACCTCTGTCACCCAGCTGTGTGATGTAAACCCCTGCAAGCTGCAGCAGCAGAGATGCTCTCAGGACAGGCATTTAGCACAGTCTCCATCAGGCAGGCAGCCTTACAGATCAGTTGTCCAGGCACAGCACCCTGATGCAATGTCAGCACCCTTGCTCCTTTTAGGGCTAGTTCAGACACTCTTGGCATCAGTCACTTGGGAGTCTTTCAGCAATTCCGGTATCCACTGCAGCCTTTATGCAAGTCACTGTCTTGCCTGTTCTGCTGCACAAACATTTGCCAGTAACTAGGTATCTCACACCCACCATCAGCGAACCATTCTACAAATTCTGATCCAGGTTAAAATAATTTAAGAGTTTGCACATTTAACCCATAAACTTACATACTGCAGCTGTTATATGGTGTTCTGGATTTTCTTTAATATATAAGTGGGTACAGTCTGCTCTTAAGCCTACTACTGCAGAGAAATGGCAGTGTATTAAGAGAGGAAATTTTTAACTCTAGTTATCATCAGTGGCATTCTGAAGTGGGTGATTCTCAAGACATCTCTCAAGACCTGTTTAGTTAATAAGAACTCTGTAAATGATTATTTTTTACAGAAATCCTTGAGGATGAGGGGGACTTTGCCAACTCCACCCCAGCAGCTCTGGAAGCCACACAAATAAAGAAGGAGACAATTGATATAGGTAGGTCAAGTCTTTGTCTTGATAGTTTTAACAAGACATTCTACTTCACTGGGTATTGCTGATTTCTAAGGTTCATATGTTATTCCAGCAAATTATACGTGTTCTACTTTTAGACTGTGATAAAATACAGGTTTTGTTTGATTTCATAGTGCAGAAATGTATAAACACTTATTTCTCCTTCCCATAATGGTAACAAAATCTTATTTTCCTAGACAACATGCTCCTTTTTATGATGAATATGATTAGTCTGCATTTGATTGTGACACAAATAGTGTTTTTCTTACATGGTTGCTAGAGATGATAAACTAGAATGGTAAATAGCTGACTCAGAAACTCAGAACATTTCATACCTAATCTGTATTTTCAAACTACTTCATGACTGCATTTAATATCTGATGATTCACTATCAAACAATTTCCATATATATTCTGAATTATTTTAAATATAAAACTGAAATGAGCACCTCAGAAATATGCAGAAGACATATATTCAATGACAAGTGATCAGGAGAAGATTTGTTTTATCTAAAATGTTAAAATCTAACATTAGAACACCACAGGGATATTAATATTCTGGAATAAATTAGCATAAAAACCATAGAAGATAATGAAAAAAAGACATCAGAGGAAATAATGACATTGAAATATAGTGACCTGACACCCTGGATCAAAATACTCTTTACAGTAGTGCTGTTTGTACCCAGAAGTTAATAGAAGAAATTTAAAAAATCAATTATAGTGATTCTGTGGACAGCAATTCTTTGGCCTTTGACACTGAAATTTTCTACCATAAGAATATTTCTATTGTATGTGTCAGGCATATTCCAAGCAGGAGCTTCCTTTTCAGCAATTATGTTATCTGTAGTTTGGGTGTTGAGACACCCTATGCAACACACCCTTTAAAACTGTTTGCACTGGCTGATCTTGATCATGAGAGACAACTGTAGTGACACCGAGGACAACATCAGAGCAGTGCCATCACAACAATGACACAGAGAAACACAAGTGACACTGAGGATAAAGTAAATCTGTGACCCTGAAAGTTGAGACATAGTAAGGTCATATGAATGTAGAGTGAAGAATAAAATGTCATGCAGCTCAACTGAGTGCCTCATACACACATCCCTATCATGTAATTTCCAGTTGAGGATAGTAATCATGCAAGTCAGCACTACATAAGTGCCATTGCCAAAGACAGGAAGAGATCAGAGAGCCAGCATGGTTGAGAGAATGTGCACAGAAATGAAAGCCATGGTAGGTATTAGTTAAAAAAAGAAAGGAATCTATTAGCCTAGGAGTAGACCTACAGCTCCATTTTGGCCCCTTTCCAATAGATGCAAGTGTTCAGGAAGATGCAGAATTTTCTCAGAGTTAGAGGGTGCCTGTTTATGAGAAAAAATACTTTTTTTCTAGTACCCCAAGTAAATTACACATACATGCTGATGAGAGTATGATTTCCAAATTTTCTGTAAGTACAAAATATATTCCTGCATATGGCTTATGAAAAACAAGTATTTGAAAAATGACTTGAGAGAACAAGTTATAGAGCAAATACGAATTCCAAATACTAGTTTGTGCATGTATTAGCAAGTACCATTATAGAAAGCACATCAAATGAATCTGCTTATTTACAATCTCTATTTCTGACAGCCTAAGTAAGCACTCACTTTTCAAAACATGTAAGGAATATTTACTTCTACCATTTACCAAAACCAGTACTGAACATAATTAGTCTATGACATCCCCTACCAAACAATGAGAACTAATCTTTCTCTTCCTCCCAACCCAAAAAGTTCACACAAAAGTGAACTTTCAGCCTCAGAGTAGTCTGAGCATGAGTGAATAAGCCCAGAACCAGCCAAGCTGGGTTTTGATGTTCACAGATGATTTCAAGAATATCTCAGTAGGCAGTGATAAAGTTGCAAATAGAAGCCTGAGGGCAATCAAGAGAGACTTCGGGGCCTGTTTAAGGGATCAAGAGCACAAGCAGTGTTCTCTTCTTCCAGTTGCAAGGAATGATGTGGGAAAAAACAGGAAGAGCCAGCAGGTCACTAACTGGCGCCGAGCTTGGTGACAATGGGAAAATGCTGAGTTTTTAATCATGGTTCCATGACACCAGACTTGCTGACATCTATCTCAAAGGGGGAAAGGATCTTAGCAGAGGAGTTAGCAAGGCTCATTGAAAGAGCTTTAAACTAAATTTGAAGGTGGAAGGAGGTAAAACCAGACTTACTAGAGAGCCTGGAGGCAACATGCCAGTGTTTGAGGGATGGTGTTCTAGAGACGTCCTTCGATCTGCGGTCTGGGGATGGAGATCAGCAAAGACACAGGGGTTACTGATGTGTTAGAAACCACAGCAGCACCTGACAACGACCATGTAGAAATCAGAGCTTCTCATCCCCAACAGATGGTGGGGTCGAAAGCCCAGCTGTGGTGCATCAACACCAGTGCACACAGCATGGGCAACAAGCAGGACAAACTGGAAACCATTGCGTAGCAGGAAAACAACAGCATAGTTTCCACCTTGAAGACAGTGGGATGACTTGCATAACTGGAGTGATGCAATGACTGGCGGTGGTTGGAGGCCTCTTGGCCACAGTGGTCACAAAATGGCAGCGTTTTCAGTTCTTGGTGAAGTAAGGAGGGAGGTCAGCAGAACTGTCACCTTGGACTTGGGCAGTGGTGGAGTCACCGTCCCTGGAGGGATTTAAATCTTGTGTAGATGTGGCACTTAGTGACACAGTTTACTGGTGGACTTGGCAGTGCTAAGTCCATCCTAAATGATTAGTGCTTCTATCCTAAATGATTCTATGATTTGTGATTCTTCAAGTCTATAACTAATGGGTTAGACTAAGGGCTTAGGACACTTTTAGGTGAAAATAAGTGTTTCTTACAGACAATGACAATAGTATTAGGAATTTATTTGTCCAAATCCAAGTCTACTTTATTTAAAACTGTGTGTCTCTATAGATGATGATTCTGTAAGCACTACCTCAGAAGAGACATCTTGTACGCCAGTAGCAAAACAGATGGTTGGGACAGGTGAGTATCAATTTCCATGCATTTATTATGAAATAAATAGTTTTGTAATTTCAGTACCAAAGCTGGAACAACCAAATCTCTACTGCAAACGCAGCTCTACTTTTCTACTCCTGACTCCAGTCTAGCCTTGTCGGTAAACTTAAAAATTAGTTTCATAGCTCTGTTCCTTGTCATGAGCAAAACCTGCATTAATACTGTAGTTCAATTTTGCCTTCTGTACATATCTGATGAGTAGCATCTGCCTACTTCTGACTATTTTTGAGCCTGAAGATTTTTCTTCTTCTGTTGAATCCCCAGTAGCCTTTTCATTTGCACGTTGCCATTTTAATTTGAAACCACACTTCTCACCAATGCTGAAATCTTTAAAGGTTAAGGATTATTGCTTTCCTACATGTAACACTTGTATATATCCGTCTTTAATTGTCAACAACAGCAGCAAAATTATAGTGACAAAATGTTGGATTTTGGATGCCTTGGAGAAACAAGAGATTCTACTTGCTACGTATTTTGCATATTTAAGAGAAAACAATTGTGTATGGCTATTAACATTATAAAGTTAAAAGATTAACCATTAGTTGCAATTATGCTTTCATATATGTATGTTTAGCATATATTTATAGCATTTACAGTTAGTTGGTTTTTTATTTATATTTTCAGACAATCACATTCCCTTGGAAGAAGCACAAAATCACTTTAAAGTGATCACAGTTAATGATACTGGAGCAGGAAAACACTGGAGTGATAATGAAGTTAGGGCTCTGATAAACATATGGTCAGATGAAAAGATACAACAAATGCTTGAAGGGGCCACAAGAAATAAAGAAATATTTGAGGAAATTGCCAGAAGGTTAATGAAACGTGGTATAGACAGAGACTGGAAACAATGTCGTACAAAGTACAAGAACCTAAAATATGAATACCGTGCACTGCAGAAAGAAAATGAGCATCTTGGAAATCCCAGGAGAAAAATGAGATTTTATGATGAAGTTGACTGTATCTTAAGAAGACAGCCTTTGGGAACCTCAGGCTGGGGATGTGAAAGTTCAAGTCTCCTATCAGGTACTAAGAACTTCAGCGATGAGATAAAAGTGCTTAAAATGAAAGTTTTAGAAGTTGCCTGTTTGAGCCATGCTGTAGGTGTGAAATGTGTGGCCAAAATGGAGAGGGAAGATAACTGGGGAAGCTATATCTGCATGGTCACATAGGGAATACACAGGGAACACAAATGGTCTATGGAGACATGTAGAAGTGAGAATATTAGCAAAAAGTGAAAGCATTGAAGTGTTCAGTGTTATTGGAGAATCTTTGTTTTTGAAAGCCTAAGCAACATACAGTGAAATGGTGCTAGAACTCATGGCAGTTTTTAGAGGTCATATAGCAGGCATGTAAAATCTGACGGATAGAGAGCTTCAAGCTCCTATCATTTAGAAGGAAATGGTATGAACTTGCAGGTGATCAGATGCAGAAATCAGTAGCAATCAAGCCAAGTGCAAGGACTCCAAAAAACCCAAACTATATTAATTCAATACACACCACAGTCAAGAGAGAGAAAAATCCAGGGCAGTGATGTTTATTTGAGTACTTGTAATTATTATATTAATTTTGCTAAAGCAGATTCAGTTTTCAAAATACAGTTTGCTTCTCTTTTAGAATAAAAAACTCTCTGATCTAGGAACCACACAGCTTTTCTTGTATCTGCTGTAAGGGTTCTCATGACTGGCGAACTGCTCCAGACCTCAGGGGCACCTGCCCCTGCTCCAGGCAGATCAAGTGCTCTTGTAGAAGCAACTAAACCTCTGCAACTTAGGGTTCAGTGACTTCTGGTAAACCAGAACTAATTTTGATTGTTCTCCATATGTTAGATAATAATTTGCCAAATCACTAATGTTAGTTGAGGACTTCAACCATTTCTGCAGCAAAGATGAGATGGACAGCTTGAACAGAAACTGCTGGAACCATCCTTAAGTCCTCAGTCATGAATCAGAGCCCTAATGGGGTATCCAAGGGCACCATAGAGTAGTGCATTAGTTGCAGCTGGAATGACATCCACAAAGCTGTGGGATGACAGTTCTCCCCTGCCTCAGTCTTGTCCTTGATCACATTCTCAAGACATGTATTTTCTTCCAAATACAGAAACTGAATATATTACTGCTCAGTTCTACTCTCCATGAATGGGATTTGTCAACACCAAGAATATTGTCAACACCAACAACCAAGCTGGCTGTTTTATATTTTAACATGGTAGAAAAGGACTATGTAATTTGGGCTGTGAATGCTGATGCAGTGGCCAATAAAACAATAACCTTTCAGAAAAGAAGCTTCAGTTATTAATGTTTGAGGCATCTACCAAATAAACGTGTCTTGTCCTAGGGTATTTGCTTTTGTAGTATAAAACATTTTGGTGTGTGACTGACTGTGCCTTGAGAATTTCAGCAAAATACTTAGTCATCTTGTTTTTCTAAGTTTCAGTGGGAGATGCTACAGCAAACACAGGATCTTTGACTGTCAAGAGGAAAACATGGAATGATGGTAAGAGCACCTGACTTTTAAAAGCATCTATACACTACTCTTGAATTGGATGCCAGATTCTCATTTCCAGTATTCAAACAGCTTAAAAAAAAAATCCTGGAACTTAACACCAAGCTCCAAACAAAGATTTTTCTCTCAGCCACATCAGCAAAAGAAGCATTCTGATAAAAATGTAGGCCTAAGGAAAATTGCAATTTATTTATTTATTTCAGTCCTTATCCCTAGTATAAATGAGGTAAACATCAGGAAATACTTATTGATTTATAAGAATGATATGTAAAGAAAAGATAGTATTTAAAAACCAAGATGTCTCAATTGCCTGTGTTGCTTAAGGGAAAGTAGGGACAGGCACAGTCATGGACATGATTTCCTCGTATTACACTGTGTCTGTAAACATGTCTAATGCGTTGTACACAAGAAAACACATGTTTTTCATGTGTTTCAAAGAGAAGATAGGATACAGAATCAAGGAGAGAGAAAAATGGATGGGAAGTATGAAAATATGTGGCATGTGATCTGATATGGGCAAGGTCAGCAGCTTATTTTTCTTCCTGTGGAATTGTCAGGCCCTAAATAAAAAGAAAGTCAAACAATGAGGAACAAAAAACTTATTTTTAAGGAGCTCACCCCTATTTTTAATACTGAAGTGATGTCTACAGACAGATGAAGAGAAAGGATCTGAACACGAGGCTTTTGAATTCAACCTGTTTAGTTCACCACCACAAACTGTACTAACACTGTATTTGATCACTGTGTGATTAAATACTTTCATTTATTGCCTATTATGTCAGTACTCTTGGAGAAAGCTGTAGCTAGGCAAAACTGAAAGTTTGAGATATAAGTGATTTTTACAGGGTCTGCTGCATTCTTACTCTCCATTATACAGTGATGCCTTACACAACACCAGGCAATGCCTGCCGAAAGAGCAGAACAGAAGAACAGCTTTAGGAAAATCCAACATGTGCTAAACTTCAGTGTCAGCAGTTCATTAACTTGTGCACTCTAACTACGTACTTTGCTTTTGTCCACAGAGGTGTCACCTGTTCCACTTAAGAAAAGTGCTTCTGAAAACACCATACTCCACTTCCAAAAGCTATTAACAGAGAGAGTGCACACAGTAACAGAAGGCAAAAAGTTGCTGTTAGAAAGGCTTTGTAAGCAGGAAGAAATGCAAGACCTCAACAGAACACAGCTGTATGCTGATCCATCAGCCATACAACAGGTTGGTTTAATGAACTTTCTATGAAATTAGCATGCAAATAGATTCTCTCAGGCAGTAAGAAATTAAATACTTAAGGGTATAGGTTACCCACATGAGTACATGCTTGCTTCCCTTTAATATAGTCATCTTCAGTCATTTAAACTAAAACAAGGTGTGAGTTTCCATCATAATCCTTAACCGTGAGCTTTTAGCAGTGATGTCAGTCTAATAAAAAATACGACCTCTGCCTACATGTCTTGGCTCACCTACATGCCACAATTAACAGCCTTAATTGAAAGAAAATAATACTTTGATCAAAGAAAATATGTACAGTTAAAATTTCGTCTGGTCATTTCCAATTACCATCTCCGTGGTCTTCCTAACAAGTTAGCTCTCTGCAATTAACCAAACAGTTGAAGCCAGAAGAGAACTTTTCTGGTTAGGGAGGGCTGGTGGGGAAAACACAACTCTTAATACCTTAACCAGCATTTACTCTCCTCCTGTTCTCTCCCCCTGTTTATGGTGGTGCGGGAGAATGTCCCCCTCTGCCTGCTGAAGGCTTGCAGCAATGTGAACTGGAGAGTTCAGTGAGCCAGAAAGAAAGTACACAGAGTTGCTGCCCATGTAGAAGGGGCAGGCAAGAGTTCTGGTCCCTGCTCTATACTGGGCAAAGGAGTCTGTTTTGTCCAGTAACCCACAGAAAACATAGAAACAGTGCAGGGAACAATGACATGGGAAAAGACAAATGCCATGCCATAACTGTTATTCTAACTATTCTACTGGCCACTACTTCATTTTGTGATTGTGTAAGTACTCTGTGGTCTGTATTGCATTTGCAGGGTTTTCCTTTACATTTGCAGGGTTTTCCTTTGCATCTGCAGGGTTTTCCTTTCAGTGTATTCAAGCAAAACAACTTTCTAGATCTCAGTCATATTTGGGCATAGACCTACACAGCCTGGCGAAAGCCAGGTCAGTTCTAGGCACATACAAGGGCACAACTCAAAGTCAAGTCCTTATTTGCAGCAGCAACAGCCACCAGGTTTATTTATACACAGAGGCCTAAATTCCATCCAAGTCCTTCTTCATAAAACTTTACATAAAAATATTACTGGATACAGTGCTTTATTTTCTGCTCTATGCTTAATTGTTTTGTCTGTTCTTTTATGAGAGACGTTATGAAGGTAAATGCTTTCTACCAAGGTGGCTTTATCTGCCATTTGACTAGCATTTTAAAAAAAAATACTGAGAAGTCAAGAGAGAGATCCCTAAAAAATAATATTTTTTGATCATATTCATTTACACAGTGACACGGATATACAGTTGCTTCAGCGTATGTTTATCTACCACTTTTCACAATTTACACTGATTTCTCAGTATAAACCTTCTTTGCTTGTAATACTAGTATCATCATCAGTTTAAAAATCTTTCTCCTCTCACTCTTTACAATGAGTTGGTTCGAAGGTACATCCTTGAACTTGCATTGTATTACTTGCATACAGAACTGTTGTCTTTGGAAGGAGGACAAGGTCTGTCCCTGCCATCACAGCAGTCAGGTATCCCAACAGAACATGCTGAGTCAGCTGAAGTCCTCACCATTCCAACACTACTAAAATCACAGGTTACTCCTTCCACACATGAACCAGAAAAACATGTGATCCAAGTCTAATTCGCTCCAGTACATTTAAACAGTTCAGTTAAATTTAAATCATTATTTGAAATAACTGTACTAAAAATAATACGGGTAACTTACGTATTTTGCTATACCTTCCTTTCATGAGTGCAAGGCTGAAATTGACTTGATAACTCATTTCAACAAGAAGATTCCCCTTTTCTCCATGCTATTGAGTAATCCAGTTCTTGCTGGATGTCCTATAAACCAGTTCGTCTCACTAACCTCACACAAGACTAGCCCATCTAGTAAGAAAAAACCCTAAATGGTTTTCTGTGTGAGTTGAAGTAGCTCAGCATGTTCCCATATGTGCCAGGTCTAACTGAACAGCGGAAAGGCTGTTTTTGTTGCAGTGTGACTGTCCTTCCAGAAGAAATAGTAACCTGAGGGAAGCAGTTAGCACTGCAGAGGTGACAAACTTCACTTTAAATTCTGCATGATGCACAACGATCCAAATCTTTCCAAACCTTGCTGTCATTCACTACAAGTGCCCCCAAAAAACCTTTCCTCTCCTTCCAGAAAACAAAAAATAAAGACTTTTAATTCATGAAAATCAGCAGACCTTTCAAGACTATGTGTCTGTTTTTAAATGCTGATGTTCAGGTGAGAGCAACACAAAAGCACTGAGGCAAAGGACTCGCTGAATTCTTAGCAGGTCAGAGCAGAGAATTACAGAGCACAGTCTTTACTTGGAAATTGTTCATGTCAACACTAGGTGGTAGACATGAAGCAAGAACTGACAGGAAAAAAAATAATACAAGTGTGTTTACTTTCCAAGTAAAAGTTTTTTTCCTCAGAAGACTTTCCAGAGACCAGGATTTATCTGACAAACAAATGTCCAAAGAAGGTGGACTTCTCTTTGTGTGGGATTCAGCTTCTAGTCTGCTTTGTGACTGCAAAGCACAGCTTGCTTTTTGTAATTGTTTTATCAGAAAGCTGTCTTCTGCCCTGCTGTTCATTTATTGTCGATCAAAGGTGGTAAGAGATGTCAGATCTCTTAATGCAAGATGGGGCATTTGGCATCATCTGATATTTATGTGCTACTCCCATTTATACAGATAACAATTAATTTATTTGAGACAGATAAAGTGACATCAAGATAGCCTTTCTTCACTGCAGTTGTAGTTACCATTCCACGTAACTTTTTGCTTAGAGACAAAATTACCAGGACTGTTGTACACTTAGAATTCTGGTTGTCTAGAGCTATGATCTGTCTCCTTTGTACAGCATCTCCTGGGGCACTGACAATGGGCTATATGTTGCAATATGAATGCTGCTAGGCTGAAGAATTTCTCAAAACAGTACCTTCAGAAATAGTATTAGTTAATCCAACTCATCCTTCCATCATATTTTTATATCCACTTGAGCTTTTGCTGTGGCTCTGCTGTCTGTGATCACAGGTTTACATTTATTTCAGTCACACAATATTTAGTCCAGACACATATATGGGCCAGTTAAATGGTACTTGGGACACCATCTGACACATGCTAAATGGTTATGTGTAGGGCACTACCACAGGACTGCCGTGGTTTGGGAGGAGAGTCTTTCTTAGAGGAGAGCCTTTCAGATCCTCAGCAGAAAGGCCTGACCATGTCATGCCCATGTAACTGATCCTGGGGATCTTAATATAAAATACATCATGAAAACATTCCAGCTTAATAATCAAAACCATGTAATGATGGCAAGAGCATCAATCCTATAAATAACAGATTTTTGCTCTTTTCCCTCCTCAAATATCTGCATTATTGCCAGAGGGCCATTACGATTAGTGTGAGGCCAAATCTGTCTCCTCCTCAGTTTACAAATAGCAATACTGAAATTTTTGAGTTGTAGCAGATAAATAGAAGTGTTACCACTCTGACCTACATAAAAAAGCTTCATTCTTCTCTAAAGCACACTCATTCACTGAGATGAATGGGTCACTTTACACGTCTTTGATAGGGCTGTTACTCTGGAAAGTCCTCTGAATGCCCTTCTAGATTATTCGAGGAACTCTGTTTGGGCCAAAAGCAATGACAATGAGCTTCAGGAAGCAGAAATGCTTGCACTGATGGTGGATCCACAAGCATTATCAGCATCACTGGCTTTAAAGACCCTGCCTTCAGGGTCTCCTTTGTGTTGGCACAAGCTTCCATATGGACAAATGGCTACTGAACTGACAGAACTGATTTAAATTAAAACTATTGTAATAAAAAGCCCCTCTAAACAACCCTCTTTTTTTTTTTGTTTTGTTTTGTTTTTTTGGTTTTTTTTTTGTTTTGTTTTGTTTTGTTTTTTGTTTAAATGGGAATATAAGACATAGCAGATAGTGAAGCCAGGACAGTTTATATGAACTGAACTCTCCAGCCTGAGCACAGGCTGCTACATATAACCCTCCCTCCATGCAGGAGGCTCAAATTTAAGGTATGGGCAGACAAGCCAACTGAGCAATCCTGTGAAAATTACTGGAGAGCTGTATAATACCTACATAGATGACTTATCTACAGTCAAAGTGAAGAAGAATGAAGTCTCACCCCAGCTCTCTAGCTAGGTTAATGTAATGGGAAGTCTACTGACCACCATAAACATAATGGCTGCCTCTGAAATGTCCCCTTGTATCTCGTTTGGCACCACTTCCCTCCTGTTTTTTCCACTCCTTCTTACATGATCTCATTCCAGCTGGTTACTCCATATCCAGAGATAAGAGCTTAGACCAAACTACATTTTGTGACATGTACATCTGAGAAACTTCAACTTGGTTAGAATGAAATTTGGCTTCTCTTAACTTTCCCAAAAATGAGTGTGCAGGAACCTGAGCCCTGCAGCATGTTATATAAAACAACTGAGCAGATACAAGAGCTCAGCACAGCAAAAAGGCCTTGCTCCTCCTCTCGTCTTTGCAGGAGCAAGCTTTGTGAAATGTAATTAACCCAGGCTGTCATCACCTGCAGCACA
Source organism: Acanthiza pusilla (assembly GCA_036630365.1). Taxonomy (NCBI): domain Eukaryota; kingdom Metazoa; phylum Chordata; class Aves; order Passeriformes; family Acanthizidae; genus Acanthiza; species Acanthiza pusilla. Next base: position 37,444,085 of record JAXCHO010000164.1, on the reverse strand, counting down.
GAATGGCCTAAAACTTAAGATAGAACTAAAAGTAGAAGCGTTTTTACATCTACATTCAGTGTCTGAAAGTACTCAAGAATGTTTTACCAGCACATACAGCATGAATGTTCTTGTAAAATAGCATACAGACTCAATAACTAGCTAGGCAAACATCTTACCCTGTATATCCTATAGGGAATTTACATAGAAATATGATTAATTACAAAATTTGGTATTTAGACAATTAAGACATTCGACACTGCAGTTCTTGTACCTAGATCTGCTGAACTCATAATGTGTTCTAGAGATGAAATAAAAAGATAAATACCTTACATACCAAATTATCAGGATCATTACCTGCAGTATATTTGTGTTCCTCAGAAAATTCTCATCCAAATACTATTGCAGCTTTAAGCTTTTTGATTGAAAGATTCACAGTCTAAGTCACAATACCAATGGCTTGCTAAATAGCCTTTAAAAAAACCCCTATCTTGTAGCCAAGACACTGTATGTAAAATGTAGATAAACCTTTGATTATGCTATATTGAATGCAGGTACTTGGAAGGATGGCTAATGGGAAGCAACCAGTGGCTTAACTAGATTGAAAGAGAAGTTTCTTAACTTATATTGGTGATTATCTGGGTTCTGTTATATGGGTTTTAATAAAGGACAGTAACAGGACAGGCATCAAAAAGTATGCTAGCCAAGCTTGCAGTTATAACAAGTTCCATACACAGGCCCAGCTGAGACGAGGGATATTCTCTGACTTAATGGGATTTCCACCTACATAGAAGAGGGCCTTTTAAGACCTTTTCTAAAGATGAGTACAAAGCTGGTACACTCAGGTTTCAGTACACAGTATTACTGCCAAAAATATTTTCCAGAGAATTTTGCACAAAGTTAACAGAAATCACACTTGTTAGAAGATTAACTTTGCAGATTTGTCCTGGTCAAGGACTCAAATGACGTTTAATAGATTTGTAATTCATGGTAACTCCTCCTCCCTCCCTCACCGCCCCCAAGAAAGTCCACTCCTTACCAATATCCTCTGATTTTATTTTGGCATGCTGTCAGTGGATTTTGCAGTGACATTGTTCCCAGGCTTACAAAATACAGAGATGATTTAGAACATCCACTTTTAAGCCTTGTTAATGTTGATAGCAGAGTAACATGATTTGCTTTAGCAGAATTAAGTTTCAAACATAATGAGCGTTCACTGCTAACATAGCTGTAAAATGTTACCGTCGTGTCAAGTCAAATTGATAAAATGTTCTTAGCGTGTGGAAGGCCTTGATTAGACTGTAAGTAGGAACATAATGGTTTTCATTTTAATTAATAGTTCACCATTATAAAGTTAAAGCCAATAAAAAACTGTGTTCTAATTTCTGCTACAACAAAGTGCAAATTTAAGCCTCAACAACTAGCACTGACTTTTTAATTTTTTTTTTTTAAATGCACCCCCAGGCGACTTTTAAAGTTGTTTCTGTTTATGTCACAATAGTGAAATTTCAAGTTTATCTTTTGTCTTTCATGATGTGCCTACTTGTGGGCTCCAGAACCTCACTTACATATACACATCAATTTTTCATGCAGAACAGTTTCAGTGAGTGAAGCAGCAAGTACCACTCATACACACTGCTGAACACATGCTTAAATATTTTGGTGGCTTGATCCAGCTTACAGAGTTTCAAGTTTTCAGCCGCAAACATCCCCACTGAAGAAAATCCCTTCAGCGCCACTGTAATACAAACTATCAACTCATTCTTGGCCATTTATCAGAAACAGCAAAGTCCTTCACCTTGCTGCAACCAGCTGTATCAGGACATAAAGCACAAAGAATTTGTGCTGCATGTTTTTGTGGCATCTAACAAATACCTGGATTTTTACACATACAGGTAAGATTTCAAAGATTAGAAGTTATAATGTGTTCTCCTCCTTGTGGCCCAGCCATCTCAGAAATGCAGCTTGATACAATGCCATGCTTTAATATTCTGAATTTTAAAATCTAAGATGAATCAAGGGCCAAATTCTGTAATTTGATTTATAACACAGGACTAATTTGCATATAGAAGAAAATGCTTATATCGAAGGCCAGTAGTCATTACATAAATATCCTTACTAATTTGAAGGTGATGTTTAAGGACTGTATTTTCTAGTGGCCAGTCAAATTTCTGTTAGTCACTCAAGCCTGACTTGGATGGACCATTAATATTGATTATAATTTTATTTCATATTTACTTATTTTTAAAGGCCTATAGTTAAGAGACATGTCTTAGTTTTTAACTTTAAAACCATGTTTTAAATGCCTAATGCAGTTTACTGATACAGTTAATGCTAAATTTTAATTCTGGTTTTCAAGAGACATTCAAAAAAGTAGAAAGGAAAATAGCAGTTATCCTGTTACTTTCTTACTGGGATGCCAGCTCTTCTGCACATAATGGTAGGAAAAATGCAAAAAGGTTAGAGAGAAACATTAGTGAAGAAAATAGGAACATTAACATATCACCTATGTAACAGAATTTTATTGAGTACTTGCAAGGGTATACCTAATGGGACTGTTTCACTTTACAGATGCAATGTTTATGCCTCTAAAAAAGCATCCCTTAAAATTTTGACCATTAAATCAGAGAAACTGCATATATGCCTCTGGGTGTGTAGCTTCCTCTAGAACTTGTGAACTGCTTAGTTTCAATCATAGTATTAAGTATTGCTGTGTACAGTTGTGTCCTCCACAGGGGATATCTGATAATAAAAAGCTCATGTAAATTAAATATACTTGCCAAGTGCCCAAAGGAAAAAAGAAAAAGCATATTGAAAAGTTATGAAATAAGGTTGCAGTGAAAACTGAGATAGTAAGATGCAAAGTAATGAAAATACATCAATCATTTTATTTCCACCTAAAAAACTCCAGGTCCACCAGTGTAACTGTAAGCGCAAGGTAAGATTTTTTCCAGCCTCTTCATGGAAAAATGATGCAACCTAAAATGAGACTATTGATTACATGGCTTTGTTCCTTGGATTTTGCAGCTGTATCACTCCCAATAAAAATGTTTTTGGTGGACACTGGCAAATATATATACCTGCAGCCCAAAGAGAATTTGCACATGAGAGCCATATAGGGATGCAGCATTTTACCAGTAAAAGTATAGGAAACTCGACTGTAATAAGCAGACAATCTCCATGTAAACGGTCTCCTATTGTTGGTCCAAAACCAATTTCAAAGCAACATTTACATGTCTGTGACCTCAAAAATACAAAGAATATACTTTTATCTATTCAGTGTATGTGCACTTGAAGAAGCCCACCTACCCAGACCGTCAGGAATGTGTTTATTTAAGCACACTTTTTGCAACTGGGAGCAGAAGCACAGTACACAGGCTCAGCATGTACTACTAAATGAGCTTGTGGGTGTTTGGCTGTGCATGTATTCCCACAGGGCGGATGCCCCTTTCTGGCACCACTGAAAAACTGATTGGTATATGTGAACCCCAACATTATTACTTTGGATACCAACCAAAAGGAAGCAGAACCTAAACTTCATCCTATAGCTCTGCATCCACATGGATGACAGTGAATCAGGTCTGTTGTACATTGCCGTAGACATGTAAGGTAGAAGTTTTATTGTATCATGGTGATGAATGTAAACCACTACCACTAGTAGGAGTCTAAAAATGCTTAAGAACTGTTTCGTTTCGGTAGCCTGGGATTGTGTGACTTACACTTTAACGTGAGCATCTTGAGAATGACGGGCGGGCCTCGCGGCTCGGGCAGGAGGTCCCCGCCCGGCGTGGCTGGGACGGGGCGGCGGGCGCATCCCGCTGCCGCCCGGGACGCAACCGCGCCGCGGGCTCCGCGCAGGGACGTGCGAACGCCCGGGCCGGTGGCGCAGCCCCGGCAGCGAGAGCGGATGCGACTCAAGCGAGATGCAGCCGAGGTCTAAAGGCGTCCGACAGCTGCTCCTTCGGCGGGACCGGCTCGGGGGACGGGAGGCGGAGGGGTGTTCCTTGCGCTTCGCCTCCGGGATGCTGCCGGGGCTCCCCGCCGGGGCGGAGCGGAAGGGACCGGCCGGGACGCTCCGGAGCGGGCAGGCCCCCGGCCGCACCGCTCCCCTCCCCTTTCCTCCTTTCCCCTCCCAGCCCGCTCCCGCCGCCGGAGACCCGGGGCCCTCCGGGCTGCACGTGCCGGCGCGGGGCCCCGGGCAGCCGCCGCGGCCCGGCCCGACACCGAGCGGCCCCGTCCGGGCACACCTCGCCCCCCGCGCCCCCCTTACCTGTGCTGCAGCCCCACCAGCCCCAGCGTGAGCACATGGGGCACGTCCAGCTCCGTGGGCCACGCGCCGGAGGCGATGCAGCCGAACACGCCGCACTCCTCCCGGATGCCCAGCTCCTCCAGCTCCATGGCGCGGGCAGCACGTGGCGGCGCAGCGGCCCCGTTCCCGCTCCCAGTCCCGGCCCCGCTCCGGCGGCTCCCGCGCTCTGCTGCCGGCGGCGCGCTCAGCCCACAACGCCGCTCCGCCCGGGGCTCCCGGTGGCCCGCCGGGCGCCTCCCGCCCTCATTTACATGCGGGGGGGCGACACCGCACCCCCGGCCCGCTCCACCGCCTCGCCCGGCCCCGCCTCCCCCGCTTCCACCCTGCCCCGCGACCCCGCGGGGCGCACCAGGCCGAGGGGATGTTTGCCCGCGGGGTGAGGGCGCGGGGGGCCGGGGGCCGGGCGCGGCGTGGCGCCGGCATTGGCCGGGCAGAGGGCCGGGGCCGTGTTTGCACGGGGCGGGGGGTGATGCTGCCGTCCGGGGTTCGCCCGGGGGGCTCGGCGGGGCCGCCCCGCGGCGTAGGGCGGCGATTGGCGGGCGGCGCCGCTGCCCGCTGCCCGGGCTGCCCGCCCCTTCCGCCGGCCCCTTCTTACCTCGGCGGCCGAGCCTCGCCGCGTGCGCTCAGGCTCTCTCCTGTGCCCTAGGTGCCCGCGCCCGCTCCCGCCGCAGCCATGGCTCCCGCAGCATCAGGTAACCGGCGGCCGTCGGGGGTGGGTGGATGGGTCGGTGGTAGGGGCCGCTTTCGTCGGGCCGCTGCCCGCTCAGCTGCTCGGGGTGTAGATGCTTGGGGACCAACTTTTTCCCCGCGTAGTTTTAATGCGTATATTTTCTTTTTTTTTGTGGGTAGTAGCTGGTGCGCGAGGGTGGGCACGGCCGCAGGAGGCGGCGACGGGCAGCTCCAGGCGGAGGATGTTGGGGGCGGCAGCTGCCCTGCGCCGCTCATATCGGGGAGCTCTAAGTTGGTCCCGAAGTTTGAAAACAAAAAAAAACCACCCAAAAAGACCCAAATCCAAAATTTTAAAAAATTTGGGTGGTGGGTGAAAGCGACGCGGCTCTCGGCCGCCCCGCGCAGGCGGCAGCTCCCGGCCGCTCGGGGCCGTGGGGCGGTGGGCGCGGCCGGGGCTGCACCGCTGCCTCCGCCGGAGCCGCTCGGCTGCGGCTGGCGCGGCCCCCGCGGCGCCGGGAGCACCGGGCAGAAGCTTTGAGCGGGGCCCCTTTCGGCCTCGCTGCTCGGGGGAGCGTGGCCAAATCGCCCCTTGGGCTCAGCGAGCTGCTCGTGGTCAGGGACCGCAGCACGGGGACCTGCTGGATCCCCATGGACTCGAAGGTGGTGGCTCTGCGTACGGAAGTAAACAAGTCTTTGCGGTGCAAAACTGACTTCTTTCTGTTGTGGGTTTTTTTTTTTTTTTAAACTCCTTCAGACCTGAAACTTGGCAAAAAAGTTAATGAAGGGAAAACGAAAGAAGTGTACGAGCTGCCAGATATCCCGGGATGCGTTCTCATGCAGTCAAAAGACCAAATAACGGCGGGAAATGCAGCCAGGAAGGACCGAATGGAAGGGAAGGCTGCCATTTCCAATACAACAACTAGCTGTGTGTTTCAGCTGCTTCAGGAAGCTGGTAAGTATTTTAAAGGTAGAGTATATATATGTCCGTATGTTATGGGCATTATTACAAAACAGTATTCTTTAATAAAAGAGTTTATCCTGCCTTTAGGCTATGGTAGCTTTTCAGAATCTTTTCCAGTAGTTTTTAACTATGCTTTTCTGTTTGGTACTGGGTGAGTTCCTTTGGAATATGAGTATCTGAAGTAATCTAGTGTTGCAGATACCTGCAATAGTTTCTCCTGCTTGTTTGGACACACCCCCTAGTCCTCCCCCTTTGCTTTTGTCAGTTCTTCTGTACCCTTCACCTCCTTGCCTGAAACACTGGGCCGGATGCATCTGCCTTGCTTTACTACATCTGTATGCATAGAAGGCACTGCCAGCTACTGGCACTACCAGACTATGCATAGGCTGTGTGAAATCTGTGTGTATAAGATGAAACATAAAATTAAGAGTGTCTTTCCCCCCTCCCATTTTTGTGTTATAGGAGGATAAACTTCCTGTAAGCTTTGCACATAACACTTGCAAGGACCACAATGCAAAATACGTTTATCAGTCTGTACTGACTGTATCAGGAGCTTAACCATTACTTTGAAAGATTAAAAGTATTTCTGATGCTAGAAGTGAGCTTTCAGGGAGTATGAAACTAACTCATGTCCCTTATGTTTTACACCGCACTTCCAAAAATGGAGCCAGTAGCTTTGCTTTGAGAAAGCATTTTGAAGTGTCTTTGCTAGCTGCAAAGAGGAATTTGTGCTGGTGGTGAGTCTGCTAACAGTACTCGACTACAGGCACTAGTAAGCTTAGTTAAGACTGCTTATAGCTGTGTGCTCAGTATGTTTTAAAACATTTGCTCAAAGACTGCTTCAGCTGAGTTACTCTAGAATGTGTATTATGTTATAAGGTGTGGTGATAGCTCTCAAACAAACTGTGAAGTCCTAGCATGTGTCATAAGTGGTGAAGAGAAAGATGGTTTCTCTAGAATGATCTTTTTCTCAGCCTGTATTCTAAGAACTGTTCACACACAAGTATATATTAAGTAATTCAGTGTATCCTGAGTCACTGGCTTTCTTGGGACGCCTGTTGTGCATACAGTACTAAGAAGCCTCCAAGGTATTTGATTATATTTGCAGTTGATTAAAAGTTCTAATTTTCATTTAGGAACAATTAATGAAATGTTTTTCCTAATTCTTGAATGGCAATAGTTAAGATAATAATCAAAATACTTCATATCCTACAGATGTGCGCTTTTAACATGAAGCCATTCTGTTAAGCTCTCAAAAATCCATGAGTGGCTTGTACTCATAACTTCCAGCTGCCATGGAAAAACACACAGGGTAAACTGCAGCTGTGTTTTGAAGCAACAAAGGAACTTTCAGGGTTCTTCTCCAGTTCCTTTATTTGAGTGGTGTAAATGGCAGATAGTGGGAATGCCTTATTGTAGAGGCAGTTTGTTTGCTTTGTGCAATTCTTCTTTACCTACTCTTTCAGAGGTGATGATTTACAAAGTTCTGTTAAAGTTTCCCTCCCTTTTATAACAGAGTTAATAGCAGCCCAGCAAAAGCATACATCTGCACCAGACGGGGGTCTTAATGTGCAGTTGATTATTTAAATCATTTTGCCTTTGAAGGAAATGCAACAAAATTTGAAGAGTCAGTGTTCATACTATATTTTTAAGACCTTTTGTTTCTTCCTTTATGATTCTGGAAGTGGAATGGAATAGAACTGCTTGGTTTGACTGAGTGCAGCTCCTTTGTCTTCTGTTTCTGGCAGATGCCGACTGGGCTTGGCAGTTGTCTTGCCCTGGTCAGGGAGAAAGGTGGGACTTTCCTCAAGAGTGAAATTGAAAAAAGAGCCATTTTGCACTTAAAGTGCTGATCTGCACACTGGCTGTCCCTGTTTAATATAGGGTCAGTCATCTTACAATTATGTAAGAAGGTTGACTTGTTGCAGCAGGTTTGTGTGCACATTCTTCTGAACCTTTTTGTCCTTTGCCTAATAAATCACCAAGATCTAGTGTCCTAAATAACTTCGCTTGTAATGAAAGGGAGGACAAAGCCATTCTCCCTGCCCCATCTGCTTTTATTAAGCAAAGTATAAAGACTGCTGTGCTCCCTAACTCCTTTGAAAGGCTCCAATTACTGTTCAATCTATAATGAATCTTGTACCAGAGAGCATGGTTGGGTACTTGGTTGCTGCTAATTTTTTTTAAACAAATGAAAACAGTGTGAAGGATAGATTTAATTTTTTTAAAGGCTCTGTGAACAAAATTATTTTCAAAAATAGGATTTCTGTTACAGGCATGTGTTGTAAGATAAAATTGGCAAAACTAATGACTTGTGGAAGATAATTGTCTTTTGCAAGGCTGCAGTGGGCTTAAAATACCCTGAGGAGATTCAGTGTGTCCCTTAAGTCTAGGGAAGAACAAGATTCAGATGTACTTAAAATTAAAGATGTTTGTGACTACTGTTTTAACTGTGGAGTGTGCCTACTTATGGAACTAAGCTGCCATCTTTATATTTAGGAATCAAAACAGCTTTTGTCAGGAAACAGAGTGACACAGCATTCATAGCAGCTCACTGTGAAATGATCCCAATTGAATGGGTGTGCAGAAGAATTGCTACTGGCTCCTTCCTCAAGAGAAACCCTGGTGTCAAAGAAGGGTATAGGTTTTACCCGCCCAAAATTGAGATGTTTTACAAGGTGAGTCTCCTTTCCTGTGATGTTAATCAAACTTAAGCAGAGCTAGAACTCTGTATTATCTCCTTTAAAATGCTGACAGATAAAGCAAGTAGTGCTAGTGGCTCACCAATCCTCTCAGTATCAGCAGTTTTGCCATCCTAACATTTTCTTGCATTCTTGTCCATCACCTGTTTTGCCCAAATGCACACAACACTGGCTTACAGGGCAATCAAAGAATAACAAGCCAAACTGTAATTAAAAAAAGTGTAGGTATAAGGAAGGGCTTTTTAGGCATAAGCTTAATGCATCAGTTGAAACAGATGTGTTGATATATTTGAAGAAATTAAAATAAACAGTACTTGCATGGTGAGGGTAAGTAGCTAGCTAGTCATTTAGGATTCTGAACTCCTTTGGCAATGTGTGCTGAAAGATGTATCTGGTGAATTGGGTTCTAAAATGTTGTTTGTGGTGTACCCTGTCACTCTTAAAGATGGTCAGGTGTTACAGCAAGTGTTTTCAATGTTACTGTCCCTTTTTTAATGCTAATCGTAAAATACTAGTTTGAAACCTGTATTTGTTATTTGAAAAAAAAAAACCATACATAGAACCTTATATCTTTTAATGGTTATTTTCCTCTTATAGCAAGCTTAAATTACTTGATGTATTCATTCTGGTTTTCTTAACAGGATGATGCTAATAATGATCCACAGTGGTCTGAGGAGCAAATAATTGAAGCAAAATTCTCTTTTGCTGGACTTACTATTGGCCAGACTGAAGTGGATATTATGTCTCATTCTACTCAAGCAATTTTTGAGATCCTGGAAAAGGCATGGCAGCCTCAAAACTGCACTCTTGTAGACCTGAAGGTATAAGAAACTAATTTCTTGGGATCTGGATTTTGATAGAAAAAATATCACTGTATAATTACTAAAATAAGATTCTTACTGTCTTTTTAGATTGAATTTGGTGTTAATGTGCTGACAAAAGAAATTGTTCTTGCTGATGTTATTGATAATGATTCATGGAGACTGTGGCCAGCAGGAGACAGAAGCCAGCAGAAGGACAAACAGGTGATGCTTTAATCTTTACCTTTTAAGGGAGCAGGGGAGGAGAATGAAGAAAGTAAAGCCTACAGTTTAACATCTGTTTTCAGAGTGGCTTTTTCTAGATAGTCTTATCTTGTTACAGAGCAGTTTGTATGGCACCTTGTGTCCAAGCCTGTTCTCATGAAATAGTTTATCTGGTTTATAGTAAAAAAAATTAAAAAAAAAAAACCTCTGTCTGTATATCTTCAGCTAGAATACCCAACAGCACTGTTGACTGGAGCTATTGTAATTGTGGGGTTTCCAGGAATGATAAGTATTTCTGACTTGTGCAGATAATAATAAAATAGTTGGTGGGAAGAATAGAAGCCTTGGTTTCCAGGTCTGCCTCCAAGTTTCTCAGTTTATTCAGAGGGATATCCTCTACTAGTAGAGTTCAGAGAACTGCAGGGAGGATGCTTTCTTTTTTATTTTGGTTAACCACGAATTCAATAATGTTGCCTCTAAAAGGCAACTAATGCCCTGGGCCGGCATATGAGGCCTGCAAACAAGTTTGAAACCGAACTTCTCCTGTATTTAAACTTATGGCATTTATACTTCCCAAATATCTTTGAATTACATGATGAGTAGTTATGAAAGATCCGGTTTGGGAATGTTGGTGCAAGGAGCTTGTCATGGTTGTTGAGACTAGTAACAGAGACCCTGTGAGAGAAAATGTTGTAAGCCACAGGGGAGGATTTCCAAGTGTATGTGGGGGAAGGATATTAATTTTAAATTAGGAAGCAGAAGTGCTCTACTGTTTACGTGACCTGAATTATGTCGTAGCATGCTTGAGTGAATTGCTCTGACAGTCCCCTAAAATAAGGTACATGATAACATCATGTAGAACCTAGGTTGGCTATTACAGTGCTACTGCAGGCAATCATGTCATAACAAATCCAATTTTAAAGAAGTTGTATGTTTTTCCTTAAATTTTCTATGCGGAAAGCTTCCAATATCTCAATACCCTTGTGAAAGTCTTTCGTGTTGTAAAGGGCCATAAATTGCAATGTGGAAAGTTGTATATGCCTAGAATTTCTGGAAACTGTAAATATTTCATTTGAGGTATAATAATAATTCTTACCAATTATGGTAGTAAAATTAGTCATTTGTGTACCCAAACCACATTAACTTTATCTGCTGGTTTTAGCTGGGGTAAGGTTATTTTTCCTGACAAGTGCTAGTGTGGGGTTAGGTTTTGGATTTGTGCTGAACACAGGGTTGGTAATATAGAGATGTTTTTGTTACTGTTGAGCAGGGCTTACACAGAGCCAAGGCCTCTTCTGCTTTTGTTACTGCCACACTGATGAGGAAATTGGAGGTGCATGGGAGGTTGGGAGGAGACACAGCCAGGACAGGTGACCCCAACTGACCAAAGGGATATTCCCGATCATATGAAATCAGGCCCAGTATATAAACTGGGGAGGAAGGAGATGGGGGAATGGACATTTGGAGTGATCCTGTTTGTCTTCCCAAGTCACTGTTACATGTGATGGAGCTCTGCACTCCTGGGGATGGCTGAACACCTGCCTGCCGGTGGGAAGCAGTGAATTCATTCCTTGTTCTGTTTTGCTTGTGTGTATTACTTTTGCCTTCCCTATTAAATCTCAGCCCACGAGTTTTCTCACTTTTACCCTTCAGATTCTCTCCCTGATCTCTGGTGGGTGGAGTGAGAGGCTGTGTGGGGCATGGCTGCTGGCTGGGGTTAAACCACAACACTTCAATGCTTTTATTTTCCTCTTTTCAGTCCTATCGGGACCTGAAGGAAGTGACTCCTGAAGCACTGCAAATGGTTAAGAGAAACTTTGAATGGGTTTCAGAAAGAGTGGAGGTACCTGTTTTTATGAACAGCACATCTAGACTTTGATTAACTGTATGCCTTCAATCCTTCTGACTGCTGTTATTTCCCTCCTCCCTCTCCACTCTTTTCCCTAGTTGCTTCTAAAATCAAAGAGCCAGGGTAGAGTTGTGGTGTTAATGGGATCTTCTTCTGACCTCAGTCACTGTGAAAAAATCAAAAAGGCATGTGCAACCTTTGGAATTCCTTGTGAATTAAGAGTGACCTCTGCTCACAAGGGGCCAGATGAAACCCTGAGGATCAAAGCAGAATATGAAGGTAAGTGCCAAGAAATACTGATTTGGATTGAAACAGCATCATGTTCCAGAATGACTTTGCAAGTTAAAAGATTTATGTGGGGTTTTTCCATTTTTTGTTAAACAGAACATCAAGCTGTTACAATTCTGTTTCACACTTGCTAATAATATGACTGCTCTAAGTAATTTGGGAGTAATTATTGTCCTACTGCCCAGCCGCAACCTCCTTTACTCAAAGTCTAACCTCTGCTTTTATCCCAGTAGCAGAACTGCTTTGCCCAAGCCTTGATCATGTTAATAGCATTGTAGCATCTTGCTGATGATGCCAACCTTTCTGAAACAAGGAAGAAAGTTTCTCTAGCTGACTGAATATTCTTATGTGTTATATTAGGCAGATGTTGCTCCTGCCATGTTTTTCTATTTGATGAAAATATTCTTTCTTATTATTTTAGATGCCATGAGAAAAAAAATACTTTATTTAAATTCATCTGCCAAGAAAACTTGACATCTCTTCAAAAGTGTTTATAGCCTAACAGAGGAGAGATAGGAATTATTTACTTTTGTGGGAGTATACACATTCCATTCTACTTGGTGAAAGTACAAATGTAGTAACCATAGTTGAAACACTCACTTTGAGGTGAACTCTTTCAGATTTAAGGAGAGGAACACTTAAAGATGCCAGAGGTTTAACAGCTGTGTTTTCTAAAAAGCTAAGCAGCACCTCTTGCTCTGATAGTGAGACTTCCCCTCAGAGGCAGAGTAGGAAATGCTAATTTCAGCTGTGGTAAACAGCTGGGATTTAAGGATGTAAGATTTCTTAGAAGATATTTCTGTGAAGGAGGAAATTGGGCTCAAAATTTTAGTGCCATGTAATGGAATTGAAAAGATAACTGCAAACAAAATTGTGAACTTGAACAAAGTTCCCATGAAAGCCAGTGGTAGAGAACAAGGTGGATTGCTTATCTCTGAATGTCTTCCTCCCCACCAGGAGATGGAATCCCAACAGTGTTTGTTGCAGTAGCTGGCAGAAGCAATGGTTTGGGGCCAGTGATGTCTGGTAACACTGCTTACCCAGTTGTCAACTGCCCTCCCCTCTCAGCTGACTGGGGTACTCAGGATGTGTGGTCCTCTCTACGACTACCCAGCGGTAAGATGATCTTCAACTTATGCTCTTATTCTGATCTAGCTCTATTTTATTGTTGTTGTTCTAGTGTACACACGGGGCAAAGCACTGGAAAAGTAGCTGGATCAGTACCAAGCAAAGTCTGTGGAAATATGTCACATACAGTCATTGACTTCTTAATGGCAAAAAGATTAATAGAGCAAAGATTACATAGAAATAATCTTTAGAAAAATATAAACTTTGGCTTATCCTATCTAAACATTTAATTTTGAAATTGAAACTAATATTAATGGGAATTTAAATAATTGAATTTTGATGCATTTTCCTCATGATCAAAGATCAAATAGTATCTTTCTCAACAGTTAGTGGAGGTAAGACCTACACTCTTAAATACTAACTCATTTCATTTTTACCTGTATGATTTTTAACTTACTTAGTAACTTGAATGGAGGCCCAGAAGTTGTTTACCTGTGTATAAGGGGAGTCATTTGTAGGATGGCTTTTGGTTTAAAGTGCCATGAAGCAGTCATATTAGAAGTAGTGGAACATGTGACGCTTCACTGGCTTTAAAACTGTATCATGTGGCTCCTGGAGGCTGAACAAGCCTTGTCTTAAATTGTTCTTCAGAGACAATGTTTTGTTTGACTATAAACTATGCTTTAGTAAGTGGTGTTCTCTTCTCTGCAGGTCTTAGCTGTCCTACTACTCTGTCACCCGAAGGAGCTGCCCAGTTTGCTGCCCAGATATTTGGATTAAACAACCATTTAGTGTGGGCCAAACTACGGTCAAATGTGCTAAACAGCTGGATCTCCTTGAAGCAGGCTGACAAAAAACTTAGAGAGTGCTCCTTGTAAGTCACACTAACAAGTAACTATTATTAGTTACGCATTGATAATGGCGTGCATATTCATTTATATTAGGATTTACCCTTGGATGAGCTCAAAAGTCCTGCATCATTTCTTGCAGAAGAAAGCATTGTTAGAGCAGAAGATGGAGTCTGTTGTGTTGTCATCCTTCCCTTGTGTATTTTTTTAATATAACAACCAAGTAGAGATGGGGAAGTAGTATTTTAGGTGTCTCTTTCTGTTGCTCCTGAATGGTGCCATTCTGCTTTTCAGTCTATACTGTTAACTACAGACTATGTCAAGAGAATGATTTGGTGTGATCTAAATAGAATTCAACTAGTCTTCTGCATTTCTGTAACAGTAATACTCTTCCATAGTATTAATGTATGTCTTGAACCTTATTAACTGAACTGGACTGCTGACTAAAGCCAGTGTTGATGCTGTTCTGCTTGCAATGATGGTATGCTTTCTTTAGCAATAAAATGGCAACATATATTGTATTAATAGGAAAAGGGTGTGGAAAAATGTTTTAAGAGCCTGAAATAAATACTTGCCTTATTTTTAAAAATGTATATCCATACATATCTTTTTTAAAGATATGTGTGTGTATATTTACCCCATTGATCTCTTGGAATGATGTGATGAAGTTGACACCAATTTGCTTGTTTATAACAAGCTGTAAGTACAAATGGCTTGAGTGACCTGTAACTTGGCTTGTTGCCTGTTTACTCTTAACTCTTGCCTAGTCCAGGCCTTGTCCTTTTAAATACTAGGCAGATCTACCTTCAGTAGTTCTATAGGGCCTATGTGATGATGTTGGACGGTCTTCATACACTTCAATAACTGTAGCTATTCTGTATTTCCTAACTCTGTTTCTGTGGAGATTTTACTGAACTGAACAGGGGAACAAATAATAGAGCAACAAACTACTGGGGGGAAATCTAAGCATGACTGTCTTGTATTTGCACACACCAGTCTTCTAAGTAGGTAAGAGTCCAATAAATATGCAATTACTCAAAGTATGTAACACCTATGCTTTTACAATTATAAATAAACTATTGAATGCAAATCTGCTTCATGGAGATTTATTGAATAAGTACACTCAAAAGTAGCTATCAGCTGTGGTATGTAACTTCGGAACCTCAAATTAGGTAATAATCTTGTAAGAAGCTTATGCACTAAAACCTGCATGGAAAACTATTAAGTGACAGCCTTCTGGAAGATAGTCTACTGCTTGATTGTCTCAGCCAAGTTGCTTTGTTCCTGAAGTACTCCCCTGTGATGGTGTGGTAGGTCAGGCTTACCTTGGGGTGTGAGTAACTGGATTAAGTGCTGCTGCTGGCCTCTTCACAGGCACTGACCATATCTTATGTGTGTCTGTATGGAAGAAGAATGTATTTGAAGCAGTGTTCTCTTGTATTCAAGGGTTTTAAATTGGTCAAATAACTCTTTTATTAAGCTTTAGGGCAGTTGCTTTTCGAATGAATCTCTAAATATCAGTAATAGTGAGGGTTAGTGATGAACAAAGAGGCTCAAATTCCTTTGTGGCATGATGTGGATGAGGGGATTTAGCGTATCATTAGCAAATTTGCACACATCATCAAGTTGGGTTGGCATGTTGATCTGCTGGAGGGTAGGAGGGCTCTGCAGAGGGATCTGGACAGGCTGGATTGATGGGCCAGAGCCAGTACTATGAGGTTCAGCAAGACCAAGTGCTGGATCCTACACTTTGGCCACAAATAACCCCAGGCAACATTACAAGCTGGGGCCAGAGTGGCTAGAAAGCTGACTGTCAGAAAAGGACCTGGGGTGCTGGTTGACAGTGGCCGAACTGTCAGTGTGTGCCCAGGCGGCCAGAAGGCCAATGGCACCCTGGCCTGGACCTGCAATAGTGGGGAAGTGATGATCCCCTTTACTTGGCACTGGTGTGGCTGCCTGAGTGCTGTGTCCAGTTCTGGGCCCCTCACTTTAAAAAGGACATGGAGATCCTGGCACATGTCCAGGGAGGGGCAACGAGGCTAGTGAAGGATGTAGAGAACATCCTATGAGGAACGGCTGAGAGTGCTGCGTTTGTTGAGCCTGGAGAAGCCTCACTGCTCTCTCCAACTCCCTGAAAGGAGGCTGTAGTGAGGAGGGGTTTGGTCTCTCCTGCCATGCCTGCAGTGAGAGGACAAGAGGAACTGGCCTAAAGCTGAGATGGGAGATTCAGACTAGGTATTAGAATTTCTTTTTCAGTGTTAGTGTTGTCAGGTATTCGAATAGGTTGCCTGGAGTGGTAGAGTCACCATTTCTGGAGGTGTTCAAGAGGTGTCTGGATCTGGTACTGAGTGGTGAGGTTCAGTGGTTTAGGGGTTACAGTGATAGTGGTGGGGGGATGGTTGGACTTGATGATTTTAAGGGTCTCTTCCAGCCTTGCTGATTCTATGATTCTGTACTCTTTGTGGAAGCACTGACTTAGACGTAAAGATCCTCAGGACTGTGGGATTTTTTTTTAGCAAGCAAACTATTTACCGAGTTAGTACTTGCCTGCATACTTGCTGAGGCACATCAGAAAGCATGCAGTCAGCTAGATCTCCTGACAAGACAGTGATGTTAACTTCAACTAGCAGAAGAATTAATGGATGAAGAGTCCATATTCTTTTGTTGGCTTGAGTGAGTAAATTGGTTCATCTTATCTTGCAATCAGACACACACCAGAGCCAACAACTGTAAAGGAGACTGTAGCATTTCTTCCTCTTGGTGGCAGCAATCTGCTCCCTCAGCTGCATAACAATACACAACCTGAGGGTGAAGTTACACAACAGGTGAAGGTGTCATTTCCTATTTGGCCCTACCCAGCACTACATGGGGTGTTGGCTCTAATGGCTAATCAACCTGACAAGCTAACTAGTCACCTGACCACCCTCGCACCATGCTGAGACAGACAGCTACAGCCAGCCACTGGCATCTCTTCAGCCCATATTGCTCTGGTATCTGTGGTCTTCCCCTATGCAATGAAAATTAGTAAAGGATGATTTTTTGAGTGTTAACACCTGACATATTCTGTTTGGTCTCTAGTTACTTTTCTCAAATTACTTTCACCCGAATTATACTAACTTCATTTGTAAAATTGTGCCAATTTACGTTGGGCATGAGCATGCAGAGTGCTTTAGTTGCCATAGAGATGGTCATTCTTCAGCTTTTGGATGGGGTGGGTTGTTTGGGGGGGTTTTGTGCAGTCTGTACTGAACTCTCAGATGCAAATCCTTGCTTAAGCAGTTGCCTTGCAAAGAAGCACCAAGACAGAGCAGCTGCCATTAACAGTGTGTTGCTGTGATCAGCAGACAAAACCTGCAGTCTGTCGTATCTGCAAGGACTTTCTGTAGCTGCCCTAAAGGCCAGTGTTGCATTTCAGCTGTTTAGTTCAGCTGAAACTTCTTCACAAAGCTTTTGCTGTGAAATGAAAATACTTGCCCTTGATTCAGCATTCCAACTATTACATTGATGCAATAAACCAAATAGTGCTTCAGTTAGAAATTGCTCTTGTAGCATTTGTGCTTTTTTGGTCTAATTTTAAAAGCAATCCTAACAAATTCCTACATTAACAAGTGCTTTTATCTTCAGAGAAACTATAGCATAGAGCAGTTAATGAAGTTTATTTGTATTTTGTAAATTGAATTGGAATAACTGTAATGAAAGTCTTGTAGAACCTAGGGCCCTGAATTATATCATGTCCTGATTAGCAGGTACCTGCTTAACAGTATATGTTCTTTAAAGATATCAACAAAGCACTGTTTGGACTTAGCAGAGGGAGGTGCCCAGGGCAGAACTTGTTTTACATCCTACACTTTTTCAGGCACAGGTGAGTGGCACCTGGTTCTTAGCATTTCTAACATGATTTCATTTCCACAAAAAAGCCAAACAAAAAAAAACCCCATTTTGTAAAAAGCAGGGAAAAATCATTCATGGCTCCCACAGCTTTGTTCTCCATCCACAGCTCAAAGGTTAAAGCACATATCCAGAACACTGAAGGTATGGTTTTAATACCTGCAGCCTGTGAGGAGCTGTAAAAGTGAATTGAAGGCCTAGGAGAGGATGTGCTTTAGACTTTTTGGAGATGGCATTAAGGCATTCCCTGTTTAATTCATCCCCAAAGAAAAATCATGATTGTTCCCTCACTGGAGTGGGCATTTGGACCTTTTCTCACAGCTCCAGTGATTCCTTTAGCACTGCAACTCCATTGTGAACTAGTGGTGGAATTTCTGAGTCATGTTTTAAACTAAAACCAGAGGTGCCAGTTGCACTGTATTTGGATTGTGTTGAAGTTGGCATGTCTATGCATTTTCAGATGACACTTCCTGTTCAAAACTTCCAAAAGCTTACACATGAGAACTATCAGTTTCTGTGCCTGGGCAAAAATAAAATGTAAATGCTGTTGGAACACTCAAGACTTGTTTCAAAGCCTGTACTAGAGGAGAAAGTTTTAAAGGTTTTATCAAGTGTTAATTTTAAAAAAAATTAAACGAACAAAAAACCCCCCAACACAAACTCTGAATTTCCTGCAGAGCTTCAGTGCCTCTACACTTGTATTGCAGTCCCAGTTCCCAAATCCCTGTTCCATTTGAGATCTAAATGTGTGCATTCAACACTCCTCACAATTGCTGTGCAATGGCCACCTGGGCAAGAAGGACCTAAAGTCACTTAAGAATTTGCTGTTGCACTTTTGCAGAAGCATCTTAGATCTTAACAGGGCGAAACAGCATCTTACTAATCAGCCTTAACAGGATATACAAAGTTAATTATCCAACTGGGATCTCAAAGCACATCTGTCCACACAAAACCTAACATGCACTCTACATGTTAGAACAGCCACCCTGGTTATAAGCAATTTGATCCCCTTTTTGGTGGAGGAAAGGACAAAACCTTTCCCTTAATTCTTAGAAGAGTGCTTTAACCACTGCAGGCACGCAGAGATCTGTAGGAAGGGAAGATCTTGGTCTCCCCTTTTTCCCCCACACAATCTCAGTTTGTTTCCTTAAATAACTGCAACAGAGCTTGCCTCCAGAGCTTTGGGTTTCCGCCTTGGGAGTCTTGTAGCAGGCCTCAGACAGGTCCTGTTATCTTTCTTCTGTATGAATATGATGACTGTGAAATGTCAGTTCAACTACAGTGGGGAGCTTTCCCAGGATTTACTTCCTGAAGAGTATTCCCTGAGTGCAAATGCGATCTGAGACAGATTTGTTGGTCCCTGTGGGAGGTAAAATTTAAAACTTCTTTAAGAAGGAATGAAGATGTATTTGCATGGAAGTTGGTAAAAGAATGAACTGTAACAGCTTTTCTCTCTCTCTCCCCTCCTGATGACAGATGTCATCACCAGTAGGAGGATATCTTCACAGAAAAATAGTGCAGCAAACAAGCCGCCAGAAGCTCAACAGATGCTTGTGAATATCAAGCATCGAGTTCAAGTCTTTTTCAACGACAGAGCTTTTCACAGAAAAGAACGGCCTGTCGTTCACTTGGTGCTTCCCAGACTCTGGGATTTCATCCGGCAGGCAGCTCAAGCATCTGGGGAACAGGTCTGATACACTGGCAGGGGAAAGAGGATGGGCTGGGGCCTCTGCAAGCAGTCAGAACCAAGTGAGGTCTGATTCAAGAGGGAAAAAAAGAAAAAGAAGGAAAAAACCAAGAAAAAAACCCAAACCATCACCCCTCTTACAGCACTGTCAGAGAGAAGCTAATAGCCCACTTTGCCAAGCTCCTCCTATAGCTCTTCATGCTAGTACGTTCTGATAAAAACATTCTGAGCTGACAGATGAGAAAGCTCTTGAGCACAAGGAACCAACACTCACTAAAATAGATAATATAATTAAGATGCCACGGTCCAGAGAATTTGTTTGGATTGGAAAGTGACTGCATTTGTCTTAATATGGCACAGCCTCCAGTTTACCATTACATCATTTCCCTTTTCTAACACATTAAACATCTACTAAATGGCCAGTTTTGCAGCTAGTACAGGTTCATATTCAGTACGCTTTAAAAGTTATTTCCCATATAGGACATCCTTCTAACTTAGCGAACAAAACCAAACCCCTCAACTGGAATTGTAAAGACTTCTTTACCAACTGCTTTCTCTCTAACATTCAAAACTTTTTGTGCTAGAGAGCCTGTCACATCCTCAGAGGCATTTCTGACTCCAATTTAACTATGCCACTTCTACTATCAAGAGTGTTATTATTTTTAAAAAATTCATACTGAAATCCTGCTATTGGCCTTTGCTCGTAAAAGCAGCTGCAGTCACAAGTGTACAGGAAAGTATAACCTCACAAAAATCAAGGCTCAGTGGACTCTTGTTTTGTTTGGGTAGAGGCCTTAGAATATCTTAAATCCTATAATTAAACATTTTACAGCTTTAGGTTTTTTGTTTTTCTAATTGAATTTTAATTTAATTTTTAATTTTAATAATTTTAATTAATTTTTATTAATTTAATAGAAAAGCACATAAATGAAAGGATAATGGACGGATTTCAGCGGGATACCAAGTGGCATGGGTACTATCTTCCTTAAACAGGTATTTCATCCACTAGGTGGAAAACCTTCCTCTCATAATAAATCCAGGTCTTTACAGTCAAAGTCAGTATTGAAAAAACAACATGTCAGCCTTGGTGAGGTGCAGGCCAGGCAGATGTGGTTTGTCTACTGTTCCTGACAGTACAAAGACAGCTGTCCTCTCTGGGAACTGTCCCTGCCCCAATGTCAAGTGAGCAGAGCCTTGTACTGTGGAGCTCCCTAGTGCTGCTGTCCAGGAGACTCAGTTGTGCAGATAACTCTACCCTGTCTCATTTGGAATTAATGCAAGTGAGTCTAAAGCAAAATCTGACTATCTAGCAGACGCTTACCTCACCCCACACATACTGATGCAGAGCTCAAACAAATGGACTGGATAATTTAAAAAAACAAAAAGATGACCAAGTCTTGTAAAGCGTTTAGCAATGTCTGAATCTGGCCTCATCTTTCAGGGGTGTTCACAGCAAACATCTCTCCACTAACATTCTAGCATCACTTCAAGTTTCACTCCCATCAACATATCTTACAGTCATCTTTGTACATTGTCCTTAAAAAAACTTAGGACCAGTAAAAGGCCCACAGAGAAACAATTTGCTAGAATGAATGTGACTAGTATTTGCCAATTGCCAAAAGGAAAAATGAGTTAAATAGAGAAACATGAAGTTGCCATTTCATACCAAGAAAAGTGCAGTTTCTAAACCTAACATTCACTGGTGCTCACCAAGGGCAGCAAGCTGTTACAAGAAATTACATTGGTAAGCGTAAAAAGGCTAGAGGTAAATATTAATAATAAATTAAGAATTTTAGTGAGATCTCTGGCCACAATTTAACAAAACTGGGAAGAGGTCCTTGCCAGAAAGGTTTGAAAAATACACATCACTTCCAGGCACATATTTCTGAGTATAGTGACTCCACCCCATCATGCTGAAGTTTATGAGCTCTCTCATATTAACATAAACACACATCTGATTCACTCTACAGCTACTTATGGATCACCAGTGTTTAGAGACACATCTAGATTTATTCTCATGCTTACATAAAGAACATTTCCATATAAACTTGTCAATCTTATGACTGAACAAAGAAAGCACAATCTCATAAATAAGGTGCCCCAACAATAATTTGGGATAGCTTCTGTTGGTTGGTCCAGGGGTGCAGCCCAGGAAAGAAGACTCCCTTAAGTCTGACAGAAAATGAGAGGCTGACTATTTTGTTGACTGTTACTCACCATCAGGTAAGAGTAATTATTAATGGTGTTGTACCTTGCCTACACAGGAAGTGAGCTTTCCTGTTTTCCCTTTTGCTCATGTCTAGATTGTTTATATTCCATTCAGGCTTAATTACATTGATTTTGAACCTTACTGTAATAATATAAGGTGATCAAACTTTGTCCTTAACCAGCTGCTGTTCGATAGCTAAAGACACATGCTGTGTGATGGGGAAGAAAATTTTAAAAGTAACTGCAGAAATAAGAAAGTACTCTCCAAATTCAAAATGCAATGTACAAAGTACAGCACGGCACTCTCTCCAACCTATTTACTGAAAGGGCTTTGCAAACATTCAGTGGATTTTGTTGTTCTGCCCCACTGTAACTGCACAAAGCGACAAAATCTGGTACACAAGTATCTGGTACACAAAGTGAATACACATATTTACTGTAAAAAATTCCAGTTTGGAGAAACCTCTTAAAAATCTTCCATCCCCAATCTCAATTTTCTATCATTCCCAAGAGCACCTACAATAATCACATCTATGGAATGGTTACTGAAAAGTAGTACTTATAATCAGCCTTAATGTAGCATTTGTGTTAAACACAGTAACTTCGCTTTTTTGTTGGTTTTTTTCAATAAAGTTTTGCTGTACATAGTTTATACAGTTCCAAAAGTAAAACTCATTTATGCACAGGACAGTGCAACTCAATTGACATTTGAATTTTTACTGTATTAAAAAGTCATGGGAGTGTATAAAAACACTTAAAAGCCACATCTTTCAGTGGAGTAGAGAATACTCAATTTCAACCTCAAGCTCTTGGCAAGAAAAAAAAAATTACCACTAATGTATTTGGGTATTTCAAGCCTGACTACAGGGACTTTTCACTGCAAAGAGAAAAAAGTCCTACCACCTGAATTCTTAAGAAGATCATGGTGATACAAAGATTACGTTTCTAAGGTTATAGCATATGGAAGTGGAAAAATAGAGGAGTCCCTTTCTTCTTTTATTATGCAAATAAAGCTTTCCAAAGATTCACCCAAGTCTTTGTCATACCTTAAAGGGGAAATTTACCCTAGATAGAAACTGACATTAAAAGATGACCCAGCAGATTTTGGGCTGCCTGTAATAACTCCAGCCTTGAACTCCAGAAGAGCACAAGGCCAGAGTATGTGACTAGCAAGTCAGTGAAATACCTCACTGCTCTGCAAGGACAGTTTCCTACAACTTCTAAGTTTTGCAAAATGCAAACTTCATACCTGATTTAAACAAAGTAGACAGAAAAGCAGGACACCAGGAAAAAACTTGTCTGACCAATAATCAGTCTGAGACAGGTTCTATAATCAGAAACAGATTATGTACATACCAGTTACATCATCAAGTGCTCACAACCTTAATGTAGGTTAAACAGCAGCTTCTGGATTTACTTAAGATCCCAGAATAGAAGCATATAGAAAAGGAAAGTGCTTTTTAGTTTCTGACAAAGTTAAAAATATTACAAACTTTTAGCTTTTATTGAAAATTAAATATATTAGCAAAAGCAAGATTTAAGAAATATTTTACAAATGATTTACATACAAGAAAGCCAGTATCAGACATATTCACAAATATGCAAACCTTTAATTACAAAAAGTACCTATTGGCAGCATGATGCTAACCTTGCCACTGCAGTGTGCTCTACTATTGATATGAATAAGGCATAGAACTCACATTTGCACCAACTTAAAAAGTTCAAATAAAACTTTAAGCTTTTGAATCCTGGATGCACAATCCCCCATAGACACACGCACGCACACTCTAAGATCTCTTCTTCTAAGCTCTACAAACTAAGTGTGTGCTCTGGAAGAACAGCCTGGAAAGCCCAGTAGAAATGTAACTGGGACTAGCATTTAGATTTTTGTTTCCTCTTTAACATGTACAGGCCCAGGTATGTAAACCATATTCACAGTTTAAGTATTTTTAGACAGAAGTACCTTTTGTTTCTGCATTTGTTCCTTAAAGTTGGCTCTCAGTTCAGCATACAGTTCATGTCACCTGTTTTGTGATGCATACATTTACAAGATAACTTAAAAAACACCTGTGCCATATTCATGGTCAAGATAATTAAACAAGAGTAGTAATATCCAACTGTGACATTCAATACTATATTTCAAATATTTGTGCAAACAGCAAAAGAACAGTTGTATGAGGCAAACATTTGCAAAACCTTTATTACCTCCTCAATGTTGTAAACTTGGACTGTCAGCCTTAAGTCCTGCACTTCCACAGCTTAGAAAAGTCAATTGCTAAAATGATCAAGTCTCAAAAAGGTTCTTTTCTACGTAGTGCAAATTTTAATGTAGATAACGTGAAAAACATATCTAGCTGGATTGACTTTGTGCAATTGTCAGTGGTCTTCTCTCATAGTTGAAGGAAGTGTGCATTCAATGAACCATGTGGCTCACGAAGCCAGGAGGGTGGAGAGGAGAGAAAAAACAGTTCCATTACACTTCTCAAACCAGTGCTAGATGTGCAAAGGCAGCAAAAATTCCAGCTGCTACTACAACCAGAACAGAATAACTTTTCAGGAAGACCCAGGCGGTTAGTCACTTGGACTGGTCTCTAGAAAAATATGTGAGTATATGTTGAATTTTTATCAGACGGTCTTTTAAAGACATCATGGAGAGAACTGACAGCTGGTATCTGGGGTCTACTGGGAGAACAGCTAGAAGCCACCAACACCAAGCAGGACCATTGGGCATTGCCTAAAAATAAAACATAAGCTGGTTACCCATAGCCAATGTTGTATAGTTGACTACCAAGAAGACATCAAAAGACAAAGCGATCAATGGACAAGACTATTTTAAAGTTTGATATTAACTAGAGGAGTCCAGACCTATGAGATCAGAAGAGTGCTGAAAGGATCTGTTCTCCTCAACTGCGAAGTCAAAGTACAGTTAAACTAAGCTTTATAAAGCAATTCTTTTTAACACAACATAGGAAGCTCATAGGTTCCTTAGGAAATGATTGGTAAGTACAGGACAGGCCCCCAGTAACAAACCTCCCTGATAAAAATTAAATCTAATACTTGTCATGCTGCTCTTGAGGCTTGAATATTCTTGAAGGCTAATGCTTTCATTACAATCATCTTTATTTGAACAACTTCTCTATCACCTCCCAATTCCACTACTTTTCTCATTAACTCCTGGACAGAGCAGGACTACTTAGCAAGTTTTTTGTAAGCTGTTAAAACATACCCAGTAACTTTTTCCTGTACTTTAATTACCAACACCAACCATTAGATGTCAGGCTTTGAACTGGACTTAATACTCCTCAGCAGAGGACCTACCAGTGCAGAGAATATTAAGTACCTCAAATTATTTGCAAAGATGTTACTGGTAGTGGTACACTCCAGGATGACATTTCCTCACTTGCAGCTGTATCACACAGCTGATACATTTGTGTCCTACTATAAATCCCAGGTACATACCCACAGTGTAGCTGCCCTGATAATTACTCTGGTTTTGCACATGTATTCCTCTTTCCTAGTATGCTGTATGTTTATTAAATTGCTCTAAAATCACTTCTGACTTCATGCACTGGCCTCTACCGCATCTACAGTCCCTCCAGACAGGTTCAGACAGTCTCATAGACGTATGTAGCAGATGGGTGAGGGACAAGCTCCTGTAAGATCCCAATTCACATATAATTTCACTTCAAAAACCAAATTTTACATATTTTCAAATGTTACTTTTCTAACAGCCTCCACTCCCTCAGAATCTCACCCACCTTCATTAATTGTTTATAATAACCATCAAAATAGACTGCTGCAGCTAGTTTCTTAAGAAACATTTGTCAAATCCTAGCAGCTGCAGCAGTTTATGGCATTAGCTCAGAAAGAAGGAAAGTGCTACTTGTGTTTACCTCTCTGCCCAAGGTAACTGCCTGGCAGTTTCAGTTTCTTCCCTGGCTTTCACAGGGCTTTTCCACTTTGAATTCTAACAGCTTTACACAAACTAACAGTTTAAATGTTACTGGAACTTAAAGTATCTTCAGTTTACTAGTTTTATTTCCACATCAGTGTATCATCCTTTCCTGGAGAAACTGTTGACCAGACAGTTCTGGTGATAGAATTGCTGTTCATTGCTTATTGTAGGAGAAACAAGGTGCAAGCCTTATTGCTTTTGAAGTTGGACAAAAAAAGTGGGTTTTTTTCTTTTAACACTTAGCAGTTGTTAACAGTGTTTTATTTTTAGAAATAAACATCTAATAATTAATATTAAATGATGTCTCACCTGTATATTTTCCTCCCTGTCAGGCATTGGTCCGAAGTGCTGAAGAATTTGAGTGCGAAATTTGTTTCTTAAGTTTTGGAACCAACTGCAGGCCTGATTGTAAACAAAATTGTGAAGCTCTCTCAATTTCTTTAGTTCTTCTTCATCAGCAACCTACAGGAGGAAAGTTATGAAAATACGATTAGTGCTAAAGAAACAATTAAGGTGTTTAAGTTAAAAAATTCAATTTCAACTGTATTTAGACGCTTTTCTTGCAGTCTTAATTTTGACTGCTAATGACAGAATGGTAAAGAAGTCCTGTGATATTTTTAAACCTACAGCTTCAAGCTATTGTTGAAACAAAAACTAACGTTTTCTTATTTGTTTTATAGTAATAAAAATCTTATGCTAACTTCTAGGGACCTAAATATTTGAAAGAGAGCTCTCAAGAACAAATCAAGCAAAAATCTTGATTTATTAATACTACTATGTATTTAGACAGCATTCTGGATACCTTAACATCTTCCAAATATTCAATGTCTGCAGTGCAATAGCCATCTTTCATCCCTCTCCGTAAAACTCTAAATCTCTTTCCACCAACTGTATCAACAACAGATCGTCCATCAGGTAGAAAATGAACGTTTCTAATTTGCAGCATGCAACCATAATCTGCAAAACTAGAAAAGAGACCTTGTCAGTAATGCAGTTATACACTTCTGAAAGGATGCTTTTTGTAATTAAAAATTACATAAGAGATGAGAAGCTTAGAATTAGGATGTAAACCTACCCATTTTGAGAATCACTTATGCACATCCCAAACTGTTTGGTTCCAGTTTCCATACTCCTGCGAATCATGAGTCGGTATCTTGGCTCAAATACATGTAGAGGGCAAGGCACAGTAGGATATGCCATAGTGCAAACAAACATTGGAACATTCTTGGTCAAGCTTCAAGAGAACACAAAAAGAAATATATGCCTTCAAAATCTAAACACTGAGCTATGCTAAATCAATACTTTTTTTCAGTATGTCTGCTATGTGTGAGGTCATAAAGCACTCTTTTCAAAGTCTAAATATGTTGCAGAAACTTTCGTGAACAATAAACCCACATACTGGTAACAGTGGCTGAATACCTATGTACTGGTTTGCATACATACTGGACAGTAAGATCACTGTTATCTAGGTAGTGAGTCTCTAATCAGCTCTGTTATGGGGACATGGGTGTCAGCTACTTTCTCCTTTTTGCTTTAGTTTGAGCTGTAAAAGCAATTAAGCCCTCAGAGACACACTTTTCCTGTAACTAAAAAGATGTAGTAGTAACTACATAGTAGCTAGGTCACCATTTAGATTATTTTCAGGGAGGGACTCCAGAACACAAGATGCAAACTAGGGTATAATTTGTACCTTGCAATATGCCTCAGCAGGCTAATAGAAAAATGAAGTATTTTTTTCATCCTATTTTATCAAGTATGCAGAGTTGATAGTTGATATAAACAAATTATCATTAAAATATTAATGGGTATTTAATTTTAATGCCTTTCAGACTATAAAATATAATTCTACTGGATGAGCTCTGTTAACTAAATTGCATGAGCTGTAGTTTTAAATAGTTTTCCAACATTCATATCTACAATACATGACTCTATGTATCTGTAGAACTCTCTGTGAGAAAAACAACACTAAAATCCAAACAATTTTTTAATCACATTTATCTGTATACTACTAATGTCTATCATGAATTGCTTTGCAAGAAATTCAAGTCTCTGAGACTCTGCAGTCAATTGAAGAGGACAATTCCATTAACAACAGCAAATCTAAAACCAAAGCTCCATGACAGTGCATGCAAAAAGAGGAACAGAATGGGAAAAGTATTTTATAGAATCACAGAATGGCTTAGGTTGGAAGGGACCTTAAAGATCATCTAGTTCCAACCCCTCTGCCATGGGCAGGGACACCTTCCGCTAGACCAAGGTTACTCAGAGCCTCATCCAACCTGGCCTGACCAACCTAGTGACCTTCTATGATGGAGTGACTGCATCAGTGGACAAGGAAAGGGCTACAGATGTCATTTATCTGGAATTCTGTGAAGAATTCCCCCCTCAACATCCTCTCCAAATTGGAGAGAGAAGGATTTGATGGGTGGACGATGGCTAACCAAGTGGTTGGATGGTCATACCCAGAGGGTAGTGGTCAACAGCTGAGACTCCCAGTGACCAGTGGTGTCCCTAAGGGGTCTGTACTGGGATCAGCCCTGTTTAATGTCTTCATCAATGACACAGACAAAGGGATAGAGTGCAACCCTCAACAAATTTGCTGATGACCCCAAGATGGGTGGTGTGGTTGACACAACTAAAGGATGGGATGCCATCCAGAGGGACCTGGGAAAGCTTCATACTTCCTTCTTGATCCATAATATACCACAATTAATGACTATAAAAATAACAAAACATTTCTAAAAAGTATTTACATACTAATGTGTCAAGTTTTTCAAGACAGCAAGCTTACTTGGAGTGTTCAGCAGTTTCTTCAGCATGAATTCTTTTTCTCTCAAATAATTCATCAGACAAATATTTCATTATTAATTCCTCCAGCAATTCAGTGATACTATATTTTCTGCTTGCAAGGTACTGTAAACAATTTTAAAAATATATATTAATATTACTTTTCATGTGCATTAATAAAAGGCTTGAGAAAATGCAGCTTTTATTTAAAAGCATAATCTATGAAATATGACATAAAACTCATGAAAACTTACAGCTCTTAAGTTTCTGTATTTCATTACTTAAAATCTAATGATACTCTAATATTTGAAAATTAGATTCTTTGTGTTAGTTCTTAGTGTCAGACAATTCGAGTTTCTAACTCAGTTTGTATTTCTATGCTTACCAGAGACAGAACTGATTTCTTAGGATATGCAGCCATGCAAATAAGAAAGTGTATAGAAATCAGAGAGGTTTAACTGAATAGTTACCAAAGTTTACAAATATGCAGGATTTAATTACACCAGTAAAGTAAATGGTTTCTGTACTGTAACAAACATAAAACACCTAAGACCCTGAGGAAAACCTAGTCAACTTGTATTGACAAAATTTGTCTCAAGTTTTTCCATTCTAGCAGTAATCCCAAGCAAATCCAAGTTGTTGGGTTCAAGTGAAACAGCCTTTCAAATTATACAGTATTTGTATTTGTGAACTTTACTGAGAAATCATACCTCTTTCAAGCTCTCCTTACACAGTGGACACTGTGGAGCATGATCTAAACACCGTTCCAAACAACCTTTGCAAAAAGTATGTCCACAAGGGGTTGTTACTGGCTCAAAGAATAGCCTGAAATAAAATTAATACAAGTTAGACACCATGGCTAGCATGTGTTTTGCTAAAAATGTCAGTGATTAACCTCTTGAATTTTTAAGACTAGCTATACTACAACAAAGTAAAGAAACAATGAATCCCAAGTCTCCTTATTCTACTTTTTTCTTTATACTGTAGTTTTTTTCCATTTACCACAACACTCACTTTTTTGTTTCCTGATGAAGCTGGACTGATTCCAAAACTCTATGTACCTAAACATTTACCTCAATGTACAATGATTTTGGCCTCCCCACATAGAAATTCAGAATATACAAAATTAGATGATTCCTTGAGAACCTGGACTGTTTTAACAGCAGTATTACATGCTACTAACATAACTATAAATAGTTTAGTATACAGCACATGTTTTACAGTATTTATTCTGAAAATCAAGATGATTCAGTAAGGGTTTTCAAATACAACATCAGCTACATTTAAGTAGATTAGCATTCTGAAACATCTATGTCTCCCAGACAAATACAAGGTTCACAGGCTATACTTCTAAGCATTAGCCTTCCTAAAACATGTTTTATTGACTGAAAAAGCCCTAACATTTAAACACAAATGATCCTGTCCTTTTATGGTTACCAGTTTACTCTGCCAAGTTTAACTTACAAGGCAACTTGATTAGAATAGTCCTATAGTATATAGCACTGTAGCAAGTGACATTTAAATACACATTTAACTGCAGGGATAGAGAAAAGCTGCAAATTATTGACTGATATCAGAACTAATAACAACATACAAGTACCTCAGTTTATACAGGTAACAGATATGCGGCCAAGCACCTGTAACAGAAATATCGAATCAAGGACAAAACCTTACCTCATACATAGAGAGCACTCAAAATCTGATACATCAATCAAGTCCCCTGGAATTGTTCCTAAAGCCAGTGTCATGTCCCTTTTTGTACTTTCTAAGGAAAAGCAAGATAAAATACCTCTTTTAAAAAAGGCACAAGGCAGTAAATACTTTAAATTTCAAAGTAAGCGGCTGTTTACCTCCTTGCTTTTTGTGTTTGTTTCTTCCATCTTCACATACAACTGTATCCTGTTCTGAAAAGGAAAGCTTTCTTTTTAACAAAGCACCTTTTCCTTGGCCAGAAAGAAGAGGTTCAGAAGACACTCTCTTTAAGCCATCTTCCTTGGCAAGTTCTTTTGTTGAGTTAAGAGCATGGGCAGACTGTGCACGATTTAATCCTCCACTCACAGGCTCCAGTACCTCTGATCCTCCTAAACT
This sequence comes from Acanthiza pusilla, assembly GCA_036630365.1. Taxonomy (NCBI): domain Eukaryota; kingdom Metazoa; phylum Chordata; class Aves; order Passeriformes; family Acanthizidae; genus Acanthiza; species Acanthiza pusilla. The sequence goes on along the minus strand of JAXCHO010000164.1, from coordinate 37,413,774 downwards.
CTGTAACAATAAGATGAACTGAACTGTATGCTAAGAGTAACACAAAAATCTGAGTGTGTAAGACATGACTATGCAAAAACATACAAGGCAAACTGATATCCCCTGTTAGTGGGTACCCATTAGTTAACTAGAGAAATTTTTAAGTCAAGACAGTACTCAAATTTGCTTAGCATTAACAGTCCAAAAGATAAACAGTCCATCTGCTTAAAAAAAATTGTATTTATTTTGAAGTTCCTAAAATGAAACTTCAGTACCTTCTAATACTTTATTTATTACTCATTCTAATTCACTAGAATGAGGAGTTTTACCATTACAAATGAAAACAAATTACTCCCAAACCATGATTCTTTTCCTCCAATTTAGCCAATTACATAAAATCAGTACTTTACCCTGGAAAGTAAGTGTGACAATCAGCATATCAGTACATCCAATGTTTACACATCAGTCAAAGAGCAAAGTCATTGTAGAGTTTTTGTTACCTGCTGAGGACAAAGCTGTAAGTTGCAGTAAGATGCAGTCACCTCAGAACCAGGCATAAAAGGTTTATTTCTAATATGGGGTGAATTCCAAGCAGATTCCTTCAGACTCTCACTTAGCTTCTCTGGTGACAAAACATCACACAATGTCTAGAAAAAATAGCTCAATGTTAATAACAACAAAGAATCTGGACATATCTTTGTTACAAAAGTAAGTATTAAAAAAACTAAGAAGGTAATCTAAATTAAGTTATTCTCATGAACAGATCTTTATTCAAACAGTAACTGAGAAGGCAGGGTTGAGAACAAACAGAAACCTAGATACCTACATTGCTAAAAAGAAATTTATCTAGAAATCTTTTCTATTACAAGTCAAACATAGTTAGACATTATCAATTCAGTATTATGCAGATTTTTCAATTTAAATTTTTATTATCACAGAAAAAACTGTTGTGCTCTGGGCACAAAAGGTTTCAACTTGGAAAATTTCACTTGTTGCCTGCTTTCCAGTTTTCTACACATTCATTTTAGTAACTTCAAAAGCACATGTACTTTTAAACATGTATGTAAAACGTGTACATTGGGACCAACTCTTCAAGGTAGTATACTGTAATAAATATCTTAAAAGGAATCTGCCGCCTGAACCTTCTCTGTATGTAATGAAGATTTTTAGATGCTCAAAGTCTATCATAATGGGAGCTTCATAAACGAATCAAGTCAGAGATAGGAACCCAGTATCATACATAAAATTACCTTTTCCACTTCTAGCTTGGCTGGAAGAAAGTCCTCATCAAGGGCTAAGCACTGTAGAAACAGTTGTAAGGCATCACCTATGAAGCCAGAGTCTTGCAGCACTTTTCCTTTCCGGAAGTAGACCTGAGAAACAGATACCATGAAGACACTTGTAGAGAATATGCAGAACTGCAATATTGATCTTACAGGCATTGCAACCGTGTTAGAATTAGAACCTGCCATGGCAGAAAGAATGCAGCTCTAACAAAATTGAACTGTGCACAGTGTGCATGATCCATATCCCTTGTCTAACATGCATCACCTATAATGTTTGAAAAGAGTCATGGGATAGGCTGGCACTAGTCTTCTTCCAGCTAACTTGTTTTGGCTTACATAAAGGGTTAAAAAGCTCACTAGTGCTGATTTCACAGCCCTTAATTTCCCTCTTCTGTGAGCCTTTGGAGAGGAAGAAGAGGGACAGGAAATGCAAATTATTACATAACCTCACACAACAGCTTACAGGATACTTTTTTTGCCCTCTCTTTTATTCAAAGCCTTATTGTTCCAGCCTTCAGGACTAGGGTGACTATAAATAAAACAATCCACACAACTGTTCATCCCTTACATACATCTCAACCTATATTCTTAAAACAAAACAACGCACTCTTGGAATTAATTGCTTCTTCCAACTATATTTTATGCTTGAACACTAGACACCAGCTAGGAAAAAAACAACTGCGTATTGTTTTCCTTGAAAGAAAAAAATGGGGAGGAAAGACTACCAGATCCTGTTGAACTTATTTGAAAGTAGGTGATACTGGAACTAAGAACTTATCTCAACTTTTAAAAGTTACACTGGCAGTAATAGTTAGACAAAACCAACCATTTTAAAAAAAGGTAAAGCAACAGTATCTCTTTGTATATAAGAATTTGGATAATGGGCCAGAAACTAAACTTTAAAAAACCCAAAAGAAACCCAAAAACCAAACCAAACAAAAAAAACCAATGAAAAATACCAAAAAAACCCAAGAAAAAAACCACCTAAAAAACCTCCAAAACCCCCCTCAAACCAACCAACCAAAACAAAAAAAACTCCAAAAAATCAACCAACCAACAAAAAAACCAACCACCCAAAAAACTCATCCAAAGCCCAGAGTGCAGTTTCTATGGAACAACTGACAGCATGACAGTAGCATCTGTTGAACAAGACTGTCAGATGAAGACATGCATCCTCTTCGATGGATTTGGGCAGCTGCCTTCAAGATGAATTCTGAAGAAGAGAAGTTTGCTAATCCTCCTCTTACAAACAGTTTATTTTCCTCCAGAACGAAGGATTGTTACAGGAATCCACGCATCAAACGGTGCTCAGTTAAATGAAGTGATACTTCTTTCCAAACATACAGAAAAAAGTAGGCAGGACTACCAACACTGACGGGTGAAAAGCAGGAGGCTTAACAAATTTGCCATGGAAGTAGCCATGGAATTGCTGAACACAGGAGAAACTGCAGCTGCAGTTACCTCCTAATGTGTGGCAAGATCTTGCTGCTCCTGCTGTGTTCAGAGTTTTGACAGTGCTACAACATGCAGTATCTTAGAATTCTGAAGACTACTGACTCCCCAGCTGCCTGTACTATTTGCAAAGCTCAGCTCCCACTGAGTTTATTTGAGCTTTTTGAAGACAAACTTTCCAAGCTAAAACAGCAAAGTATCCCCCTGTTAACAAAAATTATCAACTAAACAAAACAAGGACCAAACCCCAGCTGTTACAGGTTACACTGCCATGAACTATTCCAACTCTCAGTATGTCTGTCAACCAGCTCTAACCTGCCACACTCATCAGTAGCCTCTCTCATACAAGTTAACTAGTTTAAAGATGACTTCTAGCATTTTGCATGTCTTAAAAGATACTTAAAGTAGCTGACCTAGGTTTTTTAATTGATGCAAGTATAATTTGGAATTTATTAATTTTACAGACAAACACAATATGAAAAATGATGAGTTCATACCAACTTACCTCTGGCCAATTTGGCATTTTAGAAAGAACAAAATTGAGATCTTCTATGGCTGTTTTATATTCTTGGAGGCCAACATATGACTCAGCTCTGTAAATTCTTAGCATCAAGTCACTGGAATCTGCAGACAGAAATTAGGTATAATCTTTTAAAAATTAGGAATCTGTAGTTTTAAATTAGATTTGCTTTCATAGTGATATGTCATAATTACAATTTTTTGTACAATACTTCCAAAATTATTGGAGTGCCTTTTCCCTCACCCCCTAGTGTTTGGATAATAAAAGGGGCAGTAATTCCTGGTCATGACTTGTAAGCTAAGGATCAAATTTTGGATCCTAATGTAACTTGCAGAAACAAGAAAATTAATTTTCAAATATCAAACAGAGAGGCTGATGAAACACTGCTTAGTACTGCTGGGACAAAAAAAATTGAGGACTAAGTAAATTTTATCTTTACAGTACACCCAATCAAAACCACAGAAATCTCGGAATTCACCACACTTGTATTAAAAGCCGAAGTATTACAAAGTGTGCTTTCAAATACCCAAGTTTTTCCGCATACTGCGTTTTGTTTTTATAGTGCCTGACCCCTTCCGACTATGGCTGGAGGCGCCACTTTCACAGTGGCATGCATCTGGGAGATACTGGAAGAGGCTTTATCATTATGTGATAAAAACAGAGAGCCAATTCCTGAAAGCCTTTAGCACCAGCTGGCAGCCCTGTAGTAAGGAGTTGTAGTAGTAGAACTTCTACAGTGGGAAAAAAGCAGAATGTGATCAGTAAGGACAAGTTCTCATGTCCAACACACAGCATTTTACACTTTCAGTACAGCAGCCTCTAAATGGGAAGGACACCCATCTCCACACCACTAAGAATATGGTTTTGTAACACAACTAATTGCAGTTGTTGCTTGGAAAAAAATGCCAGCACACTGCTTCATTTTCAGTTGTTTTTAAATATATACCTAGCTTTCACTGAATGAGATAAACTAGTCAAAGGTTGGTCTACTGCAAACAATACCAAAATCAAATCGTTCTTTAGGTTTGTTTAAAAAAATACTTTCTTGAGAGGCTGTAATTTCAATTTAATATTCTATCTTAGTCTATTCTAAATGTCTAGTGTAAATTTTCATAAATTTCCAACATTAGCCTATTCTACAGTTAAAAGGCATCCTGACCAATGTTCCAATATATTGCAACACATTGCTTTGTATTGCTGCGTGTAAAAAGATCTTAATGGAAAAAAAGGGGTTAAGAAAATCAGAGAAGAATTCATTTAGCTGAAACTAAAGTCTCTTCCTGATTTGTCTTTCTAGTTGACAGTTTCCCTTCAAATATAATTATTGCCAAAGCTGGCTTGTTTCATTTTCATATTAGAAATAACAAAATGTTTGTTTTAACCAAACTCTGGGAAACTCTCTTTGTCTGACTCAAACACTAATTCTGCAAGCAGAACAACTCTGAAGCCTGGTTTCCTGTGGCTTTGTTTTGTGACTGCTATAGCCTAGCAAGGTGAGAGCTCAGATTAAACTCTTCAGATAGTTTTTCGTGTTGTATTTGACTCTTTAGTGTCCAACAGAGTTAGTATCAAACCAAACTCCTTTGTTCAGACATAGCAGTAAGTGCAGGTCTTTGTTCTCTAATAAGCTGCCTATTTGCACAGAATCAAAGAAAGCTCATCTTTGTCACACTTTCAAGTGCAGAACATGACCTGAGGAACTCTGAGCCCTTTTTCCTAGGGGGAAAATGAGAGGCAGTTTGAAGATAAAAATATGAGTTCAAGTCTACAGCAGGTGGACGTTTTACCCACTTTTTTTTTTCAAAGAGAAATGCACGATGACAACTGAACTGGTACAAAATAGAGAGTTCAGCTGAGACCCCAATTCTGCTGCTGAACATACGCACATGGTCACTGAATGATCAATAGATTTAACAAACTGGGTCTGAATATTTGGAAGACCAAAGGCAGATGATTACTAGTGATGATTCCCCAGGGAACAGTATTGGGGCCAGTCATTTTAATATCTTCCATGATCTGGACAAGGGGATTGAGTGCACTGTAAGTTAATAGAGACAAGTTGGGTGGGAGTGTTGATCTGCTGGAAGGCAGGAAGGCTCTGCAGAGAGATCTGGACAGGCTGGATCAATGGGCCAAGGCTCCTGGTATGAGGTTCAGCAAGGGCAAGTGCTGGGTCCTGCTGGGGGCAGAGTGGCTGGGAAACTGCTCAGCGGAAAAGGACTGGGGGTGCTGGTGACAGCAGCTGAACATGAGCCAGCTGTGCCCAGGCGGCCAAGAAGGCCAATGGCATCCTGGCCTGCGTCAGCAACAGCGTGGCCAGCAGAACCAGGGCAGTGATTGTCCCCCTTGTACTCGGCCCTGGTGAGGTCACACCTCAAATGCTGTGTCCAGTTCTCGGCCACTCACTCCAAAAAAGACATTGAGGAGCTGGAGCAAGTCCAGAGAAGCGCAGGAGAGCTGGGGAAGGGTCTGGAGCAGAAGTCTGATGAGGAGAGGATGAGTTTAGCCTGGGGAAAACAAGTCTCAGGCAGGATCTTATCACTGTCTATAACTACCTGAAAGGAGGTTGTAGACAGGTGGGGGTTGGCTGCCTCCTCTCCCATGTAACAAGCAACATAATGAGAGGAAATGGTGTCAAGGGAGGTATGGGTATCAGGAAAAATTTCTTCACCGAAAGGGTTGTCAAGCATGGAAACTGACTGTCCAGGGCAGTGCTGGAGTTACCATCCCTGGAGGGATTTAAAAGACATGTAGATACAGTACGTAGGGACGTGCTCTAGAGCTGAACTTGGCAGTGTTGAATTAATGGCTGGACAATGATCTGAGAGGTCTTTTCCAACCTAAACAATTCTCTGTTTCTATCTAAATTTATATATCCAACTTTTAAACAATAATTTAATTTCTAGGCTTTGTTACCATGAAAAAACCAATTTTTTCAATGTTTTAGCATATATTTTAATGTTTTTCACCTAAAGAAAAGATGCAAGCTAATTTTGAATCTTTGGACCAAAGAGAGCAGAAACACAATTAGTTCTAGAATTTCCAATTTCAGTAACCAAACATTACTTCTAGCAACCCAAAGCCAAATGATTTTAATAAAAAAAGGCACCAAGTACTTGCAGCACAGAGCTGTGTGCATAAGTTGTTACTATTACATTAACAGGAAAGTATACAAAAGTGTACACACAAAAACCCATTCAGTATGCATTCTCAAGTTTTATATTATTTCCAAAGCATCTGCTCTTACTGTCTGTATAAACATACAGATATATAGACTGCCTCCACTCAGATCTTGCATGCTTTTTATATGGTTCTTAATATACCAAACTCTTCAAAATAAAATACATGCACATCAAAAACACTATGTAGAAATACTTTAGGATATAGTATTTATTAACACAGTACTACAGGGTGACCCTAATAATCAGGTGGAACACACAGCCCGTAAGAAGGTGCCGAGAGAACTGGGCTTGTTTAGCAGAAAACAATTCCCGAAGGCACTGGGAGAACACAACAACTTTTCAGAATCTGAAAGTGGGTTATCTAGAAGACTCTTTACTGAAATACACAGTGAAAAAACAAGAGGCAATGGTTATAAACCAAAACAAGGGCAGTTAAGACTTGAAATAAGGAGAAAATTTTTCACTATGAGGAAAATTAACCTCTGAGCAGGTTGCCCAGAGAGGCTGTGGAATCTTCAGCCTGTAGGTTTTCATGATCCAGCTGTACAAAACCTTAAGCAAATTGCTCCAGTCTCAGTATTTGTTCTGCTTTAAACAGGAGACTGATTGCTCAACAGATCTCCTGAGGCCCTCCCCAGCAGGAATGAGTGAGATTCAGACCGAATTCAACCTATTAGCAGTGTTTCAGGACACTTGATTAAAGACAACCTGCACTTGTATTTTAATTCAAAGACCTCCTTTAACTAAGCTACTTCATTTCAACTCCTGCAAGGAATATGCTAACTACATGAATGTTAACATTCCTTATGGTTTTTGAAAGTCACTTTTGAACCATTGCAAATACAACTCTTTCAAATGTTTCAAGAAATGCAGGAAAGTTATGAAAACATGCCATCTGAGTAAAGGTTTAGCATCAATGCCTTATTTAGGACATAAAATTTATGTTTATCACAACTTCTTAACTATGTGCATTTAAGAGAAACAGATGAAGCAGCAGTAAGGAAATGCTGAAACAGAACCTGAACGATTTTTAACATTGATACATTTCTTATGCTACATCTTTTCCATCTTAAAGTGTCTTCAAAATTCATGTTCTGGAGGAAGATGGAAAGTATAACAGCAGCTATTAATTTGTAATATATTGGCCTGAAATCACCTTCAATTTGTAGTTGTGAATCTACAGCTCTAAATTCACATTTCTTCAGTATCTTTACTAGAATACATGGAGTGTTGACAATTTTCAGGACTGGGGACAAGGAAGGAATTGTACAATGGAAACTAAGTTTCTAGCACTTAATTCTAGCACGCGTACTGAATTTGAATAATAAAATTTTGAATAAGCATCACAGCTGGTAACTATTCTCAAATTCTAAACTCATTTTGAAGGTAAAATTGAAGATGTAGATTCGCATAAAAATGAATCAAAATTCTTTCCCCATATCTAAACGATATTCCTAAATCCATAAAAGAAAGACAAATAAAAACTGTGTAATTAATTTACTCTTTTATTCTTTCAAAGCAATCTTGAAACATGAAACAGGACCCCTGTAAACATTTGTGATCAGTAATGTATTCATCGGTTTTACCCTGAAAGCTACTGAGATTTCTCTGTGACCTGTATGAATCAATGCTGCACTTCAGAAGAAGTCTGCATCTTGTAGCTTCAATATTTAAAATCCATCCTATATCTTACACTTTGGAGACACCCTGACAAATAAAGTAGGATTGATAGCCAAAACCGAACCTCTTAAAATTAGGTTGCCGAAAAGCATACAAAATAGATCTTCGATTTAATCCCACCTACACTGAGAACAGTTTATTCTGGAACTAGACCTAATGTATCTCCCCAGAACAGATTGGAAGGATTAGACTTATGCAAGGCTTTTGTTTTTTCTCCTCCACTGCAGACAACTGTATAAACGTAATACACTTAATCTGTAAAAATATTAATTCCTAAATTACTTAACAGGGAAAAAAAATCTAGTATAAATCATAACAGAACTTCTCAGGTCACCAGGTGTTAAAATCCACAGTCGAATTCAAACAACAAAGGAATCCGTCACTGGATCCATCTAGGTATATCAATCACACGAATTTGATTCCCTCTACAAAGAGTAAACTTTGAAAAATTGAGTGTATCTCAAATGCCCATGGTACCAGCCAGACACATACATAGCGACGGACACAGGATAGCCTAAAAGCGTGCCTCTACCTCCCCTCTTTGCACCCTCTCCCAACACTATATAAATCTCCAACCACACCCACCTATGATGTCACTGCCATTACACAACCTGTCCCCCTCCGTGCCTGTCTGCTTATGCAACTGGGCCCGGCCTGCTGGGAATTGTCTTGGTGACACTTAAGACTGAAAATAGGTCTCTCTCTCAGGAAACAAGGTTAAATACACCAACAGAATTTCTCTTTGCCCGCGCACAGCGATTACCGAACACAAAACGAAGCAGAGCCCACAAACTCCTCTGTAAACAAGTCCCACACAAGCGTGAGGGGGGAGACCCGACGGAGCCCATGCGGGACGCTCCCCCACACCTCCGGAGTAAGCGGAAGCAAGAGTACCCCACACCAGGCTGGGCGCTCAACCAAGGGCCGGGCAGCTGCACGCCCCTCCACTCCGCTCTCCCAATGTAGAGCTTCCTCGAATCCCCTCAAACTCGCGAAAACTTCGGACGCTCTCTACCGGCCCGCGCCGATCGCTGACGGTGCCGCACTAGGGGATAAGGGCACATCCACCTTCTCCACCACACCCCCGGCCCCCGAGCCTGCCGTCCCGGGCTACCAGCCCGTCCCGTCCCGTCCCGTCCCGCCGGGACACGGGCGGCAGCGGCGCGGACCGCGCGGGTCCGGCGGGCGGCACGGGCGGAGCAAGGGAGCCTTACCTGCTCGCAGAGCCTGGTTGACGGCGCCCAGCGCCTCTCGGAAGCGGCCCTGGGCCAGCAGCTCCTCCAGCCGGGTCCCGGCCCTCGCCCTCTCGCACTCGCCCGGGAACCACTTCTCCACCAGCCGGTTGAGGACGACGCTGGTGCGCAGCGGGGCCGCGGCCGTGCTGGTGCCCCCCGCCGGCAGCAGCCAGTCCCGGCAGCGGCGGCAGCGGGCCCGCAGCTCCCTGCGGAGGCAGCGGCGGCAGTAGGTGTGCCCGCACGGGACGGTCACCGGCTCGCCCAGGAACCTCCCGCAGCCGCAGCAGCGCAGCGGCCCCTCGGCCCCGCGCTCCCGGCCCCGGCCCGGCCCCTGCCGCAGGCGATAGTTCAGCACCAGGCAGTCCACGAGGGTCCCGAGGCGCTGGGCTCCGCCGAGGGGGCCGAGGCACAGCGACGCCAGGGACGCGCCCACCGCTTCCTTCAGGCGGCTCGCGGGCACCAGCCGCGCCAGCAGCAGCTCCCGCTCTTCGTCCGCCCCCTCGCCAGGGCCCCCGCTGCCGCCCGGCTCCGGCGGCAGCTCCGAGCCCACGGCGGCGGCGGGAGAGGACGCTGCCATCGGCTGCGCGGCTGCGGCGAGGGGGGTGTGGCGCTCCCGCTCCGGACGCCGGGATCGGCTCCGGGCTCGGCGCGGGCGGGGGGCGGGAGGAGGCGGGGGGAGGTTACAAAACACCGCTCCACGCGCGCGCCGCCAACGGCGCGGGGTCACGTGGGGGAGACAGGGCGGGGCGGGGCGGGCCCGTCCGGGAGCGGCCGTGCGGAGGGGCGCCGGTGCCCCGGAACCCCGCGGCCCGCCCGGCGCCGGGGAGGGGGGAGCGCCCCGCCGGGGCCGGGGGTGGCTGGCCGGGGAAGAGGGACGGCCCTGCGGGCTCCGGGTTGACTCCTGGGAGCGGCTGCCGCGGTGAGGGTCGGGCGTTAGCAGGGATGTGGGGGAGGCAGGGATAGAGGGACAGAGCCGTCGGGACTGGGAGAGGGTTCTCCAGCGGGGAACGGGGGTCTGTAGCTGCCGTGGCCCCGGAGGCATCGCCCGGCAGGTGCCCGCCGCTCTCCCTGCGGCTGCTACCCGCACTCGTCTTGGGCCCCTTAGGCTGGCCCCGTTCCCTTCTGTGCTAGTCTTTTAATGGAGGACACGATAAGATAAAAGTTACAAGGTTGAGGAAAAGCTCTTTGTCCTTAGAGTTTATGTATTCCCCCCTCTCTTCGCGAGTGTTGCCGGCGCTCGCAGGACGGGTCGGACGTGCCGTCACAGCCCGGCGGGCAGAGCCGCGCTTCCCGCCGCTGGGAACGCGGGCGAGCTCTGCGGGGAGCACCTGCTCTGTTTGCCTAAAGTAGTCACAGTGGGGAAGTACTCAGGCTTTCCAGGTGTATGCCAGTCTCTAGTGAAAGCTTGAAGCCTATTGCATAAGTGCTGTGTATTTATAATTGTTAAAATGCCTTTTTTTTTTTTCTTTTTAACGTTAGAAGGCTGTCATAAATCCAGGCGTTTTAGATAAATATAGCAGTACCTTTAAAACCTTCCAAGCAAAACTTGCACATCAGGAAAATGAATATATGGCCTTATGAAAGGAACAAAGTTATATTTATCTTCCACTGTATTCCGTGTATAGCAGGCTGGAGGGTGATTCTGAAGGTTGTTAAGAGAGCTGTCGGCAAAGATGCCATGACTAGAAATAACTAGATACATCTGGATTTACTTCCAGGTGTTTTGTCTGAATTCAGCTACTCAGAGCTGCACCCTTTACCTCAACAGTGTCTTTCAAGTTCTTGAAGTCAAAGAAAAAAGATGTTATGTTAATTGAAATATGAGGGGACCCTGGGTATATTTAAAACATGGATAGGAAAGATAATCTCTTAGAGTAATTAATTTAAAAAATGAGTGAGTTAGGAAATAACAGTCTAAGGATCTTAGTAAAATAGATATCTATAATGTGAACTTGAATCATGGTGGGATGATGTAAATTGCTTTGAATTATTATGCGTGGTTGTAATGGTTTATGGATTCTGGTGTGGACATGTCAAGCGTGAGTTGACTTCTCAGTGAGTATCAGAGTTAGCCAATTTGGACAAAAGTAAAATTCTGAAAGAAGTACTGTCAAAGAGAACTAGTTTATTTTGCCTTTTTAGATTAGATTACTCTTGGAAATACAGAAGAAAAATAAAACAGGACAAAGCTCAAGGGCTTGTGGGGTTGGAATTAGCATGGTAAGGTTGTCCTCAGATGGAACAATTTAGAACAATAGAAATGAAAATCTGTTTCCACCATTGCCACTTCCAGTGATTCCTATGAAAGTTCATATTTTAGTTTATACTTATGACTCAAGCAATCATGAGTGTAATTAATGCAGTCAGCTATTTTTCATAATTTCCAATGTAAAGGAAAAAAATACTCATGGCTTTGCCAGCCTTGAGGTCTTAGAGCAGAAGAGTTGAGGTTTTTCCCATCATCTTTCTCTTCAAAACTGAGACAGTGAAGAAAGGGATTTGGAGTAGGATGGATGAATAAATGGGTAGAGACCCTGGCATTTTATATTGCTCCCACCAGTTGTAGAACTATCTGGAATCTGGGAGATTATTTAAAAGAAATCTAGACTATATATTCACCTTGTCCTTGTTCTCTAGACATCAATTTTTATCCCTGTTGGAAATGGTACTGGGCCTAGTTGGACCTTGGTATTACCCAGTGTTGATATCCTTACATCTTTGAACTACAGTTGATTCTTTGGGTTTTGGTTTTGGTGTATCACCTTTGGCATATTTAACTAAACAAGAAAAAAACCCTCAATATTCAAATTTTTCACTGTGTTGCCATCAGGATGTGATAGTTATGTAAGAGAAGAAAAAAAGACATTTTCAAGATTAGATAACACGCAGCTCCACCACCACTCCATTAAAATAGCGCACTCAAAAATCCTTTTTTTTCCTTCCTGCTTGTAGGGTCAGATAAATGATATTTTAAAATAACAAAGCCTTGCCATTGCGCAGTTCATGTGGGCCATTCCAAGAAAGACTTCAGGGATTGTCCTTTCTCTTCCTGCTTTAGAGCAGTATTATACTGCTGGTTATGGAAGTTGCTTGTCCTCAACCAACCTTCAGAAAGGTACCTACAAAGCACTGTGCCTTCAGTACAGTGAAGTAGAAGTAATTCCTTTCTTATGCTTTTTAAGGTATTGATTGGATGTTTTTCCAAGCAATTCCTTGTACGAGTAGTGTGCACAACCCAATTCGACATGAGATTACAGTAAAACAGTGGTTTAAGTTGAATTTGACCTCACTTTAGGTGAATTCTGCACTATTATTTTGAGTTATGGTCTTCAGAAATCAACAGCAGTGTAAACAAAGTAAGGCAAGACCAACCCAGGCTAAGGGAGCAAGCAGCAGACCTAAAAATTAATGCCTACATACTGGAAATCTGGAGCTAAGCCCCCTTTTTACCCACCCCTGGCATATATCCCAAGAAAAAGTAGTTAGCCCATAGCATGTGGTTGTATTATAAGAGAAATAATGCCTTTCTGGCTGTTTCTCCTCTTTTTCTTCAGAGGCAGATACTAGTTACCCAGCTATTGTAACTTTTTGCAAAGATACGTGTAGCAAAGGCAAAATAAAATGAATTGCAAAAATATTAGATTAGGCAAATAAGAGTCATACTTAAAAAAAGAAAAGCATAATATTCCTGAAAACTATTTGTTCTACCAAGAAACTCTTAAACATCTTTTCTTCTAGGGAAAAAAAACCCAACAAAACCAACCCACACCAAAAAGATAGTAAATATCAAGCCGTATTGAAAATTCTTGAATGGCTTTTGAAGACCTTAGTTTATAATGTTTGAGTTCCTTTAGCCCTGGTTAAAAAATAATACTCAGAACCAACTAGGGTTTGTTTTCTTTTAGTTCTTCATTGTTGTTTAGTAAACATTGGGGCTTTAGTGAGATACTTCTGGCAGAGAGATTTTTAAATGGAAAAATGCTCAGCATTGCTGCTGTGAAACAGACACTGGTCCTTGTTTGTGCAGCAAAATGGTGGGCAGAAGTTGGTTTTGAGTAATTTTTTTTAGTTATGAGTGGCTACAAAGCTGCGTTGGCAACTTTGTCTCAAAAGTTGGTTCAGGTGACCAGAAAAGGGCTAGACTGTCAAGGGATACTCTGGCCAGAAGGACCAGGGCAGTGATTGTCCCCCTGTACTTGGCACTGGTGAGGCCACACCTCAAGTCCAGTGTCCAGTTCTGGGCCCCTCACTACAAGAAAGACACTGAGAGGCTGGAGCAAGTCCAGAGAAGGGCTGGAGCTGGTGAAGGGTCTGGAGCACAAGTCCTGTAAGGAGCAGCTGAGGGTACTAGAGTTCATCCCAGAGACTAGTCTTTCCAAAAAGAAAAGAATTTTAAATTTATAAAAATTTTTTGAGATTTTTTTCTTTTGGCAAAGGCAAGAATTTTAGCATTTATTTGAAATTTATTAAATGGCGTCACTTCTGCTGCATAAAACCAGTTCTTAGCTGCCTAAATAAACCACTAATTAACAAACAGTTAAGTGCTCACTGGGATTTCACTTCAGCATGAAATCTGAATCCTCCTCATAGCATAATAATATGGCAATTGCCAGTGGATAAGGGAAAGACTCTGGATCTGGTCTGCCTGGAATTTAGTAAAGCCTTCGACACCATTTCCCACAATATTCTCCTGGAGAAACTGGCTGCTCGTGGCTTGGCCAGGTGCACTGTTCCCTGGGTGAAAAGCTGTCTGCATGGCCAGGCCCAGAGAGTGGTGGTGAATGGAGTGACATTCATCTGGCAGCCAGACCTCGGTGGGGTTCCCCAGGGCTCAGTACTGGGACAAGTTTGGTTTCATGTCTTGATCAATGCTCTGGAGGTAGGGGTTGGTTTTTTCTCAAGAAATAAGCAGTAGGATGAGAAAATGGCTTTGAATTTCCTGAGGTGCAAATTGGCTATAAGGAAAACTTTCTTCCCTGGAAGAGTGGTCAAGCATTGGAACAGGCTGCCCCAGGCAGTGGTGGAGTCCCCATGCCTCAAGGGATTTAAAAGACTTGCAGATGTGCCAATTGGAGACATGGTTAAGTGGCGGCCTTGGCAGTGCTGGGTTAACAGCTGGACTTGATCTCAAATGTCTTTTCCAACCTGAATGATTCTCTGATTCTATGTGCTCATTTTTGGTTCAGTTACAGTTTTGGAGATGTCTTTCCACATTGTCAGGAGAGCCCTAAGGTGCTCGCTTCTGCACGGTGATTTTGGACTTGAAGTAATGATGCCCAGAACCCAGGAGATGCTAGGCCCCATTCCTCCTTCCAAGTTATCAGAATGCTAGGTTGCCTGTGGTGCTGGAAAGTCTCTGCTCATCTCCAAAAACAACTGTTTTCAGTCTTAACATGCCAATGTTATGGACTGATTTTTTTTTTCTCCAACCAGAGACTACTTGTTTTCAGTAGATTTAATGACACTTTTGAGATTTGTCTGAATGAGATTTCTCTCACTTTGATGATGATGATGATGATAGCAAGACTTTGTTTTAAAAATACAAATGGCAAAGGTTGACCCCTGGGGTTAAAGGTAGAATGTATGAAGGGAATGAAAGTTTAGAACAGATTTTATCTAAAGGTACAAGAAAATCTCAGCTAGGGGAGGCTAAGCTGGCTCAATTTCCAAATGTGACAGAACTGACAGCCATGACCATCAGATTTTGAAAAATCTGGGACACTGGCTATAGATCAGCAATCACAGTATTGCTTACAAGAAGGAATGAAAAGGGATTCTCCAAATACAATTAAGCTGACCTCAGTAGTATGTTAGGGATGTAGAACGCATTTTCAAGTGAAAAACTAACGAGAGACATGAAGCTAAATGGATTATGGGATAAAATAACCCATGAATTTACCTTCCGTAGACTAAGTCAACCTAACTCAGTCTGCTTTTGTTGTAATGGAAATTATATTCTCCAGACAGGCAGTGCTCAGGCTCTTGTCTCTTTGGACTTGAGTAAAGCAGATTATATAATGAGCCACATGCAGATTTTTTACTGAAACAGATTAAGACGGAATTGCTAAAAAGTTGTCAGCTCTGTTAAAAGATTCTGTTAAAAGTCCTATGGAAGTGGATCGTGCAATAGGAAGAGCTTCCTGTCTGGAAACACACTTCATATGCATTTTTTGAGGTTCAGCTTTGGTATTAATTTTGCTTGATATTTTCGTCAGTGACCCTGGCACAAAAAAGCAGGAAATTGGTCTTTTGGTTTGGCAGCAAGTAAGAAAGTGCTGTCAATAAACTGAGGAGAAAAATGTCAGACAGAAAGAAGCAGACCTGCTTGACTACTGGGATAGTAGAAATGGAAAAATTGTAGTCATGCAAGTGCCAAACCATGTACATCTATTGAGAAAAATTACTGCTAGATCCTGAGAGTTTATTAATCGGAAATGACAGCAGATGAGAAAGATCAAGAAGCTATAAAAAACTGATATAATCCTAGATTTTTTTTTTTTTTTACTGTTGAGATAAAGAATTATTCATTCTGCTATACGTGACTGTGATGAACTGTCAGTAAGCACACAACGCACAGTTCTATCAGGTTGTTTGTAAAAAAAGAGGAAGCACAACTGTAACAGAAGGAAGAAAAGGGTAATTGGGAACAGATTTACTGTTCAAGAAGAATTGGAGAAATGCTTGCTCCCTCCCTTTCTTACCAAAATGAGGTTGGAGGGGGGACATGATTGGATTGCCCTATGTAAGTGATGGATGAGGGCAGATAGCAAGTGACACATAGAAAAAAGATGAAGTAAGTGACTAAAAGAAATCTATACTAGAGATTAGGAGACTGCTTCTGAGAATTTGGAGTGAGATTATGGGATGGTTTCTGAGAAACAGTGGATTTACATACTGTCAAACAGTTCTTGTTAATGCCAGGGCAGGGATTACCTGACACGCTAGGCTGTTACAGCAAGGGACTGGATTCAGTCTGAAGAACAGAAGAAATTTGATTAGCAGGAAACAAGTTAGCTAATAGAAGAATAATTGACGAACTGCTACCTAAACCTTTCAACTATTGGGTGTACCCCTTAGTCTCAGTCATTGTTATACAGTGAAGGTTTCAGTGTGTCTTGGCAAGGTGATGAAGGAGCTGTTGCAAAGTCATGAGGACCACAGCCGAAATGTCCCCCAGGTCCTCAGAAAAAATACAAACTCACTTAGGGAAGAAGACTTGAGGGAAGGAGAGGAAACCTCTTTCATTGAAAGACAACAGGAATAAGGCATCTACCTAACCCTGTGCCTGCGTTAGGATACCAAACACGCCAGCAGGATTGACAGAGAAGGTAGCTGCTGTCAGTGCAGCAAATGATCCGTACCCGCTTCATGTAGTCATAGAGAGGCATGTTAGCCACTGCTTCTGTGGTTGCAAAAACACAGAAGGGTGGGGAGAGAAAGCAGCAAAATCCAAGTTTAGCCACCTTGAGCTTTCTCTGCTAGCACTCCAGAGAGGAAGTGCTCATGGCTACTGCCCTGCCCTCTGCAAGTCATGCTTGGCACTGGCGACTTCCCGGAGTTTGTGACTATTTAAGCCATTACCTCTTGCTTTGCACTCCTAAATGGCTGTTCTGCCATTCTCACTGCTTTAGCTGAATTGGGCAAATTCCACTTCAAGTGGATCCAATGAATGACAGAACAGGCCATGCTTGCACTTTTGGTGATGGCTTGAAATGGGAAAAGTCCAGCTGAGCTTAAGTTGAATCCTCTCATGGGAAGTCAGCTTATTACTACTAATAAAACTTTTGTTCAATACCATTTTATAGTTTTTTAAAAATTCATACACAAGGAACCAGCAAACACCCAATATAAACAGCCCTGTGAAAATGGCTATGCCAAATGCTTCTCTGAGACATTTGACATCTCTCTAATAATATCTTTGTAATTTTTTCAGAATGAAAATGTGCAACATAATAATGTGCAAATAGTGCATGCGTAGTCATACCTTCCATATGTTAACTGCTGGGGAATGTCTTCAAATTGCTTCACATTATGAATTGTTACTTATTTACCATGCCAGTTGGTGACTGAGGTAGCATATGTGAAATGAATTTGCAATTTCTATTACAGCTAGTTGAAATTTTCCAGTGAAACACTTTTTCAAATTAAAAGGGGAAAAAAAAGTTATCCCTACCCATCAATCAGAAAGGCAATACTTTGTAGAAGAATATTTGTTCAGATAATCTGACAAAGTGAGGATAGGTTTTCATAAGAAGCATTTTCCAAATATCCAGGAAGGTAACACTGGTGATTTCTGTGTATTTCCAGAATAGGTCTACCATGGGACTAGTCCCCACATGCCTCTAATCTGGTAAAATCCCTGTTGTGGAACAAGAAACTGAGTTGGGGAAATCCATTTCTTGTCAAAGGTCAACTCCTGGCTCCATAGCAATAGCCTTCTGCCATGTGTCTGTAGCTAGAGTCAAAAAACTTCCAAATTCCTATTGAATCAGCAACTAGGACCTTGCAGTTCTGGCTTCCAACCCTCCTCTCATAAAACATTATGTGCAGAATTAATAATTATATAATTATATATATATATATTAGAGAAAATCAAGGTTTTCTTGAGAATCCACAGTAATTTCCAACTTCTAAAAGCAGATCTGGCTATAAAAACTCTTTTACTTCTTCATCCATGAATAAAAATATTTTGCCTCAGCTTTATGGTATTTATTTTGTCCTAAAGTAGTTAAAAGTCATTAAAATTGATGCTTGATGTTTGAGTCACTTCAACCCTGGCTAAGAAATAATGCTCAAAACCAACTTGGTTTTGTTTTGTTTCAGTTTGTTCTTTGTTGCTTAGTAGACTTTTGGGGCTTTAGGGAGATAGTTCCAGCAGAGAGATTTTTAAATGGAAAAATGCTCAGTATCACTGCAGTAAAACAAAAACTAACCTTTATTTGTGCAACACAGTGTTAGGCAGAAGTTGGCTTTGAGTAATTTTAAGTTATGAATGGCCACAAAACTGCATTTGCAGCTTGGTCTCAAAAGTTAATTTGAGCTGAACAGAGCTAGACTGCTACTACTGTCTCTAGCATTTCTGTACAACACTGCAGTGTGGATTTTTGAAGGGATCTTAATTTTCTTTGAGAAAATTTGAGCTATGGTTCTCAGTACTTTTGAAAAAAAAAGGTCCATAGTAAGTTATTTAATTACAGTTAGTAATTATGTATGCACTAGCGAGTATGAGAAAAAATGACCACACATAGGATAAATAGTTAACTACATGTTAGAAAGATAAAGATCTCATTAAAAGTAAAATGAGAGACAAAACATAATAGGATCTAAAATACTTAGGGAGGTAAAGACAGAGAGAGAGTTTGTTGTCTTGATCCGGTAAGGGATTTGAATACCTAAAGCAGGGTTTATGGAGAATTCAGGTGCCTAAGTCAAAAATGCGATCGCAGCTCACACAGCCACTGCCTAACCCAGGAGTGCCTAAAATTACAAGGCTCTTCCTTGATTCTAATATTTATCTTTAGAGTGTCTTGGATTTTACTTCTGTGCTCATTCATTGTGCAGCAGCTAGAGCAGTTTAGGCACTTTTTTTCCATTCAGCCATTTACAGTCCTCAGCTGAAAAGTTCAAGGACTCTGTTTTGTCAGTGTACTCTGGCCACATCAGATTCACATTCTGAGATTCTTAGTTTGTTGTAGTTGCTTTCTTTAAACATGAAGGATGGAGAGATGGAATAACCTTTTCTTTAACAACCTCTCTGCTAGATTATTTATATAAGAGTTGGAAGATGCAGTTTGTTTCTGTCTGAGAGTGTTCAAACCCATCACCACCTCCTAAGTAATCTTAAGGAGTGACTGCATGAGTTTAAATTGTCTTGGGGTCATGAATTAGAAATGAGGATCTGTCACTCACTGCTAAATGCCCAGTTCCTTGGGGTAATTCTTGCACATCATTTCTGTTCCTACAGACAACAGAATTATTTGCTTCATTGTGGCATGAATTCAGAATGAACAGGGCAGGATTGTCTTTGTTTTCAATAGCCCTGTCTCTTGCTGGGTAGGATCACTTTTCTGCCCTGTGTTGATTTGAACTTTTTTGTTTAATGGGGAAACAGAGCAGCAATGGGTTGCTGTATAGGAGGTGCTTGTTTTCTCATTTCCTTTTGTTATCCTGGCTGTGATTTAGCAGAATACAAGCCCTGCTCCTCTTTCTTTTTTTCTTTTTTTTCTTTCTTTCTTTCTTTCTTTCTTTCTTTCTTTCTTCCTTCCTTCCTTCCTTCCTTCCTTCCTTCCTTCCTTCCTTCCTTCCTTCCTTCCTTCCTTCCTTCCTTCCTTCCTTCCTTCCTTCCTTCCTTCCTTCCTTCCTTCCTTCCTTTCTTTTTTCCCCCCCAGAATGGTAATTGAATCCTACAGTTAAGAGGACTCTAAGCTGTGAATTTTAAGCAAGCTGTGTTGTCCATGTTGTGGCCTGACTTCAGTTTCTAAGGCATTGCAAAAATGCTGCTGCATTTCTGGGGTTTGCTAAGTCTGGAAATTATACTTTGAAACTGTGCAACTGACTATCTTGGAAACACTAATAAGTGGAGCCACTCATTTCCCTGTTTTCATGTTCCTTGTATTTTTTCTTTTCCCATATATGATGATATGCGGTTGTAAATTCGAAAATATTGCTGAATGTTTCTACATGTGCAAGGCAACAAACTTAAAAATGTGATCAAGAAGGTCTTATTTTAAATTATTCTAGTTTTAAAAAGTAACTTAGCTCCAAATATGTCATGAGTCATATTTGTCTTCTTTTCAGGAAGAGGAACATGGGACTGATCAGACTTTTTCCTTCAGCCATTGTTGCCTGGTAGGAGAGTTGCATATAATCTACAGATTTATAAAATAGCTAAATATTCACTGGAGTATGTGCTCCTATCAATACAAATTATATTCAAAGAGCAATACATTGACAGCATGAAGTACTAAATTTAAAGAGATAAAGTGCAGGGGCTCTCAGTGCAGGACTGTAACTGAATGAACAAAAACCAAAATAATAGCAAAGGAAGTATTAGAAAGACTTCAATTAAAGAAAGCTTTTTTAAAAAATTGCTCACTAAGAAAGTTTGCAAAAAGCAAATAAGTCAGTGTTTTTAATGTTTATCAGTATGTTTTCCTTCAGCTGAAAGTTGTTGGCTAACAGTTATGTTGCATATGTTACAATTTTTTTCTGAGTGTTTATGTATTCACACTACAGAAAAAGTACAGGCTGTTGGCTTTAAAAAGAATATATAGCAAAAGAAAAGGTAATGATTTGGACGTGTGTTCTATATTCTAACTTGATATTTAAAGAACAATTTATGGTGGTATCTGTTTATATATTCTCTAATATTTTCTAATATTCCTGAGAAAATATATATATTCTCTAATATATTTCTTGCTATCAAGCTGGATGTTTTGCTTCCCTTTATGGTCGTCTTCTGAGATAAATTATATTGAAATACATTTGGTTTTGAATATAGTTTGCCAAATAGGAGCATTCTTTTTGAATTTAAAATTATTATTGCTCTTCATTCTTATACAAGTAAAAAAAGGGGTAAATTACAGTTATCGCATCATATTTGCATTAAAAGCATGCCTGTATTGTAAAACCAAATCTTCAACCAAAGGAGAAGGAAGGACAAAAGCTTATTATACTTGATATACAGCCTCTTGAAAAAAACCTTTCATTTCTGGGTGTCCAATAATAAATGCAGAATTAAATTCAGAGTTTCAGTCAATTAAAATACATTTTAAGAAATGCATGTAGAAATCAGAAATACTTGGCAGGCTACTTATCATGGTAAGTGAAGGGACCAGCCCCTTATTTGTTATTACTGGACTGGACTCCTACTAGTATTAGATAAATCATTGGATTTCTAGATAATGATTTCTAGATAATGATTGTTAGCATCTTTTAAAATTCTGAAGGAGTTCTTAAAGTTACAAAATTTGTGTTTACTTATTCTTCTTAGATTAGCTCTTTGGGATCAGAGGAGCAACTGCTCCTTATTGTAGATATTTCTCATTCATTGAGTTCCATAGAGTTTGCATGTGCATCCACATTTTCCTTACCTAAAAGGTGTCCTTCCTTAGGAGGTTTTAGAGCACTGGGCAAATATTTTTTATTAATGAGAGTAGGAAATGCATGATTTTTCTTCAAAAATCTGTGACTAGTACTCTTTACTAAATATAGTGTTATGTGAAGAACATAGGCTGAATAAAAAGTGATTACTTTAAATTTAATCAAGGTGGCAGAAGACATCTAATTAAATCACCTTATTGGCAATAGTTTTTCTTTTATCATCAAAACAAATTTTATTGTTTATTCTGACTATTCAATATTCTTTTTCTGCTTTGGCTTGTACTTATTTACTGTAAATTATGTCCTGTTTGTTCCTTGAACATTAATGGCATCACCCAGCAGCACATTGTGTGCTGTAGGCTGAGATATCACAGCCACATCTCTTCAGCCTTTCCTACAAAAATGCTGCAGGAAATGCACACCTTTATTTTATTTCTGCTGAAGACACCAGGTGACAGGGTTGAATTGGGAGACCATTAGTTGTTTTTCAAGGGAGCACGGGATCATACAGGAGAGAAATGAGCATTGAAATTCTTAATTTCAGCATTTCTTCGTTTAATTTTTTTTCATTCCTGAAAATGCACTACAACTTTTTTTTTTTTTTAAACTCCAACATATATTGAATTTAATTTGTTCATGCAATTGTAACAAGTTTCAGTCATACTGAGTCTAGGCTGATCACACTTTTTCACAGGTGGCTCTGTGGTAAGTAGCTTATCCCAAATGGATCCTATGTGATGTGTTCTGTCCTTGTCATACTTTATTTAACAATTACATTTTAGGGATCTTCTTTAATGATTTACATCCCTCAACTTCTGATTGTCCAGGAAGGGTTTCACAAGGGCTGAAAGACTGTGATAAGCCTGTGCAAATAAGAGTATTTTTAAATCACATTATATATTTTATTCATCTTCATATTTCTACCTCTAGTTAAAAGTGAAGAGCTTATCCTGCTGTTTTTCATGGGTTTGTTGACATACTGGATCAGTTTTACATTTGTGTTTTGCTATGCTGGTATCAGTAGACCACCTGAGAGCCCTGCCTTGCTCCCAGTTCATGCTTGCCCTTCACTGAAAACCCAACAAGCCGTTGCCATCATTTTCCTGACACACCCTAGAGCCTTCTTGTTACAAAGTACTTGGTTGGTGTCCCTGGGCTCTCAGCTTGTGGAGATTTGATGTATGACTCACTATGTCAAGTTTCATGGCTCCTGTAATATTTCATCCTCCTGCTGCTACTGATTTAACACCTCAATTCCTGGCCATAAATTTAAGCCAAAAGTTAACTATGTAGACTAGATGTAAATATTTATTATTAATTGTAGAAATAGAAGGTGCAACATGTCTTTCTTTATTGTATTTAAACATTTGGGTTTTTAAACATTGGAATAGACTGCCCATGGAGGTGATAAAGTCACCATCCCTGGAAGTGAAGTGTTCAGCAAACAACTGGATGTGGCACCTAGTGCCTTGATACAGTTGACAAGGTGGAGATTAGTCAAAGGCTGGACTCGATCTCAGAGATCTCTTCCAACCATTCTGTGGTTTATTTTAAAAAATTGTCCTCAGAAGTTCTTTTTCTTGGTACCTGGATTACCTTAATAAAAATGATTAGTGGAAAACTCTGGTGTTTACAGGACTAATGCCTGGGGATAACAGTCTCCCAGAATTTTTAAGTTCTGCAACCCCATTAACAAAATTAATAGTTAGGTCAGTAATGGATTCCAGGCTTAAAAACAGGTTATAGTGATTGTATGGCTGAGTCATATGTTAGACGTAGTAGCTAAGTAAACTGTTCCAGTAAAGTAAACAGTCATACATCAGAATGAAAGGTTTCTGAATAAGTTATTTGTTGATAAATTTGAGCATTGAAGAGCTTGCCTGTCAAGAATGAGGAGCAAAGAAGGCGTCAGCCTATAGTCTTTTTTATCCAGATATCTTTCTCATTGTAAAGGGCTTACGTTGTAAGAGAAATAACAGGTATTTGTAGAGGGAAGTTTGGGTAGAATAAGTAATTATTGGGAAAGAAGCAGTAAAAGGGAAGGTGCATTTTTCAAAGACATCCTGCATATCTTTGGTTATATTTACACTAAGGGGACTGAGCTGTCCCTCTTTTCATTGAAATCACCTCTTTGCTCATGGTGTAAAGTTGTGCAAGTATGGATGCAGCTGCTTTCCTGCTTTCTGGTGTCACTTAAAGAAAAACACAAGTTGTGTTCAGGTTGTGCCGTAGCTCAGAATTCCCTGTGTCCACAACGTTTTTGGGAGCACAGTGTAAACTGGAAGAAACCCCTGATCCTTTCTTTCTCGGCCCAAACAGACGCATATGAATGATAATATGCACCAGTAAATCTGAAACAAGTCTTCAGTCTTGGTGCTGCCTCATTTTGCAATGATGACCTCCTTTCTGTAGATCTCGATAGAAAGACGTAATGCCTTTATCAGTTCTTACAGCAAATAACAGTTTCTCCATGGAATGACTGTCTTAAGAAATCTCGCTTTGAAATTATACTTTTAATGTGATTTATGTAAGAAATAACAATGCCTATAGAATGACTGTTGTTTTTAAGTAAGGACTTATACAATGTCATTTTCTTAGAAGTTTGAGTTTTTTGGTTTTTTTTTTTAATTTTGGTTTTTGAAATACTGGACTATACCTTATATTCCACTATTTTTTCCACTGCATGCTTTATTCCTACAATTCTCATATTATTATTACATTAAAACAAAATATATACACAAAAATATATGTATGTACCCATGAGCAAAGTATTTGCAACCTTTAAAAAATATTTGCTTTTGCATTAGCGTCTCTAAAGGTTAGCATTTTCTAAAAAAAAAAGGAAAGGGTTTTAAATGAAGAGAGTAATACATGTTCTAAATCCTAAAAAAAATTGCTACTTTTGCTGCTGTTTGTACTTTTGTTGTAAAAGTGGTCCAGTGCACTTTTCTGCATTCCAAAAATTTCTAATGAGTAAATAGCTTGATTCATAATTTTATCGTGTAACAGAAGGGATGTTCACTTAAAAACTGCTTGCTGATCAGGGGCAGGACATGCAGGTGGAATCACTGGTGCCAGGTGGGAGCTGCTGGTTGGGTTTATCCTGGAGCCAAGGGGATGTGCTGCCCAATGCAGACCTGGAAGCTGGGCTGGGCGTGCAGCATGGGGCTGGTGGAGCTGCTCTTCCTAGCTGCTCTGGGGGTCACTGACTCCTTGGTGTACAGTGGCCTTCTGGTCAGGATCACCACTGCATGTTAGAGGTTATAGAAAAGAAGAGGATCTTCTGAACTTTTATAAAGTGTGTGAGCTTCCCTCCAAAGCAATCAGCATTAGTGTCATCAGTATTACCTGATTATTAGCTTGCCACATTTGTGCTTTAGCAGCTTTGAGAAGACACTGCTATTTCTCCTGCAGTGAAGATAATATCTTGTAGTTCCACTACTTGGCTCCTGGAGTTAGGATCGGGCCCTACCAAAAAAGTCTGTGAAGATGCTCAAGGGCAATTAGAAATTGTGAGGCAAAATCATGGTGATTATTAAAAATTCCATTGTTATCAAGGAAGGTGTTAATGCTGAATGGGATTAAGAAATTCTTTTTCTAAGGCAGCATCCAATTTCTGTTTTTCATTCATTCCAGATAGAATGAAAGTTATGTTTTTAATTTTTGCCCACTTAGTCAAGATACAGACAGACATACATATACACATCTGTAAAACTGGAATTATTTTTATTTCTTTAGGAACGACTGATACAACATGCTTTATTTCATGTAAATTCAACTCAGCGTTTTCTGTTTTAGGATGGTACCATCCGGGAATTTTAGAAGCATTTGATGTGCCTGTTGTGCTGTACAAGCTTGATTCTCTGGCCAGAATGTGTTTCTCATGATGATGAAGAAAATTCACATATCTTTGGGCAGATGTTTGCCTGCAGGCTTGGCCCTTAGAAGCAAGGAATTTTAAATTCTTGCTTAACTTGGTAAATGTGCTGAGTTGGAGATATATTTATTCAGTGTGTAATAAACTAGTTGGGAATAGTGTTTCAGATGAGATGGAGAAATAAAAATCATAGTTTGAAATTTTGTTTAGTTTTCCCACTAGAAAATTGGCAGTTAACGACTACATTATTTGTCAAAAAATCTTTCAAGCAAGAAACTGAAGTCAGCTCTATTTGCTGAGCTGTAATGTAATGGTCTAACATTGTAAACAATTTTTAATTACTTCCTGTCATACAAAATGCAGCCCTGAAGCACCATACGTTTGAATGCAAAAGAATTGGACTTTTAGAAGAATGGAGGTAAAAGACAAAAATAGAGATTTCTGCCAACCTTTCAAGTAATTATTTAGTATGAAAAGTTTGGCAGTGAAGCTTTAAAAACTGCATTTTGCAGAGGTTTTCAGTGGAACAGTACAGTTCTTGAACACAGCAAAAAGAATAAATATTTTTTAGTAACAGGGAGCAACAGATTATTTTTTAAACTATTTTCATTCTATTATGCATAACTGTTTCAATCAGGTAGGAATTTTACTAAATAACTGCAACTTTACATTTAATTTCTTTTGGTTTGTCATCAGGGTTTGAATTTCTTGAGTCCCACAGGACAGTTCCCGTATTTAATGTGCATAGTCCCCATGGAAGACATCTGAGTTCAGGGCCAGCTAGGCTTCAGTCATATTAGAGATGGTGGATGTTTCGGGTGTTGGGCAAGAATGTGGACTCCCTTGTGCTCACACAGAGAGGTATTCCTGCAGCTGTGCTTGCTTTTAAGTGACTGACTCCTGGCCTTACAGACTCCGGCTAATGAGGAATACCCTCAGTGCTGGTAGCTCAGTGAGCAGCTGCAGTGCCAGCTCCAGGCTGAGCTCTGCCTGCTGAGAGCCCCAGACAAGAGGCCATGAACTGGAACCAGCCTTTGCACAGCAAAGGGCACAGCGACCTGTGGTGCCAGCCAGGGGACCGGACACTCAGAGACACGGCAGGAGCTGAGGACCCCCCGATCCTCCTGTGCTTTGACTGCGAGGGTGTAAAAGCCCAGGTTTTCCTTTGTTTGGGGTCCCTTCTTGGCAGCACCAGCTTGAGCTGATATCCTGTTTTGCACCATGATTAAAATATTTTAGGGATCCAGACGTCTGAGACTCTGCTATGGGAAACCTGGAGTCGAGCCAGTAGGGAAACCTGGTCTGATTGTGTGAGAGTGGCACGTATAGGTGCAAGGGGACCTCAGTGCCAGCTCGGATGGTGTGAGACCAGCTGGCAGAGTGGCTTCTGAATGGTCAGACTGGACAGTTTCCTTAATACATCCTTTGGTGGCCTCCAGTTGTGTTGTGTCGGAGCAGAATGGGATAAGATGGCAGTAAAGTCCATGTGCACTGTTTTGTGCCTTTTGCTCTTGTCTTAACCGCTGTATCTGCATGTGTGCTAGGACAGTGAAATGCCTGATAGAGACACAAACTAGCAGTTCATTTTGCAGTAGAAAAACTTCCACAGAGGTCTCTCTTTAGATGTAGACAAAGGAAGCAGATGCCAGTGACTGCTTGGAGCAGTCACTTTCTGTTCTATCTGTGCCAGAGCTACAGCACAGAGTACAGCCTGTGGTACCTTCATTTTGCTGCTTTGCTGATGTTAAGGGAGGAAAGTGTTGGAAATCACAGAATGGCAGTTGCAGCAAAGTTGTCACTGGCTCTTTGCTATTAATTTGATGCTCTCCTCCTTTTACTCCTACTTTATGTATCATACAGCCACAGAAGGAATACTTGTTTCTAAGAATTTTCCCTGACTTTCTAGGCACAGCTTATTTCATCACCCACCCTCCACCCATTTTGTATGACAAGCCTTTTCTGGTTTCTGGAACCTCAGACAGTATGGAAGTGTTATGAGAGATGATTTTTAGGGAAAAACGCTTGCAGGAGTAATAGTAGGAAGTGCTTGTGTAGGAGTACAGTGGGAATTTGCTTTGACAAACTAGTTGTTGACAGTGAATGATGTTTTGAGTGACCTTTTGTACAGAAAGTAGCAGAAGTGGAGTTGTGCTGATGGTTTTGCAATGGTGGACATTTCTAAATATTCCACCAATATATGCACAACTTCAAGGTGACACCACTGCAAAGAATTAACTGAACAAGAGGTAATAAGCACAAACTGAAATAAAAAATAGGAAAAATATTTTTAACCATGAAGGTGGTCAGGCTCTGGAACAGGTTACTGAGAGAGCTTGTGGAGTCTTCATCCTTGGAAATATTAAACACCTGAGCAGATACGGCCTGAAGAGCCTCCTCTGGTTCAGTCTCCTTAGATGAGAAGGTGGACCAAAGATCTCCAGCAGTCAAGTCTCGACCAATCTATTATTCTGTTGTAAGAAAAGCATGCAATAATCCTTTTTAAAGTGAAGGTAGTTCCCTGGAGTATTGTTCTGACTTCCCACAATTTGTGGTTCACACACTTATTAATACATTCTGTTGTCACTTTAGAAGCTTTAATTATTACACAGGATGTAAGTGTAAATTACACATGCTAAAAAACACAGACACCAAAATCATTGTTAATGAATAGCTCCAGTAGTATAGTCACTAGTCAGAAGCATTTTAAACAATAAAGAGACAGCTTTTGGTTTCTTTGAAGTCTGCAGTTAAAACTTCCATTGACTTAATGGGACAAGGAGCTTTACTTGTCACGTTTTATACCTAACAGAAAATACAAACTAAAGCAAAATGAATGCATTAGTAAAATATTCAAACAGTCTATAAAACCAAAACCTCTGGTAATAGGAAGTTCAAGCTACATGTGCCTCCAGCCATCAAGCAGCTATTTCTGGTCTGCTCTTTGCACAGTGCCCCAACTGCTGTGCACCCACCGCGTGTGCGTTGCTTGCTGGCATCATGGTCTAGTTGCTTGGCAGAAGGGAAGGGCTGGGAAGATTCATTATTCTGTAGAAAGGCTTTTAAATGTGTAGGAGCAGCCTGGGAGTGCACAGTTGAGGAATGGGCCCTTGTATGTGACAAGACACACTTTGTGCTTTGCTGTACAAAGAAATCTCTTGATTTCTGATGTTTGAAAGTGGAAAATATTATTCTCCTATTTGATAAATGAAACTGTTTGTCTGCAAAGCAAGCATATAAGTAATAGAATAAAGATATTTTCTCACTAAAGGGATAGTTTCAGGAAAAGAGGATTAAAATTCTTGGAAAATCAGTGAGGCAGCTACAAGTGTCAGGTGATTATATGGCCTTATGTAAGTACAGTGCTTGGTGTCTAGCCAAGTATTTCTAAAACTTATAGGGTAACTTCTGTTCACATTAAGGCAAGCTTAAATCTGAAAGCACTTCAAAAACTTAGCAGTTTTTGCTCCTATGTTAGAGCTTCTTTTTAAAAAGAAAATAAAAATCTGTATTAATTTCTTTTTTTACTTCAGGGAGTTCCTAGAGGCAATGGTGTGGTTAAAACAGGGACTTGCAAGAACTGAATATTATTTCTGCCTTCCTTGTAGATCCCCTGTACTGTATTGAGCAAGCCATTTTTGTGGCTGGCATAACCATAGTAAATGTATATGTGTACATCTGACACTGAAAAAATATAGTGTGTGGTGGTGGGTGTGGTTGGTAGGTATGTTATCTCATTGTTGTATGGCAGTGTATTAAAAGAATTTTGTTACTGTTTTTGTTTTATGAAAAAAGTCCTAGTTGGAACTAACCGGGAGACAAAAGTGTGAGATTTTTTAAAGAAATTTCACTCCCATTTAGTCTACTAGTGCAGGTCATGATAACCTGCTTCTGAAGACAACTTATCTTAAATGAGTCATTTATTCGTATGGTTTGGTACGTTTTTTTAACAAGTAATAATCTTTCAAAGTCTCTTTTTTCCCCCCAGCATTCAGAATGCAAATTGTGTCCCATAATGTTATTTTGCTTGGACATCCATTCTTTTTTTATATCATGCTTAGTTTTTGTGCAGTTTATATCATATTGCTTTCTCACTTCAGGTTTGATTTATCTTCAAACTTGTTGAGAGACATAATACCATTGAATAATTCTCTCAGGCTCTTGGTAATCTTGCTCTCGTAGATCATTGTTTGAAGTGCTGAAGATGACTGGCTAAATCTGGTGAGTACTAATTAGGTAGAATTTGTCAGTCTGTCAGTCAGTCTTACAGATTTTCCTGATCACATACTGAACATACACAAAGCAAGAGTGTAGATACAGTGAATTCAAGAAATATCTTCAGAATGATGCTTCTTTTGGAAGAGATTTATGAACTGATGTTTAAACAGAGGCATAAAATGTTTCCAGATGACAACAAGATGAAAGATGTCAGAGAGATCTCAGAAAAGGAAGTTAGATTAGACAAGAATGCATTTGGAAATGTGTTAGCTTTTACTGAAAGTGTGAATTTGGACATCAGAGAGCTCCTGTAATGCCTGCCAGGCAGTGTTCTCTGTCCCCACAGGGCTTTTAGCACTAGAGTTGTGTACCAGGCAGCATCAGATGATTTATCGTGAAAACCAAACAAGACAACTTTACTTGAGAGAGGGAGAATATAGAATATGAACAATCCAACTGCCATCTGTATGTTTTCCTGATGAATGGCATTATCACATCTTTTTGTGCCAAATGAGTAAACTGTTTTCACCACACAAATACTGTCTATTCCAGCACATATTACATGCAAACTACCAGCACAAATTTCAGGGTGATGTTTGCAATGTGAATTCACTCTGCCAGTTGGAATCCTATCCAACAAGTTCTGGTTAGAAAAGTAATGCCAAAAGAAGTGTGGGTTTGTGATGAGTGTTAGGTCATGAAAACTCCTCAGCTTTCCAGGGGCTTATAAAATGCAACTGAGTCCGTCGCTGTCACATTACTTACTAATGTACTTAAAACCAGTTGAGTCAGTTACAGGGAGATGTAGAAGCTGAAAATGTATATGAAAGAAAAGAATAATGGCAAATAGGAGACTTGTATGCAGAAGCATTTCAGTGAAGAACTGGAAGAGAATAAAATGACAAATTAAAATGTTGAGGTATTCTCTAGTGTTTCACAGGAACCTTCCAGTACATCTAACCTGGTTTCAGTAAGGAAAGTAACATTATTGATTTACTGTCTGTTTAAGCAATATAAATATGTGTTCTGTGTTTTTAGAAAGAACCCTTTTTAATCAATACCTAACCTTTATAAGGCAGACCTTATTTTCAGAATAAAATAGTTATCATAGCTAAACTATCCCTTGAATAAGGTTTCCATATTAGCAAAACCTAGAGATCTAGATTCTCAAAAAGCATTTGCTAGCTTAAATGTAGCAACTTTTAAGATCTTAAGTTTTGGCACATTGAGTGGTGTTTCTTTGTGCAGTCTGTCTTACATACAATAAAGCCTACTCACAGATTTCCCAAAGCCTCTGTGCAAATCCACAATTTCTGGCAGCTCACGTTTATTCAACGATAATGTGCTTTCAGTGGAATAATGTAATTTCAGTGGAATAATGGACCAATGGCTGCCTGAGAAAAGCTCTGTGGAGAGAAGTCATTAAAACCTTTTGCTATTGATTAAACTAATTTACAGCAACAGGATATAAATAGAATCAGAATTTGCATTATGAGTATATAAGGGCAACAGTGTGATGTGTTTGACAGTTGTCCTTCCTGGTTGTGGTGCTATTTGGTGTTTCTCATACAGCACTGTTTAGTAATAAACGTTTTCAAGCCAAGAGGATATGGAATGGTATTAGCACTGGTAAGTGCAACACTGAAGAATACTTCCATTACAGAGCAATAAAAATAAGATTGACCATGAAGAATACCTCCATTACACAGCTTTCAGGTGCAGTGCAAAAAGACTCTGGGATTGTGTTTGTGACAATGACCTCAATCTTTGAAGACCCAGCTAGGATTTGATTATGCTTGTAACAGTACACATCGCAAGCCATTAATAAAAGTTACACTTCTTTTATTATTCCTTCAAGATGCATATTTATCTTGCATTCTGTATGTACCTTTCACCTCAAGATATATTTACTAAATAATTTATGACGCACTTGAGGTGCCCCCTGCTTTGGGACAGAACAAACTGCTGTCTGTCAGCAACATGACTTGTTAGGACAAGAAGTAAAGCACAATGCCTCATTGATAATGCAGTGCAAAGGTTTGAGAGACAAAAACCACACCTTTACATGAGATTCTTGACATTGAAATGGACATCTCTACCAAGAACTCATTCAAACTTATTGAAGTTGTTAGGGCAAGAATCTCAGTTTCATCTGAAGAATTCTGGTTTCTGAAATATTTTTTTAGTAGAAATATTTGACCCTGATAGAGGATCAGTGATTACCTAATGAGCTATTTATGTCACTTTCTGCTGCACCTTACATTTGTATGCCAGCTCCTGTAGTTGGGTATGTGATCAACTGTTTAACTCTGGGGGAAAAAAAAAGGAAACAAGAAAATTACAAGATGTAAATTTAAAATCTAGAAAAAGTTTCAGTAACTTGAAACGAAATCAGATTGGGAATAGTTCACCTTTATAATAAATAAAGCTAACGCGAGGAATGTTTTAGTATCTCAGACTCTTATGCAGTGATTTGGGTCTTGAAGAGGGGGGAGACTTTTTTAAAGCGTTTCCTGATAATATTGTCCAAAATCTGTTAAATGATTTACTGAGTGGTTTCAGGGCACAGTTGCTGTACAATTCTTCAGTGTTAATATATCACTCTTTCATCATGGAATGGAATTACCAAGGAAATTATTTATCTTGATATTTTCTTGCAAACAGTAGTCATTTTTTGTGTCTCATGACATTTGAATTCCATGATGGAATTAGTTAAAAGTGTTTAAATTTTTTTTAACATCTTTAATAATTTCCACATCATTTCTTTGTTTGTCTTTCACAAGAATCTCTAATATTACCAGTAGCAGTTATGTTCCTCTGTGTTGTTCTTTGCCGTATTAACTACCTCATTAGTTCTCCTTTGCCATAGGGGAATCACATTTTTCTTTCAAATTGTGCAATTAAAAAAATCAAGTAAAATAAACTGGGATCCATTTGCTCAAATCTTTATTCATCCTTTCAAACCAGGACAAATAATGGTGTGCCATAAACTTATGCTATTTTTCCCCAGCTATATCAGGTGCTCTTGTAGAAGATAATACTTGTCCCACCAAGCTTGCATAACTTTCCTGTTGGGCGATCTCTCAGCATTCACCAAGGCTGTAGTGTGGCTGAAGGAGGAATGTGTCTAAAGAATTGGGGATTCGGTAACACTTGGTTCTGATTCTTTGTTGAAGCTGAGAGATGAGCAGGAGCTCACATCCAGTAACTCTCTGCCATAGGGTCATGAAAGACAGAATGGGTCTTTGGGCCGTGCAGTTCCTCTCTCTGCCATACAAGGCTGTGCACCACTGTGAGTAACTCAGCTTTTCAGCTACAAATGTCCTAGGAGGAGAGTTGCAATTGTATTCCTTGAGAAACTGTCCCATAGCAGGAGTCCAAATGTGAGATTTTTTTTTCTATTCTTCCAACTAAGAATTATCTACCTTAATTTTTCTTGAATTCTTCTATTTTTTTTCCCTGCCTATAATTCTAAATGCTATATCTGCAAACATGTATGACCCTGATAATTATTGTGTAGGCAGTTGCCTTGTGACTGTATATTCAATGTCCAAAAAAGCCAAAGGAAAAAACTTATCTCATCAGTTACTCTGGTTTTGCAAGTCATCTTCTGAAATCACTTCTGGTGAAAAAAAAAAATTAAATAGAACCTTTTTATAAGGTATAAAAAGCAGTAATAAGAATTCATATTTTTAGTGTGTTTTAACTTCTCCAAAATGTCTACTGTGTTGTTGACTTAGAATAGCTTTCAAAGTAGGAGAACTGGATCTCAGCCACGTTACTTGCAAAATCAAATCAAATCAAATCAAACCAAATCAATTTGTTGATCTTCAGTCTTCTGACCACCTAAATTATCATCACGATGACCTTTGTAATCTTTGATTTAAAAGTGCTATACAGAAGAAAATCTACTTGTTAACAAGCCTTAGTTTACTTGTGCTGGAAATTTAGAACATCTGACTGCTTTTCAAACCAGAATAGTGAATTGTGTTACAGCATTGAGAAGGTTGATATATAAAAGGAAAGCAAAGCCAAACAAATACATAACTAAGAAAGCTTGAAACACAGATTTATTACGTTATGATACATGGTAGCTTTGTTAATTCATCAGGAAAGAATGTTTGGGGTTTTTTAACTTAATGAGCACATGAGTCTGTTTATCACATGCCTCTATAAATAAGTGTCTTTGCAGATGTTTTCTCTTTATTGAAAGTACTTTTTTTCTCCTCAGGGCATGCTACACTAGGAAATTAAACTATGAATTTTCTTGTTTATTACAGAAGACACTTAGAACACCGTGGCAGGCATAGCACTGGCATAACTTTTTAATATCAAACTTAAGATTTATTTACAGATTAGTAGTGTAGCATTGGTATGTTTTATCTGTCAAAAATTTAACATAAATACTAAGAGCTGTTTGCACATTATTTTAATATTTCATTGATGCTATGTCTGGTTAATCAAAAATGATCAGCTAATTTCATTGATAGTGATATCTCTGTGATAAATACCATGAATTTCACTGACAGCTAAATGGTCTGGGTCACTTAGGGTAATTTTATTATCCCAATTAATTATTAATCATTTGTCTGTCCTATTCATACTTCCTGTATCTGCAACTGCATTTCTTTCCTAGTGTAGTTCAAACTTACAGTTATTCTCTGGTGTCAAATGTCATGTTGTCAGTGGTACCTCAACAAACCCACTGGTTTAACTGTTTGTTAATGACTGGACGGTTTATTCAACTGACAGAATAAATGCAGTCACAAAACTGTTTCTGAAGAGGCTTTTAAAAATTCTGGGGAGGAAAGGATGAAAGAAAAATAAGGAGTTACTGCATAGTTTAGGAATACTGAATTACAATATACTCTGATATACTCCTATTTGTATTACGTTTCAACCTGAGATAATTCATTATTTGTGTCTTTTACAGTAAAATACTGAAGTGACTTTGAAATGAAACAATTAGTAAGGAGTAATAATAACTCTTATTTGCATCCCCTGTTTAAAGGTGGTACTGGTGACTATTTAGCAGTGAAATTTTGCCCTTTTTTTTTTTAAACTTCAAATGTTCAAATCTGGGTCTCCTGACTAAGCTAATACTTAGGTAAATATTACAAACCTAGAATGTCTTTGCCTTCCAGTCAAGGTTGACCTATACTGATGTTTGCAAAGTTAAGCAGTTGTCACATTCTTTAAATAAAGCTATTATAGCTATCTTGCCTGGGCATAAGGAGCTCTCAGCACAGCTTTCTCACACTGTAAATTACTTCAGGCTCTTCCTAAGGAGAATTTTCTTGGCTTAGTTTCTAAGATGCATGCTTCCCTCATTAGAAGAATAGCTCAGAGAAACAGAGTATGAAACTACAAGAGATGACAAAGAGCTGTAAAATTGGCTTTGTATTTTGTGATAATGTCTGTGAAATCCTTCTTCGTGTGACAGAGTGGACATGATGTAAAAACCTCATTGTGTACAGAACAGCAGTCCTGACAGGGCACTGTTCTAGCACTCCATTGTATAGTTGCCAAGGATGTAGATGTCTCTTGCAAAGAAATAACCCAAGGTAGTGCTATATCATCTTGTAACATTCAGTTCCAGCAGTTTGCCTTAGCTTGAATCAGTCACGAAGAGAGGAAAGGGAAGGAATGTTGGGCATGTGTGTAGTTGTGATAAGTTATTAATGTTCATGCAACACTAACATCCATCAGACTCTGAAGGAATGGAATGCAGTGTGTCTGCAGTGAGGATGTTTATGTTGGATTAGCCTGTGCTAATGCAGAGTGTGATTTTCACCATTGTACTCATGCCACTCTTGCAGGTGAGCCACATTACAGCCTTACTGCAGTGGGCTGTGACTTGAGCCCTTTCAGATGTGGAAATGGTTTGCTTTGTGTATCTATAGTAACTAACTGCTGGCATTTTCACTAAGTGCTGTGCATAGGCTGAGGATGTGTGACTGTTATTATTATCTGCTTTATAACTTATCCCAGAAGGCAATGTAGTATGTGAAAGCTAAATTATCTTGAAATAATACAGTTCATGATCTAAAGTGCTTCAGCTCTGGCAGCAAAGATGCTCATGAAGTTTAATTGACCCTGCCAAAAATAACCTTTAGTAGGTATAGAGAGACCTTTGGGTGTTATAATTTAACTTTCTTGATCTGAGAGCAGATAAAGTACAGTGGCTGCGTGGGCTGTAATGCTCTCAACTCCTATCACTTGCCTCTGTGGTAGACATGCCTTTTAGTTGGTGGTACAGCAATCAGCAGGTGAATTTATGTTTTATCCAAAACATTTCTTCTAATTAAATGTCTCATCTTCTCAGTGGTGCCTAGCTCTGCTGAACTGTTTTTACTCAAGTAATAAACATTCCTTTGCACATTGCAAATATAGCAGTAAGTGTAGTGGCAATTGCATATGGTGAAGGATTACTCAATGGCAGCATCTTATCTTACCTATGTGTGAAAGGCAAGAGGTTTTATGATTATGAAATTCCACACTGAGCAAACTTTCTTAATGATTCACTAAAGAAATTAGTTTGAAACAAAGCTAAGGGCAAAGAAATAATCAGAAACCAAAATCATTACATCATTTTTCCAAACAGAATATTTTAAAACTTGTTGAACTGCCACTGTTTGGCTTGTGCCGCCGTGCTCCTTCCCTAGCACTCAGCCAAGTGTGCTTAGGAGCAGTTGATTTCCTCCTGTTTTTTTTACTACCATCTCCTCTCACCAACTTCTTTGGGTTGTGGTGGTAAAACATGAATGGACTTGGGAGTAAAAATCACGGGGGAATTACAATCACAGAATCATAGAATGGTTTGAGCTGAAAGGACCTTAGATATAATTTATTTCCAACCCTCCAGCCATGTGCCGGGACACCCCACACTAGACCAGGTTGCTCAAAGCCCCACCCAACCTGGTTTTGAACAGTTCCAGGGATGGAACCTCCCAACTTCTCTGGGCAACCTAATAGTGATATTGTGATATATTGTGGTATACTGTGATATTAGGGAATTAGTGATACTGCAGTCAATATTACTTTGTTGATGTCTTTGTGTGTTTTCCAGTGAAGAAGAAATTCTGTCTCCCACTTGTCACCCTCTCTCTGTCACCATTTTAGAACGGGTATTTTGCCATTAAATCCTATTTCTTAGTAGGTAACATATTACAGAACACAGAGTAGCATGTTTCAGAGCTTGGTGCATTTTTAAGTTTCATACTGTTTATTCTAGGATGTGTTGTGTATATAGAGAGCTATAGTAACCTAGAAATACTTCATTGCCTTAAAAGCAGACAATATAAGAAGTCTTCTTGTATATTGTGAATCTGAATCCAGGTGGAATTCATGTCGTATAACTTTGTAAATGATGTGGTTTTAAAACTGTGGTTAGCAGCTTGTTCTGATACTAGCATTCCATAATAAAGTTAAATGAGTTTTTGAGAACAGGGCAGTATGTTCCCTGCCATGTCAAAAGTGAAAAGTGCAGCTTCAGATACTGGAAGTTCCTGCCAGATGACACAGTTTCTATTAAATCATCCAATCCTTATGTTGATACTTTGCTGCAGTGGTCTTTTGTACTGTTCTGCCTTGTGCAGAGATGGTTAAAAAAGATTTGCCCTTGGAAGAGAAGGTAAGTAGGCTAAACACAGTCATCCTGGTTTATTGCTGTAACATCAAGGCACTATAAAATCTGCAAACAAAGCAGATGGGAGAGGAATCTACAGCTTTCCTAATCCATTTACATAATCTTCAGCTTTTCAGCTCCATTTGTATGTACAAAGATAGTACCTCATCACTTGTATGTACAATCTCTTACCTTTTCCATGCACATAACTTTAGAATCTTTTGAAGTGTCAGGATTCCTTCACATCTTTAAATATTTTAATTATGAAATCCCTCTTGATTGGTTGAAATTAACCTCCTCCTAAACATCCACAAGTAATGATGGCTGTTGGCTAATTTTTATACCACTGCTGATAAAACAGCAGATGATGAGTGATCTGACGAGTATTGCAACATTCTGGCAGCAATTGTTTGTTTAATTAGATTATATGTGATAATGTTGGGTATGGGCTGCTCTGTTGTGAAGCCTACTTACATGGGTAAGTCTCAGTTTATATTCCCTTACTGGGTGCAAAATTCCTTAAATTTAATGAAATACTGGGTAAGAGTTGCATAACATATAACAGCTGGCCTTTTATAAATTCATGCTCTAGACTATGCAGAGATAACATTTTGGAGTTAAAATATCAAGCGTTTTCCTGGCTTTTTTCAATCTTGACAAAACCCACAGTATCAAACCTATAGTTCTCAAAGGCTTGGAAAAGAGGTATGGTATGAGTTTTAAAACCTGCTGCCTTGCTGACAAGGCATTAGGCATAAAGTAAAGGGGCAAGATAACACTGATCAGCAAATCACCAGCTTCTGGCTCCTCCCAAGTTTCATCTGACTTCCTACCAGACCTGTGAAGCAAGCTGTAAGAATTATCTTCCTCTAGGCGCTAGGCAGCAGTTTCCAAGTCAGCTTGCTCCACAATGCCTGCAGAAACTTGGTGGAAACAGCAGATTTTATCTTGCCTGGGGAGTATAGTCTGCTGCCTAAAAAGATGGTGTTGACAGTGTGTTCCCTATTAAAAATGCAGTAGTACAGTATACAACTTACATAATCATCCACTCAGTAATAGAACTCTTCAAAGCACATCCTTATGAATCTCCTTATAAGCAGGGACAATAACCCTGGAGTTTATCTGAGTACATCTGAGGAACAAATTCTGCTTTTAGGATTTGACAGTTCAACTTCACTTATTTATTCATGTCTGTATGTCAGATATGTAGGTTGGAGTCATCTAGGCTAAACCCCATGCTCAAGCAGCGTCAGCTAGAACCAGTTGCCCAGGACCATGGCTGTCAAATTTTTACTATCTCCACAAGTGGAGATTCCAGAGCCTCTCTGGGTAACTTATGCCGGTGTTTCACCACACTCACAGTAAAGAAGTATTGTCTTGTGTTCAGATGGACTCGCCTGTGTTTTCATTGTGCTCATTGCCACTTGACCTGTTGCTGGGCGCTACTGGAAAGTCTGGCTCTCTCATTCTTGTTCCCTTGCATCAAGTATTTAATGGATGATAGAATAATTTGGGTTGGAATGGACCTTTAAAGGTCATCTAGTCCAACTCCCCCTGGGATGAGTATGGATGATTGTACCCTCATCCAACCTTTTGCACTCATTGATGAGCCTGAGCTTTCTCTGCTCCAGGCTGAAGAGTCTCAGCCTCTCCTCAGGCAAGAGATGCTCCAGTCCCTTAATCATCTCTGTGCTGGACTCACTCCATTAAATCCATGTCTCTCTTATACTGGGCAGTCCAGTCCTGGTCGTGCTGTGCTCCAAACTATGGTCACACCAGTGCTGCATGGAGGGGAAGGATCACTTGTATTACCGAGGGTGATGTTGGCCTTTTTTCTGTGAGGGTGCATTGCTGGTTTGTGATCAGCTTGTTTTCCGCCAGACCCCAAGGGCCTTCTCTGCAGAGCTGCTTTCCAGCAAGTTGGTCCCCAGTGTGTATGGTGCCTGTGTTAATTCTTCTCTGCAGTTCTCTTCAGGACTTTGCATTTCCCCTTATTAAAATTCATGAGGTTCCTCTTGAACCAACTCCAGCTTGTCAAGGTCCCACGCGGTAGCACATCCACATGGTGTTCCAGCCACTCCTCCCAGTTTTGCATCATCTGTGAACTTGCTGAGGTGCACTCTGTCACATCATTTCAGGTCATTAGTGAAGCTGTTAAACAGTATTAACCCCAGTAATGATCCCTGGATTACACCACTTGTGACTTGCCTCCAACTGGACTTTGTGCTGCTGATCACCACCCACCAAGCCTGGCCATTCAGTCAATTTTCAGTCTGTGTCATTATCTAGCCTTTAATTTGTCAGCTTGTCTCTGAGGATGTAATAGGGTCTGCCTTAACTCGAGGTAAACAGCTTTAGCTGCTTTCTCCCCTTATCCAACAGGCTGCTCACCTCCTTGTAGGAGCTTATGATTGCTAAAGCATGATTTCCCCTCTGCAAACCCATGCTGACTGCTCTCAATCTCCTTTTTCCCCCCTTCATGTGTTTGGAAGTTGTTTCCAGGATGATTTTCTCCATCATCTTGCCATGGGTATAAATTGCTACTATATTGTTTGCCTGTGGTTGCAGAGCTCAGATAACAGATTCGATGGGAAAGCTGTCCTATTTATTTTATTTTAGAGGCACTTGAATGATGAAAACTCTAGATCCCAGATTTTCTAAAACATCTCTCAGTTGTCTTATGGAGATTAAATTGAAAATTGTGTTGTGGTCAGTGAATGGGAGGAAGCATGGAAGAGCGAGTAGGAATACTGTGGAGCATTGCAGTGAGGCTTTGGAGACTAAGAGGAGTGTTTGGAATGTGGGTAGAAAATACTGTGTTTGCGATGAATGCAAGACTATATGTTTTTCCTGTTTTCATAGTCTCCTCCTATTAGAGCAATGCTACATTACAATTGACTTGATTTTAAAAAATCTAATATTCCCAGTTAATGCCTATATTTATTTTATAAGTGAAACCCTGAAGAGTGACACAGAATCAGTGGCCTTGCAAAGGCTTGGGAATATTGCTTAAAACTTGGTCCTTCAGGATTATTTAGTTCTATTTTGGCTTTTTAAAACTGTGGATGGACCAATAGGAATGTGTGAGCCCAATTCCCTTATTCCATTCGGTTGGATATCACCTTCTCAGAAGTTGATCTGAAGGACATACTGGTGGGTTTGTGTGGGCAAGTGAGATATTAACTACCAAACTAACCATGGCAGAGAGGGAGAGAAATTGGAAATCTGTCAGAAGATACTTCAAAACAATGCATATTCTGATAGCTAATTTTCATTTACTTGCTAATCAAGGAGGACAAAGTCATTCCTGCTACTCAGACATTTGCTTTTTTTTCTTTAGTCTTTCCCTTGAACATAATTATTCCTTCTCTTTTTAGATGTGGGTAAATCAGACAAGAATCTAGGTGGAAAGGCAATCAGACAAAATAAAATTATGAGGCTTTATAAATAATCCTGTTCTGAATATACTGAATATACTCAGAGAAGTTGTGTGATTGGATGTGGTGTATGTAAAATCAAAGGTCTAACAGAAAAATTGAAGACAACTGTAAAAAGCTTTTACTCTTGTGATTGAAGGCTAGAAAAAATGAGTTTCATATCAGCACTACATTGTCAACAGTGTTGAATAGCCTGATTACTGCAGCAACTAAAAATATTATGAAAATTAGCTGTGCTTGCCAGGCAGAGAAAGTAAAATTTTAATTATTACTATGGCCTGTTTGTGAAAATGTTTGTGAGAATTTATTACACTTATTCTTGTGAGAGCAAAACCATCAAACCTCCAAATTATTTCTTACTGTTTTTAGCTTTTAGGTCCCTCCTTGCCATTTAGAATTTTGCTAAGGAACTGGCCCATGTATTTTCAGAACAGGTTCTGAAATTTTTTCATCCTATTCTATCCTATTCTGATCATTATCTTCATCCTGCCTTTTTTTTTGCAGTAATTTACAATTTAGTTCAGTATTCCATCTGCTCTTCCTATAGTACCAAAATAATATGAATAACATATTTGTCATGTCTTCTATGAACAATTTCATTCTATTCCATCTCTTGCAATGTGACTGCAGGCACAGAAGTGGGGAGTTTATCAACCATGATGAGGTTATTTGATACAATGAACAACTGGGAGATGAAAGCTCATCTGTTATGAAAATGTTTTATGTTGTGAGGCACCTAGGATTTTGAATATGGAACAGTAGCTGGTAGTTTAAGGTCAATCCCTATATGCAAGTCAGTGCCTACCAGGAAATGCCTAAAATGTGCAAGGCTGCTTCATCCCCTTTTTCTGTTTGTGCTCAGAGATGCTCTGTTTCAAAGAGTGCTGTTAAGGAGTGCTACTGGACACTCTCACACTAGAAAATTGCAATACAAAGTTTGTAGTCTAAGGAATCAGCTGAAATTCTGCAATTGCTCTGGAGGATTTTTTTTTTTAATAACTTCTGAACTGGTATAATGTGCAAGCATTGCTTTATGTTTCTGAAAGGCTGGCTACCTTTGATTCAATATCATCCCGAATCTTACAATTTGCTGTTGTGACTACTACCATGCTTGCATATCCTTAATTTGATTTATCTCTTAAGAAATTCCATGTATCTGTTTTGTATGGCTAATTTCTATTTTCACTCTAGCAGAAGAAGAAAGAAAAGGAAGGAGGAAAAAGAAGTCATTGTTCTGTGATGACAGGACAAAAGGTGTTGCTTTAATTCTTCCTCTGCAGGCCTAATAGTAATTTTGGAAATATCCTCCTTTGAAGAGTTATCTTCACTGATTCACTCCCTGTAATAGTGCCTAGCATTTTAAATGTTTAGTATTCAGGTAAAGAACAGTATATATGGATCTCTTGGGATAGCATGTTCTAACTGTAGACATCCAGATTTCTAATTTCAAACTTAATGGATAGAGTCAGCAGTTTTATTATCTGCTTTGCCTTGGTGCTTTTACTTTCTTGTGGAAAGATTCAGATCTCACAGTTCTATGGTCAATTTTGCTTTGGCATCTAGTTCGTGTTTTCCCAAGAGGCACAGTTAGTTCTTGCTGATCACCCCTCAAGGCTGAAGGAAAATGCAATGTACATTTTAAGAATTATTCCTGAAAAGTAGCTTCTGTGGGATGCTTACATAAGCAGACTGCAGTGTACCCTGTTTTTTGAAGGCATTTCTGGTACAGTGGACAAAACCGTTACCTGTCACTGTCTAATACTGTTGGGGTTGGGTTTTTCATTCTTTTCTTTCTTTTCTTCATTACATGCTACAGTGGCCTTTCTGGATCCTTTTGTTTGTATTGGTTTAGGAAGATATTGTTTCTAGAAATTCTGCAGTATTTTTCCTCTTGTATCTGAGAATTCTCTGAAGATGATTTTTTTTTAATATAGGGACTTTGAGAACCATGGTCCTAGCTTTCTCTAATGTACTAGAGTATTCTAATAATTGCTTATCTCTTAGCCTTATATGCTATCTTGTTTCTGTTAGTACTTTTTTCATCTCCCATAACCACAGTGCAGGATTAGACTGTACAGGCCTATTTTGAAATTATTTGCTGATTCACCTTTATTTTGATGTGTGGGTGAGATTGTGCATTCTCAAAAATCACACTGTGGTGTGGCATAGAACTTACATTTTATTGTAAGTTTTATTGTAAGTATTATTACTTTTATGTAAGCAGGTGTAAGACTTGTGCTGTAGATGTCCTCTCATGCACAGCCCATTAGATGCACCAGGACATTCCTTTGTCTCTTGTTAATCTAAACTAGATGTAATCCCTAGGATCACATATGTTTATTCAGCATGATATCTGTCAAAAAAGGGTTAGCTAATGTGGCCCTTTCTGTTGTTTCTGCCTTTGGCCAAATTGGTTTTACTCTTGAAGGAATTGGACTGATGCCTATTGCTGAGTCTGGCCTTGACAATATTCCTACATTCACTGCTTGTTTCGTCCTGGACTCAATGCAGTGCTCTTTCTTTGATCTTTCTATGCTTTTACGCCTGCTGTGCTTCTATTGCTGTTTAAGTTCTAGGGCTCTTCTAGCTAAATTAGAGCTTTGGCTTGCCTGATTTTTCTCCCATTTCCTTTTGCTAGAAAGTCTTGGGGATCTTAGATCCTTATCTGATCTGATTTCTAACAAAGATCAGAAGTTCAAGATTATAGGCTCAGTTAGAATGAATACCATAACTTTTTTCCCACTTTAATGCACTATGATGTTCACCCTGGACAATGCATTCTTCACAATTAATGTATTCAATTTTTCTTTAGAAGCCTGATGTGTAAAAAACTTGGATTAAAAACATATATGACAGAAAGGAAGAAAGGCAAATGCAGAGCCCAGTTGCTATTCCGACTCCCATCCTGGACTTTTTGTCTCACTTAACGCATGAGTGCACAATTTATGTACAACTCCTAAGGAACCAGGACCTTGCAGAGCCAAATGATGGAAAATATATCTATTTCATTGACATTTTCCCATGTTCAGAGGCTGTTTCCTCTCCTCTCTCCTTTTAATCTGCTTTTGAATCTGTCAATCTGCCATGTCCACTGCTATTGTATTTTTGTCAAGGGAGCTGTGCCTTTGACATTGACAGATTTATGGTTTTGTCCCATAGATTCCAGAAAAACATGCCCACCAAGTGCAGTTTGCCTTACTGTTTGATTATTTCTTTGAAAAATTTCCCATTTAAATGGAGAAAGAGAGGCATAATTTGTCCAGCTGCTCAACCTTGTTATCAGGGACATGTTCCAGGGATAAGCAGGATTTAGCAGAGGTTAAGGGGGTACATTTGTACAAGAGCTACTTGTTAATATATTAGTGACGTATGACAGAAGGATTCACTTCGGGCAGGAGCTAAGTGTGGGCTTGGTACATCAGCTGATCTCTGACAATAAGCTTCATTCTAAACTAGATTGCTTGATCTTTTGAGGCACATCAATTTCTACAACAAGTATTTATTGCTTTTTGAAATGTTAAGGTAAATACTTAATGTGATAAAGATTTACATTTAATTACTATGAATACAGGAGGTATTCCTGTATTCATAGTAATTTTTTTACCTTAAGCAAAGTGCAGTCGAACTATAATGTTAGCCTCTAGTACCTTGACAGCTTCTTCAGAATTAAGCCTTCTTTGGCATAAGCTCTTACACATAACCTGTGCCAGTTATGTCTTGCATATTAACTACAAACACAGGATGTGATATAATGAAACCCAGAGCATATCTGAATTAAATTTGGCATTGCTGCAGGAAAGAGCCAGTTAATGTCCTTGTGTAATGCTTATGTAATAGATTAGATTCTCTGCCTGACTGTTCTAGTTGTCTGTGGTGGTATATAAAAAGCTTGCCAGCCTGCTAGTACTCAATTAGCTCATTCACCACGAGTAAACTAGTTTTCTAGCTTATAGGAGGAAAGCGCTTCCAATCCTCTAATTGGTTTATGCATATAATCTTTTCCACACACCAACAAGTGCAGGAGTTGACTTACTAATAGAATCAGAGAATAAAGGGAGAGGGGGGAAAAATATGGAAAGATCTCTAAACTCAGTCTGTGTGGACAATTGTTTATTAATAGCACCATTTGTTACTCCTTCAGTTCTTTTTGGCTACTTGATACAGCAGATAAATCTTAATATAGAAGAGAAGGGATCATAGTCACCTAATGCATAAAAATGTTTGGGTTTTGTGATACAG
Organism: Acanthiza pusilla; assembly: GCA_036630365.1. Lineage (NCBI taxonomy): Eukaryota > Metazoa > Chordata > Aves > Passeriformes > Acanthizidae > Acanthiza > Acanthiza pusilla. Next base: position 37,368,943 of record JAXCHO010000164.1, on the reverse strand, counting down.
AGTTGCTGTGAAGCTCTCAAACCGACTTTGTTGTATATATATTTGCTTTCTATATATTTTCTTTTTAATGTTTTTAGAGGATACAAGGAGTTGTTACCTGTTATCAGTTTTTTAATAGGAAGTTGTACATTTTATAAAACTTCTAAAACTGGTAAAAGAGGGAAGTCTCTCTTTAGAAAGAATGTTTGGAGATACAATGTCAATGTCAGTCTTTGAAAAATTATGCCTTGTAGCCTATTTCAGGGCATAGAAAATGACCTTTTTAGTGGACCTACTGAGCAGGGGCTCTTGAAACAGAATTTCTTCAAAACTTTAGCTATGGACATTGTCAGGAGAGAACTGAGACAGTGCTGGGCCTTTGTCATTGTCTGGTTCCTCCCAGGGCAGGAGCTGTGAATGTCAGAGGCAGAAGCACTGTGTCTGATAAGATCATCCTGAGATGGGACATGTACCTTCCAGGTCTTAGCTGCTTCTCCAGCCTTTTTTACTTGTCTTTGTGACATCAAAAAATGCAGCAATACCTCTTCTAGTGTTAACCAGGACTATGGTGATGCTGCACTTTAAATTCTGTTATTGCAGGCTTTTGTCTGACTTCTCATCCATACAGAGTCTTACCATGAATAAAACGTTGGAAATTCTTACTCTGATGTTTCAAACCTTCTATATTAAGGAAAGCTTAAGTGTTTTGTAAAGCTGTCGGTAACATCTACTTCATGTTCTGCTTTATTCAATGTAAGCTGTTCTTAAAACTGCATAATTTTCTTTTGAGATGCTGAGATGTTTTACAGATATTTTTCATCCAAATATATGTCATCTGGCTTGCTCATCTCATAGCTATTGCATGATTAGAAATTTTTGTATATTAACATAACAAATAATACACTTTTTTTGTGTAAGAATCAGTCTAAGAGTAAATATTAACTGAAAGCTTAATTCTTTTACCAGAGTTTAAGCAGACCCTTGCTAAATGCAGAAGAGAAAGTAGTTTTCCTAAAGACTTTAGATAGTCTTTAATAATAAATCAAATTTGAAAAATTGCATCAAGTTGCAATTGAACAACTTTATGTAGGAAATCAGAGCCATGGTTTCACTTGACCTATGGTTTTAACTCCTTTTAAACTTCAAGAGAATAGCTCAGAAAATAGGTTGTATTATTTTAAAAATGCCCTGATCAAAGAAAATATGTACATTCCTGTTGCAGCATGACCAGGTACATTTTATTCTGCCAAAAGCTTTGCTCTGTGCCAGTGAACCTCCTCTGCTCATTGGACAATATTTTTCACACAGGCAATTTATGTAGCTGATTTCCAAGATACCTAGTGTAACTCTCTGAAAGAATTGCACCTTGTGGGCATTCTCAGGCTGGGCACCTGGTTCTGACTGTTACTTGATAAGAATAAAATGTCTTCCTGTTTGCCTGTTCCTCTGAGCCTCTTTGATCCCTTATAAACCTAGAAACATTCATCAAACAAGCTGGATGTGTTGATTCTCCCCAAGCACCCTGAGTCTGAGAGAAATGGAACCTTGGAGAAGAGAGGGCTCCTGGGAGACCTCATTGCAGCCTTCTGCCACTTCAAGGCAACTTACGAAAAAGAGGGAGAGTGACCTTTTATGTGGGCAGATAGTGACAGGGCAAGAGACAACAGTTTTAAACTACAAGAGGAGAGATTTAGATTATATGTTAGGAAAAAAATTCTTTATTGTGAGGGTAATGAGGCATTGAAACACGTTGCCCAGAGAAGTTGTGGATACCCCATCCCTGGAGGTGTTTAAAGCCAGGCTGGATGGGGCTCTGAGCAACCTGATTTAGTGGATGGCATCCCTGGACATGGGCAGGGGTTGGAACTAGATGATCTTTAAAGTTCCTTCCAACTCAAGCCCTTCTATGATTCTATGATTCTTGTAGGGTCTCCTGATACTGACTTAGTAAAAAGAAAAATCTCTGAGAGCTTTCATTCTCACTCAAAATGCAGGATATTTTATTTTCCACAGAATGATATGGTGACTGAAAATGGTGATACCCTTAATAGTGTTCCTATGCTTTCCTGCTGTGGCTCATCCCCTGTCCCTCCACTCCTGTCCCAGGATGTGTTCCTCAGATGGGAGCAGCCAGGCTGGTGCGTGTGGCACAGGGGAGGGGAGCGTGGCCCAGCAGAGAGAAGTGCCTGGATGGCCAGGGAGCAGGCCTGGGCTGTCGGGGCATGGAGGGCAGGGCAGGTGTGCCCAGGCACCCAGGATAAGGCACTGCCCAGCAATCACCAGGCCAGTCCACAGGGCTGGGCAGGGCTGGACAGGCAGCCTGTGTTGGGCTCTGTCCGTGCACAGCCTCAGAGCAGTGGGATCCATAGCTCGTGTGGGAGACAAGCAGCTGTGGCTCAGCTTAAAGACAGCTTGTGTGAGGGAGGGGAATCCGCACCAGTGGAGCCTCCCCACAACACCATCAGGAGGCTCTGTCCAGGGTCACCAGAACCCCTACAGAGGGATATAAATGTGTCTCTAGTAGAATATTTCTAGTGATGGATGCCTTTCTGTGCAGTGTCTAAATCTCATTGCTGTTTAGCAGTTTCCAGCACTGATTCCATGCCCAGTTCATGAGTGCGCTGCAGGTTCAGGCTGCTCTCTGGTGTGACAGAGAATGTCTGTTGCTGTGGCAGAATGCATAGGGGAGAAAGAAACTCTTGATGACTAGGAGTTCGGTTCTGCTGATAGACATGGGAGAAGTTATTTCAGTGAAAGATTCAGCTTTCTGTAGATTGTTAGTCCATTGCTGTCTTCAGAATCTGAAAGTTTACATATTAGCAACGCTGCTTGCTAGCAGCGATCCACCGTTACGCAATCATTTATATCCAATGGTATTGAAAGGTTAAATGTTCTCCTGCAGTGCAAAAGTGAAACATGAGTCTTGCTTTAAGGTCACACAATTGCTTTATCTGATATTACTGCACAATATATTGCAAACAAGATGGATTCCAAACCATTTGTCTTTTGTAATGCTTGTCATAAGGAAGTGGTTGGATGGATTTTACGAGCCTGTATTCTGCCAAAGCATTGTGAAGACCACTCAAGACTGACAGAAAAGTTTGGGACTGCCAAACCTCTTTGGAAGGTTCCACATCCTCTCATATTGTCACAGTTATGATCATCTATTTATCACAGTTTAGCAGATATTCTTTGAAGAATGGATGGTGTAGTTATAACAAGAAAATTTGTTAAAATCCATTAAATTGTATTTAATATTCCGTTTAAATCATTAAAAATCACCAGCAAAAAGTAAACATAAGTTCATGATGCAGAGACTTCTGTGATGCTCTCTTGTGATGCAGGAACGCATAACAAGCTTTCATACCTTTATCATTTACAGACATTTGTTTGGGTGGAAGTGAAAATAAAGAGGCTGGGCTCTCCTTTGTTTACTGTCTGAGCCCGGAAAAAAGGGATTGACCATGAAATTTTTCAGAGATCCTAAGAAGGAAAGCCCTTTATGAAGAGAACACAGAAGTGCTAATTGTGGGAATATTTCTTGTTTATGACAGAGATTTGCTTGAGATTCTTTGTTGAATCTTAAGCAAAGTCCTACATACCACAAAAACAAAGCAACAGAAAATTAAGTTGTGTTAGATCTTATGAAAAGGTGCTCTTCCTCTTAAAAAGTACATATTTTAAAACTGTTTTCTTTGAAGGAAGATTTCCTAGTAGCTATAACATGCTCTCATCAAACTTGGCAAAGAAATACAATAAATCTTTGCTTGATATTCAGTCATTGAAATTGAGCCCTGATGAGAAGGAAGCTTATTAATTGATTATTTACCTCTGCTCTTGCACTTCCTCCTTATCCTCCTGTCCCTGTCTTATGATGTGCAAATGCTAGGAAATGTGGCACAAAATGACTAGATGAGTATGGGAAAAGAGCAGTGCAGAAATGAGCAGAGCAGTCTCACGTAGGTTTCACAATCTAGTCTCAACTTGCTATAGGGCTTGTCATTATTAGATTTGTGGCGAGAGAGGTAGGAAAGGTCAAGGTGAGGATTTTCTTTGTATCCTTAAATATCATGTAATTAAACAGCTGTGTCCTTGTTTCCCACATTCTTGATAGTTTGTTCTTGAGAAGATAATGCATCTGCCAGTACCAGCATGTACAGGGATTTGTGGATTAACATTTTTGAAGTTGTGTTTTTATCCTTAGAAGCAGAACTATAAGAATTAGAAATTACTATTCAAAAATGCTTTTTACCAGTTCTCTGCTTTGCTCAGAAAAAAAAGGCTGCACTTCACCCAAACTGGAGTAATTTTTACTCCTTTTGATTAAAATTTATTTGAACTTCAGTGATATATTTTGAATATATTGTCACATCCTTCAGGCATTTGTGGAGGAATAATAAAATAATGGTCACCAACATCTCTGGTTTGCTTAAGACCAGACTATGTGGACCAGCAGTGCCCATGTCATTGTATTTGCGTTTTTGTCTCTTTGTGTGTCAAAAACTTGAGGGTGAAAGATGTGATTGACTTTCAGCCAAATCCTTTTCATCACGCCTACATTTAGAGGAACTCATTACTATCAGTCATGAATTTTTGATTCTTTCCCCCTTTCTCTTTCAGTTGTTAGTGTTATTATCCATTTCCTATCTTTTTAATTAGGTATTTGTAGACCTGTAAGTCTCTGTTCAGACTTGGTGTACTGCAGCTAAAGGATCAAATCAAGTGGATTACATTTCTAATGTAAATAGTTGAATTGTTTTCCAGTTTAACACATATTTATGGTTTATCTTAGTTAACAAAAAATCTGTAGAATTACCAGCAGATTATAACTATGGCAACAAGAACAGAGAAGATGGAACAATTTCTTTTCAGGGTGTAATAGGCAAATGAGTCTCGGGATTTGTTTCCACTGCTTATACTCTGTTCACAAGTCAGAACCATTAATATGTGATATCTGAAACATTTGGCAGTCTCACCTTTATGAAATGAATACAAAGTGAAATCATAGAATGATTAACAGTGGATGTTAAACAAGCTTGTGATTTGGAGAAATAGTCTCAATAGTCAACAAAAAGATTTGTTGAAATTTGTGAAATCATAGAGAATGGCTCCTTGTTATGCATGTGGTTGAAAAACAGTGAAAACAAGCAATTTAATCAGTGCCAGATTAAGCTTTTATGGCATGAAAGTAATTATATTTTTCATAGCAATTAATAATCAAATATTCACAAATTCAAAGTTATATTAATGATAATAATAACAGTGTGTATAGACTTTCCACTGCATACAATAGAAAGGTCCATCTTCAAAAATAAAAACTGCTTTCTCGTCGAATTGCTCTAGTGAGCCTGATGAAATTTTAAGCCCTTTATTTCTTCTCAAAGTGAAAAGCTGTGTCAGTGATTGTTGTCATTATTAATCATGGCTTCAGTTTTCTCTTTTAGAGATGTTTTTCCTCTACTGAAATGCTCTGTGCAACCTGCAGCCTCTTTCTCCCTGCATGCCCTCTGTCTCTGCATAGGTTCTCTTGGAAGTCTGTGGATGAGTTCTCCACCAGCAATTCCAGGTTCAAAGGTGACTGTTCAGCGAGTTGGCATGGAGGAGAAAGAACTTACAGTTCTGTCTGCTGGTCATGAGCACTTGAAATCCTCTGGTGCTTCATCACAGCTTTGGTCTCACTCCCAAACAAAATACTTCTTTCATCTACTTTTCTGTGACTGTTATTTTTTTTTCCTTTTCTTATCACTGAGAAAACAAAAGTCTCACTGTAGTGCCTGACAGCTCTTCTGTAGCCACTGCCTATGTTATTCTGTGTTTCCTAGCTTATCATAATTATTTAGCAAAGTCATAAGAATCAGGCCAGAGTCCAAGTCAGACTGAATGCATCCTCCCACTGGAGTAGAGAAAGCTCAATGCCTCAAGCTGAGAGATTCCACTGTCTCATAACTGCTGCCTCTGATCACTCCCTGTGCAATCAGCCCTTGCCAGCTCAGGAGCAAGAGCCTGACCTCTACCCAGGGCTCATGGAAAAGTAGACAATTGAAAGGTTTTCATTCATAGCTGCGGTGGAATGGTTCCTTCTCCCCAGGAACTTGTGCCAGCCAGGTAGCATTGCCACTAGGGCTGGGCAAAACAACTTTAGTGCAGGCAGCAGGGAAGGGCTGACCATCTCTACAGCCAGGAAGCATTTGATTCACCTGCTGAGCAGCATCAAGGGTCAACAATATGATTATTGTGATGAGACATCCTCATTCAGCTGAAGAGGATCATGGAAACCCGGTGGGAAACTAACCCTTTTGAAGAGAATAAATTAGCTTTTTTTTAGCAACTGATCTCCTGTTCAGACTGTTCATAGTGTTGGAGGATAAGACAGTCATCAGTGAGCACCAAGCAGTGGGACAGGAGGCCATTTTAATCTCAACAGTTTGTTGGAGTAGAGATGGTGGAGGCAAGGAGAGGCCTACAGACAAATTTTGAGACTGAAGCTCCTTTAACATCTCTACAGAACTGGTAGCTGAGAAGGTGGGGGATGCAGATCTCCCACAGGAAATCCCACTGTTGCAAGCAGTAGCTTTCCTTATGCTATGAATCTCTAGGCTTTTTGCTACCTCTGATGACAGGATTTGTGGGGTGAAAGTGCAATCCCAGCATGGCCTCCTGGTGAACAGGACATACACAGCAGTCCAGTGGGTGGTTGAGTATTTGTTCACTTTTCTCCAGACACAGTGTCCAAAGGATAGCCAAACCAGGTGATGCTCTCATTCTTCTCAGGCTGTTTCTCCAAATGATGAGTGCCATAGTGCCCGCAAACTTTATGGTCTACATGTTTCTGTCCTTCATACACGTGTTGTGTCTCACTGCATTCACCTACATCTGTTCTCAAATCCCTGCCCAGTCTTCTAACACTGTACCTAGTGCATAAAGATGTTCTTGTGTCCTACTGTGTTTCACCACTGGAATTAAGGACATTATCCATGTTTAAAGTCAAAACCCTGGATCAAGTGAATAGTAGAGGACTCTGGCTTTTATATTTGTGGGTGAAACACATTTCTGTTTTGAGGACCCCTCTCTGGAGTACCTGTAACCTCTTTTGACAGGGAAGGTTTGGTTAACCATTAGGGGAGTGAGTCAAAACAGTGTTTGAGAAGAGGATCGATAGCTGAGACAGAGCAGGCATAAATGTACCAAGTCTGAATGAGGAAGCTTGGCCTCTGGGTTTTTTTTGTTTTGCCAAGCTTGTTAGTAGGGGTCTTGGGTGTGTCTTCAGCATACATTCAAATAAATAAGTTACAAGTTTTTTATGTAATTGCCCAATTTTTAGTTTGTTGCAATTAATTTGAAGTCCATATATGAGGAAATAGCTTTGATCATACACTGAAAGGTAATCAGTTTTAGATTGTGCAATTCAAGTGTTTATAAGAATGGCCAAGACAGGTTTGCAGGGCAAAAGGAAAGTTTCTGGTACAGTAGTTTAGATAGATAGTGATGAAAGGATTACAAATGTGTAGAAATGTGTACAGATGTCACACATTTCCTGTTTTAAAATTAGTCTAAGTTAAAAGCAAATACATATGTATATAGGTACTTCCTGGGATTTGGACAACAAAATGCTTAACTTTGTGAGTTTGATGTATCTATACTGAAATGAGATACACTGTGTATTTAATTAATACCTTTAAATTAAGAAATAATGGCTAATGAATCTGCTGAACCTCCTGAGAAATCTGTAAGTGGCTCTAGCTTCCCTCTCAGCTGGAGCCTGCACTCTCACCAAATCTCTTGCAGAGAAGTCCTGGCTTCTGTGTTTTGTTTGCAGAGTGAGTAGTGACATAAAAGCTTTTTTGTGGAGCTGTGTCCCTTTTCTCAGAAGACGTAATTGAAAACGTGACCTTATCAGAGGTACACAAAGTACTGTTACTTTATGGTTGTGCCATAAATGTGACCATTTCAAGGTTAGTTTCCTTAGTCAAAGAAAAAAAATTATGAAAGCTTTCAATTAATCTACCTGCACGCTCGTGCATATTATGAATTTCACGTTGGAATGAAAACCAAAACAAAGCAAAAGCAAACGGAAGGAGGGAGCCTTAAAATGAGCATTACCAGGCGCGGATGATGCCGATCAGTGAGAAGCAGCAGGAGGAGCACATCTCCTGCGGTCTCTGGGTCGCTGCTGCCACCCGCTGGCGCCGGGCTGGGGCTGCCCACGGCCCCCCCCCCCGCGCTTGAGGGAAAGAAAAATAATTGAGGTGCAAGTGGTATTTTCTGGAATTGTGCAGGAAATAGGTATATTGGTCTGAAGAATACTGAGATTCTAACATAGACGGTCTTTTCTGACAACTGCCACATTAATATAGCTCTAATAACTGTTTTGATTCGTATTTTCCGTTTAGATTTTAATGGTTTGTTGTTCTAATGATTGCAATTGTGAGAATAGTATATATTAAGACTAGTGATATTTAATTCACAAAAAGCCTTTTATTGGAAACTGTCCCTTTTAGTTATGTCTAAATATAAAATATCATTTGTCTGTATGAAAAGACTCCCAGTTAATACCTGTTTAGACAGTAACAAGAAGTCCACCCAAGAGCAAAACAATACCAGTGAGACATGAGGTTATCTCAGCTGTTACAGAGACCTTCTCCCCTTCAATTTACCCAGATACCTCAATCTCTCTCAACTCCAGAGCAAACAGACGAGCTTGAAAGGATGTTTTGAAGTTCAACATGTTTTGAACCTTTCCGGTGAAAGTATTGCAAAATCAGTATCGAGCATTCTGCCAGGATCTCCCATTATTTGTAGACTGAGTTTGATTTTGCTGGGCACTGACCTTGTTGCAGCACAATGTCACTTATAAACATTTTAGCCCTTAATTGCCCTTTAAAATGTTTTATTAGGATGTCTGTGGTTTAATACAAAAAAGCACATCTATTTAACCTCACCATTTATGTGAGCTTTGTGACTCTACTGCTTGTTATCAATCCATTTTAAGGTACTTTTTTTAATGAAACGTTTACTAAGCTAGGATAGAGATTGCACAAATGTGAGTTGTTAGATTAGTTGATTAGTGATTATCAGCAAGTTTTGATTAGCAACCTTAAGCTATCTTCCCCTTTCTTGCATTAAATGTTTTAGCTCTCTCCAATTTCTTTGTCTCAGTATCTGTCTCAAATTTCACAGTTGTATCCTCTGTTACAGACATGGGTTTATGTTACAAGCATCCAGGCCACTGTCTTGTAATATGAGTTATTTTATACATATATATATATATAAAAATTAAAAAATAAATATTCACATATATATAAGTTATATATACACACACACACACATATATATGTATATAAATAAAAGAGGAGACAGGTAAGAACAGTAGATTTTTCTGGAAACTAGGGAGGAATATTTCCATACAAGGTAGAGACTGGGAAATCTAATTACTTGCAGAGTGACTCCATTTTCTGTCAAGTGTTGGTCTACTAAAGAGTAAAATGACAATAGAATCCAACATAGATACCTCGGTGAGTGAATCCTTTATTCTTGAAAGAGCTCACTGTAACACTGAGGTTACTCTTTATTTCCATTTCTGGAAGCTAACTAAAGCAGAGGTGAATGATAATGGACAAATAATTGAATTTCTCATTTAATGGAAATAACATTTTCTATTTCTGCTGAAATGATCTTTCTGGCATCCTTTCAGTGTGACATAGACCAAGAATTTAAAATTTTCTGAGCATATAAGTAGGAGAGTTCAAGGTGGAACTGGGGTGGAAGTTGATTTATTACTCTCCAAAATAAATAGATCTGATTCTGGATGTGGTAGCCTGTTACAGCTCAGTAGAAAAGATTTGATCTTTTGCACCCGTACTGGGTTCTGCTGACATCTCTGAGACTTCTTACAGTTTTACAGCATGTCTGGATCAGACTTGTGGAGAGAGGTGATAAGAAGTGTTACAGCAGGGCTTGGCAGCCTCTTAACCTTTACATTATCTATTAGACAGGGAGTAATGTGCCACTGGAGGGGAAAAAGATAATCGAGGTGCCCCCTGTATGTTTGGGTTTGTTTCTGGGATGGTGGGTCTGATCCGTGTAAGAGAGCCTGTGGTTGGAAGGCAGACGTTGGTGAGGAGGGTGTTCTGAATCAGTGTATTCTGGATAAATGGAATTTTTTTGGGCATTGTTTAAAAAGCAGTGGAAGAAGCCCCTCAGGAGGAAATGAGAGGATGCAAAGCAGTGAGGGAAATGCAGGCTCACAGTCTCATGCTGTGGTCTGGCGCTGGGAAGGCGCAGTGTTGCCTTTCTCCCACGGTGTGGTGCTAGGGGAAGCTGCGAGGCTGCACAGGGACTGCGCTGCCTGCACTGCCCTGGCGAGAGTTTCTGAGCCTCGAACTGCCTTTACAAGAGCAAAGGCAGCATCGCCCTCAGACAAAAGAGCAGTTTAATGCTCATTTCGGTGATACACTCTTGATACCTTGTTAATAATATACTTCAGTATAGGCAGTAAGTTAGTAATTCTGGAGTCTTTTGATAGTTTTGTCACTTTATGGTACAGTTTTTCTATTTTTGTTTTCTCTTCTTCCTTTCAGTGACTGATCTTTCTTGTTTGTTTGCTTGTTTTGTGTCTGTCAATCGGAGACTGTAGCTTTACAAATTATTTTACTGTGGCTGATCCAGGTACAGACCCTGCTCCCCCCTCAGCTGTGCATTATCACCTCGACTGCTTATTCTGCTATGATAGCAGTTTACTTGATTGCTCTATCTGCTAAAGCACTGTAATAAAAAAATCCATTTTATGATGGGATTTTACCCTTCGTATGTACCTTATGCTACTCTTCTGTTTTTAAATTTAGTGTAATGTTACAGGTCTGTTTAAGAGACTGGTGAAACAAATATTAGTATTGAGCAGAACTGAGATAATGGTAACTTCAGCTGCTGGCTGAAGGGTTAATTATGTGATTACTGGAGGAAAAAGGACATTTCTATTCCCTATATATGACCCTATATATTTCCTATCTATTCCCTACATGGGAATTTTTTTTTCCTTGAACAATATGATGTTCTAGTTCAAGGCTAAATTTTGGCAAAGGAACCCTACAGCTCTTCACAGGAATTTGCTCCCTGTCAGAAACATTTGTTCGTTTTCAGAAGCTGCCATCCACATGGGACACTCCGTGGTGTTGGTCATGTCTTGTAAGGCTCATGGGATAAATATTTGCATTACTTCTGTGCATGCAGACAGGAGACAGTCTTTCTAAGTACATTGCATTGCTCATGCACTAATACTGTTTTTCAGGAATGATGAGATAGCGTTTGAACTTTCACAGGTTGAAACACTGTGTTAGAAATCACTATAAAGTCAGATTTATAACAAACACACATATGTAGTGTCAGCATTAAGTACTTGTCATGAGCACTGAATGACAAAGTACTCCTCTGTGGTTGTGATCCAAATGATGTTGACTATGGTTAGGAAAAAGTATGAATGAACCAAGTTCCAAGGTAAGCCTTTTCCAGATATCCAAATTGTCACTTTTGATTTTGGATATACACCTATGGAACAGATGAGAGCTTTTGAGTTGTTAATTATTTTTTCATAAAACTAGGGGGTTTCTTCTTCTTCAAATTAAAAAGACCATGTAATGATTGCTAAGACAAACATAAGAACTTTTTAGCTGTGAAAACATGCAGGTCTGTAAGATACTGTGAAAATACTGACCCTTCTCCATCCAGTCACTGACAAATGCATTACTGCCCATAATAACGTGCGCTTGTAGCTGCATCTGGTGTTCAGCATAAGCTTCAGAAGAACTCAACTGTCAGAATACTGTGTAGCAATACTTGCTGAATTTTGTTGCTTTCTACTGTTTTCCTCAAATCTCCTTTAAATGATTTATTTGTGTTCCCTGTTGTTCCAGAGCTCAGTAAAATTGTTGTAACAGGAGTGGGTTGACGACTAAAGCAATTTCAGAATATTCTGGTTTCTTTGGTCATGGAGAAAATGCTCCATCCTTTGCTCTTCAGCTTTTTCATTCTAGATCCAGAAATGATCTAACCTGTCATGGAATTTTGTAATTTATTGCTTTCTTTTTGGTTTTTAAGTAAATTGATTTTTTAATAAATTAGATTTTCAGCCAGTTAGGTCATATACTACATTGGATCTATTCTCTTAGCTGTTGCATTAATGGGAGAGGCAAAGTTGCTGTTCATCAAAAAGTAGAAATTCTGTAAATGCTTTGTGAGTTTAATAATACTCTGAAAATAATTCCACTTGCTCTTTTGGCACTTGAGTTGCTTTGGAATCCAGCCAGTATTCCAGAGCTTCAATGACTGAAACAATTCAGTGCTGCAGGCCATTTTTGGAATGTAAAAATTACTGTGGGTGGCTCATCTTTAAGTGCATAATCAAGGGATATACAATATCCTGATAATTTTCCTACAGAATCATTAAAGCAAGAAACATCAATAGCAACTTTTTAGCATTGATTAGAATTCATGTGAATAGTCATGAGGTCTTTCAGAAAAGAAGGTTTTCTCTGCTAGCTTAGGACCACTACAAAAACATTCCTAGGACAGTCTGTCTTTGTGCAAGCATATTTCATGTTAAATATGAGATTTTATCAGTAATTACATTAATTTGTTTACCCACTATTTGTGTTGTCCCCAAACTAATTTGGCACTAGGTGGCTCTCCATCTTGAAGGTTATGTGAAATTACATGCTGGATCAGAGCACAGTGAGTTTAACGCAGTCAAAAAATCAAATATATCCAATGGGAAATACAATGTGATAAAGCAAAAACCTGTGTTTATTGTAGATTGTATTGGTCTTCCACTAAAATACAGAATCTCTTGTAACAGGAACACTGATGTTATTGGTACATGATTATTTCCTGTTTCAATTAAAATCAATTTCTGTCAGGGGCCACCCCTTTAGTAGCTGAACACCTTCCCTGATAGACCTCATTATTCATTTCCATGAAGCGTTTTCTAAGTTATTTATACAAAGGCCTATTAATGCTAGCATTGTTCAGAGTAAAAATACTATTATATTTACCTAGTCCTTTCAGGAAGCTGTGCCAAGGGGCACCATAAGAGAAAATAACCTTTTGGGTTTCATTTACCATCTCCTGGTTAGGCACTTGGCTGCTCACAGCCAAGTGAGTATTCATTTAAAGTGAATGAATTTGCTGTGGCTGTGAATAAGGGCTGTGTTGTTGTTGGAACAGAGTCATATAATTTTTCCAGTTCTGGTATTGCAAATATAGCTTCAGTTCAAATGTCTGCACTATGCTTCTATTTTTTGCACACTTACGTAGAACTGAACCAACTGAGGAGCATATATATATATGTAATTTGGACATAACTAGAAAAAAACAGAGTTGCTCATCATATTCTCTTTTAAATTACTCATAAAATAAGATTTTATATTTTTTTAATGTGTAGCTTTACTGTTTATGCTCTGTGTGAAGTTGTTTTACAGAATATACTGAAAATTGTAATCAACAAACTGTTCATTAAAGATGATGCAGACCTGCTTTTGCACTAATGAAATATTGAAGGTCATCTCTTAGAGCACTCTTAAAGTGCATTTATGTGTAGGTTCTATTTCCTAAAACTCTGCTCTGAGACAAATAAAACTCCTGTGTTATATGCAGGTGTGCAAAAACAAGAAAATAAAAAGCTTATGCATGAAGCAGTATTAGCTGTTACCTTATTTTGAAGCAAAATGCAGGTACATGTAGGTTATCTCTGTCAGAAAAAAACATGAAATCATGTATCTTAAGGGCAATTCCCCCATTTATTGATGAATAATTAAAAATACCCCAAAGAATCAAAACTGAATTCTTTCTGTAATCACAAGAAGATAAATTAATTTCTTAGGATTTCAAGAATTCCAGTCAACACTTAAATAAAAGTAATTTCATGTGGTAATCCTGTGAGATCACAGTCTTATAGGATCGTTGGTGGGAAAGCCTTTTCAAAACTTCTTGCACTTCTGTATAATTGCCTACCCTCTCAAATTGTGTTTTTGAAGCCAGGCTATGTAACAAAGCCAGTGTATATTACAAAGATGTAGATAGGAATGAGCAGATGGGGGCAGCAGAAACAAAGCAGGATTGCTCGTAGTTTGGAATTAGGGTCTTAATGCTTTTATAGCTTCATTTTCATGTTACCTTTCTAGAGTTTTGTTCATGTTTTTCTACCTCCCTCTATTGAAACAATATCCAGAAAAGCCCCCATTATTTTAATGATGTTTAACACAACCTACCTGTACCCTTCTACACAAGACTCACTTCTCTCTGTTAATGTTAGAATTGCCATTGCTCTTGATAAACAATGCCCTATTTTCCAGTAGGGACTACAGCCTTCTAGTAGCTGCTGTTCACTCTTGATATTGCAGAACAGACCATTGCTCATTTCAACTGCACCTGCAAAATCAAACTCTTCATATCAGAGGAGAAAAACTCAGGTTTTGGATAGATAACATGATGACAGGTGAGTGCAGGTTAATGTCTCTGGAAGAATCCCCATGCCCTTCAAGTTATTAAGTATGTTGTTAATGGTGATTTCCATTAGACAGGACGGTCTGTAGCTATGTAGAATAATATTTATCCTGGATCTCACTGAATGCATCTTGTCCCTCTGAGGACAGAAATTTTAAGTTGTGCTTTTTCTGCTGAAAATGTCTGCAGTGAGGTAAGGGTTGTCTCAGGGCTGCTAGTGACATTTCTGTAAGATGTTAACAGGGTCATGTACTGCATGCATGGAGCATGAGATATGTGATATATTGGTTTTGTGTGACCAGGTTTTTGTAGGTGAGGGCCCTACAGGGGTGACTTCTGTGAGAATCTGCCAGGAGCTTCCCCGTGTCTGACAGAGACCGTGACCTTGGGCTCCAGGATGGACCTGCCACTGGCCAGGGCTGAGCTCAGCAGTGACAGTGGTGGTGCCTCTGGAATAACATTTTAAGAAGGGGTGAAAAGCACCTGTGTAACTGCACCCAGAGAGAAGAGGAGTGAGAATACGTGAAGAAACAGCCCTGCAGGCACCAGGGTCTCTGCCCAGGCACTGGAGCAGAGGTCCCCCTGCAGCCCATGGGAAGGATACATGTTGGAGAAGTTCATGGAGAACTGTCTGCCGCGGGAGGGACCCCACGCTGGAGTAAGGGAAGAGTGTGAGGAGTCCTGCCCCTGAGGGAGAAGGAGCAGCAGAGACACTGTGTGATAATCTGACCACAGCCTCCATTCCTCCCCTCCCTTGTGCTCCTGGGAGGCAGAGGTAGGGAATTCAAGAGTGAAATTGAGCCAAGGAAGAAGGGAGGAGTGAGGCAGAGGATATTTTAAGACTTGGTTTTATCTCTCATTACCCTGTTCTGATTTGATTGGTTATAAATTAAACCAATTTCTGAAAGTTCAGTCTATTTTACCCATTATAGTAATTGCTGAGTCTGTGTACACTTCTTCCTCTGATTATCCCTTATATATTTCAGCTGTGGAAAATATCTCTAGTCTTTTCTTTATCTGTGAGTGCAAGGACTGATTAATAAAGAGCATCTGACAAAGTAACAGATATTTTTATGAAGACAAGGATATTCAAAGCAAAATGTGTCTAGGGAATATTCAGAAAGATCAAAAGCTTGTTTTCTTCATAATGCTACTAGGCATTGAAGGGAAAACAATACATTTTGCATCAAAGTACAACACTGTCTCATTGCAGCACAAATAAAATCCAATCTTGTTTATCGCAAAGTTACTGAACTGCTGGCCTGTGATGATGAACTGCTGGCTGAAGGATGAATTTGTCTCAGGTCTGTAAAATTTTCGTACAGTTATGCTGAACATCGAGTTCCTCAAAATACTGCTGAGCCTGTCCATCTCCAGGAAATGATAAATTCGATTTCTGGGAGGGCCAAAACCCATACCCAGCCACAGTTCTTAAAATGCTAGGCAGCCCTGATTCAAAAATAAGGGATTTCATTATAAACAATCTAGCAACTTCTTTTGCTTTTAAATGAAAATAATATAAAAATAGTATAAAAACAGAATACTGGACTACTTAGTATGTCATGATATAGTATGACAACTTGATAATATAAATAATGCTGTGTGTTGACAACATCCAGTAACATATATATAGTATGTGCCTGTAATAGAATAAGATAAAAATAATAATTATAAACATGAAAAAATAAATTTTAACACAGCATTTTTAGTTGTATTTCAAAGGAAATATTGAGAGTATTTGCATTTATTCTGAATTGAAATGAGGTCAGATTTTGAAACGCCTTTGTTTCCTGTGAAGTGGAAATTTGAAGTGCAGATCAGTTCTATTTCTGGGGGAACTTTGTAACTGATTAGATGTCAGACTAATTGCTAGTTCTTGTTTTGAAAAATCCAGAAAAGGAAACTGTCACTTTGAGTTCCTGAAATTATTTTCTGTATGTGTGTTGCAGTTTGTACATCTTTGTAGTCAATCTGCTCTTCACTCAATCATCTGTATGCATATGGAAATTTCTCTTTGTTAATTACCTTTTTTCCCCAATTGTCAATAATAGATATACCAAACATTGCTTTCATCATTGCTTTTCCATCTACCATCTGTACAGGAGAAGCCATGGTAAAACATGTTCTTTGAGAACTCAGAATCCTGGATTAGGCTGTAGTTACTTTGCGTGTCCATGTACTGTACAAGAGTAAACACAATTAACAGTTGGACTGTGTGAACTTAGAGGTCTTTTCCAACCTCAGTGATTCTATAATTATATGAGTAACTGAAAATTATGCTGCTAAAATCTTCTGTTCTGACTGATTTACCTGATTAGCCCGCATACAATTTTCAAGGTTGGCCTTTCAGCTTCAGCTTTGATAATTACATTGACAAAGATTGTTAAAGCTGCTACTGTGCAGTTTCCTTATTATAGACAATGTCAGAATGAGTTAGGAGATTCCTGTTTACATGCATTCAAATTCTGATTAAATGAAGTATAAATCTCAAAATTTGCAACTAATATTTCAAGTTATAGTTTATCTTTGCCTGTATTATGAGAAAATAACACACCTCAGTCTAGTGAAGTACAGGCATGTCTTGTAGGCCTTTTTACATTATTTCATCAGCACATCTCCACTGATCTTTTTATTGCTGTTACACTGAAAGAGCAACAAGAGCCCCCAAAGAGACTCTGAGTGAAATATAGCCAATGGGATTTTACTTTGAAAATATTTGCACAGTATTTAATGAAAAAATGCCAGTGTGCTGAGGATTCATTAACTGTTGTATGTTGCCAACAGAGGAATCATAGCTTTTCCTTTCCTCCAGGCCACAAAGGCCAACTCTTATGTCTTCATCTGACAAAACAATGTATTCAGGCTGTGAAATAACCTGTGGTAAAGTGTTTTATTCAACAAACACATCCTAGTGAAAAATCTGCTAGTTTTTTGACCTGAAGTTCCACACTCTGTCCTTTGAAATTTTTTAAAGAATCATGAAGTACATGTCACTTAACAATTTGGAAGTGCATCAAATAAATCTATTTTTTCACACAGAGTAAACTCTTGCCAGGAAAATTTAATAATGTAATTTGCTGAAGCAGAAGACTGTTGATAATGCACTCAGCATATGTAGCCAGCACACAACACTGGCAGCCAGTTCTTTGTCTAGATAAACAGAGGATTTTAGATGTAAAAGTCTAAGTGATTGCTTTATGCCTACATTTAAAAAACCTCCAACATCTAGGATATTATCACCGGGCAATTACAAAGAAAGAGATTCCCATGGGATCTTACATGGCATCTTAGAAGATTTTCTGTTTGCATTCTCATCATTCCAGATTTCCATCTGCAGTGGCAAAACAGTGTTATAGAAGTTTCCTGTCACACAGAATTCTGTGGCAAATGCCTTATCATCAGATAATATTCATTCATAAGAACCAAAGGCTTTTTCTGCAAAAGGATGGGTTTGCTGAGTTGTTTTCTTGACTTGTTTAATTCTCAGTTTCTTTACAATATTGCTTTTTAAGCAAAGTTTTTGTTATCATTAGAACGAAAAATGGTGGAGACTCAGAAGATCTGATAAAATTCTCAATTTAAAATTTTGACAGAACTAATCCAATTACCTATAAAGGAAACTTGGAAAAAGAGGAAAGAGGGAGGGATTTCAGAATTTTTTCCCCCTTTTATTTTCCGATTTTTCATCCCATTATAATTTGAGGTTGCATTTTTGCATCCTGAAATACCTTCAGGAATGGCTTGAGGTTTCCAAATGATCTGACAGCTCTAGCTGTGGAGCTTGCTGGCCACCAAAACTCTCAAGGGAATCACTGTGTCTTTTCTGTTGTGGTCATTATTCTTACATCTGTATAATGGTGAGCTGATTGAGGAATGGCATATGTGAATATTTTGCATGAAACCTTCTTGTGCTGCTCCCGTAGAATCATAGCAGCTGGGACAGGTGAGGGCCATGAACAATGAAAAGGCCTAAGTTTAGATCTACTGGATTTTCACAACTGATGTAAGGTCCAGATCTTCAGATGATATTAATGAATAGCTATGATGACTTACTTGGAACTGCATCAGCACTGTACTGGCACCATGTATAGATCTCAGAGGATAATGGTATTTTAAAATCCCATCACTGTCATGGGAAATAACTGATAAACAGCTTTTTTTCTGCTCTAAAATCAGTTTAATAAGGAACTGCATCAAAACTGAGATCAGGATTTCAAATAATACTGGAGTATGTCATTATACTTATATGGGTGGAATTGGAAATCAAGATTAAGACATTATGTAACTATACATGCATTGTGATTACAAAATACAAATATGGAAACATATGAGAATGTGAGAGTTTTCATGTATTTGTTATCTGCCATGTGGCTGTGGTATACACGTATGCCACAATAAGCACAAATATTGATTTTATATTTTCCCTCTTGTGCAGGGATGTATAAAGCACAGACTAGAAGTCAAGTGTTTTAAATTGGACTTGGCTGATGTAATAGCAAATGAGTGTGCTGTATCCAGATTTTACTGACATGTAATAATCTGTGTATTCATAATGAGTATTTTCATAGAGCTATTTGTTTTGAAAATCTATGGCAATCCAAATATTTTCTTAATAACTTGACCCTTGTCTTTCAGAATTTGATTAATTTTTATGACTTTTTTTTTTTTTTTTTTTTTTTTTTTTGGTAGATGGTGCTCTCTCAAATGAGTTTTGATATTGTTACTGGAAGTTCTATCCACTGAGATACATTTAAGTTTTATTGTGTAAATTAACTATATAATCATGAGATGCTTTACATTGTAGTCTTTTACATGCTAGGACAGCTGCCACCAACTAGAAATGTTTTCTAAAGCAGGAAGATGTAAAAGGCACCCAGTCAGTGAGAGAGAGAAATGGCCTTAGAGAAAAATCCCTGTGAGAAGCTGCTAAGCCTCTGCTTTGTTAGTCTTTGGTCTCTTCTGTTTTGTTGGACTGTAGGTACAATGGATTTATATGTGTATAAAAAATTGTGTCAGATTAATTGTCACAAAAGGCTTATCTTAGCCTTTTACAGTTGTAATCTTCTCCTGTTTTACATTGGATGATAACTTTGTGAAATACCTAGTACTTGGGAAGGTTAGTGGTTTAGATGTTAACTTGGTTATATCCAGACTATTACAATCTTTCTTTCCAGGGTTGAAATGACCTTAATAGATTTAAATAACCTCGAAAAACTTTGTCAAATTGGCAACTGTAATTGTTCGTCAAGTAGTTGGATTGCTATGGAAGCACACTCTGCAAGCTTTCAGAGAAGGCTGATTTCATTGACATAATTTCTCACTCCTACAATTGCTGGGATATTGTGAGCACAGTGAGGTGAGTACTTATTTGAGCAGCTGCTGCCAATAATATGCCTTTCTGAAGGCTGTGCTAGCTGCTGGAAATTCTGTAATCATATTACCACAGTATGTACTTCTCTTTGGAGGTGAGGAAGCTGTAAAGCCTTAAACGTTGGATCAGCTAGTATTCTATTTGCTCTTGCAAATAGACTTTGGCCAGGCTGAATTTCTTGTTTGAAAAGCAAAACCTGGTGTGGTATTTTCACCACATCCTTTCAGATCTGAAATAGGCTCAGAAATGGGTCTCAGTGGTGTAGACATTTTATGTACAAGAGAAATTCAGAGTTGCCTGTTGTCTCGCTCACACTGTGAGTGACTAATCCATTATCACATGTTTAAATCTGGCTGTTGCCTACTTCACTCTTCAGAAACTGTAACACATTATCTGACCAGGACCTTTTGCCTAACACTTCTTGTGAGACAAACTGTGCAAAAGTGCTCTGAAGCAGAGTTTGAGTCCTTTCCAGCCTTAGGAGAGCTGGCTTCATTCATGTGCTTTCAGAGTTCTTGTTCAGTCCCCTGAAGGACAGTGTAGAAGTAAAATAAAGTAACTTCTCAGCTACAGCTGCTTTCCTCTCTAAGGACTAGAAAGCCTCAAAATAAAAAGGTTTTCCAGTCTGATAATACTAATTTTGGATCTGTCTGCAGATTTTTCATCGTCAAGGTAGTTTTCCTAATGACAATTACATAAAGCATAGTTGACTTGTTCAGTGGGAAAAGCAAACCATGTGGAAAAACCACACAGTGGATTCACATTTGCCCTGTTCTTACAGAAGCAGTGTTAGTTTGTGTGACATCAACCAGTTAGTCCAGGTACAGTGTTGTGCTAAAGGACTGCATTGAAGCTCGCTGGGTGTCTCGGCTCTACCGCGCTCTGCACACATATCCTGGCAAGAATGCTGGAAAGCAAAGGCCTCTGAGGTTGATTTCATTTAGAATAAGAATTGCTGTTTCAGATTTCTTGTTTGGATGGTCCTGTTATTCCACGGGCTTGTTTTGTAGTTGTGCCAGTCGGCTCCAACTGAAACTGAGCTGTACTGGTGTAAGGCTGTAGTAGCTCACCTCTGCCTTCAAATGGTCTCAGCATTCAGATAAGAAAATCATTAGGGTTAGAAGGAAGCAGTCTTAGTGAGGTGAAATTACTATGACTTTTCTTAATTTCTGGATCCAGATTCTTCCGTTAGTTAAACTCTTCTTTCACAACAGTAGCTGTGTCTGCTCTCCTTTTTTCCCCCCAGCCATATGTTCCTTAGGTAATTAAGACGAAGTCAGGGGATGAAGTTTTTAGGTCTCTTTGGGAAAAGTGTCATTACAGAGGCCTGATTATGCAAAACAGAAAAGAAGATTTTTCCACTTGGCAAATGCCAATTAGCTTTTCCAGTGGCTTAGTGTAGGAGTTCAGCATGATTTCCATATTTTGAAAATAAGAATTGCTGGGAGATTAGAACAACATGGATTGCAAAAAAAAATGGTATCATGTTTGAAAAATGATTGTCTTCACAGTTTTGAGTTATCAGAGCATATAAGAAATGGTGTTATATATGAGTGTTTCATCGAAGAAAATAGAATTGCAAAATCAAGCTTCTTTTTTCTTTCTTGTAAAACTTGCTCATTTTTCAGGTTCCTTGTGATTTAAATATTTTTCTTCAGGAGCTGTCAGATGGAATTAAACTAATCACCAGCGCTATGCATTTCACTTCATTTCATGTCCACTGCATCTGAAGTGAAACCCACCTAGCAATTATTACCATTCACTTGCAAAGCTGCTATATTCATAATTTATGTTACCCAAAATGTAGCCAGTGAGAGAAAGTGTGAAATGCTTCTGTGCTGATGTGAAAACATGAAATGAACTCAGAATTTTTGGCATAGATTGAATTTAAATATAACTCAGCATGATTGAAAATCTCAGTGTCCTAGATTTACACTTTTAGGTTTCGATTTATACTAGGCATGAGTAAGTGTTGTTAGCTGCATGAATAATGCATCATTTTCTTCAGCTCAGCTCATTCTCTTCACATGTTTATTCATATACGCTGTTTAAATGAACCCAAATGCTTGTATTGGTAGGTGTTCACTGGTGCTCTGACAGGCTGCAGGACAGACCAGTTTCCTCAGGCTTAAAACAACCACAGAACTACTTTCCCAGAGCTCACCTTCTCAAATGACCCTTTACACTTAGTGGTCACCTGCATTCAATAACAGAAGCCCCCTTTCATAATTCTGTATCATTATCTTGAATAAAATTCTTGTAATTTTATATGTATTTTTGTAATGTATTTCTTGTGTCAGGAGTACTAATTTGTAGAAACAAGAAGTAGCTTTTGTGACAAAACTCAAATGCACCCAGGGTTTGGGACCTGAGGATGTTATTTTTCCCTTAGACACAAGATACCACAATCAATCCACATCTTTTCAGAGCTCAGGGGGTCTGTGAAGAAGGGATTGAATAAACAGAAGAAGGAAATAGGGTTGAATTTGTCAGGTTTCCTTGTTAGAGGAGCTGCACAGTGCTGTTCGTGTCAGTTCACAAAAATGAATCTGGGCAGGAAAGAGAGACTAATATCACCTAATTTTAGATGAATGGAAACTAATTTTATTACTTCATTTGCAGTTTGTCATTCTACAGTTTAAATGTCACAAACTTGACTTTTATATTATGTCAGTTATTCAAACTTGTGTACATCCGTAGTTTATTACTGCCTGTATGCAGATAATGAGTACACTTCCTTTAAATGATAAAGTTTAGTAACAATTGTTAAGGTAGCACATTATTATTGTGCTCAAAGCATACATTTAATCTGCAAAAGGAGCTTTATAAAGGTATTAGTGATAGGTATATGCCACACAGCCATCAGCGTCTATATGGCTTTTTCCTCAATTCCTTACCATGAGTAATATATTTTCTTTATCCCAGAGCTTGTGGTGTTTGTTATATATTAGGTACTGAGAAATGCAAATAACATGCACACATTCACAATAAAGTCTGCAATAGAAATGGAACTTAATTTGTGCTTCTTGAATCCATGTTTTTGCCTGGATGCTACAGTACTGCCCATCCTTTTTGTACTACAGTTGTGTCTTTGAAAATTATCTATAAATGAGGACTTACTAGATATTTGAGTTATTCAAATGAAAAGATGAAAACTATCTGCTTGTTATTTAGTCTCATCCTCAATTCCCACTTTCTGTAACTATTAGTCCACTAAGATTGTTTAAAAAAAAAAAAAAAGGGAAAAAGAATTCATTGAAGTTTATTTGTGGTGCTGGACAGAATGTAATTTTCTGTATTATGAAAAATGTGTTTATGTGTTGTAGAAACATAACAAAATTTTGCAATTTGAAGTGAGATAAACCTGAAGGTTTTAAAATTTAACCCAGAATGAAAATGTGAATAATTCTTTAATTTCTGAAGTAGAATTTCTTCGAAATGACACAAATCACTTATGCTGATATGGGGCACTTTTTCCAAAGAAAAATTCCTGGTTGCCTTATATTAACTCTCCATCTTCCTAAGACCCATGTAATGTTCTATAATCAGATCTAGACACAAGCAGCTATTCCATATTAATGCAATTGCAAGATTCCATGAAATAATAAGGCAATGAGAGCTTTGAGGTGTGAGCTATTGGCAACTGTTACTATCAGTTTAATAAGACTTTCTCAGAAATGAACAGTTTTTCCCAGTGCAGAATATAGAGTTTCTGTCAGCCCAGTACAAATGGAAATACCAGTCATTTTCAGAGAAAATCGTATTCTACATGCAAAATGAAACAACACAATGGTCATTAAGGCTTATGTACAATCCAGTGAAATGACCTAAGGAATGATAGATCCACAAGCTAGAATCTCTTAAAAATTTTCCCATTTTTCATGTCTTAGCTCTCTTGAGTCAGTCAGCTTAAACTTTAGAACACATTTCTGCTGCTTGTCCTATTTCTTTTCAGACATGACCCAAAAGGGTCGGGGTATTTGGGTTTGCATGGCCAGGTTACTTCTAATTGCTCTTAGCAAAGGTTGGATCTAAACCAAATGTTTTTAGGAAAGTGTTCTTCACTAGGCTGCCTACATAAACTCTGCTTTTTGTTAGTCTCATTAGCAGTCCCAGACGTTGGAAAATTCCTTTGCTTCTTCCTCCACACATGTGCTGCCTTTTCATCAGCATTGGCACACCCTGCACAGTGTGGGGAAATGCAGATGTCTGAGATAACTGGCAGTATAATAAATGGGAATTAACTGACACTAAAATGGGAATGCTGGACAAGGAAATCCATGAAAACAAAGGAAGACTGGCCTTCATGAAATAGTAAGAATATGAAAATAGTACATCTTTTAGCAAAATAATTTTCATTACTGTTTCCTTTGATAGAAAATTATTGGAATGGAATTTATTTTTGGTAAACAAGATGTGCAACTACCCTGTTCTGTAGGGATGTAGCCTTTTCAATGCTTTTAAGGCTCTGTTTCCCAGCTTTCCTAATGTATTGGTCATGTAAACATCTCTAGTTTCTCCATGAGAGCACCCACCTGGTGTTCCTTCAAGTGTATCTAATCTTTAATGGGCCTTCCAGGGCCTATATACACAGGCTACTGATGATCTGCCTCATAACTGATTCCATGTAGAATGGCCAAATCTTCTAGCACCTATCAGTGGTCCGCACAGCAGAGTCAAAAACATCATTACATTCACCAATGCCCAGAGTCTCTCACCCACTGGGTGCTTCTTTGGTACTGGGAAGGAACAGGAGCATGCAGCAGTGATATCCAGCAAGGAAAGAGACTGTGACTGTGTGCTATATATGTGATTATTTTTAACAGCTTATGTAGACTGTAATGTGTCAACATGAGAGCTCAAGCATGGCAGTAGAAGATGTGGTTATGTCTTAACAATATTTAACTATATAGTACTTAAGGAAGAGCAAATGAGAGAACTGTGAGATAACTTTGCTGGTGACATTGAATAAGCAGAATTATTTATTGAATAACTATGAAGACGGCAGTGGATAGCTATAACAGACACTAGCAGAATTTTTCTTTGAACCATGAGCAGTACAGTGTTATGGTTATGGCAGCAAATCCCTGAATTGTCCCAGTCCAGTAAGTCCTCAACACCTCTTTCTTGACATTCCAGGCCCACACTCCTGGCACCTGGTATGTTGAGAGGCCCTAGGTGGCTGTTTATCAGTGTAACCACTGATTCTTAGATGCTGGGATCAGATGTCTTCTGCCGATCGTCTTGGTCGTCTTTAAGTTGTCTTTTTATACCTTCAAGGTGCTATGACCAAGACCTT
This sequence comes from Acanthiza pusilla, assembly GCA_036630365.1. Classification (NCBI taxonomy): domain Eukaryota; kingdom Metazoa; phylum Chordata; class Aves; order Passeriformes; family Acanthizidae; genus Acanthiza; species Acanthiza pusilla. The sequence continues at coordinate 37,343,801 of JAXCHO010000164.1, read as the reverse complement.
CTGTACTCCTCAGTATGTACTTCTGTGCTTTCTCAGAGAGATTGCTCTTTACTTCTGTTGAGTCAGTTAACTAAAGACAGCTGGTCATTGTTGGTCACCATGTCCTCACCCTGCAGCTGTTTTCCAGCAGTGACACTTCCATGAAACTGTTTCTCTGTCCTCATGCCAAAGCTCTCTTTATGGCACTGTTACTGCAATATTTTCCTGTATTTTATTAATGATCTTCAGTCAGAAATTTATTAAATTATTTTAGTTGACCATTTCCTATACTGTGTTCTTGAATTTGTGACCCTTTTCAAACCTTCTCCAACCTCTCATGATCCCTCTGAAAAGCAGCCAGAGCTTCCACCATATTGACTGCTCTCCTCATTTTCTCTTTCTGTTGCTTTGCTTTTTTCCTCCTTTGTCCATTTTCTACATTTTTTTAGGGTGTGAGACCTAAGTAACAGAGGCCAGTTGGCCTTTTTTGCCCATTTAATGTACTGGTATAGTGATATTCCCTCTTTCTGGAGCATCCTCCAGAGCCCTGCCGGGGCAGCTGCTCTATAGCACCACATTTCCATATAAAGGAGCCTCCCTTTTTTTGACTCAGAGGAAATTAATACAGTAGTAAGACCACCACACTTTATTATTTTATTAATCAATAGTATGTGATTATTTTTAATTATAAAGCATTAATTTGGTGCAGTTATTATTACAACCCACATACGTAAATACACAACATATTAATTATTTTAATTATGAAATCCTAAAAGTCTTATTATTTTAAGATAAAATAATTGCAGTTTTGGTAATCAAGAAAAAAAATGGAAATTTCTGGCTTATTCCTGTGAATATGGATAGTTTAGAAATGACACTACCTCCCTTAGAAAAATTGCTTATTCATTAAAAGCTGCATTTCAACTTTTGAGTGCCTAAAAAAGTGAAAGTGATGTTCAAATAATACAGAAACTGGAAATCTATTATGGAAGTAAATTCTTAATCGTGCAGCAACTAGGAGTGATTGCTGAGGAAGTGTTTATGTACAGTTATCAGAATATTGTATATAATACACAGTCATAAATCTGTTGAAGAATGTAATTCATCATAACACTTATTTTACATACTACAGGTGAGCTGACCAAAATAAAAAATAACCCTACAAATAAAAAAAACCTAAAGTATTCAAACCTGGATGAATTCATGTGTGTCATCTCAGCCTACAAAAAACTGTCTGGGTATTGTGATTTGCACAATCTGGGGTCACCTTGAGTTTGCACTAATGGAAAGAAAAGAAGTACATAGCTGGAATTTGTGGATTAAGTCCTTAATTTATTGGTGTAGTACAATTAAGATCCTGATTCAGCAAAGTATTTTTTCAGCAAAATATGCCTTACCTTTCACTATTGTCACAAAGTAGTCACTTCAGTTCATTGCACTTTTATGTATATGAATATCTTCACAGAGGACTCTTATTTTTGCTGAAAATGTCTTAAAGAAAGTCATTTTCCTGCTGTCATGCTTTAGACAGAATAGCATTATGCCAAAGCAAAAATGAGATTAAAGAGTTTATCTTTTTTGATCAAATTGAAGAAAATTAAATGAACCAATATTACACAGGCCAAGAAACAAGTTTGGTTTTCAAAGGTTTCTGCTTTAATGAATGATGGCAGCTAAAGGAGCAGATATGAGTATTTTGCAGCCTTTTAACATACCAGTAATGATTTATAAGCATTGCATTATACCTTTCTTGTTTCAACCCTCATCAAGCATCTCTCATTTTTCAGTTTATACATTCTTCAGAGCAGGATATGTTTGCTCAGTGTCTAGAACAAAAGGGCTCTTGATCTTAATTGGGGCCTTTGGCTTCTATGGTAATCTAAATTATTAGGGAACAATAACCAACAAGATTGTTAGCAGTATCAGCAAGGACATTTCAAAGGCCATTAATGCCAGTTAATGTTTATGTATCATATGAGAGGCCACTATTACTATGAAGTTAAAAATCACCGTAGCAAGATATTATTAAGCTTATAAAATTCACTTTGCTTTTGTGGGCTAGGATTTTAATAACATCAAATTACTAGTTTGCAGTCTGAATCTTCTGATAGTATATTGGATAGTAACTTGGCAGAAGTGTGTGGGTGTCTAATGTCACTTCTATTTATCCTTTCCATCACCAGTGACCTTCAAACTACAAGCATAGAATCCTCTAGGGGATTCACATTTCAGAATGAAATAATTCTTGATGGATGGAATCAGAATGATGCTTCCTTAGATATTTCAGAATTCTTTCACTGTCATAGTGGTAAAATTTCTGATTGGGTTGAGAATGGTAGTAGTCTGCCTGATTGTTACTATAAAGAGAAAGTCAGCAAACTTTAGTTTCCTTAATAATAACAATCAAATAAAACCTATTTTGTTCTAACTACCTCCTCTTCCAGTTTAGAGATTTAATGTGGCTTTATATCAAAATCAACCTCAGTGTAAACAAAAAATATGTAACTGCCATTCTTCTAGGAAGTATCATAAGCTCAGAATGGCCAGACTTACACATGTAGCAGGAAACTGAACAACAGATTTACTTGTGTGTTTTAGCATCTTTTGCACCCCATAATTTCCTTTTCTATGTCCAGAGTAAAGTAGAAGGAAATATTATACTTGTGCAGTTGTCAGATTGCTTGCTAAGACTGACCTAGATAGATTCTGTAAGGTTTGCATGAGGTCCCTGCTTGCATACGATATCCTTTGTCCATCATTTAGCTGTCAGCTAACCTGAGGAGGCTTGGCAGCAGGTAAAGTGGGAGCTGTAATCCACTCTTTGCTCTTTAAGGCTGTATCTAGTGGTTTAGGAACTGTCACTCAGGCAAAGGCAAAATTTTGTCCTTCCTCCAAAAGGAGCAGACAAATGTAGGGTTGTTAGGGTTTCATCCCGTGTGCTCTGTTTCTTCTTTAGCTACAGGAAATATCTAAAATCATAGGGACTGTGATGGGAAATTCAATTCGAGATGGGCAGTACGGTGTACATAAAGATTAGAAAAAGGAAGCAAATGTATATTAATTCAAAGGTAATGATCATAAATAAGCAATAATGGTAAAATGATTGTCTATAAATAACAGTTAATCAAATACTGTTGTGTATCATATGTCATTTCGTGTCCTTACTGTCACAAGCTGTTGATTCTGTGACTGTGTCCCTTCTGTAAGCTCTTGTCTACATGAAAATGCTCTCAGTATTGTTTAAAAGTCTCCAGCTGGGCTACACAAAGCAGTTTGTTAGCTCAGGTTAAAGCATGCTCACATTATCTAAAAATTTACAAATCTTCAAACAACTTTCTTATCATTTTTCCAGATAGGTAAATAAATTTTCATGTTGTTCATTTAACTAACTTAATGTCCCCATAGAGTGGACACCAGTAAAGTTGCAATTGTGCAGGGACTTAAAATGGAGAATCTGTTACCAGGCTGGGCAGATCTGGGACTCAGATGCTCCGTGGTACACACATCATCATCCCTACTCTAATCAGGGTAATCACATAGCACCTACTTTCTTCATCGTTAGTGGGGCTTATTTCATCTACTTTTTTCAGTGGTCTTGGGTTTTTACCTCCTGATATTCTATCTTTGATCCTTAGAAGAGTTTTCCTCCAATTTCTTTTCCAAGTTTTACTCACATCTCTGCTCTTAAGTCCCCTTTGAAGCACCACCTGCCCAGGAATCATGCCTTGTGAGAATTCATTTTTAGCTCTCTTTTTTGGTCACTAATATGATGGTTATTTTTTAAAGCAATCTTTTTTTTTTTAATCCCACCCCTGGGTTTTTTTTTTTTTTTTTTTTTTTTTGTTTGTTTTGTTTTGTTTTGGTTTGGTTTGGTTTGGTTTGGTTTTGGTTTTGGTTTTGGTTTTTGTGTTTTGTTTTGTTTTGTTGTTTGTTTGGTTTTTTGGTTTTTTTTTTTTTTTTTTTTTTTTGAGAAAATGTAATTACTTGAAGAACACAATGTAAATATGTGGCACTACAGACAGGCTGGGATTTATGAGAAAGCTCAGCTTCCGGGTGATATGACACCATGTGATTTTGCAGCCCTGAATTCATCCCCTTTACTCCCTATTTTGCTTTAAATAATATGTGACTGTGCCTTCTGTCATCATAACTGCTTTTCTGTGATAATTGTAGCTTGTTGAAGCTAGACTACCTAGCAGATAGGAAGAAACTTCCAGACTTAGATCTGTTCAGAGGCAGCAAGCTAATATGATGAAGGCCAAATTTATGGCTAGAAACCTATTTTCCAGTTTTAAAAGGCACTGTCTTATGCTGTGTAGCTCATCTAGGTATTTGATATATTCAGCTTATTTAATGAGGAATGTCCTGTGAAGAATGATACCATATTTCTTGTCCTTGTCTTGTTAAATGCATCACCCAGAGGCATATTCAGAAGTCATGTAAATTTGATGATAAGGAATTGGCTTCTTTTTTCTCCTCAGTGCTCCAGATAAAACAGCTGGGAGCATAGGGATGTTATTACTAATGAAGAAATTGAAGAAGAATTTTGCCTTCATGATAAGCTAGCATAAAAGAAATATTATTTAGCTAGAGGTTTATGCAAAACTCATAACTGCAGTATCTGAGCATCTGTTTAACAATGAAGGCTGTCTTAAAAGTGGAATATAACTCTTATAATGATTTACAAGGTAGTAAATGAGTTCTTTCTTGCTAAAATCAGTGCCGAGAACTATAAGCCTGCACATAGCACAGCAGGGCAGCTTGTATATTGTATTCACAGGCTGGGTTCCTGTTGCAGCAATATTAACTCTGAGAGCAAATAACTGAAAGTGTTAACTCCAAGAAGAAGTCATTAAAAATGCCATTGCATGAGGTAACCTCTCATTAATGTATGCCAAGGCAGTCTACATGGAATAGTTACCACAGAATGGTGAGGTAGGCTGCGAAGGTTGGCTTCCCAAGCAGATTTTACCCTGAAACATTTTCTGTCCTTTCTCTTGTAGTCTGAAATTCATCCAGCTTCCTCAATTTTTCTTCTTTAAGATCAAATTAAAAGAGGAGATAACTAATTATAGAAATAGCTGTAAGCATTAGAAGTATTGATGTGATATCCTCAGATATAATTCATAAGAATCTGACATGATTTTCCAAAAGGTGTCAGTAAGCCTTACTTATGTCAGTAAAGCTTACTCAGTATTGTTTTACAAAGAAGGCACTTATATTCTCACATATAAATATCATCCTTTCAAGTTCATGTTTCAGATATCAAATTAATAAGATAAATGATAAAAAGTCTAGTTAATTTTATGTGTATTAGGGACATTGTAATTGTTGCCTTCTTTTACATAAAATCATGTCAGTATGATAATTGTGAAGCCTCAGTGGCAGGAAAGTGAAATGAGTTCTGTCCAACTATTAGAGCTCATTCAGCAATTAGATTAAAAATTTTTAAAAGTATTCTTGCACGTTGATCTTTTGTTTTCTTTGGTAAAGAGAGGCAAAACAGAAGAAACTTCAAGAGCACTGGTTTGTATATGAGTGAAAGTCCATCTTTTGCTATGATTATTTTAATGGTGAGATATTTTCAAACATGCAGTGGAAGTTCTTACACTGGAACCCTGACATTAGTCATATAGCTTTTTACTCTGAAACACAAAGTCAGTAGCTGCCAGGTGAATGCAGTATTTCAGCTTACACAGGCTGGTCCAAGAGAAATGACAAGAAGACTTAATGCCAGAATCTTCCAAACAGGTACTTTTCTCAGTTGGGTGCTGAAAGAAGCAATTACTGTGTGAAACTCACCTAGATGAGGAAAAAAATGCCACATTTGCTAAGGCTGATATTTCCCATGGCTGGTATTTTCTTGTCAAAAATACTCCTTTAGCACCTTTTGTTCTGGCTTACAGAAGCTAATGTATTTCTCCTGTCTGTATTCTTAGGAAGAAAAAGTGACGGTATTCCTTTACTTTGGGACTGATATTGAATGATATTGTATATAGATCAAGCTTAATTAATTCTTTTGAGGCAGTGTAATAAGAACCAAGGTCACAACGATGCTGGATTTCATCATTGAATAGCACTGTCAATTTTTAAGGCACAAAATGACATTGCTGTTCAAGAATAACAGAGGATCCTTACTGGACAGAAATAAATAAAGAGAAGGAAAATATTAAGCTTTTGGATGCCTATAACATATGAACTGAAGTTCCTAGAGGCTGCTTTTTTTTTTTGTCAGCAGAGTTCACATCAACTGCCAATATGTCTGAGGAATGATTTTCTATTATGCACACCAAAGTCTGTGAACCAGAGGTGTCCTTTTAATATTTATACAGAAATTATTTCATTGTTTCCAAGGCAATTTCCTCTAAATCTCTGTTCAGTCTTCAGGATTATGCCCTGTAAGATGCTTGGAAAATACTAAAAGCAAGTAAAATTTCTTAGTGAGAAAAATTCTTTCTTGGGAGAAATCTGTCCTGCTTTAAGAGAAGACCTAATGCCTATAATATAGGGAAGAAAAAAGAAAGAGGTAGATGTTTTGGAAATGCAGGAGTAGTTCATTAAATTTCTCAAGATAAAGATAAGCAATGTATTTTCACAGAATTAAATTAGAGAGGTAATATTATTTGTCTTGGAAGAAAAATGAACCATTCTGGATGAGGTAATTGGGAGGTGAGTTGGCAATAATTATATGCCTGCTGAAAGGTAAATAAATAATGTATAAACATGCAATTTAAAAAAATTCCTCCTGATTTGGGGCAAGTACTATATTGCTCTTGAAAAGCTAATAGAATAAGTATCCTGGGAAGAGCATCAATAAAGAAAAGACTGGCAAGTAGCCAGCTGACAAATACATGTAATGTTTGTAGTGTTTGTGATGAAAGACAAACTATCTTTTGGGCATTAATCCTAAAGCAGCTGTTACCTTGACAACTGCAGGTAATGGATGGTTGTAGTGTTCATCTCTCCAGATTTGCTTTTAACTACTAATAAAACATTAGAACAGCTTGTCTTAAATGGTTTCATGCGGCTTTCCAAAGATTTGGTGCTCAAGTGATTAATCTGTTCGTGAATGGCAGTTTTGCATATAAAATTGAATTTGGGGAACTTGACACATAGGAAAGACAAGCAGTTATTTATGAGGTCATCTGACTTTGTGGCTGCCTTAGTGGGAAAATTGTTATAGAAATAAAGCCCATTCTATTTTTCTGCAGTATTTGCAATGCAGGTCCTCAGGCTCACCTTGTGTTGTGTCACTGAACACAGGCACAGCTGCTGAGCTCCTGGCCTCGGTAGGCTCGGAGGTGTCTCCCTGTGGTGTGAACACATTCTGTCCATGCCTGCCTGCTTAGGTATTCCACTGCATCCCCCTTGCTGCATGGTGGAAATGTTCCCTGGCACGCTGGCTGTGGTCCCTGGTGGAAAAAAGCAACCTCAGGTGGCAGTGCAGCAGAAAATGTCTTTTGCAGCATAGTCATACGGACAACGCACCAAGAAGTATGTCATATTTTAAACTGTACTCAGCAGTGGTCCTCTCAAAAATCGTATTTTATGGACTATTGTAGGTCAGCATGGGTTGGGGAATCAGAAGGGATAGGGAATGACCATTTTGGCATTTCATGCTACCCTAACAACTGTCTGCTGCCTCCTGCTCCTGCTCATAGTCCCACAGTCAGAATACAGGCCTGGGTGTGTTTCTGACCCTGCTTGTGAGGAACTGCAGCCTCACTCAGATCTGAATAATGTCTTTGTGTACTGTGAAGGGAGTGTCTTACCTGGAATTTGGGCAATCTTTATATAATGTACTAATCAAGTAACAATGTCTATACCTTGATTGTGCTTAATGACAACTCTGTTAAAGGAAATATAGTATTAAAGCTTTAAATTTTCTACGGGCAGACTGGCCCTTGAAGCTGTCCTTAGTGCTTCAAATTGGATTCCCAAGAAATTAATCAAGGTTAGCAAGACTGCAATTTCCTACTCTCATTGCAACCTAATATTTTTGGATATGCTGAAGTTTATAGTCAGTATATAGATGCACTACAAAGAATTGTTCTTTAAAAAGTCCTCAGGATGTGTGTGTATTTTGTCAGTTCATTTGTTTACTGCAAAAGAAAAGTAAGTTCAGCTAAAGAAATTGGGTTTTGATAGTGAACTCATGACAGATTATACAAATATCCTTCTGGGCCTTTTAGTAGATTTTCCTCTACAGAAAATACTTGTTAAATCATGTACTTAGTTCTATCACACTTTCATATGTATTTCGGTGTTTATCTTCTCTAGCACTGAGGCGTTATGTTTTCAGCTGATGTACATCCAGTTACTTAGCAATAGAATTTAATGTCTTCTATATTAATAGGATTGTTGGAAAGTGTGAACGGCCCTTGGACAGAGCTATTAAGTCAGCCCTGGGAGCTACAGCTATTTTTATACCTGGGAGATAAACAGAGAGAAGTTTAATATTGATACTGAGAATTTTATTCTGATCCATAGCACCTTGTGATCTATGGCATAGCCTCAGGGCATGAGCTCTACAAGCTGATCTCAGAAAACTGGGTAACTGCTTGCTCAGTTCTGGTAGTTCAGGCTTTTGTCCATATATTAACTTAGGGTTTTGTGCATTTTGTGCATGTGTATAAGTGTATCCATATTTTAAGTTTCTGTTGTAGAAAAATTTTGCAATTACCCTCTCTTTACCAGCAGAAGAAAAATATTCAAGGTGCAGGACTGTGAGATTATTAAAAAGCCACAAGTCTTATTCTTGGCAATGAAACGAAGTTATGTAAGTAAACACTACTGACATATTCATCAGTTTGATTTGTTCTCTAAGACTTTATAGAGCAGCAGAAAGGCTTATTTAATACTGCAGCTGCTTCTGGTTAGGAGAACACAACACAGAGGGTTATCAAAAATGACAAACCAAAAATCGAGACACATTCCAAAATGTTGTCAAGAGAATCAACAAGGATAATTTCTGCTTTCTGCCCTTCTCTTTGTCTCCTGGGATCACCTGCCTGCCATCATCATCAGCTTTATCTGGCCTTCCAGGTCTACTAGAGATCGAATGTGCTTTGTTATGAATTTGTTACGAATGCATTGGAGTTTCTGGTCAGTAGGGTGAAGAAAGTGTCTGTGGGTACTGAACAGAGAAAACCTGGACATACGCTGAATGGCAGTTTGAAGGAAGTAACTGCAAGGCTTATCCTGTGTTGTAGCAGATGTTGGCAAGCTTAGTACAATTAGGAATATATACAATTAGACATATTACATGATATCATTTGATAAAGAGCCAGAGGAAGAAATCTTCCTCTGTGTTACAATACAGTAGAAACTGTGTAACACTTTCAGCAATTTCTTTTGCAAGAAAAAGAATGGAAGAAATAGTTACAGTATTTCCACTGGCCTTAATTCAAGATGGAAATAAAGAAAATTAGCATTACCTCCTTTGCTGGGTCACTGCAGAAGGCTTTTTGGCATTCTAGCAAGAGCAGTTTGGTTGCCAGGAGACAATAAGTTAATTTTGGAAGGTAATGCCCTCCAAGCAAGTAATGCCAACATTCTAGATCAGAATAAAATCTAATGATCTGTAGCCAGAAGCTTGCTTTTTAAAAGGATTTACCTCTCTACCTTACTGATAATAAACAAAGTGTGCTGCTGCATTTTCTGTTGCTGGCAGAACAAAATCCTGAACAGTAAAATCTTAGGGTGCTGTTAAGTAATCAGCATAAAAATAATGCTGCAGCAGGCTCATCTAGGTTAAGCCATCTGCTAACTATGCTGGTACATATGTCAAATGACAGACTGCCGAAACTGTTTTTCATGGTCTTAAAATACAGGGGAGACCAATGAAATGTTACAAGGACAAATTCAAGAAAAGTCCACAATTAATTAATGTGTGGCATTAATTTCACCATATGGGACATGGCAACTAAAGGCTTTTGCGACACTAAACATTTATTGATGCTGTTAAAGTCTATACACAAAACCATACTGATACCTCAGAATGGTAATAGCAGCAGAGCAATGTAAAAGTAAGAAATGAAAGAAGATACATCTCTGATGGTGGTGCCTACTATAGCAGTACAGAAGCATTTCTCTTCAGTCTAGCTGCAAAACTGAATCCTCGTCTATGAAGTTCAAAGTTGTCAGAGTTATGGAGAACACATGGAAGATGTATATTTTAGACAGGAATGACTCATAAAATTGTTTGAGCTTTTCTGGGTGGAGATGGGATACATAGTCATAGGGATTGGTCTGAAGTGAAAATCTTTTGGTTATTTGGGAGAAAGGGTAAATAGGCACATGGATTGCAATGGTCAGCACATGGTCAAGTCTGATGTTGAACAATTTTGACATATTCTGCTTAGAAAAAACTATAGAAAATATCTTGAACGATGTGTGCACTTCTTAATCTTTTTATATTTCTATGTTCTTCTAAGTTTCTAAAGATGAGTTGGAAAATGACAGGATTTTATGGTATCCCTGAAAATTAATAAAATTTTTTCCTTGTGCATGTGTTCCTTCAGTCTGCTCTTGTTTCTTTTTGGACTAGTATACAAATAGGTAGTAGAAAAAGGGAGATCTAGAAAAGATACAAGTCACTGCTGCTTTATAAATATGGTGCTTTTTGTCTGAAAGTTCACCAAAGACAGGAAGTACTCTCATACAGATTTTACAGATGGGGAAACGGAGGTACAGAGCCGTCATCTGAGTTGACAGGTTAAGTTGCACGCAAGTGGAATAGTAATGCAGCGCCTCTTCCAGAGTATCAATCCAGTGTTCCTACTGATATTTGCCCCAGATATAGAAGGATTTCTGAAGAAAAAGCATCCTCAGCCTGAAGAAAACGTCAGAGTGTAGCACACAGGCAAGGAATCTAGACACTTCATGGCATCAAGCCTTGCCAGCACCAGGAGATGTATGAGAGAAGAAGGCCCCGCTTGCTCCATTATACATTTAGCTATGCAGTGCAGGAAAAGGAGATGGAAGAGGGAAATAATGTGAGAATGGGAGAAGAGGGTGGTGGCAGGATGAAAAAAGCAAAAGAGTGCTAAATATAAACTGGAGAAGGGCTTTAAGAGGTAGAGAGTAAGAGCGATGTGGAGCACAGTCGAAGAGGAAAAAATCCATCTTTTGAAATGGAAGTATAAGTCCAAAATAATTGCTTTTTTTAATTACCTATAAACTCTGTGGGAGAACAGAGACTAACCTCTTCTTCTGCGTATCTGCACTCTGTATTTTCAATTCTTTTTTTCAAAACCCCACAGCCATACCCCATTTAAAAAAAAAAAAAAAAGATTGCTAAAAGCCTAGGGTAACAAAATCTAAACTCTCTTCTGCCTTTCATGCTATTTCTGCTTTTTTAGAATGTGACAAAGCTGTGTATCTTAGAAAATAGGTTTCAGAATATGTCTATTCAAAGCTATTTTGCCCAGTCTCATTAGTCTATCCTGATACCTTTTTGTTCAAAAGAAAAGATTTTTGGAATTCGTTGGCAGTATGTAATTTCATACTGTCTTTTCAGACTGATATGTGGGGCAGAAATGGATCCATTGTGACTTATGAATCAAAACATTATCACCTGTGACAAGTTCGCAAGTCAGTAGAATAGACTGAAATAAATTACATTGGTCTGAAAACCATTTTCTCTCCTCTCTCCTCTCCTCTCCTCTCCTCTCCTCTCCTCTCCTCTCCTCTCCTCTCCTCTCCTCTCCTCTCCTCTCCTCTCCTCTCCTCTCCTCTCCTCTCCTCTCCTCTCCTCTCCTCTCCTCTCCTCTCCTCTCCTCTCCTCTCCTCTCCTCTCCTCTCCTCTCCTCTCCTCTCCTCTCCTCTCCTCTCCTCTCCTCTCCTCTCCTCTCCTCTCCTCTCCTCTCCTCTCCTCTCCTCTCCTCTCCTCTCCTCTCCTCTCCTCTCCTCTCCTCTCCTCTCCTCTCCTCTCCTCTCCTCTCCTCTCCTCTCCTCTCCTCTCCTCTCCTCTCCTCTCCTCTCCTCTCCTCTCCTCTCCTCTCCTCTCCTCTCCTCTCCTCCAGCCATTGCTATGTTCTTCTGATGGGAAATTTTGCCAAGTTTTTGGCAAAAATCAAAAAGGAGCAGGACCAATTTAACCAAAAATCAGTGACCTTGGAGGTCATTAGACTAAAAGGGAGTAATCTGGAAAAGCATCTTCATTACATAAAACTCAAAATGCAGTGATAATTGTGTTGCCTATAATTTACAAACAGGATGATTAAAGGTTAATGACATTAAACATGAAAACCTAGTAAGGATGGAAGAAACAATGATGGCTGGAGGAATGCTGCTAAACTGATCAGAAGAAACAGAGGATCCTGCATCAGCTAATTCCAGAGGACAATCAAAGGAGATTGATTTACCATTGACCCTGGCCTGAAGACTGTGCAAAGGAATCAACCAAAATGCCTCTTCCTAGAAAGCCATGCAATCTGAACAGAGTAGTTGCCTAAATGGTAATGAGTCTTGCTGTGGGAAGTACAGGTAGAGAATTTAAGAACTAAGTAAAAGAATAGAATCATAGAATGGTTTGGTTTAAAAGTGATCTCAAAGATCATCTAGTTCCACCCACCTGCTGTGAGCAGGGACATCTCCCACTAGACCAGGTTGGTCAAAGCTCCATCCAACCTGATCTTGAACACTGCCAGGGCTGGGGCATCCACAACTTCTCTGAGCAAACTGTTCCAGTGCCTCGCCACTTCCACAGTAAAAAAAGGATATGTTTTAAGAAAATTATAGAAATATGCCAAACTTTTATTTTTCATTTAGTGAGAGGGCCTAAGACAGGAGAAGAGAGTGATGAAGGTGAACTGGAGAACAAATGGAGGAAAACAGAAGGAAAATGAGGTAAAGGGCCTTAAATTTCAAAGCCTGCACAACAGTAATATTATACAATAGTACAGGCCTTCTCTAGGGCATGGCAGTGTGAAAAATAGTAACACTTAAAAAGATGTAGTAGATGAGCAATGACGCAGCGAGAGCACGCTGGTCTCGCTGGCCACCTGGGATCGGTCACAGCCCGGCAGCGGTGTCTGCTAGCGTTCCTGAGGTCCAGGTTTGCTGCAGTCAGAGACAGATCTCCTGGCCGCGAGCTGCGCCTTCCCAGAAGCAGCCACGCTGTGTCTCAGCCGGAGGGCTGCTAAGAGAGAGGGTTCTCCCGCCCGGACTCGAAAGCAGACACAGAGTCACGCGGTGGTCAGTGGCTGGAGTCTGGGGCTGGAGACCCCGGACTCAGCCGGGCATCAGACTTTATTCGGAGGGTAACAACCAATCTCGGAATGGCACAGGGGAGGAACCAGGGAGGGACAAAGGAACTGGGACCAATCGGGAAGGAGGAAGGGAGGAGAGAGGGAGATCCGAATACCATTATGAACTGAGGGACGGGGGGGAACCTTGACCCCTCTCTGGGGCAATCCACCTTTGACTCTACTCCAGGGGAGTTCTATTCTCTAGGTCTCCAGAGGTTCCTCAGGGGAGAAGAAACTCTCTGGGCTTGAACCAACGCTACAGAGCAACACAATGAATGATCCAGTCATGCTGCTGTAAAAAAATCTAGTGGAAGTTTTGAAGTAGTAAACTAGTAAGTAGGATAGAAAGTTGGTATTACTTCTGTATGTGGCATTTGCTAATTCCCACAAAGGAAGGAGGGATATGAATTTTATATAACAAGTCTTAGTCATGAATGCTTCTTGCTGAAAAGCATTCATAATGAAACACCTATATCTAGCCTATCTTCCACCTTAGTGTGTACTCCTAATATCCCTTTGCACTGGATCAACTGCATATAGATTATTTTGTTTCCCTGATGCAAATTTTTGCTATTTCAGATTAGTTCAGGAGAGTTTTGCAATCAGTGACTCATGCAGTACCTGAGAAAGTTCAGGTAAGTTAAGTCAATAAAATCTACCTGACTGGTAAAATGGTTGTAAACTGACAGTGGAATTAGAGTATTTACAGACAAAAAAACAGTGAGGCCTCAGAGAAGAACTGCAACAGTTATTTGAACATTAGAGAAAATCTTGTATAATGGCATAATTAAAGATTGTAAGATAACTGAGAGATGACTTGATTATGGTACATAAGTTCCAAGAAAATATCATCAGGTAGTAATATTCTCTTTCAGTCTAAAAACATTATACCACAAACCCCAGCATCTGGGAATAAAATCCAAGTAAACCTGTAATCAGATGTAAAATCAAATTTTTACCAGTGTGGGTGATAAACTTTTGCAATGAACTGCATGCTTTATGAAGTATGAGATTTGGTGAAACACAGGTAATAGGACTTGTTAGGGAAGTAATAGGGCTTGTTAGAGATGTAGATGAAATGGTTTAGCCTGTGATGTCCAGAGGGGTGTGATCAGATTACTTGTGGTGGTCTCTCAACTCCATACCATAAAATATTTTTGAAGGTGTTTGAGCTTCAGTTGAAAAATTATGATGGCCCACACATCCAGAAAGAATGAAAACTATGTGACAGAATGCTAAAGAAAGCCAAGTTTATGGTGAGTTAGTATTTTTTATTAAAAATGGGAAAGTACAGTTGTGTCTATAGATCATCATTTTAAGGTAGAGTCTAAAATACCCTTTTAAACTTCAAAATCTTGAAGTCTGAATCTAGTAATTACATTTTTTACTGAATGTAATTCAGTAAAATTTTACTGAATGAAATTACTGAAATTTTCATAAATAATGTGGCAATTCTGGACATTAATTGCTATGTAGTTAATTTAGCTTCTGTTCTAAGATTCATCTTGTGTTTGAAACGCATTAAAAGAAATAAGAAAACATTAAATTTATATTTGTAACAGACTTGTGAGTTTTCAACTTCTGATTTTCGAGCTACTGTGACCATACTGGCTATTCCTACATGAAAAAGAATAAATTTATGATTCTTTTTATTAAAATGCCTTACTCTACTGAGACTTTTAGCCTAGAAATTGCCAGTTAAAGACAAAGACTGCCACAGCAGCTAAATTGACAGCTTTGATAGAAGAGATGGAGTCTGAGAGATAGCAATGAGGTTATTGTAATGGTGCTATTTGGTCTGCTGGATGAAACAGGACATAGGATTGTCCTGAATTATTTCCCTGTATGAACTCAGGGGGTGGGGGCATGTGAGATCCAGTTCTGAAGGTGGGCTACAGCCTACAGGAAATGCAATGTGATTATTCTCCAGCATTTCTTTATGGTGTGTGCATAACCACTTTTGGGCCCAGACAAATGAATTCTTTTACCTCTGCCACCCAGCCAGAGTGTTGCTGTGTCAGATGTTACAGGGCCTGCCCACAAGCATTGCTTGGATCCTGTTTTGATCTTGAATGTACATGTTGTGTGGCACTTCTACAAGAGTTGGAAGCCCACAAGGTTTTTAGGCGGAATAAAAGGTCTAATACACTTTACATTCCCAATGAAAATAAAACCGGGTTCCTTAACTTCAACTGTGAACTCCCCCCACTGTGAAACCCAGGGACAAATCATCATTGAATGTACAAGTGTCTATTGTCCTTGTTCTACCAGAAGAGAGAAAACTTAGGAGAGCTGATAGAAGTGGCTAAGCTTACATGAAACTCTTATATTAGAACAACAGTTGATGGTAGACTTAAGGGTGGCTTGCAAAGGATTTTGTTTTGAAATTGGGCTTGTCCTGATTTGGATGGCGGGTGTTAAGTTGAGAAAGGGAAATCGTGTGGTAACTGGTGCTACAAATTGTGCTCTTTCTGAAACAGTCTAATCCCGGGTTGCCAGTACAGTCTCTTGGCTAGCTCAGCTATCATCAATTCTCACACTTGAATGAAAGCCCAGGACTTGTAATGCTATAACAAAATACTTATGATGTTGTGTTGTTAAACGAATATTAGCTAAACCTTCTCCACTCTATTTTTCATCTCCTTCCACTTTGTGTCTTCATTATTTTTCCAAATGTTATGGTTCTTACGGGCCATATGGTTCACATTTGTAGGTGTAATGCCAAAGATAAATTTCCCTGTGTTTTTTAGTACATTTTAGAACATTTTCATGATGTTAAATAAACCTAATAGGGCATAATTCCATCTTTCCTTTGAAGTCACTTTAGAGAATCTAAATGTCAGATTTATTTGGCCTTCACTTCCCTTTTGGGTGTTGTATCCATAGTAATTTTTAGCTTCTTCCCTCTCTTTTTCTCATTCACTTCTTATAGACTACTGTAGAACCCCCCCAAAATTGTTAAACATTCAGAACTGCTATTATTTATCATGTTTGATTATTTAAAATGATAAATTAATATATAAAAGCAGATTAATGAGACCAAACTGACCTGGAGTGTAAGTATTTTCTAGTTATTATTGGAGATTATACTTCTGTTCTGTAATTATCCTGGAGAGGAATTACTTGCCATGTCCTCTATGTTGGCCTAAAATATGTTGCCTTTAAAATCAAAGGAAGTTTACATTTTACTTCAATGGAGGCAGGTGATTAATGAATTAATCATTCATTAATTACTGAAAATTGAATATTTAAAAGTGAGATTTTCCCTACGTACCCTACCCACCAAAAACCTGCCATGGAAATTATGTAGCAGAACAAGCTCAGAACATAAAAGAAGTTGTGGGTACTAGAATTTATAAGAGCAAGATTCTCTTTTACACTCTAATACTAAATGATAATGTAAAAAAGAAAAAAAAAAAAAAAGAAGAAATTAGACTTGGAGGTGTAAGATTTGTGCAACCTGGGAGTCCTTCGATCCAAATGTAAGCTGATATAGAGAAGTTTTGTAAGCCTGACAAGTGTAGGGCATAGGGAAAGTCTTGACCCCCAAATTCCAGCCTGATTACAGAAGCACGAGTTTTATGACAGCCAAGGAACTACAACAGGAATGAGCAATCCTGTGATTTATATTGGAATTTTCTGCCAATGGTTGCAGTGTTCAGAAGTATTTTGTTGATTAAATTTCTCTGAAGTCTCCTTGGAAGTCTATTGAGAATGAACACATTCTTTAAGCTGTTTGCAAAAATTATACTTTACTCTGGGTTCTACTTGATGATTTTTTTTTTTATTTAGGGATATTACCAACATTTTAATGTCTTAAAAATAAACCAGAGAAGCCATGGGGGTTTCAAGGATTTGGTGAAGAGCCTTATGTACATAAACAAAAATAAGTGACTAACTTCAGTAGAGGAACTGAAGACAATTAGTGTACCGTCAACTGCAGTATATCAAAACTGGTATGCAGTGGATAGCTCTTTTGATATTTTTTTTTTGTCATGGAACTCTGGGCAGCAGGTCAGAAACAGCAATACTTATTTGTCTATAGCACAAAACGTATTTGTGTAAATTGTATTAGGTATTATGAAAAAGGCAAAATGCCTGTCAATCACACAGACACACAAAGACACATATATATCCAACCGTTCTCAGTGCAGTTCTCTCAGGTTGACAGTGGGACAAGCAGGGATACAGGTGCTGTATAAGAAGGATTAACTCACAGGAATATCAGACATTAGTCCTTGTTTCTTCTCATTACTTGGGGGCCTGAGGGAGCCATGTTGGTATAATGAGAGCAAAGACACTAGATAATTTTCATGTGCTTAAGTGTCTCCATTCCAGAAGAATCTATTTGGTTTTATTACGGTAGATACAGTATGCAATTTAGTTGATAATGGCAGCACTGTGCCCTGAAATTAAGCAACACAGCTAAGGAAGAGCTATGTGGCAAAACGTCTTTCATGTCTGTGAGCGAAGACTTCAAAACCTCTCTTCCCATGAAATCTCTTAAAGATTGCCATCCAAAGGAAAATTTCTGTAACTGAGTTGAATACTGGATATTTCAAAACTCGTGTGGGAGAATCATAGTAATTTAAAAAGCAGTAACTCTAAGATTGTTGTCATAATTATTTTGCAAGAATCACCTTTTCCCCCAGGATCATGGTGCACCCACTAGAAAGAAATCCAAATGTTTCTCAGTGCATGTCACCTGCAACTCTAGGTCTAAATACTTGTTTTCACTATCTTGTAATAGCATTTCTGTTTTGCAGAAGGCTGAAGATAAGTCATGGAGGAATTGTCTTCCAATCATGCTAACATCCTTTCACACAGCTGCTTAAAAGGATTTTAATGGGTGATGCTTATTCAGTAGGATGCCTCAAAAAATTGGATTCTGCAAAATGTACCCATATGAAATCTTCATCCACATGAGTGGCTTCACTTGAACAGTGACTATCCTTCAACAATTACAGAGCTAAGTTCACGACTCTGAAACTGTTTAGTCCTATAAAGTTGATAGTTATTTCTCCAGTGTTGGTAGTTATGACTTCAGGGTGGTTGAAGAGGAGCAAAGCATAAATCTAGGCTTTCAAAACTTAATTCTACAGTTCCTTAACTCTTTCAAACACAAAAATCAGCAAAATACTTCCTGATGTGTTTTGATGTTGGAATGTCTTATTTTCCTCTGATCATTAGATGTGGCCTTGTGCCCATAATCTAGGGCTGCAGCATATTAATCAGGAGTGTAGTGTGACATCTTGGAGAAGCAGCAGGAAGGAATCTACTGCCTCCTGCCCACTCCTCCAATGAAGGTGTTCTGAAGCCCAACACAGTATTTCATTTCTATTTATGTGTTCTCTCCCTTTGACTGGGAAGTTCCTCTTAGATCTGTGGGAGGAAACAGGCATTTTGCGATACACACATTTCTGAGAAAAGCCATGAGAGTCTACTATTTCCGTATAGTGAATATAGACACATTAGAAATGGGACCTAAATCCCATAATGTAGCCTGAGACCAGTTATTTTGAGGGATGTATATGTCAGAAACACGTGCCAACAGGGAGTTGAGATGAAGTGCTGTGTTACAGTTGTCTCTGCTATTCACTGCTGGTTTGGCAGTGTGTCTGTGCAGACGCTTTAGCTGAGATGAGAGTCACGGGAGTACAGCTGTTCTGCTTTGGGAGACAGCTCATCTGGAGCAGACAGATGCTCTGAGCTGGAGCAGAGCCTGAGCTGTGGGCCCAGCTGGATGCTAGCTGGCTTCTTGCTGGTCAAACATCTTCTCCAAGTCAGACATATTGGGAGGTGCAGCTCAGAGACACAGATGTCTGAATAAGCTCAGCCAGGCTCCAGCTTGGAATATTAGATGGAGTTTAGGACTGGCCCTTGTAGACATTCAACAGAGCATTCAATAGTGACAAACCTGAAGCTCAAAGAGGGACAAGAATAGAGTTTCCCTGAAGGGAAAGGAGATGACGATTTCGTTTTGGGCACTTTGCTTTTTAGCTTAGACAGTGATTTCATAATGCTTGGAACGGGCTTGAGGCTGCACTGTGGCCCCGGTCAGTGTGCTGGGAAATAAAAAGCCGTGATGTCCAAGTGACCCTGCAACATATCTGGGCTTGTGTGTTACTCATGCACATCTGTCCTACATCCTGAACTCCTGAAGTTACCCAGGCAACCCCCTATGTAGGTTACAAAAAAAAAAAAAAAAAAAAAAAAAAAAATTCTTAAGGTGACAAGAATTCTACAGCAAATGAGGGAAAAGTTTTTCTGGTTATATTGGTTGTGGATGAGGATGGAAGGTAGTTTTTTTAATAACTAAAATATTTTAGAATAAATGTGTTTGTTCTTTTTAAGCACAATATATTAAGTCTGAAAAAGCCAAGTTGGCTTCTGTGTAGAGGTTGTGTGGGAGACCTTTTCTTCTCATTTACCCACTGGTATTTAATGGCATTACATACCATTCAGACACAATTGTCATTGATTTGCTTGCATTTTCTGGGGACTAGAGAAAGTACTAGATGAGCAGTGAGGCACTGCACTATGTAGCTGTTATATATTTGCTCAGCTTGAGCACTGCCAAAGTTTCTTTCAGGACTTTAAATAAATCACTGGGGTATGTTATAAAAAACTTTAATATGAACCCATTAATAAATCCCAGACAATCTCCAATGAGTGAAAACCATAGGATTTCTTAAAATTAAAATACTGAACAGAGTATTCGATGAAATATTCTAAAAAACATTTAGAATACTGTCAAGAACTTTATGATGCAGACCACAGCAAACTGACATCTTTCTTTTTTTCCTACAAAATAAGATTTCCTATTTTCATGTAATAATTGAATATAATATGTAAATTTGGTCCTTTATTGTATGTTTAGAAATGGCTGTATAGTCTCCATCACTAGCAGGACTCCAGCAGATCCTCATGTCCCAGAAACAGAAACATATAGCTCATATCTGAGGTATGGTATAGAAATTGAGACATATTTCCCTGTAAAGTTCATTTTCTCCATGAGTTAGCTACAGCTTCCTCATTATCTCCTGTTTCTACAATCTTTTTTATCTCTTTTATCTCAGTTCCAGAGGACTTTTGCGTATAACCTGTTGAGTCCCCTTCCTCAGATTCAGAAACAGCTGCTTCACAAGTTAGTAACTGTCACTATTCTTACTGAGAAGTTTTTGAGCATCAAAAAAAGGCTCATTGTTGACACCCAAACCATAGCATACTGCAATTAAAAACTTCCTCACTGCTTCTCTCCTGTGGCAAATGCTGTGTGAGCAGCAGGTAGGCTATCGAGGAAAATTAGTCATATTAGGAATTTTGTCTGCTTTAGTTGAGACTGGGCAAAGAAAATTTTGGCTTGAATGGCAGATGATGTGTAAGATATGATTTCTTCTTTTGTTTAGGGAAAAAAAAATTGCAATAGTCCAGTTCCAGACTAGTCTCAGAAAAAGGTCTAAGGACTTTCATGTCTTCTGTAGTGAATTACATATTTTTGTTCAAATCTATTGAACATAAAGAAGAAAAAAAAATCAAAACCATTTGTTAGGAATGTCAGTTTCTATTCAAGAAAGCTTCATCACAGTTGTTACAATTCTATTACTCCCCTGCATGCCAAATCAATCAGAAGAGCTTGAAAAAACAATCAAACACACATTCTTAAAAGATTATTCTTGTTTGAATTAGTCTCCAAGATTTTTCAAATAGCAAGGCCCACATTAGGATTTTTCTAAATTTCTGTTCATGAGGCTCTCTTGTGTTAGATTTAAGTAGGCTACATACAATAGCTTTTTATTTTTGTAAAGTACTATGAAGCCAGTCAGAGCCAGACAATATAATTAGTATTTCTTATTCCCTGGACAGTCCCAGTAAGGCTGTTACTAACTCTGATAACATCATGGAGAGTGACTCAGATACACTAGTAGATAATTTTCCATTGTAATTGGATGCAGAATTTCTATTATAAAAAAGGGCAGATAATTAATGGCTCTGATTTTATTTAAAATATTTAAGCCTTGTTAACTTTCAGATAATTTTATGGAAATAATAAAATGAAACTGAGGTAAAAAACTGTAATTGCTGGGTATCAATTATAAAATGATTAATTTTTCACTAAGATTCTAATGTGAGCTTTAATAAGCAGCTTAGGTAGGGGGCAAGACAGAAAATTTGACCAATACTCTGGCAGAGAACAGTGTGAAGACAGAAGGCAATGTCCCTTAGCAAAGGGACTTTGGCTAAGAATGCAGATGGGTTTCTTCTTGAGACAGATACAGTGCTCATCATTGAAAGCTCTGCTCTTTCAGATGATTGTCTGTCTCATGGCACTAACAGTTTGGCATCTGCCAAATCTCATCTGAATGGTGAGATTCAACCACATAAGGCTGGCATTCATAGAAGACAGAACATGGCTCTTGTCCTCAGCTGGCTTCTGGAAAATGTGAATAATGGGGTCTATGGTTTTAGGAAAAAAAATTCTACCTTTTCCTAGTAGTTAGATTTCCAAATCTTTATCTACAGAGAGTTTTCTGGAAAAGTCTAACATTATTATTTCAAAAATTTAGCCTTATATTCAGGCATTCAATAAAGCTGTCTTTCAATGCTCTTGTTTGACACAGAGAGCTTGTCTAGAGTCTAGAGTCTCCCTGAGGTTCAGTGCAAAGTTTCCTAGACTAGAATTTAAGTGAGCTAGCTCAAGTGCTGAATGTGCTACCTATGAGTGTGGATCTCCTTAGTAAGTAAATTAAGGCCTCTGTATTGTAATTCTGCTCAAGATAGTGAACAAAAGGTTAGTTACTGATGTCAGAGACATTAGGGACTTAAAAAATATCAACAGGAAGACAAGGCTAAAACAAAAGACTTGGATCCCAAGAGTAATGGCCATTCCTGAAAATGCAAACTTACACATTTGTGGTAGAAAGCAAGAGTTGAAAAAAGCAGCCTGAGGCTGTAGAACAAGAGGTTGTCCCTAAGAAGCCACCAAAGGGAGGGGAAACTGTAAGAGAACTGTTCTCTCAGATCTTAAAAATAGGGATTTTTATTTGCAGCTACAACAGAGGCTGCTTCTCTGTTCAAAAATGTTGCTGAAAACTCACTAAAAGATAACTCACATTCTTTTGTTTCTTTCTATCACTGATGCTTCATGCTTAGTGAACATAGCAGTCTACAGTGAAATTACTCATATATCTGTAGATTGCTTTGTAAGGGGACATCTTCCTGACTGAACTGCTTTGAACTCTAATGACCATGAGCAGCCAGTTTCTCCAGGAGAATGCTGTGGGACACAGTATCAAAGGCTTTGCTGAAGTCCAGACAG